>CM040451.1:12132232-14618014 GCA_022749755.1 Azadirachta indica | reverse complement strand
AAACCCTAAACCCTAAACCCTAAAACCTAAACCCTAAACCCTAAACCCTAAACCCTAAAACCCTAAACCCTAAACCCTAAACCCCAAACCCTAAACCCTAAAGCCTAAAACACTAACCCCTAAACCCTAAACCCCTAAACCCTAAACCCCATCCGCTTCTTTTTCACAGTCGATGGGGGTTACCAAGTGTCAATACATTGTCAGAGCCGATCATAGGGGTCATTCGAGGACAGATACAATGGCAGAATCTAGCGAGAGACTTACACCGATTCAGGACCCATCAATTGAGCATGCCACACTTGATGAGAGTAGAGACACCACAAGCGGACAGGAACAGTCAATGACAGAGCCGACTCACTTGATAGGTAGTGAGGAGGCCGACATTGAGCATGAGACTCGAGATACCACAGACGGTCAAGATCCAACCATACAACCACCTACAGAGGCAATAACCATAGAAAGAGCCAACATAGAGGCCAAGATCATTACAGAAACACCTCAGGAGACTATCACCACAGAGAGCGCTGTCTCATTACTAGAGGACACCACTCATGCGACACCTCTAGGAGTGGCACTAACAGAGAGGGTAGATGAGATAGTAGAGACTACTCATGTGACACCACTGGTTGCCCCAGTCAGAGCAACTACTCAAGAGCAATATGCAATGGGTAGGCGCATTCCAGACCCAAATAACCCTAATGTGGTTACAGTGCAATTTTTACCGCCGATTGTTTTCAGCAACTTCTTGTATTTTTCATTGTATTTTTCATTATCTCTGAAGGTAAGATTTTATGTCCCCCTTCAGTATTGTACTTTCAGATATTTTCATTAATAAACAGGTAGGGGTCCGGCTTAACCCCCCACCATTTGGTGGCTTTTAATAAAAAAAAAAAAAAACCCTAAACCCTAAACCCCATCCGCTTCTTTTTCACAGTCGATGGGGATTACCAAGTGTCAATACATTGTCAGAGCCGATCATAGGGGTCATTCAAAGACAGATACAATGGCTGAATCTCGCGAGAGACTTACACCGATTCAGGACCCATCAATTGAGCATGCCCCACTTGATGAGAGTAGCGACACCACAAGCGGACAGGAACAGTCAATGACAAAGCCGACTCACTTGATAGGTAGTGAAGAGGCCGACATTGAGCATGAGACTCGAGATACCACAGACGGTCAAGATCCAACCATGCAACCACCTACAGAGGCAATAACCATAGAGAGAGTCAACATAGAGGCCAAGATCATTACAGAAACACCTCAGGAGACTATCACCACAGAGAGCGCTGTCTCATTACTAGAGGACACCACTTATGCGACACCTCTAGCAGTGGCACTAACAAAGAGGGTAGATGAGATAGTAGAGACTACTCATGTGACACCACTGGTTGCCCCAGTCAGAGCAACTACTCAAGAGCAATATGCAATGGGTAGGCGCATTCCAGACCCAAATAACCCTAATGTGGTTACAGTGGAATTTTTACCGCCGATTGTTCCTGTTTATAGATCAGAAGATTATATCACTGAGGGGATAGTCGATGAGGACGAGCTCGCATGTGAGCTTAACACAGAGGATACTCGTATACGTACAGTCAGCCCGATAGTTCGTCAGAACACGAGCCGAGTTGGCAGAAGCATTCGGGCCGAGGATTTAGAGCGCAGTGACGACGATATGCACGACAACTACTATGGATTTTCAGAAGATTTTCATGTGGATAACTCTCATCAACGTGTTAGGAGATCATTTCGTATTCGTAGTCGTAGACGTAGATATTAAACTTTTATTATCATTTAATTGTTTTCAGCAACTTCTTGTATTTTTCATTGTATTTTTCATTCTCTCTGAAGGTAAGGTTTTATGTCCCCCTTCAGTATCGTACTTTCAGATATTTTCATTAATGAACAGGTAGGGGTTCGGCCTAACCCCCCACCATTTGGTGGCTTTTAATAAAAAAAAAAACCCTAAACCCTAAATCCTAAACTCTAAACCCCATCCGCTTCTTTTTCACAGTCGATGGGGATTACCAAGTGTCAATACATTGTCAGAGCCGATCATAGGGGTCATTCGAGGACAGATACAATGGCTGAATCTCGCGAGAGACTTACACCGATTCAGGACCCATCAATTGAGCATGCCCCACTTGATGAGAGTAGCGACACCACAAGCGGACAGGAACAGTCAATGACAGAGCCGACTCACTTGATAGGTAGTGAAGAGGCCGACATTGAGCATGAGACTCGAGATACCACAGACGGTCAAGATCCAACCATGCAACCACCTACAGAGGCAATAACCATAGAAAGAGCCAACATAGAGGCCAAGATCATTACAGAAACACCTCAGGAGACTATCACCACAGAGAGCGCTGTCTCATTACTAGAGGACACCACTCATGCCACACCTCTAGCAGTGGCACTAACAGAGAGAGAGGGTAGATGAGATAGTAGAGACTACTCATGTGACACCACTGGTTGCCCCAGTCAGAGCAACTACTCAAGAGCAATATGCAATGGGTAGGCGCATTCCAGACCCAAATAACCCAAATGTGGTTACAGTGGAATTTTTACCGCCGATTGTTTTCAGCAACTTCTTGTATTTTTCATTGTATTTTTCATTATCTCTGAAGGTAAGGTTTTATGTCCCCCTTCAGTATTGTACTTTCAGATATTTTCATTAATGAACAGGTAGGGGTTCGGCCTAACCCCCCACCATTTGGTGGCTTTTAATAAAAAAAAAAAAAAAACCCTAAACCCTAAACCCTAAAAACCCTAAACCCTAAACCCTAAACCCTAAACCCCTAAACCCCAAACCCCAAACCCCAAACCCCAAACCCTAAACCCGAAACCCGAAACCCCCGAAACCCCTAACCCTAAACCCCAAACCCTAAACCCCAAACCCCAAACCCTAAACCCTAAACCCTAAAACACTAACCCCTAAACCCTAAACCCCATCCGCTTCTTTTTCACAGTCGATGGGGATTACCAAGTGTCAATACATTGTCAGAGCCGATCATAGGGGTCATTCGAGGACAGATACAATGGCTGAATCTCGCGAGAGACTTACACCGATTCAGGACCCATCAATTCAGCATGCCCCACTTGATGAGAGTAGGGACACCACAAGCGGACAGGAACAGTCAATGACAGAGCCGACTCACTTGATAGGTAGTGAGGAGGCCGACATTGAGCATGAGACTCGAGATACCACAGACGGTCAAGATCCAACCATGCAACCACCTACAGAGGCAATAACCATAGAGAGAGTCAACATAGAGGCCAAGATCATTACAGAAACACCTCAGGAGACTATCACCACAGAGAGCGCTGTCTCATTACTAGAGGACACCACTTATGCGACACCTCTAGCAGTGGCACTAACAAAGAGGGTAGATGAGATAGTAGAGACTACTCATGTGACACCACTGGTTGCCCCAGTCAGAGCAACTACTCAAGAGCAATATGCAATGGGTAGGCGCATTCCAGACCCAAATAACCCTAATGTGGTTACAGTGGAATTTTTACCGCCGATTGTTCCTGTTTATAGATCAGAAGATTATATCACTGAGGGGATAGTCGATGAGGACGAGCTCGCATGTGAGCTTAACACAGAGGATACTCGTATACGTACAGTCAGCCCGATAGTTCGTTAGAACACGAGCCGAGAGTTGGCAGAAGCATTCGGGCCGAGGATTTAGAGCGCAGTGACGACGATATGCACGACAACTACTATGGATTTTCAGAAGATTTTCATGTGGATAACTCTCATCAACGTGTTAGGAGATCATTTCGTATTCGTAGTCGTAGACGTAGATATTAAACTTTTATTATCATTTAATTGTTTTCAGCAACTTCTTGTATTTTTCATTGTATTTTTCATTATCTCTGAAGGTAAGGTTTTATGTCCCCCTTCAGTATCGTACTTTCAGATATTTTCATTAATGAACAGGTAGGGGTTCGGCCTAACCCCCCACCATTTGGTGGCTTTTAATAAAAAAAAAAAAAACCCTAAACCCTAAATCCTAAACTCTAAACCCCATCCGCTTCTTTTTCACAGTCGATGGGGATTACCAAGTGTCAATACATTGTCAGAGCCGATCATAGGGGTCATTCGAGGACAGATACAATGGCTGAATCTCGCGAGAGACTTACACCGATTCAGGACCCATCAATTGAGCATGCCCCACTTGATGAGAGTAGCGACACCACAAGCGGACAGGAACAGTCAATGACAGAGCCGACTCACTTGATAGGTAGTGAAGAGGCCGACATTGAGCATGAGACTCGAGATACCACAGACGGTCAAGATCCAACCATGCAACCACCTACAGAGGCAATAACCATAGAAAGAGCCAACATAGAGGCCAAGATCATTACAGAAACACCTCAGGAGACTATCACCACAGAGAGCGCTGTCTCATTACTAGAGGACACCACTCATGCGACACCTCTAGCAGTGGCACTAACAGAGAGGGTAGATGAGATAGTAGAGACTACTCATGTGACACCACTGGTTGCCCCAGTCAGAGCAACTACTCAAGAGCAATATGCAATGGGTAGGCGCATTCCAGACCCAAATAACCCTAATGTGGTTACAGTGGAATTTTTACCGCCGATTGTTTTCAGCAACTTCTTGTATTTTTCATTGTATTTTTCATTATCTCTGAAGGTAAGGTTTTATGTCCCCCTTCAGTATTGTACTTTCAGATATTTTCATTAATGAACAGGTAGGGGTTCGGCCTAACCCTCCACCATTTGGTGGCTTTTAATAAAAAAAAAAAAACCCTAAACCCTAAACCCTAAACCCTAAAACCCTAAACCCTAAACCCAAACCCTAAACCCGAAACCCCAAACCCCAAACCCGAAACCCCAAACCCTAAACCCGAAACCCGAAACCCCAAACCCTAACCCTAAACCCCAAACCCTAAACCCCAAACCCCAAACCCTAAACCCTAAAAACCTAAAAAACACTAACCCCTAAACCCTAAACCCCTAAACCCTAAACCCCATCCGCTTCTTTTTCACAGTCGATGGGGATTACCAAGTGTCAATACATTGTCAGAGCCGATCATAGGGGTCATTCGAGGACAGATACAATGGCTGAATCTCGCGAGAGACTTACACCGATTCAGGACCCATCAATTCAGCATGCCCCACTTGATGAGAGTAGGGACACACCACAAGCGGACAGGAACAGTCAATGACAGAGCCGACTCACTTGATAGGTAGTGAGGAGGCCGACATTGAGCATGAGACTCGAGATACCACAGACGGTCAAGATCCAACCATGCAACCACCTACAGAGGCAATAACCATAGAGAGAGTCAACATAGAGGCCAAGATCATTACAGAAACACCTCAGGAGACTATCACCACAGAGAGCGCTGTCTCATTACTAGAGGACACCACTCATGCGACACCTCTAGCAGTGGCACTAACAGAGAGGGTAGATGAGATAGTAGAGACTACTCATGTGACACCACTGGTTGCCCCAGTCAGAGCAACTACTCAAGAGCAATATGCAATGGGTAGGCGCATTCCAGACCCAAATAACCCTAATGTGGTTACAGTGCAATTTTTACCGCCGATTGTTTTCAGCAACTTCTTGTATTTTTCATTGTATTTTTCATTATCTCTGAAGGTAAGATTTTATGTCCCCCTTCAGTATTGTACTTTCAGATATTTTCATTAATAAACAGGTAGGGGTCCGGCTTAACCCCCCACCATTTGGTGGCTTTTAATAAAAAAAAAAAAAAACCCTAAACCCTAAACCCCATCCGCTTCTTTTTCACAGTCGATGGGGATTACCAAGTGTCAATACATTGTCAGAGCCGATCATAGGGGTCATTCAAAGACAGATACAATGGCTGAATCTCGCGAGAGACTTACACCGATTCAGGACCCATCAATTGAGCATGCCCCACTTGATGAGAGTAGCGACACCACAAGCGGACAGGAACAGTCAATGACAGAGCCGACTCACTTGATAGGTAGTGAAGAGGCCGACATTGAGCATGAGACTCGAGATACCACAGACGGTCAAGATCCAACCATGCAACCACCTACAGAGGCAATAACCATAGAGAGAGTCAACATAGAGGCCAAGATCATTACAGAAACACCTCAGGAGACTATCACCACAGAGAGCGCTGTCTCATTACTAGAGGACACCACTTATGCGACACCTCTAGCAGTGGCACTAACAGAGAGGGTAGATGAGATAGTAGAGACTACTCATGTGACACCACTGGTTGCCCCAGTCAGAGCAACTACTCAAGAGCAATATGCAATGGGTAGGCGCATTCCAGACCCAAATAACCCTAATGTGGTTACAGTGGAATTTTTACCGCCGATTGTTCCTGTTTATAGATCAGAAGATTATATCACTGAGGGGATAGTCGATGAGGACGAGCTCGCATGTGAGCTTAACACAGAGGATACTCGTATACGTACAGTCAGCCCGATAGTTCGTCAGAACACGAGCCGAGTTGGCAGAAGAAGCATTCGGGCCGAGGATTTAGAGCGCAGTGACGACGATATGCACGACAACTACTATGGATTTTCAGAAGATTTTCATGTGGATAACTCTCATCAACGTGTTAGGAGATCATTTCGTATTCGTAGTCGTAGACGTAGATATTAAACTTTTATTATCATTTAATTGTTTTCAGCAACTTCTTGTATTTTTCATTGTATTTTTCATTCTCTCTGAAGGTAAGGTTTTATGTCCCCCTTCAGTATCGTACTTTCAGATATTTTCATTAATGAACAGGTAGGGGTTCGGCCTAACCCCCCACCATTTGGTGGCTTTTAATAAAAAAAAAAAAAAAAAACCCTAAATCCTAAACTCTAAACCCCATCCGCTTCTTTTTCACAGTCGATGGGGATTACCAAGTGTCAATACATTGTCAGAGCCGATCATAGGGGTCATTCGAGGACAGATACAATGGCTGAATCTCGCGAGAGACTTACACCGATTCAGGACCCATCAATTGAGCATGCCCCACTTGATGAGAGTAGCGACACCACAAGCGGACAGGAACAGTCAATGACAGAGCCGACTCACTTGATAGGTAGTGAAGAGGCCGACATTGAGCATGAGACTCGAGATACCACAGACGGTCAAGATCCAACCATGCAACCACCTACAGAGGCAATAACCATAGAAAGAGCCAACATAGAGGCCAAGATCATTACAGAAACACCTCAGGAGACTATCACCACAGAGAGCGCTGTCTCATTACTAGAGGACACCACTCATGCGACACCTCTAGCAGTGGCACTAACAGAGAGGGTAGATGAGATAGTAGAGACTACTCATGTGACACCACTGGTTGCCCCAGTCAGAGCAACTACTCAAGAGCAATATGCAATGGGTAGGCGCATTCCAGACCCAAATAACCCTAATGTGGTTACAGTGGAATTTTTACCGCCGATTGTTTTCAGCAACTTCTTGTATTTTTCATTGTATTTTTCATTATCTCTGAAGGTAAGGTTTTATGTCCCCCTTCAGTATTGTACTTTCAGATATTTTCATTAATGAACAGGTAGGGGTTCGGCCTAACCCCCCACCATTTGGTGGCTTTTAATAAAAAAAAAAAAAAAACCCTAAACCCTAAACCCTAAAACCCTAAACCCTAAACCCAAACCCTAAACCCGAAACCCCAAACCCCAAACCCGAAACCCCAAACCCTAAACCCGAAACCCGAAACCCCAAACCCTAACCCTAAACCCCAAACCCTAAACCCCAAACCCCAAACCCTAAACCCTAAACCCTAAAACACTAACCCCTAAACCCTAAACCCCTAAACCCTAAACCCCATCCGCTTCTTTTTCACAGTCGATGGGGATTACCAAGTGTCAATACATTGTCAGAGCCGATCATAGGGGTCATTCGAGGACAGATACAATGGCTGAATCTCGCGAGAGACTTACACCGATTCAGGACCCATCAATTCAGCATGCCCCACTTGATGAGAGTAGGGACACCACAAGCGGACAGGAACAGTCAATGACAGAGCCGACTCACTTGATAGGTAGTGAGGAGGCCGACATTGAGCATGAGACTCGAGATACCACAGACGGTCAAGATCCAACCATGCAACCACCTACAGAGGCAATAACCATAGAGAGAGTCAACATAGAGGCCAAGATCATTACAGAAACACCTCAGGAGACTATCACCACAGAGAGCGCTGTCTCATTACTAGAGGACACCACTCATGCGACACCTCTAGCAGTGGCACTAACAGAGAGGGTAGATGAGATAGTAGAGACTACTCATGTGACACCACTGGTTGCCCCAGTCAGAGCAACTACTCAAGAGCAATATGCAATGGGTAGGCGCATTCCAGACCCAAATAACCCTAATGTGGTTACAGTGCAATTTTTACCGCCGCCGATTGTTTTCAGCAACTTCTTGTATTTTTCATTGTATTTTTCATTATCTCTGAAGGTAAGATTTTATGTCCCCCTTCAGTATTGTACTTTCAGATATTTTCATTAATAAACAGGTAGGGGTCCGGCTTAACCCCCCACCATTTGGTGGCTTTTAATAAAAAAAAAAAAAACCCTAAACCCTAAACCCCATCCGCTTCTTTTTCACAGTCGATGGGGATTACCAAGTGTCAATACATTGTCAGAGCCGATCATAGGGGTCATTCAAAGACAGATACAATGGCTGAATCTCGCGAGAGACTTACACCGATTCAGGACCCATCAATTGAGCATGCCCCACTTGATGAGAGTAGCGACACCACAAGCGGACAGGAACAGTCAATGACAGAGCCGACTCACTTGATAGGTAGTGAAGAGGCCGACATTGAGCATGAGACTCGAGATACCACAGACGGTCAAGATCCAACCATGCAACCACCTACAGAGGCAATAACCATAGAGAGAGTCAACATAGAGGCCAAGATCATTACAGAAACACCTCAGGAGACTATCACCACAGAGAGCGCTGTCTCATTACTAGAGGACACCACTTATGCGACACCTCTAGCAGTGGCACTAACAGAGAGGGTAGATGAGATAGTAGAGACTACTCATGTGACACCACTGGTTGCCCCAGTCAGAGCAACTACTCAAGAGCAATATGCAATGGGTAGGCGCATTCCAGACCCAAATAACCCTAATGTGGTTACAGTGGAATTTTTACCGCCGATTGTTCCTGTTTATAGATCAGAAGATTATATCACTGAGGGGATAGTCGATGAGGACGAGCTCGCATGTGAGCTTAACACAGAGGATACTCGTATACGTACAGTCAGCCCGATAGTTCGTTAGAACACGAGCCGAGTTGGCAGAAGCATTCGGGCCGAGGATTTAGAGCGCAGTGACGACGATATGCACGACAACTACTATGGATTTTCAGAAGATTTTCATGTGGATAACTCTCATCAACGTGTTAGGAGATCATTTCGTATTCGTAGTCGTAGACGTAGATATTAAACTTTTATTATCATTTAATTGTTTTCAGCAACTTCTTGTATTTTTCATTGTATTTTTCATTATCTCTGAAGGTAAGGTTTTATGTCCCCCTTCAGTATCGTACTTTCAGATATTTTCATTAATGAACAGGTAGGGGTTCGGCCTAACCCCCCACCATTTGGTGGCTTTTAATAAAAAAAAAAAAAAACCCTAAACCCTAAATCCTAAACTCTAAACCCCATCCGCTTCTTTTTCACAGTCGATGGGGATTACCAAGTGTCAATACATTGTCAGAGCCGATCATAGGGGTCATTCGAGGACAGATACAATGGCTGAATCTCGCGAGAGACTTACACCGATTCAGGACCCATCAATTGAGCATGCCCCACTTGATGAGAGTAGCGACACCACAAGCGGACAGGAACAGTCAATGACAGAGCCGACTCACTTGATAGGTAGTGAAGAGGCCGACATTGAGCATGAGACTCGAGATACCACAGACGGTCAAGATCCAACCATGCAACCACCTACAGAGGCAATAACCATAGAAAGAGCCAACATAGAGGCCAAGATCATTACAGAAACACCTCAGGAGACTATCACCACAGAGAGCGCTGTCTCATTACTAGAGGACACCACTCATGCGACACCTCTAGCAGTGGCACTAACAGAGAGGGTAGATGAGATAGTAGAGACTACTCATGTGACACCACTGGTTGCCCCAGTCAGAGCAACTACTCAAGAGCAATATGCAATGGGTAGGCGCATTCCAGACCCAAATAACCCTAATGTGGTTACAGTGGAATTTTTACCGCCGATTGTTTTCAGCAACTTCTTGTATTTTTCATTGTATTTTTCATTATCTCTGAAGGTAAGGTTTTATGTCCCCCTTCAGTATTGTACTTTCAGATATTTTCATTAATGAACAGGTAGGGGTTCGGCCTAACCCCCCACCATTTGGTGGCTTTTAATAAAAAAAAAAAAAAACCCTAAACCCTAAACCCTAAAACCCTAAACCCTAAACCCAAACCCTAAACCCGAAACCCCAAACCCCAAACCCGAAACCCCAAACCCTAAACCCGAAACCCGAAACCCCAAACCCTAACCCTAAACCCCAAACCCTAAACCCCAAACCCCAAACCCTAAAAACCCTAAACCCTAAAAAAACCCCTAACCCTAAACCCCTAAACCCTAAACCCCATCCGCTTCTTTTTCACAGTCGATGGGGATTACCAAGTGTCAATACATTGTCAGAGCCGATCATAGGGGTCATTCGAGGACAGATACAATGGCTGAATCTCGCGAGAGACTTACACCGATTCAGGACCCATCAATTCAGCATGCCCCACTTGATGAGAGTAGGGACACCACAAGCGGACAGGAACAGTCAATGACAGAGCCGACTCACTTGATAGGTAGTGAGGAGGCCGACATTGAGCATGAGACTCGAGATACCACAGACGGTCAAGATCCAACCATGCAACCACCTACAGAGGCAATAACCATAGAGAGAGTCAACATAGAGGCCAAGATCATTACAGAAACACCTCAGGAGACTATCACCACAGAGAGCGCTGTCTCATTACTAGAGGACACCACTCATGCGACACCTCTAGCAGTGGCACTAACAGAGAGGGTAGATGAGATAGTAGAGACTACTCATGTGACACCACTGGTTGCCCCAGTCAGAGCAACTACTCAAGAGCAATATGCAATGGGTAGGCGCATTCCAGACCCAAATAACCCTAATGTGGTTACAGTGGAAATTTTTACCGCCGATTGTTTTCAGCAACTTCTTGTATTTTTCATTGTATTTTTCATTATCTCTGAAGGTAAGGTTTTATGTCCCCCTTCAGTATTGTACTTTCAGATATTTTCATTAATGAACAGGTAGGGGTTCGGCCTAACCCCCCACCATTTGGTGGCTTTTAATAAAAAAAAAAAAAAACCCTAAACCCTAAACCCTAAACCCTAAACCCTAAAACCCTAAACCCTAAACCCTAAACCCTAAACCCGAAACCCCAAACCCCAAACCCAAAACCCCAAACCCTAAAAACCCGAAACCCGAAACCCGAAACCCTAACCCTAAACCCCAAACCCTAAACCCCAAACCCCAAACCCCAAACCCCAAACCCTAAACCCTAAACCCTAAAAACCCTAAACCCCTAAACCCTAAAAACCCTAAACCCCATCCGCTTCTTTTTCACAGTCGATGGGGATTACCAAGTGTCAATACATTGTCAGAGCCGATCATAGGGGTCATTCGAGGACAGATACAATGGCTGATCTCGCGAGAGACTTACACCGATTCAGGACCCATCAATTCAGCATGCCCCACTTGATGAGAGTAGGGACACCACAAGCGGACAGGAACAGTCAATGACAGAGCCGACTCACTTGATAGGTAGTGAGGAGGCCGACATTGAGCATGAGACTCGAGATACCACAGACGGTCAAGATCCAACCATGCAACCACCTACAGAGGCAATAACCATAGAGAGAGTCAACATAGAGGCCAAGATCATTACAGAAACACCTCAGGAGACTATCACCACAGAGAGCGCTGTCTCATTACTAGAGGACACCACTCATGCGACACCTCTAGCAGTGGCACTAACAGAGAGGGTAGATGAGATAGTAGAGACTACTCATGTGACACCACTGGTTGCCCCAGTCAGAGCAACTACTCAAGAGCAATATGCAATGGGTAGGCGCATTCCAGACCCAAATAACCCTAATGTGGTTACAGTGCAATTTTTACCGCCGATTGTTTTCAGCAACTTCTTGTATTTTTCATTGTATTTTTCATTATCTCTGAAGGTAAGATTTTATGTCCCCCTTCAGTATTGTACTTTCAGATATTTTCATTAATAAACAGGTAGGGGTCCGGCTTAACCCCCACCATTTGGTGGCTTTTAATAAAAAAAAAAAAAAACCCCTAAACCCTAAACCCCATCCGCTTCTTTTTCACAGTCGATGGGGATTACCAAGTGTCAATACATTGTCAGAGCCGATCATAGGGGTCATTCAAAGACAGATACAATGGCTGAATCTCGCGAGAGACTTACACCGATTCAGGACCCATCAATTGAGCATGCCCCACTTGATGAGAGTAGCGACACCACAAGCGGACAGGAACAGTCAATGACAGAGCCGACTCACTTGATAGGTAGTGAAGAGGCCGACATTGAGCATGAGACTCGAGATACCACAGACGGTCAAGATCCAACCATGCAACCACCTACAGAGGCAATAACCATAGAGAGAGTCAACATAGAGGCCAAGATCATTACAGAAACACCTCAGGAGACTATCACCACAGAGAGCGCTGTCTCATTACTAGAGGACACCACTTATGCGACACCTCTAGCAGTGGCACTAACAGAGAGGGTAGATGAGATAGTAGAGACTACTCATGTGACACCACTGGTTGCCCCAGTCAGAGCAACTACTCAAGAGCAATATGCAATGGGTAGGCGCATTCCAGACCCAAATAACCCTAATGTGGTTACAGTGGAATTTTTACCGCCGATTGTTCCTGTTTATAGATCAGAAGATTATATCACTGAGGGGATAGTCGATGAGGACGAGCTCGCATGTGAGCTTAACACAGAGGATACTCGTATACGTACAGTCAGCCCGATAGTTCGTTAGAACACGAGCCGAGTTGGCAGAAGCATTCGGGCCGAGGATTTAGAGCGCAGTGACGACGATATGCACGACAACTACTATGGATTTTCAGAAGATTTTCATGTGGATAACTCTCATCAACGTGTTAGGAGATCATTTCGTATTCGTAGTCGTAGACGTAGATATTAAACTTTTATTATCATTTAATTGTTTTCAGCAACTTCTTGTATTTTTCATTGTATTTTTCATTATCTCTGAAGGTAAGGTTTTATGTCCCCCTTCAGTATCGTACTTTCAGATATTTTCATTAATGAACAGGTAGGGGTTCGGCCTAACCCCCCACCATTTGGTGGCTTTTAATAAAAAAAAAAAACCCTAAACCCTAAATCCTAAACTCTAAACCCCATCCGCTTCTTTTTCACAGTCGATGGGGATTACCAAGTGTCAATACATTGTCAGAGCCGATCATAGGGGTCATTCGAGGACAGATACAATGGCTGAATCTCGCGAGAGACTTACACCGATTCAGGACCCATCAATTGAGCATGCCCCACTTGATGAGAGTAGCGACACCACAAGCGGACAGGAACAGTCAATGACAGAGCCGACTCACTTGATAGGTAGTGAAGAGGCCGACATTGAGCATGAGACTCGAGATACCAGAGACGGTCAAGATCCAACCATGCAACCACCTACAGAGGCAAATAACCATAGAAAGAGCCAACATAGAGGCCAAGATCATTACAGAAACACCTCAGGAGACTATCACCACAGAGAGCGCTGTCTCATTACTAGAGGACACCACTCATGCGACACCTCTAGCAGTGGCACTAACAGAGAGGGTAGATGAGATAGTAGAGACTACTCATGTGACACCACTGGTTGCCCCAGTCAGAGCAACTACTCAAGAGCAATATGCAATGGGTAGGCGCATTCCAGACCCAAATAACCCTAATGTGGTTACAGTGGAATTTTTACCGCCGATTGTTTTCAGCAACTTCTTGTATTTTTCATTGTATTTTTCATTATCTCTGAAGGTAAGGTTTTATGTCCCCCTTCAGTATTGTACTTTCAGATATTTTCATTAATGAACAGGTAGGGGTTCGGCCTAACCATCCACCATTTGGTGGCTTTTAATAAAAAAAAAAAAAAAAAAACCTAACCCTAAACCCTAAACCCTAAAACCCTAAACCCTAAACCCAAACCCTAAACCCGAAACCCCAAACCCCAAACCCCCAAACCCCAAACCCCAAACCCTAAACCCCGAAACCCGAAACCCCCAACCCTAACCCTAAATCCCAAACCCTAAACCCCCCAACCCCCCTAAACCCTAAACCCTAAACCCTAAAACACTAACCCCTAAACCCTAAACCCCATCCGCTTCTTTTTCACAGTCGATGGGGATTACCAAGTGTCAATACATTGTCAGAGCCGATCATAGGGGTCATTCGAGGACAGATACAATGGCTGAATCTCGCGAGAGACTTACACCGATTCAGGACCCATCAATTCAGCATGCCCCACTTGATGAGAGTAGGGACACCACAAGCGGACAGGAACAGTCAATGACAGAGCCGACTCACTTGATAGGTAGTGAGGAGGCCGACACTGAGCATGAGACTCGAGATACCACAGACGGTCAAGATCCAACCATGCAACCACCTACAGAGGCAATAACCATAGAGAGAGTCAACATAGAGGCCAAGATCATTACAGAAACACCTCAGGAGACTATCACCACAGAGAGCGCTGTCTCATTACTAGAGGACACCACTCATGCGACACCTCTAGCAGTGGCACTAACAGAGAGGGTAGATGAGATAGTAGAGACTACTCATGTGACACCACTGGTTGCCCCAGTCAGAGCAACTACTCAAGAGCAATATGCAATGGGTAGGCGCATTCCAGACCCAAATAACCCTAATGTGGTTACAGTGGAATTTTTACCGCCGATTGTTTTCAGCAACTTCTTGTATTTTTCATTGTATTTTTCATTATCTCTGAAGGTAAGGTTTTATGTCCCCCTTCAGTATTGTACTTTCAGATATTTTCATTAATGAACAGGTAGGGGTTCGGCCTAACCCCCCACCATTTGGTGGCTTTTAATAAAAAAAAAAAAAACCCTAAACCCTAAACCCTAAACCCTAAAACCCTAAACCCTAAACCCAAACCCTAAACCCGAAACCCCAAACCCCAAACCCAAAACCCCAAACCCTAAACCCGAAACCCGAAACCCCAAACCCTAAACCCCTAAACCCTAAACCCTAAAACCCAAACCCCAAACCCCAAACCCCAAACCCTAAACCCTAAAACCCTAAAACCTACTAACCCCTAAACCCTAAACCCTAAACCCCATCCGCTTCTTTTTCACAGTCGATGGGGATTACCAAGTGTCAATACATTGTCAGAGCCGATCATAGGGGTCATTCGAGGACAGATACAATGGCTGAATCTCGCGAGAGACTTACACCGATTCAGGACCCATCAATTCAGCATGCCCCACTTGATGAGAGTAGGGACACCACAAGCGGACAGGAACAGTCAATGACAGAGCCGACTCACTTGATAGGTAGTGAGGAGGCCGACATTGAGCATGAGACTCGAGATACCACAGACGGTCAAGATCCAACCATGCAACCACCTACAGAGGCAATAACCATAGAGAGAGTCAACATAGAGGCCAAGATCATTACAGAAACACCTCAGGAGACTATCACCACAGAGAGCGCTGTCTCATTACTAGAGGACACCACTCATGCGACACCTCTAGCAGTGGCACTAACAGAGAGGGTAGATGAGATAGTAGAGACTACTCATGTGACACCACTGGTTGCCCTAGTCAGAGCAACTACTCAAGAGCAATATGCAATGGGTAGGCGCATTCCAGACCCAAATAACCCTAATGTGGTTACAGTGCAATTTTTACCGCCGATTGTTTTCAGCAACTTCTTGTATTTTTCATTGTATTTTTCATTATCTCTGAAGGTAAGATTTTATGTCCCCCTTCAGTATTGTACTTTCAGATATTTTCATTAATAAACAGGTAGGGGTCCGGCTTAACCCCCACCATTTGGTGGCTTTTAATAAAAAAAAAAAAAAAAAAAACCTAAACCCTAAACCCCATCCGCTTCTTTTTCACAGTCGATGGGGATTACCAAGTGTCAATACATTGTCAGAGCCGATCATAGGGGTCATTCAAAGACAGATACAATGGCTGAATCTCGCGAGAGACTTACACCGATTCAGGACCCATCAATTGAGCATGCCCCACTTGATGAGAGTAGCGACACCACAAGCGGACAGGAACAGTCAATGACAGAGCCGACTCACTTGATAGGTAGTGAAGAGGCCGACATTGAGCATGAGACTCGAGATACCACAGACGGTCAAGATCCAACCATGCAACCACCTACAGAGGCAATAACCATAGAGAGAGTCAACATAGAGGCCAAGATCATTACAGAAACACCTCAGGAGACTATCACCACAGAGAGCGCTGTCTCATTACTAGAGGACACCACTTATGCGACACCTCTAGCAGTGGCACTAACAAGAGGGTAGATGAGATAGTAGAGACTACTCATGTGACACCACTGGTTGCCCCAGTCAGAGCAACTACTCAAGAGCAATATGCAATGGGTAGGCGCATTCCAGACCCAAATAACCCTAATGTGGTTACAGTGGAATTTTTTACCGCCGATTGTTCCTGTTTATAGATCAGAAGATTATATCACTGAGGGGATAGTCGATGAGGACGAGCTCGCATGTGAGCTTAACACAGAGGATACTCGTATACCTACAGTCAGCCCGATAGTTCGTCAGAACACGAGCCGAGTTGGCAGAAGCATTCGGGCCGAGGATTTAGAGCGCAGTGACGACGATATGCACGACAACTACTATGGATTTTCAGAAGATTTTCATGTGGATAACTCTCATCAACGTGTTAGGAGATCATTTCGTATTCGTAGTCGTAGACGTAGATATTAAACTTTTATTATCATTTAATTGTTTTCAGCAACTTCTTGTATTTTTCATTGTATTTTTCATTATCTCTGAAGGTAAGGTTTTATGTCCCCCTTCAGTATCGTACTTTCAGATATTTTCATTAATGAACAGGTAGGGGTTCGGCCTAACCCCCCACCATTTGGTGGCTTTTAATAAAAAAAAAAAATCCTAAACCCTAAATCCTAAACTCTAAACCCCATCCGCTTCTTTTTCACAGTCGATGGGGATTACCAAGTGTCAATACATTGTCAGAGCCGATCATAGGGGTCATTCGAGGACAGATACAATGGCAGAATCTAGCGAGAGACTTACACCGATTCAGGACCCATCAATTGAGCATGCCACACTTGATGAGAGTAGAGACACCACAAGCGGACAGGAACAGTCAATGACAGAGCCGACTCACTTGATAGGTAGTGAGGAGGCCGACATTGAGCATGAGACTCGAGATACCACAGACGGTCAAGATCCAACCATGCAACCACCTACAGAGGCAATAACCATAGAGAGAGTCAACATAGAGGCCAAGATCATTACAGAAACACCTCAGGAGACTATCACCACAGAGAGCGCTGTCTCATTACTAGAGGACACCACTCATGCGACACCTCTAGCAGTGGCACTAACAGAGAGGGTAGATGAGATAGTAGAGACTACTCATGTGACACCACTGGTTGCCCCAGTCAGAGCAACTACTCAAGAGCAATATGCAATGGGTAGGCGCATTCCAGACCCAAATAACCCTAATGTGGTTACAGTGGAATTTTTACCGCCGATTGTTCCTGTTTATAGATCAGAAGATTATATCACTGAGGGGACAGTCGATAAGGAGGAGCTCGCATGTGAGCTTAACACAGAGGATACTCGTATACCTACAGTCAGCCCGATAGTTCGTCCGAACACGAGCCGAGTTGGTAGAAGCATTCGGGCCGAGGATTTAGAGCGCAGTGACGACGATATGCACGACGACTACTATGGATTTTCAGAAGATTTTCATGTGGATAACTCTCATCAGCGTGTTAGGAGATCATTTCGTATTCGTAGTCGTAGACGTAGGTATTAAACTTTTATTATCATTTAATTGTTTTCAGCAACTTCTTGTATTTTTCATTGTATTTTTCATTATCTCTGAAGGTAAGGTTTTATGTCCCCCTTCAGTATCGTACTTTCAGATATTTTCATTAATGAACAGGTAGGGGTTCGGCCTAACCCCCCACCATTTGGTGGCTTTTAATAAAAAAAAAAAACCCTAAACCCTAAATCCTAAACTCTAAACTCCATCCGCTTCTTTTTCACAGTCGATGGGGATTACCAAGTGTCAATACATTGTCAGAGCCGATCATAGGGGTCATTCGAGGACAGATACAATGGCAGAATCTAGCAAGAGACTTACACCGATTCAGGACCCATCAATTGAGCATGCCACACTTGATGAGAGTAGAGACACCACAAGCGGACAGGAACAGTCAATGACAGAGCCGACTCACTTGATAGGTAGTGAGGAGGCCGACATTGAGCATGAGACTCGAGATACCACAGACGGTCAAGATCCAACCATGCAACCACCTACAGAGGCAATAACCATAGAGAGAGTCAACATAGAGGCCAAGATCATTACAGAAACACCTCAGGAGACTATCACCACAGAGAGCGCTGTCTCATTACTAGAGGACACCACTCATGCGACACCTCTAGCAGTGGCACTAACAGAGAGGGTAGATGAGATAGTAGAGACTACTCATGTGACACCACTGGTTGCCCCAGTCAGAGCAACTACTCAAGAGCAATATGCAATGGGTAGGCGCATTCCAGACCCAAATAACCCTAATGTGGTTACAGTGGAATTTTTACCGCCGATTGTTCCTGTTTATAGATCAGAAGATTATATCACTGAGGGGACAGTCGATAAGGAGGAGCTCGCATGTGAGCTTAACACAGAGGATACTCGTATACCTACAGTCAGCCCGATAGTTCGTCCGAACACGAGCCGACTTGGTAGAAGCATTCGGGCCGAGGATTTAGAGCGCAGTGACGACGATATGCACGACGACTACTATGGATTTTCAGAAGATTTTCATGTGGATAACTCTCATCAGCGTGTTAGGAGATCATTTCGTATTCGTAGTCGTAGACGTAGGTATTAAACTTTTATTATCATTTAATTGTTTTCAGCAACTTCTTGTATTTTTCATTATATTTTTCATTATCTCTGAAGGTAAGGTTTTATGTCCCCCTTCAGTATCATACTTTCAGATATTTTCATTAATGAACAGGTAGGGGTTCGGCCTAACCCCCCACCATTTGGTGGCTTTTAATAAAAAAAAAAAACCCTAAACCCTAAATCCTAAACTCTAAACTCCATCCGCTTCTTTTTCACAGTCGATGGGGATTACCAAGTGTCAATACATTGTCAGAGCCGATCATAGGGGTCATTCGAGGACAGATACAATGGCAGAATCTAGCGAGAGACTTACACCGATTCAGGACCCATCAATTGAGCATGCCACACTTGATGAGAGTAGAGACACCACAAGCGGACAGGAACAGTCAATGACAGAGCCGACTCACTTGATAGGTAGTGAGGAGGCCGACATTGAGCATGAGACTCGAGATACCACAGACGGTCAAGATCCAACCATGCAACCACCTACAGAGGCAATAACCATAGAGAGAGTCAACATAGAGGCCAAGATCATTACAGAAACACCTCAGGAGACTATCACCACAGAGAGCGCTGTCTCATTACTAGAGGACACCACTAATGCGACACCTCTAGCAGTGGCACTAACAGAGAGGGTAGATGAGATAGTAGAGACTACTCATGTGACACCACTGGTTGCCCCAGTCAGAGCAACTACTCAAGAGCAATATGCAATGGGTAGGCGCATTCCAGACCCAAATAACCCTAATGTAGTTACAGTGGAATTTTTACCGCCGATTGTTCCTGTTTATAGATCAGAAGATTATATCACTGAGGGGACAGTCGATAAGGAGGAGCTCGCATGTGAGCTTAACACAGAGGATACTCGTATACCTACAGTCAGCCCGATAGTTCGTCCGAACACGAGCCGAGTTGGTAGAAGCCTTCGGGCCGAGGATTTAGAGCGCAGTGACGACGATATGCACGACGACTACTATGAATTTTCAGAAGATTTTCATGTGGATAACTCTCATCAGCGTGTTAGGAGATCATTTCGTATTCGTAGTCGTAGACGTAGGTATTAAACTTTTATTATCATTTAATAGCTTTCAGCAACTTCTTACATTTTTCATTGTATTTTTCATTATCTCTGAAGGTAAGGTTTTATGTCCCCCTTCAGTATTGTACTTTCAGATATTTTCATTAATGAACAGGTAGGGGTCCGGCCTAACCCCCCACCATTTGGTGGCTTTTAATAAAAAAAAAAAACCATACACCCTAAACCCTAAACCCTAAACCCTAAAACCCTAAACCCTAAACACCAAACCCGAAACCCCAAACCCCAAACCCCAAACCTGAAACCCCAAACCCTAAACCCCAAACCCTAACCCTAAATCCTAAACCCCAAACCCTAAACCCCAAACCCCAAACCCTAAACCCTAAACCCTAAACCCTAAACCCTAAACCCTAAACCCTAAAACCCTAAACCCCTAAACCCTAAACCCTAAAACCCTAAAACCATTTTTCTCCCGCACTGCTACAGTACCTATTTGCTACAGTAACATTTTCTCCCAACTGCTACAGTGTTATGCTACAGTACCCGAAGACCTTAATTCATTTTCCGGTCACTTTTCCGGCAAGTGAATACACACCTCCACCACCAAAATAATCCTCATCCCCCGATCTACTCACTTAGCCACCCTTCCCTTTTACTTTCCCTCTATTTGAAACCCAATTTCTTGTAAACTTTCGGGTCACTATTCCCCAAAAGATATAGTCCAATTTTATGCCTATTTCCATGGTTCATGTTGGCTAATATTGAGGTTGTGATGTTGCTCAAGCACTTGGAGTGATTGATTTTAATTTTTGGTGGTTTTTTTGGCCTAGATTTCAATTTTTCG
Organism: Azadirachta indica; assembly: GCA_022749755.1. NCBI lineage: Eukaryota > Viridiplantae > Streptophyta > Magnoliopsida > Sapindales > Meliaceae > Azadirachta > Azadirachta indica. The sequence goes on along the minus strand of CM040451.1, from coordinate 14,596,906 downwards.
ATTTTGCTACAGTACCTGTTCTTCAAGCTACAGTGTCGTGTTCTTCAGGCTACAGTAACTTTGATCGCTACAGTGGTTGTTTGCACAGTATTGCTACAGTGACATTGGATACTATTTGAACAGTTACCGAAATACAATAAAACGGTTTTGAGAGTTACCAACGAATTCATGCCCGCTCCGGGCGATGATGGCGATCAACCGCCAACCCTATCAGACTCCATTGTGGACTTTCCACCTCTTCCATCACAGCAACAAAAGTTCAACACTCAAGTTCGGTCATGCAAATCATTCTTGGATGTAGCATCGGGTACCCAAGATGCTAAATCCGCTATTTCCACGAGATCTGCAACTTTGTATAGGGGTGAACCGGCCGTTTGTTTCACAACAGAGGAGGTTCAACTCATGGCCAAACCTTTCAAACTTTCCTTGGTAGGAAAATTTTCATTTGGCCGTCCCGATATGTCCATTATCCGCCAATTCTTCACCAAGCTCGAACTGAAGGGTAATTTTCAAGTATCTCTTCTAGATCAACGACATATACTTATTATGTTACAATTAGAAGAGGATTATTCTCGACTGTGGAGCAGACATGTATGGTATATCAGCGGAAAGTGCATGCGCGTGTTCAAATGGACAACCGATTTTCGCTGTTCTGAAGAAGAATCTCCTATAGTCCCAATATGGATCTCACTACCATACCTTCCAGTTCACTTTATGCATTGTAGACAGGCTCTCCTCTCCATCGCTTCAGCCATCGGCAAACCCCTACGAATTGATCAAGCAACAGCCTCTCTCAGCAGGCCTTCAATTGCCAGAGTACTCATAGAATTCGATATTTCACAGCCATTGCCCAAAAGACTTTGGATCGGTGAGGGTGAGACAGGCTTCTGGCAGGATATTATCTTCGAGAAAATTCCCCAATATTGTGGAGATTGTAGACATTTGGGGCACTCTTCCGATGCATGTTTCATCACAAAGCCAGAATTGAGAGCTCCCTCTAAATTGATTCAAAGAAAGGAAAAAGCCAAAGAACAACTTAAAGAGAAAGAGAAGGAATTCGCGAACAAAAATGGAGTTCAACTGAAGGAGTCTACTGGAACTAAGTATGTTATCAAGGCTGATAATAGAGAAACTAATACAGGGGAAGAGACAGTAGTGGAAAATTGCAAAGAACCGCAAGAACAAGCATATGCCCCAGAGAGATGTGCAAACACCACACAAGAGACCAATATCACCGTACAAGATCAACATACTGTCTCTAACACGGATAGTCAAGCACCTACCGTTACTAAAGAAGCCACAGAAGAATTTAAAGAGGACAACATCCAGAATGCCTTGACTGTAATTCCCCCAGAGACCTTGAAAGTAAGTTTTAATACAGAATCTTCAGACATACCTGAGTTGGAACCCCCTCCTAAGTTAGTGGGCACTAGTTACACAACAGAAGACATAGACCTCAGGGATGATTTTGGAGATGAAGAGAGATTGCCATCAGATTCAGAAATTCCGAGTGCCAGAGCCGCAGTGGTTTCTCCTCGCAAGACTCGAAAATCTTCCCGGAAGCTTCGTGCCTCCACATCATCATCATTATGATTAATTTTCTTATTTGGAACATTAGGGGGATCATAAAACCTCCTGCAATGCGAAGATTGAGGAAACTAACTCAGATGCATAAATTATCTCTTATTTGCATATTGGAGCCTTTTGTTGATTCAGCCAGATTAGATCACATGAGACTTCGACTTGGGATGGACTATGCAGTTTCTTCCAGTTCTGGGAAGATTTGGGTCTTTTGGTCTACCCCTTTCTCGATTCAGGTCTTGCAAGATGCAGGGCAGGTGCTTCATTGTAGGGTTTGCCATTCTTTCTTCCCTGACCCTGTTTATATTTCTTTTGTTTATGCTAACTGCTCTGCTTCTTTGAGGGTTGGTTTATGGGATGCTCTTTCATCTTTCGCCCGAGATAGAGATATAGATGACCCTTGGATGGTTGGGGGAGACTTCAATGTTGTACAGGCTCAATCCGAGATTCTCGGGGGAAATTCACAGCCTCAGACAGCCATCGATGCTTTCAATCAAGTGCTTATGGAGTGTGGGTTAGAGGATGCAGGTTTTACTGGGAACCCTTTTACTTGGACTAATGGCAGGACAAAGCGGCGTCTTGACAGGTGGTGGCGAATCCCCAGTGGGCTGATTATTTTCCTGTTGTCAAAATTTCTCACCTGAACCGCACAGCTTCAGATCACTCTCCCCTTTTGATCTCGCTTGAAAGAAGCACGACCAAAGGACCTTCCAGGTTTAGGTTTTTACATACTTGGCTACGACACCCAGGTTTTCTTGATGTTATCAGACAGAGTTGGTTGGATCCAGTGTCGGGCAGAGGAATGGTTGGCTTTCAGCAAAAACTTACTCGTCTGAAGCTTTGTTTGAAGGCTTGGAACAAAGAAGTTTTTGGAAACGTCTTTCAGAAGGTTCGAGAGACAGAGGAGGAGGTTGCAGAGAAGGAGCGCATCTATGACCTGTCGGGCTCGACTCAGGATAGAGTTTCCTTTTCTGAGGCCAGGGCTCGATTACAGCATGCTTTGATTTGCGAGGAGACCTTTTTGAGACAGATGTCTAGTGTTAGGTGGGTCCGTGAAGGGGATTCCAATACACGGTTCTTTCACGCCATGATTCGTAAAAAGCGACAGTATTCCTATATTCATAGGATTCAGGGAGCTGACTCAGCTTGGATTTCTGATCCTTCTGCTATTGCCGCCTCAGCAGTTGATTACTATCAGGACCTTTTATCCGTGGGCGTCAGTCACTTTCAACAGAGAGATTTCAGTTTCATTCCAACCTTGGTGACAGGGGAGGACAATGTGGACTTATGCAAGATGCCTGAGTCAGATGAAATTAGGGAGGTGGTTTTTTCCATTGATCCAGATAGTGCCCCGGGACCAGACGGCTTCTGTGGCAAATTTTACCAGTCTTGTTGGGATATTATCAGAGATGATCTCCATGATGCTGTCATAGACTATTTCAGAGGGTCAGCTATGCCTCGGGGTTTTCAGAGCACTATTTTAGTTCTCTTGCCCAAGAAGACTTCTCCGGCTACTTGGGCAGACTTTCGTCCTATTAGTTTGTGTAATGTGAGCAATAAGATTCTGACGAAGATTCTTGTATCTCGTTTATCGTCTTTATTGCCACGCATTATCTCGCCCTCTCAGAGTGGATTTGTCCCTGGCCGAGTGATTCATGATAATATCTTACTAGCTCAGGAGCTAATGCATGATTTGAGCCGTCGCTCACGCGGAGGTAATGTTGTGCTGAAGCTTGACATGGCTAAGGCATATGATAGAATGTCTTGGCCCTTTATCATTCAGATGCTCAGGAGTTTTGGTTTCTCAGAACGGTGGAATTCCTTGATCAGAAGAGCAATTATGGGATCTTGGTTTTCAGTAATGGTGAACGGGACTCTCCACGGCTTCTTCCAATCACAGGGTGGTCTCAGGCAAGGCGACCCACTATCCCCTTGTTTATTCATTATTGCTGCAGAGTTCCTATCCAGAGGATTGGATGACTTATATTCTAGGTACCCATCCATGGTTTATCGTACTACTGCCCAGTTAACCATCTCGCATTTGAGTTTTGCAGATGATATCGTGATTTTTGCTAATGGAGACAGGGCCAATCTTCAGAGGGTTATGGATTTCCTTCATCATTACGAGAATGTTTCAGGTCAGATGATCAGCCAGACTAAGAGCAGTTTCTATACATCGAGATCTTTATCGACCTCTAGACAGACCATTATCCATTCAGTCACAGGCTTCCATCAGAGGCAATTACCCATGATATACCTCGGGTGCCCTATCTATATGGGGAATCTTAAGTCTCGTTATTTTGATGATTTGATTCAGAGGATCAGAGATCGGATTTCAGGATGGGCGAATCGTTTACTTTCTTTTGGAGGTAAGTTGATTCTGATCAGACACGTGCTCTCTTCTATGCCTATGCACTTGTTCCACTTTCTTCGCCCCCCGGCAGAGATTTTTCTATCAGATGGAACGACTTCTTACCCGTTTTCTTTGGGGAGACACCGCACATATAAGACGGATTCATTGGTGTAAGTGGTCCACAGTTTGCTTCCCTTTGGAGGAGGGTGGACTAGGCTTTCGCTCCTTTGATGACATGGCTGAGGCTTGTGAGTTGAAATTATGGTGGCGATTTCGTTCTCAGCAATCCTTGTGGGCTTTATTTATGAAGTCCAAATACTGTAAGTCAGACCATCCGAGTAAGGTTTTATTTCGATATCCTGCATCCCCTATTTGGAGACGTCTTTGCACTATACGGAGCACCACTGAGCCCTTAGTGAGATGGCTAATGAGATCTGGTGATTGCAGTTTCTGGTATGATTGTTGGATAGGATCTTGCCCACTTTATTTCTACAACCCAAGGGTAGCTACTATGGCCACAGTTTCGACCTATTGGACTGGCACAGTATGGGATAGAGGGAAACTATCAGCCGTGCTACCGGGTTCTATTGTCGATCAGATTCTAACCATTCCTATCTCTATTGACGGTCCAGATGTGATTAGATGGAGCTTATCATTAGATGGGGATTTCTCTCTGCGCTCTGCATGGGAGCTCATTCGTTGCTCTATGCCTACAGACGAGGTTTACACTTGTAATTTGGCAGCGACACATCCCATCTCGGATATCCTTTTTCTTATGGAGACTTATCAGAGGCTATTTGGCCACAGATGATGCCTTATGTTCGAGAGGTTTCCATATGATTTCGAGATGCATTTGTCATAGCTCAATAGAGACTGTTAAACACCTGTTTCTTGATTGTCCTCTGTCTCAACAGGTGTGGAGACACTTTAGCTCATTGATCGGACTTCGACGATCCTCCTTTTTGTCGCCTCGGGCCCTTTTAATTCACTGGACGAGATCAGCTACGTCAAAGACGCACCTCAAAGGTATTCTCGCCTGCATCATCTTTTGGCAGATTTGGAAGGCGAGGAACGCCTCACGCTTCAATTCCACTACCTTTCAACCATCTGCAATCATTCATCAGACCATTAGCGATCTTCGAACAATTGGCCTTGCATTTGGATATAGGTCATCACAGATCAGAGGCATTGGGGATATAGATTTTATCAGTGACTTGAGGATTGTTCTTCCTAGACTGAGGCCGATTAGATTGATTTCGTGGGAGCGACCGCGACAAGGAACTGTAAAGCTTAATGTGGATGGTTGTTCCAAAGGTAATCCTGGCTTGGCAGCTATTGGAGGGATCTTTCGAGATAGTAGGGGTCAGGTCTTACACGCCTTTGCTCATTTCTTGGGCAATAGGGCCATCCTTCATGCAGAATTGACAGCTATTTATGAGGGGCTTGAGATGGCTGTGGAGTTGGGATTTTCACACTTAGTGGTGGAGTCAGATTCTGCTACAGCGATTTCTTGGATTTTGTCACGAGACATTGGACGTTGGGATTATGCATATATTCTGGCACGGATCCGCTTTCTTTGCAGGTTTTTGTCTCTTCATATCAGACACATACTTCGAGAGGCGAACCATGCAGCTGATTTCTTAGCCAATTGGGCTTGCACACACCAGCGTCAACAGCGATTCTACAGCAGACATGACCTTCCGACCGGTATTACTGGCATCATTATTCTTGACTCCCAGCAACTACCTTATATCAGGAGATGACGCACTCTTTGTTCTATCTTTCCTTTTTTTACTTCTTCTTGTATCTTTCTTTCATTATGGAGGTTCGGTATATGTCCCCCTCCAGCATTGTATTTCACGTGATTTTGATATATTTTACAGGTAGGGGTCCGGCCTAACCCCCCACCAATTGGTGGTTTAAAATAAAAAAAAAAGAAACCCTAAAACCCTAAACCCTAAACCCTAAAACCCTAAACCCTAAACCATTTTTTTCCACACTGCTACAGTACCTATTTGCTACAATAACAATTTCTCTCAAATGCTACAGTAACGTCCAAACATAGAAATCACTTTTCCGGCCACGTTTCCGGCGAGTGCAATCTCACCTCCCGCGCCAAAACATTCCTCTCTCGCCGATCTACGTTTTGAGGTATGATTTGCATAATTTCAAGCTAAATTTGGGCCGAATCAAGCATTTGAAATTCGGTTACTATTCATCCAATAGTAATCCGAATTTGATTTGATCTCCTTGGCTAGTTTTCTTCGTCCTCGACCGATTATTTTGAAATATGTTTGCACAGTATTGCTACAGTGATATTGAATACGATTTAAACAGTTACTAAAATACAATAAAACTGTTTTGAGAGTTACCAACGCATTCATGCCCGCTACGGGCGATGATGGTGATCAACCGCCAACCCTATCAGACTCTATTGTGGACTTTCCACCTCTTCCATCACATCAACAAAAGTTCAACACTCAAGTTCGGCCATGCAAATCATTCTTGGATGTAGCATCGGGTACCCAAGATGCTAAACCCGCTATTTCCACGAGATCTGCAACTTTGTACAAGGGTGAACCGGCCGTTTGTTTCACAACAGAGGAGGTTCAACTCATGGCCAAACCTTTCAAACTTTCCTTGGTAGGAAAATTTTCATTTGGCCGTCCCGATATGTCCATTATCCGCCAATTCTTCACCAAGCTCGAACTGAAGGGTAATTTTCAAGTATCTCTTCTAGATCAACGACATATACTTATTATGTTACAATTAGAAGAGGATTATTCTCGACTGTGGAGCAGACATGTATGGTATATCAGCGGAAAGTGCATGCGCGTGTTCAAATGGACAACCGATTTTCGCTGTTCTGAAGAATCTCCTATAGTCCCAATATGGATCTCACTACCATACCTTCCAGTTCACTTTATGCATTGTAGACAGGCTCTCCTCTCCATCGCTTCAGCCATCGGCAAACCCCTACGAATTGATCAAGCAACAGCCTCTCTCAGCAGGCCTTCAATTGCCAGAGTACTCATAGAATTCGATATTTCATAGCCATTGCCCAAAAGACTTTGGATCGGTGAAGGTGAGACAGGCTTCTGGCAGGATATTATCTTCGAGAAAATTCCCCAATATTGTGGAGATTGTAGACATTTGGGGCACTCTTCCGATGCATGTTTCATCACAAATCCAGAATTGAGAGCTCCCTCTAAATTGATTCAAAGAAAGGAAAAAGCCAAAGAACAACTTAAAAAGAAAGAGAAGGAATTCGCGAACAAAAACGGAGTTCAACTGAAGGAGTCTACTGGAACTAAGTATGTTATCAAGGCTGATAATAGAGAAACTAATACAGGGGAAGTGACAGCAGTGGAAAATTGCAAGGAACCGCAAGAACAAGCATATGCCCCAGAGAGATGTGCAAACACCACACAAGAGACCAATATCACCGTACAAGATCAACATACTGTCTCTGACACGGATAATCAAGCACCTACCGTTACTAAAAAAGCCACAGAAGAATTTATAGAGGATAACACCCAGAATGCCTTGACTATAATTCCCCCAGAGACCTTGAAAGTAAGTTTTAATACAGAATCTTCAGACATACCTGAGTTGGAACCCCCTTCTAAGTTAGTGGGTACTAGTTACACAACAGAAGACATAGACCTCAGGGATGATTTTGGAGATGAAGAGAGATTGCCATCAGATTCAGAAATTCCAAGTGCCAGAGCCGCAATGGTTTCTCCTCGCAAGACTCGAAAATCTACCCGGAGGCTTCGTACTACCTCCACATCATCATCATTATGATTAATTTTCTTATTTGGAGCATTAGGGGGATCATAAAACCTCCTGCAATGCGAAGATTGAGGAAACTAACTCAGATGCACAAATTATCTCTTATTTGCATTTTGGAGCCTTTTGTTGATTCAGCCAGATTAGATCACATGAGATTTCGACTTGGGATGGATTATGCAGTTTCTTCTAGTTCTGGGAAGATTTGGGTCTTTTGGTCTACCCCTTTCTCGGTTCAGGTCTTGCAAGATGCAGGGCAGGTGCTTCATTGTAGGGTTTGCCATTCTTTCTTCCCTGACCCTATTTATATTTCTTTTGTTTATGCTAACTGCTCTGCTTCTTTGAGGGTTGGTTTATGGGATGCACTTGCATCTTTCGCCAGAGATAGAGATATAGATGACCCTTGGATGGTTGGGGGAGATTTCAATGTTGTACAGGCTCAATCTTAGATTCTTTGGGGAAATCCACAGCCTCAGACAGCCATCGATGCCTTCAATCAAGTGCTTATGAAGTGTGGGTTAGAGGATGCAGGTTTTACTAGGAGCCCTTTTACTTGGACTAATGGCAGGACAATGCGACGTCTTGACAGGGTGGTGGCGAATCCCCAGTGGGCTGATTATTTTCCTGTTGTCAAAATTTCTCACCTGAACCGCACAGCTTCAGATCACTCTCCCCTTTTGATCTCGCTTGAAAGAAGCACGACCAAAGGACCTTCCAGGTTTAGGTTTTTACATACTTGGCTACAACACCCAGATGTCCTTGATGTTATCAGACAGAGTTAGTTGGATCCAGTGTCGGGCAGAGGAATGGTTGGCTTTCAGCAAAAACTTACTCGTCTGAAGCTTTGTTTGAAGGCTTGGAACAAAGAAGTTTTTGGAAATGTCTTTCAGAAGGTTCGAGAGGCAGAGGAGGAGGTTACAGAGAAAGAGCGCATCTATGACCTGTCGGGCACGACTCAGGATAGAGTTTCCTTTTCTGAGGCCAGGGCTCGATTACAGCATGCTTTGATTTGTGAGGAGACCTTTTTGAGACAGATGTCCAGTGTTAGGTGGGTCCGTGAAGGGGATTCCAATACACGGTTCTTTCACGCCATGATTCGTAAAAAGCGACAGTATTCCTATATTCATAGGATTCAGGGAGCTGACTCAGCTTGGATTTCTGATCCTTCTGCTATTGCCGCCTCAGCAGTTGATTACTATCAGGACCTTTTATCCGCGGGCGTCAGTCACTTTCAACAAAGAGATTTCAGTTTCATTCCAACCTTAGTGACAGGGGAGGACAATGTGGACTTATGCAAGATGCCTGAGTCAGATGAAATTAGGGAGGTGGTTTTTTCCATTGATCCAGACAGTGCCCTGGGACCAGACGGATTCTGTGGCAAATTTTACCAGTCTTGTTGGGATATTATCAGAGATGATCTCCATGTTGCTGTCATAGACTATTTCAGAGGGTCAGCTATGCCTCGGGGTTTTCAGAGCACTATTTTGGTTCTCTTGCCCAAGAAGACTTCTCCGTCTACTTGGGCAGACTTTCGTCCTATTAGTTTGTGTAATGTGAGCAATAAGATTCTGACGAAGATTCTTGTATCTCGTTTATCGTCTTTATTGCCACGCATTATCTCGCCCTCTCAGAGTGGATTTGTCCCTGGCCGAGTGATTCATGATAATATCTTAATAGCTCAGGAGCTAATGCATGATTTGAGTCGTCGCTCACGCGGAGGTAATGTTGTGCTGAAGCTTGACATGGCTAAGGCATATGATAGAATGTCTTGGCCCTTTATCATTAAGATGCTCAGGAGTTTTGGTTTCTCAGAACGATGGATTTCCTTGATCAGAAGAGCAATTATGGGACCTTGGTTTCGGTAATGGTGAACGGGACTCTCCACGGCTTCTTCCAATCACAGGGTGGTCTCAGGCAGAGATTTTCTATCAGATGGAACGACTTCTTACCCGTTTTCTTTGGGGAGACACCGCACATATAAGACGGATTCATTGGTGTAAGTGGTCCACAACTTGTTTCCCTTTGGAGGAGGGTGGACTAGGCATTCGCTCCTTTGATGACATGGCTAAGGCTTGTGAGTTGAGATTATGGTGGCAATCCTTGTGGGCTTCATTCATGAAGTCCAAATACTGTAGGTCAGACCATCCGAGTACGGTTTTATTTCGATATCCTGCATCCCCTATTTGGAGACGTCTTTGTACTATACGGAGCACCGCTGAGCCCTTAGTGAGATGGTTAATAAGATCTGGTGATTGCAGTTTCTGGTATGATTGTTGGATAGGATCTTGCCCACTTTATTTCTACAACTCAAGAGCAGCTACTAGGGCCACAGTTTCGACCTATTGGACTGGCACAGTATGGGATAAAGGGAAACTGTCAGCCGTGCTACTGGCTTCTATTGTCGATCAGATTCTGACCATTCCTATCTCTATTGACGGTCCAGATGTGATTAGATAGAGCTTATCATTAGATGGGGATTTCTCTCTGCGCTCTGCATGGGAGCTCATTCGTTGTTCTATGCCTATAGACGAGGTTTACACTTGTATTTGGCAGCGACACATCCCGTCTCGGATATCCTTTTTCTTATGGAGACTTATCAGAGGTAATTTTGGCCACAGATGATGCCTTATGTTCGAGAGGTTTCCATATGGTTTCGAGATGCATTTGTCATAGCTCAATAGAGAATGTTAGACACCTGTTTCTTGATTGTCCTCTATCTCAACAGGTGTGGAGACACTTTAGCTCATTGATCGGACTTTGACGATCCTCATTTTTGTTGCCTCGGGCCCTTTTAATTCACTGGATGAGATCAGCTACGTCAAAGATGCACCTCAAAGAAATTCTCGCCTGCATCATCTTTTGGCAGATTTGGAAGGCGAGGAATGCCTCACGCTTCAATTCCACTGCTTTTCAACCATCTGCAATCATTTATCAGACCATTAGCGACCTTCGAACAATTGGCCTTGCATTTGGATATAGGTCATCACATATCAGAGGCATTGGGGATATAGATTTTATCAGTGACTTGAGGATTGTTCTTCCTAGACTGAGGCCGATTAGATTGATTTCGTGGGAGCGACCGCGACAAGGAACTGTAAAGCTTAATGTGGATGGCTGTTCCAAAGGTAATCCTGGCATGGCAGCTATTGGAGGGATCTTTCGAGATAGCAGGGGTCAGGTCTTACACGTCTTTGCTCATTTCTTGGGTAATAAGGCCATTCTTCATGCAGAATTGACAGCTATTTATGAGGGGCTTGAGATGGCTATGGAGTTGGGATTTTCACACATAGTGGTGGAGTCAGATTCAGCTACAGCGATTTCTTGGATTTTGTCACGAGACATTGGACGTTGGGATTATGCATATATTCTGGAACGGATCCGCCTTCTCTGCAGGTTTTTGTCTCTTCATATCAGACACATACTTCGAGAGGCGAACCATGCAGCTGATTTCTTAGCCAACTAGGCTTGCACGCACCAGCTTCACCAGCGATTCTACAGCAGACATGACCTTCCGACTGGTATTACTGGCATCATTATTCTCGACACTCAGCAACTACCTTATATCAGGAGATGACGCATTCTTTCTTCTGTGTTTCTCTTTTACTTCTTCTTGTATATTTCCCTCATTATGGAGGTTTAGTATATGTCCCCCTCCAGCATTGTATTTCACGTCATTTTGATATATTTTACAGGTAGGGGTCCGGCCTAAGCCCCACGAATCGGTGGTTTATAATTAAAAAAAAAACCCTAAACCCTAAACCCTAAACTCTAAACCCCAAGCCCTAAACCCCAAACCCCAAAACCCCAACCATAAACCCCAAACCCCAAAACCCCAAAACCCAAAACCCAAAACCCTAACCCCAAAACCCAAAACCCTAAACCCTAAACCCTAAACCCTAAACCCTAAAACCCTAAACCCTAAACCCAAAAACCCATTTTTTTCCGCACTGCTACAGTACCTGTTTGCTACACTACATTTTGCTCAAAATACTACATAAAATTCACTTTTTCGCCCACGTTTCCGGCGAGTGCAATCTCACCTCCCGCGCCAAAACATTCTTCTCTCGCCGATCTACGTTTTGAGGTATGATTTGCATCATTTCAATCTAAATTTGCGCCGAATCAAGTATTTGAAATTTGGTTACTATTCATCCAATAGTAATCCGAATTTGATTTGATCTCTTTGGCTAGTTTTCTTCGTCCTCGACCGATTATTTTGAAATATGTTGATGTTGGGGCCTTTTGGAAACATTTAAATGCCTTTGGTTGTGATTTTTCGGGTTTTTTCCGGAAATTTCGAATTTCCTACAGTGAAATTCATAAAGCTACAGCAATTTCGATCTTGCTACAGTGCTTTTGATCTCTACAGTGATTGTTTGTGCACAGTATCATTGATTTCTACAGTAATTGTTTAAGCTACAGTATATGATCAACAGTATTGGGCTATTGTTAACAGTGTTGGATCAACAGTGCTACAGTTTTGGGTTAACTGTGAAATATGCTACAATGACCCCGCGAGTTTAGAATATTTCTTGCATCATCATGCCCACTCCGGGCAGTGACGGTGGTCGGCCGCCGCCTCCGCCGAACTTTGATACGGACTTTCCGCCACTATCGTCTATGCAACGACCCCTTACTACAAACTCTCGACCGTGCAAATCTTTTTTGGATACCGTCTTTGACTCTCAGGGTTCCAAATCTACCATTCCGCTCAAGCCAATCTCGCTCCACAGAGGAGAGCCAGCAGTCCTCTTCACAAAAAAGGAAATTTAGACTTTGTCAGCCCTTTTCAAGCTATCATTGGTCGGAAAATTTTCGTTTGATCGGCCCACAATGCCAATCATTCGAAAATTTTTTACTTCACTCGGACTCAAAGGGCAGTGCCATGTATCTTTACTAGACCAACGCCATATCCTGATCAGGTTGCAACTCGAGGAAGATTACACCAGGATTTGGCTCCGACAGATATGGTATGTCAGCGGAAAATCTATGCGAATTTTCAAATGGTCCACCACATTTCGTTGCTCTGAGGAATCTCCTGTTGTACTGATATGGGTATCCTTGCCCTTTCTTCCAGTCCACTTTATGTTGTGCAAGAATGCCCTTTTCTCTATAGCAGCCGCCATCGGCAAGCCTCTCCGTATAGATCAGGCGACGGCTTCGCTTAACCAACCCTCGGTCGCCAGAGTGCTCGTAAAGTATGATATTTCTCAACCTTTGATACAGAGACTTTGGATTGGCGAGGGTGACGACGGATTCTGGCAGGATATCATATTTGAGAGAGTTCCGCAATATTGTGAAGCATGCAAACATTTCGGACACTCTCGGGAGGAGTGTTATATTGCCAGACCAGAACTACGAGTTACGTCCAAGTCTAACCAATCAATTTTCACGCAGACTCGAGAGAAGCAGGGGCAGCTAATAACGGATGATAAAGGAACACAGTCGATGGGGATTATCAAGTCCCAATACATTGTCAAAGCCGATCATAGGGGTCATTCAAGGACAGATACAATGGCAGAATCTAGCAAGAGGCTTACACCGATTCAGGACCCATCAGTTCAGCATGCCCAACTTGATGAGAGTAGAGACACCACAAGTGGACAGGAACAGTCAATGACAGAGCCGACTCACCTGATAGGTAGTGAGGAGGCCAACATTGAGCATGAGACTCGAGATACCACAGACGGTCAAGATCCAACCATGCAACCACCTACAGAGGCAATAACCATAGAGAGAGTCAACATGGAGGCCAAGATCATTACAAAGACACCTCAGGAGACCATCACCACAGAGAGCGCTGTCTCATTACTAGAGGACACCACTCATGCGACACCTCTAGCAGTGGCACTAACAGAGAGGGTAGACGAGATAGTAGAGACTAATCATGTGACACCACTGGTTGCCCCAGTCAGAGCAACTACTCAAGAGCAATATGCAATGGGTAGGCGCATTCCAGACCCAAATAACCCTAATGTGGTTACAGTGGAATTTTTACCGCCGATTGTTCCTGTTTATAGATCAGAAGATTATATCACTGAGGGGACAGTCGATGAATAGGAGCTCGCATGTGAGCTTAACACAGAGGATACTCGTATACTTACAGTCAGCCCGATAGTTCGTCAGAACACGAGCCGAGTTGGCAGAAGCATTCGGGCCGAGGATTTAGAGCGCAGTGACGATGATATGCACGACGACTACTATGGATTTCCAGACGATTTTCATGTGGTTAACTCTCATCAGCGTGTTAGGAGATCATTTCGTATTCGTAGTCGCAGACGTAGGTATTAAACTTTTATTATCATTTAATTGTTTTCAACTACTTCTTGTATTTTTCATTGTATTTTCATTATCTCTGAAGGTAAGGTTTTATGGCCCCCTTCAGTATTGTACTTTCAGATATTTACATTAATGAACAGGTAGGGGTTCGACCTAACCCCCCACCATTTGGTGGCTTTTAATAAAAAAAAAACCCTAAACTCTACACCCTAAACCCTAAACCCTAAACCCTAAAGCCCTAAACCCTAAACCCAAACCCCTAAAAACCCAAAAACCTAAAACCTCAAAACCCTAAAACCCTAACCCCAAACCCTAAACTCCAAAACCCCAACCCCAAAACCCTAAACCCTAAACCCTAAAACCTCAAAACCCTAAAACCCTAAACCCTAAACCCTAAAACCCTAAACTCTAAACTCTAAACCCTAAAACCCTTAAACCCTAAACCCTAAACCCTAAAATCCTAAACCCTAAAACCCTAAACCCTAAACCCTAAACCCTAACGACTGAAGAATTATTTTTACGCTTGAAAATCTCTCTGCATGACTGAAAATCTATACAACAGGGTTGAAAATATGTTCAATACGCCGCATTCAAAAATTATTTACTACGGCCGAAGAATTGTTCCTTACGACCACACAATTCCTCTTCACGACCAAAAAATTCTGCCCAACGACTGAAAAATTATTTTTACGTTTGAAAATCTCTCTACATAACATGGTTAAATAATTTATTTATTTAATCAACATGGCTGAAAATGTGCACAATACGCCTTATTGAAAATTTATTTAATATAGTAGAAGATTTCTTTTTTACAGCTAAATAATTCTTCTTTAAGACTAAATAATTCTTCTTCACGACCAAAGAATTCTTTCTAACAAGTGAAGAATTATTCTGATGCTTGAAAATCTCTTTGCACGACTGATAATCTCTACAATCGGGGTGAAATCATCATCAACATGGCTGAAAATGTGCTTAATACGCCTTATTGAAATTTTATTTAATACAGCAGAGGATTTTTTCCTTACGACGAAACAATGCTTCTTCACGACGAAACAATTCTTCTTCACGATGAAAAAATTCTTTCTAACGACTGAGAAACTATTCTTACGCCTGATAATCTCTTTGTACAACTTAAAATCTCTTCAATAATGCTGAAAACATCATCAACATGGCTAAAAATGTCCTTAATACACCTTACTGAAAATTTATTAAATGCTGAAGAAGATTTCTTCTTTATGACCAAACAATTTTTCTTCACGACCAAATAATTCTTCCCAACAAATGAAGAATTATTTTTACGCTTAAAAATCTCTCTACACGACTGAAAATCTCTACAATAGGACTGAAATCATCTTCAACATTCCTGAAAATGTTTTTAATACGCCTTACAGAAAATTTATTCAATGCGATAGAAGATTTCTTCCTTACGGCCAAGCAATTCTTCTTCAGTACCAAAGGACTCTTCCTAACGACTGAAAAATTATTCTTGCGCTTCAAATCTCTTTGCACAACTGAAAATATCTATAATTGAGGTGAAAACATCATCAACATAGCTAAAAATGTCCACAATACGACTTATTAAAAATTTATTCATTGTAGTAGAAGATTTCTTCCTTACGACAAAAAAATTCTTCTTTACGAACGAAAAATTCTTTTTAATGACCAAAGAATTATTCTAACACCTAAACCTCTATCTACACTACTGAAAATCTCTACAATAGGCTAAAATCATCAACATAACTAAAAATGTCTTCAATACGCCTTACAAAAAATTTATTTAATGCAGCAAAAGATTTCTTCCTTATAACCAAAAAATTCTTCTTCATGACCAAAGAATTCTTCCTAACAACTGAAGAATTATTCTTGCACTTGAAAATCTCTCTACACGAGTAAAATCTCTTCAATAGTGCTGAAATCATCATCAACAAGGCTGCAAATGTGCTGAATACGCCTTATTGAAATTTATTTAAAACCGCAGAAGATTTCTTTCTTACAACCAAACAATTTTTCTCCACGACCAACAAATTCTTTCTAACTATTTAAGAATTATTTTTACGCCTGAAAATATCTCTACATGACTAAAAATCTCTTCAATAAGGCTGCAAATATTGTCAACATGCCTGCAAATGTCTTCAATACGTCTTACTGAAAATTTATTCAATGCTGAAGAAGATTTTTTCTTACGACCAAGCAATTCTTCTTCACGACTGAAGAATTATTCCTAACAATTGAAGAATTATTTTTACGTCTGAAAATCTCTATACACGTCTGAAAATCTATTCAATAGGGCAGAAAACATCGTCAACATGGCTGAAAATAAGTTAAATACACCTTATTGAAATTTTATATAATACGGCAGAAGATTTTCTCCTCACGACCAAACAATTCCTCTTTACGTCCAAAGAATTCGTCTTAACGACTGAAGAATTATTCTTACGCTTTAAAATCTCTCTACACGACTGAAAATGTCTACAATAAGGCTGAAAATGTGCTCAACACACCTTATTGAAAAATTATTTAATACGGCAGAAGATTTCTATCTGACGACCAAACAATTCTTTTTCACGACCGGAAAATTCTTCCCCACGATTGAAAAATTATTCTTATGCCTGAAAATCTCTCTACACGACTGAAAATTTCTACAATAAGCCTGAAAACATCGTCAACATGACTGACGATGTTTTCAACAAGTCTTACTAAAAATTTATTTAGTGCTGAAGAAGATTTCTTCCTTATGACCAAACAATTCTTCTTTATGACTAAAGAATTCTTCCTAACGACTGAACAATTGTTCTTACGCCTGCAAATCTCTTTGTATGACTGCAAATCTCTACAATCGGGGTGAAATCATCATCAACATTACTGAAAATGTGCTCAATACGCCTTATTGAAAATTTACTTAATTTGGCAGAAATTTATTCCTTACGACCGAAGAATTTTTCTTCATGACAAAAAAATTCTTCCTAACGACTGAAGAACCATTCTTACGCCTGAAAATTCCTCTACACAACAAAAAATCTCTTCAATAGTGCTGAAAACATCATCAACATGCCTGAAAATGTCCTCAATATGCTTTACAGAAATTTTATTCAATGCGGTAGAAGATTTCTTTTTTACGGTCAAACAATTCTTCTTCACGACAAAAGAATTCTTCCTAACGATTGAAGAATTATTCTCACACTTGAAAATCTCTCTACACGACTAAAAATCTCTTCAATAAGGCTGAAAACATCATCAAAATTGCTGAAAATGTCCTCAATACGCCTTATAAAAAATTTATTCAATGCGGTAGAAGATTTCTTCCTTACGACCAAATAATTTTTTTTTACGACCGAAGAATTCTTTTTAACGACTAAAGAATTCTTCTTACGCCTAAAATCTCTTTGCACAACTGAAAATCTCTACAATCAGGGTGAAAACATCATTAACATGGCCGAAAATGTTCTCAATACGCCTTACTGAAAATTTATTCAATGCGGTAGAAGATTTATTCCTTACAGCCAAACAATTCTTTTTCACTATTAAAGAATTCTTCCTAACAACTAAAGAACTATTCTTACACTTGAAAATCTCTCTACACAACAAAAAATTTCTTCAATAGGGTTGAAAATGTCCTCAACACGCTTTACTGAAAATTTATTCAATGCAACAAAAGATTTTTTCCTTATGACCAAACAATTCTTTTTCACAACCGACGAATTCTTCCTAACAACTGAAGAACGATTCCTACGCCTGAAAATCTCTCTACACAAATCTCTTCAATAAATCTGAAAACATCGTCAACATGCCTAAAAAAGTCTTTAATACGCTTTACTGAAAATATTTTCAATACGACTTACTGAAAATTTATTCATTACGATAAAAGATTTCTTCCTTACGACCAAAAACTTCTTCTTTACGACCGAAGAATTCTTCCTAATGACCAAAAAATTATTCTTACGCCTGAAGATCTCTCTACACGACTAAAAATCTCTACAATAAGGCTAAAATCATCAACATGACTAAAAATGTCTTCAATACACCTTATAAAAAATTTATTTAATGCAGTAAAAGATTTCTTCATTATAACTAAACAATTCTTTTCCACGACCAAAGAATTCTTCTTAAAGACTGAAGAATTATTTTTGCGCTTGAAAATCTCTCTACACGACTAAAAATCTTTTCAATAATGCTGAAATCATCATTAACATGACTGCAAATGTGCTCAATACGACTTATTGAAATTTATTTAATATCACAGAAGATTTCTTCCTTACAACCAAACAATTTTTCTCCACGACCAACTAATTCTTTCTAACTACTTAAAAATTATTTTTACGCTTGAAAATATCTCTACATGACTAAAAATATCTTCAATAAGACTGAAAACATTGTCAACATGGCTGAAAATATCTTCCATACGCGATCAAATAATTCTTCCTAACAACTGAAAAATTATTCTTATGCATGAAAATCTCTATACACGACTGGAAATCTCTTCAATAGGGCTAAAAATATCATCAACATGGCTCAAAATGTCTTCAATACGCCTTATTGAAAATTTATTCAATGCGGCAAAAGATTTCTTCCTTATGACTAAATAATTTTTCTTCATGACCAAAGATTCTTCTTCACGACTGAAGAACTATTCTTACACCTGAAAATCTCTCCACACGACTAAAAATGTCTTGAATACTACAGAAAACATCATCACCATGACTGAAAATGTCTTAAATACAGTTTATTAAAAATTTGTTCAATATGTAGAAGATTTTTTCTTCACGACTAAACAATTCTTCATCACAGTGGAAAATTTCTTCCCAACGATAGAAGAATTATTCTTGTGCCATAAAATCTCTCTACACGATTAAAAATCTCTTGAATACTATTGAAAACATCATCAACATGACCGAAAATATCTTAAACATAGTTGACTGAAAATTTATTCAATATGATAGAAGATTTCATCCTTACGACGAAACAATTGTTCAACACGATAGAAAACTTCTTCCTAAAGATAGAAGAATTATTGTGACGCCTTAAAATCTCTCTACACGACTAGTGAAAATATAATCACATGACTGAAAATGTCTAAAATATATTTTACTGAAAATTTATTTAATATGATAGAACATTTATTCCTTACAACGGAAAATTTCTTCCTAACGGTAGAACAATTATTGTTACACCTGAAGATCTATCTACACGACTAAAAATTTCTTCAATACTACTGAAAACATCATCAACATGACTGGAAATATGTTAGATACAGTTAAATAAAAATTTATTCAATATGACAAAAAATTTCTTTCTTGCGACGAAAAATTTCTTCATCACTGCGGAATATTTCTTCCAAACGACAGAAAAATTATTGTTACCCTAAAAATCTATCTACATCACTAAAAATCTCTTGAATGTTACTGAAAACATCGTCAACATAACTGAAAATGTTTTAAATACAGATTACTGAAAATTTATTTAATATGACAGAAAATTTCTTCCTTGCGACGTAATAATTTTTCATCACGGCCAAAGATTTCTTCCTAACGACAGAAAAATTCTGATTTCGCCTGAAAATCTCTCTACACAACTAAAATTGTCTTTAATACTGTTGAAAATGTCATCAACATGACTTGAAATGTTTTATATATAGTTTACTGAAAATTTACTCAATATGACAGAAAATTTTTTCCTTACACTGAAAATTTTCTTTATCACGGCGGAAGATTTCTTCCTAACGACACAAGAATTATTTTTACGCCGTAAAATCTCTCTACAAGACTAAAAATCTCTTGAATGTTACTAAAAACATTATCTACATGATCGAAAATGTCTTAAATACAGCTCGCTGAAAATTTATTCAATATGACAGAAGTTTTCATACTTACGACTAAACAATTATTTAACACGATGGAAGATTTCTTCTTAACGATAGAATGTTACGCTTAAAAACACCTCTACACGACCAAAAATCTCTTCAATGCTGCTAAAAAAATCATCAACATAACTAAAAACGTCTTAAATACAACTTACTGAAAATTTATTCAATATTATAGAAAATTTCTTCTTTACGACGAAATATTACTTCATCATGGCAGAAGATTTCTGTCCAACGACAGAAGAATTATTGTTACGCCATAAAATCTCACTACAGGATTAAAAATTTCTTGAATGCTACCGAAAACATCACCAATATCACTGAAAATGTCTTAAATACGGTTCATTGAATATTTAGTCAATATAATAAAAGATTTCTTCCTTACGACTAAACAATTCTTCATCACGACGGAAGATTTCATCCTAACGAAAGAAGAATTATTTTTATGTCTAAAAATCTCTCTGCACGAGTAAAAATCTCTTCAATACTGCTGAAAACATCAACAGCATGACTGAAAATATCCTAAATACAGTTTACTGAAAATTTATTCAATATGACAGATGATTTATTCCTTACGACGAACCAATTCTTTATCACGACAGATGATTTTTTCCTAAAAACAAAAGAATTTTTCTTATGCTTGAAAATCTCTTTAAATGATTAAAAATCTCTTAAATACTGTTGAAAACATTATCAACATACGTAAAAATGTCTTAAATTTAGCTTATTGAAAGTTTATTCAACATGACAGAAGATTTCTTTTTATGACGAAAAATTTCTTTATTTTGGCGGAAGATTTCTTTCTAGTGACAGAAGAATTATTGTTACGTCTGAAAATCTCTCTACACGAATAAAAATGTCTTCAATACTGCTACAAATATCATCAGTATGACTGAAAATGTCTTAAATATAGGTTAATAAAACTTTATTCAATATGATAGAAGATTTCCTCTTTACGACGAAAATTTTCTTTATCACGGCGGAAGATTTCTTTCTAACGACAGAAAAATTATTCTTACGCCTGAAAATCTCTCCACACGACTAAAAATGTTTTCAATACTACTGAAAACATCATCAACATGATTGAAAATGTTTTAAATACAGGTTACTAAAAATTTATTCAATATGACAAAAGATTTCTTTCTTACGACGAAATAATTTTTTATCACGGCGAATGATTTCCTCCTAGCAACCAAAGAATTTTTCTTACGCCTGAAAATCTCTCTACACGACTTAAAATCTTGCGAATACTGTTGAAAATATCATCAATATGACTCAAAATGTCCTAAATACAGTTTACTGAAAGGTTATTCAATATGATAGAAGATTTCTACCTTACGATCAAAAATTTCTTTATCGACACAGATGATTTCTTTTTCGCAGTAAAAGAATTTTTCTTACGCTTGAAAATCTCTCTACACACTGAAAATCTATTCAATACTGCTGAAAATATCATCAACATAACTGAAAATGTCCTAAATACAGTGTACTGAAAGTTTATTCAATGTGACAGAAAATTTTATTCTGACGGGGAAACAAGCCTTTATCACTACGAAAGATTTCTTCCTAATGACAGAAAAATTATTTTTATACTTGAAAATCTCTCTACACGACTAAAAATCTCTTGTATACTCCTAAAAACATCATCAACATGATCGAAAATGTTTTAAATTCAGTTTATTGAAAATTTATTCAATATGATAGAGGATTTCTTCCTTACGACGAAAAATTTCTTCATCATGGCGGAAGATCTCTTCCTAATGACAGACGAATTATTGTTACGTCTAAAAATCTCTCTACATGACTAAAAATCTCTTCAATACTGCTGAAAACATCATCAATATAATTAAAAATGTCTTAAATATAGTTTACTGAAAATTTATTCAACGTGACAGAAAATTTTTTCCATCCGACGAAACAATTCTTCATCACCGTAAAAAATTTCTTCCTAACGACAGAAGAATTATTCTTATGCTTAAAATCTCTCTACACGACTAAAAATCTCTTGAATGCTGTTGAAAACATCATCAACATAACTCAAAATGTCTTAAATACAGCTTACTGAAAATTTATTCAATATGACAAAAGATTTCTTCCTTACAATGAAAAATTTCTTCATTACGGTGAAAGATTTCTTCCTATCGACAGACGAATTATTGTTACGCTTAAAAACCTCTCTACACGACTAAAAATCTCTTCAATACTGCTGAAAAGACTAGAAGTCCTCTCTTGTCTTCTTGTGTTTCCCTCACTAGAAGTTCCATTTCTGAAATTAGTTATGGTTGCTATTATAATAAAAAAACATAAAACCCCTATTTTTACCAAAATTTGGCCATCCAAACTTGATCCAAGAGTTGAAAAAGGTTTTGGGATATATTCAACTCATAGAGGGGTGTAGAGGCGCGACTAAAGGACGTTAAGGAGCCACGGTTGTGGTTTAAGGGACGCGGGTTCATGATGGAATTGTGTGAGCATGCCATAGGCTCACCTTAGAAAATTTTTTTGTCATATTAAATAAATTTTCAGTAAGCATATTAAAGAAGTTTTTAGTAATATTAAAATTTCTTCATTACGATTGAAATTTCTTCATTACTGAAAATTTCAGTAAGCCATATTGAAGTTATTTTCAGTCATATTGGAGAGATTTTTAATCGTAATGAAGAAATTTTCAGTTATATTGAATAATTTTTAAATAAGCCACATTGAAGATATTTTCTATTATATTGAAGAAATTTTTAGTAATATTAAAGAGATTTTCAGTTGTGTAGAAGAGATTTTTAGTCGTAGGGAAGAAATTTTCAGTGAGTAATATTGAATACATTTTCAGTCAAATTGTAGAGTTATTCAGTCGTATTGAATAGATTTTCAGTTGTATTACAGAGATTTTCAATTGTAAAGAAAAAATTTTCAGCATATTAAAGAGTTTTTTAGTCATATTAAATAAGTTTTTAATTACACTAAAGAAATTTTCCATCGTATAGAAAAGACATTTAATAGTAAAGAAGAAATTTTTAATTACATTGAATAAATTTTTAATACATCATATTAAAGACATTTTCAGCCATATTGTAAAGTTTTTTACTCATATTACAGAGATTTTTAGTTGTATTAAAAAAATTTTCAGTAAACCGTATTGAAGACATTTTTAGTTATATTGAAGAGTTGTTTAGTCATGTTGAATAAACTTTCAAGTGTATTGAAAAGATTTTCAGTCATATAAAAGAGGTTTTCAATCATAAAAAAGAATTTTTCAATTATATTAAATAAATTTTCAGTAAACCATATTAAAACTATTTACAATCATATTGAAGAGATTTTTAGTCATATAAAAGAGAATTTCAATAATAATAAAGAAATTTTTAGTTATATTGAATAAATTTTGAATAAGTCACGTTGAAAATATTTTTTATCATATTAAAAAGATTTTCAATAGTATAAAAGAGGGCAAAATAAAGTTGAATCACTTTTTCTTGACACTAAATCCCAAAACCCCAAAACGCCAAACACCGAACCTCGAAACCCCAAACCCCGAAACCATCAAACTCTAAACCTTAAACTTGAATACTGTAAACCCTATACCCTAAACTGGGCTTACGAGGTCTAAACGTTTCAACACAGGGCTTGGGATGCATGCGTATGTTTGCCTTCTACGATGCTCCAAAGTTGAACTTGAGATGGTAGAATTGATCCATCATGCTATCAGTAATGGAATCACTTTTCTTGACACTTCCAACATCTACGACTTGCTTAAAAATGAAATCCTTTTTGGCAAGGCTTTAGAAGAAGGGTTCAAAGAAAGAGCTGAAGAGGCCACTAAATTTGGTATCAACTATGCAGAGGCTAATAGGGAAATTCATGGCGATTCGGCTTATGTGAGAGCCTACTGTGAGGGTAAGTTTTAAACCTAAATCCTCTAAACCTTATACCCTGAACCAGGCTTACAAGGTCTAGAAGTTTCAGCACAAGGCTTGGGAAGATATAATTCCTACTTGCAAGGAACTTTTAATTTTTAACTTTTAATTTTTAATTTTATATTATATTTTTTATAATATTAATTCATGATCCCACAATTTTTTGTTATTAATTACATTTAATTAGTAATTAGTAATTCTTATTGGAGAATAGGAGTCAAAATAGAAAACGAGGTGGTGAATGGGGAATGCCTCCCCACCTCCACCCCACCCCATTGCCATCCCTAGATACCATACCTTTGTCATGAAAACCTTTTTACAAGATGTTAGCTTTAGGCATGGATATTCTACCTCTTTGGTATCATTATGCACTTTTTGGGTAGCAGAACAATAAAATAAATTCGCTATCACTATATATCTTTATCATGTTAAAGGGTTGTAATCTTTCAATAACAATGTTGAAATAGTTTAAAGTAAAAAAAGAAAAAAAACCTAAACCCTAAAATCCTTAGCCATTGATGTCAAGGTTGTGGATTGGAGAGAGCGATGATAGATTTTGGCAGGACATCATTTTTTAGAGAGTCTCACCCTTTTGGGGGGCCTGCAAACACCTAGGCTATACTCCAAATGCTTGTTACATCACCAAACTAGAATGAGGGCCACCTTTAAGTACCATCATGTTGACACAGCATAGACAAATGAAAATAAGGGAAAAAGCAACAATATATGAGAAAAGAAGTCAACCATTATGGGCAATCAAACCCCAATATGTCATCAAAACTGACCTTAAGGAGTAGATAGGTATAGACACGACTTCGGAGATCAATAGGGAGGTAGTGATTACTCAAGATACACTGGTGCAACAGGATATAACTCAAAACAGCACAGGTGGATAGGATCAAGCAGTGATTCAGAGTACTGAGGACATACCTCAACTAATAAGGTTGATAAGCAGGAGGCATCACTGTTGAGCACTTGAGATCCATAGGTGCAGCTGGATGCCGAAGAGGGGCTACAAGTCGATAATGGTGAACAGTTACAGCTTGCAATGGCTAATACTAAGGAGATTGCACAGGACACCGTTATCACTAAGAGGGCCGATAATGCTCAACAGCCGTCACCAATGGGCAAGCACATACATGATCCATATAACCCTAATATGGTTACCGTGGATTTTTTACTGATTGTTCCTATATACCGATCTAAGGATTAAATCACTAAGGGCATAGTCAATGAGGATGAGCTCACATGGGAGTTTAACACTAAAGACCCACATGTTCCTAGAAGTCTCCTTTGACATTAATATTTGATCAAGGTACTAGTCGTGTGGGTAAGAGTCTCAGGGCTAGAGATTACGAGCATAATGACAACAATATGAGGCACAATAACTTTGGTTATTTCGATAATTTTGTAGTAGTTTCTTCCTAAAAGCCTATTAGGAAGGCTTTCTGCATTCACAGCCGCAGTCGAAGATATTAGTTTTTTAATATTTACTTTCTCATTTTGCTCTAAAGGTTTGGTTTTGCCTCATCCCTAGTACTCTTTTTCTATTAACTTATTTTTTAGGTATTTTCTCTAGATTAATGAACATGTAGGGGTCTAGCTTAACCTCCCACCATCAAGAGGTCTTTAATTAAAAGAGAAAACTATAAACTCTAAATCTTAAACCCTAAACCTCAAACTCCAAAATCCTGAAACCTCAACTCCCAACCCCAAACCCTATACTTTTAATCCTCAAACCCTAAAACTCTAAACTATAAACCACTCAATCGTTTTGTAATAGGCAAAATCGCTTTGTCATCCATGTCAATCACTACTGCCACAACATCAACACAGCTCCTATCTTCGGCAAAAAATTCTCTAACATATCATCTCATCAACAACTTCCTACAAATTTTTGTGAAAGTTCTTTACTTTTAAAAATGATTAATTGGTCTTCTACAATTTTTTTTGGGTATTTTTGTTTTTTTTGCACTGTATATTATAGTTCATTAATTGAATATTTAATGATAAAGTTATACAAAAATTTTGCATATTTCTACATGTTATAGGTTCTTTTCTTCTTTATTTTGGATGCAACCTTTTTTTGTTTAAATTTAAGAGTTGTGGATGGGTAATTTTTATAATTTGTAGTACTTAAGTACATATTTAAATTAATTATTTTAATAGAGTGCATAAAAAGAAAAATACGAGGAAATTGTAGGTTAGAAATGAAAAATTTGGCTCTTTTAAGTTTATAAATGAGGTTGTTTCAAAATATGTACTACAAATTTAAAATAGTTAATTTTATTTACTCACGGTCAAAAGGTAAAGTAAAGAATACCGCAAATTTTTATAAACAAATGATAATAAATGACGATGTTCTCACGTGGGCAACGAAATCATGCCAGTAGTCAGAATGAACGGTCCAAATAGAGTTTCCGAGGCTCAGCTTCTCTCAGCTCACAACATCAGAGCTCTCTTCGATTCAGTCGACGCTTTTCTCTTCGATTGCGATGGTATGCATGCGTTCGTCTTTCATCATTTTCGGCATTTTGTTCCCTTATCCTGTTTTTTTTCTAATTTTCTTTCGCAAATTTCATTAACTGTTCAATCAGGTGTGATTTGGAAGGGCGATAAGCTCATTGATGGAGTCCCCCAAACACTGGATATGCTTCGATCTAAGGTCTATATATATATATATATATATTTGTATTTGAAAAATGCGTGTTTTGATTTTTGTATTATTGTATGGTTTAAGGGGAAGAAGCTTATTTTTGTGACCAACAATTCTACAAAATCAAGGAGACAATATGTCCAGAAATTCCATTCTCTTGGAGTTTCAGTTACTGAGGTTTCTATCTTACACATTATTAAGATGTCACTTTTTTGTTCCTTCTTTCTTTCGTTAGGTGTTATAATCAAAGCTGATTGAATCTGTCACTTTGTTTCATGTAATCATCTTGCAGGATGAGATGTTTTCTTCATCTTTTGCAGCTGCTATGTACTTGAAAGTCAATAACTTTCCTAAAGAAAAGAAGGTCCGTTGTTCGATTATTGTTTGACAAAATGGAACTTATGTCAATGTTAATTATGCTCATTATGATCGTCGTTTTGTGATTTGTTTTATTTCATGTATGTTTTATTGGAGTGAATTTGTGTAAATCTCTTCCAGCAGACTGTTAGGAGAAACAAATATGGCTACTAGTTGTTGATAATTTAAAGTTGTAATTGGATTGCTGAGTGTAATGTTGGTTTAGAATTTTAATTACAAAGTGACTCCAACTTTGAAATTTCTTATGAGCTGCAAAATCTTAGCATTTTGGGTTTATGTAACTTTAGTATCAAATTGTTTTTAGCCAAGTTAATTTAGGAGATGGAAATCAACTTCTCTGCTTTCGTGGAATTTATTCTGGAATTGAGCTTAGTTCACTGGATACGCTGGTCAACAAAGTTGAAAACTGATGGCACTGGTACACTGCCAATAGTTGGAAGATAACTTTGCTGGTCTATAAGTTGAAGTTTACATCAGTTAAAATTTTTTAGATGGTGGACCCAATCGGTCTGTTGACAGTGTAGTTTCTAATATTGTTTTTGAATTTTCGAAGGTTTATGTGATTGGTGGCGAAGGCATATTAGAAGAGCTGCAGCTTGCTGGATATAAAGGACTTGGTGGCCCAGTAAGTTTTTCTAAAATCTGTAAATGACCTCATTTGTTGGTGTAACTACTCCAACCTAAAAATTCCATAGACATTTTTGGCCTTCTGTTAAAAGGTTTTGTTCAACAGAAGCAATTTAAGATGCGAATTTGGTAATCACCCTGGAGTGCTTAAATTTTTTTTTTTTTTTTGACTCCAATCTAATGGAATCAAAATACAAGTGACCATTTTATGTTTTCTTGTTGATCATTGTTCCATCCTTTTTGGGATTGATTAGTTAAAAATTCTTTGTATCTTACTCACCAAGGCTTACTTTCTGCAACTTGACACTAATAATTTTTCATGCTTGGTTAACTTTTGGAAACCTTCATGTCCCGTTTTATAGACTAAAGTAGAGGCCTTTAATTCAGTTGAATACATTAGCTTGTAATATAGATGACTATGAGGCCTGCCTCCTGGTGAGATGTGTTGAAGCTTACACCCCAGTAGCCTCACATACTGAGCTGTATGCTGGACATGCTTGGCCCTTTTTTTCCCTTTTGATTCCAAACATTTGTTGATTTAATTACCAGAATGTTACATTCAAGAATATTTTAGTCACCTTACTTGAAGAATATGCATGAGCTATATGCTTGAGCAGTTATCTGAATTGTAGAAATGCTCCTGACATCAAGAAAGTGAAACATTAATTTCTTCAATTATTGGTGAAACTAATATGATACATCCATATTGGCAGGATTACAGCTTGCCTTGCTTCTGTTTTTAATAAATATTGTTGTCGCATAATGCTATTTGTTTGACTCCTCATGTGAGTGCACATGTTCCCTTCTCTTGGATTTTTGAAGCTTCAGCAGTGGACTTTCTTGCCTCAGCTGATTCTTCTATTTAGTTTGATATTGTTGGTGTAGTGGTTTGACTTTTGCTTTTTGTTAGACTTGCTCATAGTGTCAGAACCCTTTGCCTTATGCTTTACATCTTATTGCAGGAAGATGGTGAGAAAAGGGTACAGCTAAAATCAAATTGGCTCTTTGAACATGATAAGAATGTAATGTAACATCTTGCCTGCAATTTCTTGAAGCACTTTACCTTTTCTTTTTCTGGTTTTCTCTTATCTTTATTTCACTTCTTGAAAGTTATATGTTGCAACTCATGTTCTCAGGTCGGAGCAGTTGTGGTTGGATTAGATCCACATATTAATTATTACAAGCTTCAGTAAGAAATCTGAATCTGATATTCTAGGTTTTCCAAATTAGTTTTTTACCTGTAGACTTTTATGGTTTTGACCATCTGCAACTTTTGCACTTGCCTCTAAAGCACTTGAGCATACACCATATAACATGAGCTCTTGTACACATCATCCCATGCATACCCTTAGTTAGGGTTTTGGAACTGTTTCTTTCCATTCAATAAGAGTATCAAGATAGAATTACTGTTTGGATAATTCTAGCTTCAGCATCTTCTCTAATGATATTTAGAACCTACATCTGAAGCTCATCATGCCATCTTGTTGCTGCCATATGTACTCAAATATTACCTAGGTGCTGAAGTGCTCCTCTTTAGAATCATCAAAATCCCCATTAACATTTTGCATGCATGGATGGGTGATGATTCGATTGCTGGCATTATTTTTTCTTTTGAAATGGATCTTGCAAAGGTGACAATTAATAACACAAATGTCTCCAAAATCTTGGATAACTCTTAGGTGCACAAGGATCATTGTCAGCATGTGAAAGATACCCTGAATTGAGGCCTTGGTTAAGTTGGTGTAAATATGAGATGGGGTGTTTGGTTAGGTCAGAGGTTAGGATCTTGCTGAACAATGAAAATGAAAATCTGTCCTTATAAATTCTGATAAATTTTAAGATGGGTTCAGCTTGCACTGTTACACGTGATATTTTCTATTGGCTACTTTTTTGTTTTGAGATGATCATGATTTTACCTGCCAGGTATGGAACCCTTTGCATACGTGAGAATCCTGGGTGCCTTTTTATTGCTACCAATCGTGATGCAGTGGGAAATATGACTGATTTACAAGAATGGCCTGGTAAGAAAGCTAGCTCAGGTAAAATACAGACTGTACAAATTTGCTTCATTACAATATTTATTGTGTATTACAGGTGCAGGGTGTATGGTTGCAGCCATATGTGGGTCAACTGAGAGAGAGCCATTTGTAGTTGGAAAACCATCGACCTTCATTATGGACTATTTGTTAAAGAAGTAAGATCAAACATTGTTTGTACATTAAATTCATATGGTCTTAAAACTTACAAGCTCACCTATGTCTAAATTGAAGGTTAAAAAAGTATGGTACATGTCTGACTTGCATTATCACATCATGCATGCTTCTGTTATGAGATTTATAATCTTTGTACTTGCTGTATTCTGATTTGCAGATTTCAAATTCCTACCTCCAGAATGTGTATGGTTGGTGATAGATTAGATACTGATATTTTATTTGCACAGAATGCTGGCTGCAAAAGTCTCCTTGTTCTTTCAGGTACCGGTACTTTTCTTGATTTCCTAACGTGTAACTAAAATCAAAACAGTTCGTTGTCAACTCTATTTCTACTGATGTTGGAAACTTGCTGAACTTGTAGGTGTGACAACTCAATCCACTCTCCATAGTCCCTCAAATGACATCCAGCCAGATTATTATACTAGTCAGGTTTCTGACATTCTTGAACTATTGGGAAAGTGATTACCTGTTAGTGATTACTCCCCATAAGTGGTCAGTTCTTTCAGGCTTGTTTGCTAAATGCGAGGTCATATATCTGTAGAATGCTATAATTTGCTTGAAGTCTCTTACAAAACTAGTTTAATGAAAAAAATGTCACAAGATTTTTAGCGTCTCCATAACAATGACAAACCCCAAATATGCCAGAAATGTTCCAAGTTTATAGTTTTAGAGAAATATATGCCATGGCAAGTACAGTAAGGTGTTCAAAGGGAACAAATTCTTGCGAATTCACCACTTCCTATCCTGAAAAGATTAACATTCTGAGATGTGGATTAGAGCGAAAGTCCTCAAAACAAGTTAAAGATATATGTTACAAAATTATTGGAGTATGGTTATCACAATTGACTGATGGCCATAAACCGCGGATAACAGTCATCAAGTCAAGTTGTTGACAAGGAAAATGTGCTTCTTCTAGACATAATATTCAACTATGTCTCCTTCTAGACCTTTTCTGGAAAAGTGACCAACCTAGGCCAAAAAATAGCGGTTTATAACTTTACATCTATTATTGGATAAACAAGAGTGCGTATATTCTATCAAAAGCGCTGCAATGCCCAGCAAAAAACTTGTTTAATTATTGATTAATTACTCTTTTAAGAGAACATGGGTTGGCTTCACCTTTTAGCTACTCCAATTAAGGTCAATAAATCACTTACCTTTATAACACCCTGAAAATTTGGTAGGAAAATAGATGATACATACAAATACTTTCCGAGACTTTAGTCTGAAACTTCTGTAAATAAAAAGACTTATTTGAGACACAAATATGTTATGTACAATTCAAATAAATTATCCTGTGGAGAAGATTTTGTAATAACTTCGTTTTAAAGAGGTCTATATTTTACATAATAAGATTTAGAGCACTGGTTTAGCATCTACGACAAATCTGCCTAAGCCTAACGTGGCAAAAAATATATAAATTAATACATTCTTTACGAATTGAATTGAGGAAAATCATAACATTAAAAATATTTAAATTCGATAATCATAATAGAAAAAAAAAAAAAAAGTCAGAAGTCAAAAATGAATGGCGCAGATGCAATTGAGAAAAGTCGTCTAGCTTTCCAGTTTCAACCTCCATCAATTTTCTCTTTCTATTTCATCTTGTGACTTTTTAAATCATTTGTTAAATTCTATTTCTGGTTCATTTTATTCCATTACGTTGAAAAAAAAAATCCGATAGTTATATCTTTCTCGCTAAAAGATTTCTTCTTGGATACTTGTCTGTTTCGACATTTCTTGATCTCTCTCTGTCCTCGGGCGTTCCTGCTCAATTTCTCAATTTTATTTTCCCTTTTCTCGTCACTGGATCAGGAATATTTGAATAATTATAGAAGCTTCTTTTTAGAATACATACCTTTTTCTGATCTTCCTTTTTAGTTGTAATTATAGTTTTTTGGCTTCATGTTAGGCATTCAATGAAGAAGAATTTTTGTTGATCATTTTGTTTTCTTTATATATATATATATATATATTTATGTTTTGATCAAGTGCGTTGTAAGTAAATTTTACAAATGAAGTTGGTGGTTAGAGTAAAAGAAGCAAGAAACATACCAGCGATGGATCTAAATGGGTCAAGCGATCCATATGTGAGATTACAATTGGGAAAGCAAAGGTCTAGGACAAAAGTTGTGAAGAAGAGCTTAAACCCAAGTTGGGAAGAGGAGTTCAGTTTCAAAGTTGAAGATTTGAATGATGAGCTTGTTATTACTGTTTTGGACGAAGATAAGTACTTCAATGATGACTTTGTTGGCTATCTCAAGGTGCCTGTCTCGCGAGTTTTTGATGCGGATAATAAGTCTCTTGGCACTGCTTGGTATTCTCTTCAACCCAAGAATAAGAAGTCCAAGAATAAGGATTGTGGTACGTTTTCATTTCATTTTATTTTTTGTTTATATTTGTTGAGTTTCATTGTTTCTTATTGAGTTTTGATTCTGGAATTGGGATTGTATCGCCATCATATGGCAGAAGAAACATAATGGCTTATTGGCATTAATAATTTGTTTGTAGTGAGAGATTCTTCATCCGTGTTCTATATGAAAGTTCAAATAGTGTCTCTTATTTGGTATCTTGTATAATTGGAACTTCCGAATTCCATTTGCATCACTTATTATGACCATTATGGTTCAAGAAGCATTTAGTATACTGATTGAATTTGTAACTTTTCTGCTTTATCTCTTCCATGGCAGGTGAAATTCTTCTGACTATATGTTTTTCACATAACAGTTCATATGTGGAATTGAATGGTACCAATGATCCTGAAACTCATTTGGGGAAGTATGCAGACTTAACAATTGAATCTCCTTCTAGCTCTTTCAGTGGCCCATCAAATGCACACTCTCTGGTAAGAGTAGAGGATACCACTCTTAAGGAAGAGAAGACTTGTACACAGAAAACTCTAGCTGGTCGAATTGCACAAATGTTTAATAAGAACTCAGATACAGCATCCAGTAGAGGTGTTGACTTGGAGTTACCTGAAACTACAAAGCCTGAGGTTTTAGACAATAAGTGCGAGGGTCAGTCCTCTTCTGCTTCATTTGAAGAAGTGATGAAAACAATGGAGTCTAGAGATCAAGGGTCTGAAATTCCAAGCAATTTACCAGGGGGAGTTCTTGTAGATCAAATATACGTGATTTCACCTCAAAATCTAAACACACTACTCTTTTCACCTGATTCAACGTTCCCTGGAACATTGGCAGAAGAACAGGGAAACACAGAACTGCAATTTGGGACATGGAATTTTGAGGATGGTAGCGAGAGCTTAAAGAGGGTTGTCACTTACGTTAAGGCTCCAAACAAATTAATTAAAGCAACAAAAAGCATTGAGGAGCAAAAATATCTAAAAGCTGATGGGAAAGCTTTTGCTGTTTTAGCAAGTGTGAGCACACCAGAGATTATGTATGGGAGTACTTTTAAGGTTGAACTGCTTTTCTGCATTACTCCTGGTCCTGAGTTGTCATCGGGAGAACAGTCTTCACATTTGGTGATATCCTGGCGTATGAATTTTCTGCAGAGTTCCATGATGAAAGGTATGATAGAAAATGGAGCACGAGCAGGTCTAAGGGAAACATATGACCTATTTGCAACCTTATTATCTCAGACTATTAAGCCAGTTGATTCAAAAGATATGGGGTTAAATAAGGAACAGATCTTGGCTTCATTGCAGCCAGAGCCCCAGTCAGACTGGAAGTTGGCAGTGCACTATTTTGCTAACTTAACTGTTGTTTCGTCAATTTTTATGGGATTTTATGTGCTTCTTCACATCTGGCTGGCCACATCCAGCACAATTCAGGGCCTTGAATTTGTTGGCCTCGACTTGCCAGATTCTATTGGTGAATTTATTGTGTGCGGCATCCTGGTTCTTCAAGGTGAACGGGTTCTACAGTTAGTTTCACGCTTCATGCAAGCAAGGAAACAAAAGGGTAAACGTTAGATCTCATAATTTCTCTTTCTGTCAGTGACAGCTAGGACAACTCTTCTTAAGTGGACCACTACACTCTTTGCCTGTGGATGAGAAATTGACAGATGGGCTTGAAAAGATTATTAGTATGCACCCTCTGATGTCTGTCTAGTCAACTTGAAGCTGTGATAACTATTTTTAACAATCCCAATTTTTAAAGCTCTAGCTCTATGCTGTCCTATTAACAAACTCTTCTAGTGCTTAAGCATATTCTAGCTAATTGTTATCTTATGAGTTATTGGGGGACTTTTGAACTCTCCAATACTTTTCTACTTCCAGGAGTTCTTCTCTATAAAACCTGTAGTGGTCAATGCCATTCTTTGCTTTAAGCTTTTGACTGATTTTCATTTTGTATTGATTAATAGGTAGTGATCATGGAATTAAAGCACAAGGCGATGGGTGGTTGTTAACTGTTGCCTTGATTAAGGGAAGTAACTTAGCAGCCGTTGATTCAAGTGGGTTCTGTGATCCATATGTGGTGTTCACTTGTAATGGGAGAATTAGAACCAGCTCAATCAAGTTTCAGCAATGTGATCCACTGTGGAATGGTAAATCTTTTTCCGATAGCTACATGTTTATTTCTTATTGTGTTATTTATTTTATTTTTTTAATATCAAGTTTTTCCTAGACTGTGTCCTAACTAAGATCATGCTTTTCTTTGATGAGTTATCATGAAACTTCATTCATCCTTGCAGAAATATTTGAATTTGATGCAATGGATGAGCCTCCTTCAATGCTGGATGTGGAAGTTTATGATTTTGATGGACCCTTTAATGAAGCTACATCTTTGGGACATGCTGAGATTAATTTTGTAAAATCTAATATCTCTGATCTAGCTGATGTGTGGGTTCCTCTTCAAGGAAAACTAGCACAGGCATGTCAATCTAAGCTTCAGTTAAGAATTTTCCTGAATAATACAAAGGGTAGCAATGTTGTAAAAGAATTTTTGACTAAGATGGAGAAAGAGGTGGGAAAGAAGGTAACAGAAGCTGTTCTGCTCTCGGCTTTTATTTTATCAATCTGCTATTTAATTTATGGTTTGCCTAGCTCCTAACATTATTTTTAATGGAAATGTTTGTAGATAAATCTTCGATCTCCTCAAACAAATTCAGCATTTCAGAAACTCTTTGGGCTGCCACCAGAGGAATTTCTTATCAATGATTTCACATGTCATTTAAAACGAAAAATGCCCCTACAGGTGCTGTTGGCTCAGTCATAATAGACATCAAGTATTTGACACTATAGTCATCTAAATGAGTTTAGATGACGCAGGATTTTGCAGTTCAATCATGTTACTTGTGGTTATCAATGTGCAGGGTCGCCTATTTCTGTCTGCAAGAATAATTGGGTTCCATGCAAATTTATTTGGACACAAGACAAAATTCTTCTTCCTTTGGGAGGACATAGAGGACATTCAAGTTTTACCTCCATCTTTGTCATCAATGGGCAGCCCAGTTATTGTGATGACTCTCCGCCACGGTAGAGGCATGGATGCAAGGCATGGTGCAAAGACCCAAGATGAGCAAGGCAGGCTAAAGTTCCATTTTCAGTCTTTTGTATCTTACAGTGTAGCTCATCGGTAAATGAAAACCACGTCCATTTCTTATTATATTATTGGTATGACTGTAGCATGATTTTTTTTTTTTTTTTGGGTTTACTCTGGCCATCATAAAATTGTTTACTTAACAAGCATAAACCATTATTAAACCTTTTTGGCCTTCCCTATCTCTCTCTTCACTTTTGTTTTGAATTTTTTCTTTTATCTCTGCCCTTTTTATCTGATTTGGGTAAGGAAGTATGTCAAGGTGTAAATATTTTAGATTCTATAGTGATTTCCCTCATCTGCAATTGTAAAACAAAATCACAGACTAAGTATGACCAGTTTAGTGTCATGGGAAAATGTATGGCCTTTTGAAATTTATTTGACAATTTAGCTTGCTATTTTTCTTATCATTTGTTCTGGACAAATATATTTCATGGGCATTTGTCGCCTTATCACAATGCTGTATCTAAATCACGTTTGATCTTGCTGCCTTTCAAGAAAACTTTTCGGTAAATTTGATTTGTATATTAATTACCTGACTGATGATAAGCACTTCTCCAGTTAATTTACTGTTCTCTGATGCATGGCCAAGTGCTGCAAAACAATTAGGGTATCATTGTCAATAATGATACACCTCATTTCTCTAGGATAGAAAAAATGAAAAGTAATATAGGTAAAATATCCCATGCCACTTGAACATTTTTATGTGTTGAATAGGACAATCATGGCTCTATGGAAGGCTCGATCCTTGAGTCCAGAGCAGAAAGTGCAAATAGTTGAAGAAGAATCAGAAACCAAAAGCCTACAATCTGAAGAGAGTGGGGCATTCTTGGGTGTTGAGGATGTCACTATGTCCGAGGTTTATTCTGCTGTTCTTCCTGTCCCTGTAAGCTCTCTCTCTCTCTCTCTCTCTCTCTCTCTCTCTCTCTCTCTCTCTCTCTCTCTCCACCCCGCACCCCCGACCTCTCAGGTATGCATGCACATGCATGCTTGCTGGGGATTATTGCATACTTACATGTTAGGTTGGTAACTGTCATGCACATAAATTTTCTTGTTTATGTTGATACACGTTGTGAGGCATCTGTTTATATCTGACAATTAAAACTGTCATGTTGGTCACTTTAGATGAGTTTCTTTATGGAACTATTTGATGGGGCTGAATTGGAACGTCTTGTTATGGAGAAAGCTGGTTGTCTTAGCTATTCTTGCAGTCCATGGGAACCAGAGAAGCCTGATGTATATGAAAGGCAAATATATTATAGATTTGATAAGAGTATATCCCGTTATAGAGGAGAGGTGACAAGCACTCAGCAAAAATCCCCCTTGTCTAACGGGAATGGTTGGCTTGTTGAAGAGGTTATGACTCTTCATGGAATTCCACTTGGTGACTATTTTAATGTATGAATCCACTTTGATTTTTTGTTTCTCCCAATTTTATGTGTAAATATATTCTTGCATGTAACTTTTCCAATGTTATTTTTCCCTCTGAACTGATTTACAAATTCTTTGTTTTCTATTCTCATCATAATTGACTAGTGTCTTTTCGACATGTGCAGCTTCATCTAAAATACCAAGTTGAGGATTCACCGTCAAGACCAAGAGGATCTCTAGTACAGGTATTAGTAGGAATTGCATGGCTGAAAAGCACTAAGCATCAGAAAAGGATTACAAAGAACATCCTCTCAACTCTTGAAGAGGGCCTGAAGGTGAAGTTAAGTGTCATAGAGAAGGAATTTGCAGCAAGATAGTAAATGGACTCTGCATTGCCATTTCATTTTAATACGGTGGACTTGATTGTAAGTATGGGGAGAGCTGATAGTAGATTGGAGGTCATAGTTGGGCAATCATTCAAATATGCAATCAAGTTATCATCTAGGTTAACACAAGCGGGACAGAATTGCTGCTGAAATTCCAATTTTGCATTGGATCTAGAAGTGCTTTCCTTGTTTCCTTCCTTCCTCTGTACAAAGGATTTTGAATACAGTAATGAACTTGTGATGGTATAGGAAGCTGAGAGCTTTAACTTTTTTGTTCATCAGTCTGATATAATTTATGAATTGTTACTCTTATGTAGTTAAATGCAAGTCAGATGATTGTGGAACAAATTTATACTGTGTTTTGGGCAACTGCTGTAATTCCAAAAATTTGCATTTGGCATTACAAAGGCGCATTTTAAACCACTTGCAATGTACCAATGTGCAATTGTATGCTATATTGATATAAATTAATTTCAATCTTTATATTCTATGTTTGACATTCTTTACATATTGTATAGTACTGACGTCAAGGGAAAATCAGAAAATATCAAATTATCCTTTACCTCTTAATAAAGGAGAACTGTTAGAATTAAACATTGCGTTGCCCACGTTGTGTCACCCTTCGGGTTTTAACCGAAAATACCCAATTTTAACCGAAAATACCCTTCAAACAAGGCTCGCAACTTATTAACAGTTGAATAAAATATATGTATATATAACTTGACAGATTTCAGAAAACAGAACCGAAAGAGCAATAATAACAATAATAAAAAAGTAGTTAATAATAATGACTGTTTTATGAATATATGGATGCATGGTGGGAATCGACTCGAAGGGAAAGAAAGAAAAGCAGTGCTTGATTGGTTAGTATAAATCCAAAGTGAAGGTCAGCTTTTGCTTCTATCTACCCTTAAAAGAACTGTTTCTATTTTTTCATTCGGCTACTCGAGTTGTATTCGAACTCCTTTTCTCTGATCGATCGATTAGATACATCAATAAATCAATCTGATCACTTAAAACCCTAATGTAAGCCTTTTTCTTATTCCTTTCCACTTTAACCTAAACGATAGGCTATATCGAGGGATAATATAAATGGGTATTGTCTTGTTTAAAGTTTGACATTTGTAACATGGGATTTGGGTTTTTATTTGAGAACTCAGCATATTTTAGCAGTTCAGTGATGTTGATTAATTATTTTAATAAACTTTTGAGTCTTTCTGCTGAAAATTAAGTTTAACCATGTTTGTATTATGAAATTAGGGTTTTTGGTTGGAGGATTTTGTAGGGTAAGCTTGAAGAACAGATGTTTAATGGCGTTGTGATGTTAATTTCATATTTGTCATTGTTTCTAAAGTCAAATATTAAGCATTTTTCTTGGATGATTGGGCCTTGCAGAATGTTTGGAAGAGCGGGTTTTGATAGATTTAAGAAAGCTCAATCCTTGGAACCATTTGCACTCACCGTCAATTCAGCTACCAAAACTGCTTCTAAAGCAGTTACTAATCCGTCAACTCAGTATTTACATTCTCAAAGTTATCAACAACAGACCCAGTATCAAAACCAACAACATGTTTCTCAAAAACCTATGAAACAGGAGGATTTGCTGTCTGTTGGGCAAGCTCAGCAGGTGACCCAGGTCGGAGGAGGGCAGTCAAACTGGCAGCCGCCTGACTGGGCAATTGAGCCTTGCTCTGGTGTCTACTATCTTGAGGTTTTGAAGGATGGTGAGATTCTTGATCGCATTAATTTGGATAGGCGGCGGCATATATTTGGGAGGCAGTTTCAAACATGTGATTTTGTTCTTGATCATCAGTCTGTTTCACGCCAGCATGCTGCTGTCATTCCTCACAAGAATGGAAGGTTAGTTTTTCTCTCAATGACAAATTATGAGCTTGTGACATGTTATTCTTTTTGGAATCGCATTAAAATTTCCCTTGAACTTTTTCGTTTTATGTACATATCATAATGATGTAAATTTTGTATACCATATTATACTTGGTGTATGATCAAGTATGACAAGAAGAATAAAGGAAATGAAATACTCAATTGCGAGATAACAAGTTAAAATTTACCTTGACCTTTTATGTTTTTGTCTCAATGTTGGTCAATCAATAAAGCTGATTGTCTATTTTATTGCAACTATATTCTAATGAAATGTTTACTAAATTGTAAGTTGAAGTTAAAGGTTTCTATGTTCAAGTTTTGATATGTGTAGTCTGTAGGACTACTTGCTGAAAGCTCAGATTATGATTTATTGGCCATGTTAGAGCTTTGGTTGATTCAATCCTCCCATGTATGATGGCCTTGCCACGTGAGAATCTACTTAGTACCAAATTTACATCATTATGATAAGAACGTAAAACAAAAAAGTTAAAGGGAAATTTTAATGCGATTCCAAAAAGAATAACATGACACAAGATTTTTATGTTCAAGTTTTGATACGTGTAGTCTGTAGAAGGACTACCCACTGAAAGCTCAGATTATGATTTGTTGGCCATGTTAGAGCTTTGATTGATTCAATCCTCCCTTGTATGACGGCCTTGCCACGTGAGAATCTACTTGTACAGATGTAGAAAATAGTTATTGCTCATTTAAATGAATTTTGCATCTAAAATTGAAGACAAATGTCCTTTGCAAACATTGTATCATATACAAGTTTTTGTATTTTGAACAGCATATATGTGATTGATCTGGGATCGGTTCACGGTACTTTTGTCGCTAATGAGCGTTTGACAAAAGACACTCCCATAGAGCTTGAAGTGGGGCAGTCATTGAGATTTGCTGCTTCAACAAGAACTTATATTCTAAGAAAGAATGCTGATGCTCTTTTTCCTCGTCCTCCACCACCCGGAGAGATAAATTTACCACCACCCCCTGATCCTTCTGATGAAGAAGCTGTTGTGATATATAATACACTTCTAAATCGTTATGGTCTGTGTGAGTCTGATCTACCGTCTGGATCTGTTGAGCCTAGTAGTTCATCCAACGATAGAAATGAGATCCAGCAAGCAGAGAGGGCTGCAAAAAGAATTAGAAGACTAAGAGTGTCCTTCAGGGATCAAGTGGGGGGAGAGTTGGTTGAAGTTGTTGGGGTTTCAGATGGAGCTGATGTAGAAACAGAACCTGGTCCAATAGGCATGAAAGAAGGAAGTCTTGTTGGAAAATATGAATCCCTTGTGAAAACTACAGTGATACCCAAAGGTAAGGAAAAAAACTCTCCAAAGGAAGAGAATTGTTCACCCAAAGGTGTGACTGATAAGCTACAAGAAGTCTTGAATAAGGTTAAAAGTGTTCCAAAAGGTGGGATCTATGATGATCTTTACGGAGATTCATTTTCTGGAAAAGTTGGGTCATCTTGGGCATATTCTACTGTTAGCTATGCTCCTGCTAAAGATATTCAAGGAAAGGCTATGGGTACCTCAAGTGAAGAACCTGGAAATGACTCCAGCTCCTTTGATAATGACGATGATGATTTATTTGGTGACTAGCTGAAGTCAGCTGATTAGCCTATGCCAGGCTGTGTAATTCTTCCTTTTGTGGATTGGACAGATAATGGAAACTATAGAAGCAGCTTCAATTGACATAACAAGTAATTGTTTCCATTGCAAATTGGAAATTTTTGTTGTAATCTATCATCAATTGTCTTTTTTGGCATACCCCAATGGGTTATTTTAAACATAAATCAGTTGCCCAATCTGTGAATTGAGAACTCATTTACTTAAGGAATTCGTGAGGTTGAGTAGTGCCCTTCGTTGTTACATTGAAATGTACCGTAGTGCATAATTGGATTGCATATCAAAGTTTTGTATATCCCATACGTTGCCAAAATTCTAATCCTTGGATCAAGTGATGCAGATGGACGTTTATATCATACTTGGTGAACCTTGACATTGAAAACTTAAGCAATATTATTACCCACTTCCCAGGTTCCCGTTGAGTCTTCTATATTAGTTCTATTTCACGTCCTTGGAAGCTATTTTTAAGTCCAGATATTGAACTTCTTGTGCAGATTCTCCTGCCTTCCAGACCCCTTTTTGAACGTTGACATGTAGAACCCAATACAGCAATAATTATGGTGCCAATTTTTATTGAGTGGTTGAACCCAAGTCATGGAGCTGTTGTCAATTTTATCAAAATCTTGTCCTAGTGTTGAGTGTCTTTATTTCTTCAAACTTGGGATAGAAGACACAATTCCAGTGTCCAAATAGACGTCGCCTGAGGTCAAAATATCAATCGAGAACGCAAAAGACTGCAAGTATTATTCTAAGAATTACCGAGTTTTTAAAGTGGATTTTTGTGTTCCCGCAAGCCATAAATCAGCGTGACATTCAGTTCAGAACTTGGGTTACTATACTCCTATTTCTTTTTTAATAATAATAATAATAATAATAATAATAATAATAATAATAATAATAACAAATTGCTTTAATTAAACTATCATGTGGGTCTAGGTTTTGGTTGATGGGCCAGACGAAATAGCCCCAACAGAGAGTGGGCGCCCGACTCACTCTCTTCTCTTCTGGAATGTGGAAATCATCCGGTGGTTCTCAACTGGAGAATAGTTACGATGTCTCTTTTGTTGTTAAGGATTCCTGTATATTGTAAGGAAAAAACTAAAGGTTAAAGTGGTGAGGGGAATTAAACTTTAGTCGTCAACCTTTCACTAAACTGTATTTTACTAAACTAGTTTAACACTATGTCATAAACATCCCTAATGTTGTATCTTTGTTTCTTATTAGTACACCGAATAACATGTTTTATTCACATTTTATTTATTTAAAAAATGTCATTTTATGATATTGTTAGGCATACAGTATAAGCCTCACGTGATCGCTTTTCATTAACTGCATACTTTGACTATCATAATAAGTAGGAGCGAAATTAAGTTTGTAATTATGAGAGGGTCAAATAGTATACAATCAAAATTTATTGGAGTCAAAGTAATAATATTTTATTCTGGAGGATAAAAATGTAAATGAATTACTTATTTTTAAATATTTTTTTGGACTGGGTCCCTCGGCTTGAGGGCCTGTGCATAGCCCCGTCCTTGATTATAAGGATAGGACCTCATATTCAAGTAGCTCGAACAAAATAGTAGGAAATAAAGTAAAATAAAAGATGAAATATAAGAAATATTTGTAATATATTGTCCAATTAGTTAAATAAAGTAAAATTTTAGCAAAAAAAAAGAAAAAAGAAAAAAAGGTGGGAACTAAGCTGAAATTTTCCCTAAAGAAGTGCATAAAAATGAAACGAGGTGGGGAAAAGTGGGATCCAAATTGCAAAGAAAAGCAAAATCGTGAGGTAAAGCGATGAGATGGCGCCAACTAAAATTGAATGACCGAATGGAGAAAATTAGTGACTTTTAGGGTTACTAGTAGGTCCCTTGTGTTCCCCATTGCAGCATATTTGGAGAGTAGAGATTGACTAGTCCCATTTTGGAGCTATCCCTAATTCTCTATGCCCTAACCTATCTAGCCTGCTAGGTTGACATAACCTCCTCCTCTTCTTGTTCATATGTCATGCTATCATTATGCCTTCTATGAATTTCATAATCATAAAAATTGTCACGGCACCCAAATTAATTAATTAGTAGCCTCATTCTCATCAAAATTTGGACTTTTCAGGATTATTTGCAACTGCTGCATGAGCAGGACAGGAGTGGAGGGCCATGTAATTAATGTTTTATACCGAGACTAAGATTAAGATGAAATCTTTTAATTTGCCGCTACTTATGAATGTAGCTTACATCTTTTTGATTTTTCGTTACAATTTTATATTTTTTTTATATTTTATTATAATTTTTTAAAATTTTCAAATATAACCCATTAATTAAAAATTGTGACAACAAAATGAGACGATCATAAATTTAAAAAACGTAATTTATGAATTTGTAAATGTTTTAGTATATATGAGGATACGTAAAATTATTAATTTATATGTAATTGCATTATATAAAGAAGGGTCAAAGGCATTGGTTAACAACATAATTTAATCAAAGCTGAGACACAAAAATAGTGTTATTTAATTAAATTAATATTATACTCAAGTTGATTAATCAACAAGCTAAAAGATGAAGACTGAACAATAGGCACATGGAGAGCCTTTTTCAAATAGATTTATATAACATAATGATAACAAAATCTAATTAGAACTAAAAAGTAATTAACAATAATCATATCTATATATGATGATGATCATGTTGACATGATCATGATCGTCATAATCACTATCATCGATCACTACCTTCTCATCGCATAATTGGGGTACATTAGGATGGAAGTAAGAGCAAATTAATTAATTAAGAATATGTATGGAGTAAAGCAAAGCTGCTGATTAAAATTAAAGTGCTTTTTTTTTGTTGATATACAAGTTTTTGGTTAACAAATGCCATACAAAATTTGATAAAGAGAT
Organism: Azadirachta indica; assembly: GCA_022749755.1. Lineage (NCBI taxonomy): Eukaryota > Viridiplantae > Streptophyta > Magnoliopsida > Sapindales > Meliaceae > Azadirachta > Azadirachta indica. The sequence goes on along the minus strand of CM040451.1, from coordinate 14,553,584 downwards.
TGAAGAGATGGGAGGGGACCTCTAGATTGAAATAATATCATATCATATAGGAATTAGAAAGGAAATGAGACCTAAAAATTCATTCATTCATAGAAGAAATATCGGGCTAGCACTACTTGCATGACACACGTGGAAATGCACAAAGAAAAGAACAACCTACACGCATGAAATTGAAATGGAAATTGAAATTGAAGCAAACAACAACTATTAACAATGGAAATGGAAGAGAGAAAGGGTTGTCTGTGTCTGGTCATCAAAACAACCAACAAAGAGAGGAGACCAATCCCATCAGAATAAGATGAACAAACGGTATACGACAAGACACGTGGCCGACATGCAAATCAAAGGAAACCAATTAAGAAGAAGAATATACCTACTTAGTGGGGGAAAACATGATGAGAGTAATGCACAGGAGGAGGAGGAGGAGGAGGATCTTTCTAACATGGTCCTACAACACTACAAACACTAAGCTTCTTTTAGAAGAAGCACTACTACCAACTTGCATTTGTATTTGCTATAGTTAGCGTTGTTGCTGCTGCATGCTTTTTGTGAAAAAATCAATCATAGAGCACCAATGTCAAGCTGTGGGGTGCAAGAGAGAAACAATTTAATTAATGCGCCAGCCTTTTTAGTCTATATTTATTCATTTCTTTTAATTTCATTTTTAGTTATTCAAAGATGTTTATCATAGCATGCTTTAATTTTTGATACATTAGCATGTTGACTAATCCCTGCAACCAACCACTTTCTCTTTTCTGCCTCTTTCTTTTTCTCTCTCCTTTCTATTCTCTTCTCTTCTCTCTTTCTTTTCCAACTTCTTGGTCAGTTCATCGGTTTAATAGATAGATACGCATTTGCTTCTCTCTTTCTTTAATTTCCTCTTCCTCCAGGACTACATGCATGAAACAATTCAAATATCCTTTTCGTACAGATGGCATATTGTCTTCTCATGTTCATTTACATTTATGCCTAGTTACACGCTTTTTTCTGATTTCACACATTAATATATACATATTCCTCGCTTTAGATCAGACATGGCGCTACTACTTCTTTCTCTTTTTCACGGTTGAGTACCTACTCACTTTGGTTGCAGAAGCTAAAGTTCGCCGCTTTTGTGATTATATACCATTGTCCTATATATAGCTAGCTGCAGCTTGCTTGAGAACAAATAAAATCCATTACTGGAAGGTAAGGCTAATTTCTTCATTCTTTTTCCAATATGTTCATATATATATATATATATATGTTGATTTATTCTATTTGGGTTTGCAGATATTTGGTGAGTTTTAGTTGATGATGATAATGCTAATTCTGTTAGTATGTGGGATATTGAAAGAAATATCCTTGACTACTAGTTATTGTTTCCCATTAAAATAACCCAAGTTAAAGCTCAATGTGCTTTTTTATTCTGTTGTACAGATATATAGATTCTGCCGTGCTTTTCTAGAGGATTAAAGAATAAAAAGAAAATCAAAAAAGAAAACTTCACTGCTAAACAATTCCAATGGGATATGGACAACAACTCAATAATAAAAACCGTGCTCGTGGGTTCATATAAAGTTTCTATATCAATATCCACAGAGAATTCTAATATATGTAGCTAAATATATATAGCTAAGCATAAATTGATTCTGTGTAGAGCAATATTAGTTGCTGACAGAAGCCTCACTCATTTTCCGATGTTTCATGTTCATAGTATTGAGATCTAGTAAAGCTTACCTGCAACAAAAGTTCTTCTGTTCCCTTTTCCAGTTTGGTAGATTAACCTGCAAGGGCAAGAAGCTTTTTCCTGCAAGCCCGCTTGGTAAGTTTTCAACCAATCGGAATTTCCAGTACCATATTCTATGATTCATGTTGCTGATAGGTTCTCTCTCATTCAAAACAGGCGCTTGAGGCAGCCATTTCTGTTAATTTCTTTTAACATATGTCGGTCTGCTCAACCTCTGAGCACATTCAATTAATGAACTTCCAACTACTTAATTAACTTGAATGGAGCTACCAAAGATATTTCAGAGAAATTTGAATGGCTTATAGAAAAGCAGGAAAACTGCTGCCACTTCATTAATTAATGAAGATTATCACTTATAGCGATCCCTCCATATATCTCTCACACTACCACAGTGCATGACGGCAATTAGAAAGTTGAAATTCCTTTTTATGTATGGTTTTCACTTTTGTAGGTTAAGATTCCTTCGTCCATATTTATATATATGCGAGAAGCAGGAGAAATGAAGATGATTGGGGCCTTTTGTTGCATAAACAGTGAGTTAAAGCCTACCTAGTTTTATCCAAGCATCGAATTTTTAGCATACTCAAGCTTCAGAAAAACTTTAGCCTAGACCTCTCTTTCATTATCTTCTTCTTCCCTATGTGTTTTCTCTATCTCAGCTTCTGATCAATCTTTCATTGATTTCTGCCGCTTGTCTATGAAATTTGCATTCAGACATGTCTGCAATTTTCGTTTACCGAGTGTTTCTTCAAATTATAGTGCTTACTTCAGAGAAATTTTTCTTCATCATGCAATGCTTTTCTCTCAGATAACATCTTGTGGACATGTTCAAGTGTTATCAAGTAAAACTTTTTCGTAAGCTTTTGATTAAAGGAAGCAAAAATGAAATTTATGAAACTTGGAACAAAGCCAGACACCTTCTATACAGAAGAGGCTACCAGGTACTGTCAGTAAGAAACTTTTATTAATTTTGAATTAATTAGTTACAAAATATATGTTTAATCAAGCAATCAAAAATGCAGGACTGTGGTCTCGGACACACCTATTGATCTCATCATACGAGTTAACAACATTAGTTATCTTCTTCACAAGGTACGAAAACCGTTTTGCTCAGCCAATTGAAAGAAAGTATCATTTGAATTATGTTCTATATATGTTGATGCTTTCCCATATAGGATTTTTAAGTGTTTTGATGACCATAAAGTTAGCTAGAACACATACGGAAGAGGGGAAGAAGAAATTGACAAGAAAATCTTTTGTGCACATAACTGACTGTGTCTTTTTCTGTTTTCCTTTATCAATCAAATATAACTTAGCCCATTGTTAATCGTGCTAGTTTTAGCTGCAGTTTCCTCTTCTACCGAAGTGTGGCCTTCTACAACGGCTTTGTTCTGATTTTGCTGATTCCAACACTGTCACAATAGAGCTTCATGACATTCCTGGAGGAGAAGATGCTTTTGAAGTGTGTGCTAAGTTTTGCTATGGAATTACAATCAATCTCAGTGCCCATAACTTTGTTGCTGCATTTTGTGCTGCTAAATTTCTTCGAATGACAGAATCAGTTGAGAAGGGAAATTTTATTGTAAAACTTGAGGCTTTCTTCAATTCATGCGTTCTTGATGGTTGGAAGGACTCAGTTGTCACGCTACAGACAACAAATAAGTTACCTGAGTGGTCAGAGAATCTTGGAATCATCAGAAGGTGTATTGATTCAATTGTTGAAAAAATTCTCACGCCACCTGCAAAGGTAATTAAGAAAGAACTATAACATTTTCAATCAAAATAACTCGATCTCTAATTGAAAATGATGAACTTCTTCAGGTTACATGGTCCTATACTTATACAAGACCAGGGTATACACAAAAACGCCACCAGGCTGCACCAAAAGATTGGTGGACCGAGGACATATCCGACCTTGACATAGAACTTTTCCGCTGTATTATTACTGCTGTCAGATCAACATACATGTTGCCATCCCAACTAATTGGTGAAGCTTTGCATGTCTATGCATGTCGTTGGCTGCCTGACATTACAAAGACTGGATCTCCCGAGACTTCAGCGTCTCAAGCAGAAGAATCTGTTGAAAAGAATCGAAGAATTCTTGAAATAATTGTGAGCATGATTCCAGCTGATAGGGGATCAGTTTCAGTTGGGTTCTTGCTGAGGCTCCTTAGCATTGCTATTTATTTAGGAGTGTCTCCAGTGACAAAGACGGAGCTGAGAAGGAGGGCTAGTCTGCAATTTGAAGAGGCAACAGTTAGTGATTTGCTACTTACTTCACATTTATTATCTGATCAGCATTCTTATGATATTGACTTGGTTACGACTCTTTTGGAAAGTTACTTGGTACTATGGAGAAGACAATCCCCTGCACCTGCAGAAAATGGCCGCTTTTTGAAATCCATTAGAAACGTTGCGAAGTTAATTGATTCCTATCTTCAAGTTGTTGCAAGAGATGTTAACATGCCACTAATGAAAGTAGTATCTCTTGCCGAAGCTTTTCCTGATTTTGCCCGGGAAGAACATGATGACCTTTATAAATTCGTTAACATGTATCTTAAGGTACGTGTCAAAATCATTCCATATGCAACACTAAATATATTGCATCTTCTGATTACATTCTTGTATATCTATTTCATTGATAAGCAGGAGCATCCTGATTTAAGCAAGGCAGAGAAGAAGCGCCTGTGCCGAATTCTGGACTGCCAAAAGTTGTCTCCAGAAGTACGCGCCCATGCTGTAAAAAATGATCGTTTGCCATTGAGAACAGTCGTGCAACTCCTTTTCTTTGAACAAGAGACCGGTTCCAGGACAACTAGCCAAAAAATGACGACTCATGAACTTGTCGCGAAAGGAAAGCAGATACCTGTTACCGAACATGACATAAGTAAGCTGCAACTGGGCTCAAGGAGGAGTACAATTCCCGAATCAAGCGAGGGAGTGCGTCAAAAACTGAAGAGATCGGATGGAAAGTTGCTGGCAGAATCAGAAAGATCAAAAGTGGTGAGGGAAAATACTGATCAAGAAGTGGAATCACAGAAGGGAAAAGAAACTAGAGGAGATAGAAATTCTGGAAATAAGTTGGATATGCCGAAGAAATCTGTAAGACAAAGAAGTAAGCCAGAACATGGGAGAGAGAGATAGCTATTCTATCCTTCTGTTTCTCTTTACAAATTGTATTTTTGGTTCAAAATGCTTATTATTTTTGTAAAACCAAACAGATGTTAGCGTTCTTCGTCACATGAAAAATGTACCTACAATAGTTAAATAATAATAATTTATTGAAGACAAATTCACATCCTCCTAATTAAACTAAAGAATTTCATAAAGATGAAACTAATCAACCATCTTTATCAAAGTATTCATAACCAAATATTCTTAGAAATATAGGAAAGGTTCACATCTTACAATAACTTATTTCTAGTCGGTAAACGATACTCATTTAAAATGCTAAGACAACCTGCGATTCCTTTAATTCACCTTTTGCAAAGCTTGTTCTTATTTGTTGTTTGTTTGTTCTATTCTTTACAAGTTATTAATAAAAATTTGAATCGTTAAATTGTCCGCAAATATCTTTAAACATAAACAGCAAACAAGAGCCACGTGTGCAAAAGCACTTGTTTCGTTGTCAGAACAAAAACAAGTTGGCCTTGTATTTTAAGTTGGTTTTGCCAAAACTGCTTTCGAGCTTATTTTGTAATTTTGTTTTGTCGACCCCCGCCCCCGTCCAGCCACTGCAAACTATTATTTTATTGGTTTCTTTGTTTATGTTCCTTTTCTCGTTTACTTTAATCGATTACAATCGGTGACTTGCTTAAGAAAATAAAAATTTCTATATCTCCATAATAACAATTAACTTTTAAACAGAAAAAAAAAAAAATAGCGGGGACATGTCTGAGAATCTTGACTTCTTCTCATATTCACCTAGCCATCTCCTTCTCTTTTCTCTTTTCTGGGATTTCTAAAAGGTATTGCTTTTTTATTTTTTTTCTTTTTATAATTTCTACAGTTGTTTTTCCTTCAATTCTAACGATTGTTTGTCTCTTTCTGTTTTGAAATTTTCCTATATTTGCTTAAAGTTTAAACATTTTTATCGCTTTTATTTTGTCAATATTGGGTTACCGGGAAAATCTCTTACATTATATGGTTCATGTCTCAATTCTGGTTTTCAATTGATGGCATTGGAGTTATCGGACGTTAAAGTTAGGTTTTATTTTTTTATTTTTTTAATCAGCCAGTGTAATGCAGTGACCAGTTGATGTTCATGGCTATAATTTCTGATTCTTTCTGTGCCCTTTGTGCTTCGTGTTTGAATTTTTGGGATTTTCTCAATGCATTTATGCATATTATGATTGGATTTTTGAATTCTTTGCATGTAGTGAGGTGGGTAGTGTCTCACATCTTATTAGTCCCTGATTCTTGTTATTTTGGGCCAAAGAAATACTAATGTGCGCTTGAATTCTCTACTAATTCAGTTGGAGGCTGTCAGGCATTTAATAGTTATTTACTAACGGGAATGATACCAATGAGATTGATTTAGAATGGTATTATCGAATTTATGAAAGAAGCGAAAGGAAAACAAATCAAATTGTCATGAATGAATTATACCGGAATGCTAGCATTAGCTATTTAGTCTGTAAGCTCTTTGGTATGATATAAGGCATAGATATTGTACGGTAGCACTGATATCTGCATGACGTTGATATTTGATAGATATCATGATGCTTGTGAATGTTTATACACTATTTATGTGAATACACTGTTATTTCTTCTTGTGCGCGGGTTGGTACAGAATAGTAAGGGATAGCTTTAAACAGTAGGAGTTGAAACTATGTCATGCACCAGGTGGCGCCTATGGCTTACCTCCTCAAATGACAATTGAAGTAATTTATACATGTTATTCAATTTATTTCCTTTTTAGTGTTAGGTTAGTTATAATTGCATGTTTGCTTGCTGGAAAGACCGGGAGTGTGAAAAAGGATTGCAGTGTTTCATTCCTATTCTGCATATTCATATAAGGACAAAAGGCACATTGGATTTCTTTTTTACAATATCATGTTGTTACAGTATCTGGGGTTAAATAAATTGTAACATTCAGATATTTCTTTTTTCTTTGCACATTTGAAACGGATATAAAATTAAGTGTTAGAATTTAGTAGTTTCAGTTTACCCTGCAAATGATGGAAAAATTTTGATTGTCAAGGGGTACTAGCTCACCTTGTTCAATGGAAAAATATGCATGAATTGATGTCTGCATTATCCTTGAGACATGTCAATTTAAAACTTGACTGAATGAACTCAAATTTCATTTTTTATCAATTAATAAATGCACCATACTGCACCCATAAATGAACCACTTTGACATAACTAATGAAAACTGCAGTTGATATTCCGTGAATGGAAGATATTGATTGCTGTTGCAAATTTGGACGATTGAACTTATTGAAGTGTTTCCTAAAGTTTTTTGCATTTCTTATAAGTTTGAGTTTTCTCAAATGTATATCTTTCATTATTAATGCAATACCTGATTTACCTTTTTCCGTTTTTTCTTTGAAAAGAAAAAAAAAGATGAAGTTTCTTTTGAGTTGCCCCCTTTTTGTTTCTTGACTACTCACACGATAACTTGCATTTGATAGATAATCAAAAGGTTAATTGTTTGTTTCAATTAACTACCAGTACATGGGTTTTTACAATCAGAATGTCCAAATTTAAAATTAGGTTTTCCTTGCACACAGGTATGGAGTGTTTCAATTTCTGGAAAAGATCATGGTGCAGTGCCTAGACGGGATAAAGCATTTGTGTTCTGTTGTTGTAAATTGTTGTGATGCTGATTTATATAAGCAACCCGGGGGTCTGGAAGATCCAGAAGCTCTTGCGAGGGAGACAGTGTGTATGTTAACTTTCTTGCCGTAATGTTGTCTGCTTCTTTTGATGATTATGGTGTAGTCAGCAGGGGAGAAAAAGGTTTACTTCCTACATCTTGTGCAGCCCTGCTGAAGAGTTCATTTTCCCATGATCCTGCAGGGATGGGTTAAGGAGTTGATGAAAATGATCCCCGTCTATTATCATCTAATTAAATATACTTTTTCAATCTGAATCCATGGATGCTCTACTTGTTCAATTGGGAGTATTGGTTGAATGCAGAATGAAAAATTATGTTTCATAGTTTCATACTCTTAAAAATTATTGTTTCATAGTTTCAATCTGCTATGACTCTATAAAGATGCTTTGCTTTGCCATCTTTTATCTTAACCTGTCTTAATTGGATTTTCTGGTTTATGCTTTGCACTAATGACTTTCATTTGTAAAACAGACATCTGGAAAATAATTAAATTTTTTGTTTTTACCTTATCTATAATGCAGTTAGTGTAAGTGAAATTGAGGCTTTGTATGAATTGTTTAAGAAGATCAGCAGTGCAGTGATTGATGATGGACTAATCAACAAGGTGATATGTAGTTTCTTTTGTTGGCAATTGTTTTTATACCTCACATTTGGAAGGTGAAAAGTCTATGTTTAGTTTATTTCAATATTGCTGCAAGGGCTTCCTTTTTTATAACTGTGAGTAAGCTGCTTCACTTAGAAGCACGTCATGCTTTGGATCAGGGCGGTGGGAGTTTTTCATTCCTAATCTCTTTGTTAGTGTTTGGTGGTTAATTTGGTTCATCCTACTCCAATGTTTATATCTGTTGTCTTTCATATGGACATTACAGGAAGAATTTCAGTTGGCATTGTTCAAGACAAACAAAAAGGAGAGCTTATTTGCAGATCGGGTACTCTTTCTATTTGTCAAACCTGTAGGACCTTTGGGTTTTGTTATCTGGCTGTTTTTGTTGCATTGTTTCCCTTTCTATTATAATTGTTGAAAGAGATAGAACAATATAGATACGTAGCGACCCAATTGTCACAATATACTACGGAATGATTTTTCATATCAATCCTAAACTCTTTGAAAAGATTGTTAATCTACATGAGTTCACAAGCTGTACGAGTCGTAGCTTGATATTCTACTTCAGTACTAGATCTAGCTACAACATTTTTCTTTTGAGTTCTCCAAGTCATTAGGTTGCCACCGACAAATGGACAATTGCCACTTGTAGATTGTCTGTCATGTTTAGATCTTGTACAATCTGCATAAGAGAAGCTTACAATATGTAACATGCTATCTTTTTGGTAAAAGAATTCTCATTCCAATAGTATGCTCTAGGTATTTGAGAATCCTATAAACTGCTTTCCAATAAATCTTTTTTAGTTCTTGTATGTACTAACTAACAGTACAAACTACAAAAGTGATATCAAGTCTTAGTATTGAAGTAACTAAAGGAAAGAAACATTTGTTGTTGTCTCACAAAATATATCCAAGAATTGTTGTTAGAAACAGAGACGTTAGAATCTAGACTAGCTCATTTTTTGTCCTCAAACTTTAAGGTCCGTTTGGTATAACTTTTTAAATAGAGCTTTTAAAGTAGAGTTTTTACCTGTAGAACTTTTATGAGTAGAACTTTTAACAAAAGTTTATTAATCGTTTGGTTGTAACAAATGACTTTTGAGAAAATTTGAGTAATTATTTTAATAGACAAATTTTTAATGTTTTATTTTTAAGAAATAACGTAGAATTTTTAAAATAAAGTAAGGGTATTTTAAACAATTTTATCTTTTAGAAAAGCTGGAAAAGCTTTACTGCCAAAAACCCAAATTTTGGGTTTCTTCCAATAAAAGGAAAATAGTTTTTTTAATTCTTAAAAACTCTTTTTATTGTCAACCAAACGACATTAAGAAATTTGAAAAGAGGTTTTATCATTAAAAAATCCCTTTTAACCAATGAAAAAGTCAAACCAAATGGGCACTTACACTATTTTCACCATCAAGCTTCACATTTAGGCCTGAAGAAATACCTAAGTTGACCTAAGTTTTTAATTTGGAAATGTTTCTTTACTTGATTCTTCACTACCTCAATGCCATGCAAATCACTCTCAAAAGCAATAATGTCATTTACATATTCCACAAAATTAACAATTCCTAACAAAATATGTTGAACAAAAACTGAATGAACTAATTGATATATTTGAAAAATGAGAGATATCAATACACCATTAAGCTTTTCAAACCATGCCCTTAGAGATTACTAAAGACCATATATAGCTTTTCTTAACGGACATACTAAGTAAGACTCCTCTTCAACAACAAATCCTGGAGGTTTGCATATAAACCTCTTTTTGCAAGTTTGCATATAGTTAAGACATTTTTAACATCAAGTTAAACAAAAAGGTCAATTATCAAAAAAACAGTTAAAGATATAAGAATTCTAACAGAATTAAGTCGATTAACTAGAGAACATGTTTCAAAATAATCTACTTCATATATTTGAGTAAAACCTTTAGTTACCAAACGAGCTTTTAATCTCTTTATCATACTATTTAGATGGTACTTAATGGTAAAGACCCACCTATAATTGACAACCACTTTACCATCTAGAAGTTTTTATAGTTCTTAAGTGCTGTCATCTCTTCTTCTATAACTTTACGTTAACCAATATAGGCAAAAGCCGTTTGAGATGTTCTAGGCAAAGATATAGTACACAAAGACAAGGTAAAAGATCGAAAAGTAAATGAATGACTATTAAAGGAAATAAATTTAGTAAAAGAATATCTAGTAGTAATAGTCTCTTTACCTTTTGGAATTGCAATAGAGAGATCAAGACCTAAATCATCAATTAATAGAGGAGAATCTTGATTAAAAGTTGATGCTTGGGTAGAGGGTGGATGTAAAAGAGGATCACCTTGTTGATTAGACTTTTGATGGTTCTTTTACATATGCATACTTGGATGGGTTTTTCTGTAGGAATAATAGAAGCAAAATAAGTATAATGGGAACAATACAACTAAGAATTGATGTTGTAGGGGAAATAAAATTAGCTTCTAGCCTAAATCCTTTTCCTAAAAAATAAGGAGTAAACTAAAAAAAAAGTGACATCAACACTAGCATATGTCATACCAGAAGTAAGATCTAGACCATTTAACCTCTTGAAAATTATAAAATATCCTAGAAAAATGCATTTACTAGACTGAGTAGAAAGGTTGTCGTCGTATTAAACATATGGAGAAGCCAAGTATGACAAAAAACACTCGGTGAAAGTAAAACGAGAAGTTGTTAGGAAACAAAATGTTGTATAATGCTCTAAAGTTAAGAATGAAAGATAGAAGTCTATTTATCATATAACAGCCAGTAAGAATTGTTTCTCCCAATAATTTAGATTGTACTTTCATAGAAAATAGAATTGTTTTGGCAACGTCTAATAAATGCCTATTTTTTCTCTCAACTATACCATTTTTTGAGTAGTATGAAGGCATAAGGTTTGATGAATCATCTTTTTTTCTCTACAAATTCAAACAGTGTAGAGTGACAATATTCTAAGCCATTGTTAGATTGAAGAATTTGAATAGACACACCAAATTGGGTTTTTATTTCATTAAAAATTGATTCAACTATGAAGGGACTTTTAATGGTTCCTTAAAAGATATATCTATGTAGCATGCGAACAATCATCAATAAATGATTCAAAATACTTAAAACCATGATAATTAGAAAGTCTAGATGGACCTCAAACATCAGAATGAACCAATTGAAAAAAACTTAAACTATCTTTATTGAGTCATATAGGACATAAGATATAATGATGTTTACCTAATTGATAAGACTCACACTTGATCTTAGAATTAATAATATCATGTAAATTCATTCATTTGAGGAGTTGAGGAAAAGGATATCCTATTCTATAGTGACCATTGCTTTGAAGAGACTAAGGAGGATAATGCATAAATAGGGGATTTTATTAAACTAGAGAGGTGATACACTTCTGGCATCTCACGTCGTTCACCAATGGTCTTTCTTCTACCAAGATCCTAAAAGATACAATAAGATGGAAAAAAAATGTGATGGAACAATTTAAATTTTAGTTATCTGACTAACTAATAAAATATTGATATGAAATTTAGGTATGTACAGAACTGAGGAAATATGGAGTAGAATTTGACAAAAACAATTCTAATTTCCATAACATCGGTTTTAGAATCATCTGCCAAAAACTACAAAAGATGATTTACGAGATGAGGAATAAGAACGAAAGACGAAGCTATTACCACTCATATAAGATTAGGCCCTAGAATCAATTATCCAAGTAGTAGAATTAGAAAAAAAATATATACTTGTAATACTTGATTAGGTTAAAGTTGTGAAGAGAAAAATTAAGGACCCATTAATTAGTTATCTAAATAGCTAATAAAATATTGATACGAAATTTAGGTACGTAGAGAATTAAGGAAATATGGAGTAGATTTGACAAAAAAAAAAACCTATTCCCATAACATTGGTTTTAAAACCATTTGCCAAACTACAAAAGATTATTTATGAGACGAAAAATAAAGACAAAATTATTACCAGTCATATGAGGTGAGGCCCCAGAATTAATTATCCAAAGGGTAGAATAAAAAATATATATATATTTGTAATACTTGATTAGGCTAAAGTTATGACGAGAAAAATTAAGGCCTCATTAATTAGTTGGTTCCTTAGAGTAGATGGATAACTAACTTTGCTAGATAATGGCACATGAGAGTTCTTAGAACTAACAAAGAGTAAATCGTAAGTGCACATGGGTTCTCCTTTTAAGGTACCGTTTGTTTTTTTTTTTTTTTTTTTTTTTGGTTGTCTGAACTTTAAGTATGACTAAAATTTGAATTTAACTGAAATATAAATTTAAATGATATATTTGTTTTTTATTTTAAAACATCTAAAAATAAATATTAAGTTATTTGTTTTGATAAAATAAAAAGTTTAAAAATTAATATTTTGACATATGTACCCTTTTAAATACTATATTTATATTTAAATAATTTTGATTATATTAGTACAATAATAAATAAAAAATAAATTATATTAATATGTATATTATTATTGACTTAATATATTTTTAAAAAAAATAATTTTTAATCGATGATATAAAATTAATAAAAATTAAATAAAAATAATAAGCCATATTATAATATAGTTGTAATTATATAAATATATAAATTTATTATAATAATTAAAATATAAAATAAATAAGATTGAGAAGATATGTAGAGGAAACCTATAAAAAAGAAGAGGTACGGTAAAAATAGTTAATTAGAATTTTAATTTTATTAATAAATAATTTAATAAAATAAGGATATTTTTGAAAAATAAAAATATTAAGTTATTTATACACTTGTTCTTTCATATTTAAGTCAAAATTTTTAATTTAATTATATTAAGATGTTTTTACCAAACATTCACATATATATATATATATATATATAAAAGTTAAAAAACAAACGACTCTTAAACATTTAAATAATGTGATGACTTTGATTAGCCCATTCTAGTTTTAAAAACATTTTCCAATAGTTTTCAAAAAGATCACTAATTGCAATTGTAGTGGATACACACAAAATGGCCTCCTTGTCCTATACCACGTCTTCAACTTTTCCTAGAGAATTGTTCTGGCCTACCATTACCATTTGACGCTAATGCACATGCTTCTTGGTGAGGTAGTAACCCATGACAGTATTCGTGTTACCATTCACATCCCTTGCTACAGTACTTGAAGCTTAGACTAGGATTTCCAGAATTTTTTTTTTCTTTTGTGTAAATATTTGAGGATCTTTGCTCCGCTCTCATAACATGTTGAAAGAGATAGAACAATACAGATTTCACTATATCAATACAAAAAAACCTACAAGGTTTATATATATAGGCTGAAACAAATAAGGAAAATATAATCATATTCTAAGAAGGATAACATAATTCTACTATGAGAAGGATCCAACCTGTAGAACCCAAATTCTTATTTTAACTTTACCAATAATGCAATCTCAACCTTCAGTAAGTTAATATCAAATCACAGGCACACTCATGTACTTATGAGCGTAAGGAAGTTTTCATGCTATCTATATATGACCCAATTTATCTTTCAATCATTGTAGGTATTTGACTTGTTTGACACCAAGCACAATGGGATTCTAGATTTTGAAGAGTTTGCGCGAGCTCTATCCGTATTTCACCCTAATGCTCCTATCGATGATAAGATTGAGTGTAAGTGCATAGAAAATATTCTGACCTCTTCATTTTTAGTTATCAGATAAGAGTACTGGTTTTCTTCTTTCCTATTAGCTTCTTTCATGTTCTAAGTCTTTATTCTATTGGTGATGGTATGATACCAATGAATTAATGAGTGTCGAGCGTCTCTTTTTTCAGTTTCATTCCAACTATATGATCTCAAACAGCAAGGGTTCATTGAGAGACAGGAGGTACTTTTTCACATTCTTTTTCGGCAGATTGATCAATATAGTTATTCCCAAAAAAGGGACATATATAATGCAAAAGTGCAATTCTTTTATTAAAAATAAACACTTTTGATGTCATGTGAGTAACCATCATCCACAAAGAATTTTTTTCATAGAAATGCAGTGTCAGACAAAGTAAAATAAGTTTCGCCAACCTCCAAGACAATGAAAGAACAACATGTACTCATGCAGATAAAGATTGCACACAAGTTATCTTTGTATTTTTTATAATGGTTTTCTGTGTTTCACATTTGACACTTATTTTAGATTGCTGACATTGGGGAGAGAGTTAATTTGGATGAATGGTTTCACACTTTCTTCTTAGTAGAATTGCTTGTTCTTGTTAACAGAGAAACCTCAAAGATGGTCCGATTTCTTAATGCCAGCAAGTGCTCCATGGTTGTCAATTACATTTTCTAACTTTTCAAAGAACTTGATTGCAGTGAGCTCACCAGTGTAAATATATGCTTTTATAAGATTTCTGATCCAGAAAGAATGCTTGCTCTAATCTAGTCTTAGTTTCATTTTGAAAACACTGGGAGGACAAGCATGAAATCTGTGCTTATTCTCTTAAGCCATTCACTTTGGGCATTATTCTCTCATGGTTTTTGCTTAAACGTGAATGATTAATATACCACAGGTACTTGGGTACATTTTACATGCTTAAGGTCCATCGCAAGAGTAGAATAAAGTTCACTACAGAGGTTGCAGGAATTGATAACCTGCATGCCACTCACTGTGCCTGTGCAGTATCCAAACCAGCAGGCATGATGACAAGGAAGCATGATAGTTGAAGTCATTTCATGCCTTAGTTTTCTTGTTTCCATCTCCCGATATTTTGTTTCCCTGAAATAATTCTGAAACTGGTTTAGATAAATTTTGGGATGATGTTTCATATTACTTTGGTTTCGTGATTTCTATATATTTCAGACATGTTTTAGAAGTTTATTTTGACCCCCAATTTTTTGGTATGTAGGTAAAGCAAATGGTAGTGGCTACACTTACTGAATCTGGTATGAACCTTTCAGATGATGTGATAGAGAGTATCATCGACAAGGTGCTTCTCTATTGCATTTGATTTAGTTATGAGTTAGCCTTACAGGTCTCATTGATATTAATCATATATTCCTAGATGTATTTGGTTCAGCCAGCCCATCCTTTATGACTAATTGAGCGTTCTGTTATGTATTTTATGCTACAACTTTTAACCCAGTCCATCATATAGTTAAGTTAGCTATGATGCTATCATCCTATATTACACTGTATTGTTGTATTATGGAACTAAAGCAAATTTCAAAGAACCATCCCCGCTGCTTGTTTTTTCATGGTTACAATAATTGAAAGTGAGGGATATTATTGTTTGTAGATCCAATTGTTAAATTCAACTATTATTATCTGTCTTCTGTCATACGAAAGTATACTGATGAACACAAATCTTGTCAGAAATCATATTGAAATGCTGCTTTATTGTTTTACTTCTAAATAAATTCTGAGACATCATGATCACAGAATCTAGGAAATTTTAAAATCATTGACTGCTCCAATGAGCACTGAGGTCATATGATTTAAAATGCTTGACTTCCATTTATAACTTTGAGAGTAATAGAGGAAAGGATTTGGGAAAAGTGCTTAAAGAAGAAAGATAGTGATTGGCTAATAATATTTGAATCAATATATCCTTCTCTAAATTGTGGAACATTGGAATGGATGTTATATCAGTGTTGTTATTCTGCAAGCCAGGTTGCAACTGTTGAATGTAAGAAGTTTCTACTGCATACATCATAATGTTTAGAAAGAAATACTGAAGCCATGTTGATATATTGTGTTGTTAATTTCTATTAAACTCAGATTAATGATGCACAAGGCATAAATTTTTCTCAGCAGTTTGTCACATTTTGGTTTATTTAGACCTTTGAAGAAGCTGATACCAAACATGATGGGAAGATTGATAAAGAAGAGTGGCGTAACCTTGTTTTGCGACATCCATCCCTCTTGAAGAATATGACTCTTCAATATCTCAAGTGAGTGCACTGTTACTTAAAGGTGCTGTAAATCTTATAATTTTACGTGTCACATACATGGTATATTACTACAATAGCCAGTATCTGAGCCATTGTTGCTGACATATCTTGTTCGTTGGTTCTTATTGATTGCCTCTGATTGCCAGAGAAGCCTTATTTTTTAGGCTCTTGCATTGTGGCTAATATTTCATTTATTTTTGTTGAGCAGAGACATCACTACTACATTTCCAAGTTTTGTGTTTCACTCACAAGTTGATGATACCTGAGATTCAGACCCAACGTCAAAATACCTTAAGCTGGCTTTTTTTGTGTGCAGAGGTTCATATTTAGAGATGAGAGGATGTCAGACTTTCATTTTTCTTTTTCCTTCTTACTTGAAATACTAGATTCTGTCTTTTCTTTTTTTGTTAGAACAAAAGTGTTCTAGTTGTTCGTTTATTTATTAATTTATTTATTTGCATCAGTAGAAAATAACAATCTTCTGAAATGTTATATTTACCATGAACGCTCAGTGCCAAAATTTAAACGGCAGATCTGTGAAACCAACCATATATGTTTGCTTCCACTAAGAAAACAGTAGAAGAAAAAAGAAAAGTTAATGACATTTTGTAGAATGGATTGTGGAATGGAGGCATAAAATACATCAGTTTCCAGTATTTTACAGATTAAATCAAAACTAACGGTTGTCTGATTTCACGCATTTACGGTACATTAATAATGTTAATTCTTTGAGTAGCAACTGGGAACTACAAAGTCTTCATCCTAGATAGTTTTTTGAGTGGGCCCAATTCCATGAGAAGCACAACTCTTCAGCTTAATTCCACGGGAAAGCATGACTCTGTAGCCCAAATATAGATGGATTGGCCCAACCAGTAAGCCTAATTTCTGTCCTAACAACTGTTACTCAACAGCGTTTGACTAAAAACTCAGACATTGTTATCAATCTTGCTTCTAGTCTTCATACTGTACAAATCCTGGGTAGTAATGGAGAAAGAAGGCAAACCAGGCAAAGGATCTCTCAAATCCACCCCAAGTAAGCATCCTTTTGCTGTTCTCTTTCTGTCCCCTACTTTCTAATCTGCACTATGCATTTTGATCTTTATTTATTAATGCATTTTTATGCAAACACTATCTTTCTTCAATCCTTACTGTGCGCATTGTTCTCCGCTGCTTTACCATAGCCCGATACGAGCTTCTGAGAATACCTGGTATTCGGTCACTTGTAGCGCTCACGCATAAGTTTGGCTTGAAACTGCTGTTAGGGATTGTGATTTTAGACAGCTTTTTATTTTTTCTTCTAATGCCCATTTGCGATAAAAGATCAGACCTTCAGCTTTTAAAGGAGAGGTAATATCAGAGTTTAACCTCAGGTATCGGCAAGCTAAACTACTAATTGACAACCTCTTTCTAGGGTCAAGAAAACGTTTCAAGTTATCTTTTTCGAAAAGGGTTAAGAAAACGTTTCCAGTTATTTTTGTCAAAAATAAAAATGCTAAAAAGAAATGTAATTTAATTTCTGTTTCCAAAAAAAAATAAAAATTATATTTCAAGCATCAAACTGAAAATTTGGAATTAAATGTGGCGAACCCGGGCATTTTTGTGTACAATTTCAATATTTTGGCTGAATTTCATGCCACCAGTTGTAGGATACAGGTTTTTGAGGCTGATCTTAATGTTCATAGGCTTGCTTGAGCTTACCAGGGATGGAAACTTTCCCCGTCTGGACTATGATTGCTTATACAGTTATTTGTTGCTACATCGAATGGTTTATTAGCTTCAGACAAAAATTCAATCTTTTGTTTTGTAAACTTGCATTTCAGTGGGGTGAATCACAGCTCATATCTGTGGGATGCTCTTCTGGACAATGACATACTTATGCATCTTTTTCTTCCCTTCTTCGCATGTTCTTATTGAAATCTATAACAGTTCCATTATTTTTTTTGAAAAAATATTCTGTAGAATCACTTGGAGGAAGGGATGATAACTCAATGAAGCCTAAGAGGGGGAGGAAAGTTCAGTTCAATGCTGAAGGTCACTGTTATATTTTGTTTGTAGGAGATTTGCCGGGCTTATTACTGTTAAATATTCAAATACTATCCACTCTTTTTAAATGCTGCTAACTAGTTCTGTTACATGTTTAACTGAAGGAACGTTTAATTTTTCATCAAAATCTGATGGAAAGACTGAATCCCTCTTCAATAAAGGTACTAATAATCTGATTTTTTATTCATTGCTTTTTGTTTGGCCATTACTAACCTGTATTGCTTTCCTCTCTGTGCACAAATAAAAATTTGTTGAAGGTGGTTTGAGCAAAGGTAGAAAAGGAAACAAGGTTGCTAATGCTGCAAAGGCTTCTATAGTGAAGGAATCTCTAGCCCTTGAGCTTAGAATTGAACCAGGTATGTCATCTCTTATGATCCTCACATTAACTCCCCAATTTTTATCATTTTGACATGTAAAATTTTCTTCATCTTTTAAATACTACTATTCTTTTTGGACTTGAACTACGTCTTGAAGATGCAATAAAGATTTTTCTTTATTTGAAGTCTGTGGAAGATAGAACAAAACTTGAGACCACAGTAAATCTAATTGTATAATTCTATGACTTAAGAGATGCATATATTCTTGAGGGTTTATGTATTTGATATTCTTCGTAAAGGTTAATGTGAGGCTGAAATTGGCCTGATAGTTCTTTCAGTTTTTCTTGACTAGCCAGTTATTGACCTGCTATGTAGACAGTGTGTAGTCTATAGTTTTTAAACTTCAATAGCTAAAAAGTTTTCTTTCATACTGGGAAATATCTTTAGCTCAATGCTTTCTTGACATCATAGTTGTCAATGTTGCAGAGCTTCCAAAGAACGCCAAATGCCTGATGGACTGTGAGGCTGCACATATTTTAGAAGGAATCCAGGAGCAGATGGTTTTATTGTTGGCAGATCCAACTATTAAAATCCCTTTGTAAGTCGTATATTCTGAAATTTCTATTATTGAGTATGACTATCCTGAAGTGATATAATATGTTTCTGGTTTTCAGGTCATTTGACAGGGGACTACTGTATGCCAAGACTGGTAGCCATTATACAAATCCCCAGGCTGTTAGAGGACTTCTTGAGTATCCTTGATTTTTGTTTTTACTGTAGCACTTTTAGGTATATGCTTGTCTCTTGCTTAAGCATTGGTTGACTGTTATTTGATGGTTTCTCTGTTGGACTATTAACTGTAACTGTATTACCAGAACTCTCTCAAAACATGGTGTCACCAATGGTGAGGTATCAATCTCAACTTGAGTCACTCAATATTAGCAGTCATGCAGCTTTCTTGATTTCAAATATTTGGCTGCAGATTTGTGAGATTGCCAATGTCTGTCCAGAAACTGTTGAAGAAGTATTTGCTCTTGTCCCATCCTTGAAGGTATGACTTGTCTGAGATTGGAGTTTCTTGGATGGAGATGTATGATTTAATGGGATATTTTCATGAACATCCTTGAGGTGTACTAAATGACACAAATACCACAGATATGGGAAATAGGCAGCACCACCTGTGCCATAGTTAAAGTCTGTTAAATATAACTGATGGTAAGCAGTATAGTAAAACAAATACTAAATATATTTTCTCTGTATCTGCTCGTGAGCAGTATAGCAAAACCAATACTAAATATATTTTCTCTCCATCTGCTCTCTTCTTTTCTATTTCTTTTTGCTTTTTAGGTTTTTCTTTCTTCGAACCATGAAGTACCTAGAGTTATATTTCAGTGTGGGTTCTTTCCATTAAGCTCAGGACATAGTTGTTGATGATGGTGGTCATGATTCTATAAAATTCTCACAGTAAAACAAACAAGCAGTAGGTGAATGATAGAAATAGAAAATGCTGTAGAATGTAAGAACAGAGTGAAATTCATAAAGTAGTCTGTATCATTTCATCTAGAGTCAGTAGTCCTACTCATAGTTGAAACAGCTGAAATCACAACTATCCACGAAATTCCAAACAATTTAGGAATTACTTGATTCGTAACCCTAAATTGTAAAACATCTCTCATATAAAACATCGTGAAGATGATTTTGTTAAAAGGTAGGAGATGCTAATGTTGGCTTCTAGATTCTCGGCTTTTGTAATGGCTTGAGGAGAAATTGTGGGCTTGGTCAGATCTTGTGAACACTTAAAAGTAACTATTAATGATAAGAGAATTTTATGGAAAGAGAGTGAAGACAGAGAGGAAAAAGAAAATGGTAGGGTTAATTATTTTCTAACATTTGATATGGCGGATGTCCTATTTAACAATTTTTGACTAATAGCAGCATATTGCTGCCTTCTTTTTAATGCCTACGGCTATTTTTGTCTTTTGATCATACCTCAATGGTTACTACACCTGGTGTTTCTCTAAAGAAACAAAGAAGAACATTGATTGTTTGTTCTAAAAAGGTATGAAGATATGGGAAAGTAAGCATGATCATTGCTTTGAGGTTTATAACTCATTTCATCGCCCGTCCCCCCAACTTTTTGTTGGCTGTTTGAGAATAAATTTGAGGTAAGGTGAGATTGACGTCACTAAAACAAGGTTTTTTTTTTATTTTTTTTATTGTATTCATCAATTTTACCATTGCTATAATTATCTTTTTAGCTGCATATTGTGGTATCTTGGCTTTTAGTTTTCCTGTCGAACTATTTACATTTTGAAATTTTACCTCGTGATGCTTTTTTATCCACAGGATTTGTTGTCACTGTTCTGTCATCATAAAGCTACAAATATGAGGCTGTCATTGTGTTCCAAATGATGGATTTATTTGTTTTTTTATCATTTACTTTGGAAGGTCGTAGGTTATATAATTTGTGGAATTTTCCAGGCTAAGAGAAGCTCACTCAGTGGCCCCCTCAAAGATGTACTAAGTGAGCTGGCTAAATTTAAGAAGTCGAAATGAGGCCTACGTCCTAACGAGGAGACATTTTGGGTAATATGTTTCACGTTGCAGATTGAGTTGGGGATGTCTACATTATGCTGCCCTTTCACTATTGCGTTGAGTAACTATTTGTTTATCAAATCAACTGATTGCAGGATACTCTTTTATTTGGGACCTGGGAAATGGGAACGACACTTTTTTCAACAGAGTGAGGCCCTCGGCGGACTAGATGGGTGGCTTAATCAACATTATGAGTACAAATATACTGATTTACTGTTCCATTCCAAATTAGTATTTACCATTCCATTCTAAATTAGTAATGTCATAGGTAGTTTTCCTGTTTACTAGAGTGACCAGCTTCTTAATGTGTATGTGCTGTTGAACAAGGAATTTACATTGTACATTGCAGGATTAGTATGATGGTGATACACAAAAATATGTTTTCTCACAAAATCTATAATTTGCAGCATAGAATGGAAATTATCGTTTGATGTCTCCTATGGAAATGCACAATCAATAGGTTCACGCAGATGCAAGTAGTTAATAGAAAATAAAAGAGACTCGTTTACGCAGAAATATGATGGTTTTGGTCGCTTGCTAACTTCTGTATTGCTCAACTTCAGCTCATGATTGCTGGTTGCATTTTTTTGAGTTACCCTCATATTCTGTTGAGCGCCATACTTACATATTTAGACAAGAAGTTGGTATAATGCATCTATTGCCTCTGTATTATTTTAATATATATATATATATATATAAAGGCACAATAGTTTATAAATAAAAGCGTAAAAATAGAGAGGCACGGTAAAAAGATAGCTGAAAAGATAAAAGTGGTAAATAAGATTTAAAATTAAAGTAATAACAAATTAAAAGTACTGTTAGATAAAAATATGAATATTTAATTTTTAAGTGTTAGTTTGAACCTTATTGGACAGCAAGGGCTCATTGGCTGTGAAGTGGGTGGGGGGAGCGATCGTATTGAATAGAGAGGGCGATGGCAAATGCTATAGTATTGCCATAAATTATAATTGTATCGTATTGAATAGACTCCAATCTCTGAGATTTATGGTTTCACTAAAGATGGTAGCCTGATCTAGTGTACAATGCCACATGACTCCACCAATCCCTCATGCTATTATCCTGCCTACCTTGAAAATGCAGATCCATACCAAAAAACCAACCGAGTTTACGAAAGCCCTTATCACCTTTTGTCCCAACAATAGCACCAATTTCAAGAACCCATTGATGCTCTTCGACGACACATTGACAAACAATATCTGGAGAGAAACCCTTCTCTGAAACAAACTATTCGCCCAAGGCTGCGCATTCCTCTCGCTACTTACTGGGGGCAAACTCTTAAGTTTTCATAGGCAAGTTTCTACGGTCCAATACTGAGACTAGTGTTTTGAAAATGAAAACTAGAAGTTTTAGTATATTTTTAACGTAATATTCAAACTAGAAACAAATAATTTATAAAAGATTTTCAGTAGAACAAGAAGAAGAAGAAGAAGACTTAGTTAAAGGAAAGCATTTTATTGATATAGGATATGTTTACAACTCCAAACATTCTCATGCTTGCATAGGTACAGTCCAGACGACCCTTAATGCTGGAACAGTCATGATCACAATGTTTCCCTACTTTTGCATGCCTGTTAATGACCCTCCCATTCTCTGAAAACAAACTATTCGCCTAAGGCTGCACATTCCTCTCGCGACTTACTGGGGGGAGACTCTTATGTTTTCAGAGGCAAGTTTCTAAGGTCCAATACTGAGACCAGTGTTTTGAAAATGAAAACTAGAAGTTTTAGTATATTTTTAACATAATATTCAAACTAGAACAAAATAATTTATAAAAGATTTTCAGTAGAACAAGAAGAAGAAGACTTAGTTAAAGGAAAGCATTTTATTGATATAGGATATGTTTACAACTCCAAACATTCTCTAGCATTCCCTACCTAAAACAAGAACACACCCGAGCTTAAATAGGCAAACTAAAAGCAAACTAAAACGTAAGAGCATACGTCACACAGATACAATTATTAGTCATCAGACATATTTTGAAATTCAAGGGAATCCTTTTGGATGTGGTCCCTGATTTGTTCTTGGAATAATTCTTCCTTAAGATCTTCAAGGCTTTTGTATTATTCTTGAGGGTCTTGTGAGTCCTGAAAATACGCAGAGGGTGGTCCAAGAGAGAGACAGGTATTTGAGTCTGCTGATATCTGGCCAGCCTGAGATGTTTGACCATGGTCAAAAGAGGAGAAAAAGGTCTTTTTGGCATGAAAATTTTCTCTGTGGTGTTGGTCAGGATAAGATTCCCATGGGGCCTGTTGAGACAAGGGAGGCCAAAGTTCATGTGGTATGCATGCATTTCTTTCCGCCATCTTTCGTTGGTAGTCCTGATACTCAGTAGGATACCTTTCAATAAGTCGAGCGAGACTGAAGGGGAAAATGTCATATTTTTGATGCTCAAGAAGATAATGCAGTTTTTTATTAGCCATAAGAACACTTGATCGTTTGAACATAAGGATGACATGTGTTTGTGTCTGGGTTGCTCGAATCTTATTTTGATGAGAGAACCTTTTGAAGGTTTGATGCCATTCTTCCGCGGTTTGAAATCAGATGAGAAAAGTGACAAATCTAGCATTGGGAGTATCTAGCCCTAGTTGGATGTAATGCGTGGTATTCCGTGTCTGATGTTGGTTTTGAAACCATTTTAATAAGTCTGTGACCTGGAATTCTATGCCAATGTAGAATTCATGGAGGACATACCATAAAAACCATATGTTGTGAATGGTGGAGAAATTTCGTTGGATACACTTGATTTGAAAAAGGGTCATGAATGGGTAGGAAAAATGGACTTTTTTAATTTCCCCAAGGGTGTAGGGTCCTTAATGCCGGATAACTTGAACTCTGTAATATTGCCATTGTTTCTTCAGTTTTTAAGATTGGTAAAGCAGGTATTCAGTAATGAGTTGAGTTATTTCCAGTGGTCGGAGATCCATAAGGTCATCAGAGATCCATTGCTGATACATACTGATGGTAGGGATGATGGATGTAGTGGGGACAGCTTTGAATTTCTCTGGTCTTGAGAGCATATCAGCTAGGACATTGTGTTTTCCTTTTATATTGGAGACTGAGAAAGTAAATTGGGAGAACTATGCCGCCCATCTGAAGAGTTGTCGGTTGGGAATCTACTTTTTCTTAAAGTGAAGCATGCGTGGAAAGCTGCTCAAGTCCATTTCCACATGAAAATTGTGGCCGATGAGGTGGAATTGGAACTTTGTAATCCCTTTCTTTACAGGCAGGATTTCTTTGAGAGTGGAGTGATAGTGTAATTTTGACTAGGAGAAAGATCCACTTTTGTAACCACAAATTTTTCTGGTTTTGTCTTTGTTTTCTTTCAAAGAGGACAGCTGCCCAAAAATAATCACTTACGTCAGTCTAAAGGACACGTTTTCCTGTAAAAAGAATCTGAAGGGCAGGTAGTTTTTAAGCTATTTGCTTGATAGTTCTGACTGCTGCAATTTGGTCATGAGACCATGATGGAGCATGTTTTTTCAACATTTGTTGAAGGGGTCTGATGATAGTGGATAATCTCGGGACAAATTCGAACATATAATTAACTATCCCTAAAAACTGTTGGACTTGTTTTGTAGATAAGTCTGAGTCTGGAAATTAGAGAAGTTGTTGACCGATGTGAGGTTGGAGTTCGAACTTGCCTTCAGATATCGTCATTACCAGAAATTCAACTTTATCAACATAAAAAGTACATTTCTTGAGAGATAACATTATGCCACATTCAAGAAGGATGTTGTGGAAGTATTGTAAATGTTGAATATGAGCGTTTACATTTTCTAAAAAGATGAGCAAATCTTTAATGTAGATGAGCATGTGTCTAGCCATAAGGGCAAATATCTTTGTCATGGCCTTTTGGAACATTGATAGTGCTGTTTTTAGTCCGAAGGACATTATAGTCCATTGAAAATGGTGGTCTGGAATGCAGAATAAAGTTTTATGAAGTTCTTCAGGCTTGAATCCAAGTTGCCAAAATCCTGCTTTTAAATCAAATTTTGAGAAAACATTAGCATAAGCAAGATTAGCAAAAAATGTTTGTCGATTTGGAATTGAGAATTGATCATCTTTGAGAAACAAATTGAGTGGCCTGTAATCGATGACAAGTCTGAGTTTGCCACGAACTTGTTCACTTCTTTTGTTCATATAAAATGCTTGACAAGCCTATTGGCAAGTTGTGGGCTCAATAAGACCTTGTTGTTGTAACTGTTGAAGTTCTTGTTGGGCCAAAACAAAATGTTCTGAACTCATACCCATGTGACTAGCTTTAGTCAAACTGAGGTCTTCATTTTTTTTGAATGGGAGACTGATCCAAAAGGTTGGGTTGGTCTACAGAGGATTTAGGCATTTAGAGAGGAACTCAGTATGGGACTCGGCTGCAGATGTGGCAAGAATATGTGTTGGAATTTCTTGCTAAGGTAATGATAGACTGTAGACATTGAGCTGGATCCAAGGATGGAAATAGGTTCGATAGAAAAGACCATTGGATTTGATACGTACTGTCTTTTCAAAGAGTTGGGCCAGAATGTCAAATCCAATAATGAGGTCTTTATCGGGGAAGTCTGATCCAATGAAATTGTGTTCGATTAGTAAGCCAGGGAAAAATTCTATGTAAATGGGTTTACTGAGAAAGTTGGTGGTGAATACTTCACTGTTGGCTGTTCGGAAGTGTTGTGTGTGACCTTTCCAGTATTCTCAAAGAATGCGCTGAGGATGAAGTATTGAACTTACTATGCCGGTGTCTGTGAGAGCAATAAGGGAAATAGGAGAGTCATACTTGGTCAGTCTGAGCAGGACTGGGACATTTGGGATGATGAGAGGTGTAGTGGCTAGGGCTGGTTGAAGGTGTTGGATAGCTAAAAAATCTTCCGAGTCTGAAGAAGAGTCAGCTGAGGAGTTTTTTGAAGGAGCTTGTTTGTCTAGGAGCATGAAAAGGGTATCTTGGTCTTCAGAATTTTGTTCAAAGAGGGTTTCTTCAATGTCTGAGGGGAGGTCAGGGAAATGTTGATGGATGATGTTAAGAACCCTTTCTTTTCTGGATTTTTTAGGACAGTTTTTTGCAACATGGCAAGGTTTTTTATAGATAAAACATCTGTTGGGTTTGGCAGTTGTTTTCCTTTTGTGAAAGAATCGGCGTTTCTTGAAGGAGGATTTGGATTTATGGGGAAATTTGAAAAAGTGTTTTTGGCGCCTTTTTCTTTTGTAGTGACAATCACAGGATTTATTACCTTTGCATTTAACTTTAAGATGTGGTTGATCATATGTTGCGCCAAATTTCTTTTCAACAAGAGCAAAGTTACGAAGGAACTTCGAACTATTGCAAAGTTTGCGGAGTTGGTTCTGAACTTGTTGATACAAATCTCCAAGGGAGACTTGTGCAAGGTTGATACGTTGTGATTCAAAAAATCTGAGTGTTTCTGCACCAAGTGGATCAGGGAGTCGATTCAAAAATGCCTGTTTCATATTCGGATCGTCAAGGCCGCCAATGAGATAGAAAAGTTGACGAACCATGTGAAAGTGCTTGTCAAGATCTTTAGGCATAAAGGAGCAGCATTTTAATTGGAAGAACTCTGCTCGAGCTTTATCTTAGACATGTGTAGGACTGCCAAGAAATTCGGTGTAGATGTAAAACATGAAGTCATCAACAGAATTTGAATTAATGATGCCTGTCAGGCGATAATCCCCAAGATGTAGCCATCATTCTCGGAGAGATTCGGTCATTCTAGAAATAAAATCAAGAATCACTATTCTGACAGAGGCTCCTGCTTTGAGAAGTTGGCTATTGCACCAAGAGGTCATTTCATGTATCCGATTTCTCTGTTCGGATATAGGGCAATCATCAAAGGAGAAAAGGTGGTGTTTTTCTGACGTGGTGTAAGGAATGGATGAAGGCGGAGGATTCTGAGGCATCTGAAGTTCTGGTGGATCTTCATCATCCGAAGGAATATGGACTTTAGGGGTTTGTTGAGTAGTTGAAGATTCAGCATGAGAAGTTTGTTGTTGTGTTAAGATAGGAAGGACAGAAATATCTTGATCAGGATCAGAGATTTCTGAGGTGGTTTCAATGTCTGGTTCAGTGAGAGCAAGGCTTTGTAAATATTGAGAGATGGGATTTATTACATACTGTTGAGAGGAGGAAGGATCAGATGGTGGTGCTTGAGTCTTAGGTATTTGTGGTGAAAGATAAGGCTGAGGCGGTGGAGGTCTAACAGGAGGTCGGGATTGTCTTGGTTTTGGTTTATGAGAAGCCTTTTCTTGTTCAAGTTGCTGTTTGTGTCGGAGAAAGAAATGTCCATCTTCAAACATATTTTTGTACGCTGCTTGTGCTGTGGGTAAAGGTTGAGATGCTTTGGGTAAAAGGGAAGGCGGTTGAGTGGGGGTAGAAAGATAGTCTAGGGAACTGTATGGGACATAAGGTCTTTGCTGTTGAATTGTGGTTTCCATAGAGGCAAGTTGTGCTTTGAGGCTATTCATTTCTCTCTGATGATGGTCAAATGAGAGAAAGAGTTGGACATGCTGAAGAATAACCCGATGCAGTTTGTCAATATGTTGTCGAAGAGCATCAATGGGTTCTTGAAATTGGTGCTGTTGTTGGGACATTGCGCTTTAATTCTTGCTGTTAGTTGCATCAATTCTCTTAAGATAAAAGTTTTGGCAAATGCTACAGTATGGAACAGTAGGTTAGGCATAAATTATAATTATAATTAAGAGAAAAAAAGTCTCGAAAAAGAAACAATAAAACGAAAGGGACCGTTGGTTCCCAATAACAGAGTTGTGGACCCTTCACCTTCCTTAATAAAGTTCATTAAAGATTCATACTTTCTGCGACCTTAAAGAAAGAACATTTGACCAAACGCTGAGAATATCACGGTAGTAATTATGGGCAAAGAAGAAGAAGAGAAGGAGAGATCAGAATCAGATGAAGATGACGACGACGACGACGACGACGACGACGACGACGAAGAATTGGAGACAGAACCAGAAAAATGGAGAAATCACTACTCATCAAAACACAGAATATTATTGGTTGGAGAAGGAGATTTCTCTTTCTCTCTTTGCTTAGCCAGAGAATTCGGTTCTGCCCACAAGATGGTTGCTACTTCTCTTGACAATCAAGGTACCTCGTTTTTATTATTGTGTGAGCTATTGGTTATTTACTCAATTTGTTGATGGGTTTCCCTTTTAACGGAAAATGATTAATTTTTGTGGGTTGGGTTGCAGACACCATAGCAAGGAAGTACGGTAACGGAGTAAGGAATCTGAGAGAACTGGAGGAACGAGGTTGCTTGGTGTTCTACGGAGTGGATGCTAAGCAAATGAGCAAACATTTCTTCCTGAAGACGCAGAAGTTTGATCGCATCATCTACAACTTTCCTCATATTGGTTTCCCTTTCCGTGAGGATAGCTATTGCCAAATCCAGTTATGTAATTGTATTCTTACGCCTTACTTTCCTCAAACTAAGACATTTGAATATGATGTTGACTTAATAACCAAGACTACTTTTGTTTCTGAAGATATGTGTCTACTTAATTTATTCTGATTTCTGTTAAACAAAAGTGTTGTGTGCATGTGCATTACCGTTTGAGGTCTATAGAAACATGCTCTGACGTGAATTTGGTGGGACTAAAACAGGTTGAACAAGGAACTGGTAAAGGGCTTTTTGAGGAATGCTAAAGTTCTGCTAAAGGAGGAAAAGGGAGAGATTCATGTCACACACAAAGAAGGGGAACCTTACGGCAAATGGGAATTAGTGAAGAAAGCAGAGAAGATAGGCCTAAGCTTGTATGACGTTGTACCTTTCTGCAAACAAGACTATCCGGGTTACAACAACAAAAGAGCTCAAGGTAACCATGCTGATAACTCCTTTCATATCGGAGACAGCAGCACTTATAAGTTCAAGATGCTCACTCCCTCTACCCAGTTTGCTCAGAATGGCAAGTGATAATTGAAAGCAAAAGGCGGGTTTTGACCTTGTACAATTGCCATTGATATATATCATATGTAATATATATATATAGCAATGATGAGTCCCCGCTAGGAGATTGATGCAGTAGTAGCAGTGGCATTGGAAATAATATGCAAGTTGCAACATCAATATATTAATATATCTGAATCTGTTTATAGTCTGCGCAGTCCAAGATAATGCCAGATGAATGAAAGGTAAACAAGGTTGTATGATAAATGTACATACTAGAACTGGATTTGGATTAACATTATCCATAAATATAACTGTAGCATGATCATTCCTCAAGGATTTATGAAACATCAAGGATGAATCAGATCAAATTATCAACATACTTAAGTATTCGTCCATATATATGCCAACTTACTCATTTTAAAGGGGATTATCATTAACAAATCATTTATAAATGTCAATGAACCTAGGAATTTTGACTAGGTCTTTGTACTGTTTAACCGTTGACGCACTAATTTGCTTCTGTGGCTGAATATACCATGAATGTCTAATGATATTTTCCCAGTTTCGGGTTTAATTTTGGAGTTACTACTAACGTGGCAAGTTGGGATGTAAAGTCCAAAATGTTTCTGCATTCTTAAGATGATATGCTCACTGCTCAAATATTAAAAACACTTGGGTCGCGCGCGCAAATTACTCGTTCTTTATTTATTCAGAAGTAATACACACCAAATGCTAATAATTTAACATAACGTCGAGGACTAAGACTCTCAAAGTTTGAAACATTGCTTTTCTTGACGTTATTTTTGAAAACCAGATAAACAAAAACTCAACTTGTTACTCTCTTACATCAGGTAATATATCCTTGTTACTGCTGTATGCTGATTACTCAGCACAAATTAAAGAGTTGAATTTGGGTTGTGCATTGACTGATATATTCTATTAGACCCACTTCTCGTTTTCAAATTTTCTTTTTAAATTCATGATCGATGCTTACATATTCATCATCTCAATTCTCATGGGTATACGTTTGCTCCAAAAGTCATCTTACAGGAACTTTCTAGTTAATTCGCTGCTTTTTCCGTGTCATACCATTTAAGATCACTTACAAAAGTTCTGAGTAGATTCCTATCATACATTTAGAGTAGTTAAACGCGGTTTTTCAGGTATTGCATATCGTTTTCAGTTAAGTTTCCATGAAAGTTTGGTTGATGTAATATGTTCCTGTTGCTTGCTTAAATTGGGTTGACCACACCACCTTTGTTTATTTCATTTGTGTTGTTTCTCTCTATTGTTAAGAACCCACCTCTTTACATAGAACAACACCTTAATCATAATTAATCATTATCTCAAATCAGATTCTGTCTCTTTGTAGGTCCTGTTTGAATTCTGTAGTGGCACTCACTTTGGTCTGCATTCCCAGTTGATTCCTTGTAAGTTGATTCTTATTATTATTTGGGTTTTGTTGGATTGATTTATAAGCTTTAGAGTGGTTCAGGCTCATACAAAATTATTCCTATTTGATGGTTACTTTTGTTATACATATATTGCATTATGAAGTCTTAAACAATATCCATTAATTAGATTTCCTAGTTAGTAAGTTTTTGATGCGCTTTCTTTTCTATGTGCTGGATTCATGCAAAGTTTAGGTGTTACAATCTTTAGCCACAGCAGCTAGATGAATGCCATTTTCATTGGCAGCTTTAATGTTTTCATTTACCCTACAGGGCAGTATTTCAATCATTCATTTGTGACATGGCTCTTGAGACTTGAGTTTGTGTTGTTATTCCTTCTTATGATCTCAAGAGTGATTATGAAATTCTGCGTGTGACAGTCAGAATACTGGCCATTTTCTAAAATATACTTCCGATATTGTTCTGGTTTTGAAATTTTTTTTTTCCCTTTTAAACATCCTTCTTATAAAAGAGAACTAAGGAACTTGGGATGGTTACTCTGCAGTTTCTTTCAAAATTCAAAGGATTCTATTTGAGAAGACCTTTCTTTAGCAGAGAAAGCTACTAAGTTCACACAATATTTAGAGAATTGGGGCGTAAATATGGGAGGCAAAACATCCAGACATCAAATTCCCCAGTACAATAATTCCTATAGTTACCGTCCATCAATCTCAGGCTCTTCACATTCATCCAGATATTACGATGATCATGAGCACCTGAAGTTAAGGTATTCAAGAATCGGTGATGACTACCTCTCTCTAGATCAGGTATTATGCTGCTTTCTTGTTTAAGCACATGCGGACTTTACATTTTGACAAGTGTATGGCTTAGTAGGTATAACTGCTACCGCTAGTTACTGTATAGATTGAGCTTATCTGTTGTTTCTTATATAACCTGGTGATACATTTGATTACTCTGTGTGTAGGTGACGCAAGCTCTTAGGCACGCAGGTCTGGAATCTTCTAATCTCATTGTAGGAATTGATTTCACTAGAAGCAATGAGTGGACAGGGGCACGATCTTTCCACCGTAAAAGCCTGCATCACCTTGGGGATTCTTTAAATCCATATGAACAAGCAATTTCAATCATTGGGAAGACACTGTCAGCTTTTGACGAGGATAGCCTCATACCTTGCTATGGATTTGGTGATGGTCAGTAGTATTTCTTGCCCAATGAAAATATACATCACATTTAAAATCTTTGTTGTTACTTTTTGCATCTTCTTGTAAAGTTAAGCCAAACAGAAGATTAAATTATTTCCATCTTTCTACGTCTTGCAGCAACTACTCATGATAAAGACGTGTTTAGCTTCTATCCAGAAGATAGGCCATGTAACGGTTTTCAGGAAGTACTCAGGCGTTACAGGGAAATAGTGCCACATATTCATTTAGCTGGTAGGTTTAAATAAGTTAAATTTTACTCACTTTTATTAGAAATATTTGAACGAAGTGATTATCTGTGTTTGATTATGACAGGACCAACATCATTTGCCCCAATCATCGAAACAGCTATTAGAATTGTAGATAACAGTGGCGGTCAGTATCATGTTCTTATGATCATTGCTGACGGACAGGTTAGTTCCATACATAATAGCTATAAGCTTTATTGCGTTCTCCAAGATGCTAAGCTAAATCTCTGCTTAAACTGTCCTTCGTTTCGGACTGTTGATTTAAAATGTTATATGCAAGGTCACAAGAAGTGTAGAAACTGGCCATGGGCAGTTTAGTCCTCAAGAGCAAAATACACTAAATTCTCTTGTCAAAGCAAGGTTGTTTTACCATTTACAATTCTTCTCTCCTTTTTAATGCATCAAGTGATTTGTCTTTATCACATTCTAAAGACCTATCAATCCTTTTTCAGCAAATATCCTTTGTCAATAGTTTTGGTTGGAGTTGGTGATGGACCATGGGATATGATGCACAATTATGACGACAATGTTCCTTCTCGGGCTTTTGACAATTTCCAGGTTGAAAAACAGAACTAGGCAACTTCTGAACGACAATTAGATTGAATTAAGTTTTGAAATTCTAGTTGTTTTTTCAATGCAGTTTGTCAATTTCACAGAAATTATGTCCAAGCATGTTCACATGTCCAAGAAGGAAACAGAGTTTGCTTTAGCAGCATTAATGGAAATACCATCACAGTACAAAGCTACAATTGACCTTCAACTTTTGGGGTAATTTTTTGAGTTGCATCAGTTTGAACTCTCGCTTAGTGGTTAAATAGTCTGTTTCATGTTTGTTTACTATTTCATTGTTGCATGCAGCTGTCGAAGAGGAAATACCGGGAGGGTTCCTCTTCCTCCCCCTGTTGGTAACAACACGTTCAATTCCTATCCACAGGATGTGCAGTCAATTGGCAATGAACAGAGAATTCGATATCATTGTGCTCCTTCTCCCTTTCCGTCTGAACATTCGTCACAGAATAGGGTGCTCTACAATTGTTTGCAATGGAAAGCTTTTAGTTTTAGACTGATGTAAAACTTACTAGTTGCAACATCATATTTACTGATATTAAGTACAATTTCTTGATAGTTCTACTTTGCTTTACAGAGTTGCTCTATGTGTCTATGGAATAAGAAAGATCTTGCATTTGGATGCGGACATCAGGTAATCTGAAATCATATTGAATTTTTTGCTATCCTTATTTTCCTTTTTTTCTGTTCTAAATTCATGATATACATCGTTTGCAGACTTGCTATGATTGTGGACGAGAGTTATGCTTTTGCCCGTTTTGTCAAACCCATATAACCACTAGGATAAGGCTGTATGAATAATGCACCATGCTGCGGAGTTGTTGAATCACATCTTTGGCCCGTTTATGCTGTCATTTGTAACACTACGGCATTGGGAGATATAGTTCTCCAAAGTTCTTACCAATGAATACTGAAGAACTACATGGTTCTATCCGATCTGGAATTTTAATGTCAATGTTTGATTTGCCAACTGAAAAAAGTTAATGAACATATAAGTTTTTATTTGTGTCAATGCTGAAGTAAATAGTAATGGTTCATTATATTAAAGCAGCCATGGATCCTTCAGAAATTTACCCGTCCAGTCATCTGTTAATTTTGCCAATTGGGTATCGTCATGGATAGACTCAAACCCCCATATTCAGAAGCTGAATAGTGGACTCGAAAACTATCAATGCAGAAAACCGTTTGATTCTGATTCTTGTGGAGTTTCACAAAGTTCGAAGAAAAACCAAAACTTTTAGTGTCTTCAATGATTACAACCCAACTTGTTCATTAAAAACGACTGGATTCCTGATTCCATCTCCCACTCTAAAGAAGATCCAAGAATGAGGTGAGAGAAAAGTCAAGAATGGCGAATGCAATTGGTGTCACTGCAGTCTATTATACAATTAATCCCAAGAGAGAGGACGATGGGAATCTTAGATGTCACGTGGCAAGATGACAAAGAGATGTTGCAGTTTGCAGGAACTATCCCTTAAATTATTGTCAAAAATGGAGAAGTGAAGATTTTAAACTTTTTCTATAAGTAGGATGTAATAGGGAAGGGCTTTTCATTCTTCCGTAAAATCCTTGAACTTGAGCAGGAAGGAAGTATGACTAGAAATACAGCCCAGCTTATTGCTCTGACATGGTTCCTGGCGGTAGCATCAATCTTCATGTGTGCAAATGCAACGGCAGCAGCTTGATTTCGAGCATTTGACCATACTGCATGCCCCCAAGGTAAAACCATTCTTCTTTACCTTGTTTACTCTTGTTTCTTTACTCCTGTTTTTTCAACTAAAACGATTCTGCATTAGTGGATTACTAATGGTGTCCATATTTGAAGGTTGCCGCTGCTGCTGGTTTGTCTGGAAACCTCTAATCCATTGTGGCCAGGTATGTTGCAGTGATGGATGCTGTGCATCAATATGAAGCATCAATAGCAAGTGAACTCACCATTGCCATTGAAATAAATTACAGACAAGGAGACAGTTTTTCTGGATAAGCAGGAGAGAAAATAAAGAGGTTCTATATGTTGATTGTATTTTATTTCTCTTTGCGACAATGAAATTCTAGTCAGTTAAGTTATCAGCAGCTTCTACATCAATTACTGTTCCAGCATGACTACAATATAAATGAAGTAATCCTTTAAAAAACAGAAGGAGAAAATGGAGATAAATAGAAGCCTAAGATTAGATAAATTCAATACATAAAAGTATGCTTTAATATATGACAACACAATTACATAATTGCTACAATAAACTTGAATGAGTTGGCATATTTCTAACTATTTGTATCCTTTCACCTATGTGTAACAGCAGCAGTTTCAAAAGAGGGGACTGTGAAAAACCCACTTAAGAAACCTCTAATTACATTATAAAGAACCACACAAGCAGAAAGCTAGTGAAAATCCATTTATTATATGGTCTAAAACCTGAAGAATTCTTATCTGTTACGCCAACTAGAAACCTACACTCACCAACTGAAGGGTCCAAGAAAGTGACCATGCCAAGACCATCAAAATCACAGCTTTTTTCATTCTGCATTTGTAGCTGATAATAACTGTTGAATGCATATGAGATATTCCCCTTTGCTCCAATTCCATTGCATGATCCCCCATAGCTGAGTGTCGTACAATCCGCAACAGTACAGGCAAGTTTCATGTGGTTCGCCACATCAGAGAGATCACGAGATGGATTTGCCACACACCATCTTGATGGGAGGTACTCAACATTCCTTGCATTCTTTAATAACCTGTTGCCCAACCCAAGGTTAAGTGGATACTTAGCTTGACCATCAAAGGAGAAAATCCCCCAGTGTCTCTCAAAGTTTCCCGGAAGCACGCTTTTGGCCCCTTCATCAAGTAAACTGAAAAGATAAATATCCATGGGAGGGGCACCTGGCCGAAGAGGGGTTCCTTTGTTACTTAGAACATGATTGATCAGGCCCTGGTTGAACACCCTTGCTGCAGTAAGATTAGCACCAATAGCTCCATCTGTTGGCCAACCCACCTCCCCTATAACTATAGGCATCTGAGGGTATCCGAGTTTGGTGAGTGCTGCAACTAAAGTGTCATAATTTCCATCAAAAGCATTGTAATAAACATTCATTCCATCTGTAACAGGGTGGCTAGAACCCTCAAAAAATGCATAGTCTTGAGGAAAATCTGAGTTCCCATAGAGGCTAAGAAACGGGTAGATATTGACCATAAATGGGGCACCATTTGAGTTCAGGAAAGAGACAAGTTGAGTCATGATCTGTGTTAATTCAGGACGAAATGCACCTTGAGAAGGAAGAGAGGATTCATAAGCATCAGCATTGCAAGGGACCACCAACTTTACATAGCCAGCAAGATTTGCTTCAGCTAAGGACTGTTGCAAATTGAGCATAGCGGGAACAACATAGGACTGGAATTGACCTGCATAGCTTGAGAGAAATGGCTCGTTTCCTACAGCCACATATCTGTCATCACAAAGTAAGAATAAAACAGCACATTAGAAATCCAGATTCCCATACACAGAGAAAATTATTAGCATATTCAAGATAGTCTCGAAGCAGCATTATAGAATTTCCCATCCGATTTTTGACAAAAAATATCAGTTTGTTTTCTTACTGATGAACTTTATAATAAAAGTGAACTGTCAACTGTTAAGGCACTCAGATCTACATGGCTCAGTTATCGAAAGATTTTAGAACTAGGCTCTTAAATTAAGTCAGACAAAATACAAGAAACCCAACCCGACATTTATCATCCTCTCATGAAGGTATGACAGCATCCTGGAAAACATAGATACAGTATCCATCTTTAAACTGTTAATGCAGGAAGTACAGTTGACTAGCTTTTTAATTAGGTAAAAAGATCATAGTAAAGATCATACACAAACACAAGCTCAAGCTTGAAGATATTGGCTTAAATTGGTCACCTTCAATTGAGCAGAATAATCTATCAGTCTTAGTGACCAAAATGAATAAAAGACATTCACTTATGCAGTGGCAATCTCAGTGAGACACAATACAAGAATGGAGAAGTTGTTATTCACTCTTAGTCATTTTCATAATGAAAGAGGTAATTGAAATTGGGCAGAATGCCATATACCATATAATAAAAATGTTGTGTGCATCCCAGGATGATGAACAGAGCAAGCAGCCTGGTATGAAGCACGGCTTTCATTAGACAAGAAAACTAATTGTTGAAGAAGCAGGACAGAGCTCAGCTGCATGGGACTATTCTCTATCAGAAATTCAAACTGAGAAAAGCACTCACAAAATACAAGAGTAATCGACAATAAAAGCATGTTTGTGCAATGAGTTAAACTTACATACAAATTAAAGGTGAGAATAACAAATTGGACACCGAGTTGTTAGTCTAAACCTACATGATCAAATAATCGTAGTGGTAAACTTTGCAACAAAATCGCCAAATCATTCACGAAACTTTTAAGCAAGTAAGATTTGTTTAAGAAGACAGATTATTAGTAAAAAATCCCCAGAAATAGAGAGTAAGCACCAAATCACTTCAAAAACTTAATAGCCACATTTATCATCTTATAGCTATCAAAACTTTTACTTTCTAGATAATAACTCATGCCTTTTTCTAAAATATAACATTAACTCCGTGAAAATAATCACTTTCTATGATAATCTTTCTATCCAACATTCTAACATCATTTTTTCTTCATGGTGCCTTTTGATGACAATCAAAAACTTAAACCTTCAAAAGGCTAAACCTCCTGTAAACTAAGCCTAATACAAGATTCAAAAAGATTCTTCTTTTCTTTTCATTTACCACCTTCTATCAGCACCCAAACTATGATGGAAAAGAAACTGAAGCATCAATAACACAACAGTATACTAGTTGAAACACTAACAAAATCCAAATCTTGACAAAGAAGCACAAGTAAATAAATTTTTACTAGCGAGAGAGAGGAAACACATACCTAATATCAACACCACCTTTAACAACATATCTTGAAACATTTTGGCGAACCCACAAATCAGCAGCAGCAGTGGAAGAACTTAGTGTTGCCAACATCTCATTTGGGATACCAACCATAACCTGAATCCCACTCCCCATTAAAGCCCCTAAGACATCTGGGTCAGCATCAAAAAGCTTCACCCTTTGTATCTTGTTATCTTTCAGCAGATCCAACACAGTGGAAGACTTGAGCCTGTAGAACGAAATTGTTCCCCAGTTCACACCTATTGCTGATTCTGCCGGTAAAAGTGAGAAAGATAGCAGCAAAAATGTTACAGCAAAAACTAATGTTGCCGCAAGTCTTGTTGGTCTTGGCATTCTGTCTCTCTCAAAATGGCGACTTCGCATCTTCATTCATTCACTTAAATGCAGACAGAAGAAGAGAGACAAGAGAGTTGCAGGAGAATTTAATGCCAATAAGAAAGATTGTAATAACCGCTAAAAGAGTCAAGTAAAAAAAGTTGCCAGGCCCTGGTTTAGCATTATTAATTGATATTTTTATGTAAGCTAAGCGGTAGTGAAATGACACAAATACCCTCCAAACATACTGTGACAAGTGACCGTTGTTCATGCACTTGTGGGTCTGTGAGCCCTGCCACTGTCAAAATCTTGGGGTTACGATAAATGTGTCCAAGCCAATAAAGCGCCAAAAGTAGCCGCAACTTTAAATAACATCTGGATCCCTGAAATAGTAAAAGATCAGGGATCCAGATGTTATTACTCCAAAACG
Organism: Azadirachta indica; assembly: GCA_022749755.1. NCBI lineage: Eukaryota > Viridiplantae > Streptophyta > Magnoliopsida > Sapindales > Meliaceae > Azadirachta > Azadirachta indica. The sequence continues at coordinate 14,515,475 of CM040451.1, read as the reverse complement.
CAATTTGTTAGTCAAATAATATATCGCCTTGTAGTGAAACAAGCGATAATGATATCACGCAGCGGACCGACACCCATGTGAAATGGACACGCGTCCATCGGCCCAACCGCTGAAGTGTTTTGAACATTTAATGTTGCAATTTTGCAAATTTGCAATGCTTTTTGTCTTTTGCTAACTTTTTTGCATCCCAAATGATGCTTCCTCTGCATTGTGCTGGATTTCGCCAATTACTGTTTCTTTTTCTCCTCCACATCATCATGTGTATTTTTTTGTTTTAGATAATGAGAACTGCACAACACAAGCATCAGAATCTTCGTATAAGAGTGACAGTATTTCTGTTTGGTCGTTGGTGCCTGCAACCTTTTTTTTTGGCCCTTTGTGTAAACTTATGCTTTTCTTTTCTATTCTAGCTTTTCAAACTTGTCAAAGTGGAGCCTGGTTTTCAAGGCCACGTACATAAAATTAGATTAAGATTCCTAGACATCACAATCTTTGTATATCAATTGACAGCCAACAATTCACAAAGCATTTTGCTTTCTATCTTCATGTCTTTTCAAACATTATACAAATACAAAGAAAACATAGCACAGCAAAATTATCTCTTTTCCAACATTATACAAAGGAAAAATATCTATTATCCCCCTAGAGTTTGAATTAATTACCCAAAATCCCCTCAACGTTTCAAAATACCCGTTACCTCCTATCTCTATTTTTTTTCCAACTTTACTCTTTCATAAACCAACTTAAACCACTAAATCAAATCGAATCAGAACCATTCTCTTAAAAAATTTAAATATATGTCTAATAATTTATATATTTTAGTTTAAAATAATTTAATATTTAAATTACTTATACATAATTTATATTATTAACTAATAACAATTATATGTAAAAGTTAAACATATTTTTTAAAAATTTTGAATTTTTTTAAAAATAAATATATTTATAATCAAATTAATATTATAAAAGTTTAAAAATTAAATAATAATAATTATATGTAAAAAAATTATATACATTTTTAACTTTTAGAATTAATTTTTTAAAAAATAAATTTTTTATAATTAAATTTATTTATTAGAAGTAACTCAAATTTAATAATTATAATTAATCTATATAAATTTAATTATTAACTTATTTTAAACATGATTTATCGGTTAATTTAGAAATAATTTTAACATAAAAATAATTTTTAATTATAATTTTAATTTAGAAAAAAATTTTAATAATTTTTTAAAATTGTTTTTAATTATAATTTTAGAAATCTATAAAAAAAAGTTTCTAAATTAAAATTATAATTAAAAAAGATAATTATTAAAAATTATTATATAGTTATAATAATTAAAAAATTATAATTATTAGAAAATTATCAAAATATTTATAATTAAAAAAATTAATTTTAAAAGTTTGAAAAAATATATTTAACTTTTACATATAATTATTATTATTTAATTTTTAAATTCTTATAATATAAAATTTTATTATAAATATACTTACATTTTTAAAAAAATTTGAAAATTTCAAAAAATATATTTAACTTTTACATATAATTGTTATTATTTAACAATTAGTTAATAATATAAATTATATATACATAATTTTAATATTAAATTATTTTAAATTAAAAAATATAAATTATTATATATATATATTTAAATTTAAAAAAAAATGGTTGTATTTGACAGCTTAAAAGTATGGTTTCTTAGTTCAAGTTCAATTTGATTTCGTGATTCAACAAATAGTTCAAGTTCAGTTTAATTTCATAATTCAAGTTCACTTTAAACTTGGTTTGTATAAGGGCAAAGCTTGATGAAAAATAAAGACACGGATAACAGGTATTTTTGAAACTTTAAGGGAGAATTGGATAGTTAGCTCAAACTTTAGGGGGGTAATGGACATTTTCCCTTATACAAATATAAAGAAAACATAGCACAGCAAAATTATCGACAACTACCTTTCTTCACTTCAACTTTGCTGAGTATTTTATTAAATAAAAAAATTCGATTTCAGACGTACAGTGCCATATAAAATTTATTAAATGACTGCAGATGATGACCAATATACTGCAAGTGCTTTGTATTGCTCAGTCTTGCACCACGTCTTCCTTTGCTGGCTTGCAAAGATTCATAAAAGCACAGTATTTAGTATGACTAGCGGAAATCTAATCATTCAAACTTAGAAAATTGTAATTTAGCATAATCATCTGCTATTGACTTGGGACAAAAAAATTTTGATGTTTCTTTAAGGAATAAGTAACAGAATTTAACTACATAACATCGAAATTTCTATTAATATAAACAAGTAACTACTGCACTGCCAGTTATTTATCAATTACTAAAGCTGTATGGAAAAGAAAACACTAGACCTTGGTGAAGCTCTCCATGAAATGTAGTATAGCTCAAACATTTAGCTCTTCACAAAATCGGGCTGATTGGTGACAGATCTGACCCATGCCCATTTATGGTCTCTTGTGTTAACTTCATTCTTAGCCTGTGCTACTTCTTCCAACGGAATATAAGCATAGTTTCCATTAATAGGACCAGTAACAAACCCCGTGTACCCTGCCATAACACCATGAATTGCTGAGTGTGCTAGAAGTGTACAGTACAAGTTATCAGTGGCATTTGCAGGAACGGCCCGTATCATGTATGTAGGATCTATGTACTTCACTGTAAATAACTCATCCGGGTGGTCTCTCGTCCACCATTCATTCAGCTCTGACTTCATCCAGCTGCCAACATCTAAGAAAACCAGGTTTCCAGACTCATCCCTTTGTTGTTTCTGGGCATCAGTTCTCGGTATCAAATCCTGTCCAGCTCCCTCAGCAACAACCAATACTGCATGCCCATTCTCTTGCAATCGGTTTTCAAGGAATTCAAACAGCCCTCCTTTGCCTTCCAGGTAAAATTTAACTTCTGGAATCAGACAGCAATCCACGTCACGGCTGCTTAAAGTAGCATGGAGGGCTATGTGTCCTGTGCTTCGACCCATTAACTTAACCAGGCCAATTCCGTTAACTGCACTCTCTGCCTCCACATGAGCTGCACTGATTGCTTGCTGAGCCATCTCTACTGCTGTCTGGAAACCAAATGATCTATCAATAACACCCACATCATTGTCAACTGTTTTTGGAATTCCAGCGACTCCAACATTCAGTTTCCGGCTTCGAATTTCATCAAAAATCTTTACAGCTCCACGCATTGTGCCATCTCCACCTATGATGTACACCTACTCAAATTTATGGAGTAAAGTAGAAATATTCAGTTAGCACCACCCAACAGGACAATGACAAGTTTTCATGGTGAGCACATTCTAAAGGAAACTCATCTACGGAACAAAAGTTGGTGCTTATGGACCAAGAGCTGAATGATAGAAGATAACTCGTGCCAAAAATAGAAGAGAGCTTGGATAAATATCTTATTATCACAAACTGACAAAAGGTTTGCTAAAAAGAAAAGAGGAGCTATAACAGTTTGAAAACCAAGTGTAAGCCTGTAACCAAACTCCACAAAAATATTTTTCTCTTTCTAAATCTTTTCTCATTTTTTGGATAATTCAGTGAGTCTGTCGATAATTCATATAGAAATAATCTTTTACTTCCTTGAGATTTTACAAATGGCAGTGATCTTCCTTCATGTTTAGCTCTTTCCAACACTCACTAACCATTCATGGACTTCTCAAGGGATGAAAATGTTTACACCGTATGTGTTATCAAGCACAATCCATGTCAAATGCTAAATGACGATACTCAACCTTGGTCTTGAATACTTCCTTTCCAAACTTTTTTCCCAAAAGATCATCTAAAATCAATTGAATGTTAGCATTGTCCAATTTCTAAAGAATGCTAAGGAACGATATGTTTGTTGAATTATTCCATAATACTGTAGGCAGGTTATTCATTCAGGGAAAATATTGGAACACAAGAAGGCTAAAATTCAGGAAATTGTATTATAAACAAACCACTACTTGATTTTAATGCCAGTGTCAATTTTGATTGCTGGTGTTCTCTGATTCTCTCAGTTATGGTCATCTTGGTTGTCACTTAAGCCAAAGAACATTCAAATTATGTTATCTTTATTACAGTGTGTGTTTCAACGAGTACAGATGGAATTCCAAGAATTGCGCTCAAGCCACAATTGTAACGGGATGGGATGAGATTGATTAGGATTCATTTGCATGCAAATCTTACTAATCAACGAAAGGATATTTAGAAAAAAGAGAATTTACACTCGATTCATTTAATCAATTGAAAAAAAGATGGGCATAAAATGGAATCCAACGAAGAAGTTGCAGCAGCTTGCGAGTCTAATAATAATGGGGATACTGAACCAAGAACCTGAATTATATTCAGAGAAGCGGTGAAGATATAAAATTCTAACAACTAAGAAACATGTTTGATTATAAAAATGGGATGATACAAACTTATTGCTAGTTGATAATTATTGAAAGGGCTCAAGAATATGCACCTGGACAGCAAATATAACTAGTTTTTACTCCACAAGAACACGACGTAACAATACAACGTTAACAATTGCAATTGGATAAAGAGTAAGTAAAGATGTCATAATAAAGAAAAAGTAGAGAAATAATCACAAAAGCTATACAACCAGCACATAGCAACAAATCCCTGCCTTCCTTTAATATATTCCATTAAACAAACTAAAGAGAAATATTCCAAAAGGAAAAGAAAGGACAAAGTGACAAACCTGATTAAATCCTTCGCTTTGAATAGAATCAACAATTCTATTAAGATCAAAGCCACCCCTAGAAGTCTCAAGCACAGTCCCACCTCTCTTATGCCATCCACGAACCATTTTAGGATTCAACTGAATAGGTTCCCTAGAATAAAACCCTCTATAACCAGCTTGTATTCCATAGATTTGCCTAACACCATACAATTCCCACAAACCCACAACTAGTTCCCTGATCACAGTATTCAATCCAGGACAAAGACCACCACAAGTAACAATAGCAACCCGCGTATTATGGGGATCAAAAAATATCTGCTGACGGGGACCGGCCCTCAGGTATGCGACGTCGGGAGAGGGAACTGAGAAAGTCCCAGAAAGGTCGTAGACAATCTGACGCAAAACGATGTCCGAATGGGCTATGTAGAAACCGTCAGTAGGGCGAAAGAAACGATTTTGATTAAGTGGGTTAGTGTAAGTTTTGAAGTCAGTAATAGGAAGGTAGTCAGTGAGGCGTGGGATTTTTTGAAGCTTTAGGGGAGAGAATGAGAAATTATTGTTGGGTTCTTGAGCCATGGCTGGCTTCGTCGAAGAAGAAACAGTGTTGAAGCGAAAATACTGAAGATTGATTGATTTTTTGTGAGTTGTTTAGACCGACATCTTGATTTCGTATGATTGCAGATTTCCTTCCATATGTACATGTACGTGGAGCTACAAGGGGGAACGTAGCGCCACGTTGCGCGGCTGCGTGACTGTTGAGAGACTTTGACACTGACTCGGAATACCTTCGTTACAAGTAAAGGAAAATTTACAAAAATACCTGCTGTTTATCCCAAATTTTCTGAAAAGACCGCTGTTTAAAATTATTTAAAAAAATGATCAAGTAAATTCTTTTTAACAAAATTATCCCTTAATCCAAAAATTAAAACCTCATCTTCCTCTTCTTTCTTTTTTCTTCCTTCTTCCCTTAATAAAGAAATTTCTTCTCTAGTTTTTTCTACCACAAACTGCTAATCAACCATTTGAATTGAAGAAAATCAACCAACTATTTATATAAGTAGGTGGGTAATTTTAATTTGAAAAATAAAGAAAGAAAATTTGTTAAAAATATAAAATTAATATTGTTTGTATATATTTCGAGATTATAGTGATAGAAATTGTTATTGAGATATGTGTAGGTTATTTGAATGTGTTTGGTATAGATAATTGAGGGAGAAAATGAAAATTGACATTTTAGGAACAAATCTGCAACATAATTTCAATCATGAGTAATTTTTTCTTCATGATCAAAAGTTAGTTTTGATCATGAAAAAAAATATCTGTAATCGAAAGTAACTTTCAATCATGAGTATTTTTTCACATGATCGAAACTAAATTTCGATCATGAAGAAAAAATTACCCATGATCGAAAGTTATCTTCAATTAAGGGTAAATGGACATGTTTGAAAGTTTCTTATAAGCACCGTAAAATATGTCGTTTTTCCCTTATTTTTAAGCAAAATTTGACCAACTTTTATTTTTCTTAAATGATGAAAAATTGTCTTTACTTAGAATTATGTATATAATATTATTAATATTGTTAAGTTTTTGTATAAGTATGATAAAACTATTAACAATAGTTACCGTGGATAGGAGCTTATGGGAGCGAACACTAGATAGAGGTGAAAAATATATTAAGGGGAGGTAAAGGGGCTTGTATGTGGAGCGAAACATAACTTATAGTAAATTTATGCAGCTGTTATATGAGGCATTAAATATTACTCCTTTCGAATATATCATCAAGATAAGGACAATATATTCGTTGTGTACAAAACTATAATTTATGCAGATGTTGGCCGCAGATATTATCAATGAATTTGACTTTCGAGCGTTTATGATTGCTAATAGCCCGTACATAACGAGTAAAAGGGGTTATTGTCCATTGTACATCACGTTGAATCGTGCAAGTAGTGGAGAACAAATAAGGCCATACGTTTCTAATCATGGTACAACAGGTGGAGTCCCTACAATACCAACCCAGTTCAGGTCTTCGAGTGAAAGTAATCGAGTGAATAATATATTTCTTGCGATGTCACCAGAATTCCACTACAACACAAAATTTCAATACACAGATCAAGATCTAGTAGATAATTACTCCCAACCAAGTGAAGCCCTTAAAAGACCTGTACAGCATTGTAATTTATTTTCTGATGTGCGACCCCCATATATGGAGGCAATTCTCCTCCTTGATACAATGAAGATAATGATAATGATTATTATAGTTGTCAGCCGGATATTGGTGACAATGATACTACTAATCAGTGTGAAGAAAAAAAAAATGTCATAGCAGAAGATACTGAGGAAACAAAAGGTTATGATTTTGGGTCTAGTCATATTAACAGCTCAGCAACAGCTCTACCTACTTCAAATCAATTTATTCGGTGGTTAACTCCTATTACACTATGTATCATGATGCCAACAACTTCAGCATTCTCAGGTACAGGATTAAATGATGTTTGTGTAGGACAGATTTTTAATACCAAGTAAGAACTTCGAGACAAATTGGGTTTAATGGCGTTAAAAAATTACTTTCAATTCAAGGTTTACAAATCATCAACGAATCAGTTTGAGGTCAAGTGTATTATTGAGGGATGTGAACGGCGAGTTAGAGCTACAAAAAAGAACAATGAGACGTATTTTCGGGTGTCTCACATGAATTCGGTCTATACATGTCAAAACGAAGAACTGCAAGATGGCTATCAGCAAGCATCGACTCAGTTAATAGGAGAACTAATCAAAGATAAGTTTACAGATGTTAGTAGAATTTACACTGCTAAGAATATTTGTGATGATGTTCAAAATGATTATGGGGTTCGCTTAAAGTACATGACATCATGGCGAAGCAAGGAACAAGTATTAAAGCTCGTGTATGAGAATCCATTTGAATCGTTTAAAGGACTTCCGTTGTATTGTCATGTGTTGGGTAGAAAAATCTTGGAACAGTAATAGCTATTCAAAAAGATGTTAATGACTATTTCTTATATTTTTTTATGGCATTAAAGCCATGCATTCGAGGATTTTACAGCACAATACATCTCGTTCTTATCGTTGATGGTACATTCTTGAAGGAAATGTATAAAGGGACATTATTCATAACCGCTGCATTGGATGGAAATGACAAAATTTATCCTGTTGGTTTTGGTGTTGCCGATTCAAAGAACGATGCGTCATGGAAGTGGTTTTTAGTAAAGTTTCAAGAAGCGATTGAGCCAGTAAAGAATTTGGTATTCATATCAAATCGGCACAATAGGATTGAGAAGGCTGTAGCCACGGTATTCTCAAAGACAGCCCATGATTTTTATTCTCATCACATTTCTGGAAATGTGAAAGTAAAGTACAAGTTGCGATTGCAACAAATGGAGACTTTCTTGACTGTGTACTTTTGTGCTGAAAAATCTTATCGGATAACTAAGTGTAACGAATATTTACAAAATATAAGGAGGATGCATCCAACAGCAGCTGAATACTTAGAAAATAAGGTTGGACTTAATATATGGGCAAGAGTATATTTTTCATCTCAGCAATATGACCTAATGACATGCAATATTGCTGAGAGTATGAATGTATTGTTGAAGAGCACTCAGAGGCTACCCATTACTACGTTAGCTGAGCACATTAGGTCACATGTGCAAAGATGATTTTACGAGCGTAGAGAAGAGGCCTTAGCAATAAATGTCTATCTGACTGAGGCCGCTCAAAAGGTAATTGATTTAGAATTAGAGAAGTCTCGTACGATGACTGTGCATCCGGTGTCACGTTTTGAATTTGAAGTTAAATTTCGTGGTGTTGCTGAGATTGTACACCTACAAGATAAGACATCTAATTGCTGGCAATTTGACCTGTAGCAACTCCTATATGCTCACGCTTTTACAGCGTGCAGACATATTCACTTTTCTCATAATTCGCTGTGCGTACACTACTACATTACTAACACTTGGATGAATGCATTTGTATCGTCTATTCATCCAGTTGGGAATGATGTAGACTGGGTGATCTCAAATAAAGTACGTGAAATTAATATTAATCCACCAAGACAACGCCTTTCTTCTGGTTGACCTAAGAAACGGTAGATTTCTTCTATAGGAGAGGAAGTTGTTCGTCAGATCTATTCCAAGTGTCAACAAGTTACACATAATTGTGCCACATGCAAAAATCCTATCCCCCTCCACCATAATCAATGACATGTGTTCAATTTAAATGTTAGAAAGAATTTATTTGTTTATTTTTATAGTTATGCACTTCCAACCAATAAAATAACTTGCAAATAGAGGCATTAAATATTTGCATTTTTTGTACCACTTTGTTTACTTGAAATATGTGTTGTTTTTTGTGAATTTTATGATTTGCGCTCACAAACATAATATTTATTGTTTATTTTGAACTGTTTTATTACTGAAATACACTGCTACACATTTTATATATACTCATATATTTACATATCCAGGTATCCCTACTAAAACAAATAAAATTAATTAATATACCATCAGTTTTTCTTCAATTTCATAAGAATTCGAAACTGCAGTTTCAATCATGAATCAAAACTAAACATGATCGAAACTGCTTTTTACTTTATGATCGAAACTACCTTCTCTTATTTTTTTGAATCCTCTGGGAAAAAATAAAACTACAGTTTCGAACGTGCTAAAAATTAAGGACGTAAATGAAACCATCTAGATACTGTATATTGATCACAAATGTGTGAAATCGATCACAAATTATTCATGTAGTTTTGATCACATGTAAACCTTTAATCATGATAAAAAATGTAATTTCAATTTTTTGCAAGATATAAATACAGAAGAGACAGTTTCGATCACGTTGTGCTCAAAAGTTTCGATCACATGTAAAATTCGTAACATGATCGAAATTTCAGTTTCGATTTCCACAGAAATGCCTACTTGATTGATTGGGGTTGCTCAAAAAGTGATTAATTTAGAATTGGAGAAGTTTCGTACCATGATTGTATATTTGGTGTCACATTTCGAGTTTGAAGTTAAACTTCACAGGATTGTTGAAGTTGTACACCTTCAAAATTAGACATGTAGTTGCCGACAAATTTGAGCAACAGTCGCTCCCACGTTCTCACGCTATTGTAACGTGCAGACATATTTACTTTTCTCATTATGCCCTGTATGCATATTATTACATTATTCGCTTTTCATTTATTCCCCAACCCAAATACAGAAGATATTGTTTCAATCACAAGTAACATTTTTAATATGATCGAAACTGTTTTTTCAATTTTTTAGAATCAGAGAAAGAGTATAGGTAGTTTCGATCATGTCGTGCTCAACAGTTTTGATCATGATCAAAATTCTACCGTGATCGAAACTACAGTTTCGATTTATCCAGAACAGCTGACAAAATATAAGAAGTTTCGATCATGTTATGTTTAATAGTTTTGATCATAACCAAAATTTTTAACATGATCGAAATTACAGTTTCGATTTTTCTAGAATAGGTGATAAAATATAAGAAGTTTCGATTATGTTGTGCTCAAAAATTTCAATTACGACCAAAATTTTTAATGTGATCGAAACTATAGTTTCGATTTTTTCAAAACCGATGATAAAATATAAGAAGTTTCGATTACGTAGTACTCAGCAATTTCGATCACCACCAAAATTTTTAACGTGATCAAAACTGCAGTTTCAATTTTTTCAGAACCGGTGACAAAATATAAGAATTTTCGATCACGAATAAAGTATTTTCGTTGTGTTTGAAATTGTTGTTTCGATTTTTCTAGAACCAGCGATAGATAAAGAGGAAATTTCGCTCGCATCGTACTCATAAGTTTTTATGTCATACAAAATTTCTTACGTGGTTGAAACAGAAGTTTCAATTTTTACAAAAGAAATAAATAAGGGAAAGACAAGTTTAGTCACAAATAATTAATAGTTTTAAAGATATTCAGCATCAAGCATGATTGTTACTACTATTTCGATTTGGGTGAAATTTTTTGGTATATTGTGTCACATTCGCAGTTCAATGTTATCATTATATTTGTAATTTTACATTTCGTTATATCTATTCAAAAACAATAAAATTGAATTAATTATTACTTTTATTACAAAACAACTTAACAATTATTACTCAAAGTTTATTGTTCAATAGTGTACACATTATTATTGTAGCAAAAATATTTTGACAAATCTAACATTTTAAAAGACTAACAAAACAAATTATCTTTTTTTTTAATTTCCAGTTACCAATATAAGTTAATAATTTAAGAGTAGTGTAAATTCACTATTATAAACTGATAATAATAATAATAACTAATTTCAGCATGGTTGGAACTGTACAGAACCCTAAAGGTAAGCCATATACGTCATGTCTAAATATCCATCTTATAACATGTCTATAACAACTGGCTTCTCCATAACTCTACGGCTATTCTCCTTCTAAAAAATGATCCATATGATGACAAAAAATCGAGAGATCTGCCTAGTCCTAAGTAATATAGATACATAAAAGTGAAAACCCCGCAATCTCCAACACCTCCTGATGAGGCACTGCATCTATTGGGTGTACCAACTCGAACGGATCAATGTTCTACTTGATCTTAGTCTACACGTCATAAAAACCTACATCATATAATAGAAATGGCATAAGTTAGCACATAAGCCTCATAACATTGGTCATCTCCCAATCAGAATGCACTGAGAGGGCTGAGTCATAGACCGTGATATGTTGTCTCAGAAATTGTACTGCACATGCCCCAATGAGAGCAGCTAATGCAAATGGATATGAACACTTCTTTAACAATCCACCGTGGGCAATAGACAGTGCTCTTTTTGCCTTCTACGTGTGACTCAACGTTGATGCTTAGAAGGAAACTTCCCTTTTGCCAGATACCCCTTAACATAACCTTTCCACACATACCGTAAATATGTCTGCAATGATTCGTCCAAAAAATGAAAGACTTAGTGCACAATATTAATAGCAATAGATATAATTTTAGGTATGAACACCTATATTTTAATTTGACATAGGGCCGATATACGTAAAGGTGTGTAGAAGCAACAGTCCACCGTTAAGGCACCTATTTGGAGGATGCCCCTTGTTTGTAGACTAGCAACAGCATGTATTCATCAATATGCTGTAATTTAAGGAAACTGTTAGATCGAATCTAATATTAAATAAAAAATTAAACAAGATATATTATTGAACCTGCTAAATATAGGAAAACATGGTTACGTTGCATACCGTATCCTCGAGGCATCGTTCTTCATGAGTAATGATGCTTACCCAATTCGATGTCACCTTAATGATATGGCTCTCAATGTAAACGTCTGAAGTATTCATCTATAGTAAATACTCTGTCCACATCTCCTCAAAAATTGGCCGTATAGGGTCTATTTCATATGCTGAATCGTACGTCGACCATCCTCTCCTTGTCAAGGGCCCTCGTTACTTGAAAGGGTTTGTATATGGGGAACGCTGTGACTGACTCCTCTTATATTCTCGCCCGTACCGATTGGCGTTTGTTGATGGGGGTGCTCAATGATACGAACACTAGCCTGCCCCATGCAATCAAATTGTAAAGTCACGAAAAAATATCTCATCAGCAGAGATTTCAGTTGAATTAACTTACATTTAAATAAAATGAACATAGTCTCCCTTAAATGTGAGAATATCCTAAAAAATTCAAATAAAAATCAATAAAATTTAATAATATCATATCATCAAGGCCGGAGGTACCGCGAAACAACCCCATAACATCAAATTTAACAACATCAACTACAATCCAATCTTTATACTTTGAAGTATAAGGTACTTATAAGTTAAAAACCATAGTTATGTAGGAGATGGCCATACCTGCGCATCTTCATCAAGCATTTGCGCATCCTAATCTGGCTCCGAGCAAACTCGAGTACTCACTTCCTGACCAATATTATAAAAGTCTCATCTTTCTGTCGTAATAACTTCTCCTGACCACGTAAGATATTTTTGTGTCTATACCACTTTTCTTTCTACTCATCTTTGTAGGCATCAAAATCAGTACGTAGGGAACGCAGCTCACGAAGTAGGATCTGACCAAAATGAGATGATGCTGGCTTATTGACGAAATCAGCAGCTCCGTGGTGTGAATATAAAGCATTAGGAGAATGAGTTGAGGGCTTAGCCATCGGATCCATATTATGTTGTAAAACTATCATCGTACAGAAATAAGAGTATAAAGTTATAAAATAAGTTCTTCTAATTACTGTACAAACTAAACCTTAAATCCATTCACCTTCCTCTTATTCTTTCGTGTCAGCATGGGCGATGAAATATGCGTATCATGATCTATAATCTAAACTATAAGCATGAAATTGTTAACAGACTCTTAATTCTAAATTATCTCTTTGTCGCATCCAAGGCATGTCAGCAGAAGTTAATACTTTAAAATGTTTCATAATATATTTGGTATACGATACCTTATATGCACTCGCGTTTCTCAATAAAGTAGACTCGTCGCTGGGCACGGCCTCGTCATCTGTGTGAACCCCTTGGCCATTACCACAAAATACAGGGAAAAGATCGCCCCCGTACTCCCCTTATAACACCTAATCATAGCCTAAATTCATTATATAGGGCTCTCCTCTTTCAATTTGGTCAGGCTCCGACACACGCAAAATTGCGAGGGGCTGCCCAAATAAAAAAGTAAAAAAATCTACCGTTGCACATTGATCAAATTTAAAGCCCAAACAAAACTTGTATAATTTGTAAATCTAAACCTATATGTCATTAAATATGAAGGTCTTTAAGTCAGTATCGAGGACATTCTTCCTCTTCATAACCCACCTCAATATACGAGATAGGCGATTACTGGTGCATGTCCCTGTCTCCATTTCGGCTGTAAAAAATGCCTCATATATCCAAATCTACACGATGTTACCATTATATCAATTCATATATGTTTTTCAACAACTATCGCAGAGGTACAAACATAATATTGCTGAAGAAATCATACTTGGAATGCAAATGAAAATCCCACGAGATTATATCGATTCTTATGCTTCTTCCCTTTACTTTTTTACTGCACAAACTTAACTTTATACGACGCCAACTGTGCACACATTGCTTTACTCAAACATCGAAATGTGTATATGAATACGGTCAATCCCTATAGATAATGGTTGAACTACTCCAGATCATCAACCATCTGCAGTAACCACATATCCATATGATACTGTCGGCCTCTTCCAAGTAGAACAAGCTCCAGTAGACATATAACAACAACTTCACTGCATCAAAATCATTAATCCGATGAAAGTTTAATGCGTTGTATGCTACCTCTATCTTCCACAATGGTACAACTGTCTCTATCATAAAGTATGTATCTATCAGCCTCGTTGTCCCCCCAATATTATCAGTCGAATAAAGACCAAATTGTAACCCGTAATTAGGTCAAACTCAATATGTGAAAAATAAATAGTGTACCCACCAACAAGAAACCACATCTCATCCTCTACATCCTCCGTCACCACCTCATGTACAGCATATTGTGCACCAAATTTCCAAAGAACTTTATGTCCTTCAGTTTTAGCAAGTGACCCAAGCACGTCCCTCAAAATATCTCACGCTGGACCCAAGTTAGCTTTTGGTAAACTTGCTTTAACACACGCGACCTAGATCGCGATGACATTACGGTGAGAAAATGGTCGGCAGGCTTAATCTTCAACTTTGTGGTAATTATCCTATCCATACCTGTAAAAAAAAAAAAAACAAAAATCTTAGTGATCTATAATACACGTAGGTAGATAGTTATGTAAGAAGACATAATAGAGCAAGTAAAGGAACCATACATATTGCGTCCATCACTTTTTTTATATTCGAAGGATAATCTGAAAAAATTGAAAGTACAGTTTCGCGCATGCAAAATAGAATGAACATGTCCACAATCTCATTTAGGGTTCTCAGCCATGGAAATTCTTTTAGAATTGCAAATAATTAATTAATTATTAAATGTTATAAAGGATTAAATATGGACTATTAATTAACCTAACCTTGAAGTACATCTAGTAGTCTAAGATTCCACATCTGTACATCAAGTTGTATCACATTTTCCATAAACTTTAATATTATTGATTGATGATTTCATAAATAAACAAAGGGGTAAATTTTAGTAAGCAAATTAATGTATGACTGATGTAGATAAAATCATATATATGTAGATCATATTAATGCAAACTGAGTAGAAAACTCTTCCCCCAGAACATCTAGTAAAAGCGAAAGCATGATTAGTCACAGAGTATCATTCAACTATCGAGTCAATAAAAAAAAGACCTAACAATATACAAAATTTAGCTCAATATGCTTTGCCGATAATTATTGTAGTTTAAAAAAATTTAAGTAAAATGCAACTCGTAGTAAAACATATGAATGCTATGCCAAATTGTGGAGAATGCACCCACAATAACTATTTTCAAAAGCACGAATCAAAGTCATGAAAAATAATAACACTAAAGCAAGAGTTGGTTTTGACTGAGAATTGTAAACACTAAGCTATATGTGTTCAGTTTATATCAAGCAAGTGTACTCGATTGTCCAAGTATATCATGTATGTATTTTTCATCCCTGTCATTCATAGTAAGACTCATCTCAGTTATACTTTAAAACATGCTAGGTAACTAATTCTAAATTAGACCCACAAATAGGGCCAAAAGAATCAAGAAAGAACAGTTAAAAAAATAGGTTATAATCACAACTTGAAAAGCTTTAAATGAAAACTTTATATATGCAAAAATTTGTTCAACTTTTTATCCTGTCACTGTATGTTCAAGCACACCCCAATACAGAAATTCCTTCGACCAAACATTACCATCACATTCTCAAATCTCTTAATTTACAACGGTTCTTTTGCATCCATAATCAATTTCAAAATTTTTGAATGATAGTATATAACACATGCAAACTTGAATATATAAAATGACAATAAGTTCACCAAATTTCAAGCCTGTTCAAGAACACTATGCTGATTTTATTGCTAATTTTATCATTATCTAAAATCTGTGAAAAAGTGCATCCGTTTCCTCCCCTGTCATCAATCAAAAAGACACATTCAACTTGGTAAACTAATAATATGTTTTAAAAATGTATAAATATGGCACTAGCATCATCCTCATAGAGCTGAAAAGTAAATAAACCCAAAGTAATACACTGCCTAATTCGACATAAACAGATCAAGACTTCAAGGATCCCTATGTCTTCAAGAGATTTAAGAACACTGCATGACATAAAAACAGTCCAATATATGCCTTAACACTTACTTTCTATAAATTGATGTATAAATTAAAGACATATTCAATTTGGTATACGTTGACCATGATGAAAATAAAAAGGTATTTACATATTTACAAAAAGTTTAAAGTAAATAAAAGTACAAACGATAATGTTTAAAATTAATAGCTTTAAAACATGGGCGGAAATGAATAGAAAAAATAGCAACCTATAACAGTTACAATGAAAAATTAAATCTTGAGGAAAATTAAAATATTTCTTTAAAAGATTAAAACACGTCGCTTTCACCTTAAACTTAAGAATTATGTCCATCTACATTCAATTAATATACATGTTTAAACTCAAGTGAACACGTCCAAAGTGAATGGTAAAAAATATGATGAGAACAAAGCAATACAAAAATACAAAAGCCCATAAGAGTTGCAATGAAAATTCACACTGTTGGAAAAGCCTAAGAACTTGATAATACGAATACATAGAAACATGTTTTAAAAGTATAAAATATAAATATGGCACTAGCGTGATATATATAATTACATTATAAAAAAAACATATATATATATAATTAGGAAAGCTAGCAAAGCTAGCATCGAGTTGTCGAAAGCAAATACACAAGAAAATCAGCAGCTAACAACAGCTAATTGCACTAGCACCAATGGGAAAATCTAACAACTAAAGTAAAACAAGAAAACTACCACCTTCTAACAAACTACTAATTTCTAACAGCACCAACCAAAATCAGTAATAAAAAAATCCCAAGGTCCAACAAATAACCAAATTGAGATAGTAGCGACCAAAAAAAAAAAAATAAGCATAGGGCATGAAATCTATAATTAAGAAAACCCATATAGTTTTAATGCAGCAAACCTCTTATTTTATTCGGAGAATCATACGACTAATGCAAAGAATGATTGCAGTTAACATCATCATTATCCTTTGTGAAATGCTGAAAAATACCATAATCTATCAACAATCTATATTCCTCTAATCACTAACCATTTGTCTCAAAATTCAAACAACATTGTTAACAATAAAAATCCAAAACCGAAACACAATCATTCATGAAATCCCATCAAAACCATAACATTAATTTGCTCAATAATAAAACTCATTGTGATGAAAATAACTAAAAAAGTATAGAATTAGTGAATACATAGAGACTTAATTCTTTAGTCGACTGATTTTTATCTTCATACTTAATTTTAACCTGACTTCTTCTGAATTATAAAGCCCATTAATATTAATCTCAAAGAAAACATATAAAGTGAAAATAACCATTGATAATCAATCAAACAAGACATTAAGCTGTGTAATGTTAGCTTAACAATGCAGGCAAGACATTCTCCAGAAAAAGGGTTATCAAAAAATGACTGAAAGATACATGGACATAAAGAAAAAGAAAGAAACCTAATTTCAAATTGATTGTTTAAATTACAGGACAAGGATCCTAATAAATAGGACACTAGGATAATAATAAACTAAAAACTAATAAATACAAATATACAAGAACAGGAGAGATCAACTTAAATAAGATGTATATTTCCAATGTTACCTTTTTTCGGCTGGTGAAGTTATAGCAAATGTCCATCATTATTTTCAGTAGCACTAAAATATGTGATTATAAGATGAAAATCCTTCACTATCTTCAAGATATACAACAAATAGATAATTATTAAGGTTACGAGAAAATGTCTCCAAGATTTAACAAAGGAAAAAAGAAAGGAGAAGAAGCATACAAAGGGTCCATTTGGCTGTGTTGATTACGAAATATAAATATGTATCCATGTGTTTGGCTATTTATTTTAATGGTGTTAATCAGATTTAATTAGGAGTGCGACTAGCACTTAGAATGTTTTATGGATAACACTAATAAGCATTATAATGAATTTTACTTAAAGATAATAAAAAAACAAAAAGCAAAAATTACATAAGCTTTTTTGGTTCAACACTACAAATGGATCTTCAGACAAAGATGTGAAGAAGTCTTGCAATTACATTAATAGAAATATGGCTAATCAGTAAATTTTTCTCAATCACGGCGTATTATATTCCTTTGATTAAATTCCAATAAATTTTGCTTTAAATGAGGTTATCATTACATAATCAACAATTGAGTTTCAAAAACTTTAAAACAAAAAAAAGCAGCGAAGTAAACAAAGTTACATCCAAAAGAAAATGTACAGAAAAAACTATAGATAGCATACTAGAGAAATACAAAAATACTAATTATCAAGTGCAATGAGAACACAAGTTCCGTCAATATCCTTTCCCCAAGCCATTCACACCTAAAAAAAAACGACCGACAAATAAAAGAGCAGTCTTCATACAAAAAATAAAAAATTAATAGCAGCAAGGCAGAAGAGAAGTTTCTTTTCCCTTTTCTCTTATGTGGGTGGCATACACTCATTTTGTAATTCACTATTGTTTTCATGTCTTTTGAACAAAAGCATAATGAAATATGTATCTTACCTTATGTGACAGATGCCATAATATTTATCAACACAATAAATATTATAAAACACAAATTAGAAATAAAACAATAATGTGTAGTACTCTTCAAATAAATGAAATGAACAAGATAGAATTTGGTGAAGTTAGGAAAGAAGCACTTTATGGCTCACTGCCTTGCGGCACTAATCCAACATCAAATTCTCAATTAAAACGTGCTATAATCTTTACCTTTTTTTAATAAATTATCTCTAGGATTTAATTCTTAGAGAGAAATACCATTAATAAATAAAAAAAGTATTAAACAAGAAGATGTGAAAAGAAAATAGCAATTGGCAGCAAAAATAGCAACAATCTTCAGCATGAAAATAATAGTCGAAAACTTGACAGCCATAGCAAAACAGTAGCAGAATTAATGTGCAAAAGGAAAGTAGCAATAGCAAAGTTGGCTGCAAGTAGAAAACATCCTGTAACAGCGTCAACAAACCAAAAACCAGCAAATAAATCTAGTAATAGCACAGATCCAGACAGTAGCATAACAAGACAAGAGCCAAAGCCGCATGAGCACATAAATAGAGACTCCAAATAGCCAAACAAATGCAACACAATAACAGCATTAACAGTAAACAACCAAACAGCAAATCCTAGTAGCAAAACTAGTAGAAACAACAACTCCCAATAGCAGATCCAAGCACAGGGAGATTGAAGATGCAATAATCTTTACTTAATTATCTATTTAATATGCATAGTACTCCAAATGCAACTACAGTGTGCCTAGTTGGGTAAAAGTAAAACAAATTAAAAGGAGCTTAACCTATTATTAGCCATCTAAATGAACCAAAAAGCAACATGGACGTGACATGTAGCACTCATAATTTAATTGGTATTCCCATACCCGTGCCTTGTATCATAGATAAATTGCTTCTCAAAGAAGCATTTTTGTTGAAAAGGTAATCGAAAGAAAAGAGGTGAAAGAAAATGCAAAGTACTAGCTTTTTCGGTTATTTAACTAGCTTTCATCGAGTTTGGTATGATAATATTCAAACAAAACCCATACTCACAAGAAAGCAAGCTGAGGGATTTCGGCTAAAGAGACAGGAAAAGGTCCGCTCAGGTTATTGTTGTTCATACTTCTACTTCCATTACATGAGAAAACAAATAGAGAATACATAAGATTATTACTTAAACAAATATATCAATACCCATTTGTCTGCTTAACAAGAACATGTTAAAAATTAATGGTTAAAATGAGTTGAGTTTCTATTTCCAAAACCAAAACCATCAAGCAACAAAACTTCATTTTCTGTTTTTCATTTTTTACAGATACTGAAAGAACTTACAAATACTGAAGACTATTCAGTTGACCAAGAGAGTTTGGGATTACACTAGAGAGTTTGTTGTTAGAGAGATCCAAAGTATGAAGTTTTGGAAGAGCGCCAAGCTCAGGTGAGATTTCTCCATAAAGATCGTTGTTCTGCAGTAACTTTCAAATTCCCAACAACAAAAATGAAAAACATAAAACAATAAGTATCAAGGAAACATATTATATAAATGGAATTTTGAGTTTTCAAAATAAAAGCGTGCCAAGGAAACAGAGAAATCAGAACAAAAGAAAAAGTTAGACCTATAATTTATTTATTTTCTCTACTTTACCTTCTTCAAAACAGTTAAACCAAAAATGGCTGCCAAAAAACAGAAGCAAAATATGACAAGTTTTCTTACGCTTGACGAAGATTGGTGAGATTTCCTATTGTTCCAAATAACGTTCCAAACAGAGACTGGCTTAGAGCTCCACTGCAAAAACCCACAAATGACACTAATTTTTTCAGTTTCTGTAAAGCTTAACATTGAAAACCAAAACCATCAAGCAACAGAACTTCATCTTCTGTTTTTCATCTTTTACAGATACTAAAAGAACTTACAAATATTAGAAACTATTCAGTTGACCAAGAGAAGTTAGGATTACACCAGAGGGTCTGTTGTTAGAGAGATCCAAAGTTTGAAGTTTTGGAAGAGCGTCAAGCTCAGGTGAGATTTCTCCAGAAATATTGTTGTTCTGCAATAACTTTCAAATTCCTAGCAACAAAAATGAAAAACATAAAGCAATAAGTATCAAAGAAACATATTATATAAATAGAATTTTCAGTTTTCAAACTAAAAGCTTGCCAAGGAAACAGAGAAATCAGAACAAAAGAAAAAGTTAGACCTACAATTTATTTATTTTCTCCACTTTACCTACTTCAAAACATTTAAATCAAAAATGGCTGCCAAAAAACAGAAGCAAAATATGACAAGTTTTCTTACACTTGACGAAGATTGGTGAGATTTCTTATTGTTCCAAATAACGTTCCAAACAGAGACTGGCTTAGAGCTCCCCTGCAAAAACCCACAAATGACACTGATTTTTTTAGTTTCTGTAAACTTAACATTGAAAACCAAAACCATCAAGCAACAGAACTTCATTTTCTGTTTTTCATTTTTTTATAGATACTGAAAGAACTTACAAATATTGGAGACTATTCAGTTGACGAAGAGAGGTTGGGATTACACTAAAGAGTCTGTTGATAGAGAGATCCAAAGTTTGAAGTTTTGGAAGAGCGCCAAGCTCAGGTGAGATTTATCTAGAAATATTGTTGTTCTGCAGTAACTTTCAAATTCCCAGCAACAAAAATGAAAAACATAAAGCAATAAGTATCAAAGAAACATATTATATAAATGGAATTTTGAGTTTTCAAAATAAAAGCTTGCCAAGGAAACAGAGAAATCAGAACAAAAGAAAAAGTCAGACCTATAATTTATTTATTTTCTCTACTTTACCTTCTTCAAAACATTTAAACCAAAAATGGCTGCCAAAAAATAGAAGCATAATATGACAAGTTTTCTTACACTTGACGAAGATTGGTGAGATTTCCTATTGTTCCAGATAATATTCCAGATAAAGACTGGGTTAGAGCTCCCCTGCAAAAACCCTGAAATGACACTAATTTTTTCAATTTCTGTAAAGCCTAACATTGAAAACAAACAAATGAAAAAAAGAAAAAGAAAAAGAAAAAGGAAACTCATAGGCCTATAACAAGATTTTCAAATAAACAAATGATCATAGCCCAACTGCAAGGATCTACACAATCTTCATCCCAGTTGTTTAAAACTCCATGTAGATCATTCAACGCTCTTTTTATACTCACAATGCTTCCACTAAAATAAAAAACCAATCCCATGTAGCAAATATTACACATAATTACCATAAGCAAAGAAGAAGAAACAAAAGAGGAAGAAGAAGAAACAAAAGTGACAAAAGAATTTACCTTCATGGTTTCTACGCTCATAAGAAATTCAGCCTTAAATTTATTTAAAAATAGAGAAATCAGAACAAATACATACCATCACCGTCGATTTTTTTCCGAATTCTTCCCCACAAGTTATTATCGTCAACCAATTAAGATAACAACCTGTGTCGCCGTGCCGCCATCTAAACAATCGCTTATGTATGCCGATCAAGGATTTCGAATTTTGAACTAAGATTTTTATGACTTCAATTTGTTGTTTCGATTTTCTTCAAAATTTAGGAATTAGGAGATCGTCAAAATTGGGCAAAATTAGGGATTCGACTATTTTGAGTCATTAAGGATAATTTTGTTTACAAAAATTAGAGGTGATCATTTTTAAAAACAATTTTAAACAGTAGTCATTTCATAAAATTTGGAATAAACAGTAGACATTTTTGTAAATTTTTTAAAAGTAAATAAATAAATGTTGTTAGGATTGTTTGTCTTAAATTGATTGTTAGAATCAGATATAACTAACACCAGTGACCAACACTTACACCTAATCATCCACCTTATAAAGAATGCAGAGAAGTTTGTATCTATGCTTGTTGAATTATCCTAGAATACATGAGGATGGTTTTTCCCAACATTAACAACGAAACAAATCACAACTTATCGCAATGTAAATTGAAATCATGGCAGGATCCAAACACTAGACCACTTAGTCAACGCTGTTTTCAAACCATGTTCAGCTACCATTTGTCCCATAATTTCAAGCACGTAGAATACTATTTTAGCCCTAACACAGTAGAAAAAAGGCATTACATTATTAGCACATAATATTAACTAAAAGCTGCAAAACAACTGTGCACAAGATTTTTAAGACGTCTCGTGAGTTCCTTTAATAGAATCCATGAGCTACTTTCTCCAATTTCTCCAAGTTTTCATCTGAAAATAGATGAAAAGTATATGAACAAAGGGAGATTTCAAAACAACACATCATGTATTCCAGAAAGAACTAACCTTTAAATGTAGCCACCTGACCAGATGACATATAACTATCAAACTCCAGTGACGGCTGTCATAAAATACATGTAAAAGCCGTACATACAACCAAATTCATATGGACAGCTTTTTACAAGAAAACAAGTTTAAAACTAATTTGTTACTTCAAGTTTATAGGAATGAAAATGTAATTTTTTCCAAATAAATCTATTTTCCTTGTCCACTTACGGACATGAAGAAAAGCAGCCTTGCCATTGCAAATACTGGACGGATCCTCTAAATCAGCTAGCTTCGGAAAGAAAAAATTATTAAAAAGGTGAAACCTAGGCTTTTCATCTGCTGGAATATGATTCTTCAAGTACCTGCCAACCAACAATAATTTCAAAGATTTTTCTTCAGTCTTAAAGTAGGAACCTAAATTGTAATAAACCAGATACAAATATTTCACCAAAAAGATCAGAGTCAATCTCTTTTGTCGATTCACATGCTTAAAATCTTTATTATAATAGATAAAGGAATATAAAACATAGATAAGTTAACAACTTGAATAATTATCAGCCTACAAGAGAAGAAAGGAAAAAACACAAAAGGGTTTATGCACTCAACTGTCTTCCAGCAGTGATGTGAAAGATATTTATTCATTTGAAATATCCATACTATGGAAAAGTATAGGTCATAACAAAAAATAAATATAAATCTATGAAGACAAATTTACTTTATGTGAAAGTCAGTGATGTATCATTGACGAATGTATCTGGTTGTAAGCGAACAACATCCTTCTTTGCTAATAGAAACAGCATCTGAATCCCTTTCTGGATTGGTAAATTTCCTATATCAAAACTGTAAAATTTCCTATATCACATTTAACATTCATTGAATAACATAAACCACACAGTTTTTGTAAGAAAGCCCTTATAAATAAATATGAATCAAAACATTTCATTCTCTTAAAAAGAACATTATGTATCTGGACTTCATCATAAAGTAACGGCACCACAATGAAAACTGAGTTGGAAAAAATCATCACAGAGGATATGGGAACTGGGAAGGGCTTATACGATAAACAGATATGAAAAGAAAACATCTCAGTCCAACAAATTAAGAATAAAAGCTCCACATCCGTTCAAAAATTGAGAGGGGAACATATATAGCTTTCGCTCACTTGGGAAATAATGCCTCCATCCAAATGAATTATCTCCATCTGTTTCCTCAAAATGATATGAAGGCAAGATAAGCTAACTGCTAATTAAAAAGAAGAAACATATAATAAAGACCAAGAAAGTGCTATGATTAATAAGAACATATGTAGGAACAATCTATGCTTAGGACAATTTGCCAACAGGCATGTATCAAACACACTTTTTGATTCTTAGAAACATTAAACTGTAAGATGATGTCTCTCTTGTAAAATAAAGATTGGAGAAAGAAACTAGGATACTTTGATACATGCCTATTCTTCCAGAGCTTATATCTCAGGTAATTGACTCTTGCATATTCATGGTCGTCTTATTTACAAGATATTGGGTACAAAGATTTTGACATGCATCAACTAGCATTACACAAGAAAACGAAGTAATACTCCCATCGTAATATGATATGTACTGCCAAAGCACCTGCTAGAGCAACATTAGTATGAAGAAGCAGTAATATTAACCCTGAAGTTAAAAACCACTTTAGGAAGCAGGAAAATCAACAGATATATTTTTAATCTTCCCAGAACAAGGAAAATTTACCAATTCAGTCATGAATATAAGAGAAAGTTAATTAAAGAAAAAATATGGAGGCAAAAAGATAATTTAACTAACTCGTGAACCCACAAAGCCATGTATTTAGAATTTAATGAGATCATTTTCTCCCATTTCCGGGACCAATTGGGTTCAGAAACAGCAAACTGCAACTCCTCAACGCCTGGAAGAATTAAGCAAATAAAATAGGAAACAGAAAGCTTTTAGGAATGTGAACTTCAAAGCAATTGTGAAAATATAACCCCAAAAGCATTTAGAAGCTAAGTTTCTTGAACTTATAGTAGCAGATAATAAAAAGCCCAATGTACGGGATAAATTATTTTACAAGCATTAAACCCAACCACTAAATTCATACATGCGCCCTGACCCGAAGTTCCTCATGTCTCATCATCTTATGGAATGCTCTTCATTAACACACGAAGCTTACCTATAGCTGACTCAACCTAGACAAAGACAACATACGAAAATGTAAATCTTCGAGCACATGTAACAAACCAATGCACACTTGAATTGGCAAAACTCACTATTTGAAGAGACTAAAAACTGATATCAATAATATCATCAATTCCTTATTCAAAACTAATGGTTTCTCAGTTTCCACACCCAATTGAATTCTTGACCTTGATTCCAGTGCAGAAAAATATTACCAGGTGCCTCGAACAAGAATTATCACGATAGACAACATAATCAGGACATAAAAAAACTGTCATGTTCATGTCATCCTGCTAATGGCATAAAAAGCATGTATAATTAGAATCCGGAAGCACTTCTAAATTCTAAAACCTTTGGTTTATTTTACTAAGCTCCCTATACAGGCAGACAGCAACAAGCGTCCTCGGCTACTGCAAGATATGCGTTTCATTCTTAACGGACAAAAGCATTTTATCCTTGACCAAAGCGATAGCAAATGGAAAATATTATTGATGAACCGAACATTTGAAATTTATCACTGAACAGACAAAAGCATCTTCTAAGGAAAGCAACAAACATAATTAACAGCACAGAACAGATGGGAACAGAATTTGGACAGTTCACAACTTACTGATTAGGCAATTATCATTAAACGTATAAAATTTTTGATCCAGGCAGTCAAAAATAATAGCACCAAACAAGTTTCTAAGATGCTGTTAATTACATCAGAAAGAAAGTGTAAATGATATCCGGGTGGCAATTATCTGCACTAGCACTGTTTCAGTTAGTTATTTGAATAGTGTATAAAAATTAAAAGAAAAGAAAATTACTACTTCTGAATCGTTCAGCACAATGTAAAAATAATTAACCATAGATATGTGAAGATTTTGAGATTGAAGGTGTTTGGATATAAAGGCAAAAGAAAATTACAGAGGAGTTGAAAGCAATCATGGAAGGCTTTTTTATTATCTCACTGAATCTATATTGTACACTATATATATAGATGCTAAAACTGTAAACCACGAGTTGGAGTTGCTTGTAAATATCTAAGTAGTTTTTACAAGTTTGCCAATGTAGAGAGGTTGGAGAAGACAGGAATTGACTCAATTTGGCAATGTGAGGCCTAGTCAAAGTAACATATTGTAGACCACCGATAATGCTTCGATTGAAAGAAATATCAGGAAAACAATCTCCACCAGACTTTGATTGCTTCTAACTTGATGCCATCAGAGTACCACAACCTTACATTCTGACATATTAGCTCAAAGTCTTTGATGTATTTAGCTTGAGAGAGATGTAAAACTGTATCAGTTGAAGTGACCTCAATTCCAAGAAAATAATTGAAGACACCTAAATCCTTGAGAGCAAAAGTAGTATGAAGTTGTGAATGAAATCCATTGTTTGTTGCAAGTCAGGTCTTGTAACTAGAATATCATCAACATAGATTAAAACTAGAAGTAATTAGGACGAAGAGTGAAGGATGAAAAGTGATGAATCAGCCTTGGAATTCTGGAAACGCCATTGAAGAAGAGTGGATTTGAGTTTGTCATGCCAGTCCTTTGGAGCTTGTTTAAAGCCATATAGAGCCTTATTAAGCTTGCATATGATGAGGAAAATCAACATGAACAAACCGTACAGACTGTGGCATATAGACAGCTTCTGAAAGTTCTCCATTCAAGAAGGCATTATTAATCTCAATCTGCCTAATAGACCTGTGAACATGACAGCGAAGCACAATTCTTACTGTTGATGCCTTAACCACTGGGCTAAGCCTTAAAACAATCAACCCCAGGAGTTTGATGGAAACCCTTTGCTACAAGTCTAGCCTTGTTCTTGGAGATAGTTCCATCGGAATTATACTTGATTTTGAACACCCATTTATTGCCCACCAGATTGTAATCAAAGGAACAAGGAAGCAAATCCCAGGTTTTATTCTTTAAGAGTGCATCAAACTCATCTTTCATTGCCAACTTCCATTTAGGATTCATTAAAGCCATTGTAACTGAACCAAGTTCTGTTTCAACTGATTCATGAACATTTAAGAACACCTTTGGTTTAAAAATTCCATTTTTAGATCTAGTAACCATATGATGAGTATTCTGTACAGCAATGCTGGCTGCAACTGTACCCCTCTGATCAGTAGAACTAGTAGATCCAGAATGTAAACTACCTTGTTCCAAGAAAATAGGTGCATCATTGCTGCAGGCTGGTGAGACAGGAGGAACGCCAGTATTGTTGCAAAATGTAGAACTGAGCGAAAGAGAGCCAGATACCGAGGGAATGGAAGAGGAAACCAACTGAGTTGCTGTAGAGGATGAATGATTGACAAAAGAAGAGTAAGGAAAAGAGAGCTCATCAAAAGTAACATGTCTATAGCAATGTACACTCTACCTAAAGGATGAAGACATTTGTAATACCTTTGTATAGAGGACTATAACCTAGTAACACACACTTAGCGATATGAAAGCTAAGTTTATGTCTGTTATAGTATCTAGGGTAACGGAAACAGGCACATCCGAACACCTTAAAAAGATAATAATCAGGCTTTTGATTTAAAGTTTTTCATAAGATGTTAGATAATGAAAACCAGTAGTTGGAAGCCAATTTATTAGATATACAGACATATGGAATGAGTCCCACCAAAATGTAAAGGTCAAAAGATGCTTGTGCAAGTAAGGTAAGCCCTATTTCAACAATATGTCTATATTTTTTCTATAAAACACCATTTTGATGATATGTGTGTGGGCAAGAGTACCTAAAAAGTATACCCTATTGTTTTAAGAAAGGAACAAAAGTTTGAAACTCTCCACCATAATCAGATTGTAAAATCTTAATAACATGCTCAAATTGTTTTTTCTACTTGAACTTTAAACTGAATAAAAGTTGCTAATGCCTCAGATTTCAGTTTCAAAGGAAATATCCAAGTGCATCTTGTGAAATCATCTACAAAAGTAATATAATATCTAAAACCAGATGTAGAAACAGTAGCAAATGGCCCCCAAAGATCGGCATGGATTAATTCTAAAGGCTTAGAGGTTTTAACGCTTGAAGCTGGAAAATGAAGTCTATGAACTTTTCCGTATTGACATGGATCACAAAAACTTGGTAATTGAGTTTTATTTACTTCATATAGAGAATTACAAGCAAGCATTACTTGCTTTAGAACTTTATAACAGGGATGTCCTAAACTTTGATGAATTATATTGACAACATTAGAGGAATTTACTGCAGATTCAACGAATAACTCAAAGACTGATGGACAAGATAAGGTACAGTTATTGACTGCAAAATCATCAGAAGAAAGAGATACCCCAGCAGAAGATTGGCATTCATTGAAACGACTCTTATTATTATTGAAGAAAGCTGAGAAGTACTACAAAATTGAGACAACATGGAACCGGGAAAAGAAGGATTAGTACCATGAGAATGATGAATCTGAATCTGATGAGAAGATCTGATTTGGAACTTATACAGGCCCTTAACAGCCACGCGTAGCTTCAATTGAGAATATTCTGATCATTCATTTCCAGAAACAGCTAAATAGCAACATAAGTGATGACAAGGTTTCTGAGGAACCAAACAAAAGAAGGGAAAAGTTGATAAACAATTTTACTCGGAAAAAAGAAAAGAAAATGAAACGTACCGCATTGAAGAAGGTTCACTTCAAAACTGTGGAATCGTCGTTATAGAGATTCTGAATACCTCAAGAATTTACAAGCCTTCGAATTTGGCGAGCTCGTCCTCTTGTTCGAAAATCAAAGACGTCAAGTTTGTTCTTCATTGCGTGAAAGTCGCACGGTGAGTTAGCGAGTCAAAGTGATCAGGAAATTTTGAAGATCGTTAATGAACCGGTGTTGGATTTTGGAAAAGAAAAAAAGGGAAACAGTAATTCAAAAACTTGGAGGGAACATTAATTAAAAATATTAATTGAAGATAATTAAGCTATAAAATTTAGTTTTGATACAATTCAACGTTGATTAATTCGATTGATCAAGTTATAGAATATTAGTTTGCTACAAATCAGTCCTAAATTACATATATTCAATCAATGATAAAAATTCGTATTTTAATATATAATATATTATGTGTATTGAATAAATAATAGTAGAGTACAATTTGAAGAA
Source organism: Azadirachta indica (assembly GCA_022749755.1). Taxonomy (NCBI): domain Eukaryota; kingdom Viridiplantae; phylum Streptophyta; class Magnoliopsida; order Sapindales; family Meliaceae; genus Azadirachta; species Azadirachta indica. The sequence continues at coordinate 14,486,526 of CM040451.1, read as the reverse complement.
GATTAAAAAGACACTAAACATGGCAATGGATCGACGTGAATTGATTTGAACGTGGACAACAAATTAATAATGTTGTTAGTTAGCTCCAGAGTTCTTCTGCTTCTTGCCTGTTGAAAAAATTAAAACTAATTGGGTGAATGAAAATCGGCAATTAAGGAAGGCATTTGCATGAAACATTAATCGAAAGAAAATAAGAATAATGATAATAATAATAATAATAATAATAGACGTTGGGATATATATATATATATATATATTAAATATGAATGAATTAATTTTTTGGGACGGATTGGATTAGCTGGCGGCCTGCGTGACTCCCTTCATGCCAAGTAGGAAGTCTGTCAACAGTCTTTGACAAAAGCTTCATATGTGGCATTCAGGGAGCCAGGCAGGCAGGCAGGGATCCGCAGTTAAATCCCATTGTTTTCGATCTGCTAGCTTGTTTCTGAAACTACGTTCTATAAGTTGTCAAAGCTGCAACAAAAGTTAATAATTAATTAATATCACAAAACAAAATTATATATGTACATACACTTAATTAATTTACACTACTCGATCGATCAGAAGAAATTAAAAAGCTGCAAATTATTAATAATCATTCTTATTAATTGAAGAAAAGAAGGAAGGAAGGGTGAAATTAAAAGAAGAAAAGAGAAAATCAAAAGGACCGACAAAGAGTGCAGGTCGTAGCTATATAGCTAGACGGATCAGAGAACTAAGGCGGCAAGAGAAGCAAGTATTACATAATAATTCTAACAAATAGTTCCACACATAGAGCCAAATTGTTGGCTGCATGGGTTTTACAGGTAGCCGTTTTTGGATTTTCTATCCTCTTCCGAAACTAGCTAGCTAGCTACAGTGACCCACCCACCCGCATCGATCTGTATGATATTATATATATGACTTAATTTGTATTTTATATATTACTTTTTTGTTCTCTCATTTCAATTAACCGTCAACCCTTAACTTCAAATTCAATTCAATAGTTATTTACATTCCAACGAAGTAATTACTGTATTTGCATAAGGATTAACGGGTTTTAAATATTATTCTTTTAGACGTAGCCAAAACCACAAAATAAGACAAAGACAGCGCCATTGTGCTTATTTTAATTGCTGCCCATCCGTGCATGCAGCAAGGATAAATAAATTTATTCTGGATTTAATATGATGCTAAATTACATGAATAATTGAATTTCAGCATGCCCATCCGTGGATGCATACATGTGGCCCGGGGTTTAACGTGAATTATATTGTCATCGGTCAATATTGATTTATTTAAACTTTTGACGAGTTTATGATTAAATGTCAATAAACTAATGGTATATATATATCCATGGATGAATCTAAATTAAGTTGTGATTGTATATTATATTAGAAGAAGAAGAGAACATAAACATAAAAATATTGCATACAATTAATTCACACAACTTAAATATTATAATTAAGGATTATTATCAAATTTTTCTACTGAAGTTTAAGATTAATTAATTAATTATAAAAACTACTTTAGTCTAAAGGTTTAATCTAATACTCTTATAAGTCTTAATAATTTTAAAAATATCATTAAAAGTCTTAATTTATTATAAAATAATAATTATGCGCTTAACAATATTATTTTAATTAAAAATTTATTAGTTATTTTTCTTAAATACCATTATTTTTCTCAAAAAATTATTTTATTAATATATTATTAAATAATATTTTAATTAGTATATTTTATGTAAATAATATTATATTTTACTCTTGTATAATTATTTAAAAAATAACTATTAATCTTTAAATTTTGATAAAATACAAAATATTTAATAATATGTTTATGTAAAATACATTAATTAAATAAATATTATTATTATTTTATAGCATATTAATAATATAAATATTTATTAATGTATTATAAATTTATTCATTTTTATTAATATTTATTTTTACTATTTTATTCACAATTTAAATATCTATATATTTTTTATTTAAATTACAATATAGTTATAAATATTTATTATAAATATGTTGTAAAATAATATAATTTATAAATCTAAAATATTAATATTTATTTTTATTTTATTTTTATTTATGAAAATTACGAATGTGTAATTTATTTTTATTTAATTTATTACAAATAATTACAGTATAATTATTTCAGTAATATGTTATTAAAATAACATTTTTTTACATAAATATATTATATTTTATCAAATTTTATTTTAGAGATTTATTAGCTATTTTTTCTTAAATAATAATTATTATATAGGAGTAATTGTTATTTTATTGAGACTTATAAGAATATTTTTGAAACTATTAAAATTTATAATGGTATTAAACCAAACTTTTGGACTAAAAAGTCTTTTAAAATTAATTAAGTAACATAAAATTTAAAGATTAAGAGTATTTGAGTAAATGTATTATTTGGAATTAGTTGACTAACAGTCAGGAAGAGGTTTTTAATACATTCCTCAAACTTTCTATCCAATTGATATAATATCAAATCTTAGGGGAAAAATTTGATAATATCCCTTACAATAAGAAAAGACAAACTATATATGATAACTATTTAGAAGAATAATGATCTAGCAATGTATATTATAGGGTAGGAAAATTGTAATGGCAAATAGATTTAGTTTAATTTGAAATATGTATTTGATACACGGAAGAGGATCGATTTTGTGGGAAAAGGATGATGATTGATTGTAGGATTTCTTTAATTGTAATTAAGAAATATGACTTACAAACAAATATAGATCTCACTTGTCTTCCGTTTCAATTATTTTCCTTTTAGTATATACCAAATACTATTATTACACGGAACGGAAAGTGTCTAACTTATTATATTATTACATGGGAGAATACCTATTACTCCTTCTTATTTAACCTAATACTTCATTACTTCTATTGTTAGCAAATATTATAATATCGTAAACCGTTACTTTTCAGAAACAATTAAGTAATTTGATATAGTTTTGATATATATATATATATCATTATAACACGTGTTATTTTTTTATTGTGCAATTTACAGCTAAGTTAACTATCACTATTGATTACCGTCGAACATCATCTGTTTAAGTCACCGTAGATATTATTATAATCATTATTGAACACTCTACTAAATGGTATCATCACTATCATTGTTTGAACAACCATTCGCTGTAAATCTAAAAATTTAATAACCGTTCATCACCATTGTTACTTGAATAATCATTCGTCGTAAATCTTAAGTTAAATTTTTAAGTGTCGAAACTTCAACTTCAGGTTTATCATGAACGATTGTTCAAACTATGATGATGATAATATCATTACATATAATATTTAACAAGAATTTTAATGATATGCATAGTGATCTAAATAGATGATATCTACAATGACCTAAATAAATGTGTTTGACAATTAAGAGCGATTAGTGGTAGTCAATAATAACAGTTAACTTAGTTGTAAGTTGCTCAATAAAAAAAGGACATTTCTATTTTTTGCAAACTTTTGATATAATTAGAAGTACAAATTGGTAATTATCTTAAAAAGCAATAATTTTAAGTAACGAAACTATTGTCATGGATGTAGGGTATTTGATAAATAATAGGAAATAATAGAGTATTAAGCCAAACAACACGAAGATAGGGAGCATTCTCCGATTATTATATGTATCTACTCTATTTATCAAATTTAAGTTCACTCACTCATTTTTTTATGTGAGTGGTTTTTATTCTATTATACTAAATTGAAAGATAGTGTTTGTTTTTTCTGTTTAAAATTTAAATATGACTAAAATTTGAATTTGACTAAACTTTAAATCTGATTAATATGTTTGTTTTTTATCTTAAAAATCTGAATATAAATGTTATGTTACTTTTTTTCTAAAAATAAAAAATCTGAAACTAATATGTTGACATATATATCCTAACAAATTTTAAACTAATATATTAAATTGCTAATATATATATATAAATTCAATAATAAATTAAAGATATTATTGATGAATAACATATTTAAATTATTTATACGTTTACTAGTTCAGACTTAAATTAAAGTTTTTAACTTAATTATATTTAAATATTTTTAGTAAATATTCATATATAAATTAAATAAACATATAACTTTTAAATATTTGAATAATTATATTCAAATTTCAATTAAAAAAAACCTTAAATCTTTAAATATTTAAACTTTTTTATTTTTATGTTTTTAACGATTTTATTCATGCTAAAAATAATAAATTCAATTCAATTCAATATGATAACTCCTGAGTATCAGATTCGTGGTTTAACAAAAGTCCATGTATAATTGGGGGCGTTGTGACACATCACAGCACATATATTGCAAGTATGTGGGCCAGCCTAGTCAAGCCCAGCCTAATAGGATCATAAAACTCTTATTGATGCTCGAAGGGAAGCCATGCCTAACAAGTAAAGCCCAAGAAAACATATAAAGAACACCTTATGCATATTCCTTTCAAATTAGTATTGCATTACACGTACACTTTCACGGTAATTAAAAAAATAATTTTACATTATATATATATATATAAAAGACTTGAGTAATAATAATATAATATTATTAAATTAATTTATGTAAATAAATTTTTTATACCTAATATTATTGATTAAGATCAACTTATATCTTTTTATAATAGATTATCGTAAGGCATGTGCACACACATTAATTAATAGTTTTTACTGTTTATAATTAGCATATGGGTCATTCTATACTACCGAAATAAAAATTTGGGTATTGATCATGGAATTATTCGAATCATTAAATTAAATCTATGGTTTATAATAATTAAGTTAAATCAACTAAACTATTATAATTTATCAGTTAAAAATAATTTTACCAATTAAGTATAGTAAGGGATAAAAAATATATTTATTTTGTATTTATCTAAATTTTTTCCTATAATTAAGTAAAAAAAAATCTTTTTATTATGTGCTTATCTAAATCGCTGCTTGTAATTAATTCTAATTTTATTAAGATTCTAAAACTCCTCTAAATAATTCTAATTTTATTCAAATTATAAATCTATTAACTATAATTAATTATACTTTTATGGCAACACAAAAATATGTAAAGTAATTATATTTTACTTGTTTAAATTTTAATCAATTATATTTTATACTACAAATATAAATTAACATCAAAATAATAAATAATAACATTATATTTGTTTATAGACAAAAAAAAATTATAAATATAAATCGACATTAAGCTTGTTATCTTAACATAAAAAATTAAATTTCAATATAAAACTTGTATATAAAATATAACACTTGTAAAAGTTAAAATTAAAAATTGAAAAATAATAAGCCAACATACAAGAGTAAAAATGGACTTCAAATTCATAAATACAACATAAAAAAATATAATTACGATGAAAAAGTTGTATAAAAAAATATAATACTTATAAAATTATAAAAATTATTTCAAAATTTTACATAGTTTTGAATTATTATTATTATTATTATATGGGTATGTTTTACCACGTGGACCAAAAATGATTATTAATATTTTTAATTTATTAAAACTATCTAATAATTTTTATTTTACATGTGTACTAATCAATTTTTTCTCGTTCTTTTTCTTTTTTTCTTAGTTGCATGATGTTAGATAAATTATCACTTTATAAATGGTAAATGATAGTAATTTAATAATAGCATTCTTGTTATGTTAAATTGAATTTAGATTACATGTGATTAAAATTTTTAAATATTGTGTTCGTTATAATTAAACAACAATTTCATAAAATTAAATTAATTTATATTTTACTTCTCTTAATTATCCATTTCAAAATTTTTATGTATATTTTTTTCACTCACAATTTATCAATTTTAAAATATTCTAATTTTTTATTAATGTGATGTTAGTTATAAGATTAAATTATTATGCATTCATTCTCAACTATTACAATAACGTTTACATTTTCAAATTAAAATATATTTTTCATTAATTCATATAAATACAATTATCATAAGTAATAGATGAAATGTGTCTCATGTGCAATATTTTTTTTTGAGCTACAATAATTTATTTTATTATTAATAATTTTTTTTTAGAAAAATAAGGAAAGAATATATATTTTGATAATATTTAAATTAAAATTTTTTAAATAGATTATTCTTAATATGCATAACAAATTGTTTAATATTAAATTTCAATTATAATATATAAAATTGTATTTGAAATATATTTCTAAAAAATAATTTTAATATATTAAAAAATAAAAAAATAATAATTTTTAATTTAAATAGTAAGTTAATTCTATGTGTTATCTAATGAGCAGTCGAAGTTACTTTTACATAAAATAAATGGTCTAAATTTTAATTTCAAATCTAATGGTCAATATGAATGAATTATTAATACTGAGATTTGTAATTCTAATAATGTAGAATTTTTCTTAGCATATAAAACAATTTATTTAATTTTTTTTTAAAGCTACTTAAGGAAGTGTTAAGTTAATGTTTGTTCCACTGCATGCATGAAAATGTCTGAGTATCTTCATTTTCACACAAAAGTATCAATTTCTAATTAATCAATCATTTCATACATATTCCGCAGTTACAAATCTTTAATTTTATCTCCATATCCTAATTTTGTCCTTGTACAGAAAATTCCAAATATTTTTGAATTATTCTCCGAAATTGAAGTTCCTTCTTAATCGGAATTGTTTCCACTCTAGGATTCTTCATTCCTTCTACTACCACTCTTCCGCATTTTTTATTCAATCCAAATTGGTCTCTTGAATCAAATTATATATATATGTATATACATGGAACAGAGTATCTCTTCCCCTTGAAACGGGGATACTAATTTCTGCTTTGCTTCTCTTATAAATTTTCAGCCAGATTTGTAATTCTCATCAAAGCACAATGTGGCTCCCAAAACTTTCAGTAGCTTTTCTCATCTGTTTCATTCGTTTCTCAATGTTCCAGGCGCCTTCTTTTGCAATCAAACAGGTAACATATTGCCTCTGTTTTCTCTGTTTTCTCTGTGTTTGATATCCATACCACATTGGTTTTTGACTAATCTTCTCTTATTGGTGTGGAAAAAGTCATATATAGTATACATGGGATCGCATGCTCATGGCGCTGAAGTTTCAACTGTTGATTTCGATCGTGTAACCGATTCTCACCATGAATTACTTGGATCCTTCTTGGGAAGGTAATGTAGTAGAATTCTACTGCCCTTTTGCTTATTATTTCTCGTCCACTGAACTTAATTTTCAACTGATGATTATTTTTTCCGTGCAGTGCCGAGAAGGCAAAAGATGCAATGTTTTACTCTTACCGGCACCACATTAATGGTTTTGCTGCCATTCTCGAGGAAGAAGAAGCAGCAGACATTGCGAGTAAATATGTATTTGCATTTAACATCATTCTCACAAATACGGCTAAATATTTTTAACTACTATACATACTTAATTGATTGCAAAATGCAGAGCATCCGGATGTCGTGTCAGTTTTCCCAAACAAAGGAAGAAAATTACACACAACTCGTTCTTGGGATTTCATGTTAGTGGAACAGAACAGGGTTATCCACCGGAGCTCTGCATGGAAGAAAGCCAGATTCGGTGAAGATTCAATCATAGCGAACCTTGACACAGGTACGCTTAAAATTTCCCAAAAAGCAAACAATATATAATGAAAAAGGTTCCATAATGTGAAATCCAGTCATGCAAAAGCATGAAACTTTCTTTGATTTGGTGCTTTATAAATCAGCAACTTGACCCACAATTTTTTTTAAAAATTGTTAGGTGTTTGGCCCGAATCAGAAAGCTTTAGTGATGACGGATATGGACCGATTCCATCAAAGTGGAAAGGTATTTGTGAAAATGATACCGGGGAGGGCGTTCATTGCAACAGGTTTGTCCCACTATAACTTTTATTAAAAGTCAGGATATCCTAAAGCAGAGTGACTTTATTCTGTTTCAATGATTATTGGCCAATGCTGACATGTATATGTGCCTTTTTGTATGGTCATAATTGCTTCCGGACTTTATGTGTTTGATTTAAACTCTTTTTATTTGTTAATTCACCGTTTTCTTTTATGGTTTTGTGTAGGAAACTAATAGGAGCTAGGTGGTACAACAAAGGTTATTTATCTTATGTAGCAAAACACAACCTTTCTGTATCCATTAACAACACTGCTCGTGACACGGGCGGCCATGGGAGTCATACTCTATCAACAGCAGCTGGGAATTTTGTTCCTGGAGTGAATGTTTTTGGTTTGGGAAATGGAACTGCAAAAGGGGGTTCTCCTAAGGCTAGAGTAGCTGCTTACAAGGTCTGCTGGCCTCCGATTCACAACAATGAATGCTTTGATGCTGATATCTTGAAAGCTTTTGATGTGGCTATACATGACGGTGTTGATGTTCTTTCTGTCTCACTTGGTGGAGACCCTGGTGAATATTTTGACGATGGTCTTGCAATCGGGGCATTTCATGCTGTTAAGCATGGCATTGTTGTTGTATGCTCCGCTGGAAATTCTGGACCAACTCCTGGAACAGTCTCAAATGTTGCACCTTGGATAATGACTGTTGGTGCTAGCACCATTGATAGAGAATTCCAGACTTTCGTTGAACTCCAGAACGGCAAAAGATTTAAAGTTAGCTCTTTTAATCTATAGTTTTTTCAGTCTACTTGTCTCTTTGATATAGAGAACAATCAAAATCATTTTCTTTTCTGTTTCTCTTACCGTTTCTCTTTTGTTGTCAGGGGACCTCTCTTTCTAAGCCTCTCCCGGAAGATAGATTCTATCAACTTATTAGTGGAGCCCAAGCAAAAGCTGATAATGCATCTGCTACTGAAGCGTAAAAATAACAAATTGTTTAAATTTTTCAATGATTGCAGTCATGAATTGTGTATTTAATTTGTAAAATTTTGCAATGCTTGTAGCTTCCTCTGCAAGAAAAGAGCATTAGATCATGCAAAGGTGAAAGGTAAAATTTTGGCCTGTCTTAGGGGTGATAATGCAAGAGTTGAAAAGGGAAGACAAGCAGCTCTTGCGGGCGCAGTTGGGATGATTCTTTGCAATGATAAACTCAGTGGTAATGAAATTACAGCTGATGCTCATGTCCTTCCAGCTTCACAAATCACCTACAAAGACGGGGTTGAAGTCCTTGCCTATATCAATTCTTCCAAGTATTTATTATACTTTCCAATGTTCTTATGATTTTTACTTACGTCCCTTCAATCAAGACATTGTTTCAATTTTCTTATGTTATGACAGGGATCCGCTGGGATACATTACCGCACCATCAACTCATTTGAATGCAAAACCTGCTCCATTCATGGCATCATTCTCCTCTGCTGGGCCTAATACTGTTACACCAGATATCCTCAAGGTTCTCTCATCATACTATAACCACACCATCTTTTTTGACATTGAAATTGGTGCTGAATTCTTAGACTAAAATTTTATGCCAATATTTCAGCCTGATATAACTGCGCCTGGAGTGAATATCATAGCCGCATTCAGTGAAGCATTAGGCCCAACAGAGCTATCTTTCGACAAGCGCCGTGTTCCTTATACCACAATGTCAGGCACATCTATGTCTTGTCCTCATGTTGCTGGAGTTTCTGGTCTTCTTAAGACGCTCCATCCAGACTGGAGTCCATCTGCTATTAGATCTGCAATCATGACCACTGGTAAAACTTGAAAATTTATTCCTGAATCTTCCACCGCTGTTGCTTCCTTTTGTTCAATATCTAATGGTTTTATCTTTTCAATTACAGCGAGAACAAGGGACAATAGCGTGCATCCAATGCTGGATGGATCTTTTCACAAGGCAACACCATTCAGTTACGGTTCTGGACACATTAGACCAAATCGCGCCATGGATCCTGGACTGGTTTATGACTTAACCACAAAAGATTACTTGGACTTTTTCTGTTCCATTGGCTATAACAAGACCATGATTAAACTTTTCGCTGGAAGTGAACATGAATGTCCCAAATCAGTCAATCTTCTGGATTTCAACTATCCTTCAATTACAGTCCATAACCTCTCTAGCACAGTCACTGTGACACGAAAACTGAAGAATGTTGGATCACCAGCTAAGTATGTAGCTAGTATCCGCGAACCACTTGGAATTTCAGTTTCTGTTGAACCTAATGTATTGGCATTTGAGAAAGTTGGTGAAGAGAAGAGCTTCAAGGTGACTCTGAAAACCAAGTTGTCTGGTGGTGCTGGGAATAAGTACAGATTCGGAGGTATAAAATGGACAGACGGCGAGCACTATGTCAGGAGCCCAATTGTTGTTGCTATAGCTCGTGAATTTTAGATATCATAAGCATTTTCAATTCTTTTTAATTATTTTTCTTTTAATGGTAGGAAAATTCGCATTTCTATAACAGATTTATTGTTTCAATTTTAATCTCCAGCTCATTTGTGGAGTAATATTAAACTGAAAAACAATTTTGATTTTTCAGTGGGCTTAACCCTTATGCTTTTGCTTTTATGAGGCAAACAATTATCGTCTACTCAAATCTGATTCCAGGATTGGAATACAGAATCAGAATTAAAAATCTACTTAATAGTTTGTGTTAATGCGTAAACTGAAGAACCTTACAATTGAAGTGTTTCAAGGAGTTGATTACGCCAAAAATTTTGGTTGGTGGGTATTATTTTTTTCTTTTCCTTTCCAATAGAAAACCCGACCTTGAATTGCTACCAAAGCAAGCATTCTCAGCTCCAAAACGCAATCCTTGACAAGTGTGTGAGGACCAGGGCAATTTGGTCCTGGAAAAACGAGAGGATATTTAAACCCCAAAGAAGATTGAAAATGACAAAAGAGAGCAACATAAAACATAGGCAGATGTCAATGTCCGAAGTAAAATGTGGCCAATAAAAGAACCTCATCATCATCTCTCTGGGAAACAACTTACATCACATATGACATATCTTTCTATAAGAATTCATTTCCTCTTTAACTGTTTTAACTGTCAGCTCTCATGCACTTGCAATCTATGGCTAAGTCCACCACCCAAATGAATAATTTCTGTACACCACTGCCATCTCTTAGGCTCAATTCTCGACTTTCACCATCGTTTGTAACCCCGAACCAAAGGCAGAAATTCTTGTCAAAAGGGGCTCTGTCTTTCAGCGGGGGATGGAAACATTCTATGTATGTTAATGGACGACCTGTTCTCAAAGATGGAAATCTCAGTATCAATGGAAAAGATGCATTGACAGGTGTGCCTGATAATATAGTAGTGACTTCATTCACCAACACATCTGCATTTGTGGGTGCTACTTCTTTAGACAGCTGTTCACGACATGTTTTCAAGCTTGGCGTCATTCAGTAAGTGTTGTATTGGTTGGGTTTTTGACTTCTTCTATTGTTTCTGCAGTCGATTGTTTTGCCTGTTTGGAATATGTAATATCAGTATGCTGCATCCGTTGTGTTTGAACCATCTGGATTTACTTCATTTTTTCTGTTTCTGCAACATATTTCTGGTGTCGGCATGATGCAGGGATGTCAGATTACTCTGTCTCTTTCGATTTAAAATATGGTGGATGATACCTCGGATGGGAACTTCAGGAAGTGACATTCCTATTGAAACTCAGATGCTGCTCCTGGAAGCCAGGGAAGGATCCACTTCCGATGCATCTGTGGATTCTACCTCTTATATCCTTTTCTTACCCATACTTGATGGTGAATTTAGAAGCAGTCTGCAAGGAAACTCATCAAATGAACTTGAATTCTGTGTTGAAAGTGGTAAGACTTCAAAAGTAAAAATAGAGGTTAACATGTTTATCTTTATTTTTTGCTGATCTTTTCAGTGTCTGTTTGATTTGATTTTTTCATTAATCAAAAGAATTTTTTTAATGACAAAAATTTTTTTAAGTTTTTTGATGTCGTTTGGTTGACATTGAATAAAAACTTTAAAAATTAAAAAAATTATTTTCTTTTTATTAAAAAATGCACAAAATTTAGATTTTTAACAGTAGACCTTCTCTAACATTTTTAAAAGGTGAAATTATTTAAAATATCTTACTTTATTTTAAAAATCTTATATTATTTTTTTAAAATAAAACATTAAAAATTTATTTATTAAAGTAATTATTCAAATTTTTGAAAAGGTATTTGTAATAATCAAACGATTAATAAATTTTTATTAAAAACTCTACTTATAAAAGTTCTATAGATGAAAGGTTTATTCCAAAAACTTCTATTTGAAAAATTATACCAAATAGACCCTTAGTCTAATTTGATCCTTTCTTCTGCTTTTTAACAGGTGACCCTGATATAGTTACCTCAAAATCCCTCCAAGCAGTTTTTGTTAATTTTGGAGACCATCCATTTGATTTGGTGAAAGAATCTATGAAGTAGGTTAGCTTTCTGAGCAAACTTTAAGTTTGAGGTTAAAATACACTATTATTTGCTTCATGGTTGGCATCTCTCCGATCTATATTTGGCAGCCAAAAAGATTGAAGTCATACTAGATGTTGCCGTATTCTTTCTTCTATTTTGTTCTTGTAAAAGTAAATATTATAAAAAAGAGCAGGCTAATATCTTAGTAGCACTCTTATGCACTTTGGATCACATGCAGGATTTTGGAGTCACACTTTGGAACATTTGCAGTTAGGGAAACCAAACAGGTATGCAACATTCAAATCTTCCGAAGATAGAAATCTTTTAAAGGAAAAAAGGATCAATATGTTCTCCGTTGTTAATTGTCAAATGCAGATGCCGGGAATGTTAGATTGGTTTGGTTGGTGCACTTGGGATGCTTTTTATCAAGAAGTGAATCCTCAAGGAATCAAAGATGGCTTAAAGAGGTGAGAATTGTGTAATGCATGTGTGCGGAGGAAAACATGGCAATTTAGAATCATTTTCGGCTCAATACATTCGAAGCTGTTTCTCTTTCTTTTGCTCAACAATTGTTGCTCTTTCCTTCATCAGTTTATCCGAGGGAGGGACTCCTGCAAAGTTTTTGATAATAGATGATGGATGGCAAGATGTGACTAATGAGTTTCAAAAAGAAGGAGAGCCCTATGTTGATGGATCACAGTAAGTTTTATCAGTTTTCTGCTTGTTCATCATGAAGATCATAGATGTAACTCTCGTTTACACTGAATTTCAGGTTTGGTGGAAGATTGGTCAGCATCAAAGAGAACAATAAGTTTCGTGGAACAGCAAACGGGGATCAAAGTGAAGCAAGTGGTTTAAAGGATTTTGTTTCAGACATTAAGAGAAACTTTGGCCTTAAGTAAGCTTCCCATAATCCTCTAAAGTTTAGTTTTCTTTCATTTCAGGGGATTTCATCTTTCTCTTCAACATCTGAATTCCCAGGTATGTCTATGTGTGGCATGCTCTGTTGGGATACTGGGGAGGCCTTGTTCCAAATGTTCCAGGTACTAAAATGTATAATCCAGAGATGAAATATCCAGTACAGTCACCAGGGAATTTGGCAAATATGAGGGATATATCCATGGATTGCATGGAGAAGTATGGCATTGGTGTAATGGATCCTGCTAAAGCTTCTCAGTTTTATGATGATCTACACAAGTATCTTGTTTCACAGGATGTGGATGGAGTTAAGGTTGATGTTCAAAACATTCTTGAAACCATTTGCGCTGGTTTAGGAGGTAGAGTTTCACTTACTAGACAGTTTCAACAAGCACTTGAAGAATCCATAGCTACCAACTTCCAAGACAACAGCATAATCTGCTGCATGGGCCAGAGCACAGACTCCATTTACCAGTAAATGATCTATTCACTTCAGTTCTTTACAACATTTTTGTCTATACTGCATCTAGCAGATAATTTCACTTTGTCTTTGTTATTACAGTTCGAAAAGAAGTGCTATTACGAGAGCATCTGACGATTACTATCCGAAAAATCCGACAACACAAACATTGCACATAGCTGCTGTGGCTTTCAACAGCATATTTCTTGGTGAAGTAGTTGTCCCGGATTGGGACATGTTCTACGTATGTCATAACCTTCTCATAAGTGTGAATTGTTAATGAACCCAAATTATTAATGAACCCAACTCATTTGTAGATTCAATGCAATCTAATATTTCTATCAAGCATGAGTTCTATTATAAGGTATCGCACATATGAATCTAGTCTCTGTTTTTTGGGTGGAAAGATCCTTTCGATCTAGTTATACCATTCCATTATATTGACAATTTCAAAAAACTATTCTTACTATGAGCATAGTATAATGGCAGTTGGGCACCTATGCCCTCAAAAAGTTTTCTTTCAGTTCAAAATGATCAATATGCAGAATCAAAACAAGTGATTGCTGAAATTCAGGCGGGAGCATATACTTTGAATTTTAAAGAGAGGGTTTGTAAGAAAAAAAAGAATTGGGGAAGAAGAGTAAATCTTTTTTTTTATTGAATGTGTTCGCTCATTTTAACGATTTTATTATATTATCTCATACTAATTTCTACTCTATCTTGTCGGAGTTTATTCTCCAGAGAACTTCATTTAAAAATTAAAAATTATGACGAATTGCTTCCACCTTTCTTATTTAGATGTATTCTTTTGTTTATTGTGTTAAGTGATCAACATCTTTGACGACTTTCAGAGCCGCCATTGTGCAGCTGAGTTTCATGCTGCTGCTAGAGCCGTGGGAGGCTGCGGAATCTATGTTAGGTAGGCATTCCCAGAACACAATATTTTGCTAGAAAATGATTTAGCGTTGGATAATGTTATTGTTGCAACTTGTAACAACAGTGATAAACCTGGAAAGCATGATTTTGAGATACTTAAAAGGCTGGTACTTACTGACGGGTCAGTGCTTCGAGCTAAGTACCCAGGACGGCCATCCCGTGATTGTTTATTCAGTGATCCAGTTAAGGATGGGAAGAGGTATTTTTTCTCAGTTCAACTGCATTACTTTATAGAGTTTTTTCACCTTTTCCAATGGCCCTTTCCCTGCCTCTTTTACACAGCCTTCTCAAAATCTGGAATTTGAACAACTGCACTGGTGTCATTGGTGTCTTCAACTGCCAAGGAGCCGGCAGTTGGCCTTGCTTGGAAAACGCAGTTCAGGAAAATGTTGATTCTGAGATATCTGGAAAAGTCTTTCCTCAGGACGTTGAGTACTTTGAAGAGGTCTCCGGGAAGCTCTGGACCGGAGATTGTGCAGTCTATTCCTTCAATACAGGTACCGACATCATATTGCCATATTTGGAAATAGATGAACTTTTCATCAATCTGTTTTAACATTTCTATATCTTCTTAAATTCAGGTTCTCTTTTCCGACTACCAACAGATGAATCATTTGATGTTGCGTTAAAGGTTATGCAATGCGATGTCTTCACCGTCTCTCCTATAAAGGTCTGTTAACAAAGAGTTCTTACTTCTGAGTTCTGAGTTCTCACATTCATACTACCCATATTCTGAAACCTTGCCGAATGATTTGTGCAGATTTACAATCAAACGATTCAGTTTGCTCCAATTGGGTTGATGAATATGTATAATTCTGGTGGATCTGTTGATTCAGTTGAATTTATTAAAGGTAGAATCCACATGAAGGGAAGAGGAGGAGGAAGTTTTGGAGCATACTCCAGTACAAAGCCAAATTCTTGCTCTATAAATTCTAACAATGAGGAATTCAAATACAGTGCTGAAGATAATCTCTTGACAATTACAATTCCCTCCATAACCAAATCTTGGGATATTGCTCTTTCTTATTAGATTCTTTAACTTTTTCATGCCTTTATGGTGAAAACTTATTATAGTTTGCGTTAATTAGACATAGATGGACAGATAGATTTAATAGAACAATGCATGTAATTCTTGAAATACTAACATTAATGCTTTGCTAGATTAAATATTATATGTTCGCTTCTATCCCAATTTTATATGCTTTGGGAAAACCATAAGAATCTTTCACATTATAGTGAATGTTGTCTTTCCCATCGTCTTCTTTTGCGAAGTTCTACATTTTTAAAATGTCAATTTAGCGTAAAATAAAATTAATTTAGTACTAAACAACCTTATTTGGTAAAAAAAATAAAAACAAGTGAAAAATTTTTTTTTTGAATCTTGAAAACTTTTAACAGTAACTAATATTAATTTTCAATTTTCTTAAATAACTACCATATAATATATATTTAAAAAAATAATTAATTTGAATCAAAATATTTTCTTAAAATCTTTTTATGATCACTAAATACATTCACACCAAAAAAAAAAAAATTTTCGGTTCAAAAAAATTTCAGATAAATATTTTTTAAAAATATTTTAAATAATAATTATTATCAAAAATTTACACAATGTGGCCATTTTAGTTAAAATTACAATCTTGAAAATAATAAGATAGAATTAATTACTTGAATTAATGTAAAACCCGATAAAAAACGAGGCGTAACGTAAGTGATTAGTGGAATAGTGGGGCCGAACGAGGAATTTAAATAGGGAATGCAGAATGCAGTGATGACAGCGAGGACGCCAAGTGCATTGCCTAGCTGGAACAACTATACTAACAATTTAACAAACAACCAAACACGCCTCTATTTAAAATTTTTTTTTTTTTTTTTAAGTTTTCCCGTCTTTTCACTTCGTTTCTTTTCCTTTTAAACCCTTTTCTTCTTCTTCTTCCTTCTTCCTCGAAGTAAAAACAAACAAAAACAAAACATCCGTCAATACATCATTTATTTTTTTGACTCCGTTTAATTGATTTTTCTCGCTACAAACATGTCGTACGCTTACCTGTTCAAGTACATCATCATCGGCGATACAGGTAATATCATCATCTTAATTCAATTCAATTCACTTCAATTCAGAGACAATCATCGCCGTTAGGTTTTGATTTAACAAATAACGGAGGAAATTATTTTTTGATTTCAGGAGTTGGAAAATCGTGTCTTCTGTTACAGTTCACGGACAAGCGGTTCCAGCCGGTTCACGATTTGACTATCGGCGTTGAATTTGGAGCTCGGATGATTACAATCGACAACAAACCTATCAAACTCCAAATATGGGACACGGTTTCTCTCTATCTTTCAATTTTCGTTTCTCTTGATCTTTTTAACGTTACAATTGATCAATAAGTTTAATAGGTGTCTTAACTTTGGCAGGCCGGTCAAGAATCCTTCAGATCTATTACCAGGTCTTACTATAGAGGCGCTGCCGGTGCATTGCTTGTCTATGATATCACCAGGTAACATATATTCCTTCTAATATAGCTTGTTTTTTGTCTCTTGGTTGAATTTTTATTTTTCGCTTTATGCTTAAGAGCATTTGTATGGACATTTTGATATTATTCTAGTATTTTGATGCTTCAAAGTCTTTTGTTTAACATTCTGGATTCTGCAATTTCAATATACTTACCTAAGTCTATATTTGGGGTTGAGTTGTTGTCCCATAAAACTACAACCTCTGTGTGATGAAATCACTGTACATCAAACTTTGGTTAAAAATAAAAAAATAAAAAATAAGTGGTCCCCCCAAAATTTTGGTGTTTACCAAACACTTTAGTTGCTATGCTTTTAAAACACAGAAGCACATCAATCTCAAACTAAGCCAAAATCTATGCAATATTATGGTTTAGAGGATCCTATGCATGCACTTTTTTTGGGATTTGATATTTTTGACAGTATCTGGTTTTGCGAATTTTTGTGCCTTGAAGGTTTTGGTTGTTTTCTTATTAGGAGGGAAACTTTTAATCACCTGGCCAGCTGGCTAGAGGATGCAAGGCAGCATGCAAATGCAAACATGACGATCATGCTTATTGGTAATAAGTGTGATCTTGCTCATAGAAGAGCTGTGAGTACAGAGGAAGGTGAGCAGTTTGCAAAAGAGCATGGATTGATCTTCATGGAGGCCTCTGCAAAAACTGCCCAGAATGTTGAGGAGGTATTTTCTATGCTATTGTGATTCAACCTCTTGTCTCTGTCACATCACAGCCTATTTTTACAGTAGAAGTTTCTGTGCAGGCGTTTATAAAAACTGCTGCAACAATATACAAGAAGATTCAGGATGGAGTTTTTGATGTATCAAATGAGGTTTGCTTCATTTACTTTTTGTAGTCTTTTTTCATTTGGTGCAGTCTTTTACATAGTTGTAAGATGCATATGGTTCCACATTTGATCTCTTATATTGGTTTACTTTATGCTTAACGGTTGAGGTTAATTTATTGGTTTTTGATCGCTTGAATATTGCTTTCTTTTGTTTTTCACTTTCCTAATTATAAGGTCTTAATATCTGGTTGATCCCCAAGTTAATAAGTTTAATATCAATCTACATAGTTCTGATATCGGATGATTATTTATGCCTGTCAAATATCTGAGAGGAAAATGTGTATCAAATGACTTTCGGCAGTCACATTATTGAAAGTTTGAAGTGCAAAAAGGGACTGTCCCTTTATAAGACACAAATTTTTTGTATTTTTTGGATGAGGAAGGCAACTCTTACGATAGGTACACTTGGATGATAAACATATGTTTTTTCACTTCCTACTTCACTTTTGGACATGGTTGCTCCTGTTGTTGACTAACATTTGCACTCCACTCCGACCTTAAATTTACTCTCCATCATGCAAGTAGTTATATAAGATGTTAAAAGCTTTGATTGGTTGCTAATAGAATTTTACTATATATCCTGTATAATAAATGCCTTAAAAGGGCAGTTACCTTATGGGATGATAAAAGTGCACCTCATTCTACTTGATTGGTGCTCTTTAAAAGATCCAATTGTTATGTGATTATATTTTTCTAATAGCCTGAGGAGCAAATTGAGTGATCAAGATATTTCTCATTTGATTGCTAATTCCGAAGTTGAAATTTCTCGAGACTTGGCATTGTGATGTTGATTGCTTGCTGGAAAATGATTCATGCAATGCAGAAATATGGGCAGTTAGTTTTGTAATATTCAGCAGATGAGAGGTGTTGATCCTATTGTTGATATCCTTCCTATTTTCTTCTTTGTCTTGCTCAGTCATATGGAATAAAGGTTGGATATGGAGGAATACCAGGGCCATCAGGAGGCAGAGATGGCGGATCTTCTCAAGCTGGAGGTTGTTGCAGTTGAGAGTTGAGATCTCCTTTGTCATCTTGATTGGAACCTGTTTACTTGTCTATTGTTTTCTGCTTTTTAAATGGTCATTTATTTTAATATTTGTGACTTGTTCATATGTGCAAATTCAGAATGATTGGTTTTTTTTTTTTTTTGTGCCTTGTATAATCTTCTCTCGATGTTTTGTCTGTTCGATGTAAATTTTACGGTTGTGTTGATGTGGATGAAGGTAAAAGGAGCTAACAATTTCCGGAAAGAGAAAAACAGAAAAACAAGGATTATGTTATTCTTTTGTCATTTTATATTGTATTGCAGCTATAGTTATAGTTTCGGAGCAAGTTGTGTTAATTATTATGGATGCATGCTACAAAGCCTCTAATTTGTTGAAGTTGTACACCAATGCGGACAAGACCTCCGCCTTGGAACTTGCATAGCTTTTTACCTGGGTTGTTTGTGAAGGGGATTAGTTACCACTGTGTTATAATAATATTAATTTGGAAAAGAATCCTTCGTGATATAGAATTTTTTCTTTTTGTCATTTATTCGGAAGGCAACTTGTTTGCATCAAGAAAATATATAGAAATAAAATCTTTAAAATTCATTGATGAATATGAATATCGATCATACTGAAAAGGTTCAAACTGTGCTATAAGAATGAGACGCATTGAAATTCAGTTTTTCTAAAGGCAACGGGCGAAAATTGTTGCAATGACAATGAAAGGCAAAGCTTTTTACTATATAGAACATGTAGTGAACACGTGTGCCAATCAGAGTTGTGAGGTGGTGCTGTTTGTGCAGGCTGACAGGTCAGATCTCAAATCACTCCACTCGGTGACTGGCTAGATAAACAGGCAAGTGATGAAATGAAAAATAAGAAAAGAAAATAAGAAAGTAATTAGTTAATTAATATCTGTAATATGCGAAACTTAATAATGCTATGAAGGGAAGTCTCCGTTTGCTACGGTTATGGTGTGCATTGCCGTCATCACTCTCTCTCTCTCTCTGTCGATCGATCTGAGAAAAATAGTATATTAATTATTTATTACTTACCGTAATTTTTTTTATTTTCTATATTTTTTATATAGGAATAATAATAATAATTAGTTATTTTGGTAACTAGTTAGCAATAGCAGGCAGTAAGTAGTAATAATTATATATCTTGGCTTCTCAGTTGTCATTAACTTTTAGTCATCTCCTCACGGAGGGTTTTTATATTGATTCATTCGATCTGAATCACCAATCGAATCCAATCGAATCGTATTTCTCGATGGCTTCGAATCAACCGGTCGGAGGCGGTGGTGGAGTGGCCGGAGGCGGTGCTGGCGGTAGTGGAGGATTTGACATGAATAAGCTGTTTAAGCCGACTTCAAATCCAATGAATATGATTCCAAACTCCACAAATCTAACGACGTCACCTTCCTTCCCAACTCCGTCTCCGTCTTCTCCATCTCCATATTTAACGCCTTCTTCTTCTTTTCCTCCTCCTACCGGTCCGTTACCTTTTCCCTATTACCATATGGCTCCTCCGCCACCGCCGCCGCAACACCAGCACTTTCACCACCAGCAACAAAACATTAATAATAGACCGCCCCAAATTCTGTATCCTCAGCAAATTCCTCAGCAACAACCTAACCCTAACCCTAATTCTTCCTCCTCTTCTTCTTCGCAAACTTCCAGCACCAATCTTCTCATGGCCTTCTTCCCCAATCAAAATCAAAATCTGCCTCCGACTTCAGATTCAACAGTTTCTATTCCTTCTGCGCCTCCTCTTAGATTGCGCAGCAGTAAGGTTCCTAAAGGAAGGCATTTGATTGGGAATCATGCGGTTTATGATATTGATGTCAGACAGCAAGGTGAAGTTCAGCCTCAGCTTGAAGTTACTCCTATTACTAAGTATATTTCCGATCCTGGACTTGTTCTTGGTCGTCAGATTGCTGTTAATAGGAATTACATTTGCTATGGTCTCAAGCTTGGTAACATTCGCATACTCAATATTATTACTGCTTTGAGATCTTTGCTTCGTGGGCACACTCAGGTACTAAAATATTCTCTCCTTTTCTTTTTTGAATGTCATTCTTATGTTATGATTCTTATTTTGGGTATTTGGTATGTAGAGAGTAACAGATATGGCTTTCTTTGCTGAGGATGTTCATCTGCTGGCTAGGTATCTCACTACGATTCAGTTATTGTTCTTTGTTTTGCAGTTGTTTTTTAGTACGTGAATATGCTAATGTACTTTCCCTTTTGTGCAGTGCAAGTGTTGATGGACGCTTTTTCATATGGAATATTACTGAAGGACCAGATGATGAAGAAAAGCCTCAAATTTTGGGTAAGGTTGTAGTTGCCATTCAGATAATTGCCGATGGAGAATCAGTTCACCCGCGAGTGTGTTGGCATCCTCACAAACAGGTAATAATGCTTTTCCAATATCTGTTTGTTCTTTTTTTTTGGGTCTAATTTTTTATTACATTTAATTGGTCTGCAGGAAATTTTGATGGTTGCCATTGGAAACCGGATCCTGAAGATTGATAGCAATAGAGTTGGGAAAGGTGAACGTTTTTCAGCAGAGGAACCTCTTAGGTGTCCAATTGATGACCTGATTAATGGGGTTCAATTTGTTGGTAAACATGATGGTGAAATTACGGAGCTGTCAATGTGCCAATGGCTGACCACCCGTTTAGCTTCAGCTTCATTAGATGGCACGGTTTGTTTTTGCCTCTTCCTTCTTAGTGGCTTAATGGTCATTTATTTTATTTTGTTCCTGAAATGGCTGCTTCTGTGAGAAATGAAATTGTTGGGTCTTCAAAGTTGCAGCAACTGGATGGATATAATCATAATGCTCATGCTGCCACTAACTTATAGATAGCCATGAAAACAGAAAACAAACAAAATCTATTGGAAGCCTGAAATTCAGTATTATTTTTCTTTCAAGTGGTTGACCATATTTTTAGGTTGTTTCTTCTATCATTTGACTGTGGATGGTGATAATTAAGTAGCACATTTCTCGTATTTATACTGATGGTTTTGTTATATGCAACTTAATTTGTTGGCTTAGAAGGTTAATGTGCAAATATGTATGTGTTGTTTGTCAAAATTTTGAAGGTGTAATGCCAGCACTTCTTTATGTATCAGCTAGCCAATTATCTATTGAATCTTCTTTTGTACCATTTCTTGTCTAATATTTTATTATTCTGCGACAGGTGAAGATTTGGGATGACCGGAAGTCAACACCACTAGCTGTGTTGAGACCATATGATGGTCACCCTGTTAATTCTGTGACGTTTTTGATTGGTCCTCACCCTCAGCACATTGTGCTTATCACGGGGGTAGGTTTCTATTTTATTATATTAGAGAATATTGGTGTGCTTGTGCTAAATTTCAGAGTAGAGAATACTGTGCAACTAGGCCAGCATTATACTTTTGGCTAACAAACAGTATATTAATCTGTTGGTAGTAGTCTTCCACCAAAGGTATTTGCATTTTGTATGCGTATTTGGCTTCTCCTTTTTTCGATCTTATGTCGTTATTTACTTCTGTTATTTACAGGGTCCCTTGAATCGGGAAGTGAAGATATGGGCCTCTGCTGGGGAGGAGGGTTGGTTGTTGCCTAGTGATGTTGAATCATGGAAGTGCACTCAGACATTAGAGTTGAAGAGTTCTGCTGAACACAGGCTTGAGGATGCATTCTTTAATCAAGTTGTTGCACTGAACCGGGCAGGCCTGTTTCTACTAGCAAATGCCAAGAAGAATGCTATCTATGCTGTACACATAGACTATGGTCCTAATCCAGCCTCAACTCGGATGGATTACATAGCTGAATTTACAGTTACAATGCCTATACTGAGTCTTACTGGGACCAGTGATGGTTCCCCAGATGGAGAACATGTTGTACAGGTTTATTGTGTCCAAACACAGGCCATTCAGCAGTATGCATTGGACTTGTCTCAGTGCCTGCCACCACCTCTGGATAACATGGAGTTGGAGAAAACGGACTCCAATGCTGCTCGTGCTTTTGATGCTGCTAATTCTGATGGTTCTGCTAATATGGAATCACCTCATGGAAGTAAATCTGCTGACATGCCTGTGGGCACCACTACTTTGGTACCGCCTATACTTTCAAGCAGTCCTGAGAGTGTCTCCATAGCTAGCCGTCCTGAAAGCTTGCCTTCTTCAGAGGTTACTAGTTTGGCGGAAAATGCTTCCGGTGCAGAGACTAAGCCAACTATTTTGCAATCTAATAATGCTGAAAATATCCACTCTGCATCTCCTCCTCTTGCATTGAGTCCTAGATTATCTCGTAAATCATCTGGTCTTAGAAGTCCATCAAATAGCTTTGAGCCTTGTCCACCATCCAATGAACTTAGCGGTGAGCAGTCGGTTACTGATTTTTCGGTTGACCATAGAACAAACACTGCCAAAGAAAAAATGGCTGATGTCCCTTCCTCAGGTGACAACTTGTGGATGGCTGACAGAAATATTGCACAAAATGACATTTCTATGGTACCTGATCCTCCTGTAGTGTTTAAACACCCAACCCATCTGGTAACTCCATCAGAGATTTTATCTACGGTTGCTTCATCCTCTGAAAATACTCAGTTTAGTCAGCGTATGAATGTTGGCGAGGCAAAGGTTCAAGATGTGGTTGTCAACAATGAAGCAGAAGGTATTGAGGTGGAGGTTAAAGTTGTAGGTGAGACAGGTGGTCAAAATAATGAATTCAGTACCCCTAGAGAATCTCCTATAACTGTCACAGAGAAGAAAGAGAAATCCTTCTATTCTCAGGCCTCTGATCTTAGCATTCAGATGGCTAGAGATTGTTGTGTAGGAACATATAATGTGGATGGAATTCGACAGGTTAATGATGCTAGTGTTACTGAGGCACCAGATAGACCTTCTAACAACGGAGAGGTTGAGGAACAAGACATGCCAAAAGATGCACCTACAAAGGTTGGTGGATCAGAAGCCCCTATGGTGATTCTACAATCCCCTTCGCTGGCTAACAAAGGTAAAAAACAGAAGGGAAAAAATACTCAAATATCTGGTACAGCTTCCCCTTCTCCTAGTCCTTATAACTCTACAGATTCCTCCAACGAACAAGCGTGCAGTTCCAGTGCCCCATCAACTGATGCTACTTTGTCTCAGTTGTCGGCTATGCAAGATATGCTTAATCAGGTGATTCTTTAACTTTCTGAAGGGAGTTTTTTTTTTTTTTTTTTGGGGGGGTGTGTGGTTGGGGTGGGGTGGGGTGGGTTTAAAAATACTTGTTTCAGAATTACATGAATTCATTTTGGCCAGCTTAATGCAATATGACTAATACCAGTTCTTTGCTGGAATTTGGTGTATCTGACTTTCTCTGAGGGTATTTGTATTTTCCTTTTTGGTTGGCATGATGTGTCTCTTGTATATCAGTTTAAAAAGATTATTGCATTTAACCTGGTAATATGTTTACATTAAAAATCATCTTAAGCAGAAACCTTTTTATTTATGTGTTGAAGTACTTGTCTAAATTTTTTCCAAGTTTTAGTAGTAGAAACTGTGTAAAGTTCCTTGTTTGTTTATCATTCCAAGCCAACAAACATGCAATACTACTTTGAGATCATTTTTTAACCATCTCGTCTCCCATCTGTATAGCTGTGAAGTCCATTCCTTGGGAAATGCTGGCATATTGTTAGAGGATAATTATCCTTGTACAAAATATAATTGAATAAAAAACTAATTGAAGCAAAACTAATTAAGTTCATAGTTTGTCGAGAATTGCATCAAGTTTTATTGATATAAGGGTAGTTTTTTTCATCTGTAATTATCTTTAAATCTTTCTGTGGTAATCAAATTTTTTTGGAAAATTAATTGCATGTAGGTATATATCGTTGGCTGGGTATTGTACTAGAAGACTATTGATTTGTTTTATCTTGCAGTTAATGAGCATGCAAAAAGAAATGCAGAAGCAGATGAATGCAGTGGTTTCTTCCCCTGTTAATAAAGAAGGTAAACGACTGGAGGCATCCTTGGGCCGGAGCATTGAGAAACTTATCAAGTCCAACACAGAGTCCTTGTGGGCTCGTTTCCAAGAAGAGAGTGCTAAACACGAGAAGTTAGAACGAGACCGTGTGCAGCAGATAACAAATTTGATCACCAATATGCCAGCAGTGTTTGAGAAAACCTTAAAGAAGGAAATAGCTGTAGTTGGTCCAGCTGTAGCTCGTGCAATATCTCCAACTCTGGAGAAAAGCATTTCTTTGGCTATTACGGAGTCATTCCAGGTAAAACTGTCAAAGCCTGAGGATGTATTTGGTTGGTCTATTTGAATTGATGTGCTTTATTGTATTTTATGTTCATTTTCTGTAATGGGGTAATGAATGGCATCATAAGAGGATACGTTGTAATCTTTTCAAATGAAAGAAATTAATGAAATCCATCTCATGTTACTAAAGCCTTTTCTACCCATAATGAGAAAATAGATGCATGAAAGCTTCGTTTTTTCTGTTTGCTTAATCCTATATGATGTTTCTGCTTCTTTAGGTGATCTCTAAAATACAATGTAGCTGTTAAATTTCTCTAGAAAACTGAAACATTGCTTACTATGTGGAGAAAATATTTCTCAATGGTATTTGTTGTTTGATTTGTTGCAGAAAGGAGCAGGTGAAAAAGCTGTGAATCAACTAGAGAAATCGGTTGGTTCGAAAGTGGAAGCTACTGTCGCCAGGCAAATTCAAGCACAGTTTCAAACTTCAGGAAAGCAAGCTCTTCAGGTAATTTTAGGCTTAAGTTTATTGCATATGTTTAAAATATTTGTGTAAACTATTACTCATTGCATCTCTTGGTTGAACTTTCTTGGCTGATAGCATAAATGTGCTTCAATCCTAGATGTTTAAAATAATTAAAAAATAAAGTGTTTGCTTATATCATTTGTGTGAGTGAATACATTTTTTTCAATGGTGAAGGTAAACTTAATTTGTTCATTCAAGTGTGTATTTAGAACTTGGCAAGTCTTGGGCATAGACTAGATGATGAGATTATTGTGGAATTTGTATTTGCAGGATGCATTGCGGTCTAGTTTGGAATCCTCAATTATCCCAGCATTTGAAATGTCATGCAAAGCTATGTTCGAGCAAATTGATTGCACATTTCAGAAAGGGCTTATCAAACATACAACTGCTGTTCAACAGCAGTTTGAGACTGCACATTCTCCCCTGGCCATCGCTTTGAGGGTATGTGTTCCCTATTATGATGTATATGTTAGGTAGTAGATCATGTACAATCTAAATCTCTTGTTTCTCATCTGTTATTATTTTTTAAAATCGTTATAGTCCCTTTGATTGTTAGATTCTTCATATATTTCAACTCTCTTATATTTTCGTGTAAGCATCAATTAATTGAGGATATTATTACTATACCCAGTACGGAAATTGTTTTATTTGTTTGTGTTATACTCTGTTGCTAGATATTGTACATGACTTTATTATAGTTCAAAAATTTGAAGGATTTGTTGAATTTGGATGATGTACAAGTGCTTCCGCAATTGAAAGTCTCATGACCCAAGCGTTCTTTCATTCATGGTGAAAATGGTGTTATGTTGGCTTGTGGATAGTTGATCCTGGTATTGTAACCATCTGTACATTCACTGGCCCGGGATGTGTTAAAACTTTACAGGAGTTTGCATTGCTTTTCTACGTGAAGTATCTCCTAATAATGGAACTGTGGACATTATATCTATTGATACTTTCTATGCAGTTTTTTTGGCTTCTATTGTTTCATCATAGGTTGTGACCGCATAACTTCTACATGCAAATGACATATTATTCATTTGCAGGATGCAATTAATTCTGCAACTTCAGTTACTCAGACCTTAAGTGGGGAACTGGCTGATGGGCAGCGTAAACTCTTAGCTTTTGCAGCTGCGGGTGCTAGCTCCAAGACAGTGAATCCCCTGGGAACTCAGTCAAGTAATGGACCATTGGCTGGTCTGCATGAAATAGTATGCACTATTTTTCTCCTTTCCTTTAAATAGTTTAAATTTTTATGTCCTAGCTTGTGGATTTATTGGAATCATGATTACAAGGTTTGTTTCTCCTCCCTTGAGGGTTTTGATTTATTATTTTCTTCCATAAAATAGGTTGAGCCACCTTTGGATCCAACAAAAGAACTATCTAGGTTGGTAGCTGAACGTAAATACGAGGAGGCATTCACAGGAGCGCTGCACAGAAGTGATGTATCAATTGTATCCTGGTTATGTTCTCAGGTATGCTTCCTTAATTTTTGTGTTCTGGCGTTCAGAAGTAAGCAATAAATATGATATACAGTCTGTTTTCAGATCAGGAAGGTTAATTGTGCATTTCTTTTGCCTCCTTGTATTTATAATTTGAAAGATTGAGTTTAATTAGTATAGTGCTGATTCGCCAGCAGTTTTAATTACTCGGGAATCATTAATGTGAGTTTTCAAATTTAATTCACATTTCATTCTGCCATTTTTTTTTTCACTAGGTTGATCTACAGGGAATTTTAGCGATGGTACCACTCCCTCTAAGTCAAGGAGTTCTGCTGGCCCTTCTTCAGCAATTGGCCTGTGATATCAGCAAGGAAACACCGAGAAAACTGGCATGGATGACAGATGTGGCTGTTGCCATAAACCCTGCAGATCCTATGATTGCAATGCACGTGAGGCCAATCTTTGAGCAGGTTTATCAGATACTGGGACATCAACGGAACTTGCCCACTACCTCTGCTTCAGAAGCGAACAACATCCGCCTTCTTATGCATGTCATAAACTCTGTATTGATGAGCTGTAAATGATATTCTTATCTCTTATGTTTTGTGCAAAATTTGTAAGATGAACTTTTTTTGGTTTGTATAGAAATCTAGGAAGCTCCAGAGGAAGGACAAAGGTTTCTTTTTCTTTAATGCATTCAGTTGGTATTGTTAAGATTAACATTTGTATGAATAGTTAAAATGCTTTTCTCATTTTTAGACTTCAACTATTCTCATTGATCTTAATGCACATATTTTTGGCGAGTCTCCAATTACATGTTAAGATAGTTGACAATCTAGGTAAGGTCAGCTTGAATAATCTGCACGTCTGGTGCTACAAGAAAATTGGACTAAGTGAGAATCTGTGCATTGCATTGATATGCGCATTTTGAAGACAAAATCCACCCCTGCATGCATTTCTCTCTGGTTACGGTCCCCACAAGATAAGAGTTATTCTGAGTTATCCTTTTTAAGATATTGACTTATTTGACTAATTAGTTTTAATAATTTTTAAAATATTTATAAATTTTAAATTTATTTTAAAATGACGAACGCACCTTTATTTAATTGTAATTATTAAAAAATTATTAAATTTTAAAATTTGACAAAACATAATATATTTATATAAAAATACATTAATAAATTAAATAATAATATAATTTATAATATATATATAATAATATTTTTATTAATATATTTTAACTTTATTTATTTTATATATAATATTTTATTTTTATTATATTATCTATATTTTAACTCTATATAATATATTTTATTTAGATGATAATATAATCATAAAAAAATATTTTATTATAATATATAAATATTTTATATTTTAATATATTATATGTATAACTATTTAATTACCTTTATATTATAAAATAATACTTATTATTTTTATATTTAATTTTAATTAAGAGTTTAAAAATAATTTTTTTAGATAATTACAATTAAATAAGAGTGTGTTTTGTTATTTTAAAATAAATTAAAATTTTTATAAATATTTCTAAAATTTTTTAGACTAATTAGTTGAATAAATTAAATCTTAAAAATTTTTAAGTCCTTTTAGCATAAGTTAATATGTATTTAAGAGTTGAACTAATAAGGTCAGTTGCATTAACATGTGTGTGTCTCCTAAGTTTCCAAAAGTTGCTGTGTTATTACTTGCGGTGAATTTTGTTTCAACAAATTTATAAAAGTGGTAGTAATACGACTTCGTCGACAGATGCAATCTGAAAATCACCGATGTTTAGATATTGGAAATCTATTGCCCTCTTTGATCCAAATAACAGATTCTTTGTCCATGTTTCGAAGCACTTGCAGTTTAGCACTACTGCTACTTCTACTCCCTTTGACATATCTGAAACTGAAGAATTCTGCCCTTCTTGCATTATCCAAGTTAAGGATCTTCTACGCAAGAGCCACCATGATTCTAGTGCGGGGCTTTACGTTCTTGACCTTATTGACCGCGGCTCTTTGGAATGCGATAGAAGCTTATATAATATGTTGCTTAAGAAATGTACCCAACTAAAAAAAATTAAAGAAGGAAGAATTGTTCATGCCCATATTTTTGGTTCTGCTTTTAGGGATGATCTTGTTATGCAAAATACAATTCTCAATATGTATGGTAAGTGTGGAAGTTTGGACGATGCTCGGAAGTTATTTGATGAAATGCCTGTGAAAGATATGGTTACTTGGACAGCATTGATTACGGGTTATTCTCAGAATGATCAACCTGAAGATGCTGTTTCTTTGTTCCCTCAGATGCTTCGGTGTGGACTGAAGCCGAATCAATTTACGTTATCTAGCGTGTTGAAGGCTTCTGGAGCTGTGAGTAGTGACAAGTATGGTACGCAAGTTCATGCATTTTGTTTGAAATATGGCTATGATAGGAATGTCTATGTGGGAAGTTCTCTTTTGGACATGTATGCTAGGTTTGATCAAATGGATGATGCTTGGTTGATTTTTAGCGGGCTGGAGAGTAAGAATGAAGTCTCTTGGAATGCTCTGATTGCTGGCTATGCTAGGAAGAATGAAGGCGAGGAAGCTCTTAGAATGTTTATGGAAATGTTGAGAGAAGGCTTTGAGCCTACGCATTTTACCTATTCTAGTATTTTTACCGCACTTGCCAGCACTGGATCATTGGAGCAAGGCAAATGGGTTCATTCACATGTGATAAAATCAGGTGGAGGGCTTGTAGCTTTTGTTGGTAACACTCTGCTTGACATGTATGCAAAATCAGGTGACATTGAGGATGCTAAAAAGGTTTTCAATAGGTTGCTGAAACAGGATGTGGTTTCTTGGAATTCAATGCTTACTGGATATGCCCAACATGGCTTTGGCAAGGAGGCTGTGAGATGGTTTGAAGAAATGCTGAAAAATGGAATCACACCTAATGAAATAACTTTCCTCTGTGTTCTAACTGCTTGTAGCCATGCTGGGCTTTTGGATGAAGGACGGCGTTATTTTAAATTGATGAAGAAGTACAACGTAGGGCCACAGGAAGCACATTATGTGACAATTGTCGATCTTCTTGGTCGAGCAGGCCTTCTTGATCAAGCTGAGAAGTTTCTAAGAGAGATGCCTATAGAACCCACTGCAGCCGTCTGGGGTGCCTTGCTTGGTGCATGTAGGATGCATAAGAAGATGGAATTGGGTATTTATGCTGCTGAACGCATCTTTGAACTCGATCCACACGATTCAGGGCCCCATGTGTTGCTGGCTAATATTTATGCCTCTTCTGGTAGATTGACTGATGCTGCAAGAGTGAGGAAGATGATGAAAGAAAGTGGGGTGAAAAAGGAACCTGCTTGTAGTTGGGTAGAAACCAAGAATGCGGTCCACATGTTTGTGGCAAATGACTACGCCCATCCGCAGAGAGAGGAGATCCATAAAATGTGGGGGAAAATTAGTGAGAAGATCAAACAGATTGGTTATGTCCCGGACACGAGCCATGTTCTTTTCTATGCAGACCAGCAGGAGAGGGAAGCAAAGTTGCAGTTACATAGTGAGAAGCTTGCTCTGGCATTTGCACTCATCAGCATGCCCCCGGGATCCACTATTCAGATCAAGAAGAATATCAGAGTTTGTGGTGATTGTCATTCGGCCTTTAAGTTTGCATCAAAGGTTCTGGAGAGGGATATCATAGTGAGAGATACCAATCGGTTTCATCATTTTCGTGGTGGCTCTTGTTCTTGTGGGGACTATTGGTAATACCAGTTGATATGAACGCTACTTCCATTGCCCAACTCTCTGATATTAAGATTGACATTGACGATTACCTAAAAGTTTTGGCTTTCTGGTTTGCAAGGAAAAATAACTTATAAATATGTATGATGATGTAGCTACAAGCAAGGCAGGTTTCAGATGCTGCGGAGACAAGGAGCATACGGGATTCGGAAGTAAAGTTGAGATTGAACCATTACGTCGGTCAAAATCTTAATTTTCAGGAATCAGCGGTTGAATGCAGAATCCTAGAAGATCTTTAAACAAATGTTATTCTTTCATATTGGGAGTGAAAAGTTCTGACTCAAAACACATTTAATTACTTTTCAACAATAGATTGTATACAAAAATGGTACTATTGTCTAATAAAACCAAAACGAGTTCAATTTGTTGGTAATTAGAAATGACCTGAAAAGTTAGAAATTGAAGAAAAATTCGGTTCATTCGGAGGTAATATGTAGTTGTTAACGGTGTGATGCATAGGTTTTTATGGCAAAAACTAGTGTCTTGACAAGCAAAGGTGAGAAAGAAGTACGAGATGAAAACTCAATTGGAAAATGATGTGGCGAAATTAGAGAAGAAATGGAAGTGGGTGGAAGAAGATTGAGTGGAGAGCAACAAAATAGAGACAGATGTGGGAATTTCAAGCAAAGCAAAGAAAAGAAAAGAAATAAAACAAAAAAAGTGCTCATAACCTGGCCCTGAATTTTATTGCCTTAATTTTTTTGGGAACAACTAAAAATAGAATTACAAATACGCAAGGATCAGTTCATAATTCAGGAGAGAAAAGAAAACAACGGAAAAAGAGGAACCAACACCCACCTCTCTTTTTTTTTTTTTCTTAATTTTCTTTTTTCTCGCTGCAAGTTGGTTAAATTGCGTGATCACCAGGACTGTATTTATGTATGTATTTTTGTGTGTGGGTATGTGTGTTTTGAAACGGTTTCCTAGCTTAAAATTGCTAGGCTTGGCGTGTAGGCGAAGCTTAATCATCATCATCATTCATTATTCTGTCATTCATCAGAATTCAAATCCAGAGAGATCTCTCATCTTCATCATCAAAACGTAATTTAAAACAAATTTTAAACTTGTGGGTTTTTAATTGCATAGGTGTTTTCACTGTTACACGAAATGGGTTTCTTTTTTTCCCTTAGCAAATCTGAATCTAATTCCACTAATTTATGCTTTCTCTCCCCATCAAATTAACATTTTATTACCATCATTTGATGTCTGATTTTAACGTTCCTATGTGTTTGCAGTAAGCTTGTGGAAATGGAAAGGGAGAACAAGAAAAGAGGAAGGGAGCAAGAGGGAGAAGATCAGAAGAAAGAGAAAGATTTGTGTGCGAAGACTTCCAAGAAGCATTACGAGAGAAACATCAACTTTCAGGTAGAAGTTCAAGATGAAAGTGAAAGTGAAAGTAAAGTATTATTATCTGGTAAGTATTTGGCATTTGGGGTATTTGATTTCCCATGGCTGCATGAAGATGAAGGAATGATCTCCAAATCATCCGAGGAATGGAATTGTTTCCAGGACACGTTTTCCTCTTCCCTAGATGGCATTTTCACACAAGATGATCAAGTTGAATTATTTTCCAGGCAATATTTGTATGAGATTCCTGACAACAAATTCGATGAAAATGTGTGGCCATTCAAGGCTGAAGAAGAGTTAGAAATTGGAAATGTGGATTGCATTTGGAGTTCGATGATCAATCAGCAGTAGCAGCAGCCAATTCAAGAGTAGTGCCACATCACTAACTAGCAAATCTGGACAACATACACACCACAATTTTGCAGGCCTCAGCAGCAGGGATCGATCAAATAGATCAAAAATATGGTAATATTTTCATAATAATTTTACATTAAGTTTTGGGCAAAGCAGTGAAGTAGAAGAATTTAGAATAGGGACGAAGGACAAAAACTTAATTACAACTTTTTCATCAATTTTGTTTCTGGTCTTTTCTTTTTTTAAAAAAAAAAAAACAAAAAACAAAAAACAAAAAAATCATTTATATGTCATATTTCTTGTTTGTTAATATTTATAATAAGATGGTTGTTTTGCCTGGAAATGGGTAAAATTCTGCATTTTGAGTCAACCCAAATGCATTCACTGGGCTGGATAATTAAATTATTTAGGCCTGGAAGAAGTGAAGTTGGAGAAACCCTGACAAAAAAAAAAAGCGTAGCCATATGGGTTACCTTGGCCCGATGGATCTTAAAGCCTGAAAATGTGCTGAGTGTCGATGCTAGAAAGAGAAGACAAACACTTTAACACATGACATGATAAGCAAGCACAAGGTAAAAGAAAAAGTGATTTGTTTTTGTGTGGGTTGTAAAATAATAATTTATTAAAAGAAAAAGAAAAAGGAGGTAAAAAGGAGGTATTAGAGAACCCGTGAGCAACGCATGAAAATGTGTGATCAGCGATCACATTATATCTAGGAATAATAAAATGTAAGCAAACAAATCCCATTCCCCATCAACAATTCAATTTATACTTTTTACTCTTCGCTTATCATTTTACCAAATGCTTTCTATTACTATTATTATATTATCGTTATTGTTAATATCTAGTTGAGCTGAGAGAAAAACCATGAAGAAAAGGGTTAAAACAAAAAACACAGAATAATAATTGGGAATGGTCCCTTCCCTCCTCCCAACGCAACCCAAGAAAAAAAAAAAAGGTCAAGACAATGAATATAAGTGATAGCCGTTGTGGCACTGCAGTGCTTTGCTTTTGCATTTT
This sequence comes from Azadirachta indica, assembly GCA_022749755.1. Lineage (NCBI taxonomy): Eukaryota > Viridiplantae > Streptophyta > Magnoliopsida > Sapindales > Meliaceae > Azadirachta > Azadirachta indica. Next base: position 14,452,846 of record CM040451.1, on the reverse strand, counting down.
GCTTGCACTTGCCGACACTTTTTTCATTTTATTACCCAAGTCCGTGCATTATCATGACCATTTTCTATCTGTAATTACATATATATATAAGGTAAAATACTAATAAAAATATAATCTTAATATTCAATGTTATAAAATTTATAGTTGACTTCATGTGATATCTATCTGTATACATATAAAAGGATTGGTGAGATGAGGAAGCAAAGCAGCAGAGCAATATCAATCAATATGAATAATAAAATATAATAATAATCTTCGTCCATCACATGACATGACCAATCCATTCATCCATCCATCAATGAGACACATTAAGATGTTCGAATTTGTTAAAAAAGTATTCAAAAGTCAAAAATAATAATATTATCAACGTAACAAGAGAGAGAGAGAGAGAGAGAGAGAGAGAGAGAGAGTTCTGATGTTAGTTAGCAGTTAGCATGATGATGTTTACAGAAGGTATGTTTCGGCGGCATTTATTATTAGTAGTATTAAAATAAAAAAGAAGAAAAAAGAATCATACTGCTGCAATGCTGCTAATTAAGTCTAAAACAACACAACTATTACCACTTAGAAAATATATATTAATCAAGCAAGCAAGAGTCACGCCATGTGCTGTGCTGTGCTGTGCAGCTGTAAAATCAACGATGTCTACTTGCAATACCAATCCCATGACAAATTGGTCTTCACATAATATTCACTGTTATTTAACGCGGCGCAACCTAACCAAACTAAACTAAACTAAACTAAACTAAGCCTAAGGAAGAAGGATCCAAGAAAAACTCACTGACCGAATTAATTAATCAATTCGCCCCTGCACAATAAAAATACTACCACTACTAGTCTACTATTTAAATTCAGTATTAATCTGCTTTTACGTTTTTTCAGGGATTTAATACAGAATAGAAAATTTAACAAAAATAATCAATACTTTTTTTTATTAAAAAATAATCATATTTTAAAAAATAACTACTAATTTTTTCTTAAAATCAATTTTAATTATCTTTCATAATTCTATTAAAAAATAATCATGTTTTATTTCAATGGACAAAATTATTCTTATAAAATACTTATCTGAAAGAGAAATTTATATTTAAAATTATTTAAGAGTTGATTCTCGAATAAGTAAAAATTTAAACTTGTTTAAAAATTAACTTTGGAGCAAATTTAAATTTTTACTTACTCAAGAAAGCAAGTTTTTATTCAAATTTACTCGAAAGTTGATTCTTAAATAAATTTAAATTTTTATTTGTTCAAAAGTGAACTCTCGAACAAGTTTAATTTCTTACTTGCTCGAGAATTCTTACTTGTTTGAAAGTTGACTCTCAAATAAATTTGAATTTTTATTTATTCGATAGTCAATTTTTTAACAAACTTGAATACAAGTTGTATTTTAAATAAGTAGTTTGTAAGAATAATTTTATCCATTAAAATAAAATGAGATTATTTTTTAATAGAATTACAGAAAGTGGGCAAAATTAAATTTGAAGAATAAATAATGATCATTTTTTATTAATTTTTTTTTTACCCCTTTATATTATTTATTATTATTATTTCCTCTTGTCTTTTTGTTTAATTCCACTTTAATTCCCCGTCACAGCTCCACCACCATCATCATCATCATCATCATCATCATCATTCACTATTGTTCACACGCAATATATAAAATTCAATAAAATTAAAATAAAAGGTAAAAAATTAATTAAAACACAAGGCAGGGCAAGGTAAGGTAACGCAAACCAGTTTTGCATACGCTCTCATTCTCCATCACCAATTTCGCCGACGCTTTTCTTGCCCTTTTTCCTTTCCTTCTCATGTCATATTCATAGAATACTACTATTCAAACACTCATAAAAACACGCATCTTTGTATGTATTGCAACAACAACAACAACAGCAGTAATAATAATTATAATGTCCTTCCTTCCTTCTTCACAAATAATATTATTCTTCTACTTCTTTAATTAAATCAATCTTCTACGTTTCGGATAAGAACAACAACAGAAGAAGAAGAGATCCAAAAGGCCAGTTCTTGGGGGCTGAGATTTCCCAGCTTCTCTCTCTTCAGAAAACCATGAGGACCAGAAATCTGGTGTTGGCTTTGCTCTGTATTACCGTTTTAGCTCCTATTGTTATTTTCACCGATAGATTCTCCTTCACTTTTCAACCTTCTTCATGTAAGTTTTTTCGTTTTTCATTTTCTTCAATCAAGTTCACTTTTTTCCTTCTTCTCTTGTTAACATTTTATCCGGGTTTGTTCCTTTTCCTCAGCTAGAACCGAATTTCTCGAAGATCTCACATCTTTTGTATGTTGACCACCCTTTTCATTTTTCTTTTTCTTTTCATTCCAAAAACAATCAAGTTTTGATTTTTATTATTGTCCCTGTATTGTCTCTTCAGACTGTCGGTGCCGATGAGAGGCGCCTAAATCTGCTTCCTCAGGTAAAGTTTTATGGTTTGCATGTTTTGTTTCATTATTATTTAGTAATAAAAATTAAAATCCCTCCAGATCTTTTCCCACTACAATTTCTCTGTTTCTTTCTTTAATTTTTATTTTCCTTACAAACAGGAATCTTCCACTTCCCTTAAAGAACCCATTGGAATCATTTATTCTGACAATATTCAAAATTCAGCCCAGGCTCAAGGTTTTCTTTTCCTTTATTTTTCATTGATTTCTCTATGTTTTCAATATTAGATTCGTTGTTGTTGAACACTTAATAATTCCTTGAATTTGTCATGAGCAGACTCCAGGGAGCATAAATCTGCTAGAGTACTATATGCAACAAATGATGTCGATCAGTCTAAAACAGATGATAATCCCATCCGACAGGTCACTGATCTGAATCAGAGTGGAAGTGCAATCAACAAAGATGCTGAGGACAAGATTAGTGCATCTGAGCAGCAAAATTCTGATAATGACTCTCAAAATATGGTAAATTTCAATTCAGATATTCCATTTTTAGATTCAGAACCGTGTTGCATAACAGTCTTTGATGGTTACCTTTTGTGATGGAGTGTAGCTCAAGTGAGTCAATTAATTCTTTCTTTAGAATTAACTGACTTCTAGTTAGTAGTCTAGTAGTTTTCATTTTTTTAAAAATATTTTATCCTGTATTTGCTGTAAACTTCTGATGCTGGAAATAATCACCATAAAAGGGTTGACTGTTTCTAGATTAATGCATATAGCTCATCGTTATTCCAACAGACACTAGTAGATTATTCATTTATTTACTTGGATTTTCTTGCATTACAAGTGACAATTAGAAAATATTTGCTCCTGAAAATGGAAAATGTAACTGAAACTCTAATCTTGGACTTTGTCTTAAAATCCAATAGCAAATAATTCCTAAACTTGACCTAGATTATCTAAATGCAGACGCTGTGAATATATCTAATAATATTGCCCAATTTATCAAGTTTGTAGAATCAAACCATTTTCCTCTCTTAATATATGAAATAGTTCCTTAACGGAGCAAATTTCCAAACAGTTTGTATGAAATGAAATCTTGAATCTATTTTTGGATTTAATCATTTTGTATGAAATGAAATCTTGGATTTACTTTTGGATTTTTTTTTCTTTCTCCTCTTTTGGTGATTTTTGCCTATAGGATACAACGCATAAACAAGAATCGTCCCAAACTTCTGGTGATGTTGATACTAAAGAATCCACAAAAGTTGACGACGAGAAACGAACTCAACAGACAGTGCCAGATGCTCGAGTACGTCAGCTTAAAGATCAGCTTGTTAGGGCAAAAGTCTACCTTTCACTTCCTGCTACAAGAAATAATGCCAACTTTATAAGGGAGCTTCGGCTGCATGTAAAGGAAGTTCACCGTGCACTTGGGGATGCGTCCAAAGATTCTGATCTGCCAAAGAAGTGAGCCTTTGTCTTGCACATTCCAATTTATCACTTGTTGATATGATTCAAATTTTTTGTGGACTATGAATCTTCTGTTTGCTTTAATATTTAAATTTGGTATTTATGAATGCAGTGCGAATGATAGATTGAAGGCAATGGAGCAAACTTTGGCCAAGGGCAAGCAGATTCAAGATGACTGTGCTGCTGTGGTGAAGAAGCTACGAGCTATGCTCCATTCAACCGAAGAGCAGCTCCGAGTGCATAAGAAGCAGACCTTGTTTTTGACTCAGTTAACTGCAAAAACACTTCCTAAAGGTCTTCATTGTCTTCCCTTACGCCTTACAACTGAGTACTATGCATTAAATTCTTCTGAGCAACAATTTCCAAATCGAGAGAAATTAGAAGATCCCAAGTTGTTCCATTATGCCCTCTTCTCAGACAATGTATTGGCAGCAGCAGTCGTTGTAAACTCCACTATCAGCCATGCCAAGGTAATATATCCTCTTCTAACTGTTACACTTCTGTTTAGTTTCCAAGAAGACAGGAAAACATATAAAAAATTGGTGATCACCACACTATAATCAATATGCTCTGTTCCTTTATCTTCTTGGGAAAAATGGTCTGTAGTATCAATCACGATGTTATCTTTTTATCAATGATTTTTACATTTAATTATGTAAAATTAACCATGTTGCATTGAATTCTCTGCAGCACCCTTCAAACCACGTTTTCCACATTGTTACTGATAGGCTTAATTATGCGGCCATGAGAATGTGGTTTCTAGCAAATCCACCAGGCAGAGCCACCATTCAGGTTCAGAACATTGAAGAATTTACATGGTTGAATGCAAGTTATAGTCCAGTTCTCAAACAGTTGAGCTCACAATCCATGATAGACTATTACTTCAGAACGCATCGGGCAAATTCTGATTCAAATTTGAAGTTTAGGAACCCGAAATATTTGTCCATCCTGAACCATCTTCGCTTTTACCTTCCGGAAGTCTTTCCAAAGCTCAATAAAGTGCTCTTCTTAGATGATGACATAGTGGTACAAAAGGATCTCTCTGGTTTGTGGTCCCTTGATTTGAAGGGTAATGTCAATGGTGCTGTAGAGACTTGTGGAGAAACCTTCCATCGGTTTGATCGATATCTCAACTTCTCAAATCCCCTTATTTCAAAGAACTTCGACCCCCGTGCTTGTGGGTGGGCATACGGAATGAATGTCTTTGATTTGGATGAATGGAGGAGAGAAAACATCACAGAGCTGTATCACACATGGCAGAAGCTGGTAAATGTACTTAAGATCTCCGTTAGATTGTTTTCAAAATATGCATGAAGTATGTAATTATTTTAGAAATATTTATTTCTGAAACAAATTTCCGTTGACAGAATCATGACAGACAGCTCTGGAAGCTGGGAACACTACCTCCTGGTCTTATAACATTCTGGAAACGAACATATCCCCTTGACCATAATTGGCATGTGCTGGGCCTTGGCTACAATCGGAATGTCAACCAGCGGGATATAGAAAGGGCAGCTGTCATACACTATAATGGGAACATGAAACCATGGCTTGAGATAAGCATACCAAAGTACAGGAACTACTGGGCAAAGCATGTAGATTACGATCAGGTGTATTTGCGAGAGTGCAACATCAATCCGTAGAATGGTTGGAAATTGAAGTTTCTTCTCCACATACACTGCCTATGCTGAATGGTTGGAAATTGAAGTTTCTTCTCGGCATACACTGCCTATGCTGGCCGTAAATTTTTGCAGGTTTCTTCAACCTCAGTGTAGGTTATTGTGTTGTGTTGGGAAGTAAAAGCTCCTGAGTTCGATTCTTTTTCTGTAAACAATATATATATATATATATATATATTTGGTGCGGGCATTGTAGATGTAGAGCCATAATGCATGATATATGTTAATTTATTATTTTTTTTTTCCCATTCAGCATGTTTAGTAACATAAATTGGAAATTTGGATTGGAGTTGTATATGTAAATGAGTTGAAGGTAGATGGTGTTATTTTTGCCTCACGATTAAGATCATGTATATGAAGATGATACATCGGCCTTATCATTTTGTCTTCCTTTTGCCACTCGGTGCAAATGGGTAGAGATGTTGCTTGAGCAATAACTTTGTGTCGATATTGATGTTAGTAATTATGGATTGTAACTCTATATATTTGTTAATTATCCAATATCTGTAGTGCATGGTAGCATATGATGATGCGAATGTGAATGCTGCAGCAGCAGCATAATGCATAGAAACAGTTGGCAGTTGGTCCCATTGACAGGTTGTTGTTGACATTAACGTGCTGCTTTATGGTGGTGGGTCACGTAATCACGTGTTGGCCCGGCCCTGGTGGTGCTGTTTCGCTTCTGTCGCCTTGGCCACCATTCCCTCCCTTTGACAGTCCAAGTCTAGAAATAAAAATGAAAAATGAATAAAAAAATGAATAAGAACTTTGTTGATCCAAATCCAACTCTAACAGTAACATAATTGACAGAGAGAGAGAGAGCTTTGTTATCAGGATCGAGTCAACTCGGTTTATTCATGTTGCTTTGTAGTTTACTGAGGACAAGAGCTACGCGAAAAAGGAGGCAAAATAATAATAATAATAATAATAATAATAGTGCATGAAAGATCACTATTATTATATCACATTCTTCTTCATTTGTTTTTAATTAAGTAGTTTTAATTTAGATTTTAGTATTTTATATATATATATATATATATATATTCTCAGCTGCTCATCGAAGTTTCCTGTAGAAACGAAAAACTATTTATGTTATGTTATTTTATTTTATTAATTAGCTGGAGTTGGATGTATCAAACCAAACCAAGATCCTCCAACAAAGCTTGATCTCTCCTGTTGTACATGTTGAAGATGAAGACTCTTCTCTGCCTCTGCTATAATATATCATATCTATCATATCATTTGAGTTTGAGAAACACACATACATGCAATGCGAAACTGACAAACTAAACTTCTTGTTGTTTAGTATGACAAACTTGCATGGGTCCATTCCGTATGCTTGCATGCATGCATGCATTCATGCTGGACAAACACAAACTGCATTGTCTTGTCTTGTTCCGGGACGACAAATGCCATCCTCAAACATTTTCCTAACCTATATATACAGCTATTATTTATAATTAATGTTGGTTTACATTTGTATATATCTTTGGCCCTGTACAAGATTACTTCGATTAATTAAATAACAAAAAATCAAACATATCCTCTAAGAAATCTGAAATCTTCACTTGCCTTGTCTATTTTATTTGTTGATTTTTATACAAAAATATTCTAATTATATCTAGCCACTTCATAATCTCCTCCTGCCAATATATATATATATATATATATTGAAAAAACATAATGCTTCTTATTATTTTTCTACAAAACAAAGAATTGACATGGAAATCATCAATTCAATCAAATTTTGAGAGATAGAGATCACTTCTGAATTTAATTTCTTTATTATTATCATGTATACAAATATGCATATCAATTGGAAGATTACCTCTTAATTAGTTCTCTTACTTATCAATAAATAAAAATGATTAAATTTAATTAATTATCTATTAATAAATAATTAGATCTTTTGGCTAATTATATAGTTTGTTTCTCGATTGAGATTTTTTTAGCCAATACGGACCGATCACATATACAATTAATTAATTAGTACGTAGTTGATTAAGGTCTAGCTAATTAAGAGATGAGCTAGCTAGCTTTTCTAATTTTATTGCACGTGTTTCCTTTTTTTTTTTTCTTGGTTATTATTTAGGCAAAATATTTTGACAGCATGAATATATCTTTTTATGTTAAGTACACATCAATCTTTATTTATATATATATAAATATCGTTAAAAAGATATGGACGTTGAGGTAGCAAGTTGGGAGCTAGCTAGGTAGAGACGTCGTCAAGTACTAAACAAATAAATTATATATATATATATATATATATATCATTTCCATTCCCTTTCTCTCATTCTCATTCTCATTCATCTACTTGATATTGTATTGTATGTATATATATCCATATAATATAATATAATATAATAATGGCAAATAATTTAGTCTCTCCAAATTCACTTGTTGTTTCCATTATTCTCTTATCATCGTCCTTGTTTGCATTCTTCAACAATCCCGTCTACGCCTAGGCGGCTGCGGAAAGAGCTGCTGTAAGACTCGCTCCATCTCCAACTCCAGGTGGTGTTGTTGTTACAGAACTCGTTGATAAAGTATGCAACCGAACCTCAAACTACACATCCTGCGTGGCCGCTCTATACTCCGATCCACGTACACCGGACGCCGATCGCTATACCCTAGCTTACGTCTCATTCGGTTTGGTATATCTCAACGCCAGAAAAACCCTGGAGCACATAACCCAACTCCTCTTCCTCTTCGAATTCCAGTTTCCAGCTGCAAATATGTCAACGTGATTATAAAAAGGGAGTGACAATCTTGAATCTGCACTCAATGACTTCATGAATTCCGAAACGTTTTTCGATTTGCCTCGTTCTGCAAATGATAATGCCACTGCTGCTCGTGATTGTCAAACTCGTTATCCTTCTCTCAATTTTATTGGCTCTATGTCTCTTATGTTTCGTTGCGAAATATGTTTTGTTATCTCTAAATTGTTTACTGGACCTCTTTTTAATTAATTAATTAATTACTATATATGTATATATATATATATATATATATATATATTCCATTATTTTAATCTTATGTTCAAATGATATGCAAGGTTTTCTTTTATCGCTGTTCGTTAACAAAAATAAATAAATAAATAAATTATTGGACATTATGATTGATCACAAGATAAGATGTTTGTTAATTGATTGAACTGCGTTGTTTTTTTTTTTTTTTTTTTTTCAAATGATGATTCGCAACTTGTATATAATACTCAGTAAAAGCAAAAATGTATATGATACCATGGTCCCATACGATTATATCGATAGGCTTTTTATTTGATATGGGCATAAAGTCAATATTAAATGCTTTGGACGGGTAGGATAAAGAATAACTTAATATTTTTTTTAATTGCAATTTGCGGTTGCAGATGGAATCATTTTAATTAATTTTATTGCTCTTTTCTCTTTTTGCTAATTTTATTCTAATAAAGATAGATAAATCTTTAACCTTCAACTATTCTTTCTCTTTTCATTTGAAAAAGCAAGCAATATAATATTATGTATATTAAATATTAATAGCTATAAATATATAAAAAAAAATTTCAAAAGACTTATTCTTACTCTAAAATATATGTGTTTAAGTTAATGTCAAAGCTAAAAAAAATATACATGTTTAAGTTACAGTCTCAATCATTTATTTGGAAAAGTAATTAGATTGAATTTGCAAGCATGCGGCTGGATGGTTTGTTTTTTCTCGTTCTTAATAAAAAAAACATTTATTAGAAAATATACCGTACAAGCAGAATACACGTGGAGGATGGATAGAACAGAAATTATTTCACATTAAATTTTAAACTGGAGCTGTATCGTACAGCGAAACAGGTTTAATGAGTAGAGAGCAGAGATTTTATAGACAGGAGCTCAGGACAGTTTGTTGCCGGTAATCGACTTATGTTCTGATGCTAATTCTCTTTACTGATTACTACGCTTGATTTTCTCATTCATTGTTAGATGAAAGTGTGGAATAAAAACTATTTCTGCATTATAGATACCACATGTTTGAATAAAAGACTCAAAGAAGTAAACAACTTTATAAAACACGATATTCTTTAAGACTCAAATTAAGCGGCTCTTCTGGGCTTGTTCTTTGGATTGGACAGTAAAGCAAATGGGTAAGAATTGTTTTGCTATGGTGTTAGCATATGTGAGAGATTTCCGTATTTTTATAGAAATTGTGTGATATGTTGCTCTCTTACCTTGCTGAGATCTCTTATTGATGCTGCGTGGTTTAGACCATTGAAATAAGACTAAACTGATGTTTGAAGCTAACTTTGAGACCCAAATTGGTGTTCTAATTAAATAAAAAGCTCAATTTTTGTTGTTGGGTTTGAAATGAAATGTTATTCTTTGCCCAGCCACTTGAAAGACACATCATCATTGAAACAATCAGCTATATTATTCTTTGGTTTGACATTTACATCTATTTGTGTCTTCTTGCAAAGGAGTTGCGACACGCTCTAAATTCTCTTCCAGATAAATGCTTCAAACAGTGCCAGCAGTATCTTCTTCTTTGTGGAATCCATCACAAAGGGGTAAAGTACTTTCTTCTTAAGTTTTGATTAGTTTTGTTATTACAGATTATAATGTTAATCTAGCAAAGATGCTGAAGGGTTGCCTTTGTTTGAGGGAAAAAAAAAAAAACCCTTATTACACTCGGTATATTCTGTGTAAAATTAATTCTAAAACCTTATGAGAAATAAACTACCACAAAGGTGTTGGTTAACAAATAATCTTTGAGCTTGCATGATAATTTAATGGCTTTAATGACACTATCAATGGTTGCTGAAAAGATTGAGGATCCTTGTTATGTAGAATATATTTTGACACCAGTATGTTTTAGTATTGCTTCAATTTGCAGGTATCAAGAAAGGGACTATGGAGTTTAAGAGGCCTCAACTGTCAACTATAAGCTCAAACTCTCTTTGGCTGAAGGTTATATTCTTCTCTCTGTTATATCCTTTCTATTGCGTTGTGAGTTATTTGTACGTTACTTTTGAAGCAAATAGCTGGATGCATGTGTAGAAAATAGTCTGCCTCTTTCTATTTTGATGTTGTTGGAAATTATAAATATATGTGTAGAATATTATGTTCATCCGGGGGTGGAGGGAGGGGTGGCAGGCCAGCGCAACCCAACTTTAATTCTTGACTCTACAACCACTAGAACCCCTTGTTTTGGATTTTGTCATTGACAACATTCTTTTCGAATGGTTGCTTGGAAAACTTATACCCAATTTCATTCGACACAGTTTGAGTGTGGACATCTTCAGAATTCTGAGTCAACAATTTGCCTGACTTTCATCTGTGCCAGTCAGAGATTCCAACAAGATCTATCTGCTAAGAAACAGAAAGCATATCCCCAAAATGTGGATCTGCCTCCCGTGCTACCCAAGAAAAAGAAGAAGCCTTTTCCCATGCCCATAGAGAAGATAAGGCAGATTGCAAGGAAGGATAAAAAACTTGCACAAATGGGTATAGAGAAGCCTCTGGAGCCTCCAAAAAATGGACTACTTGATCCTGAACTGATCCCTGTTGCATATGAAGTATTAGATGCATGGAAACTTTTGATCAAAGGCCTTGCACAGCTCTTGCTTGTTATTCCAGTATATGGTTGTAGGTAAGTTGGATTTGACTTTTCAAATTATGGGCCAAGTGTGTGTATATAATACGTAATTTAGCGGTATCTTAAAACATTAATGCCTCTTTACTTATGCAGTGAGTGCTCAGAAGTTCATGTGGCACAGAGTGGTCACCATATTCAAAGCTGCCAGGGTGCAACCAGTTCAAAGCGCCGGAGCTTTCACTCATGGGTCAGGGGATCCATTAATGAGATACTTCTCCCAATTGAGTCATATCATATGTATGACCCTTTTGGTCATCGCGTTAAGCATGAAACTCGGTTTGACTATGACAGGATTCCAGCTGTTGTGGAGCTATGCATTCAAGCCGGTGTAGACATACCAGAGTATCCTTCACGGCGAAGGACCAGACCTATCCGAATGCTTGGAAAGAAAGTTATTGACCAGGGTGGATTTGTGGAAGAGCCAAGGCCATGGCGTTCTAGAGGTTCATCTGCACTTTTTGATCTGGACACTGATGGGGTCTCTGGACGATTTCCACCTCCATCACTGACAGATATACCACGGATTGCACAAGAGACAATGGACGCATATGAAATAGTCAGAACAGGTGTGACAAAGTTGATGCGTAAATATTCCGTGAAAGCATGTGGCTATTGCTCAGAGGTTCACGTTGGACCATGGGGTCACAATGTTAAGCTGTGTGGTGCATTTAAGCACCAATGGAGAGATGGGAAGCATGGTTGGCAGGATGCAACTGTGGATGAAGTTTTCCCACCAAATTATGTGTGGCATGTTCAAGATCCGAATGGACCTCCTTTGAGAAGTGCACTGAAGAGATTTTATGGTAAGGCGCCTGCCGTGGTTGAAGTGTGCATACAAGCAGGAGCAAAAATTCCTGAACAATACAAGCCTATGATGAGGCTTGACATTGTAGTCCCCAAAACCGAAGAGACTGATTTAGTTGCGTAATGGGATTTCTTCTGTTGATGCATGTATTTATGATTTCATTATAGTGTGTTCCCTATAACAAAGCTTGGAATAGATCATTCAACTTTTGGGCTTAAAACTTCTCTTGTGCTTCTAAAATATAACTAGTTCCAAAAAATAGATCCTGAATCCTCATAATCTTATCTTAAAGATGCTGTATTGAAATCAAAGATTGAATTACTTGTGTGAATTACGGTTGTTGTGTAACTTCTGGAAGATTCACACGGTAGGCATAGATTATTAACATATTTATTCGATGCGTTGCTTCATTTTCGGATAACTAATGGAAAAGAGATTTCATCCCCAGTTTTATTGTTGGTCATGGACTGGATCGTCGTTGTTATGTACTTTCGTCTTCCCCGCCAGTTTTTGAAGCTTCCCGCCTTATTTCCATGTGTAGCACGTTTAGACCGTTCTTTTTGTTTATCACCTCATGGTAAGCACAATTTGGGAGCCATTGGAAAGCCAAATGTGATTCCAAGTGGTTGGGATAAATGTAACCGGAATATTAATATCAAGATCAGTCAATTGGGTCGTAGCGGTAAAGTCAACGACGCAAGGAAGTTGTTCGATGAAATGTCTCAACGGGACACTGTTTCTTATGCTTCCATGATTACTGTCTATTTGCGAAACAAAGATTTGCCAAAAGCTGAAGAGCTCCTTCAGGCAATGCCTGAGAGAAACGTTGTTGCTGAATCTGCAATGATTGATGGATATATGAAAGCGGGTCAAGTAGACAGAGCGCAGAAATTGTTCGATGATATGGCAGAGAGGAATGTATACTCATGGACCAGTTTAATTTCAGGATATTTTAAATCTGGACAAGTTGATGAAGGTCTTAGGCTTTTTGATCAAATGCCGGTGAAAAATGTGGTATCTTGGACGACTGTAGTTCTGGGTTATGCTCATAATGGTTTAATTGATCTAGCTCGTAATGTATTTGATAAGATGCCTGAGAGAAATGTTGTTACATGGACGGCTATGATCAAGTCTTATGTCGACAATGATCAAATCGATGAAGCTTTTAAACTCTTCCATGAAATGCCTCAGAGGAACTTATATTCATGGAACATTATGATTTTAGGGTGTCTAAATGCTAGAAGAGTTAATGAAGCTATTCAAATTTTTAATTTGATGCCTCAAAAGAATGCATTTTCTTGGACAAATATGTTTACAGGTTTGGCACGAAATGGCATGATAAAACTTGCGAGGGAGTACTTTGATCAGATGCCTAACAAAGACATAGTTGCATGGAATGCTATGATCACTGCATATATTGATGAAGGACTCATGGGTCAAGCTAGTGAGCTTTTCAACTTGATGCCAGAAAGGAATATTGTGACTTGGAATGCAATGATCGATGGCCATGCAAGAAATGGACCAGAAGGTGAAGCTTTAAAGCTATTAAATCTTATGCTTCGATCAAGGTTTATTCCCAATGAGACTACCATTACTAGTGTATTGACCTCGTGCCAGGGCATGCTAGAACTCACACAAGCTCATGTGCTGGCTATTCATCTTGGGTTTGAGCGCGAGACCTCACTAACAAATGCACTTATTACTACGTATTCTAGAATTGGGGATGTCAATTCTGCTAGTCTTGCATTTGAGAATCTTGAGGCTAAGGATGTGGTTTCATGGACTGCAATGATACTAACATATTCAAATCACGGATATAATTACCACGTTTTACCAGTCTTTACGCAGATGCTAAAGTCTGGAATCAAGCCAGATGAAATTACATTTGTGGGAATCTTATCAGCTTGTAGTCATGCTGGTCTTGTTGATAAAGGTCAAAAGGTCTTTAATTCGATGAGTCTTGCTTATGGTTTCGAACCAAGGGCTGAGCATTACTCCTGCCTCGTGGACATCCTAGGTCGAGCAGGAAAAGTAGAAGAAGCGATGAGGGTGGTTTCACAGATGCCTCCTCATGAACGCGATGGTGCTGTTTTAGGTGCATTGCTTGGTGCATGCAGGTTACACGGGGATGTTAGAATTGCAGATCAAATTGGTGAGAGGCTAATAGAACAACAACCATCTAGCTCTGGTGCGTATGTGCTCTTAGCTAATGTATATGCAGCGTGTGGCAAGTGGGATGTGTTTGCCCAAGTAAGGAAGAAAATGAAGGAGGGGAATGTGAAGAAGGTTCCAGGTTTTAGTCAAATTGAAGTAAAAGGCAAGAATCATGTATTTTTTGCAGGAGACAGATCTCATCCTGAAGTTGAGGAAATCTATGGATTGCTACAAGAAACGTTATCGGCCCCAAATCCAATGCTGTGTTCTTACGTTCACTGATGTCTTCCAAGTTTGTCTGTCTTAATTGACTAATTTTTCATCTTCCATCTGTGATGACTGTTTTTTTTTTTTTTGGGTGGATAGACCAGTTTCTTCATATGTTTTCACTTCACTGTGATTGTTATTATATATATATATATATATATATATATATGAAAGTTAGGATGGCGCCACTCATCTCATCTCAGCCTTCCTTAATTAGTGGGGTGGTATATATATGGTAAGTGCCAGGCTGGTTGAGTCCTGCACATTCTATGAGGCCCTCACTTTGGTACGAGTAGAATTCCTTCTTTCCGTGTGAAAGCAAAGCAGATATATCTCGTATGAGATTAAGGTTGGATAGTTTATTTAAACTCCGACAGAACTCCAACTAACTATTTTTATTAATTATTAACTAATTAATTTAGGGTTATAAATTTTGGTTCCACTCTCAAATCAAAATCCATAGGAGTATTCCAGCCAGAAAGGACGTTCCACTCTGCAGCGGGCTCGTAAATTTTGAGTGGATTCAATGTTGTTTTATTTTTATTTTTCAAATTCTCAGTCGATGAAATTATAGAATATAAAAATAAATAAACAACTAAATAAAAAGAAAGAACTACTTCTATAGTATAGTTACTATAGATCATAAAATATAAGATACAAATTTATGACTTACTTCTTGGCATTTTGGCGTTGGCAATATTTATTATGTCTGTGGATCACGAAACGGAGAACCTGTAAGCATCTGGATTCAAAATTTGTAAATTTAACTGCTAGTCATGTTGAGTGTTCTTATTTTTTTTTTTTTTCCCGCAAAAGAAGGGGCTATGGAAAAAGAGGTGATGGAATTGTGCAAAACAGCAAAAAGATGGGCAGATGGAATTATATATATACATATATGTATAGTAGTATTAAACTGTTATTTAAATTGTAGTAGCTAATCACAAGTTTCAAATTTTCTTGTAGGAGGCAGATAGAATCTCTCCCTCACAGTACAGGTTTCAATATTCTTAATTTATCGTATTAATATTAATATGCTTGCGAATTATAGTTTTTATATTTTGGATGGATGGATGGATGGTTCTGCTAATATTAATTTAGTTTTTCTCAGATAGTACTTTCCTTGTGCCCTGCAATAAGAGAGAGAGATGATGGTGATGTTGCTATGGGTAATGAGGATAATAGATGGATTGATGATGATGATGATCGCATCAGTGAACTTCCAGATGATATTCTTGTAAATGTTTTGTCTTCGCTTGACCATGAAAGAAGCAGTAAGGACCAGTTTAGTATCAACTAGATGGAGATGTCTGTGGACATGTTTTACTGGTTGCATGAACTTTGACAATCCATTCACAATGGTGTGTCTTGAAAATAGGGCAACGTTTGGGAAGTGAGCCGCTGGATGTAGAAAGGCATAAGATTTTGAATTGGGTCAATCGTGTATTGAGATTGCATCAGGGTCAAAGTATCGAAGGCTTACGAATTTGCTTTGATGTGGTCTGTAATGGCGATGTTGATAATTGGGTCAAATTCGGAGCATCAAAAGGAGTTAAAAAAATTTGAATTGGACTTGAGTAGAGCTTAATATCATTATCAATCTTCTTCAGGGTCTGTTGACCAATATATATTTTGTCCATCTTCATCATCACATGGTCTTGATAATTGCTATTCCAGCTTCAGATCTCTGACAGCTCTTAGTTTGTCAAATGTGGGTGTGACAGGGCAGGTTCTTGAACATTTGCTATCTTACTGTCCGTTTCTCGAGTCCATCTCACTAGTCTCAAGGTTTCTGGTCCATCTCTTAGGTTGAAGTACTTAACGTTATGGGTTTTGCCTAACTTGAAGGACCTAGAAATTGATGCTCCGAATCTTATAAAGTTTTAAATATGGTGGAGGAAGGATGCCTAAGTTTACAAATGTTTCAAATCTTGTTCAAAGTAATGATTAATGGAGCTATTGCTGAGTACATGGTGGATAATATAGTGCAATATTCCAGTTTTCTAGTGCAACTAAATACACTTGATATTCGCGTGGATCATACTTATGTAAGTTATATAATTTATTATCTTTATTTTTTCAAAAGAAAGATTAATTGATGATATTGTATTTAACTAATTTAATTAATCAAATGAATGAATGATTTCAGGTCCGTGAGGCCGTGTACTACGTTAATATTCCTGAATTACCCAATCTTAATCATCCTGAAATGATAATACGAGGGAGTAGTGATGGTTGCTTGCTTCCTTGTACGGCTTTCCTGAGAGCATCTGCTTCATTTTATAAAGTTAAGCTGAAGGTGAAGCTAACAGCTTAATTTGCATTAATTGAATTAAAGTACTGTCAATATATATACATATATAATTTGAGTTTTACATATGCATAAGAATGAATGATATATCATGTTATAACTAGTATATCAATTGAATTGTTTTTTGATTAGCAGTTTATAGTCGATCTTCCATGCGGATCGGTACGCAGAGTGAAGGATCATCCATATTTCAGCAGCAGCAGCAGCAGCAGCAGCTTGAAATTAAGCAGCATTAGGGTAGTGGAATTGGTGGGACCAATGGGAGAATGTGAGTATGATGAGTTTGTGATGTATGTGATTGAGTGTGCGAAACTAGTGGAGAAGATAATTATTGATCCTTGTTCACCATCAAGGGTTGGAACTCCTCAACTGAGTTGCTGATCAGGGACGCTAAAGAGTATAGACAGCATAGACTGCGTGCTATGGACTTGGCAGCGAAATTCCCTTTATGGGATTTTGTAATACCTTTAGAAATATAATACTAACTATTTGAATTTTATATATATTAGATAGATAGATCAACTATTATTATTATTATTATTATTATTATTATTATTATTATTATTTAGGAATATTGGAATTGGAATTATTTGTTTAATTTCAGCAGTTTCTTTTCTTTGAACTGAAATTTCAATTTAATTCTTTCGTTTCAGAGAAAATAGGGAATACTACATTTAATTATTAATTAATTAATGTAATTGCAACTAGAGCTAGGTATATCAAAAATCATACAATAGTGATACTAATTAGGAACAAATTAAAATTACGAGTGGAGGATGCTTAATTTGACTTCATCTTGCTTAATTTAATTAATTAATTTTGTTTTATCATGGCTATCTGCTAGCTTCTTCACTTTTGCAATATATATATATATATATATATATATTGCAATCTTGGTCGAGTATGCAATATTAGTACTGCGGCCAAACATCCAATAATCCAAGAAACCTACTGTTAACATTATATCATGCAGACACGAATTCCACGAACTATTTGCTGTTTAGATTAGACATGCCAGAATATATACTGTTAACATTAATCTATCTATGCCATGATTAAACATGTCTGTAAATGTCTTGCAGTTATTAACCATATCAAATTAAAATTTGTGGTAATTAATTAAGCACACCATGCTAGCATATATTTACATCATATATATCTACATACTTTAATTCCCCTTTTGCTTGTTTTAATGTGGTGCAAATAGCCGAAGAAGATCATTCAAAGCTTTTTCCCCTTTGTCAGCCACTAATTGAAGGCAGATTATTCAAGTCTAATATTATTAATACAATATTGTGGATTATATCCTCTTTAATTTAATTCACATGGAGAGATAGTGAATTATTTAGTTGCAAAGTAAATTTGACTGATCTTGACAGAGACTATCGAATAAATTAAAATAATTAACTAATAACACGGGTATTAAATCAAAATAACATTATTTGAAGAATTGAACGCGAACAAATATGATAAAATTATTAGTCCTAAATCTTTCCATCATGTTATTTTGATTTCTTAAGAAATCACAAACAAGTGCTTAGTAGTTTATTTTACTCTGTTTTATTTTAATTTTTCTCAATCACATTAATTTGATTTCTTAAGATAAATTCATTACTTAATTATTTTCGGTAATTAATGGATTAACTTTCCTCGTAAAACCGACAACTTCTCATCACTGTAGTACTTGTTTGTGATACGTGTACTTGCGTTCGTAATTTACACAATACTGATTTAATCATGTCTTATTTTATTTTGCAAGAAATTAGCAAGGTGTGCTAGTTAGATGAAGGTGGACTATGATCGATTAGATCAACTAAGCACAGGGTCAGGGCTTGGGACTTAGTTCACTTGATTGTGGTGGTGGTAGATTATTATTAGCCAGATTTATGGGAAATAAAATATTGTGTACAGTCATATAATCCTGCGTTTTATCTTTAATTTGTTGCTTTAAGGCATTTTTAGCAATTTTGGCATCATCTTTTAACTTATCTTTCTAATTCTGCAAGTCATTGATAATAGCATTCTAATCTCACTCTTAATTTTTTTTTTTTTAGACAACTCTAATTCGTTAAAATTCTTCCATACAAGTTTACTACTAAATGATGCGGGGCACTTATATTTCTATTGGTCTAGAATAGAATGTTTTATATATCAAAAATGCAAAAAATAATATTCAACATGATAGACACTATTGATTGAAGAATTTAACTTGAGAAAATTCTTATTGCAAAGAATACTATACTTAATTTTCTATGTTTTCAAATATATATAACTATATATATATATATATATATAGTTGATAACCTTTTTATATATACTCATAAAAACTTTCAATAAATTTTATGCGAAATGCAACAAAAAAATAAAATAAAATCTACGTGATAAGTTCACCATGGCATGTACACTAGTGGTGTTGTTCAGTTCACTTGATTATTGTGGTAATGGTGGTGGTGGATTATTATTGGCCTGATTTATAGGAAATAAAATATTGTGTACAGCCATATAGTTTGACATTTTATCTTAAATTTGTTTGCTCAAGATATCTTTAGCAATTTTTTCATTTTTTTAAAATTCTCTATCTGATTCTATAAGTCATTGATAGTAACCCCGATCTCACTCTTAATCTTCTCACAATCTTCCATAATTTTTGACAACTCTAACTCAATAACATACTTACATGCAACTTTACTACTCGATGACAGGGCATCTATACCATATATATATATATATATATATATATATATATACTTTCTGTAATGATAGAAATGATAATTCCAACTCGGCGCACATAAGAATAATTAATGCAAATGTACCATAAATCCTAACTAATAAGTCATATCATATCATGTCATCTCATATTATATTATAACTAATTACGTACTAACACGCATCAAAACTAGCAACCAAACCAATCATTCATGTTAGTAAGTTATATCATATTATTATATAACATGAAACTCAAATATTTAGAGTATCTGAGTAAATGTGTCGTTTATGGTTAGTTGACTCACGGTCATGAGAAGATTTTTAATATATTTTTTAAACTTTTTATTTAATTGATACAATTCCAAATTTTAGGAAAGGAATTTGATAATAATCCTTGTAAAAAAAAGATGACATGAATTTTAAAAAAAAAAAAAAAAAAAAGACATTAAATAGTAAATATATGTATATATTCTTTTCATATCATTGTAAAATAAATATTTATTTAATTTTTAGTATTTATTTTTAGCATATACAATAGAGTAGATTGTCGAGTAAATTGATTGTATAATTAGAGTTCCATATAGATGAAAAGACAAAAATGAAAAAAGAATAAGGGAAAAAAAGAATAAAAGGAGAAATTTGGGGAAACGAGAAAAAGGGTAGTACATAAAAATACGTACAAGTTTAAAAATTACTACTTCTTATCACGAATCGCCAAACAAAGTATGAAACCTCCTAAAACGATAAGGCATGTTAGTATAAAATGTCGAAGCAAAAGCACGCAAGTTTCAGATTCAAACGCCCAAGCAAACAAGTACACTTCTGGATGAACAGCAATCGACAATGAACAATAGCCTGAGAGCATCAAATTATGGGTAGAATGCGTACGGGTTAATTGTGGGAATGAAAGCATACATGAATTGTTCGAGACGACCTATGTACATCTTGCCATTAATGAAGGAGAAAGTACGAAGGCAAACCAAAAAGGTTTACATCACATTCTCTCAAAAACTCCTAAGCCTTTTAAAATTGACCATTCTAAAATACTTCTCTTACAAGTAACTTGACATTCTAAAAATCTTTATGTGGTTGTCAAGTTAGTTAAGTAATTAGTTGTCAAATGAGTTTTCAAATTATACTAAACTCTCCTAAAGAGGTGGAGAGATCTATGTAAGAAGGACGTGGAAACATTTGTGCTCATGCAACATCAAATACACATATGTAATACAAAGTAGTAATAAAATTTGCTGTTTTGTTATTCTTTTGAATTTTTTGAGATGAATACCTTCCTTCTCCTTTTTTCATACAAGATCAAATTTATTAACAGAATTAACTTAGTAAGGTTAAAGCCTAAAAAGCCAAACTAAGTGCTCATGCATATTAATATGAATATGATAACTTAACCATATTGTAACCTGTACTGTGAGGGAGAGATTCCATCTATTTCCCCCCAGATCTGAAGCTTGTGATCAGCTGCTATAATTTGCATAACAGTTTAGCACTATATATATATATATATATGCATGTAAGTATATATATCAAAGCACAAATAATTATTATATTCATCTTATATCTCAAGATTTATAGGTTTCTTTATAAACAATATACTATGCTATACTAGTTCTTTCTTTTTATTTTTCGAATTCTATAATTGAACTATTTTCCCAATTGGAAGCTAATAGTTAATTAAAAGAAATTGAACGCACTCACAATTTATGACGAACGAGGCAGGGTTATGGCGACTTTGATTACTGCATTGACAGGCGAGTCAGTTTCTTACTCGCAGGCGAACGTCCTTAGGGTCGTGAAGGGTGAATTTGGGGGTGGAACTTGGAGCTTGAGATTGGATATTCTACCAGGATTGCTTTGAATTTGATTTGAGACTGGAATGAATTTTGTTCAGTAATTTTGAATTTTCTCCTTATCTTACTTTTCAATATTGTTGATATATGATGTGGTTTGATTCTGGATTCTAACCAAAGTATTTTGACTTTTTGGCCCAGGGATTTGAGCTTGTAACTTTCGAAGGAAAGATACTCAAGTAGATAGTACAGTTAATGAGCGTGAAGATGAAAGTAAAGGCTATGGCTCTCCTCAATGTACGTGGGAGAAAAGTCATAGCCTTTGCTATTGTGAACAATATCATGCACAAAAATGATTATTTAAGTCTTGAGCAACTTGGGAGGTCGGAATTTGGGTTGCTAAAGGTGGATATAAACCTACTGATTTGCTGAATTGTGCCATTATGTCTATATCTTTTCACAAGATGGTGTACATCTGACAGAAAATCGAGAATTTATATATGCGCTAAGCACGAGCTAAGCACGATAAATGTAACAAAAATTTGGCAGCAGCTTCGGAGTTAGTAAGAAACACTTGCAAAACATTGACAGAAAAAAATAGTTGAACAACATTATGCTTTCGCAATAAACGCGAGAGAATCCTTCCTCGACTTCTTCATAAACTAGCATTATAAAAAACTAACTAGAAGGAGAAAAAAAAAAAATCATGTTCTCACTGAGATGTATTACGTTGGCTAACAGCTCTGACTAGTGGCTGAAATCTGTCTCTCATTTATAGGATCCCTTACTAAGGGGAAAAATATGTATATGAAACCATTATGATTTTGCCTAGATGTTGTGCTTTATTTAGTGAGGAGCATAAGAACGCAATACAACTAACTTTTGATTATCTCATCAACAACTGTAAATGGGCAGTTTGTAAGATCTTGAAAAGAAACTAGATAAAGAATAAAATATTCAACTATATCTCTGCCTTCCACCATGCTCAGCACCAAAAACATCAAAGGCCTAACTGTAAAATTCAGAGGAATAAATAAATGCCCATCTCAATTTCACGTTGAGAAGCGGAAAAAAATGTGTAAAAAAAAAAAATTTATTGCCATATCATAGCAAACTCCCTTCATATATAGTTTTGTGTTGGATTCTTAATAGTGTTGATATATTATAGGCGTTGTCTTTTGTGTTTGAATGAGAAGAGGGTACAGAGTTGATTTTTCTAACTGCAAAAATTTGTGCTAAAAAGTGCATGTCTTGTGTATGATTTGCCCAAGTAGTGGATTCTGGTAGAATAGATAATTTGTCGTAGGACTGCAAAAGGTTTTGGTGTCTATAGTTTATTACGTGTATGTAACGGAATTAGACAACTTGAAATGAACCAATGCTTAGGTTGTGGTAATGATTGCAATTTTGTATTCTGGCTACCAGAATATTTACGATAAGTACTTTTCTTATTATTGTACGAAACCTACTTTTCAGGTGCTTGGTAGACTGATTTCAGTTTTGAAGTTAGGGAAAGTTTTGCACTATAAATTAAACTGAATATAGTGGCTAGTCTCTGTCTTTTAAATCAATTTTGTTTTCTTTTTAGCCATTCGGGCTTTGCCCGAGTAACAGTTACGAGAAATATATCCATTATATATGTGAAGTTTATCGTATGGGAGCGTGTGTTAATTTTTTTTTTTGAAGAGGGTAGATATCACCTAAAATTAAGTGTAATTATTTAGATTTTATTATATACTATTCTATCACAAATTTCTGATAGTATTCTAATGTAATATTTTTAGTTTGTAATTATAATATTAAAAAAAAACTTTGTTTTCTTTTTAAGGAATGCTTAATGATCTTTAATAAACACAGATAACATGCAAACTGACCATGTTCCTCTTCCGCGCAGGGGATAAGAATATCATAAAATTTGATGGTGATCAGAATTTCTCCGGACCGCAATTAATTTTATTATGAATTATGATTCTGTTTCCATTTTCTTCTACAATGTCCTTTACCCTCCTCAAATATCTTCTGCCAATTCAAGCAAGGTTGACTTATATTATTATTTGGGGACCTAAAGGCATCTGCATGGCACGGATGACGTAATTTCCACTTCTGATTGGCAGCCTCTCATATCTGGCCAAACCTACATACATATTGTTCTCGTTTGGCTCGGTTTGGGTTTTAAACCCTGCATACCGAATTGTTCTATTGAATTAACGAGTTCTGAAACCCATTAATAACACTTGTCCTTGTGAAAATTGTCTTTTCTTCATTGCAAATTTTCTTTGACAGGAATTACTAATTTGCTTTCATCTTTGTTTTCAGAGCCTACTATATGAGATAAATATCACTGGTCTTCGCTCTGTGAGTACTGATGCTGCAAGTTCTTCTTCTGTTCCGCCTAGCATTTAACCACAAAACCTGTTGATCTTCTCTCTGAAGTCGGCCCAGTTACTAGTATCGTAGTGCGTCTTCTTGCCTTAGAAGTGAGGAGCCATCATATTTGCATATGCTGAGAGTTTAGTAAATTCCGTAAATCTGAAAATAAAAGCTGATTATTCTGTTGTATAATTGAGGTCTAAATTCCAGTCTGAACATCAACGTAAAGATGATAGTATGGTACCTAACTTGGCAAACTCTACTTCATGAAAATTTTATTCATTCCCTCTTCTTTAAAATCAAAGTTTTCTTTGTTTTCATAAAATTAATAAATACCCGCAGGAAACTAGTACTCTTTCACTGAGGATTCGATCTCTATGCATGTGAATGATGAATCAATCTCTTAGTCTTCAACCTTCTCATCTCTCTTTCTTCCCATCGTCGATATGACTCTTGCCTTACATCGCTAGCTAGGATAGAAAAGAGTAGGACTGGATTCAAATCCTTCTTTTGCATAGTCATGTTGACCACTTTTTCAGGCTTTATACGTCCAAGAAGGACTTTTCTTCGAAAATCTGGGTTTCCTGGATCCTTGAGTTTTCCCAATACAACTTTATATTTCATCTCGTATATCTCCCATCCGATCGGCCCCATTTTTCAAACATTGCGCCCTCAACCAATATGGCAACTCCAACTACATTACACTTGTTCACTTCATCTCTTATTTCTTCGTCAGCCTCACTACAAACCTTCGCCAAAGCATTCCATAGTTTTTCCTTTACTATCTCCCGAAAATAATTATTGAATTTAATCCTACATCTCAACTTTTGTACAACAATCCCAGTGGTGCGCCCCTCTTCAACATTATTAAACAAATCGGATTCCTCTTTCTTGGAGCTTGCTGTTGTGATATTCTGACAAACTTTTTGCTCTGAAATCTTCTCACACTTATCAACAATATGGACCTCTTCTTTGCCTATTATATTTGAAGGCTCCTCAATGTCGCCAGCAGGGATTGCACAACTTCCATTTTTCTCATCTTTTATTAGCTCAAGAAACATACTTCTCCATGATACAATCAGGTCAGATGCAAAATCCTGAATTTTCTTCCTTGGATGTCTTGTCAGAGGTAGAAGGTGCCTTACAAGCTGAAATAATGTTCATATATTAAAGATTTAAAACGAAAAAATAAAATAAAATTTCCACAAGTACACAACTAATCAAATGCATTTGCCATCATCCCTTAGAGGCCACGTAGCTCATCGACCATATTGTACTGGATCAGAGTAGAATAATACTAGCCACCTTTTATTATTATAGCATACAAAGGGTTCAAATAAGCTGTAGTATGTCTATAACAGTAATAATAATACCCTTTTCTATTTTAAACCAAACAAATTGCAAAGGGAGTGCTTTAGAATAGAAAGAAAAAAAGAAGTAAAAGAGTCATTAACTAAACCAATCAAATGAGTTGTAACGAGAACAATGAAAGAGGTCGTTAGGAATTGGGAATGCATTGTGAGAACTAGGTGGCAATTGGAGGAAAAAGACGGAAATATGAGTACGTGATGACCAAGAAGCTGCAAACATCCTGATTTTATTAAGACGTACGTGTACAAAGCAAGCAACCATTGCCGAAGATAGCTTAGCAATTTGGTTTTTCCGCTAAGTACACTCTGTACAAAGAGTACTTGGCCTATCCCTGTGTATATATTCCAACCACTAGTGTTTATTCTAGACACACAAAGCAACCATAGTTATTAATTATGAGTTCACAAGTTTATGTATACTGCCCTACCCAATCAAAAAAGAATTAATATTGTCTGCTCATGTTAAAAATATACACACTTTTTTCAATGAAAACAATCACCAACAAAAAGGAAAAGAAAGAAAGTTATGATGTAAGTAAAAAATTAGGCAAGTAATCAGTAGCAGCTGTGAGGAAACAAGAAGTTGACATGCAGGCGATATGAGACTTGTGGAGCTGAGCTGATCCAATGCGACGGTGCACCGGCGCACTTCCTCCTCGACCTCTCCCTCTAGACTTGTCATTAATTACTGCTGCCTCCTCCGCCCATCTTTTCGCTGTTTTGCACAATTCCGTCACCTCTTTTTCCATAGTTTTTTTTTTTTTTTTTTTTTTGTGTGGAAAAAAGAAACAATCAGTTAAAATTTGAATCCAGTTGCTTACAGATTCTTCTCCATTTCGTGATCCAAAGACATAAACAAGCAATATTATTGCCAAATTGCCAAGAAGTAAGCCATAACTTTGTATCTTATATATAGTATAGCTTTTTCTTATATCATAAAAAAGTATACCATACGATGGTAATTCTTTCTTTTTATTTATTTATTTTTATATTTTAACCAAATAAAAAAAAAATAACTGAAAACTTGAAAAACAAACATAAAAAAAGGAAAATTGAAAATGCGCGAACCTGCTGCCTGCTGCAGACGGCTTATGGCGGAAGCTTAATTTGGTTTCTGACTCGCAGGCGCAGGTCCTTTCTGATTTTGATTTGAGAGTGGAACAAATTTATAACACTAAATTAATAAGTTAATATAATTAAATAGGTGCTTAAGAGTTCTATTGGAGTTAAATAAGCAGTTAACAATTCTAATAATCTCTCCTACTAGAAGGAATTCTACCCGTACCAAAGTGATAGACGTCGCTTACATTAATGTGTAGGCACTGACAATACCACCCCGACTAATTAATTGGAAGGCTGAGATGAGCGGCCAACCTAGATATTACATATTTTAAACACTTAAAACTTACACAGAAGTGTGTTCTAGTCTAGCCTATATATTCATTTTTGGAGTCTCTCTATGATCGAAATTATTTAGATAATTAATGAAGGATTATAGGCTTATATTAAGCTAAATTGTTAATTTACTCGTAATTTCATCAGAACTCAGAGATTCAGATTTCACCCACTAAATTAAATAATTATATATATATATATATATACACATATATATAATCAAATAATTAATAGAAGTAAATCTGATCGATATATGTGATATATGATGATAATTAATTTAACAAAATAAATTCTGAAATCAATTATTTTAATTAAATAATTAATTTGTTACTAATTAATCAAGTGTCTTAAATATTTTATTTTGCAAGCAAGCTGTGTTAGCTTTAGGCGAAGCATGATCCATTCAGTCGACTGATCTGGGGTCGGATTCACTTGACTGTGGTGGTGAGTCATCCGTGTTTGCTGCTGGTGGTGGATTAGTATTGGCTTTATCTATGGATGCACATAAAATCTTCTTCAAAGCCAAATACTTCGACATTTTGGCTTCAATTTGTTTGTTCAAGGCATTTTCAGTAATTTTGACATCATTTTTTAGCTTTTCTATCTTTTTGCAGGTCATTGATAATAACGTTCTCGATCTCACTTTTAATTTGCTCATAGTCTTTCATTATTTTTGACAACTCTAATTCAGTAACATACTTTCATGGAGCTTTACTACTGGATGATGCGGGGCATCCATATCCCATATTGAAATAATAGAAATAATAGAAATAATTAATTCCTTAACTTCAAAGGCATCTTCAATCAATTTAGGACAAAATTTTTTTCAAAAATGCAAAATGAATATTCAACACGATAGACATTATTGATAAAAGAATATAACTTGAGAAAATTCTTATTACACCATAATATTATTATACTTAATTTTGTATAGTTTTAAATATATTTATATATATATATATATATATATAATCATAACCCTTTTATAGTCATAAATAACTTTGAACAAATTTTATGCAAAATGCAACAAAATAATAAATAAAAGAAAATAAAATCATAGAAGAATGAAAGCAGGAAAAAATTGTGGTTGCTTTCCTCCCGTTTGACATGATTATTATTATTATTTACTTTTTTGTATTTTAAAAAATAGAGATATTATAATATATATTAAGATTATAAAATATATATAATATTTTATTTAATATATGTATATATATATAAATTAAAATTTATTTTATTTTATTTTATTTTATTTTATTTTATTTTATTAAAGAAATAATCAAGCACATAAATAATACAAACAAAAGAAAATATAATTAAATACATACTGTAGTATGGAAGGACCTTGAAATTAATGCACCGAATCTTATACATATGTTTTGAAAGTGGAGGAGCTGAGCTAGCAGGATATATTATATATATATACCTGTTTCTTTTAGAAATAAATGTATGTTTCAAATCCCGTTCAGGTAAATATTGCTTAGTAGTAGTTATGGATAATATACAACGACTTTTCAGTTTTCTAAGTGCAACTACATACACTTAATATTAGCGTGACTCGTCTATATGTCTATCTAAGTTAATTATTCCCCTTTATTTAAAAAAATAAATAAATAAATAAATAAAAGACTTACTGATGATATTTTGCATTCATTTAATTTAATTTTTGTGTTGTTTTGATCAAATGGATGAATTAATATTTCCGGTCCGTGAGGCCATGTAGTAGGGAGTGGTGGTGATTAATTTTTTTTTTATGATATTTAAAATTGATATGTTTTAATTTTTTTAATTAAATTATACTATTATTATTGTTATAAGATAAAATAGTTAATTAACTATCAAATATTATATTGATTGATGAAGAAATAAATGATTCATATAATTAAAAAATTGACCTTTTATCAAATATTTTAATTGATTTGTTTTAAAATCAAACATTTGAATAATTAATTATTTGCCTATATAATATAATATAATGTAATATAATATCATTTCAATTTCAATTTCAGTTTGAATGCTAATAATTGATGTGTTATACAAATATCAGGGGTTCAATGTAAGCTAAACAACCCAAATAGTTAATTAATGGGAATGAATTAGCTCATAATTTGATGATATTAATTTGATTAGGTCAGATTAGAGGAGATTATGTTTGCTGAGAATGTACATCTATAAAATTACATGAGGTATTAATGTTTTAAGTTAGTAGGTGGGTAAGCTAGCTAATTGGTTGTGTCAATCCAATCAAAACCCAATAATTTATTTAATCTAAGTTTGTGATGACAATTAAGTTCTCCTTATATTAATGTAACAAGAGTAAGGCAGACAAATTAAGGGATCGGATGGCGATCGAATGGAAGTATTATTTGTTCAAGAGTTGAGTTGTCCAACCCAAATGAAATGGTTGAACAGTTTTCACCATATTCACACTCATAAGTTAATATAAAATATATCAAGCTTAGGTACCTAGCTATTAGCTAATAATCTATAATACCCGTACATAATTACTACAAATTTAGGGAAGGGAAGGGAAGTAACTAAGGATTAATTAAGGAATGTGTATTTTGGCGCCAAACAAACATAGTAAATTATGGATGGATGGATGGATGGATGGTAAGTAGCTAAGTTTTAAGTTGCTTTGCTTTGCTTTGCTTTGCTTTGGAATTAAAAATATATATATATATTAAAGACCACAAAGCCATCATATGTCAATTTTCATTATATAGTCAGTCAGTCAGTCAGTCAGTCAGTCAGTCAGTCAGTCAGTCAGCGAGTCATAAACTTTGATTTTCTAAAGACTTGAAATTCAAATCTAACGGTCTTTTACCCCACCCCCACATCTTTCTTTAACTTCTTTTTATTTTTCCTTCACTTTTTTGAATAATCAATCTCCTTTTTTTTTTTTTTTTTTTAAATTTTATATATATCCTAGCTAGCTAATTCATAGTGGTCCCAGTTAGGTTACCCTGCCAATTTTATTATTTTCATTCTATAAATTAAGAAGAAGAAGAAGAAGGAAAGAACATTCATTTACAAATTAAATTAATTACAGTAAAATTAAAATATTGAACGGAAGGAATAATTTTTATAATTGTAAACTCACCTTAACTGCAATTGGAAAAGAGAACTGCAAATGGCAGAAGATGAATGATGATATACAAGTAAGAAGGGGATGTATGAATCAAATTCTCATTCCAATACATGTAAAATGAAATTAAATAAAAATAAAAATAAAAAGTGATAAAAGCATACGTAGCAGCCCAACAACACAACACTTTATTATTAATTTTCTTTTAAAAGAGCATAGATAGAAGGCAGAAAGAGAGTAAATGGAGGGACCTTGTTTGTTTGTTCTCCATTCCATTCCATTCCACTGTAATAAAAACAAATCAAATCAGGTGGGAAAAATCAGAAAAATGCGAAAGCGTACGCGGTCCCTATTTCTACTCACAATCTCATCTCATGCCCATGAACCACCATCTTTTTTATTACATATTTATTCATTATTATTATTATTATTACTACTGTACTTTCATTAGTTGGTCTACATTTTGCTCCCCCACTTAATACTCTTTTGTTTTTTTTTAATATATATTAAATAGTTTGTTATTTCACTTTGATCAAATTGATGGATTTGAGTCGATGTTATTCTCAAATCAAATGGGTGTAATTCCGAAAATGAATTTTTATTTATTTTTCTTTTTTTTTTTTTTTTACCATAATTGCAATCACTTGAAGCTCTTAATATGAGAACAGAGTTTAGTCATTTCTTTCACAATTTTAAATGGTGAAAAATAATTAATTACTTGCAGCTGATTAATTATCAAAATTGATAGCATGAATTTAAAAACAAAAAAAAAAAAGATGTCAAAATAGTAATATATATTCTTTTTATGTCATTGTTAAGCAAATTTTTTATTTTTTACTTTATATGGAGAGTAGTAGATTAGATTGATTGTATAGTTACAGGTACAGATGGAAAGACGAAAAATAGAAAAGGAATAAAGGGAGAAATTTGGGGAAAGAAGAAAAAGAGGGTAGTAAATACAAGTTTCATACTTTTGCCAGACGGACCCTGCTGCTTCACCAAAAAGCAAAAGAAGTAGTTTCTTACTTTTTCTATTTATTTATTTCTCTTCCCTGAATAATATTTTAATACTGTAATAAAATGAAATGGGTGTATATAATATGTATGCATGCATGCATGCATGCATGTATGTATGTGTATAAAATAATAATAAAAATAATAACAATAATGAAATGAAATGTAAGTTGAAAGGGATTTTGTGTATAAATGCAAAATGAACCTCAACAGGTCAGAAACTAAATTAGTAGTAGTACTAACAAGAGAGAGGAACCTGGACATTGTTTCAGATTTTGCAGTCTTCTGTCTCCCCAGTCCACCCATTCTCTCTCTCTCTCTCTCTCTCTCTTTCCCACTAACCTTCTTGAATTATTGTTTCTTCCAAGCCACCACCAAGAATTTGAAGAAGAAAGAAGAACAAGTCTTCTCTTCTCTTCCCTTCTCTTCTGCATACCCATCCATGGGAGCCTCAAAGCTTAAGAAAGCAGCAAGAAAAATGGTGGTTGCTGCATGTGGCTCCTTCTCCAGACGCAGCAGCCATCCTGCTCTTGTTGATCCTGTTGTAAGTTTTTCCCATTTTCAATCCTAAACTTTTCTGAACATTTTCTAGCTTCCGAGAGTTTCTTCCTTTCCAGAAAGAAATTAACGGTTGTGTTAAAGCCATTATAGATTTCTTGTTCTATTTCCCATTTTTCAATTCTTAAAAATTTATGCACATTTCCTACTTCGAAAATTTCTTCCTTCCCACATTTCAGAGTTTTCTAGAAATAGTAAGACATTTTCAATTTTCTTGTTCTGATGTCGTGTAAATGCACAGATCTCGGGTTCTTCGACATTGTCTCCTACAAAGCAAAGGAATTTCTCAGAGGATGAAACCGCCGCCGCCGCCGCCGCCGCCGGAGAAGCTGAATCTACCACCAACAATAATGACAATTTGACTGCTAAGGTATTTTCTATCAATCTTTCACAAGTTATTCTTCCAAGTTGCTTGTTGCTTTGAACAAAAGACTTACATTTAATAACAAATAAAAAATAAAAGAAAATTTTTGCTTTAGATGACGTTCAGCCGTTACAGTAACCTTCACGGCATTCAACCACCAACCCAAAAGATTTTAAGCAAGAAGAATAAAAAAGAAGTTGAAACAGTAGGCATTTTCTTTTGGAATCCTATGATTCTCAAATTTGACCCTCATGTTTATTTGTGACCATTTCCCACGAATTTGATTAGAATAAACCCTTCACATAAGACGAGGACTGCCCATTTTTACTTTTTCAAAAACACCATACTCAATGAAAATTTTCAAAAATTAATTTTTTTTTTTTTAAAAAAAAAAAACCCATACCCTTCATGATTAACCATACTTGAAATTTACAAAGCAATGTGGGGCACAAAAAATGCTGCAGTCTTAGCATGTGACACTCCATAATCTGTATTGCCGGTCCCATTTGCTACTAACATCCATTATCCTCACATGATTTCTACAAACCTGTTTTCTATTTTTTCAATAATTTTGCCTTAGTTTTGCCTTGCCTTTTCAAGCTTCAACCATATTAGCTTGCATCCATTATCACAACGCACTTCTTATTTGGCTTAAAGTTGCAAATTTTTTTCCTTCCAAGTCGAAGAAGATTTATCTTCTATTTGCTTTCTGGCAGAATTTGTGTGCAATATGTCTAGAAGCTTTGAATTACAGCTCGGGCAGCAGTCCGGGCCAAGCTATATTCACAGCTCAGTGCTCACATGCCTTCCATTTCACCTGCATTTCTTCCAATGTCCGCCATGGTAGTGTCACCTGCCCCATCTGCCGTGCTCATTGGACCCAGCTGCCACGCAACCTATACCCTCCAGTTTGTTCCCTGTCTTGCAACCAAAATGACCCGGTTTTCCGGATTCTTGATGACTCCATTGCTACTTTTAGGGTCCACAGACGCTCCTTCCTACGTTCAGCCCGTTATGACGATGACGACCCTATAGAACCTGACCACACAGCCAATCATCCTCGACTTGATTTCTCTCTAATACCTATCCCACCAACACTATTAAGTCACTCCTGTGGCTTTCAACACCATCCTTGTGCACATTCATCTCCGCATACGAATGGGCTTGGGCACACCCCACACCATCACCACCATCATAATTACTCAACCAGCTCATCTTCATCGTTATTATTTCAACCACCAACTGGACAAATGTCCCCATATACGTGTGCCTCCTCAAATAGGAGAGCTGCCTATCTCTCAGTTAAACAGGCACATCAACCGGCAACTGACTTGGTACTGGTTGCAAGCCCCAATGGGCCTCACCTGAGGCTTCTCAAGCAATCCATGGCATTAGTGGTATTTTCCCTCAGACCTATTGACCGCCTGGCAATTGTAACCTACTCATCTGCTGCAGCACGTGTCTTCCCACTGAGGCGAATGACATCTTATGGCAAGAGGTCAGCCTTACAAGTTATTGATCGCCTCTTCTACATGGGGCAAGCAGATCCCAGTGAAGGTCTCAAAAAGGGAATAAAGATACTAGAAGATCGAGCACACAAGAATCCACAGTCCTGTATCCTGCATCTCTCTGATAGTCCTACAAGAACATACCATTCAATCAACATGCAAGTGCCATTTCCAGTCCATAGATTTCACGTGGGATTTGGCTTCGGCAGTTCTAATGGGTTCGTCATGCATGAATTTGAGGAGTTTCTTGCAAGACTTTTGGGAGGCATTGTTAGAGAAATCCAGCTGAGAATCGGGGAGGAAGCAAGGATAATAAGGCTTGGAGAGCTAAGAGGCGGCGAAGAGAGAAGAATTTTACTGGACTTGGGTGAATGTGAGGATGTGTGTGTCGAATATAGCTATGTAGAGGGTGGAATTGATGAATGCATAAGAACAGGTGAAACTATTGTGAGTTTAGGAGATAAGACGGAAACAAGTAATGAAAGCAGCGAATCTTCTGCAGGAAATGATTTGGGCATCATTGGTGGCAGGACTAGCAGTGTTGAAAGTTGGGATTACCATGATCCTTACATGGCTAGGAGATGGGCTAAACATTTGCATGGTTACAGACTTTGAAGATCGAATCAAAAAAACACCTGAACATATACATTTCAATCATCTGCACAGGAATTTTGGTCATTTAGGACCCATTGTTAAACAACAGTTAGTTTGACCACAGACTGCACAATTAATATTCAGCATTGACAATTAAGATTTTTTCAGATTTCATTTGTGAAAATAACTCCTTGTATTTTTTATATTCTGCTTCATTTAGCATAAACTGCTGCTAAGTTAAAAGCAAATATCAAAACAATTCATCTTTAGCTAAACAACAAGGATTACTGTCAGAGGTCGATCTTCAATATGAAACATCGTGTGAATAATCATACACTGAGAAGTCGTTATCGGTTAAAGGACCATCTACGGAATGCAGCAGAGAATAACAGTAATCGCAGAAATAACAAGGATTCTCCTGTGCCCATTTGTCATCCACAGTTACCTTGGTAGCTAGGTAAATCTTACAAACGTTGCATTTCTGGGGACGATGTTTCAGTTGAAATGTCACTATTGGATATGCAGCTCGATTGTGTATGTCCTCTGAATGAATCAACCTCATGTCTCTGATCACTATTATGTGCTTGCAGTCTCCCTGCAGGAATTGATTTTCAAAACAAGCTCAATTTGAAAAAGTTGGTACAAAAAGGAACAAATTATGGTAATCTAGTTATGATATAAAGGTTTGCAAAATACACATCAAAACTATTAGATTAAATGTATGTAAAATAAAGCACGAATAAATTATGCTGAGGCAATAGAAAATGTACCTGATGACAGTAGAGATATCCTGCACCAAGCTTAAATCTCAGGTCACAAAGCCGTGCCATATGCATGTCAACAGCTTGGAATGGAGGCAACTGAGAGGTTGACACATTCCCGAGCACTGCTTTTTGCTTTTGCTGTAGCTCACCATTTATGATGCATTCCCATTTTTTAAGGGCTTTGTCCTTAGAGTTTCTGAGCCAATCAAATATAGGTTCACTGTAATCTATCGAAGAGGGTTCCCTCAAATCATTGGCAAATACATCCTGTAGACATGCAGCATTTTATTAGAAAAGTAAGACAGTCTTCATCATGAAAAAAAGGGGTGAATGAATAGAGATTTTTTACCTCGATCAGAAAATATCCAGAGGGATCATACAGCTTAGCCTTATGCATCAGCTGGTCTGTCGGGCAATAAATTTTATCTCTCAGTTCAGTCAAAGTTTGTCGTCCTAGTACCAAGAACTCTTGGGTCTAAGATAGAAATTAAGAGCAAGTCAATAACAGCAGATAAAGAAAGGGTGAGAAATAAAAGGTTGAGCACAATAATAATGCACAACATATGACTAACTCCAAAGAATGTTTCCAATAATTTTTTGCTTGTTTCTCTACTATAGGAAGAAACCAAATTTACATTTTCCATTCATTTTTATGTTTGTAACAGTAACTTATTGGTTTGTGTCCCCAGTTGAAGATGAAGTCCAGGTGATGTGTAAACATTGCAGTTGAGCACCTAAGAAGGGACTTTGACCTTTTATTGAAATGCTACAGAGTCTGAGTTATACCTTCACCCATTTTCGTATGTTATGGTAAACCTCAACACAAAGAACTATTTCTGGTTCAATCACAGGTAACTGCTTCTCAATCTCTGAAGCCTTCAGCTGCTGTGAAAGGAAAGATGAATCCCAAGTGTGACTTAAATGAGCACATGTCATACTAGAAATAATTTCTTTGACAGCTATAAGATAGATTTTCTGAGAGGGCTTAGGATATATTAAAACATCAATTGCAATAAAATTTCATATAGATATTGTTTAGAGCAGACCTTAGCAGAATTTGTAGACCTTAGGGATTTCATCCTTTCAATGTTATCGGAGGATGGAATGGTGCATTCACTGGATTTGCAACTAGAGCTGCATCAAAAATCATACAATCATAAGCACAAATTAAAAGAAATGCTTTAAAGAATAAATTCCACATGTCATGACACAAACTTGAATGAATGAAGTCTTGCTGTGACTTTGTCTTCATCTTGCTTTTGTTTTATCATCGCTATCTGCTCTACCTTCAGAATGTAACCATCCTGAACATGCAGTGATAAGTTAATTAAACAGGATGGTTGGATATAAGCAATGACGATGAAGTTATAAAAAAAAGAAAACCACAATGGCAAATGTTAAAGAAAATAAAATTATATTGAATCTCTTTTGAATGTTAAACTAAATATGTAGACATGGTCTATAAATTAAAATGATAAAATAACATAAACCAGGAATCCTCATAAACTAGAAAAAGACTAATAATACTTAAAACTAGAAATATACTTAATAAGACTAAACCTAATGAAACTAAATAAGTCTAATTTCAATTCTAACAGCAAGTATCTAGATTGCTTTATTATTACCACAGATATAACTACAAACAATTTCCTTGTCTAAATATAACTTCACCTACCCAAATTCCACAGATATAAAAACAGAGACGAATAACACTCATATTTAGACTCCACATATAAGGAGTAAAGCATGTAAACTCCACAGTCCTAAAAAATAACAAGATTCAAATAAAACTAGAGTACCTTAGAATATAGTCTAGCAGCATAAGAACTAACTTCTTCAATTGTGAAAGCAAGGAGTGAACAATAATATGATATCATGTACCTCAATAACTTTTCCATGTTAAAAAACATAGCATACTAGATGAATACCGATCACAACTAGGTACATAAGAAACAAGACATAGGAAGGTGAAAGATAAGTGCAAAAGGATAAGCAGCATACTGCAGTTAAACAATTTGTCTTTTTCTTCCTTGTCTTTGAGTTCTTCCTGTTCACAATCTCTTTACAGCTTGCTTCAGACGGAGATCCAATTAAGAACTCCAAGGATGAAGTGTTCTTTCTTTTTCCTGATCTTTTAAAATTTCTGCTGGATATAATTCAAAAAATTAATAGATCAAATATATATAAAATATGTGAGGATGGATTAACAACCCCTTAATTTCACACAATTTCTTACACTATTTGTAGACCATACGGATCTAAGCAGTTCCAATAATTGAAATTAAATCTAACATATATAATTAATGCATAATAAATTTATCGTAATTAATGCACATATAAAATACAATCTCAATCATTAGAAGTATTTAAATCCAACGGTTTACAAATGATATAAGAAAATGTGTAAAGTTAAAGGGTTTTATATATATATATGTATGTATGTAAAGTTAAAACTCAAGATTACTCAGCAAATCAGTATCTACAAATAGACATTGAAACTCGTGTTTACATATAAATATAAAGTAAATGTGGCTTAACTAGAGGGTACAAGAAGTGTCTTAACATCATAAAAGGAGTCCTAGAAACACATGGAGCCAATTATCCTCACTAAATTGAAAGTTTCAATTTCATTCAGGAGAAAACCAAATACCTAGTTCTTCATATATACATACGTTGACAGTAAGATTAAGCAAGAATAAAAGGGAAAACAAAACATATATAATACATAGAATGAATGGATATGTAATGTTACCTACACGCTACAGCAGTTCCATTTTAGCATTCTTATGGAGAATGTTAGATCCCATTGCAATCCTGCTACTAAATTAATGTTTCCACACAGAACCATACAAAGAAATACAAGGTAATTCTTAATTTAGATGGAATTCTACAGATCACTCACCCAGCAGTGGAGCACTCTTCTGAGGGTTCTGAAGTATTTTCAGCATTCACTTCATCCTGCAATCAATTCCATAAGCAAACATTATTAAGAAATTATGATGGGGAGCTTCCTGCAATTGGCACCACAACAAATGCTTTCAAATACTTAAAAAACTCTTTTACATTTACTTTTCTTAAGTGCTTTTGCTAATAATATTTTCACTTAGAAATAAATTCTACAAAATCACTTCCAAAGGCACATTATCCTGATCACAATTGTCATTATTGAAATATTATGAGACACAGAATAGAAAAGAACAAAGCAGAAACCTATGCATATATACCTTATTAAAAGCTGCCTTCATGGCCATATCCACTAACTCTTCGTCCGTATAAATTTTGAGCTCTTCAACCCTGAATTGAACTGACTATTAAAACAAAAGAGAAAAACAAAACTGCAATTCTGTTGATACTTTAAAATTAAGTTCAGCGAACGAGGAAAACGCACGAAAGATCATCGTCACACAGTTCGGAGGAACCCAAACACAATTCAGCCTCTAATTCCTACAAAGTTAGAAAAAGAAAAAAAAAGGCCAGATTGGATAATTATAACAAAAAAGCAAAAAACTGTATAAACAAATCATCATGTAATGAAAATTACAATAGTATTACCTGAAGTTCGCGGAGAATTGAGGCCTCGAAATCAGGAACCCTAGTGAGAGGACTCACCATATTTCCAATGTAAATAGGCCCGCCCCTTGGGATTTCAATTTCTTCGGATTCCATATTCTTCATTCTTCTTTTCTCGTCTTTAAATATGCTTAACTACGGTGCCTGAGACGACGGAAGCCCAAAAATCTTTGCTTTCCGCAAATTTCCGGTAGGTTTTCGATAACCGATGGCTGATGTTTTGGCGGGAGCAGAAACTAAACGATTTTCTGTGCTTCTGGCTGGGAGTAAGGTAATTTATACCGTGTTTTTTCGACGTACACCGACTTTGGTATTCAAGGGTATTAAGGTATTTCCATTTGAATGGGAGGAACTACTTATTAAACGTTCAAAAATTTTTGTGTCAACTTTTTTTTAGAAGAAAAAGGGGAAATTTTTAACAGTAACTAGTGTTTAGAAAGGATTTTTTAAAATCACCATTACACAAAAAAATTTTAAAAATGGCCACATGATTTTTTTTTCAGACCACTTTACTCTCGTGACCCATATTTTTAAAACTCTCTATTTTCTCTCCTTTCCTCTTTTTCTTCTTCTTTGCTTCTCAACCTTTATTTACCGTCCACCATTTTTATCAAAGCTTGTTTGCTACATTTTGTGAACATAGTTTACTTCAATTTCCCATTTTTTAAATCAACTTCATTTTATTCAAAAAAAATTACAAATTTATAAAGAGAGAGAATCAGGTGAGTGTTTAAAAAATAGTTTAAAACAAAATATAAAAAATATGTGACACTTTTTTTGAGTATTTGTGTATAACCAGTGAAAATAATAAAAAAAATTGTGACAAAAAATGTGTATTAGAAACATTAAATATATTTGGTATAATAGTTAAATGAAAAATGGAGAGTGATTTTCGATCACGTAGGAGAGAAATCGAAAGTAGTAAGTTTTGAGCACATGCAAATTTTACTCTACTTCATATTTATTATCCATCATTTAGTGGAACTCGGGAGATTTTTTCAGTTTTGCACATAATCTATATGTTATCATTTGTAAAAATATTTGGATTTAGTTTTATAAGACAATGTTTGGATTTACTATAGGTATGGCTGAGTCAATAACGATTGTTACTGTAAATGGCAGGTCTTGAGAACTAACACTAAATAGTGGCAAAGAATATGTTTATGGCAAGATAAGAGGATTTTTTGTTGATCAATCAATAACGTATCATGATTTTATGCAGGTGTTATACAAGACATTTAAAATTAATCCTTCTAAATTTATCATAAAGACAAAAACCAAGTATTCGGTGTGTACACAACAAAGGGCAGGTCTTATGGCGGCAGACATCACAATCGAACTAGACTTTCGAGCATTTATGTCGACCAACAATCCTTATATGGCCAATCGGAGGGGATATTGTCGACTATATATTACTTTGGATCGTGTAAACAATGCATAACAAATAAGGGCAAAAGTTCCCAATCATGTTTCGCCTCGTACAATTCCTTGTATGCCAACGCAGTTCATGTCTTCCAATGAAAGCAATCAAGTAAATGATACCGTTCCTGCAATTACAACTTGGTACCAATGCAATAATCAGTTCGAGTACACTGGGCAAAGGTTTGCAGATTGATACTCTCAGCAAAGTCAAGTTCCACATATGCCTCTAAGCTTCCAACACTGACTCATAAACTTTTTTGATGATGAGACCACTGTTGATGAAGGAGATTCTCCTCCTTACAACACTATACATCAAAATGATTACCATGATATCAAGGCAAACATTTATGGCCATGACATCTCTTAGCCCTGCGAATATGGAAAAAATGTTGCTGAGAAAGAAAGTGAGCCGCAGGAATCTTGCTGTAACGGTCCCACTCAAAAGAGTTGCTCAACAGCAGTTCCATCATCCAAAAATCAATTTATTCAGTGGTTGCCTTCTATTGCACCATCAGTAATTATGCCAAGTAATGCAATCTCAAGTACTGGATCAAGTGATGTTTGCGTTGGGCAAATATTCAATAAAAAGTAAGCACTTCGAGACAAGTTGAACTTGCTTGCATTTAGGAACTATTTTCAATTCAAGGTTTACAAATCAACTATAGATCGGTTTGAAGAAAACTGTCTTATTGAGGGATATCAATGGCTAATTTGTGCCACTAAGACCAACCGCAATATGTATTTTTGAGTTACAAA
Organism: Azadirachta indica; assembly: GCA_022749755.1. Lineage (NCBI taxonomy): Eukaryota > Viridiplantae > Streptophyta > Magnoliopsida > Sapindales > Meliaceae > Azadirachta > Azadirachta indica. Next base: position 14,412,854 of record CM040451.1, on the reverse strand, counting down.
AATGAATTCAGTTTATAGTTGCCAAAACAAAGAGCTGCAAGTTAGTCATCACCAAGTAAGCACGCGCCTGACTAAATAACTAATTAGGGATAAATTCAAATACTACAGTCGAAGTTATACTCCTCGAAATGTTCGTGATAACTTTCAGATTGATTATGAGATACAGCTCTCATACATAAAGTTATGGCATAGTAACGAACACGTCTTAAAGCTTGTGATTAACGATCCTTCAGAGTCATTCAAAGAACTTTTATGGTACTGCACATGTTGATGGAAAAAATCCAAGGACAGTGACATCAATTGAAAAAGATGCCGACGATCATTTCTTGTACATTTTTATGTCATTGGAATAATGTATTTAGGGATTTTGCACCACAACTCGACCAATTATTGTTGTCGATGGAACATTCTTAAAGAGCACTTATCATGGGTCGTTATTTGTGGCTGCCTCACTGGATGAAAATAACAAAATTTATCTCTTGGTATTTGGTGTTGCTGATTCTGAGAATGACGCCTCATGTGAGTGATTTTTTCTAAAACTTTGGGCAACTATTGGGTTGATCAAGAATTTGATTTTCATATTTGATCGACACACTAGCATTGAAAAGGGGATTACTTCCTTGTTTCCTGATGCATCCTACGAATTTTATTCTTACCATATTTTTGGGAATATGAAGACTAAGTATAGGATACGCGCCCAAAAGACATAGACTTTCATAGCCGCTTACTTCCTCGCGGTTAAGGCATATCGGATTACTGAGTGTAATGATTATATGCAAAATCTTAAGGTAATGCATCCAACAATAGTAGATTATTTAGAAAACAAGGTTGAACTATATAAATAGGCAAGAGCACACTTTCCTTCTTGGTGGTATGACTTGCTAATCACCAACATCGCTAAAAGTATAAATTCGTTGTTGAGACACAGACATTCACTTCCAATCATATCATTAGTTGATCACATAACATTTAATGTATAAAGGTGGTTTTACAAGCATAGGGAGCAGACTGCTACCAAAGATACTTTCCTGACCCTAGTGACGTAAGCAGTTATTGATGAACAACCAGAGTTGTCTCGACCTATAACCGTGGAACCAGTGTCACGCTATGAGTTTGAGATAAAACACCAGGGCATTATTGAGGTAATGCACTTGCAAGATAAGACTTGCAATTATAGGCACTTTGATCTATCACAACTTTCGTGCGCTCATGCTGTTGTAGCATGTCGACACATCCGTTTGTCACACAATTTACTTTATGCACACTACTACACCACTAACGTATAGATAAACGCATATGCAGAGTTATTCACCTATTTGGAAATGATGTGAATTGGTTGATTTCCCCTGAAATGCAAGAAATCACTGTTAAACTGCCAAAACAACGTCCTCTTATTGGTCGACTAAGAAAACAAAGAATTCCTTCTGTTGGAGAGGACATGATCTGACATATGTGTTCATGCTGTCATCAACTAGAACATAATTTCGCTACTTGCAAAAATCCGATTCCCCTTCACCCAAACCAGTGAAATTTGTGTTATTACTCATAAAACAATTTGTTTGAACTTCTGCATTACTAAATTGTTAATTGTTGGAATTTAGCAATGAACTTTGATGGTAGAAGAAAATTAATTAATTTAAAAACAATTTCGATTGAACTAGGAGTAGATGTAGGTAGCCCATGCGGAGTATTTTTTTTTTTTATTATTATTATGAGAAATTGATGGATACCCCTCAAACTATGCTTAAATAATAGATACTCTGATGTTTCAAGAACGATAAATATCTCTCTAATATTTCAATAAATGACACATACCCTCTGAGGTTAATTTGTTGTTAACTTTGAAAGGTCAGTTTAGTAAAATAACTTATAATTGAAAAACTTAACCCTAATTTGATTTGCATTTACCCACCTAACCTCTCAAAGAACTCTCTCTTTTCTAAATTTTTTGGTGGGTTTTTTAGAAATAGTGGTGAAAATGGTGAATTTGGGAATTATAACAAGTGCTCAACTTTTATTTATGAGATTAAACTTGTGAAATAGAGGATGGAAAGGTGGAATTTGGTATAAGAAGTTAAAGAGAAGAAAGAAAATTGAGAGTGAAAGAGAAAGGGAGAAGGAAGAAGAAGAGAGAGTAGATGAAGATTTATGTTTCTAGAGTAACATGACCAAATTGCCTCTCAAAATCTAACAACAAAGTGACGGCAAACTAACCCTAAGGTGGCATGTGTCATTTATCGAAATATTATAAGGGTATCTATCATTTCTAAATCATTAAAGAGGTATCTGTAGTTTCATCATAGTTCAAGGGTGTATCTATCAATTATTCTTATTCTTATTATTATTATTATTTTGGGAACGGTATTTGAAATGACAAATGCCCCTTGCATTATCAACAAACCCCTAGTACCTTTGAAGTTATTATCTATTCATGTAAAATAATTATTTTGCCCTTATATATTTAAAAGATATATTAATTAACTATTTTAACCCAATTATTAATGTATAATGACTAATACACTCTTATGAGAATATTAATAGTATTCAATTTTTTTGAGAATATTTGATTATAAATTATATAAATTATTTTATTTATTAATGGAGTTATTTATAATTTATATAAATATTCTCAAAATTATAAATAATATAATTCATATAATACAAATATTATTTGGATTTTATTTTAATTGATTGTGTTGTAAATTAAGAATATTTAGTTATAAATTACATGATTTATTTAAGTTATTTTATTTCTAAATTAATACACTTATGTATACATCATGTAAATATTCTCAAAATTATAAATTATACAAACAATTAAAATTAATCTAAACTAATATTTGGATTTCATCAATATATTTATAGTATTTTTAACATATAAATTTCAAATATAAATAATATAATTCATATAATACAAATATTATTTGGAATTTATTTTAGTTGATTGCACTATAAATTAATATAATGATAATAAAATTATTTAAAATATTAATAATAATTTAGAGCTTATTATCAAAAATATTAAATACATAATTATCAAAAAATAAATTGTAAAACTATATTGATCATTATGTATTGATAATTGGGTTAAAATAATTAATTAACTAATATACCTTCTAAATATATAAGGATAAAATAATTATTTACATGAATGTGTAGTAATTTTAGAGAGTATTTACTATTTATCAATAGTTGAGGGGGTATCTGCTATCTTAGGTATATGAAAAAAACTACATCTAACCTGTTAGATTCCACGTATAACACTCCTCCCCCATTGAAAGTGATATAACAAATTTTCTTGGTTATTTTTTTTAATTTACTGTTTTATGCTTATCAATTTGGATGACCCATTTAAATTTGGGTTATACTTCGAATTTAGGTCAGGTTGACATGGAATTGGAGTTGGGTTGAAAAAGATTTGCTTTTCCTACAAATTAAACTTTCGCACTTTTGTAGGGTTCAACCACCAGGACAAGCTAACCTTCAATTAATTTTTTTTTTTTTTGTAATATATACATATATATATTTTAAAAATAATATTGTCATACACATTAAATTAATAATTTTTTAATATAAAATTTTTAACTATTAATTTATTAGATTTAACTATTAATATATAAGATTAAATTAATTTATAAAATTATATTTAATAAATTTATATTTAACTATTTAAAATTATTAAAATCTAAATTTTAAATTCATATTTAGTTATTTAAAGTTATTAGTTTAATTTTTTTACTAAAAATTATTAGTTTAGTCTTATACAAATTTATTATTAGTTTAATATTAGGTGTACAAAATCAACCCTAGGAAAATCTTTATACGAGAAATGGACCCATATTGAGATTTACATAGTGAAGGGTATTTTGGTATTTGAATTTTTCAGTTTGTGTTAGGTGTATCTTCTCCCTCAAATTTTATTCTGCCTACTGATGATTGACGAATTGAGCCTTAACTGCGAGAAATTCATGTACACGGCGAGAATGATTCAAGGCCGCGAAGGAGTTCATGAAGAAATTCATGGTTATCATCATATTCAGAATCTGAATCGCAGAGGAGGAATTGGTGAGGCGTGCGTGGTCATGACGTCGGATCCGAAGCCTCGTCTCCGTTGGACGGCAGACCTTCACGACAGATTCGTCGACGCCGTCACTCAACTCGGCGGTCCTAATAGTTCGCTCTCTTCCCTTCTCTTACTGATTCCTTTTTCTTTGTACTGTTGTCTGTTTCAATTCAGTGTAGTTCATCTCTGCTTTTCAGCTAGGGTAACTAACTTTGCTGAAATCTGTGAAATTTATTTGAATAAAATTGACAGTTATATATATTTGGATATTTGCTGAAAATTTTGGAAAATTTCTTGAGTGTTTTTACATCATGAAATGAATTATATTTGCAGAAGCTACGCCAAAAGCCATTATGCGGACTATGAATGTGAAAGGATTGACTCTCTTCCATTTAAAGAGTCATCTTCAGGTGATTTTTTTGAATTATTATTGTAGCATTATCTTTGTGATGTCATCAAGTGAAAACCTTTATGGATAACCTTTGATGATTCGTTGCTACTGTGTTGCAGAAGTACAGATTGGGTAAGCAATCCGGGAAGGAAATGGGTGACTCTCCCAAAGATGGTAGGTTCTTGCTTGTTCTTCATTTGCTCTCTCCAAGTACATTGTATAGATTCTTCAGAATTTTGCTATGAAATCAGTTTGGCTAAATTCAGATGTTGCTCTAGATCTTTCTTTGAGTAGTTACTCTTTCTTTCCTACTAGGAATCAGCATATCTGTTAGTTAAAAAACAAATGAAACCGTGTAGTGTAAACTAATCATATTTCAAGAGCTAATGTTTCACTACCATTGTTTTAGATTAATACTGTTACAAGAACTTCATATTTAAAGTAACTCTTTTTGCTTTTTTTTTTTTTTTTTTTTTTTTGAATATCAGCTTCATACCTTTTAGAAAGCCCTGCTAATGGTAATTCTTCTCCACACTTGCTGGCTTCGGATGTGCAAGAGTAAGAGTATATATGCTTCATTCATAGACTCTAGCAATACCTGTTTTGTTTTCTCTGGCCTAAAATGCTTCATGTTACTAATTCATGTAAGATATGAATGTTATGTTCAGGGCATTTGAAGTCAAGGAGGCTTTAAGAGCGCAAATGGAAGTGCAAAGTAAATTGCATTTGCAAGTTGAGGTATGTTTTTTCCACTTTGCTGTGGAATTCATGTAGAAAGTATTCTGCTAGAATAATAACTTATCCATATTTGAATAACCTCAAGTTCATTTTGCCATATTCATTGCAATTAAGAGGTCAAGTCTACAGACCAGATAGCTGATATTCTTAATCTTATAGGCTGAGAAGCACTTGCAGATTCGCCAGGATGCACAAAGGAGATATTTAGCCATGCTTGATAGAGCTTGTAAAATGCTTAGTGATCAATTTATCGGAGGTACAGTTGTCAATGCAGATAGCGAAAAATGTCAAGGATTGGGGACTAAAATGCCAAGAACTTACATTCTCGACCAACTTGGCTTTTACACCGCACAATCTCTTGACGTAGCTGAAGTGCACTGCTTAGAAGATGATGTGCTGCCAAATCTCCATACACAGAGAGCTGATTGTTCCACTGAAAGCTGCTTAACTTCTCACGAGAGTTCAGGAGGACTGAAGCTGAAAGGATCTCCAGGTGCAGGGAAGAATAGGATTCTGAGCTTGGACTCTACAACGGCAACTCTGCTTTGGGGTGAAGCGAAAATAGGGACTCAAGAGATTAATTTGGCCCAAGTTAATCCCCAGGGAATAACTGGGTATGGCATATAGAGTTAGAGATTCTCTCTTCACCGGTATCATTTTACAATCTCAACTGTAAAATTATTGATCTGTCCCAATCCGGGCTTTAAAAATGACCATTCATCTAGAAAGTGTAAATTCAAATTGCTAATGCTTAATGTGAAGACTATTTTGCCTCCAATGTATTAGCACTGAAGCATCGCTATCTTTTTGGAACATTTATTGTATGTATTCATTCAGATCTTTAGAAGGTGGTTGCAGGCAAATGGAAAAAGCTTTAGGTAGCACCAAAAATGGAAGCTTCCAATAATAATAAATTGATCCCAAGGATCCAAGTGTCGTGACCAAAATATGAAGTTGAATGATCGAAGGCCGTCTGTGTTTTCAAGCAACGTTTAGCAGTGATGGGTACCGGTGATTTCACCACTGAACATCTGATTTTGACATCTCATTTGATACACTGATACAGTAATAAGTAGTTTGCTTGCGCACTCGTGTTGATTGTATCAAATCAATGACAGTGTCAGCGACAATAATAATAATAATAATAATCTCAGTGAAATTGAAATTGAAGAATTGAGATAGTAATACCAGCGTCCCTATGTTTTCTATTTTTTACAAAAAAACATATAATTTTTTTTAACAGCCTTTTAAAATAAAAAGGTAAGAAGATCTAACTTAATGCTAATGGTTATGGCGGGTTTCTTAGTGGTAGTGTTACTATTACTATTTTACTAACGACTTATTTGAATAAATGAAAAAACAACGTTCATATTTGTGAGAACAGGAAAAAGTAAATGCCTCAGATGTTATTACCTCGATTTGAAATCTATGCACGAATCGTTCAATTAGTACAGCACGGAAAAGGTGAAGCCTACACTAAGAGTCTATCCTCTAGGTAAGTAGACTAGAGCAGGGCGGAAGTAGGAAAGGAAGGTTAATTTAAATGCCTTGAATGGGACCCAGTCAGCACCAGAAACGGTCAAAAGGTCAAAACGTTATTAATCGTTGATTACCGGTATATGACAGACATAGATTAGACGGATAGTATTAGCATACGGGTCGGCACGGGTCTCCGGTATTGATTCATGGATGATCCATTTGAAATTTTCTAATTAATTACACAAATAACATAAAAAGGAATAATCACTGATGAATAATGGGTGAAGAGAAAAGACAGAGAGAAAGAGTTCGAGTGTTTTATTATAGATTAAAAAATCCAAAGGTTGGAAAATGATAGACGACGAAATTTGCCGGAATCATTACAAATATGGACGGAATATAACTCCGTAGATTCCGTCAAATCCTTTCTTATTGCATTTATTTATCTCTTTTCGCTATTAATTAATTAATTAATTGATAATTTTAATTTCATGTCCCGCTGCCTACCATCACATCGGCCAATCCATTATCACTTTTTCCTCCCTACTTTCTTCCCTTTTCGTAATTAATGACTTTGTTTGTTTGTTTATATCAAACAAATCCCTAACTCAACATGAAAGAAGCCTAGTACCTTATAGTATTGAGTTATAAATTAGCTTCCGACACATTTTGTAGGATTTTGCTTCTACCTGTTTTACTTTAAAAAAATAATTAAAATATTTAATAATCATTAACTTTTAATGGGAACAACTTATTTTTACAATTAATTTCATCTTCATAATTGTAATAGCTTCAAAGTCATAATAAGTAATTATATCTCAATTTTAAATATATCTTTAGTTTATACTTACTTATATTTCTATCATAATCTAAGAAAATAACACCTAAAATATTTTCATATATATCAACTTTTAAAGTGCACCGCCCTTTATTTTTATTTTATTTAGTATTTAGTTATTTTATTATCAAAAAATATAATTTAGAATTGGAAGATGTTAATCTTACACAAATATTACGTACTCTTACATTGCAATGGACATAAAAGAGTTGATGGATTCTTAAAATATAATTATATATATGTGTTAATAGTTTAAAAATTACTTATATAACTCTTAATTTAGATCATATTTAAAATAAATATTTATTTATTTATTTTTGTCGATCATTTTTCAAAATTAATTATATCATCACATAAATATAAAAATTTAAAGTTTAAAGATATCGATAATCATCTAATATAAGTTTATTACTAATGTTAAATGAGTGCTTTTTAAATAATTGAAAGTAAAATATATATCTGTTAATATTTTAAAGGTTCATTAATTGTTTTCCCTAATTTAATATTAGAATCGTAGTTTGATTATTTCAATAGAATCAAAGAACTTGTATGATATAAAATTAAAAAAGTACTCTCAAATAAAAAATGCAAAAGAATAGGGACTTGAATGTTATAAACTACTTTTCTTGTTTATATTTATATTTATAAAATTAAGAAATTTCCAAAAGCAATCGGCTAATTTATGTGGCTTTTGTTTGATTGGTCAGTACGTAGAGCTAGCTGGCTTGATTCCAACTCGTCAATATAAAAAAATAAAAAAAATAGAAGAGTTATCAACGCGGGCAGGTCGTGGTGTAAGTAACTCACTCTCTCTCTCTCTCTCTCTCTCTCTCTCTCTCTCTCTCTCTAGTCTCCAGTATTCCCATTTTCTAAATTCTCTACTTTTTGCAAAATTTTCTATAATTACCTAAAATAAAAAGAATAATTTTTATTACTATTGGAATTATTATAATTTATAAATTTCTTTAAAGTTCGGTTTTTCTATCTGTGTTCAGCCTCGCCTAAGCTCAGCTCAGCTCAGCTTTTTGACCAAACCTACATAAAAATAAAAATAAAAACTTTTCCTTTATCAATCTTTCTCTCTTGTCTTGTGCTCCCTCTTTCATTTTAATTTTAATTTAATTACTAGAATTATTAATTTTCATTATCATAATTTATATATTTATTCGTAGAAATAAGCAGGAGCTCCGAAATCGCAGGGCAAAAGTATGTCATTTCTGAATTTTGGGGATGATTTCTAGATCTGCGTACGTCTCTCTCTTTTTCTATTTTTTAATTTTTAATTTTAATTCAAAATTTATCGGATTGATTTCTTCCCTTGCCTGCCTCTGTTGCTTCTCTTCTTTCTTTTCATCTTCTGTGGACTTTTATTTTGTTTTATAAATTTTTGATGTTAAAAAAAAATCTTTGCTTGCAACCCTAGTTTTGTTTCTGTTGTAATTCATCAAATTGGTTGAATTTTCTTTGTTTTTTCTTTTATTAATTATATTTGACTTTTTGTTTGTTTATTTATTCATGCTACTGCGAAGATCGATTCTCTTCTCTCTTGATGAATTATGAGTTTTGTTTCCATCCATCTGATTAACAATTTGGCTCTCGAATGTACTGTATGTCTGTAAAAATTCTTGTCTTTATTAACTAAACTTACTAAGCTTATCTAAATTTCATTCCATTTACTTCTAAAACCCGTTTTGTTATTTATTAGTCATGAAATTTAATGGTGACGCTGATATTTTATGCTGAACTGGGAAAGGAACTTTGTTTTCACATTTTTATGTTTTCCCCTCTTTTAAGTCCTAAATTTTAAGTCTTTATACCCTATTTTTGCTCTTGGGTTGGGAATAACTACACCATTTAGTGAAGCTGACTGCTTTTTCTCTGGTTTTTGTCTCTCTTCTGTAACCTATATATTTTAGAAGAATAGGTATGCCCTTTTTATACGAGTCAAAGGTTAATTGATAAATTTTATCAAGTTTCAACTTTTGACTAATTGGTCATGAGTCCGGTTATATTCAGATTATTGTGGATTGAGGTGTGGAAGAGACATTATTTGCACATATATATGAAGCAGAGGGTTTTAGACAAGTTTCATGGAGCAGAGGCCGTAAGTAATGGGGATTAATGCATCGTGAGTTTAAATAAATAGCTTCATGATTTTATTTGGGTAGGAGTAAGTTTTTAGCATTAGCTGGGTAGGATTACAGCTGCAATTGGCTGATTGTAGCACATGATTGAAATCTTGTATATAAAGGATGTCTGGTTTAGATAATAAGTTTACATTACCAATTAGACTGGATGCTGGCTTCAGGCAGAACTCAAAGATTTATGTGCTTGAAGGCAATGTATCTCACTATAGAGTGCCCCATTAATTTAGAAAAGTGCACGTGTTGAGTTGTGTAAACTACTGGTGTTGGGTTTGGAATTTGCCAATTCTTTGCTGCCAGTGATCTATGTCATCTCTTTACTCATTTTCACAAAGGCTTTTCTAGTTTCATATTGTTGTTGATAATGATAAAAATTTTACAATCCAGTGTCTTCTGTTTGTTCTTGATTTTGGTTTCTTGTGTATAGATGAATGACAAATGTATCAACCAAACAGTGTCCCTAGTTCAAGTTTAGTCCGGAGCAACTCATTAGTTCATGGTCAGCATTTAGATTGTGGTTCTAGCCAGATGGACCCTATGAATGGAGGGAACAATGTCAACAACAACCCTAGTCTTGCGTCAAAGCAAAGATTGCGTTGGACACATGAACTTCATGAACGCTTTGTTGATGCTGTAGCACAGCTTGGTGGGCCAGATCGTGAGTCTCTTTAACTTCTATTTAGGTTATAGTTTTGTTTCCCGCAATCCCAAGCTGTGTAAGAAACTGAAACAGGTTTTCTCAGACTGCATTTTGTGGTTGAGAATTCTGCACTTTCATCTTTTTTAACTTTTATTGTATAAGAAAAGTCTACTTGGGAAATTATAAACAAGTTTTTCTCTCTTTATTTCTCTTGTAGGGGCTACACCCAAAGGTGTGCTTAGAGTCATGGGTGTGCAAGGTTTAACAATATACCATGTCAAGAGCCATTTACAGGTAGATATGCTATTTAACCTATATATAGAACCTTCTCTTTTTATTTTTTCTGGTGGATGGTGTCAGTGGGGGAGGGTGTCTATTAACATTCCCCTTTCTCGTTTTTGACCTTTATTCATCTCCTTTTGTGATGCATCCAGAAATATCGACTTGCCAAATACCTCCCTGACTCCTCATCAGATGGTATGTGCGTCTACTTCCCATTGTCATTCATTTAGATGTAGATAATCACATTTAGTAAGTTTTTTCTTGATTTGAGAGATTCTCCATATTGATCGTTCAAATCTGTCCACGCTAGTAGCTTCTTTTAGTGGATTTCTGTTTGGTAATATCTTTCAATCTTTAATGCAAGGGAAAAAAGTTGACAAGAAAGAAACCGGGGATATGCTTTCCAGTTTGGATGGTTCATCGTAAGTGCCGCTTCCTACTTTGAGTTTTCATCTTTCAGTTATGTGTTGTTTGATTGGTCATTTCTGTGTTAGCAATTTGAACGTTTTACATTTAAGAAATTTTTTCCATCCCATAAGATATTGGCACACATGCAGGAGGCTAAGGCACCTGAGTCACACCCTGGATTTTAGGCTAAATTTAGTAATTATGCATATAAGCCCACATTTATGAATTTTGATCTTAAGTTAAACATCTGGTTTTGTCTAATTGATTAATCAATGGGTTAATTCATACAAGAATGGATGTGTTCTTTTTGTTTGCAGTGGAATGCAAATTACCGAAGCACTCAAGCTGCAGATGGAGGTGCAAAAGCGACTGCACGAGCAACTAGAGGCATGTTTTTGCCCTTAAAATTTATCTGGTGATAGTGAATCATTAATTGGCATGGCGTTAAGATATTCTGGACGACCTGTTTTTCTTGAAGCACTGGTATCTTGAGACAATATATTCTTAGCGGAACTCTTGCCAACTGTGTATTTATTTGGGTATTTCAATGCACAGGTGCAGAGACAGTTACAGTTACGAATTGAAGCCCAAGGCAAGTATTTGAAGAAGATAATTGAAGAGCAACAACGACTTAGTGGGGTTCTTTCAGACGCGCCTGAGTCTGGTGATCTAGACCCATCAGGTGATGATTGCCCAGAAACTGACAAGAAAACAGACCCGGCAACACCTGCTCCAACTTCAGAGTCACCCCTCCAGGACAAGGCTGCTAAGGAATATGCCTCTGCCAAAAGCCTTTCACTTGACGAATCGTTCTCTTCTCAACATGAGTCAATGACTCCAGATTCTGCCTGCAATGTTGGTACCCCAAGTGAGAGCCCGAAAGGTGAGAGTTCAACGAAGAAGCAACGAGTGGCCATGGAAACAACTTATACTAAACCAGAGATGGTCCTTACGCATCCAATACTGGAGTCGAGCTTAAGCTCCTCCTACCAGCAACAACACAACGTTTTCCTGAGTGGAGACCAGTTTGATCCTTCATCCGGGATGTCAGTTGGGAAAGAAGATCATGTAGAGGTTTCGGGAAATGATCTGTAATGTCAGTCACTGCAAGGAGTTGCATTTACAATCTATATCTCTTCCATATCCATGTATCTCCGGGGAGAATATTTCTAATTAGATCAAAAGAACACTTATAATCGATGCTAGGTGTCTTAGATATTAGGTGTTCAAGAATAGCTTGTCTTTTTAACTCTGATTTCTCTATAAAAACTTACATATAAGATCATGCTTGATTTTTATCCAAAATGAAAATAAGTATCAACTATCGTGAATAGCCAGCTGCAGGATAATATTCTGTTCAAATATTTGATTATGTCATTGCACCGGTGTGTCATTTCACATATTTTCTCGGTGTTTTGCAATTATCTTACACTTTATTAAGGCTCCGTTAACATTTAGAACTCAGGCATCAGCGTTGTGCAACGAGTACTAAAGTCTTGCCTGTTCACGCTTCTACACCTCAGCTCTAAAATAAAACACGCAATGAACTAAGAGTGCTTATGGATCCAATTTACGTGAACTAAGTCCGACCGCATTTTGTTGTTTACTAATTTCTTTCTATCAGTGCCAACGATAACCGGATAATCTTAATCTTCTTCATCTATGTGCGGCAAAGCCAAAAGCCTCCACATACAGGAAGTGAACATCTTATATTCTGACATGCAAGAATGAATCGAGGTGAAAGAGAGACCAAACAATATACATAGAATGGGAACTAGAAAAAGAAAATCGTGAACAGAAGAAACACAGGCCTGCTAAATCAACATGGATCAATATAACAAAAGGAGAAACTTTTGAATCAATGGACATTACAGTTATAAACAGACAGACAGACACCTTTAATATGTTACAAATGGGAAGTCATGAAGAGTGATGCCTCTGATGTTTTACTCGCCTCATAATGCAAAGCCGTAGTCTTTTGCTAAGGGCCTCGAGTTTTTCAAATTTCTCACATTTAGGCTTCTTTCCAGCTGTTGTAGCTTTCTTCTTTTTCTTTCCCTCCTTTGGCATGTCTGATGACTTTTCCTGTTTACTTCTAACAGGTGTTGCAAGTGCAGCAAGATTTGTCTAAAACAGGAGGAAAAAAAGTTTTGTTTTCAGAAGTTTATTCTTGATATGTGTCTGAAGTGCACAGAACATCACTCGAAAAGAAAATTGAAGGGCAAACTAGTATCATAGAGTATCTCCTTGCATGCATACTTTTCAATCAAACAACACAATTTTATGCGTATATATCTCAGTATTTATCCACTGAATCGCAAACCCCTTGTATAGAGCTTTAATTGTTGTCTGATAACCAGATGCCAAATGCAGGTCCCAATCGGTCTTAGCAACACAGCATCTTTCCAAAAGTTTACCACCCATGCTGTTGCTACTTGAGGGGTCGACAGTCGAGAATAATATCAAAATTAAAATTAACTGAAATAACATGTCAGTAATCCAGGAAACTTCATGCAAACACAAGTATGAATGAAAGAGGAGAAAACCTGATGGCCAATGTCAGCAGCGGTGCACTCTGCAGAAGATTCTTCATCACTGCCCCCCAATGAAGAGCATCTTCCCCAACTCTCTCTATTTGAGCTAGTATATGAACAACATTCTTCACTAACTCCATTCAGCTTATCCTGTATCAGTAACAACTAAGATCCTGTAAAATCATCTAAAATGGTAAAATTTAAATTCTACGATTCAGCCCACTGCTTGGTTCATGTTGGTAATTCTTCCTACAAAGCTGTATTGGAAGTTCATGGTATACTTGCATTACATTATTATCTATACGTTGAAGTTTTGGACTGGGAAACTCAGCAAACAATAACTTTAATAAAACCAGCCCAAGAAGAAATTCATAAACAATACTTATCAGGACTTAAGACTTCAATTGCATCAGCTTTTATTTTCAGATTTACGGAATTCACTAAACTCAATCACCTGCAAATATGATGGCTCCTCACTCCTAAGACCATTATCTTCACTAACCGTGGAATCCTGCAGTATCAATAACAATGAAAGCCAAGAATTTTTGAAGGAAAAACACTTAATAGATCCAGGCAAGATGACACGCACTGCTATAATAGTAACTGGGGCAACTTCAGAAAGGAGATCACCAACAGGTTTTGTGGTTAAAATGCTAGGTGGAACAGAAGAAGAACTTGCAGCATCAGTACTTGCAGAGCGAAGACCAGTGATTATCTCGTATAACAGGCTCTGAAAACAAAGACGAAAGCAAATTAGTAATTCCATTTAAAGAAATTTTCAACGACAAAATGAAAATTTTCATAGGACATGTTCTTAATGGGTTTCAGAACTCTTTAATTCGATAGAGCAATTTGGCAATTTGGTAGACAGGGATTAAAACCCAAACTGAGCCAAACCAGAAAAATATGTATGTAGGTTTGGCCATAAATGAGAGGCTGCCCATCAGAAGTGGAAATTACCTCATCCGTGCCAGCACCAGCCTTTAGGTCCCCCAAATCATAATATTTATCAACCTTGCTTAAATTGGCAGAGGAAATTTGAGGAGGGTGAAGGACATTGTAGAAGAAAATGGAAACAGAATCATAATAAAATTGTGGTCGGGAGGAATTGTGATCACCATCAAATTTTATGATATTCTTATCCCCCTGCACAGAAGAGGAACACGATTAAGCAATGCAGAAATGGGTAAAGACTTTAACAAAGACATAAGATCTTTGAAGTGGTAGATTACCGCATAGGAGTCAAAGATTTGGTCAGAGTGATGGGGTTGAATGAATTTGTCTTCCTTACCATGTCCAAATAAAGCAGGAATAAATGTTTTGGATGCTACCTGTGTTTATTAAATATCATTAAAGTCAAAAAGGAAACAAAGTTGATTTAAAGGACAGAGACTAGCTACCACATTCAGTTTTATAGTGCAAAAGTTTCCCTAACTTCAAAACTGAAATCAGTCCATCAGGCATCTGAAAAGTAGGTTTCATCATTTCAGCAATACTAAAGAAATTATCAAGTAGCAAACTTTATTCAACATGCAAATGTGTCATAAATATAGACAAACCTTTAAGCAGTTAAGTTCCATGATATCAAATTTGGCCTTCTTCTGAATTACCCGCCGCATGTACTGTACTGCCATCTTAACCTACCGGAAGGAGAAAAAAATCTGAGTCTAGAAACCAAAGAGACATCTAAGCACCAAATTATCAAACAGGCAACACTATCCAACTCAAATTAGTCACTCTATTTATGCTTGCATGCATTAACTCCTAATCAACAACCACATCCCTAGGAATATCAGAAGAATGCCACTAAAAGAATATAAGCAGAGACAACAATCAAGTAATTGATGACACCACTTTTCATAGCCTGACACTGAGTAAAAGTATAGATACAGGCATAGCTTTTAATATGCTGATAAGTATATAACCTTGAGACAGCTAACATGCCAAATTATTAAAAATTTTCTTAGATTTGGATTATTTTTAATTCCTAAGATCATGAAATGAGCATAGCATATGAATTCAGAAAACACACGTGTGTGCGCATGGCTGACCAAAAATTTAAGTGAGAGAAAGGGCTTCGCATTCATGAAAAATAAATAAGATCCATCTTTTAATACAACAAAATAAATAGGAAGGATATAAATGTAATCATAACTATTAAACAGAAGAGAAAACAATATATAAGACTAGGCATGAGTATATTCCAGTATGAATCCATATTCAGTCAGGGCATCCAACGGAAAGTGAGAGAGTGGTTCATACTGTGAATTTGGGAAGGCGGATTTTGTACACATCCACAAGTTCCATCATCAAATCAAACAGGTCTGCAAACGCACTATCCAAAACCATTCCAGCAATTGAAGGGTCTTCTGCTCCATAAAGAAGGCTGCATAATATTATAAAAAGAAAAATCATTTCCACTCTACAAAATAAGTTTGATAAATCGGTAAACAATCTACTGTGGTATATTTCTAAGAAAAAAATGTCAAATTGCACCACCATGCCAATTAAGCATATTACTCAGTATTGCATTCTTCCCACTGCATTGCAAACTCATGATGAAGCAGAAAATTCTATATATTTTGACTAGTAGCGGACATACAAATAAGTTGAGAAGTGAGAGAATACCTAGTAACTGCACCCATAGATCGTCCCCAAAGACCTATACGTGATATTTGTTTGTTGCTTCTTAAGTATGATACCACAACTTTGAGGTCATCTTTCTGTTGCAGATGAAAACAACAAGTTGCTTACTTCTGGGAGAGGAAAAAGGGAGAAAGGATCTCTAATAAGGAAATGTGGAAAAGGTAAAAGTACCTCATGCCAACCAAGGCTAACATAGTCACCGTCAGATAAGCCCGAACCAGAAAAATCAAGAGTAAAAACAGTGATATTTGATGGAAGAAGAATTACAGCAGCCTCATTTGCGTCTGCCCTACATCCACTGTATTATTTTCCGCAGGAAATTGAGTAAGTTTCCACCTTTCATGGGTTAAACACTCTTTGACAACAATTTACAAGTCTTTCAATAGCAACATGCACAATAATCAGAAATTCCTATCAAACATTAAAGAATGGATCGCAGAGATCACTTTGATATATTGAACTGTGAAAGGCATTATATTATACTTTATCCACAATGTACATAGCTGAAACTGCACAAAATAGTCATGTGACCACTTTATACCTGTTTCCATGGCAGTATATGACACAAGGTAAAGGTGTATCTTCCAGAAAAGGTGATGGCACATAATGGCTACACTGCAAAGCATGACCCCTTGCATTTCTAAGCTGCAATTATTGGAAGTAGATAAGATAGAAGACTCAGAAACCACCACGGAAATTTTCTTTGTCACATAATAAATAATAAAAGACGGCATTATTTTATCAATTGATGTCCATACTTGCCTCCAAGTCTTGTCTTCTGTATGATCTGCCAGCAAGAGTGAAATCCCTTTCCCATAAATACTGATCTGGGTTATACTCTGCCCTGTATGTCCAGCACAGCAATTAGCACTGATGTTTAGTAACCAAAGAAAGTACGAATGATATAGGACAAGTCTAGTGAAAGATGGTTCGAATTGTTGAATTATCACTTGACCCAAAAGCTTAAGTTTAAAGATATGGTCCCATACAATAGTATGAATAAAACTCCCAAATTAATGGAAGGAACAGTTTGTTTTTCCCACAGGAAAAGCAGGAGTCCATAAGAGAGTGTTGACCAATAATAGACAACAATGTTCAGCACCTTGAATCAGTTATGATGGCAAATGTGAAAGGCACATTTAGTAAATTTTAACAATGATACACTATGTTACTACATGATACCTCAACAAGATTGAATTTTATATCAAGAGAAGGAATAGTCAGACATCAAAAGCAAGGTTAATCCGTGTAAAATGATTTGGGAATGCAGGCGCTTCAATATTCAATCAAATTAAACTCATCAAAAACCTCTCTTAAGTCCATAACCAATAAAAGAGAAAAGGCCCTAGCATCAACAATTCTCAATCAACATCTATGAGACTGAAAGATGAATAATTAAGTAACAACATCACATAAGGTCCAATAAAAAGAATTAAAACACCATTTAGAAAGCATAATATTCAAGGAATTGAAAAGAAACAAAACCTGGGAGGCCGAATAACGAAATTGATGAACTGCTCAATCATCTTGCCTCCAAATATCCCTCAGACCTCCTCCGCTTCATCAGACTACGCTTATAGCAAACCCCTCTAAGAACCTCAAATTCTCTTCCCCATTTTAATTCAATATTTTTTGGGGTTTTCCGAAAATGGATAAAAAAGGAAAAACCTTTATCCCAGTCTCACTTCCTTCCTCCAAACCAATACCTTTTTTGGACGAATTTCATATACAAGCAATAGTCATGAACGTTTAACTCCAAAACGTATGAAAAAAGCGTCTAATTCGTATTCTCCGAAATTTCAAAAGGAAGTCCAGAATTGAAAATGGAGGTGATTTAGCTGGAGCTGAAGGTTGCTGCGCCTGCATCATGTACCATTGCAGCTCCACCTTAACAAAAACCAAAAAGTAAATAATTAACAAAGTTTGCAGATCTAATGCAGCTAAAATTTTGAAATTTAAAGCTACAGGAAAAAATGAATTAATTACAAAATGCTACGCAGATTGAGGAATTAAGAGAAGAAACAGCGCGTAAAGTATCGAATTTCAGATCTCGAAGTAAAAAGAAGGATGAGGAGAAGAGAGGAGACGAGAAATTTTGTCTTCTTCTAGTTCATAGATGACAATGAAAAATATGATATAATCATAAAACAGAAAAAAAAATTTTTAAACATAAATTAACGGGAGAAAGGAGTTTTTCTTACAGGGTGGTGTAAATGGAAGAGAGACGCGAGACAGGGGGCAAGGCTCAGCGACAGAAAGAAGAAGAAGAAAGTCTCCTTTGCTCTCCTTCTCTAATTTTTTTTTTTTAAATACTTTAATTTTAAAAAATTCCAAAAGAAAATCCGTTTTTGTTCTGTTTACATTATTTTTTTAATTAAAAATTTATAAAGTAAAATAATTTTTACCATCTACTCTCGTTACATTGATCAATGCGGCTGTATATAGTACATTTAATAATTAGTTGTGTATCTCTCCAAGGTATTTGTACATCCACATGACATTTTTGCATGGACCAAGCTGTCCTCTTATCCGCTTGTATATTACCCTTTCGTCCATATTATGATAATATGTCCTACGCGGTACCGTTTTCACAGTATCAAAATTAATACCTAGCAGCCAGGTAATAGAAATTCTTTTGCAATGAGATGAGAACTACATTTTCATTTGAACATTTCAATAATGAGAACAATGTATATAAATATATATATATATATATATACACATTAAAGAAATTAACGACCTATCTAATTAACGGAATTGCATGTAACCACCCTCTTTGATTTCATGTCCCCAAAACTAATACATTTTTGGTTGGGAGGACCTAGCTTTGCCCTTCAACCTCGGCACATTTCCTTTGCAAAATCTGGGCCAAGATTTCCTCTCCAGCCAGTAAAAGAATCATCTGCAGAGACTATTAAGATTAGTTACCGCCTTTCTGCAACTATCCATGGGAGATGCAGAAAAGATCTGGAGAGTTAGGTTAATATGGTCACTGGTAGAATGATCTTTCTTGCTTTTTCTTCTTTTGAGGGTTAGGGGGTTAAGATGATTGGGCTCAGATGTTGGAGTTGGAGCTGCTAGTGCTCACATTAAAATTCTACAGCCTACTAGTCGGTGTCACGATGCCTTGAAGCTTCCAGCCCCCAAGTCCAGCAATAGCAAATGCCTGATATAGCAATATACCGAGTAAGATAAAGATCAAAGAAAGTTGGAGGAAAAAAGAGTTCATAGTTTTATCTCAAGACTCTAAATCCCAAGCAGTTCAAAGAAAATATACCAAGTCTTTACATTGGAAGACATCCCAAACAAATGTTCATACAATGATGACAATGAATGTACATAAACCACTATATCCTCAAGAGAATTTTATTCTTCTGAATTTAACCCACATGACACAATAATGAATACAAATTGATTCCAGTTTTGCAAACTTGAGTTCTCAATTCATAAAAGTATAAGAAATCTTTTCTTAAAACAAACCATTCAAGAGCCACGCAAGAACTCTCAAGCATTTCTCTACCATGCATAACAGCTATCTCCAGGGACAAATGATCTCAAGTATAAACACTGTAAATCTGTTAATGTGATTGCCATTACCATGCAAAGTACAAGTTAATGAGACTAATGGAATAAACTACACCCCACTACCATCATTTTCCCTTCATAAAAGTAATGTTAGAATCCGAAACACTATATCTCTCAAGGAATGATGTGGTTTTTAGATTGAAGGCTCTGAGATGTTTAATATATATGAAGTTATGACGGTTCACTGCTCATAAATGACACCAAAATCAAGGTTATTCAATCAGTAAATTGTTCATTAAAAGACCCAAAAAAAAGTAACTAACCTCTTCCCAAGATTTTCCAGTAGCTTCAAGCAAAGCAGCGTTGCATGTCTTTAGTTCTATGAAGGCACCTGCAAACATTGAAGCTGCCTCCTCCCACCCTCTATTATGTCCCATACACCTGTGAAATTTCTCCATCAAACACATATTCAAACATGTGGGTTTGCTGAAAATTAAAGACAGCCAACAATCCAAACCATAACATGGAGTCATCAGCAAAGGCAATTGCTAACCAAAAGTTTGAATGCACAACAAAACACAAATGAATACTTTCATTTCTTTGGGGTATCCAACAGACAAAAGAGTACAAATAAGACACCAATAACAACAAACCATAAGACAATGAAATTAGTGAAAAGTACATGACTGTTAGTATCTCGTCCCTTGAATATTTACATACAGCCAACAATCCAAACTATAACATGGAGTCATCAGCAAAGGCAATTGCTAACAAAAATTTGAATGCACAACAAAACACAAATGAATACTTTCATTTCTTTGGGGTATCCAACGGACAAAAGATTACAAATAAGACACCAATAACAACAAGCCATAAGACAATGAAATTAGTGAAAATTACATGACTGTTAGTATCTCGTCCCTTGAATATTTACATATAGCCTTTTGAAGATGCTCTGCTGTTTGTCCATCCATTGCTGCAACAGAATAAAAGCTGGAAATGAAATGAACCTCAGCTTCCAAGAAGCCTTGCACATGTTCCTGCATTATCTTCAGTGTCTCTTTTGTTCTCACCGCATCACTAGAGCATAACCCGATTAAGGTTTTCAGAATCAATATTACCCGCATGACTGATGATTAACCAAAGTTGTTATGAAATAAGCTCTAGAAGTTCATTATTGAGTTAGTAAAAACAGGAAAACCTGGATAAAATAAGCTGAGGAATCCACCCCAACTGTTGGAGCTTCTGAGAAACTTTAATGGCATCAGCTTGCCCAGCTTTACTCAGCGGACGATCATGATCTACTAGAGAAAATTTTTTTAAAAAAAAAAGTCAAAAGCAATAATTACGATGGACAGAACTAAAAAAAAAATCGAGTAATAGTTTATATTTATTCTCATAATAACTCTCAAGATTATTCCTTTTCTCTTTAATTCAAGTCAAGTAACAAAATTTTTCCCGGTAGATACATTATCCATTACAATAAATGTGCTTTTGCTAATTCAAGCAATTGAAATTCTTCATAATTGCCTCGGAGAGTAACAGATTGAAGTGTTTGGCTCTGCAAGGAAATGAAGAATTCAGTTAAGTGAATACCTCGGAGAGAAGGGTATTCCCAGGAGCTCTTAGCATGGCGTAGAAGAATGAGGCGACGGGCGACTGATTGCGACGGGGAGATTTCGTCCTCCGCCTTGTCCGTGACGCCTGTCTCTATAACCAAAGATGGACTTCGCAAACGACCACGGCCGCCGCTGCTGCTGCCAGTTACTCTAAGTGATGAATTCTTGTTGCTAATGAGAGGAGGTGAACGGTTACAATTATACGTCAAGAGGAATGGGATTTTGCCGCTGGCAGCCATAGCCATAAGTTAACCGTACTACTACTGCTTTGTTTCTCTTCTTCTGGCAGTTGCGGATTCCGCAACTTTAACTTGTTTGTTTATATACATCTGTTTTACATTTTGGATTTACAAATAAGGAGACAATTAGTTTACTTACTAACCTTGACCTTAACATTAAAATTAATTAATAATTATCCTATTATAAAGGTGATAATAATAATTATATTTCGTATAACATGTAAATGTAAATGTAAATGTAAAATAAGTAAACATAATAATAAGACCATTTCATTTTTAATACTTTTGGACATTATATTGGTAATGGTAGTATTATATTGCATTTATATAAAAAAAAATTTAAAGATTAATTCGACTTAAGTAGCATTTGTTTTTTTTTTTTTTTTGAAATTTGAAAATTATTTAAATTTGAATATAATTAAATTTTAAATATGAATGATATGTTTATTTTTTATTTTAAAATATTTAAAAATAAGTACTAATTTGTTTATTTTAATAAAAGAAAAAGTTTTAAAATTGATATTTTAATATATATATCCTTTTAAATAATATATTTATATTTATAATAATTTTGATTATATTAATACACTAATATAAAAAAATTAATAAATTATTTTAATGTGTACATTGTTTATTTATTTGATATATATTTTCTTTAAAAAAAATTCTAATCAATGATATAAATATCAATAAAAATTAAATAAAAATAATAAATTATATTATAATAATTGTAATTATATAAATATAAAAATTTATTATAAATATTAAAGTATAAAATAAATAAAATTAAAAAGATAAGTAAACAGGATCATAATAAAAAAGAAATATGTCAAAAATAATTAAATAAGGTTTTAATTTTATTAGATAAATAAATTAATAAAATAAAATTAGTTTTTAAAAATAAAAATATTAAATTATTTATATATTCACTCGTTTATATTTCAGTTAAAATTTTTTACTTAATTATATTTAAATATTTTTAACAAATATTTATATAAATTAAAAAAAATTATATATTTAAATAATTATATTTACTATCAATAAAATAAATAAACAATCTCTCGTCTTAAAAACGAGCATAATTTATTATGTCCGTATGTACGTCAGAAAAATACAACAATACAGACCTAAATGTTTAGGCCGCAATACTAACAACAACAACCCCACCACCACCCCTCTGAATGTATAATTAGGTCTCGGAAAGCCCACAGAAAAAAAAGATGGCAGACCCAGCCCAGAAATCCCCTTCCTCAAGAATCGGGGTATAAACGTAAAACTGATTGATTCGACCGTCCAATTTCTGCTCTAACCAAATGATGATGAAGATGATGAGTTTGATCTCTTGCGAAGGTAATTCCGAAAATTTACATTATTAGGCCAGCAGCGGCAGAACAGGTGGAGCCTCCACCGACTAAAGAACCCGAAGCGTTTGGACGCGGATCAAAAAGATCTAATCCCCGCTCTATTTCGCGGTTCCATTTCGTCAAATAAGGTCAAAATTTCTCATTTTCCTTGCATTTATGTGTTAATTCCTGTGTTGTCCCTTATTATGTAGGGAAAAAGATTGAAACAAACTTGTTTATGTTCTAAATTGAATTCCTAATTTCTCAATTGGATTTTTCTGGCTAAGAGGTTGTATGCCCACAACTCTTGCTTTCTCTTGTTTTCCTTGGACTTCTTTCCTTTTTTATTTTTTTTAAGGAAATAAAACTATCTCATAGGAAAGAAACATAGTTTATGTGCTTAGATTATGCTAATTTCTGCTAATTTGCATGACTGAATGTAAGTCCAACAAGTTTCATAAACTTGTTAGTCCGGGAAAATTTGTAATTTATCTTATGGAATTCAACTTCGTTGTTATATTTGAGGATTATAAGTTCTGCCTTTGCTATGATATTGCTAGAGTTGCGAATTTGGTTTCAACTATTTCTTTAGTATGTAAGTTTAGTTCCCTTGAGGAAGTGATTGGAATTAAAGCATTGTTGTGGAGAAGAAAGCCATTGTGGAGGTTTGTATCTTTGAATCTTTTTTTTTTTTTTTTCATTTTGAAGGTTGCGTTTTTGTAAGATGGTGATCATTGCTTGTAATGATTTATTCATTCTTTTTCTCTTTTTTATTTTATCTGAACTTTTTATTAGTGAATTTTGTTTCTGTTTCTGTTGATATAAAGTGTTACTGGCTCAAGTGTAATTCTGTTGTGCAGAACATGTCCCAGTACCAGGGGGAGGAAGCAATATATTACATTGCTGATGATTATGAAATGGCTGAGGTAGATGATGATATGTATTTCCGTGCCAGATTTATGGCTGAGTCTGAGTCAGATGATGACGACGATGACGAATATGATCATTTGGTTAGTTCACTTAATGTCTCAAAAGTTTTTAGTTGCATGGTCTTTGCTCTTAATGCATAGCACCTGTCTTCTGTGCTTTTCCTTTTTTTTCTTTCCCAGTTTCCTGTTTATTGTCCTAGCTTTTCCTGTAAAATAGAACTCATTTTTTAAGTTCCAGTGACAAAATTCGCTTGCTCTATTTAGTTTCTTAAATATATTCTGTGGTGTTGCTTGTGCAGGATAATAAGATAACAGATACAACTGCTGCTGATGCTAGGAGGGGAAAGGACATCCAGGGAATTCCTTGGGAGAGGCTGAGCATTTCTCGTGACAGGTATAGGCAAACTAGATTAGAGCAGTATAAGAATTATGAAAACATACCTCAATCAGGGGAAGGATCAGAGAAGGTAAAATGTGTTTCCCCTTGGCTTCCGATATATTGAATCATAGGTCAACTGGTACATTCTCTTCACCATCTTTTGTTTGTCCATTCTACTTATCCATAGGAATGTACACCCACAAAGAAAGGGGGGATGTATTACGAGTTCTGGCGAAACACAAGATCTGTGAAATCAACAATCCTTCATTTCCAAGTATGGAGATATCCTTTTTGCATTATTTAATTTTGGTTAAGCATAGAAGTGCATGAATATGATTGATATGAGTACTATTTTTTTGGCTTTGCAGTTGCGGAACTTGGTTTGGTCAACATCAAAGCATGATGTATACCTTATGTCACATTTCTCTATTGTTCATTGGTCTTCATTAAGTTGCAAGAGAACTGAAGTTCTTGATGTTTCGGGGCATGTGGCGCCATGTGAGGTACACATTTGTTATGACAGTTTTATGATGTTTCATGTATAGTTATGTTCAGTTGTTTGGTCTCAAGGTTATTTTGTTTGATAGAGACATCCTGGGAGCCTGTTGGAGGGATTTACGCAGACTCAAGTAAGTACACTGGCTGTTCGAGACAACTTGTTGATTGCTGGAGGGTTCCAAGGAGAACTTATTTGTAAGGTAAACCATTTTGGTGCTTTAATATATTCTTAGTTCATTTTTTGTTTCATAAGACTATCTCTTTGTGTAATTATGTTACTTCCGATTGTTATTTGTGCTTGGGCTTGTTTCCTTTTTCTCTTTGCTAATGAGATCAAGGTTTGTATCTAACTTATTATGTATTGAAGCTAACACAGTCTTGAACTTTAAGAGGTAAATTCATTTAGCTAAGCTCTGCAATAGTTACTTTTATAGCTACCCATGCTCCCTAGAGTATGATTTTGGTCTATTCCAAGTGACCATAATGGATAATTTGTGACTAATTGTTTTCCTGCTTGCAGTATTTAGATCGACCAGGAGTTAGCTTTTGTTCCAGGACGACTTATGATGATAATGCGATCACAAATGCAGTTGAGATTTACGATTCTCCTAGGTTATTTTCTTTTTTCCTCTTTTCCCTTCTATTAATTGATCGGACTAAAGGTTCACTGAAAGGAATAGTGGAAGCTGATGTAAAATCAACTTTGTGCCAGTGGTGCTGTTCATTTCATGGCCTCAAATAATGACTCTGGAGTTAGGGACTTTGATATGGAAAGATTTCAGCTTTCAAAGCATTTCTGCTTCCCTTGGCCTGTGAATGTGAGCTTCCAGTATATCTTCTCACTATGATAGTGTATAGATTTTTCCTTTTCTATATGCATATATCATTGACATGTGCACGCACACCAACATAAAGCTTCACTTCCAGTGTAATTGTTCGTATTCGCTAGCAGATTTCAGGTGTTACCTTGATGAGTAGTAACCAGAGTTACCTACCTGCCTAATGTTGGGCACTAGTGCTTATTTTGTTTGAATTGAAATGCATAACTAGCACTTTTATTTAATGATTTATCATTTTTTTGGGGATAAATGCAACTGATATGTTCATTTTATGCTATCTGTTTAAAGCACACCTCTTTGAGTCCAGACGGAAAGCTGCTTGTCATTGTTGGTGACAACCCAGATGGGATAGTTGTGGATTCTCAAACTGGAAAGGTACTCTTTCTTTCCCATTTCTGTTGGTGACAACCCAGATGGGATGGTTTAATTTATGGTGTATGACAACAACGGATATGGTTATGAGAATGCTTTTAGCTGATTTGAACTCTGTCACTGTAGACTGTCATGCCTTTATGTGGACACTTGGACTTCTCATTTGCATCTGCATGGCATCCAGACGGCCGTGTTTTTGCCACTGGGAACCAAGACAAGACTTGTCGAGTGTGGGATGTCCGCAACTTATCAAAATCTGTTGCTGTGCTCAAGGGAAATTTAGGAGCTATTCGATCAATTCGTTTCACATCTGATGGACAGTTCATGGCAACGGCAGAGCCAGCGGATTTCGTACATGTGTATGATGCAAAGAATGAGTTTGCAAAAGAGCAGGAGATTGATTTTTTTGGGGAGATCTCTGGCGTGTCTTTTAGCCCCGACACAGAAGCCCTCTTCATTGGGGTGTGGGATCGCACCTATGGAAGTCTCCTTCAGTACAACCGTTGCAGGAATTATACATATCTTGACACTATTTTGTGAGAAATCAAAGCCGTGTTATATACATCTGTCTGAGTTTATTATACCTGCAATTCATATCTTCCATTTTTCATGGTGTACATGAACAATGCTTAGATATATATCATGTTACTATGTTGTAATATCTCTAGTTATTGTACTTGGGGTTCTAAATAATTCTGGGATTGTGTGAGAAAAAGGTTTGTAAAATAAAAGAAGAGATTGTAAAGAAGATTTGGAGTGCATTTTGGGTAGGCAGAGTCTTTTTTTAAGAGTTATGGTGAGTAAAGACTAGACTAATGGATTTTCTTTTTGATTATTATAAATACCAGGATTGTATTTTGTGGTCTTCCGATTCTCTTCCTTCCCTTCCTCTGTAGGTGATGAAAAACTAAAGGAAAATTGGAAGGAAGAAAATTTGAATGTTCATGCTGTATTGTTATTGTGTGTTTGTTTGTTTCACCCTTTTAGGAATTTGGTGATATACAAATGCATGTCATGTAATGGCTATGGTCCTTAAGACAAAATTTCAACGTCAATGAAAGGTAAGAAAGAAAACTCGTAAATCTATGATACATCTCCTAGCAAAACTTTAAAAAAAAAAAAAAAAAAAAAAAAAAAACAAGGGTATTGCATGAACCATAATTGGTTTGAATGTCAAACTTATAAAGCATAAAATTTAAAACATAAAACATAAAAGAAAACGTGAAATGTATTGTAATGTTTATGGTCCTTAATAGAAGGAAAGAATGAAAACGCGTAAATCGATGATACATCTCCTAGTAAAACTTTAAAACGAAAAAAAGAATTAAGGATAAAACATTTAACGTGAACTAGTCGAAAATTTTGTGAAAAAATATTATATTTAAGATCTTAACGTGTCATTAATTTATTTAGAGTAATTGATTCACCGTCTGTCTTTTTGGTTTTATTTTGTAATATTAATTAATTAAATAACCCTCCCTCGTACGTATTGTTGGGGACAAAAATGTAATTTAATATTTTTTAAATCAATCCCCATTTTAAAATTAAAATTTTATGAAGTCAGTAACCCAAGAGTCAAAAGAAAGAAAGAAGATGGCGAAGAAAGAATATTACTATAATATCACGTTAACCTGTTGACCAAATACAACGCAACAGAAACAGGAAACACAAACAAAGTTCGAATTTTAGAAATCATCATCATCGAACGAGGAAGAGGATTACAAATTTTAGATTTTGCATTTAGGGTTTGCA
The DNA here is from genome assembly GCA_022749755.1 of Azadirachta indica. NCBI lineage: Eukaryota > Viridiplantae > Streptophyta > Magnoliopsida > Sapindales > Meliaceae > Azadirachta > Azadirachta indica. The sequence continues at coordinate 14,385,196 of CM040451.1, read as the reverse complement.
AACTTTTTTACATTTGCTAAATCATGGCGGTGGAGTCACTGCAGATTTCTCCGGCAAATGATCCTCGTGGAACTCCAGGAAAAGAGCAGCAAGCCGCCGGAGTCGGCATACTCCTCCAGATCATGATGCTCGTTCTCTCCTTCGTCCTCGGCCACGTCCTCCGTCGTCATAAATTCTATTATCTTCCTGAAGCCAGCGCTTCTCTTCTCATTGGTTTGTTTTTCTTTTTTTTTTTTTTTTACTCTTCTGCAAAATTTTATAAAGTTCCCTTTCTTTGGGATTTCCGAATTCGCAGTACTTAGGGCTTTTAGAATTTAGAAAAATTTTTTTTACCTGAATTGTTGTTTTGTTACTGTTTGTTGTAGGTTTAATTGTGGGTGCACTTGCTAATATTTCTAATACTGAGACTAATATTAGGTATTTTTCTTCCGGATTTTCCATCTTTCCATCTTTTTATGTGATCCTAAAACCCTAAATCTTCATTCATTTTTTTATTTATTTGAATTTTGGCAGGGCGTGGTTCAATTTCCATGAGGAGTTCTTCTTCCTGTTTCTGTTGCCCCCCATCATATTATATCCTAACTAAACTGGAAACTTTTATGATTCATTTTCATGCTATTTTCACCTTTAGTATATTAGGTTTATAGTTTTGTTATGTGTACATATGCACAAAGCGACACACATCCCAAACTATACATATGCTGCAATTTGCATACTTACTGCTTCATTTTGAATTGGTTATTGAACAATATGTTTTCTTGACTGTATTCGTTGTACTCAGTCAGGGTTCAGTTTATCACCTGTAAGTACTTGTTCTTGTCTCAGAATGTGTAAATTATGAGTTAAATGCATATGTTCCTCCTTTATGTTCAGGCTCCTTGTGGTTTTCTTTTTGTTTTTGCAGAAACCTTTTTTCTCTAACTTTGGAGCCATTGTCACATTTGCTATATTTGGCACCTTTATTGCTTCAATGGTTACGGGTATCCTAGTGTATGTGTTTCTTTATTTAGAAACAACCATTTTCTTCACAGCATATGAGAAGTCTGCCTCCTAATGTTTTCTTTGCTGCTTATTACAGTTACCTTGGCGGCCTGATGTTTCTCATGTATAGGCTCCCGTTTGTTGAGTGTCTGATGTTTGGTGCTCTTATATCAGCAACGGATCCTGTCACTGTTTTGTCTATATTTCAGGTGTAGATCCTAGGTTTATCTGTTGAATAATGAAGCTAAAATAATTGATCTAGTAAAGTGTAGGATGTGGAGCCAGATTAAATTGTATAACAATTATGTAAAGAACCAGTAAATTCCGAATTTGATAGATTCTTTGTTTCCTCATATTATAGTTGAGTGCACACTATGTATATTATGAGGGATTAGCCCAATTTTTAAAAGTATTTAACATTTTTGTAAACCATCTGTCTTAATCTTTTAGATAACCTTTACCTGTGACATTTCAGGAACTTGGCACAGATATGAACCTTTATGCGTTGGTTTTCGGAGAGTCTGTTTTGAATGATGCAGTAAGTTTTTCTTGGTAGCTATCAGTGTCCCAATTTCCTTGTTTCTTAATCTTTTATTTAATCCCGTAAAATGTATAACAAGTGAAATTGTTCTTTTTTGCATGTTACACAAATCATAGATGGCAATATCCTTGTATCGGTATGTAGAATAGTTGCATTTGTCGTAAACAGTTAGATCATGATTAGGTTTTGGTTTAAAAGAAGCAGCACTTGGTATGCAGGACAATGTCTTTAGTGAGAAGCCACGCTCCAGGTGGGCAAAATCTTTTTATGGTCATCGTCAGGTTTCTTGAGACCTTTGTTGGCTCAATGTCTTCAGGTAGTGTTTTTCAATCCATCTTGCAGTTTTTCTAATCACCAGTGTATACTTTGTGTTATAGTTTATTTCATCTATATTTTTGCAAAGTTTGAACTTGATAGTTCTCCTAAATGTTTGCTGACTCTGTATATTTGGCTAATTTCTCCAGCCTTTTTCCATGCAATGATTATTTGTTGTTGTGCATGACATATGATTAGGGAGAGCTAGAACTCTTTTCTGCTTAAGAGCCATATGTAGAAATTTTACGATCACTTTCCATTTCAGATTTGATTGCCTTCTTTTTTTGTTTTTTTTTCATAGATCAGTAACAATGCATTACATATTGCTCTGCAGGTGTTGGAGTTGGATTTATTTCTGCTTTGATATCCTTTTCAGTCAAGCTTCATCTATAAATTTTACTTCATCAACATTTTTCTGTTAGAATCTATTGTGACACCTTAATTCCCTGAACCTTTTCAAGTATGCTGGATTGGATATTGACAAGTAAGTATTGCATATGATATTTATTTATCTGAATTTCTGATAATCCATAATGTATATGATGATTGCTGATTAAAACATTTTTCGTTCTCTCTTCAGTCTCCAGAACTTAGAGTGCTGTCTCTTTGTACTTTTTCCGTATTTCTCGTAAGTAGTCTCCTGGGCATTTACTTTTAATGTTCTGAAAATTTTCCAATGTCCATCTAAGGTGTCAAATCTTCTTTTTCTTAGGTACATGCTCGCAGAAGGTCTTGGCCTCTCTGGTATTGTGTCAATATTGTTCACAGGAATTGTAAGTGGATATATATGGTTTTCACAAAATACTATGATCACCTATAATATGTTGGAGTGGTGTAACAGCAATGTTCTGTTATAGGTCATGAAGCGTTATACATACTCAAATTTGTCAGAAAACTCTCAGCGATTTGCATGTGCATTTTTCCATTTGATATCATCACTGGCAGAGACATTTGTGTAAGTGAGCTTTCATTATTTTCATCTCATATTGGTTATTAAAGGTAGCTTTTCTAGCTATGCAACGCAACACCTCCATCTTTATTTTCTTTTATTTTTATTTTTATTTTCAGATTTATCTACATGGGCTTTGATATTGCCATGGAAAAGCACAGCTGGTCACACCTCGGGTTTATCTTTTTCTCAATTGTATCCTTGGATCCTATATTTGGAAATTAAAGCTTAACAATTACTTTAACTGAAAGAACCTGATGTTTTTCCTTAACTAGCTCTGTATCATTTCAGTTATTCATTATAGTTGCCAGGTATGGTTGCTGCATTTGCTAATATTTTGTATTACATATGAGGCAATTTCAATGTTTACCATTGATCTTATTTTATCTCGAGGAATTTTTAATCTGGTCATCAATTTGTGTAGGGCAGTAAATGTCTTTTCTTGTGCGTATTTGGTTAATTTGGTAAGACCTGCACATCGACAAATTCCTCTAAAACATCAAAAAGCACTTTGGTACAGTGGTAAGAAGAGCAGACGTGCTGACAATTTTGGATTTCTTTATTTTTATAAATCCTGCTGGTTCAGGATTGAGGCTTAGTATACTTATTTTACTTTTGCTTGTTGCCATATCCTTATGAATTATGGGCTTGTTAGGACTTCGTGGTGCTATGGCTTTTGCTCTTGCTTTGCAATCAATTCATGATCTCCCAGAAGGACATGGTCAGACTATATTCACTGCAACCACAGCCATAGTTGTTTTGACGGTAAGAAAGATTTCTTTCATTCATTCATTCGTCTCAACTCAGAACTGAACCTGCTTAGGGTAGTTATACTTTCAAAATATACCAAATGTTCCAACCGATGTTTCAGGTTCTATTGATTGGTGGTTCAACTGGTACCATGCTGGAAGCTTTACAAGTCGTAGGTGATGGTCATGATGGCACCTTGGGTGAAGTAAGTTCTGCCAAAATAATGTACTAGCTCGTTTAATGCATCTGCAGAAATTTCGAGAATTGCTCAGTTGATGAGAGTACATAGTGGAACTAGGATACCTCAGCTTACATCCTTGTAATTAGTTTTGCAAGTGTTCTAATCTCTGATTTGTCTTCAGAACTTTGAGGGTAACAATGGTTATGTTGCTCCATCTTATAATGAGGGTTCAACATCTGGGAATCGGTTGAAGATGAAACTGAAAGAGTTTCACAGGAGGTAGCATTTGAATGTTTACCTTATCATGCAACCTTCAGGCCTTCCTTTGCACATTCATTCGTCTGTTAAGTGTTTAATTTGCGTTTTACGAACCTTCTTGCAGTGCAGCATCATTCACAGCATTAGATAGGAATTTTCTGACCCCCTTCTTTACAAGTCACAACGGAGAAGATGAAGAGGAGGCTGGTAAGATAGACTGTTACATTCTTAAAAGTTATGGTCTACAGATTCTGCCGCCTAAAAAATATTGATGAGAATATTGTATTATCTATGGCTTGTGATTGCATTAACTTAGCTGATCCGTCAGTTGACTGAGTTAAGGTTGAACCACACCAACTGAATTGATTTTTTAATTTATTCTGGGTTTCAAAAATGGTTTCTTGTTTGGAGAAAATGCCTTTCTGCACTTCTCTATTGTCTAGTTGCCTATATTTTGAGAATACTTGACGACATGAATTATTTCCTCTTTAACCCCTATACTTATAATACTACCATTTACATAACTACCTTCCTAAATCTTGCCATGTGCTTTTTACAAGCTTTATGTATTCTACAAGTTTTTACTGTCTGTAACGTTGGACCAAGTTTATCATGCTTTTGTTGTAACCGTAGTTTTTGTTTTAAATGATTCTTGATTCTTTGAATGTTTTTACAGAGGAGTTGATTCCAAGTTCCAGAAGAGGGAGTTTCCATGGCCATGGCTAAGTTTTGCTGACAAGTCTATATGAGAAACACGTAGGAAACCAGATCAAGTCAGACTTGTAGATAAATTGTTCAAAGATGATTGTCTAGCTTGCATGCTAAAAAGAAATGGAAAGTTGAATAGGTCTATCAACGGCTATGCACATATTATATATCGTGTCACTGCCACGATCTCTCCTACATGTCAAGACATAGTTATATGACGGTGCTACAAGCTTCATACGGAGGAGACATGACATTACAGTATTTTTTTTTCTTCAGCATGGAAAACACAAATAGCGTAGGCAGTCAATTATTTGTCCGACCACACTGATTTTTGTACCCTTGATCTAGTAAAAAATATATTCTTAACATCCCAGGTTTAATTACTTGCTTACATATACATATACATATACATATACATATATTTCGTTGCATATATTTCCTTTTTGCTATTGAGATGAGTGTTGTGGTGGTGTTCAGAGTATCAATGAATGCATGCTTACTAGTAGAAGCTGAAAGTGACCACTTTGGTGATGTGGCTTCTGTCAAAAGGATGTTTTTGTTTTCTGAAAATACTGTCTAGCCTTTTCTTTTATTAATCAAATCATTTCTTAAAGAATATATAATATAACAACATATCTCAAATAAGGAAGAGCCAAAACCCCATTAACAAACGAGCTGGTCCCTGTTCTATTCACTGCGAACGCAATCATAATGTCAAATTACAAAAGCGTTTTGATGGAATAATCATGAACAAGATTAATGATTAGTGGTTTCATTAATTTATTTAAATATATATATATATCAATTTATTTATAAGGCAACAATTTGTTTTTGGGCTCGTCAAACATCCGTAGGCCCACGAGACCAGCCCTTTGACCCGGTTGTCGACCGCAACGTAGAAAAGCAGAATAGTAGTCACACTTTCGTTCTTAAAATTTTAATCAAATAATAAATTAAGACATGATTTTCTAAATCTTAACATTTTAATCACCACTCACTACTCAGGCGCTCACTCTTTTTGGCCTACTTCAAAGTCATATATTAGGGTTAACCAATGAAGTGGCTGGCTGGCCGGGTGGCAAACGACTCCTTCCTTCATCATATTGAGAGAGTTAGAATTTCTCATATTATAGGCAGATTTTTGTAACATAATTTCAAATAGATATCTCATGTTATGATACATAAAATTATGAATTATATTATAGTAGTCTTCATTTAAACCTTTTACAGATTTTTAACTGTAATATAATGTGATGTTAGTGATTAGAGGAAAGCCTAAGCCCCAAAATTTATTGAAAAAAACGTATATTGGGGATTAAAATATTAAAATTAAAACGTTTATATATGTATTATTTTCCAAAATGTAGGGATGAAGATGTTATAAACCCCAATAATGAAAAGAAAAAAAAAACCCTTATTTTTTAAAGAATAGGACCGTTACAACTCAACGGCTAGTTTTTTTCTCATTACCTTTGGAAACAAAATAGTTTTTCTCTTCTCTGTATCTTGGAGTTTTCCGTGGAAGCACCCCAAGTTCCTCTTAGGGTTTCGGCAAAATCCAATAATTGTTCTAAAATTTTGATAAGCGGAATTGAAGAAGAAGAAGAAGAAAGATGGTAGAAGTTCAGCAGGCAGTTGCCGCAATTTCAGAGAGTTCTGGCTCCGCCAACACTTCCACACTGGCGGTGGCCCCTCCTCCTCCTCCTCAGCGGCGGCCTAGAGTTAGAGAGGTGAGCTCCAGGTTCATGTCTCCAGTAGCTTCTTCTTCTTCATCGTCAACGACGTCGTCTTCTACTTCCTCATCCTGCGGTGATCTCCATCTCTTAACCGCAAAATCGCCTCATTTTAAGCAGCAGCAACAGAGGAATCACCGGCGACAGCATGATAATAGCAAAGAAACAGAATCTCTGAACTCTGCTGACGAGAATAGGCCGCTCGAGACAGCTCGGAGTTTGGAATCTCCTTTCCAATTCCAACGGAGACATAATCAACCGCGGTCTTTAATGAAGCTTTTCAATGATAATAATGGGTCCAAATTGACGGGACGATATAGTAACTCCTCCAGAGCGGATACTCCTACAGTTGCAACTTCTTTTTCGTCAAGATCCAGAGGCCTACAGCGATCTACTAGCAATACAGCCACTGCTGCTACCAAGCTTTTACAGTCTTTATCCTCTCAAACTTGCAATTCATCCCAAGACCTTATTGATGATAACGATACTCAATCAGTAAAATCTCTTCCGGATTCTCGCTCTGAGACAGATATGTTGCCAACAGTTTCACCTAGGTTTCTGGCCGAGAGAAATATCAACAGGGTTAATGTCACTGCTGATTCTCCTTGTTCGCGTTCTCTTAATCTGTCTCAAAACTCCTTGTTTTCTTCAATTAAAGGCGGCGAAAAACCAACGCCTGCAATTTCCAGGTCTTATTCAAGCTCCGTGAAAATTGGGGGCGTTCCTCTGCCTCCAGTTCCTCCTCCGCCGCAAGGAAATCCTGGGGCTGATGCAAAGAAGGGAAGGAAAGCTGGCTCCAGTCATCTGGAAGATGTGCATTCTCTTAAATTGCTTCACAACCATTATCTTCAGTGGAGATTTGCTAATGCAAAGGCAGAAGCTTCCCTACATGCTCAGAGAAGAGAAACCGAGGTTAGTCTAATTATAAATCCTTCAATTTATCATCGTTCCAGGCTATGCTACTGATGAGTTTCGTAGCGTTAAAATGCTAATATATGTTGAAATTTAGTAATATTGGTAGATTCTTAAGCTTTCTCTCTGTGGAGGATTATGGCGGGTGTCTTGAGAAAAAAGGCCTCAGAACCTTTAATTGGAGATCTCGATGCTTTCGTAGTTTGGTTTATTTACCTGTTTATGGATGTCAAGTATTATAACGAATGAAGCAAAAATGAAAATGATTAGTCATGGAATATGAATTGATAAAAATTTGTTTTGTGAGTCATTGAATTGGAAAAATAAAAAGATTTAATCAGATTTGCTATCACTGATTAGACATTTTATTGTTAGAAACTTCCTTTCTTGTAAACCCCTTTTCTTTTTTTCTTCATTGTTATTAATCAAGCTACTTCATTTATGTTGTACGTTTTGGTGTAGAGATCACTTTACTCTCTTAAGGTCAAAATAGCAGGGTTATATGATTCAGTGAAAAAGAAACGCATTGAACTTGGAATTCTGAAGAAAATGAAAACTGTATCAACAATTTTGGAAGCTCAAGTAAGGCTGCTATCTTGATCATTTGATTTATGATATCCTTTTTTACAATTTTCTCTATACAAGTAATTAATCTTGTTTTTTAGTAATTTTTATTTTACAATGCCCTGCTCTGATTAGTGATTAATGTTATCTAAAGACTAAAGAGATTGATAATTCCACCTTTTGCAACCAAATTTAGATGCCACATCTGGATGAATGGTGTGCTTTTGAAGAAGAATATTCAAATTCTTTGTCAGAAGCAATTCAAGCATTGTTGAACACCTCGATTCAACTCCCAATCGGTGGGAATGTTAAGGTATCTCTATTTCTGTCCATTGCCTCTATACTTGAATACTTTGTTACATTATGTTTTGTCATTGCTTCAAATACCATCCACTTCATATTTACTTGGATGAACATGAGACACTTGATACATGGCAGGCTGATGTTAGAGAGATGGGGGAGGCACTGAACTCCACTGTGAAGTTGATGGAAATGATAATGCTTTATCTTCAAAGCTTCATGCCAAAGGTGGGGCAGTGAATGGAATTTTACTTGTGTTGTCCCCCGCAACCATGAAATTTGTTGTCTGTTTTCCCCACTTGTTTTGTTTGAACTTCTCTAAGAAAATGCTATGCTTTGCTAATGCAGGCAGAAGAAATAGAAATTCTAATTTCAGAACTAGCTAAGGTGACTGGTATGGAAAGAGCTCTTGTTGAAGAATGTGGAGATCTGTTGTCTAAGACACAAGCATTTCAGGTTTGCTTCCAACTATATGCTTCACGAAAACCTTCTGTGATTATCATTCACACAAGTTAGCTTGTGATTATCATTCACAAAAGCTAGCTCTTGAAACTTAGTTGTGTTCCGAGTGATGAAAGTAATTGCAGCTTTTTATTATTACTAGACTCATTTACAAATTACGCATTCAGGTGGAAGAATGCAGCTTAAGGGGTCAACTTATGCAACTGCATCAGAGACTTCTTCATCTTCCTGGCCAGTTGCAGCAAGACACCGACAATGCATCACTCAATGCTGTCCATATGAGATGAATCATCTGAGGCTTCAAAATTTCCTGCAAGTCTTTTCTATGGACAGTCAATAACCAGGCAGATTCATTTGTTTTTCAATAATTGTAAGGCCTGCAAATTTTGTAGTCCTATTGTACAGTATTATATTGTGAAATTCTTTTTCTATCTTTTCTAGTTTTCTTGTTAATCAATGATACTAAAGTACGTAATGAGTTTTGAAGTATGTTCAATTATATCATTCAATTTTAACTATAACTACAAAAGTATAAATTTAAGACTTGTCAATATGATAAAAAAATCCGATTATAGATTTGACATCAATTCAAATATTTTATATGGTGGAAAATTCTTAATATAACAATAATATCCTATAAATCAACATGAAAGTATAGATTATGTATGATAAAGCATTCAACTATAATTCTGTGACATAAATCCTTATATTTTTACGTGATTGAGCATTGAACCATAAATAAAGAAATAATGGTTGTGATGTTGGAGAAAACCAAAAAAAATAATTGGGCAATAATGAAAAAAGAAAAGTATGGGGACAAAAGTAAAAATATAAAAAATTAAGACACAAATTATAATTAAGGAAAAATCGTAAAGAAAAGAAGAAATAGGTGCCCTTTGGAGAAATAACAGAAAACCCAAAACCCCAAAAGAGAAGGCAAAGTTCCGGACTCAGATCTCATTCAATCAAATCAGAAAAATTTGATACAAGAAAAAAAATGGCGTTGAAGTTTCTGAACAAGAAAGGATGGCATACGGGAAGCTTAAGGAACATAGAAAATGTTTGGAAGGCGGAGCAGAAGCACGACGCCGAGCAGAAAAAATTAGAGGAATTACGCAAACAAATCCAAGAAGAGAGAGAACGCAACGAATTCCGTCTCCTCCAGGAGCAAGCCGGCCTAGTACCGTATGTTTCAATCCTGCTTTAATTGATATATTTGCATTTCGTTCTTTTTTTTTTTCTAACAAAATCATTAGGGTTAGGTTAGGGTTTTGTCAATTCAATTGGGTATTTTTTTTTTTTTCAGGAGGCAGGAGAGATTGGATTTTCTTTACGATTCTGGACTTGCCGTTGGGAGAAGTGATGGAGCTAGTGCCAGTACCGGAACTACTGGGAGTGGAAGTGGGTTTAAGGCTCTCGAACAACCTTCTTCTGCCACAGGCGCCGGCGCCGGGACTGCTGGCAAGCAGCAGTCGTCGGTTCCTGGAGCTTTGTTTGAGGATAAATCTTACTCTTCCAGCGATGCCTGGCGTAAACTGCACTCTGATCCGTTGCTTCTGATTCGTCAGCATGAGCAAGAAGCTCTTGCCCGCGTCAAAAACAACCCCGTCAAGATGGCCCTTATTCGTAAATCAGTATGTTCTTTTGTTCCTGCAATCTTTTTACATGTCAATTTTATGAATTTATAATTCTCAAAATTGCAGCCCATGATTTTTTTTGGTTTTGTTCTCGGTGAAATTCTGTTGATTAGTGCAAAGTTAGTATGTGCTGTTTTGTTGACTGATCGTTTTTGATAGGTTGAAGAGAAGAAAGATAAGGAGAAGAAGAAACCCAAGGAGAAGTCTGGTGATAAGAAGGAACGTAAGAAGAAGAATCGTTCTAATTCAAAGCATCAGAGACATTCCGATTCAGAATATTCCTCTTCTTCTGAAGGAGAAAGACCAAGGAAAACTAGAGGTTATGAGAGGTCGCTCTATGAAGAGCATTATCACAACAAACGATCAGATTCAGGAGATGAATTAAGAGAAAGAAAAGATCGTAGGAAGAATCTGTACAAGGACTCAAAATACAGAGAGAAGTCATTCAGTGGCATTTCAGAACCAAGAAATACAAAAAGTGATGGGGGAGATTCTATGAAGAGGAATCAAGATAGGGCAAAGTATGAGAAATACCGTTCTGGAGATGGGACTAGTTATGATGACCGATATTCTATGAAGAGGAGTCATGATGGGTCAAAGCATGAGAAATACTCTTCTGAGCGTTGGATTAGTTCTCGGATTAGTTATGATGCTGACAAAGGAAGTTCTTATGGTTCTTCTGCTGCTGCAACAAGTCAGAGTCATTCACACTATAATAAACGCCGGCCTTCTGCTCCCAAGATGTCAGAAGAAGAGCAGGCTGCTAGGCTGCGCGAAATGCAAGAGAATGCTCAAATGCACGAAGATCAAAGATGGAAAAGGTTAAAGAAGGCTGAGGAAGATGATGCAAGAGAAGCTGCCAGGGATGGGGTAGTTAGTGGCAAGAACTTTTTGGATGCTGCACAGAAAAGCGTATATGGTGCTGAGAAGGGAGGAAGCTCGACAATAGAAGAGAGAGTCCGGCGCAGAACATATTATTCACAAGGTAGAGAAGCAAGTGAAGGGCATGCTTTTAGGCGTTGATGCACTTTTGCCCCCGATGAATCATGATAATTCCGGGCACAATTCTCTGCAATTTGTCAGAACACGAGCGTTTCTTTTATCTATCCTCCTTGAATCTCGCTGCACTATGCTCTAGTGGTGAACTTTTGAATGTCAGGCCGAAGCAGATAAAATGATCAAGAATTTATTCCAGAATATTTCAATTCAGAGGCTTGATGTAAACTTTTGTACTACCAACTTGGTTTATTTAGTTGATTGTAGCATTATTCTTACCACCACCCAATGAAGAAATACTTGTTTTTGTCTCCCATAATATAAAATTCTTTAAATTTTTAAATTCTGTTGCATGAATTTATAAATTAGTACCAAAAGCGACAATTTACATGTCTGCAAATTCTCATGCATATTTCTCTATTTCCCTTCTAAACTCTGCTGTAAAACCCTAAGCTCATAAAATCTGAAAATGTGGTGGTGCTGATGTTGTGGGGGTGGTAGTTAGGCTTGTGAACTGTGTGTGAGGAAATAGACAATAAATAATTTGGAGTGGTTTGATTACATAAATCAAGTTTTAGGTGGGCAGCCTTCAAAGTTCGAAGTTTGAATTCTCATTGATTCAGCCCCTCTTTGATAAACAAATCACTAGTCTTACATGGCCTTCTTTGACGACATATATAAAACAAAGACATCAAACTTGTTGCAACTCATCAATCTCTTCACCAGCCGTTTACGTTTCTCTGCTTTTTAGGTTGGCCAATTTGAGCAAGAGAGGTCAAATTTTGCAATCAAAAGCATATTCACATCCATTGATCATCCATTTCACTCAACAGGTATGCAACATATCATTTTTTTTTTCCTCTTCTTCTTGTTCTTCCTTTTGAATATCACTCTACAAGACCTTTGTTCCTAGGGCTAAGGGGCAGAAATCATGGGTTGTCTTTCTTATTGTTATTTATATGTTCATTTTTGGAGTAAATTGTTTGCACCTTTTCCGCAAAACCTGGATTGTGGGTGGAAAATGTTTCTGGGAGCACTGGGTAATGATCATAAAATATATCCACTAGCAAAAGAATAAATAGATAGGACTAGTCTCGAGCAGACAAGAATACCACTATTTCCCTTGTTTTCGTGTTGATGGTATCATTCAACCTTATTTCTATGACAATCTTAATGCAATTACTGGAATTACAACACAACTAGCAGAACGTATTGGTTTCCTTTCATTTACATATCATTTTGTATTTGAGGTGGAGGATTTTGTGTTGATTCTTTTTTTCATGAATACAACTACATGTCTTTTACCTGTGTTATTAACAATGTATCCATTTTAATCATTTGTTGCAGCTCAAGTTCTGGGTCTACCATTATCTAATAAAAATGGGTTGCATTTCTTCTAAAGCAGTGTCAAGATCAATGAGTATCCGGGAAGAGATGAGTCAGAGATTGTGCAGGAAAGTCGATGGAATCACCAGTACTGAAAGTGGAGGCCATGAACTTCTACTTGGGAGTCTTACTTCAGAATCAAACACTTCCAATAAAGCGGAAATTGATCTTGTAAGAAATGGAACCGGGGACTCATTGGAATTGATAGCATGTCTAGAACAAGAAGACAAAAAACAAATGCAACCAGCATTTCCAGTGCTCAGAAAAGCTGCAGAGTCCGTGGATGCTGATTCAGCTAAACGGTCTAAAAGTTGTCATTGGTCTCAAGATTTTGAGGCATTCTCCCTTTCCCCGGAGAGATCTGATGAGATTAAAGAAGAGAGATCTATGTGGAGCAAGAAGGCTAAATTACGTGCTTGGAGCTTCCACACAGTAGAGGACTATAATGCAATGTTAGAAAAAATACGCTTTTTCAGGGAAGAGCAAACAGGATTTAATGGCAAGGATAATGGTTCTGAACATTCTGAGCCGGCAATAAAACAATCACCCCTGAAGGATGGGACTCAGGTAAAAGAGAATGTGGCATTTGGAGAGAAGGAATTTCTCTTCAGTGCAACAGAAGGATCAAATGTAGTTAAGGATGCTGCTGAAAATTTTGAGAAGGGGTTTAAAAGAAAAGCCATGGCAAATAAGCTAGAATCTGTTAAAGTCCCAGAAAGACTTGAATTTCAAGGAGTATCAAGCCTGAAGGAGTGGCTAGATGTTCGAGGGCAAGTTTACTCTCCTGGGACTTATGTAACTCCAAAATTTGGTAGTTATACTTTACCTAGTTCTGAATCAGCGAATAATTGCAGTGACAGTGCAATCTTTGATCCTGAATTGGTGGCTGCCTTCGAGAAGTGCATGGAAAGACTTGAAGTGGAAGAGGAAAGCATTCTCAAACAAATTGAAGATGATTTCGAGAGACAAAGCAACGAGGAGAAGCAAGAACAGGAGGAGATTCCATTCCACACAAATGCACAGATGTAACACAATTGAAACTTCGATTTTCACTTCACGTACAATCATTTTTCTTGGGTCGAAAATGCGTGCAGAGTTAAAGAGTTCTATATTTATCCTATGAGTTGAAACTTGAAAATAGTTCAAAGCTTACACACAAACTAAGAAGCAGCAATACTGTCAATGGAAAGCAGGACAATCTTAAGCTTCTATACCAGGGGCCGTAGGGCAACCTGCTAAAGGACAGTGATCATCTAATTCCAATCCCACCAATTTGGTCCATTAATGTCATTCATTTGTAATGAGAAATAGCAGAGGATTGCCAAGAGAGCAACCCTGGCATCTAATCCAGCCGATAGAATGTAACTGTGCCTTGCCCACCACCCTTTAAATCTCTGGGACACAACCAAGTTGAAGAATATTCTTTCAGCAATCCACATTATGTAGTTCCCAGCTCTAGCCAGCTCTAGCTGGCGGCATAGCTCCTGTAGCTCCCAACAGAACTGGCATGTTGATTAGTCTTATCCATGTTTGCTTCGGAAACAGACGCAAAAGTGTCCAGACAGGTAATGGTGCAAGAATTCCGATGAGGAAGAAGTAGTTCATCTTAGAGTATAAACCAAGGCGACCAAACATTCGTAGTGGTCTGACTACACCCCAAATTATGGAGGCATTGTAGAAAACATCATCTCCAGGCATGTCCATGGACTGACTTCAGGTAATAGAGATGGATGGCAAATGTTATCTATTGAAGTTAGGAGCCACCAAGCTGTGCCAAAATAGACTGAAGATGCCACGACAGTTCCTATCAGCTTCATTTTAGCCACGAAAAAAAGAAGTATTAATTTTATGCATACTTGCTGATAAAGCTAGCTATAGATGAGAACGTAATGCAGTAAAAAAGAAAAATCTACCTGAATAATGAACATAGACTTTGGAGGAACTTTCATGTAATGTCCTAGCTTGAAGTCTGAGAGAAACATTATTGCCTGTGCATGCAAACGTAACCATAGGTCTTGACAGCTACATTTGCAAGAGGCTTCCCAGGACACATGTACCCGATAATAAGCTCAGTGATCACATTTAGTCCTGGTTGCTGCATGAAGATTTCACAATCTGATGAATCATATTGATAAAAGGTCCAGGATTATGTTATTTGAGAAGTGCGTATTAACCTGATTTGTAGTAGCTGTAATTATGCCAATTGGGAGAGTGAAAAAGAGAGCTAGAACAACTGCTAGTAAAATTCCCCAGTAAGGAAGTTGCAACTGTCCGCCAAATCCTTCACAGGCAAGCATGGCAAGGCCAATTACAAGTAACAGGAGTAAGTAAAACCACCATTGAGGAACAGCTTCATAATTTTTCTTCATCAGTCGTGTGTGAACATCGCTGTACTTATCCTGGAACGATGCCTTCGTTTGCTGCCAAATAGTTCTGGAAATGGAAAGGCATACAAAAACTTGTTCATTGGCATTCATTTCTGTTTCATAGATAGTTCAGGAAAGAAATAAACTTACCTGCCATGGAAAAGAGCAATATGAGATAATGTAGCAGCCAATACAGCAAAGCTTAGACCATAAGCTTATACAAAGAAGATACTGAGATTGATTTTACTATAGCCATCATATCCTGGTTGATTGAACTAGAAGTTAGTTTCATTTAACACACGCAATACATCATATGGTTGTCCAGCAGCATCAAAAACATGTGACGAGAAATAGGAGTTAGTCCAGTTAGCTATAGGGATTATGATGTATAATATTATGACAAACCCAACCATGATGTTGATTATAGAAAATGCAGGTGTCGCTAAATGAGATCCCAAGAAGCTGGCAACAGTCGACCAATCAAGAGCAAATGAGCCTAATCCAATGCCACGAAGACCAGAACCTATTTGATGTGCAGTAACCAAGTTTTTCCATATCCAACAAAGAAAGGAGAGGGCAGTTATTGATGGTAACAGATAGTTGGGAACAAGATATTTTGCAAAGCTGGAAATTAGGACAAGAATGAAGAACTGCAGCCCTGTTAATCCTGCTTTTGGCCTAACCTCAACCTCAAGCAATGCCCTAAAAGTTCAAAAACAAAATGAGTAACAGATGGCTAAGAGCATATATTCAGTGAAAATCAATAGACTGCAAGGCAAGGTACCTAAAGAGGGAGACTTGAACCAGGTTGGAAGGGCACCACATGTATGGGGAATCCACAAGAAATTTCCCGGAAGATTCCAGCCCATCCATATCCAAGCATCTGAACATTCGGGAACATGAAATGAGTAAGTTTTCTACAAATTTATGATTGCAATTACTAGTTTGAATAAAGAAATCACCTGGGTAGTATTTGTTAGCAAAAAAGCTGCTAGAGGATGAGTATCACGCTCATAGAAGGCTTTCTCTATGGTTATAATGTTTACTGCATAAACGTTACTGCCTGCATTTGCGAAAATAGTGATCAGGACATGTTCTTTCAAGTTGAAGGGTCCAGGATTCAATGAAAGAGACCACTTTGTTCCTGGAATTTTAATGATTTTGTTTGGTAAAGCTAAACTTTCCAATTGGAAGTATGACAATTTGAGATGAAACTGATGTTATGTATAGTGCATTTTGGCAGTATACGAAGAACTGATTTAAGAATGCCAGCATAGCACAAGAAGTAATCCCTAAAACCCATGTGCGAAATGTTAAGCAAGGCAATGATGGATCACCCGTTATAGGAACTGTAAGCCTTACTTGCTCAATAGGAGAATCGTCGACATCATCTACACTCAATTGGATTTCAGCAAACACTTATCAGTTGAAGAAACTGAAAGTATTTTTCAAAAACATTTCAACAAAACGTACCAGAAACATAAATATTCTTCTGCTTTGAAACAGGAATTCCATTAGTATCCAAATCCTCCATTCTTCTCTGGACACAATTTGGAAATCAGAAACTGGTGAAGTTAGCTGCTAAGTAGCTAGCTAGTACAGCAAGAGCAAACAACAACAGTTCTCAGCTTCTTATGTACATCCTTTCTGATGCTTTTGCTTTTACCTTTCTTTTCCGAAAACTCTAACGAATCATATATATTTGTTTCCATTCGAAGATACAAGAACAGTCCAAGGAGAGAATGTCTCAAACTTATTCTTGGAACCTCAAGCAGGAAGCATAAACAGCCGGCTAGATACTGCTTTGTGAAGTAAAAACAATGTACAACAGTTTAGCTTCTTCCGGAAATTACCAGAAAACTTTAAGAGCTGACTTTTTTATATAATGAAATATATTTCATATATGACAAGAATTTAAGCATCATTGTTTCCACTGTACATTAGTTAAGAGCTGACAACAATTTGCGTTGGTGCAGATGTTCGGTGGAGTGAATATATGGAATCATTGCAGTAAATCAAGTTAATTAATATTTCTGAATGAGAGAAATTTGCTGGTTTTGTCAAAATTAGAAATATAGTTGGCACTTGTTGATGAAGAAAAATGATTGAAGTTTGATAATCACATTCACAACACAATCATATTCCATAAAATGTTGTCGCATGCAGTAGCCGGCTGAAAAGGCTTATTGAAGCAATTAACTTTGTAATAGTCGCCAACCCAACCTTTTATTGAAAACAACCAACATATTTGTCTGGCAATTTTCAAAGTAAATGCATACACATAAACATATTAGAGGATTGTTTTTGCAACATGACATGATATATGCATGGAAAGTATTAATTATTCTAATTAAACTGTGTTTTTCTACTGGGATCTTAGTTAATTATTAGAAATATCAGAAGCTCATTATATATTGTGAGTACGATCGATCGATCGATCGAGCTTGATTTTGCAAGAGTAATAAGTAATATCAAGAATTGCTTGACTTGGAAGCATTTGTTTTTTTAATATTTGACATTACTAGAAACATGGTAATTTCCAAGTTGAGCAGTGTTCCTTGTAGAGTTGTTATATATTTCCAGTTGTATTGAATTTTAGGTGCCACCCACAAGTAGACCGATTTGTTCATAGTTACTTTAATTTGTCTATTCTTGTTTCCAAGTTAATAATTATTAATTATTAATTTGCATAATTGCATTTGCATGCATGCATTAATGTTATTAATATTCGATTATCAGAGAATTAATATAATAGTTTTTTTTATAATTTCTAATCATTTTAATTGACTCAATTAATTCATCCAAATTAATTAAGGGAATAATGACTAGAAATTCCATGTTTTGCCTGCCTGCATGCATGAATATGCATGCATTAACATCAATTAATTACAACAGTATCTAATTCTTCTACCTGCTGGCTGCTGCAGCAGACACACACCTTTTTATTTGGAATTAATAGATCATCAACTACATTTTAAATTTTATCCAACAATGAATTAATTAATTTCAGCTTTTAATCTAATTTCAACAATTTTTTTTTTTTTTGAACCTCAACCCCTAGTTAGTGTAGTCAGCATTTTTTAACCTTTTAATTGGTTTGCCCATTTTGTTGATTTGGCCACACACGATGAAATGTAAAACAGGATTTGTCTAAACCGCAACACTCACAAAATGGGCCCAGCAAGATTTGGACAAATGGGCTTTTCCAGATGTCTCAACTCAAGGTCCAACCTCCCCCTAAAACTCCTCCTTTCCGTTTGCCAGCCTTTTATGATATCTCCTAGTCAATGTAGTAGTGCTAGTACATCTGATCTATCTGTCTTTTCTTTTTTTTTTTTTTTCTCCAAAAAAATATATATATACTTTCGTTTCGTAATATTGTCATATTAATTACTTACTTGACAAGATCAACGTAAAAAGGAATTTATAAAATTCCTAAAAACTCGTCTCTTTATTTTTTATTTTTTTATTTTCTTACCCTTAAAGATTACTATTAAATATTAATTTGTTTAACATAATTACAATCCACAAGAAGCTTTGCATTGCGTTGCGTGAAGCAACGCATTATAAGGCGAGCAAAGCATCCTAAGCAAACCACTACCCCTATATCTATTAAATAATACTATTCCTTTTTATTTATTTATTTATTTAGAATTTTATATATATATATATAAGTACGTTAGGAATAATAAATCTTTCTCTCTAATTGTTTAATATTTTAACAAATAAGGATATAATTTATCTGTGTATAGCCTCAATATATTAAGATAACTTAAATATGATCTGATTGTTAGGTAGTTTTTAACATAGTTCGGGGACTTATTTGATACAAATAAAGAATATATGTCTTTATTTGTAGATTATTAGAAAATTAGAGATATAAATAACACATCAGATTTAAAAAACTCACACATATTTTTTTTAAATTGCTAATTGATCTGTTATTTGACCATTAATTTTATAGGTAATTTGGTGAAATATAACTCTCTTCTCTCATATTTTAAATTTTGATTAATTTATATATATATAATTGACTTGAGAAATTTACACATATCTTAACTAATAATTAATGAATCCAAGGGGTTATGTGTAAATTTTTTTAAATTTTTTTATTAATTCGTGAATTTTTTAAATTTAAGTAAGGTATGTGTTAATCTCCCCTTCCTCTCTCTCTATGTATAAAGGAATGCTCGTTTTTTTTTTTTTTTAATTAATTCTTGATATATTTTTATATTTTTTATAATATCTTATTACTCTCTTATATTTTTTATGATATTTCATTAATTTTTAAATTTTAATTTTTTTATTATTTTTAATATTTTTTATTTTATTATTTATAAATTAATTAAATTGAAAGATAAAATTAAAAAAATTAAAAATTAAAAATAATAAAATATAAAAAATAACGAGATATTAACCTAAAAAAAATATGAGATAACAGACATTCTTCCTCTGCGTGGCTCTCTCTGTCTCTGTCTCTGTCTCTCTCTCTCTCTCTCTATGTATATATATATATATATATAACACTAATGGAAACGATGGTAGAAGTCATACGATGGTCGAAGTCATGTAATGTAATGTAACGTGATGATTATCCGATGAAGCAGTAGTGATGCGATGGACCCAGATCTCACATGGATGCCACGTGTAAATGATCTTGTGCAATCTGCAGCTCTTAATCAGATTTTAGAAATGTTGTTCCGACAAATAATGAAATATCCAGGACCACATACTCCACTGCATACCTTACATTATTATACAAAACAATACAATACAATATAAACTACATTAAATTTAATGCTGCCAATCTCATAATAATAATAATAAATTAATATTTCGCAGTAATAAATTAATTATACAAAATATATATATATTTATATATATAGAGAGAGAGAGAGAGAGAGAGAGATGCATGTGGGTGTGGTGTGAGTAGCTCGCAACTCTATGCCTGGAGCTTTGTGGATAGCCTTTGTTTTCTTTTTCTCTCAATTATTTTATCATCTTTAATTATTATTATTATTATTGTTATTATTATACTCTGCATATACCTTTAATGAGATACTAACATTTGAGTCCCTAAATTTTTACTGATATTAAACAAATCTTACGTGAGGAGTTCTATAAGATTTTTGATTATATAAATTAAAAGGTGAGCAAGGGAGGGCTACTTCTTGGTCCTTGGAGAAATGAGATTCTAACAAAAGCAAATAACTCATATTGTCAAGGTAACTCACCTTAATATTTCATAAAAATATAGATGGATATAGCTTGACACTTAATTAGAGATAGATATAAAAATAAAATCTAATTCTTTTTACTGCTGCTACCAAAACTAAATATCAATCCAATTGAAACAATAAGCAGACATTTTGTTTCAATTGATAAATATCGTATTTAGGTCATTTTAATAGGAGTCAGTGTCACGGGCACGTATTTAATGGTTAATGAATGAAAAAAAAATGATATAATAAATCATTATTTGGTAAGCTAAGAAAGAAAAGTCCGGGACCTAAATGTCATAAAGACAATGTATTATTTTGAATAATGGAAATGAATAATTTACTGGGTTATGATTAAAAAAAGAGGCAAAAGATCCCATTTGATTGGTTGAGACCCATCCACAGAGACAGACAGCAGCAGCAGTAGCAGTAGCAGTAGCAGTAGCAGTAGGCTGGGGATGTAAAACAAAAAAAGGGCATGCAGCAGGAGCAGGCCAGGTTGTTGCTAGTTTGGTAACAATTTCAAGATTCTCTTCCTCTGCTCGGTGCTCTCCTTTTAATTTTATAATATATAATATTATATAAAATTAAATAAATATTGTAGGCTTCTCTTCTCTCTCTCTCTCTCTCTCTCTCTCTCTCCCTCTCCTTTTGTTTTACTAGAAAATTTTGTGTCAGCTTCTCAGATCATGCTCCATTTTCTTTCCCATTCTCTCTTTAAAACTAAGTCATTTTTCACGGGAACTGAACTGAAGATAAATGATAAGCTGTGAGGGGCAGCACATTGTTGGTTCTGGGGGTAACAACATACTGGTCCCTAAATGTATTATTTTTCACAAACAGCAATATAGATTTTTCATTGATGACACATAGGTCCCTAAAGAGTAAAGTTTCCTATTAAATTAACGTAGAATAATTACTTTTATCTTTTTACTTTTTGTAAGGATGTGTAGTAGGATTCAAAGCTCACTCTTGGCCTAGCCTTTGGTTGAAAACAACTATTAGCGGATATTAACATTGTCATTACACAACATTGAAGATTCACATATTTCAATATTTTTATTGGCAAAATGAATTTCCGTCCTTCCTTAAGAATAGATATTTGGACCATAAATCTCGACATATATACGACAGACTCAATTTATAATATGGGATAAATTTTAAAAATATAAATAAATCAAATATCATAAGATTATGTTTGTATTTTAAAATAAAAATATAAAAATTCAGGGATCTGAATATTATAATCCTATTATGATGTGGATGATGATGGTGATGTCGATTGAGAAGGTAGCAACTAAAAACATTAAATAAACCACTAGCTTCAACATCGATCAAAAACATGTTCTATCCAAGACCCATGTGGCTGTGGGTCGACCACAAAGTAAAAGGAAAGTTAAAGGAAAGGAAAGGAAAGGAAAGGAAAGGAAAGTGATTGTGACGACGGACTCTATAACCAGCAAATTGGTCCGAGACAAACAACAACCTTACAAACACACAACTGCTCAACACAAAGTTGCTCAAATTGAGTTGCATACTGTCGTTCGTTTTTAATCATATTCAGATTAAATTAAATTAAATTATATGTGTACTCATTTTGATATATGTATCGATTGAGAAATCAGGTATTTGTCATAAAATGAATCTTCATCTTCTTGTTGTGTATGTAGTACTCCTTTTTTTTTTGGTTTTTTCTTTTGTTAATAAAAAAAAATTTTAAAAAAAAAGGTCAGTAAATTAAGCATGCATGCATTTTAATTATATATATTTATTGATATCATGCTGATTGATTGATGGAGACATATGTTAATATAAATAATTGTGGTGCACGTTAATATCCGACAATAAAATAATGGAGTAATAACATTTAGTTCTCCACCCTTTATTTGTTGCTTCCTAAACAAAAAAAAAAAAAAAGTATATAATTTTTTATTCATTTATATATATATATATAAAACCCAAAAAAAATTTAAAAAAAAAAAAAGCAAAGTCCCCAACTCAAACTCTTCTAATCTAAATAATCATATCATATCGCTCCCATAATATCTGATTTAATCCTGACTGTCACGACAATTAACATATGCATGCATGCGTGCAACTTAATTAACACTAATAGTATTAGGGAAATATGGTATTAATGAATTATGGACCTATATATATATATATATATATATTACAAATAAGAAAAACAATATCTTTATTTTGTAAAACTATAAAAGAAATTAGGGGTCCTAAATATTATATTATTACCCTGTTAGAATTATTTTCTTTAACATACCCCATTAAATAATTCAGTGTTGCGGCCTGCTGTGGTCATGGAACTGGCAGGAGAAGATGGAGATGTGTTAGACAATATGAACATCACAGACATTACCTTTCTATTTATGAAATTAATCTTCAATATATATAGTAATGAATTCATATACAAAACTTGGCACGCTTTCTTAAAATAAATGAGATTTCAATTCATATAATATTCACTTGGGACCTCATACAGTTGTGTAATTAATCAAACTTGAAAACAAAAAGAAAAGAAGTTTTAATTATATATATATATAATAAATAAATAAATTTTCCATGGCATGAAAAGGAGGAGGAGGAGGAGGAGGAGGAGCAAGCAATGGTGTTTAATTTTCTCTCTCACTTACTTTTCACACAACAAAATTAATTAATTAAGGAGGTGAGAGTTTGAGTGATCCCAATGGGATGTGCTGTCCCATCGAACACAAAGGCATGCATTTAGGGCTTTGGGCCCTCTTCGGCTTCGGCTTTAAATATATATTAATATATATATATATATATATGTATGTAGTAGTAATATTATTGAAATTAATTTCCAATGTTATGTTCATTTTATATTAATTTATGTTGTTGTTTTATCAAAACTAAAGGATTCTTATTGACAACCTTAAAATGCGATAACCTAAACGCCACCTTTGCTTACATTATTGAATTAATAGAACTTAAATATTAAATACAAGCAAGAGATTAAATGGTAAAGATTAATTTAATTATATATGAATAAAAATTTTGTATTTAATTAATAATATGTATATATATATATATATATTACTTTTGATGAGTTTTAATAATATTTTGTTAGATTTTGGAAAGGGGTATACTGGAGACAGATATGATTCTAGTTAGTTCAACAAACAGAACATAATTCTAGAATAATTAATGATTTTAGTTGTCTAAGTCTAACTAATAAGTAGGAAAGCAAATTAATGAGCCAAATTAGGCAAATCAACAATCCTAATGTCGGCACAAATGGTGGGACTTTGTCATTGCTTCTTGTAGCATAATTTTTTCTCTACAGCACAAACTCATAATTATTATTGCTACAATCATGAATCATGAATCATGATTCATGATGCAGCAGCATATGTCTTCATTGCAATTTTGCACTCACTCACCCCAGTCCAATTTTAGCTCTCCTATAGGCTATATGCTACATGCTAGCTAGCTAGCTATTTTTTTTTTTTATAATTTCCTCCAAAGAGGAAAGTTTCCAAGACGTCAATAATTATTAATTAATTTCCCTGATCTTTTTTCTAACTTATATATGTATTTATATATTTAAGAAGCAATGACAATTCTTTTTCTTTTTATTAAAAAATTATATATAAAAAAAAGATGAAATTTTGATGTTTCTTGTTTAAATTTCTATACATAAAATTATATACATTGATTACATTGTCATGTGATAAAATTAGATATTAACACTTGTTTGTTTATATTATTTAGTGTGGAAGATATTTCTTTTTAACATTTTTTTCTTTTTGTGGATGAAACAATTATGGAAAAGGGTACCCCATTTGGGTGACAAATAATAATGTCAAAGCTTCCTTCAATTTCATTATAATTAAGGAATTCATCAAGAAGCTTTTTCTAGAAAATATATTTTGGATAAGATGGTTTTTAATTGAAAAATGTAAAGAAATCAATATAATATTCAACCCTATGAAAATAAGGAACAAGAAACATACAAATGAACAAAAATTATGACATTGTAATTGATGGGACCAAAATAGTGATTTTTTTGACATTAATGCACACCTATTAAGAAAATTTAAAAATATTCTTTTGTTTACATGAAAATTACTCATCCGTATACATAAAATATAAAACAATAGCAAGAAAATCAATATCAAATTTTCTTTATTTGAAAACTCATTAAAAATTTTAGGTATAAATTTGGGAATAATAATTATAACGGAAAATAACATCCAAGTCCCTATTGTTTCACGCTTCTATAATAAAGACATGCGTTATAATAAATAAGTCATGATCATCCCTTTTAAAATGACAAGAGTTTAAGCAATAATACAGAGCAGTTCAGTTTCTTAGTACTAATAATACTAAAGGATATTTCAGTCATTTCAAAAGGACTGGGAACTTATTTGTTTTAAGTGGAAAGTGGGGACTCAAACTGTTATTATCCCATAATTGTATATAAACAGGGCAGGAAAGGGCAGTTTGGTAAGTTCACAAGCAGAGAAGATGAACGATGACAGACAAGCGAGAAGAAGCTCTCAGAGTTGAGACCAGTTTGGGGACTCAACCAGAACCCCTTTAGTTCAGGGACACAAAACCAATCAAAATTTGTTGTCTTTAAAATTTAATTAAATAAAAAATTGAAAAAAAAAAAAAACGCAACTTTTACTTTAAGCTTTGCTTTGACCTCTCTGGTGCTTCTCTCTTTCCCTTTGCCTAATAGTCCACCACAAGCACAAGCCAATCTCCTATTTTCATACTATCTTTCTCTTTCTCTTTCTTTATTATACAAAACAGGTAGTAGTTTATGTATAATACAATTCAGCTCTCAAGCTCTCTTTTTTCTCTGCCAAAAAATTGGAAAAATAACTCGAAAAAACAAAGCCCCTTGAAGTTTTGATCCTTGAAATCAGGTACCTTTTTATAGTTTTTCTTCTGTTTTCCTGATAGGTTGTTGTTCCTTTGTCTTGTACTCTTGCTTTTGTATCTGGGTCTATTTCTGCTGTTTTGGATCTGTGTTGGGTCTACATGAAAAAGTTGGTGTTTTTGTTATCAAGATCTGGTTTTAATGTTTACTTCAGACTTGATGATCATGCTTATAAGATGGATTCTGATGATTTTTTATTTTCTGTATGAGATTAGGTAGGTAAGGTTTGTGGTCTAACTGCATTATTTAGCTTGGTGACTTAATTGGCTGATTTTATACATTTTTGGGTGATCCATGAATTCTTTTTTAGTTGTTCTATTTCTCTGATTCTTTTTAATTTGTGTTCTTTGTTCATATGGTATGCTTTTCAGGAGTGATTACGTATCGAGCTGGATAGTTTGTGTTTCTTTTCCTCCAAATTTGACAGTTTTTTCAATATTATACATTAGAAAAAGTTCTGCTTATTCTATGATTGAGTCTTCTCATTTCATGGGAAATTTTGATTTGATTTAGTAATTGGGTTTAAAGTTCCTCTTCTGCTTGGTTTGATCCAGTTTTAGCATAGATATCAGTAGTTTAATGGCTATGATGTAAATTTTATATGACCTGTTAAACGTTCTCAATTTCTTCTTTTACCTCTCTTAATTCGGATTTCAAATTTGCCTGGGGAACCTCTTTCTTTCGTTTTGTTTTTTACTGGCATATTAGGAAGTTTCCATGTCTCTAATAGATTTTTTTTTCCGTTGACAGAGTTGCGGAGTATCAGATTGTTGATATAATGCCTTTGTGGAAGTTGCCGAGTGTTGTATTTGTTTAATATGATGTATATCTAAAGATCTCTGTTTACTCTGATGGCCTCAAAAACTGTTGCCAAAGCTTCCTCGAGAGAACAACAAAAAGCAGCTGGTGTTCAAAAGAGTGGCTCAGATGATCCTACGACTTTGCCCTTAAATGGATCGAAGACAAGGAAACCTGAACTGGCTTCTCTCAAACAATTACCAAAATCAGTAGATAACACCCCAAAGCAGGTTCTTATAGAAGCTTCTGGAAATAAAACTTCATCAAATTCTAATCAGAAGGGTCCTGTTGATTCTCTGATTAATCAACTTAAATCTAGTTCTTCCTCACTTGGTCTTGAACAAGAATTGAATGGAGCAGAGTCTGCTGTGAGTGAGACTAGAGGCCCACAGGATGTTTCTGTTGACCAAGAAAAGAAAACATCGGAATATGGAAGTGTGAAAAACAGTTCAGTTTCTGCCAAAGTTAGTGATGGAACCAGCAGTCTTGCAAAAACTAGTGGAAGTGCCAAGATTAGTGATCGCCTTGATTTTGTTGAGAGTGGCAAGAGCAGTATGTGTAGAGGAAGCACGAGTAGTGATGTGAGTGATGAGAGCACGTGTAGCAGCTTCAGTAGCAGTATCAATAAGCCTCACAAAGCAAATGACTTGAGATGGGAGGCAATCCAAGCAGTTAGAGCGAGAGACGGAGTTTTGGGTTTAAGCCATTTTAGACTGCTCAAAAGGTTGGGTTGTGGGGATATTGGGAGTGTCTATCTTTCAGAATTGAGTGGAACTAAATGTTATTTTGCAATGAAGGTGATGGACAAAGCATCTTTAGCGGGTCGTAAGAAGCTGCTTCGTGCTCAGACAGAGAGAGAGATATTGCAATCTCTAGACCATCCGTTTCTTCCGACCCTTTATACACACTTTGAGACGGATAAATTCTCATGTTTGGTAATGGAGTTCTGCCCTGGTGGAGACTTACACACCCTTCGGCAGAAACAGCCAGGCAAACATTTTCCTGAGCAGGCAGTGAAGTATGATAACCTGACTTTTGAGATAATATTTGGTTTCTTAATCTAATGTTTTGATGCATTTTGCTTCACTAACCTTTGATTGTCAAATGCTAGCTTAATGCCTTCAGGGCTTAAATGCATTCATGAACTTGATGATAACAATTGTTGTTTTTTTTTATTTTGCTTTAAATTTTAATTTCCAGGTTTTATGTGGCGGAGGTCCTACTAGCTCTGGAGTATCTTCACATGCTTGGTATCATCTATCGTGACCTTAAGCCGGAAAATGTCCTTGTGAGGGAAGATGGACATATAATGCTCTCTGATTTTGATCTTTCCCTACGTTGTGCAGTTAGTCCAACTTTAATCAAAACCTCATCCCTTGAGTCTGAACCATTACGAAAGAATCCTGTTTATTGTGTCCAACCTGCTTGCATTGAACCTTCCTGCATTCAGCCATCCTGTGTCACTCCTACATGTTTCTCACCCCGCCTCTTCTCTAGCAAGTCCAAGAAGGAAAGAAAACCTAAAAATGAAATTGGAAACCAAGTCAGCCCATTACCTGAGCTCATAGCAGAGCCAACTGAGGCCCGGTCTATGTCGTTTGTTGGGACCCACGAGTATTTGGCACCTGAGATCATTAAGGGTGAAGGTCATGGAAGCGCTGTTGATTGGTGGACTTTTGGGATCTTTTTGTATGAACTCTTATTTGGTAAAACCCCTTTCAAAGGATCTGGGAATAGAGCCACATTATTCAATGTTGTGGGTCAGCCTCTTAGGTTTCCAGAATCACCCGTTGTCAGTTTTGCAGCAAGGGATCTCATAAGGGGGTTGCTTGTAAAGGAACCGCAGCATAGGCTGGCATATAAGCGAGGGGCTACTGAAATTAAGCAACATCCTTTCTTTGAAGGTGTAAATTGGGCATTAATACGCTGTGCCACCCCGCCTGAAATCCCAAAGCCAGTTGAACTTGAGCGGATACCAGCTCCAACATCGTCAACAAGTGAAAAGACTGCCCCAACTATGGCTGCACCTAATCAGAAAGGTTCTGATAATTATCTTGAGTTTGATTTCTTTTAGTAATAGTCAGTATTGATTGCAATTTGCAAATTGTTTCTATTTAAGGAGAAGAATTGTTCTGAACATTTCAAGGGTTGTTGATGATGAGGATAAAGTCTTTTCTTATTGACAGATGATGAGGAATTGTATGTTTGTTTTTTGTTTTTTTTGCTTAGTAAAACAGTTTCAAGTCTGTATTACAATGTTCTTCCTTGTGCACCATCTTTTAGGAACTTAAAGCCTTCGAAACTAGCATGTGCACTAGAAATTTGGTGTCTCACAGTATGATATCTTATTCAGAAATATAAATTAACAGTAACTTGTACAGATGATTATTTTCCACATTTGTTATGGAAACTATTTCTTAATTGCCTGTGTTACAGAATATTATGTGCAGTAGCTCTGAAGTTCATTGATCAAGAAGCTTGGAGATAAAGAGATTCGCTTGAATTTATGGCAATTCTAAGAGTAGAGAAAAAGTTTAGTATTTACATATCAATCTTTATTCTTGGTAGCATTTCTCTGTCACAGAATGGGAGAATGTGATTCTCCAACATTAATTTGTTCAGTGAGTATGTTACATATATTCTCTGGAATGTTAATCAAATATTTTGAATCTAGATCTTGAAACACATGCATGAGACAGAATCATTGTTTTCATCCTCCTGTGGTTTAAACTTAGGACTGCTGTGATCATTGCTGTGTGGTGATGGCGAGTCGTTAATCGTCTGGTCAATCACTTCCTTTCCTCCACACACTATCTTAATCTCACAAGTCTCTGGTGCACTTTGTAGTATCTGATCGGCTATTCCACTCCCTCTTTTCGACTTCAATTTCCTGAGGGCCCATCAACATGATTTCACAAAAAACAAATAAAATGAATTGACGGGATGGATTTCCTATTCGGAGTTTGAAATATCTGGAACGAATGAAGATAAAATACCTGAGACTGGATTTTGTGGTTCCAATTACTAGTTTTCTGATGTTAAGAATTGGAATAAGGTCCAGAATTGCCTTGGCTACCATATCACTCTCAATAAGCAGAGTTTCAACTTTAAACTGTGCCATTGCAGAGTTTCTTCTTATTAATATTGACATACAAATTTCCATTCAATGATCTAAGCAATTTAAACGTTGAAGTTCCAAATTAAAAAACTTTTTTAAGTTGATATATCACACTTCATTATTAGCAAATTGTTTTCAGTTTAGTACCTTGGAATTGCTACATGCATCAAGAAACTTTTGAAGAAGATCTCTTCTTTTGCCTCTTTCTTGCGCCATGAAACTTTCGAATTGCTGTGGATTTACTTGACTTTTCGGCAGCTTTCCCACTATCATCACCAAAACAAAAACAATCCATAATTCCAAATGCCCTTTTGGGCCAGGGATTTTTTTTTTTTTTTTTTTTTAATTTTAACCCAAAAACACTTCCAGGCAACGTGTTGACATTACATACAAAACCACCAAGTCCAACATAGAAGACATGCACTTCCCTTGATTCATGTCATGTGCGACTTGATGTGAAAATAAAATTAAAAAATTGAAAGCAAGTGAAGAACACAGATATTGAGAGCTTACATGGAGAAGGAATGTGTTTGATTTCTGGGAAAACATGCACGAGATAAATCATGGTGCTGGCATTCACGGCATGGTTCAGAGTCCAGGAAAGTGCTTCCAAGCTAGAATCACTTTTGCCCACAGCAACATACACAATATCCTCCTGATCATGATGATTCTCTCTCCCATGAATATCAAAGGAAAAGAAACTACTCTCAATCTCTTCCTTGATGGGCGCCATAGGTGGCAACCCATGATTGATCTCAAACAGTTCAGCAGAATCTTCTTCTTCAATCTCAGATATACTACTGCTGGTGCTGGAAAAATTGTCACTGCAAGGATTACTGCTCTGTGTTAATGAAACTGACATTTTTTTTATTTTTTGTTGTTGTAATACTCTTAACAACTCTTGGCAGAGAAAGGAATTGAAATGAGGAAAGTCCATGAATGAGGTTAATATAAAGTTCAACTTTATTCTCCAAATGAAAAGTCGCATTTGACATTTCCAGCCAGGCTAAACAAATTGACAAGAAATCTTTTTTTTTTTTTTTTTTTTTTTGGTGAATATTAAAATTGAATTACATCATGTTAATTGAAGGTGGGTTGGGTTGGGTTGGGTTGGGTTGGCTTGATTGATTAATTTGAATTTTAATTCCCAGGATTTCAGCGAACTTGGTCCAGACCAACTGACGTTAACGTAGAGTCTGCCTGGTTCTGGGACTCTACTTGGTATATTCTTTTTATTTATTTATTTATATTAAGAAAATATCCAAGTCAAGTCCAGTCATTAATATTGATACATTTTTTTCAAATGTATGTATTTTCTTAAAATTGCACCTAATAATGTATTTATCTGGGAAAATTCTCAAATATTGTGGGTTAAAACGTGAAACTATAGGACTTTAGGCTTACAAATTGCGATTTAATTAAACAATTTGACGGTTTACGTTCGAAAATCATAGTTCGTGTTTTATTGAAATATGGATATCCGCTTTCGAGAAGAATTCATAAATATAAAATAGAAATAATTGGATGAGATAATAATACAGATTTCAAATTGTATTTGCATACGAATCCTAAGTAAAAAGAATATTCGAATAGATATAAAGGAATCTACTTAATTTGGTACAGGAGAAGAGAAAAAGCAATTTAAATTTAATTAAAGTCAAATCGATTCTTGTTTTGTTATTAATAATACATTTTATATTTAAATAAAATTAATTATTGTTGCTTTACTGTACTTTTTTAGTCTTAATGTCACTACTACCTATTGTCTGACCTGACGAAAATCAATTAAATTAATTAAAATAAAATCAAGTGATTTTTGTCACATTTTCACATATTCTAGTCGGTCTCACAAATAGTATTTTTTTTTTAATTAGGTAATTACTGCGGGATGTTCTGAAGCGTGCATTCATATTTATTATATTTATTATACATATATATTATTTGATATTCGAAGATATATTAAATCTTGCCTTTATTTTATGTTATTGTATAATTAATTAATTAAAGAAATTCAATGGGACAAAAAACAAATGTAATAAAAAATAGACAAATTTGATTAGTTGACTTGTAGAATACTTAAGCTAAGCTAACTAATCAAGTTTAAATTGGCATGAGGAGGCAGCCACTTGCATTGTGAATTGTGGTCTGGCTTCAACTTAACCTCTAGTACTAATTATTATTAACTTAATAATAATAATAATAATAATAATAATAATAATAATAATAATAATAATAATAATAATAATAATCATAGATATTATATATAGATCTAATTATGCGTGTAAAATTAATATTAAATATAATAAATTGAATTGAATTGAGTTGTACAAAGTTTTTTAAGTTTAAGATTAAGATGGTCATCTTTTATTTTCAACCCTGGCTGCAACTTAAACTTGGGTCCTGGTAATTTTATTTTCAATGGTAGGCCTAATGGGCCGATTCTTAATTGGGCCAAAACAATGTAGAATTTAACATTTACACAACACAATTCACAACAAAAGGAAAAGCTGCGTGCAGCAGCTTTCTCACACTTATCTCCAACTTTTAGCTTTTCTTTTTTATCTTTCTCCCATTTCCAAATTCCCTTTTTCTTTTGTTCTTAATTAATGAACAAATGTTGCCAAACCAAACACGCCCTTAAAACAACCACATCTTTCTAATAAAGAAAAGAAATGGCCTAAAGTGCTAGTGAATGATTCCTTTGTTTTCTTTCTACCCTTTTCCTCTCCTTTCGCAACATTATACCTATATATATATATATATATATATATATATTCCATTGGTATATATTATATTCATTCTAAAAGACAAGTCGCCATAAAAAGACAAGAACAAGGAAAAATAACCGCCTACATAACATAAATATCGAGTACAATTATTATAAAAAATATCTATTATATTTTTTGTTCCATGCATGTTATAAAATTTTCATTAAACAATTTTAAACATAACTATCGATATTGATAGATAATTGTGGACAAACTTCTTTTTGGTTGGTATATTTGTACTTTACAAATTACAAAAAAGAAAGTTGTTAAAGGTTAATACTAAAAAGAAATTATATTTTATTATATTTTATCATTTTAGGACTAGATGAACATTTTTTTTTTTTTAAATTTTTTTCAAATACAACTTAGAAAAAGAGAGAATAATGCAAATGTACGTACGGATTTGGGTGGACACACAGATTTTGACGATAAAAGCTTATCCACAACACAAATTCTCGTACCTTAAAATAAAAACAACAAGAACACATGGATCTTATTAATATTTTACATACACTCAGTCACACACCCACCAATGAAATATTTAGATCTCCAACAAACCCTCTTCATTATTTTTAATCATTAATTAATTTTCCTTTTCAAAAAAATGAAAAACACAATGAAACTAAATCACATCCGAAAATTAATCATAAATTAAAGACAATATCTTTCTTTATGCATTTTTTTCACAATAAAAAAAAATTATGGAAGTTATAAATGTCATTTACATTTTATAATTTGGGTCCTCGAGTTTTATGATTTCTCAAATAAAAACATCATTAATTTATTTATTTATTTATAACTTTAATATTTAAATTTCATAAATTTTGATGAAAATAATTAAAATACCTTTAATATTCAACTTACACACCCTTAAATTAGTCAAAATTGAATATTATAAACATAATTTGATCATTCTAATAAAGTTAGAGATCTATTTAGAAACAAGCTAATAATTCATATTCAATAGGTTTGAATCTTAAACTCTATTGGGATGGATAAATTACTATCATAATATTAGATTTGGACTAATATAAAAAAATGTAATTTAACGTCAAAAGGTATATTTAGTTTTTTTTTTTAATTTTAATAAAAGTTTAAGTTAGGGACTAATTGGACACAAAAGATAACAGTTATTTTAAATTTAAGAATATAAATAATTTAAGGATCTAAATGTTATTATCCCATTTGCAATTTATGATAAAATCTCTCCCTTTATCTCCTACAATAAGAACGTGGTATTGAAATTTAGGACAAATATAAATGAAAAAGAAAATCTCTTTTGGAAAATAAAAAAAAAAAAAGGGGGTAAGAAAAGAATGGGGACAATGAGATTTCCATGTTGGTGAATGCAAAGCAGTTGGTGGGAAAATCGTAAGAAACAAGTATAATTGCATTTGAGGATCTGACGAAGCTTCTGTTTTTGCTTTCGAAGTCCATAATTTTTACAATTACTTACACACAGAAAACAGTAAAAACAAAACTTTTTCTGTTGTCAGTGTTGTCTTTATTGACATATGTGGAAGAGAGAAAGTTCCTTCTCTTGACCCGTGTTTATTTATCTCTCTTTCTCTAACAGTTGTTCTTCAAGCTGCTTTATTTTCTTTTCTCTTAATGTAAATAAATTATTAAAAAAATTAACTGGCTTGAACTTGCGTGAATGTTAACTGAAGGGAGGAGCTGAATTATTCAGAAAATTTTCCATTTTTTGCATTTGTTCTGGGATTACGAGGAATGGGTACCGTTTCTCATGAAGCTGTCACTCGGTTCCAAGCTTTGATGGATCAAGGTCTGTTCTTTCCTTGCCTAGTCAAAAATCTGATTTTTTTCCCACTACCAATCCTTGCTTAATTTTCTACTTTTAACTTTGTTTATTGGCAGTTGATGAGCCATTGAAGATAACATTTCAGGTATCCTGTTTTATTTTCCACGTGTTTCTTTACTTTGTTCGATCTGTTGCAGAGCAAGAGTTAAATGTGCCTTCTTTTTTTGGTGGGTTTGGCGTCTGAATTATATGTGCATTGATGCCAACATTTATCGTAGCTTCAGCTGTTGATCTGTTCTGGATGTTTATTTTTTGCATTTTTTTAAGAAATTTTCTGAGAACTGAAAGTAAGTCAAAATGTGAAATGCAGAGATTATTTTTTGACTAGTAGAGAAAGAGTGTAATTCCTAAAATTTCGGTCAGATGTTTGATCATTGAATCTGGTTTTCAATGATAAAATCTAATTGGATTTCTGGGCTTGTGGAATTTATCATGGATTTTGCTTTCTTATCTGTGATCTGCTTATTGACAAGAATAGCAATCTAATGCCAGCAATATTTGAGTTATCAGATTGATTTCTGCTTTGATTTCAATTTCCCTTACCTGATTTAAGTTCATTAACTGCCTAAAGCTTGCTCAACTCCTTGGTGCTTTCTAAAAAATAAGAAACAAAATAAGAGAGGAAATCTGTTGATTTGTTAATTTAAACATGTTTTGATCTTTGAGTGAGTGATGAAAGAGAACAATAATACAGATGGATTTATTTCCATTCTTAGATTGGGGTTTAACAAATGACTAACTGTGAAAGCGTTTTGTTATGTTATTGACAACTGAAAATTAACTCAATATAGAGGTGATAAAGGACCATCTGGAAGCTTTGGAGGTTGTTTTTTATTAGTGATTCAGGGGAAGTGGTGATAACTATCTTATCTTAGGAGTTGCTTTCAGAAAATAGGCATTTAGCTACCATCGAGTTCACATCAAACTAGCTTAAAACCTTCACTGATTTGTTTCACCGTGTGTCAAATTTAGTGCAAAGCCTCAACAAGTGGTGTCTGGATTCCTATTTGTGAATCCAGTGCAATTGACATGAATTTTCATGAAAATCTGGATACTGTCTCGATTATAGCATAATGTTCATTTAAAATGATGGGGGTGTTCTGTGCCACAAA
Source organism: Azadirachta indica (assembly GCA_022749755.1). NCBI lineage: Eukaryota > Viridiplantae > Streptophyta > Magnoliopsida > Sapindales > Meliaceae > Azadirachta > Azadirachta indica. The sequence continues at coordinate 14,350,396 of CM040451.1, read as the reverse complement.
ACAATCTGTAATATGAGATGATGAAGGCAGTATACCAATGAAAACATCTACTCTGTATATGATTACTGGATTTACATGAGATGTTTGATGATTTGAAGATAAAATTGCTGCTGTTATCTACATCATCATTCTGTTTTCATTTATTACCATTCTTTCTTTTATTACTGTTTGAAGAAATAAAAGCCAGGCGTTTTGGTGGAGAAAAAAAAATGTATAATCTCAATTGGAATACTTGGAATACTTATTGGATTATTCTTATTCGTAGTTATAGAAGTAACAATTGTTTTTTGATATGTAGAATGTTCATCAAGGATATCCAACTGAAACTTTGATGCGTTTTCTAAAAGCAAGAGAATGGAATGTTTCCAAAGCCCATAAAATGGTTAGTTGTAGTTCTTTCAAGTGTCATTCTTATGTAAAAGAACGCTTAATCATGATCTCCATTTACAAAATGTTACTAAAATGATGCTTGCATGATCTTTCAGTTGGTTGATTGCTTGCACTGGAGGGTCCAGAATGAGATTGACAAAATATTAACAGTAAGTTCATGTTCCTCCCTGATGTTTCATCAGTCTTTTAACTGATTCTGATTCTGATTCTGTGTTACAATTTTGTTGCTGATATGAATGCTGCGTCATTTGTACAGAAACCCATTGTTCCTACTGAATTGTACAGGGCAGTTCGTGATTCACAACTCATAGGAATGTCAGGTTACTCAAGAGAGGTGCCTATTCTTATATTCTAATCAATCTTACAGGCTTTGTTTACATTTAATCCTGCTATCTTGCTTTATGAGTCTATCCGGTACACCGATATTATAAAAATAATTTCAGTAGGAACAGTGTATCTTTTCAAGTATTCTTAAGTCATTGCCATCTTCTCCAGGGGCTGCCAGTTTTTGCTGTTGGTGTCGGGCTTAGTACATTTGACAAAGCGTCTGTAAGTATTATAAATTTCTTTGTTTGCGATGTTTCACTGAAACAAAGTCTCGAATTTGAATTTTCAATTTCTGCCATTTCATGTTCTTGCTATCAAATATTGGAATTTGATATTTTTTTTTTTAAGAAATAAAGGTTTGTCTGTGACGCTTGTGTGCATTTCATTATTCTGTTGCAGGTCCACTACTATGTGCAGTCACATATTCAAATAAATGAATATAGGGACCGTGTAATTCTGGTGAGAACTAAATTTACAAGTTAAAAACTATTTATGCTTTGTAGTCATTCTTTTGACTGGTTCGCTTTTCTTGCAGCCTTCTGCATCTGAAAAGTATGGGCGACCAATTACGACATGTGTTAAGGTTTTAGATATGACTGGTCTGAAGCTTTCAGCACTAAGCCAGATAAAGGTATTTCCATGGTAGATTATATTTTCTCTTGCTAATAGCAAAAGCAAAAACGCACATGGAACATTAAAGAATTGCAAATTGTCTGAATCCCGGGTAGTGGCTGGGTGGCTGAATAGTTGAATGTTCATGTTAAGCCGGATTTTAGCTATTTTTGAGGTTGTGCAACTGTGAAGATCCCACGATGCAGATTTCTAAATGAGTCATTATAACGTACGAGGTCATGAATCCACTCCTGAACCACATTTGTTATGTGAATGCAGTTGTTGACAATCATATCAACAATTGATGACTTGAACTACCCAGAGAAGACAAATACTTATTACATTGTGAATGCACCTTACATATTTTCTGCTTGTTGGAAGGTAAGCTTCTGCATTTTTGTTCCTTGTGATTTAATTTCTTGGTGGCCATGGCCATCATATTAAAATTCCTTGTCAATACTTTGCTCCAAGTTATGAACCTTTTTACTAGAGCTGGGCATGGCACTGGTGATTAGTATAACATTCAAGATTTTAACAGGTTGTTAAGCCGCTTCTGCAGGAGAGGACAAGGAAAAAGATTCAGGTCTTGCCAGGTTCTGGGCAAGATGAGTTATTAAAGGTAAGACAGTTTTCTTACAATTTCTTAAAAAATTGCACCTTGTGAACGGTAAGAATTCTGCCTTGGTACTTTTTATCTTGTCAAATTTAGTTAATCTAGAGAATAATAGAACTTTTTATTGTCTTCTGAATTCAGATCATATTCTGACCTTGGTGGTTTACATGTATCTTGCAGATTATGGACTTTGCATCACTCCCACATTTCTGTAGAAGAGAAGGTTCCGGATCATCTCGCCATTCAGAGGACAACAATTGTTTTTCATTGGATCATCCCTTCCATCAACAGCTATACAACTACATCAAGCAGCAATCCTTGATCATAGAACCTGTTCAACCTGTCAAACAAGGCTCGTTTCATGTGGATTTGCCTGAGCCAGCAGCAGAAGGAACTGAGATTGCGAAAACCATAGAATCTGAGTTGCACAAGATTGAAAATAGGAATGGACTATCTCAGCCCTTAGGTGGCCTAAGAATCAGTGACAGCTGAATGAGCAATAAATCTCAACTTCTGTTCCCAAACAAAATACCACTGCTGTTAGGTAAGAAACATGTGTCGTTGTTTAATTATACAGTCATACAATATAAATGTATGCGATAATAGTTATGCTCACATAATCTCTATGTGAGTTCCATTAGAGAGAAGCAAATACTATGTATCTAATATGACATAGGCTGTAAAATCAGCTTAAAGCTCCCCACAGCCAAATATGCTGTAGGATGCAACAGAAATCATAATTTTTACTATTACTTTCGAACAATCATGCAGTTTCTCCTGATGGCATGAACCATTTTCATTTCTGTACAAATTGCATAAATACCTCCAGATTCATCTTTCCATGCAAAGAAACAAAGGGAATTGCTAAATAATTTGATGAATTTAATATCCTAGAATTGTAAGGAGAATGATTTTGTGTCTTTTCTGAAATTTCTAGAATCATAAAAAGCAATTTAAGCTGCTGTCATTTGTTGTTCTTGCTGGCGCCACCTCCGGAGTTCAGCTTCAACCATGCTTTGTGCAGCAGCAGCTGTCTCTGCAGACTTCAAAGCCATCTCTGTCGCCTCCTTGATTTCTTCCATTGCTTTTAAGTTTTCCTCCAGTTTTCTATCTGCTTCGTTTTTGCTTGCATTGATTACTTGCAGTTGAGCCAGAGCGTCCGCTAATTTCTTCTCAGCCAAGTCTCCTGATTCCTCCACCTTTTTATTGAAGGATTCAAATTCTTCCTTTGTAATTGTAATCTTGGAAGTAGGAGCAGAAGCAGAAACGGAAGCAGAATCTGATTTCATTGACAAAATATCCAACTTATCACGTGCTTTCTTCTCAGATGCTTTTGCTTCCTCAACCTCTGATAGAGCAAGTTGTAGATTCTTGTCCGCCTCCTCAGCCTCCAGTCGTGCAGTTTCAGCTTCTTGCTTCAGTTCTTCTGTTACTTTTGTCATTTCTTCTGCTTCTTTTCTGGCACTTTCAGTTTCTGATACCAGCTGCTCCAGCTTCAATCTGTGCTCCCCATCTTCTCTTTCTGCGGCAATAGCTTCCATGTCCGCTGCTTCCTTCTCAGCTGCTTTCCTTTCCATTACTTCTATTTCTTTTGCTTCCTTCTCTGCTTCCTTCTCTGCTGCCTTCTCCTTCAGTTCTACACACTCTTTTTTTGCCTGTTCCACTTCCAGCTCAAGTGAACTCACCAAATTCCGCAGGGAACATTCTTCATCCGCAACTTCTTGCAATATTTTTGTAGCTTCATTCAGCTCTATCGTTACTGCTCTCATCGTCTCCATTTCAGCAGCATGAGCTAGTTTCATCTGCTTCTGTAAAGTTTCAATGTCTGCAGTGGTTTCTGCAACCTGTTTCTCCAGACTCGAGCACAAATCCGGATCATATTCCTTCTTCAAAGAATTCACTTTCTTCTCTGCAGCTTCCTTGGCATCTTTATAACATTGCACGAGATAATCTTTCCCCGATGCAGCCTTTTGCTGTTCTTCATTTGCTTGTTGAGTCGCAAACTTTATTTGCTTAATCCCTTCCTTCATAGCTGAAATCTCCTTCTGCAGCTCACCAACTCTTTCCGTGCTAACTTTAGCCAGGCGATGTGCTTCTGCTGCCTGGTGAAGCGCTGCCTGCTTTGCCTCCAATGTTGCATCAAAATCCTGCCGGATTTTATTCAGCTCTTGCTTGACGGCATCAATTTCTGTAGCAGTGCTAATGTAATGCGCTCTTGCATGATCTAATTCCTGATTCCTGTTAACTTCACCTCCCATACTTCTCTGGGATTTTGTAAATTCAAGTTGCTTCGCCTTCTCCTTCACATATTCTGCCGCTTGCATTGTGGATTCCTTGGATTCATTCACAGCTTTCAGCTTCGCTGATAGTTCCTCCGTTGTTCTCTTAGCTCTCTCAAGTTCGCGAAGTGCTCGAACTTTCGTAGTTTCAGCGCTCTCCAACTTCTGTTTAGTTCTTTCTAATTCTTTCTGTGCCAAGAGAAGCTGGGTCTCCTTCTCCAAAACATTCTACCCAAAATAAATAAATAAATAAATAAATAAATTAAGTACGTTAACAAAAATTCCATGGCACAGAAAAATACTACACATATATAACTATTTCCTCTATAAATACCTCGGAAGAAAGTCTAGTTCTTCTGATAGCAGGTTTATTCTTCTTAACCTTAACTTCACCGAATAAAGTAACAGCAGCTTTGACAGATTGAAATGGCGCCCTGGTATCAATCTCTCCCACCTCTCCCTTGGGAGAACTTGTTGGAGCTTTTGACCTATCGCGTAGATTTGCCATTTTTTCCATTTCCTTTCCCCTGCAAGATCGATCATCAATTCAACTCAGGAGTGGAGTTAGAACTTGAAATTTGATTTGGCTTTTAATTAATGTAATAGACTTATTTTATGCATACTATTACACATATACATAAATTTAAAAAATTTTTTTGTATGAACCTGGAGCCCTTCCTTGATCATGATAATCAAATTGTCGTTTAAGGAGATCATGAGAGAAACAGGTATAATGTGAACATAGAATTTACAAGTTATAACTAACAATGGTGGAAAATATCTTACCGAGTTGCAGAAGAGACAAGAATCAGAAACAGGTAAATGATTCAGGAATATATTACAACGCAAGAAAGAGAAGACAGAGAATTAACCAAAGACAAAATGTTTATGGTTTGTTTTTTTTTCGTTCTTTTCTAATTTCCTTTTTAGAAGAAGAAAATGTCAAGTTGATCAAAACGTTTTGCGTTGTAATGAGCTTTTGTTATTCCATTTTTGGAGGGATTGATTACCAGGTTTGCGGTAGTTTTAATGGTTAATACCAATCCTACACGATAAGTATTTTCCTATTAATAGCTCTTGTTTAAATCAATAATCCCAATGACAAATTTTATAGAAGTCCACATTTTTGTGATTATTAGACAAAAGATTAAACAATCTGAAAAATCTAATCCCTCTGTTCCTAGATTTGCGACCATATATGAATATAAATGAAAATTATCCGGTCCAAATGCCCCCATTAATTTTCTTAAAACTTTAAAGACATCAAACTCTTAAAGTTGAAGAAATTTTGAAAAGGCATTCATAAATTCTAAATGTATTCGTACATATATATGATTTTTCAAATGAACTCATCTATACAAAAGTTAATATAATAGTAATATAATATATTATTACCCATAGATTTTTAAAAAATAAATTATATGAAACGCATATCACAATATAACTTGTACAGTTTTTGTATAAAACCAGATGTGTATTTTTAAATTTTAATTTATTAGGAGGAATGCTCAACATTTCAAAACCTACAGTGCATTTAAAATGACACGGCAATTGACTTGACATTTATCCATTAATTGAATATTAAACTTTCCTTACTATTTTTAACATTATTTCTGCTACATATGAATAAAGAGGAAGAGCAAATTAAACTTGTGTTGTGTGTTATGTTCTTCTGTGGAAGTTGAAACTTGAAATTTGATTACCTACACAGTGAAAAAAAAAAAAAAGTCGAGGTGAATTGCGAAAGTCAAGTCTTGTCTTTTCAACCAAAATGACGTCTATTGCTCTAGCTAGGAGTTATACGTATATATATGTAATCTAGCTAGACATTAACGCACACATCGCAGAGAGAAGAAAAGACAAAGAAAAATGGAAGAGATTAACAGTTACACTTATCTTCCTCTTTTCGAAACAAAAACAACAAAGGGAAGAATCCCCTTTCGTTTACACTCCATCTTTATATTTCTAGCCATATGCATGATCATTGTTTACAGAATAATAATTGATTTTCCTGCTATCTCGGAACTACAATCCGAAACATGGGTTTGGTTCGGTTTGTTTCTTTCGGAGCTCTGGTTCAGCTGATACTTGTTTGTTATCAGATTGAATCCTGTTTATCACCACACTTACAATGACAGATTGTCCCTCAGGTACGAGGCGGTTTTGCTGACAATAGATATATTTGTGTGCACGGCGGATCCTGTCATGGAACCACCTTCTATGGTGATGAACACGGTGCTGTCAGCTATGGCCTACGATTATCCTCCGCAAAAACTGTGTGTTTATCTTTCTGACGATGGAGGATCTGAATTGACGTTTTACGCCACGTTGGAGGCTTCGCGTTTTGCGAAGAAATGGCTGCCCTTTTGTAGGAAGTTTGGAGTGGAACCCAGATCGCCGGCGGCCTATTTCCGGGGAGCTGTGGAACAACAGGATTGATGATACAGTAATGGCGAAAGAGTGGCGGGCAATCAAGGTACGCAGTATCGTCAAGCCGCAGAGATATTTTTCAAAATGAATTCTTATTAGAAAATGCAAAATTAAAAAGCATTAATATTAAATATGATTGTTATTATTAAACAAGAAAGTTTTCCATTTCAAAGAATAGATAATATGCTTTTAAACCCTTTTTTCTTGTTTATTTATGTTGACAGAAAAGGATTCATTCAAGTATTCAAATGTAGCTCAAATATATATATATATATATATATATATATAAAAATTGAACTTTTTTTTTGATAAAGAAAGTTAATTAAAGTTAGATAAATATAAATCTCCTTCATTTTTATTTATTATATAAATGATGTATACAAGTAATATATAAATTTTCTTTATAAAAATTAACATTACAAAATTATATTGTTAATTCATTATATATATATATATAATAAAAATAATTAATTAAGGTCGACAAGATGTGCAGCGGACAATGCATATATACGTTCAGTTACAGCATATTTTTTGTTTGGTTTGTTATAATTTTGTTGATTTTCCGCAAAACCTAGGCAGTCCTATAATATTTCAAATAATGTTTTCACAATGATCAATCCAAAATTATCCACATACACACAACAGCAATAGCTGTCCACAAATGTATATTGATAACTCACTCTTCTTTCGTTTTTTTTTTTTTTTTTTTTTTTTGTACTTTCTTATATATATTTATGATTATCAATGGTGTTTCATCTGAACGTGGATATGCCGGGAATTGACGGCAGTGGCGGAGCTTGTTACATTGGTACCGGATGCTTCCACAGGAGAGGCATTCTTTGCGGCGAGAAATACAACCAGGAATGTAAAACAGACTGGGAGAGAACAATTAAGGGGGACAATAAGATCGAAGAAAGTGCAGCTGTATTAGAAGAAGCCTGCAAAATTCTTGCAAGCTGTAGCTATGAAGAGAGTACTGTCTGTGGAAAAGAGGTTCCTTCATTCATTTCTTCCTTTTGGATGTACAGTTTTCGTAACTTCGTTGAAATTTGCAGTTGGGTTTGAAGTACGGCTGTCCAGTGGAGGACATAGTCAACAGAATTATCGACACAATGCAGGGGTTGTAGACCGACCTACTGTAATCCTACAAGGAAAGGTTTCAAAGGACTGGCCCCGACGACATTGCTGCAAACGTTAGAGCAACATAAAGGTCTGAAGGTAATCTTCAGATCTTTCTTTCAAGACACTATCCTTTCCTGCATGGGCGTGGAAGGATACCGCTCAACTTCAGTTTTCATACTGTACTTTCATGCTTTGGCTACAAATTGCTTGGCTACTCTCTGCTATGACTCTGTTCCATCCCTTTGTCTTCTTCATGGTATTTCCTTATTTCCCAAGGTATGAATATTTCCGGTTTCCATAGCTGAAACATATCCATAATGCAATATTTGTGCTTACTTTATAATCTTGCAGATTTCTAGTGTATGGGTTCTGCCAGTTGCGTATGCAATCTTTGTAAACTGTGCATACAGTCTACGATAATTTTTGTGGGTGGGAGGCACAATCAAAGGTTGGTGGAATGACACAAGAATGTGGTTGTTTAAAAGAACAGCTGCTTACTTCATTGCTTTCGCCGACTACATACAGAAGCTATTCGGGTTTACAGAGTCTGCTTTTGTAATCACAGCAAAGGTGGCCGAGGAAGTTGTATCTCGGAGATTTGAGCAAGAGATCATGGAATTTTGATCCGCTTCACCAATGTTTACCATTTTAGCAACTCTTGCATTGCTCAATCTGTTCTGTTTCTGCGGGGGACTGAAGAGGGCAATTTGGGATCTCCACAACAATGGTTTAGACCAATTTGCAGTGCAGATTCTTATGAGTGGGGTTCTGGTTTTGCTTAATCTGCCCGTCTACCAACGACTTTTCCTCAGAAAAGAAAACGGGAGAATTCGTACCCGTGTAACTTACCTGTCAATTCTCTTCGCTCTATTGGCTTGTACAATAGCTGCACTCTGAGAGAAGAGAGTTGTTGCATTTTCAGTGGCAACATATGCAATAATTTTCCGTGCCAGAAACTCTGGATAGTTGCATTCGGACTCTTATTATTTCATAACAGAATAGATCTATATTTGTATTTCATAAGAAATCCCATTTTGCTTCCAGCAACACATCTTTATTCTATTAATTGTAATTACAGTAATTAGATGATTTAGCCATCTAATAATACAGCTACGCATCAGAGTTGATATGTGTTTTTTTTTTCTCATTTAAGTAGACAGTTGAGACATTCAAAAAAAAAAAAAAAGTAGACAGTTGAGCAAAGAGAGGAGCCTATTGCACAGCAAAGTGATGTTGTAGAGTATAAATCAATTCATAGCGAGGAACGTATCCTGGGCACAGCTGGCCTGCAAAATGCAAAGTCTTTTAATTGACCAATGGGAACTTTGTCAAAGATAAATCTTCAAATTTAAGACCTCCTCCTCCAATAAGAAGATTCATCAGAAAAAGGAGCATAACCCTGATAATTTGCATAATTTTGAATCGATGGCAAAATTCATCGATGAATTGAAAATATATCTTATGAGATGTAAAAGGCTTACATGTACTCAAGAACAAGAGCAGATGCACCACCTCCACCATTACAGATGCCGGCAACCCCATACTTTCCGTTCTTGTGTCTCAGTACCTGTAACACCATTACAACTTGTCTGAGATAAATCCCTAGAGATGATATAAAGGTAGATAGATATAATGCATTCTTCATTCATCAATGAAATTAGGCTGAATCATAAGAAATAGGATATTTTGCATTGATCGAATGTAATAAGCCTTTTAAATTACCCCCAATAATGTGACCAAGATACGAGCTCCACTACACCCTAGTGGATGTCCCAAAGATACAGCTCCACCATGCGCATTAAGTTTTTCCTGCATTATTATGAGCAGCACAAAGTTACAAATAAGAAAAGATAAATACATTAGTGAATCAATAGACCTAACAAAAGGAAACAGCTAAACTGCAAATTATGACATAATTCAAGAATGAAGAAGTGACAAAAGAAAAGAATTGGTAGAATACTCACAGGATTAAGACTGAGCAGTTTTTGGTTGGCAAGAGCGACGACCTTGAAAGAAAAAGTTAAAACATAAACTGGTAATTAACCAATGATAACTAGGATACTTGCAGTGTCAAAACATAAAAGTGTAGTTTCTTACAGAAAAAGCTTCATTTATTTCATAATAATCAATTTGAGAAGGCTCCAAACCAGCTTTTGATATGGCTTTCGGAATTGCAAGGGATGGGGCAGTTGTAAATAATTCAGGAGCCTGCAAAGATGAAATTGTTTCAACTCCAAGTTGTATAACATCTGCCCAAGACAAGGAAAATACATGCAATAACATTGGCCTACCTGAGCTGCATCAGCAAATCCTCTGATCTTAGCTATTACTTGCAAACCCAGCTCAAGTGCCTTTGCTCCACTCACTAGCACTAGTGCTGCTGCACCATCACTGCCCAAAACAAAGGACAAAACTGCAACTTACAAGAAATTCTCCTTCGTAGCAAAACTTAACTTATTATATAATGTAGATTCTATGATGCATTGCCTATATATGGATTTCAGCGCAGCAGCAAACTTGTGTTTTGCTATCCACTAATACATGCGAGAGAGAGAGAGAGAGAGAGAGGACCTTATGATAGAAGCATTGCCAGCGGTAACAGAACCACCATCCTTAAAACTTGGTCTGAGCTTCCTTAGCTTTGCAGCATCAAACTGGCAAGATACATAAAGAGAGGAAAATGATCACCAATCAAGCAAATAACAAGTTACCAAAATGTAAGGTTGAGTGCAAGTCTTGCTCATTGAATTGCCGCGGTGCTGGCTTGAGAAAGGGAATCCCAATCTCCCCGTGCGAGAATCAAAGTAGAAAGAGGAATGTTTCACATAACAAGTAGTGTAGTGAAATGAAATCCTTGTGATTGTTTGTTAGCTGAAGAGCTAAATTAGTAGCAAGAAAATAATGCCATATTCAGAAACTACCACGTGGGATCACTTTGCTTACTGATATCAAAATAAACCATAGGTTTAGAAGTTACATAATGGTATGCTCATTTGTTCAAACTCAACAAAATATGGCAACTACAAAAGAGATACACAGAAACATGGTCAATGTTATCAGGGCCAATGGCTCAACTCTTAAAAAGCCAGTGTTTATGGAACCAACGTCAGGCAAAGATATAGATTTTAGATCTTTAACATTACAAGGCACCAGCAGATAGCTAATATATGAGTGCTAATCAACATGCTCATCTATTCTTTTGAGTTTATACCTTTTCTAAACCTTCATCCCTATCAACAATTATGGATGGCTTCCCTCTTCCAATAGATACTTCAACCTGGGTGCAGAAAAACATGAACTGATACAAGTCTTCATCAAAAGCTATAAACTTTCTGTCAATTAGAGTAGAATTGAACATCGCACCGGAGCTATTTCCCAAGCAAAGTGACCAGAATTTAGTGCAGCAGCTCCACGCTCAAAGCTTCTAGTAGCATATGCATCCTGCAAAAAGAATTGCAGAGAGAACAGAAGAGAAAACCTCTATAAGTGTAATTAAGCAGAATCACAAAGCCATCAGGGATAACTATGAGGAATAGAAATGAAGAGTGGGTAAATCAAACACAAAAAGAAAACACCATAAGTAACTTAAAACATAAATTGGCATCCCAAATAATTGATGCCGGTTTACGAAACATTGCTTAACTCAACAACCATTGCACAGTATGAATGAGATGTTGACCTGAATTTTTTTCTTAGCCAAAAATTCAAATGTATCATTGAAAGTAACCAAAAGAATCAATTAAGGAACAAGATCACAAGTTATGTGAAAGCAGTAATTAGCACTTCATTGCAAAAACTCATTCTCGTACTAAGAGCCCATTTGGGATTGCTGTTGCAAGCCTTAGAAGTACTTTTGAACCATCAAAATCTATTTTAGGTGTTTGGCAATTTCTTTTTAAAATCACTTTTATCCAAAATTTGTTTTCTCACAGCAAATTTTGAGAAACGGGTCTGTACTTGCTTTTGAAAATCTATTTTATCTACATGTGTAATTTCATATACATCCCCATATAAACTATATAAACCCAAAATTGTCCTCAAATAAGATTTAAGTATTTAAACAATTTCTTTCATGTATTTTCTTATACGTATTGTTCTATTTTTTCAAAATTGAGTATCCTACTTCAATTAGCATTGTTGCATCAAGTTCTGCTTCAATAATATTGATAAATTATATTAGTTAATAATAAAAATAATTATTTTTTTTGTTATAAATTATGTACTACATATATGTTGACAAATAAATATTATATGTCTATTTTAATCATTTATATTATTACAATATTTTAACAGGAAAATTTTCCAAATGCACAAAACTGCTTTTCAAATTCACAACACTTTTGAATATAAAGTTTATCAAATACTAAACTAATTCCCTTTAAAGCTGATTTTTTTAAAATACAGTAAAAGCAAATTATTTCATAATCCACAGCAATCTCAAACTAGCCCTAAATATCAAGAAGGCTGCAGGATGGAAAAGCCTAACACCATATGGAAATATCACCTGCTCTTCCCTTGTGATTTTATATTGATCAGCACATATTTCTGCACATACTCCCATTCCAAAGTCGTTATAGACATCCCAAAGTCCATCTTTGAGCATGCCATCAATAATAGTATCATGTCCTAGTCGAGATCCCCTTCTGCTAGAAAAATAGAATACACATAAATTATGGGTATATTTCTCTAAACAGAAGGGACAACAGAAAAGTTAGACAACAAGAACATATGAAAACCACCAGATTAAGAATTAAAATATGCATCAACTCACTCGAAAAACATAGCAATTTAATGAGGAAAAGAGGAGACTCAATCCAGATCACATCATATTGAGGATGTTTATACTCATCTTCTCATATTTATTATTATTTCTCAATTTTCAAATTTTTGCTAAAAAGGCCCCATCAAGTTCCTTACAATTCAATACACTCATTTAGCTTGCATTCACAAGAAGTAAATAGAATCATAGAAAATTAAATAAATTACCTTCAAAAAGATAGAAATCCTGCTTACCTAGCTTCTGCTATATATTTAGGCGCATTAGACATGCTCTCCATGCCACCCGCCACAACAATATCATTGGTACCCAACTGAATGCTCTGTGCTGCAAACATTACAGCTGAACCAAAAAAAAAAAAAAAACCCAGAAAAGACCATTCACATATCTATACAACCACATAACAGAGAAAAGATCAAAACTTACACACAAATAACCAACCTTTCATCCCAGATGAACAGACTTTGTTAATAGTAGTGCATATCACTGAGTTAGGAATCCCTGCTCCTAACGCGGCCTGTCTGGCGGGAGCCTGTCCTAAATTGGCGCTGAGAACATTCCCAAAGAATACTTCTTGAACAAGTGATGGATTCACATTTGCCCTCTTAAGAGCACCTAAAAAATCGATACCAAGTATTTAAAAACCAAACTTCAAATCCACTTTCAACCAGAAAAGAATTACAGCTAGTTTTTCTTCTTTTTACACTGGATAGCAATGGATCCAAGCTTCGTAGCTGACAAAGATGAAAGAGAGCCCAGAAATCCGCCCATTGGTGTACGTGCAATACCCACAATATAAACATCTGTAACAAAAACAGATTAAAGAGAAGGAAACAGAGCAGAATTATATAGTATGACATAAGAAATGAGAGAACCCACCTCGAGATTTTAAAGAATCTGAAGAATGTAAAGGCGCCATGGTGAATGGTTTGAAAGAAAATAGTATGAGATGAAAGAGTTAAAACTCAGGAAGAGATAAAAGAGAAACCGATTCTGAAATGGCGTTGTCGAGTTTTGCCCGACTCTCCGTGTCGTGAATAATTTCATTAGCTCTTGCTTTGGAAAGTACTTTATAAGATTTAATAATATAATAGTCCATTGACTCATCCGTACGTCATGTGATTGTGACAATTAATTCACAATACTTTCCGAACTTATCCATACAATTTAGTGTTATCAATCTCAAAAAACTTCTTTTCTTTTAGGTCCAAACTCGTCCATACAATTATTATTATTCTTATTTTTTTTATTTAGTAGCAGTACATTTCTCTCAGAAAAATTATCTTGACCCTTGTAATCTATCGGATGAGACTTCTTTAACTTACATTAAAGACAAATTTGGAGTGTTAATTTCACACAATCTGCGAAGTTAAAAGTTAAGATTTAAATTTGCAACTCATCAATAGGCCCACCAATCATTTACAAGTGAGTATTACACCTTTAAGTAAAAGAAAAAAATTTTCAAGTCTTTCCAGTTAACGTTAAAAGGGGGCACTGATTTCGCAAAACCAACAAAAAAGCAAAGAAGAAAGAGGAGAAAGCCTCTTCTCTTCGGGAGCAATAAGGAAGAAGTTAATTGACGAATGCTAGCCTTCAAAAGTTTCCTCAGGAAAGCCACAGCTTAGAAGGCCTTTGGGGAATAAATCAAGCTACGATGCGAAGTATTAAGATTTAAATTTGCAACTCATCCATAGCCACACCCTAATAGATATGTTATTAGCTAAGCATAATTTAAGAAGGTTGGTCTGATGTGCCAAAATCTAACTCATATTTTAATGGAAATGTGCTGAATAGTTGTGGATTGGCAAGCAATATTCATTTAGATATATATAACGGTCACTGAAATTCAAACCATAAGTTTAATTATCATCATTATACACAGTATTTTTAAATTTTGTATGGAAAATAAAGGCTGTCCAAAATTCCAAATCCAAAAGTAATGCTGTTGGGTTGGATTGGGTTCACTGACAACAAAAGAAGCCAAGTCGAGCACGGTAGGTGGAGCTGCAGCAACAATGACCCAAAAAAAACAGCCATCTATTGCCATAACAAAAGTTGCCACAAAATGTATTCTTTGCCCTGTTGGTAGGCCATAGTTTACTCTCTTGCAATGGCGCATCCTGGGAGACGGTCTGCCAGATTACTAACTTCAAATAATCCCAGGAGCTATCAGAGAACATACCTGAACGTGAGGTTAATTCGAGTACCCTCAGCTTTTGCACGCTTAGGTACTGAGTGGATCCAATCCCTTTGTGTGTAGCCTCTCATCACCAGCATTGATCCATGCTTTAGTGTGAACGAGTGCTGATGCGAGTAGTTGTTCTTCTTGAATCGTTTGCTTACAGGTTCATCGTCAGTTCTTTTTTCTACCAATCACAACACGTATCAGCAATATAATCAAAATGCCAGTTTCAAAAGGGAAAAAAATCATTCATGGATTATGTGGGTCAACACACTTTCAATATAACAATTAACATCAATGTCAGAAGTTGAAGATGTTTTATTCTACCTTGGGATGATTTACTCGGCTTCTTCTTCAACAAGAATTCACGGTCACATCCAAAGGAAATAGAAGCAATCTCAGGAGCAGATCCATAAAGCTTCTCATCATCAGCATGCCAAGCTACATAGTCATTCCCACCTTTATACCTATTCAACAGTAAGCTGTTAAATTTACTCCCAGGAAGCGCTTTTTGGACCTTCAAGCAAAGCAATAAGTAAAAACATTAGATGAATTGAATTAGCCCAGTGACTCCTATATTCAATTGTAAAAGCCTTACTGCCTCCAAAATGTCCTTAAGCAGAGGAAAATCATCCCAAGAATAGGCATGCGGCTTGTATCCACTGTAAATTAATTTTGGCAATCCTTCACTCGCAACATAACATGTGTCTCTAGGCTGCATAGATAACTATACCATTAAAACGCACCATATAGCAATATAAATGAGCAGACGTCATATTCAGATAAGAAAAACACAAATTCTGGAGTAACTAAATGTTTTTTACCTAAAGAGTAAGAACAAATCCAATTACCATTAGTTCAAATGAAAGCTACAACAAATCAATAAATCCTTGGCGCAAAATAGTAGAACCAAATTATAGGAAAGAAAAAACAATCTAAAAACAATAAGAAAGGACAAAATTACATAGAGAAGAATGATATAATCTTAAACGTTATAAATCATTTTTCCTTTTTTTTATTTATTCAGATTTAACAGTAGGATATAAGCAATAGCATATATCAATTAGATGAAAAGGTAGCAGCTTCTGCTCTAAGATTACAATAACAACACAACACATCCTTTTACAAATAAAAAGTGTTAGTATTAACCCAAAAAATAAAAACTCCGGTTCAAAAAATAATAGATACCCAAATTGGTTGTAGCAAAGCCACAAATTTCTTCATATAATCACAATGCCGTAAACGTATGCGACACAAGGTTATCTCATACAAATTCATTGATAAAACTAGTGTAGCTTAAAAAGACAAAAAAAAAAAGGAGAGAGATTTGAAATATAACCTGAAGGCAAGATCGACCGAAAACACGAACGGTGGGTCTGGTCCAGGGAATTTCTTTATTGAGGTAATCAAAGAATTTCCATGAATCGTCCAAAGTTAAGAACTTTGGAATGTAGACAACTTCACTTTGATTTCCCAGATCGATATTTTGTTTCTTTAAAGTAATCTCATCTGCGTTTGCTTTGGTTGACTCAGAAATTGGCTTAAACCTCAAACTCATTGGAGTAGAAACAAACTTTTCACGCGCCGCCGCCACAAACCGCTTGCGCTAGAAATACAGCGCAAAGCGAGTTCAAAGTTCACAGGGTACCAGTATACAAACTAACCCAGTTACATACATATTACACGTGTCACCTTTTTATTGATGGGATTTCATAAATGCCCTTTTTTAAAAAATTAAAACATAATTTTTATTGCTTATAAAATTTATCTTTTTTTTTTCAAAAATTCTCAATTTTGTAAAAAATATTCCATAAATTTTCTTATCATACATTCATATATAAAAAAAAATAAAAAAACTTTCTTATGTATTTTAATTATATTCTATAAAACCTACGTGAAATTTATTTATTTTCGCATTGCTTTAGTGAACGCCAATGATAAAGCCAAAGTAATGCAAGTCTAGAACCATGAATTATACATTATTTTCTGCTCTGCTATACACGTTAAAATCTCATAATATAGTAATTTTTGGTTTGTGAATTTTAATTTCTAATACAAACATACAAGTAATTCGTTACAATGGTCTCCATTTAAGACTCTCTTAGCTTAACACATTTCCATTTCCATGAAATATTTTTTTATCCAAGGAAACAAACAAGAGAAGAAACAAAATGAAAGAACACAAAAGATGTGATCAAAGTTTAACCTTGCATTAAACTGAAAAGACCAGCAAAAAGCTACAGAAATGCCATTCCTATTCTTCCATCAAACTAGAATATATGATTTCAATTTCAAACCAGCTAAACATTACACTTAATGCTAAATCACAGTCACAATTCCTAAAAGCTAAAAGCACTATCTTGAAGAAACAACAGGGGCATCAACTATCTTGATTTTTAGTTCTATTTCCCCTGACTCAACTTCACAAAGCCTTAACCAAACATTCTGCACAACTTCACCATTTACGCAAGTGATTGAGCTTTCCCTGGCAAGACAGTTGTCTGAGTCTGGAACAACCTTCCTTAATGGTATTTCTCCAGCAGAAGTTTGTAGAACATGCTTCAATCTAGTAGCAGAGGTAATTGGCTGAAGGTTGAGATATGCATTTCCCATCTTGTCATCCGCTTTGAATCGATCTTTATCAAACACTTCCTGAAAAAAAGAGAAGAATTTTGTTATTTACTGGTATGCCGCAGAAATCTACATCTAGTAACAATGTTACTAGCTACTCCAAGTAACAATTCACAAGTACTAAACATGATACTCCAGATGACTCCTTCTGCACTGACACACCTTTAAGCCTACTCACAATTTGATAAAGGCATATCAAAAACAGAACTAAGTTGGCTAGATTACAAGATTCCTCAAATTCCTACCCAAGGAGAAGATGCCATTTATCATATGAGCATTTAAATATCAGAAACATACCAAACTCAGAACTCCAACCGGTTCTGTCAGAGAGAAACTTAGCTCCTCATTCCAGACAGGATTAAGGCAACTGTTGATAACCTTAGTCTTTGCTGTCTGTTGCAACGGGCACAAGCAAGAAGATTAAGCAAAAAACAACCACTAATGTACAGGGGGAAATAAAAAAAAAAAACCTTAATCTAATACAAAAGACAACAAAAGATGAAGCACAGAGCTCAAGGTTACCTGATTGCCCAACTTGACTACAACGTAAGGATCACTGCTCTTGAAATCTCGGATCACCAATCTTTTCCCTTGTACCACAGTTACTTTTAACTGTCCCAGTGGCTGCCCCATAATGCAATTCCTATGTTGGATCACCTTAAGAAGAAGGCAATCACTGCAAAGCAAAGGGCAAAAGGATTAAAATGAATTCCATCAGAAAACAATCTGAAGCTTTTCAATTGAAACAGAAGCACTAAGAAGCAATTATATAACAGATTCATATATCACACGCGTGTAAATAATATCCATATTCAAGCAAAGTCCAAAACATCATACACATGAAGATTAAAATACCCAGTTGCCAAGATCATGTACATAAAACAACCCAACCATATAATCAAGCATTTCCTGATTTAAAGACAGAATCTCTATCATGAAAAGACAAGAACTTCCAAGTATCAAGCAATGAATTCAAAAACTAGATATACATATACATATAAATATATGAAACTCAGGTGAATCAAATAGATACCTAGAAAGAGAGAAAGAAAGAGGGAGGGATCAGAATCCTGTGAGTGGAGAGAAGCCGAGAGGATTTGGAGGAAAAGGAAGAAGATAAAAATAAAATAAATAAAAGCAACTATGAATGACGAGTGAAAGAAAAAGTAGTTGCATATGAACGTAAACCAAGAGACTTGTTTTACCAGTTAATATATATTATAAATATAATTACAGATGCTTTATAGAAATTAACAAGTGACGCTAATTGAAACCACTCAAGACTCGGTTAACCAAACTTATCCTCAGCCATTATTGAGAGGTACCCACAACAGAGAGAGGGTTTATTTTTAGACACCGACCAGTCACTTTCTCTTATTTAATTAAAAAAAAAAAGAGAGAGAAAAGAGAAAACCAAAACATAACAAGCTCTACTTTTTAAACAGCTTATACCGTTGTGTAAGCACTCTTTTCTAAAAAATAAAAAAAAAAAACTTGATAGACGCGTGCGTGTCAGGAGTTGACCAAAGGTGACATCATGGGGATTAATGGTCTGTGTTTTGACTGGTCTTCCTTCCTTCCATCCATCCTCTATTATTTTCTATCTGCGTCTTTTGACCAAATTTATTTATTTATAGTCCTAGTGTGGGACAATTGATAAATTGTGTTGTTTCTTTTTTTCACTTTTAGTGTTCTTTGATTCTGATTGATTCTAATTCTCTTTTTTTGGTGGGTTGAATGTTAAAGTGTGCATGCATTCTAATTCTGGTCGGTCGGCCGGTCGGTCGGAGAGTTAGATCTCTTTCAAGATTTGCGAGCAGTAAAATATCTTTCCTCTTGCTTAGAGTTAGAAAGTCAACTTTGTTCGTTTCTTGATTCTGCCTTAATTGTTCAACTTCCATGTAATTTCGCATTAACAACTTTTCTTTCTAACAATAAGGGTGAAATAGATCAACCTTAAGCCAGCCGAACCAACAGAGGCAAACCTCCCAGCAGTGCCGAAAAACTTTCATCACGTGATTAGAAGTTCTTTTAAGAGTTTAAGATGACACAGATTCCAGCTACATTCGGTGATCAAATATTAGGATGAAATCATTAAAGGTTAATCTGAGGCTAAAACATTTGATGAACACCAACTTTTTTTTTTTTTTTAATTATAAACATACCTACCGTTTATTTATTTTTTTTTTTTTTCACTTATGTTTACCATCTACAATTTTTCATACCAAATTAATTTTAATTTTAAAACTACATCCATCACCTGAATACTAAATATGATTTAAATATACGTAAAATAAATAAATAAATAACTTCCGCTGAAAATTGAATATGTACGACAATGACAATACCAAATAATCATATAGACAGACTACTACTAAACATGGTAATACAGTGAGAATGACGATGAAAACCAATCCGAAAAAGCGAATGTCATATGCTATCACTTCGAAGGATGTTACGTATGTATCAAGCATAACATACAACTATCACCAAAATGTAGCTGTACTGTACATCTGGCCTACCTAATTTAACAACCACGGCTATCAACTTCGGATTTGGAAGAAGCTCTACACCAACACCCACCACAAAAGTAAGTCACTACCAACCTTTAAAATCTAAAACTAGAAAAGGGTCACTTTGAGACGATCATCATCGCCCAAATATTTTAAAAAACGCTAACACTCTTAACCCTAAACAACTGGAATGCCTACGGTTATTTTTACAGTTCGCGTTGTGCATGCCCAATGGGTGGGCAAGACATGCAGACATTTATTAGTGTGTTTACAAAGTTAAATGGCATTCATCTTCTTCTACCCTCTTCCCAGGTATAGCGACTAGAGTGAAGGAACCAAATATGATACAGCATAGCAACCGCAGCTTTGTCTATTTCATATGGGAAATTGGTTACAGAGGCCAAGCTGCTTAGCCTACACGCCTGGAGCCTGATTTTCCAACTTTAAGCTTCCACAAGCTCTGCAAATGAAGAAGTCAAAGTTAAAATTTTGAACCCTGCTGAAGGCAACCATGTTCATATACTAAATGAGAAAGTTGGGAGGTAATTACAAGAGGCTCATTATCGGAGTTCTCAGAATCATCCCCAGCATCAGGAGGTGTTGAAGATTCATTCTGAGACTTCTGTGGATTCATTGGACTAGTCCCACCATCATTACTTTCTTGATTCTCTTCAGAATCAGATTTGTCACCTTCAGTAGCTTCCTCTATTGAGCCTTTGCTTGATTCAGCTGCTTCTTTGTCATCTTCATCACTTTTTTCATCTTTTGGAACAGTCCCAGCATCATCGGCAAGATTTTCTTCAGAATCCATCTTATCTACTTCATCTGACTCATTCGCATGATCCAGGTTTCCCTCTGTATCTTCAACATGCCTCTCTTCAGATACTGACTTCACTTCGTTGTCAGATTCCTCCCTATCAGTTACATTCTCATCCTCCATGTCAACTTGTTTGTCTTGCAAATCATCTGGTAGACAAAATAATATAAAATAAAATAAAATAAAATAAAATACCAAAAAGACAAGGAACTATCCAGTCATTATCAAAATTGTCTTTGCAATAAAATAGAAAGACTGACAGTGTATGCAACTGATGAAACAAATAACCTGAGTGCATTTTACGAATTTTTGACACAGTAGAGGGTTTGGGATCTGAAATGTCAGTTTTCTCACTGTCCTCATCTTCACTAAAGTTGCTCTTTGTTGCATGTTTTGCCCCATCCTTCAAGCTTTTCTTTGGAGTTCTCTTCCCTTTAACTCTATAAAACAGAGATCAATGATTTATGACTTCAAAAACAGTAATACACTTGCACAGTAGCATCTGAGATACAAAATTTTTACTCACTTTATTGATTTCTTATTTTGATGTGAACCACCTGGAGCTTTATTTCTCTTCCCTGGTGATCTGTGGAAGAAACAATTAAAGATATTAAATGAGTATGGAATTTTATTGTCTAAGAGCAATAATAAGTCTCATACAAAATGGTGCCCATAAACTTGGTGCTATCTTAGAGAAAACAAATCATTACTGCCAGTGAACTAATCATCAGTTCTCTTTCATGAAAAGAATTCATTAGGAAAAATGATTGTGCAAGTACAGCATTAAAGACAATACTTACACTTCTATCGTAGAATTACGTTTCAATGAATTTGACTTCGACTTCTGCAGGAAAGGTAAAGAAAAATGTATTAGAATTGTGGTTACATCACTAATTGCTGAACTCCAGGAAACCACGAAGAAATACTGAAGAAAAATAATCTTAAACCTTCACAGGCTTGCGACCATTGTCAAGAAGTTCCCACCGCTCTTTATCTAAACGAAGTACTTCCACATCTCCATCATCATACAATATCTATAATACAAAGGTATATCTTAAGGATCATGTGCAAAATAAACACAGATAATCGGCATTAAATGGTCCCCAGAGAAGAACACTGAGAGAGGACAAGGCATCAAAGCTTACCACATGCTTCCTTTTTATAGGATCATAAGATTTAATAGTGCCTTGATAAAACCTGTTAATTCAGGAATAAAATACGTCAGCTAATTATCTTTATAGGAACTTTTCTTGGTTGGAGGTATCTCAAAAGATATATTATTTAGACAAGAAGAAACACTTGGGGCTCAAAATAAAAAAAAATGAAAAATAAAAAAAGCTTCAGTTGTAGTAGGAGAAAAGACCAAAAAAATAAATTTGGCTCTTGAGAAAACATTAGAACATGAGGGATTGACAGACTAGACATGTTAAAGGTTTGATCTGACTCAGTGTGATGAGAAGCATGAGTTCATCAAGTTACCTCCATATTCAAAGCATAGAAGGAAACTAGAGGTTAAAACTAAAACTTTTTTTCTGAATACTCAAAATACATGCACGCAAATGTAGAATGTGATTCACGTGGATGAAAAATAATACAGTACTCTTGGAATCAGCCAAAATAACTGCAACTATACTTGCTGTATGATAATTTCTGAGGCCAATACCTTAGAACATCTCCATTAGAAAGACATCCTAAATTCCAATTATATGCATACACAAACAAATATATCTCCATATGATACTCACTGCTTATCCATGGGCCACCAGACTTTTATTTTGTAACCAATCAAGTCTTCAATATTAATTCCAGCACCCTTTGTTGAACACTGAATTGGAAGCAAATAAAATAGGTCAGATATTTACATTTTACAAGGAGAAAAAAATGATTTCATAATTCAGGCACCTAGGAAAATGAACAAGAAGTCAATAATGCATGATATAGAGTCAATAATACATGATATAGTGTAGTAGCATGGCAGTGACACATAAAACACTACAAGAGTCAGAGTAGAGAGTCCCTCCAGCAATGTAACCATAATGAGAAGCAGAATTCTAAAAGCAGTAACAAAGAGAAGTGTTTCAAAAATATGGAAATTTATTTTTGATATCGATTAAAAAAAAGTTCAATTAAAGGAAAACAGGTACGATTAATTGGTTAGATTGGTTGTTGATCAAGAAAGAAATTTTTGACTGCATTCGTATAGCTTCAGATACCCTATCCAGAGGTTTTATTTATTTATTTATTTTTTTTTGGGCGGGGGTCTTCTTGTGGACAACCAGCTTAATTTTGTAACATACATTCATGTTTAGATAAATATATTCATTAGTTTCTGCTTCCTATAAAAAAGAAGAACTTGCATGAAGAACCCCTATGTATAAGTATACAAAAATGCTGACCTTTGCCAATCCTGCAATGCTTCTTCTTTTCCGCTTCTTGGTCGATGCAGCAGGAGACTTCGAATTACTATGTGTGCTGAACTTATCAGTTTCCATTAACTGGTCAGATTTCTGCAAAAGAGGCAAAAAGAGTTCATATTCAAAGTACTACCACCACATGGCACATGAGTGAATGTACCTCCCAAAGAAAATTGACCAGTAGAAATGCTCACCTTCACATCACCTTCATCTGTTTCTCCAACTTCATTTACCTCATCATCATCATCCAAATCAGAGTCTTTCCCTTTACGTTTTGATGAGGAGTTTTTATTCCCTTGAGGGCGTGACCCAGTGTTTTTGATCTTTCTTTGCTGTGTAGATATTTTACCTTCTGAATCAGAAATGTCATCATCCATGTCTATGGACTGAAACGAGAAAACTCCTCCTTGATGCAAATCACCCCTTGAAGTACTTTTCGGAGATCTGAAACCACTGTAAGCAGACACTGACCTTCGGCGCTTCGGTACTGGAACAGACGTTCCATCAGTAGCTTTTCTTTTTTTACTTTCATGATTCTCAGGATCCAATTTTGTTTTCTTACTTGGAGAATGTTTATGACCATTACTTGATTCAAACTTATTAGATACCCCAAGATTATCGAAGTTTATCTCCCTCACCATTTTCAGAATATCAACATCAGTTTCAGTATCTTTCACTTCAGCCGGTGGAGACTTTTTCTTTTTTGCCTTTCCAGCCTTGGTTCCCTGAGATTTCAAGCGCTGTATCATTTTCCCCAGAGGCACATCATTTCCATCTTTTTCTTCATCTTCCAGAGCCTTGTCATTGGCAATTTCCGGACCAACCTAAGGTGATCAAAGAAAACAAATTATTGATAGAAGCAAAATGCATCAGATATTTGCATGTAGACAAGATAATTCCTTATCTGTAGTACTTACCTTTTCATCAGTTTCTAACTTCAGTGATTCAAAATGAGTCAAGACACTCTCATCAGCCAACCACGTTTGCCTTTCACTTGCCTGTCAAAACCACACTATGATGTTAATAGACGCATTATCAGACTAAAACAAGGCCGAAGATGCAGCAGATGGAAAAAAGAAAGTAATTTACTTGAGAAGTAGATAAAGATAAACATTGTGAATTGAGTTCTTTTTCTTCTTTAAAAAAAATACCGAGTCAAATGAAAAATGATCAATCATTTTGATTGGACTATAGGTAATTGCAATCAAACTATAAGCCAAGCACATAGGAAAGGCCACATTTATTCTTGATTGCTGCTATCAATTCTAATTGCAGTGGAAGAGCTTCACATTTTTAGAAAATGAATAATTCCCTAGGTGTGATTAGCAAAGACTTAATCAATTGTTAGCATCAACCGACCCATTACAGGTTGATCTAGGAAAGTTTGCTGTTATGCCAAAAATCCCACGTACTTCATTTCCTTTTGGAGGATTCAATGGATAATTTAAAGACTACTAAAGACTGAACAAGTGAAAAGAAGTAAATGTTGCGATACATTGCAAATACATAAGAGGTACTATAAACCATAAGCCTCACCACATCCAACCTCATTTACAACAGTGAATCAGCAAATTTTAATTAAAAAAGAACTAATCCTGTAAAATGATGACGCAAGAGGAAAAATGAACTTCAGTCAGGAGAGGACTTACCAGAGAGTCATCACCTTCTTTCTTTTCATATTGCTTGTACAGCATTGAGGGCAGAGAGACTGATGAAATCATTCCCTCTAAATCATCCCCCTTTTGGGCTAAACGTTTGGTGATTGACAAGCCAAGGTCACAGATACCACGTGAATTCTGGAATTCAAACAATATCATACATATGCTTAAAAGTAACAATAAGCAATAGCAAACACATGAAGTTGGATAAACATCTTCCCAAACCTTTGACTTTGCTGCATCAATTATGTCTTCAGAGCACTTAATACTACGAAAGACCGATATTATAGCAGAAATGCTCTCCTTTTCCTTGTTGTTAGCAGCTTCGGACTTGACATCTTCATCTTTATGGATCAGCATAGAAACTAAGAAGTACAACCGCCTGAATAGTGAACAATATGACGGCGTTCAGTAAGGTCAGTTTCCATTCTTACCAATTACCAAGAGATTAACATATAAACAGTTCGAAAACTTCTAAACAATAAAATGTGGAATGTAAACACACCGGTATACTAGTTCAAATGCTTTGACATCCTTGCATTCGGCTACATCGGGACATGAATGATGAGCAAAAGCATGGACCGCATACGGAATAATATATTCAGGATATGCTGTCAAGGAAGTTGAATCAGATTGCACGGAGATCTGACGTGCTTTCATTTGGTGATGCATCTGAATGATGTCAGCCAGGTTCTGTTTCTCCTGCCATTTCAAATGGAATACAGTCTCAAAATCCTCCCACAATGGCAAGCATAATACACCTGCCTTGAACATGGAGAATTACTTTAAACCAATCAAGTCTATTACATATACCTCTTCCAACTCAAGCGGCTTCGATTCAGTTATACTAAATAAGAAGGCGCATGCATATTTTGCATCCAAATGACGGTCCTTTACATATTGATGAACTTTGCTCAGAAATAATTTCTTAGCTTGAGGGAAAGAAATCTGCACAGCCAAAAAAAAAAGGCAAAGAAAAATATTAATATACAAGAAAAGCAATCATTTTTATCCACAATATCAGATGCTGAGAGAGAAAATCTTAAATGAGCTCACCTCCGGGGTCCTCATGGTTAGATGGTAGACATCAACAGGTATCTTATGGTCCCAGTGCTTTGATAATCGAAGAACTGCCTTCGCTGAAGCAAGCCTCAAATGTGCTTTATCAACCAAACTGTAACAACATGGCAAAAAGTTGTACATTAAATCAAACAAGAAACAATCTGAGCAAACAGTTATAACTTAAAATACTAAAATGAAGGCATTATCTATCAACTTAAGCTTTGGAATAAAGGTTATTTAACATAAACAAATCAACTTCAGCAAATGTGTTAGAATCTCCCATATGACTGACCTACCTTGATTCTATATCTTCCGACATTTCACCATAAGAAAGCATGTTTTTAAGGATTCCCAGAAGGTCATCAATATTAGGACGAAGATGAGCATCTTTGACAGGCAAGTAGCTCTTGACCAGTGTCTTAATCCCATATATCTGCAACAGCACCCAAAAGATAAAATGTAAATGTCACCTACTTTACAGATGATCCGTCAAGGAATAGGCTTAATAAAAATATCATAAGATAATGGAAAACAGTATCCCATGAAACAGCAAAATCAAGGCAATCTTTATTGACTTCAGAAATAATTAAATTAAAATGACTAACCTTCAATAAACAAAGTTCACTTCTGTCATCCCAACTTGCTTTTGTATCATCTTCTATTTTCTGAAACAGAGAAACATGCCTCTAAATAAAACAAAAAAGTTGTAGACGGAGCACAAGTCCAGTGGATCTTGGAAAACATACATTACTGCAGCTGAGGATCTTGCTTTTTATAAACTCTTCAATTTCGCTCTCTCTAGTTTCAAAAACTGGCATTGCTGTCTGTGCTATGCATCCCAGAGATTGTAGTATGGCGGGTAAATGAGTCTTCTCCTCCAACATGTCCACGAGCCTCTGGAAATTGGGCAAGAAACATCAAGTTTTGCTTATGTTATTAACATAAAATTATCATTAGTAAACATGTAAATTATAATTGATTTGTTTGAACATTCTACTGGTCATTCATGGAAGAATAACTAAAACCTTGTACAAAACAGAGAGAGACATGAGCCCATCATCCTTTGTTATTGCTGCTAGTGCATGGACAGCATATTTGGCCTGTCGTCGACTACCTTCTAAACAGAGTCTTTCCAGTAAAAGGTCTACAGAACTGCAGGCAAATCAAAAGAAGAAAATAAGAATCTACTGCAATCAGGCTCTTACAAGTCAACAATTTTGGGGGTTGCACCTTGTTGTTACTGCAAGTTGTTCACGGATGGTCCCACCAGCTCTGGCTAAAACATGCAAAATACCTTCTTTTATTATTTCATTGTCATCTTTCAGCAGATTTACCAGTTCTTCTTCAGTACCACCCAGCAACAATGGACTGAAGCGTGCAAGAATCTGCCAGTTCATCAAATATAACATTTAGAAACGAGGTTCTGAATTTGCTCCCATGGGACAAAAAGTAGAGAACAATAGAAAGATTCAAGCAAGAATATTGCACCCTTGAAAACTAGAATTCTGCACATGTAACAGATAAAAATGTGATACAATTGCTTCCAAACCAAATGGGCATAGAAAATTATAAGCAAGAGAAAGCCTACATTTGATGTGCATGAGCAAAGATATGATTGGACCAAAAAAAAATATAACTCAAAAGTGCTTCAAGACAAACTGCAAGAGAAGAAACATGGCAAAGAACAAAGAGAATCTGTACGCAAGAAACAAGCGTATTGTACTATATAACACAAAGACGTGGGAAACATCATGTTTTACCCCCAGTATATCCATGCAAGACTGAACATATTGATCACTGGCAGAAGATTTTTGTGCAGAAGCCTCCAGAAGAATTTCTTTTACATGCTCCTTGCTAAAAAGTAAATAAGAACACTTGACAGAGAGAGTGCTCAGGAAATCATAGAGTCGGTGTTTCTCACCAAGTATTTTAAGCAAATCATCCTGTGAGACGAGAACATATATGATTAAATCAATCCCAAAACAAATTCCATCATCAAAATAAACTTAATCATAACAAACAAGTAAAAAGTTGAGATGGATGTGGGCGGTAAGGTTGGATCTTGATAATGACAGCATTAGATTGAGACAGTAGCTAAAAGGTTCCTTAAGGAAACTATTGTGGTGCTTGCTGGATACAGTGCCAATTAAATTCCCCCACAGATACCTAAAGAAACCGTACTGGGACAGTGTCCAGATCTGACAGTATCAGTTTGCTTACCCGACTACTACAAGTTTGATGAAAGCTAGTGTTTGGATCAAGTAGATTCATTAAAATCTTCCAGACATTAGCATCTTTCAATTGATCAAGAATTTGAAAATACTCCTCGGTCTTTGCAGGCTCAGCAAATGAACGAGACATGATCCGGAAGCAGAACAAAATTTTTTTCTGGATCTCAGGGGCATCCCCATCCTGCATTTGAATGAGAACCACTTATGTCAATTCAAATACAATCCATAACAGTTCAACCTTTTCCTTTGAGTATAAGCAATGTTATCTTCCAAAATCTGCAAACCTGATGCATCTGCCTAAGTGAGAGATATCTCTGCATCTCTTGCTGCAACCTGCAATCCAAGAGGAAATCCCCTGAAAATCAGTGCACAATCCATCAAATACATAAAATTGAAAGATTAGAGATTCATCAACAGTCATGCGATGCCTGATTACAGAATCAAGCAATGATAGCATACCTCTGTTTTTGCTCCAGTATCTTTTCAAGAGCCTTCATCTCAACTTTGTCAAATCCTGAGAAAACTCTCACCCAATGTCTAACTCTAGCTTTAACTGAGAAATCAGTGGGGAACAAGGACCCACAGAGAACGGATTCAATTGTATCTGATCTGCAGAATGGATTAACAAGTTGGATACACAACCAAGAATAATCCGACATTAAGTAATCTTTAGAGCAAAATATTACAAAGGCTTTATTTTAAACAAAATTATCTTGAAAGTTTCTGATTTTAATAAACTATACTGCAACTTTTGCGTTTTCTTCCCTCCACTTCTTTATGCTAGCTGGTTTTAAATACAACAGACTAGAACATCTAAATTCTGATCCTTCTGAGATTGCAATTATAGGAATTAATCAAATTAAATACGCCAATTTCAACAAGTCAACCCTTTAGCTTTGAATGATAGAGAAGAAATATGCGGATTCCATATGCAAACAATCACAAACCATCCTGGTCTCTACCTGCTTGATGTTCATACAAAATGAAAAGAAGATGCCCAAATAATAAATCCAACGAGAAAGGGAGCCAAAATTTTACCTAAAGTCTTTGTCAAAAAAACATCTCAAAATTTTCCCAGGAATCCAATCATATTCATCCTGGTTGATGGACCCATTTGAGTACCTCAGGCAATATCCCCTGAAAACTTCAGCCAGTCTCTCCATGGTATATTTTTTAACAAGTAGCTGAAATTTTGGGAAAGAAATGACTTTTGTATAAATAAACCAGACAGTTAAGAAACAAATGAGCACAAACAAAGACATAAGGAAAAAGCAACACATACAGATTTATCTCGAAGACGCTCTGAAACCAGTCTTACAGCCTCAACTGGAATGGAATTTAGAGCATGACATGCCACATCACAAATCACAGCAACTACTTGCTTTCGAACATTTTCATCATAGTCCAATAGCCGGTCACAGAGGGCAGCTAGACATGTTGGACCACAAGAAAATTAGCAGAGCAGAACTTGCATTATTTTGTGAACAAATGAACGCACTTACCCAGAATTTGAGGAGCTTCAACTCTGGAAGGATCTGACAGCAGGCAGTTCTTGACATGCTCAAGGACAGACATACGAACTGCAACTACTCTATCAGTCAACCTTTTCAAAAACTCTGAAAAGACTGGCTGAAATGCTTCGGTGTTAGCAGACCCAGGCAGAGCAAATAGATCTCCAACTAATCCCACTGCTTTTAAACGAGTGTCTAACTGATCAGTCTGCAGATGTTGAAACGCGTATGGTAAGACACTGATCATCATGTGATTATCTTAAGCTCATATTTTGGTCATAATATAAGAATCTAATTGAATCTTTAACAAAATAAGTAAAAGAAAATTCTGTCAGAAAAGTAACCAGAAAATTTGCAATTACCAACAATTCTCCAGTGAGGTGTGGCACAACTCCAGACAAGATTTGAGGAGCACAACGGTAAACATCATAAATTATTTCATGGTAGTCCATTTGATTGTTTCCTGGCCTGCTATCACCTGACAATAATGACACAAGGAACTGTTTTATTTCCACTTCGAGCTTTCCAGCACAGATCTCTATAACATTCATAGCCAGCCTCCTTGCAGTATCCTGGCATTATAAGTACCGGAAATCAGTTCCTTTCAAAGTAATAGGACAAACACTTTAGTAAAATGTAAGAAGAGATATAGTGGATTCCACAGTGAAAACAGCAGCATAGTCATTTTCATAAGGTGGTAAATAGATGAAATACTTACACTTCTCTTTCGACCTAGTGCAGACAATATAACAACTAAAAGATCTTCTCGAATTTCCTCGCTTTCTTGCAAAAGCACAATCATAATTGTTTCCATTGAGGACAGAACACTTTCTGGATGATCATTACTGCATACAGGAAGATTCCAGCACAGGAATTACTAAATTGCAAGAGTGTATTTTTTAGGGAAAAAGCTAATATGGATTGACTAAATTAGAAGAGTCAGCAAAAGGTATTTAGAAAATAAGCACTTTTCACAAACCAAATTATGATAATACTAAATAAATAATGGCATAAAACAAACCTGGCAACAGCAAAGAATGTACTGAACATTTCATTCACCAGATCATAACATTCTATATCCAACATCACAAGACATGACTTATATCTTGCAAGAGTCTCAAGAATGACAACTCTCCTTCCAAATGATGGACCACTGGTATCCTTTAACCCACTAAAAGTGCCCACAATTAACTGAAAAATATCCTGCCAGATCCCATGCCAATTAGACAGGAATTAAATCACAAAGTTATCAGTACTTTTAATATAAATTAATCAATTCTTTTAACCAATTAACCTTGGTACGAGAAATGCACCTTGAGAACATCATCACTGTAGGGAGCTTCAGGTGCAGTAATTCTGGTTATTTCACAAATACATGTTGCTACTAGAAGCCTGACATCTTTATCTAGATGCTTCAGCAATACCGGCTTGACAATTGCATCCAGAAAAGGCTGCATAGCCTCTAACATCAAAGCTGGTGGTGATTGGTCTAATTCTGAAAGACACGTTGCCGCTTGCTGCAGGTCGAGAATAAGATAATGCAACATGATCACGTAAAAGAGTAGAATACTGACATTGCATAGATAAAAATAATTTCATGGGTTTGGGCATCCAACTGATGAGTATCATGGTTACATTCTATTGTCACATATGAATAAAGGTACACTAATTTGACTTTTAGCAATTACAGTCCAATAAAACATATATCGTCATGAATAAAAGCATGAAATTAAAGAGAGACGGTAACTGAGCAGAGTAGTAATGATTGACACATAGACTAACGAAATACTGGAAACAAGTAATCAACAGTTGTTCAACTCAATGTCAATTATCAGATAATTTTAAACACAATGAAGCTCTATACTACAATTCACATATGCAGCAGACAAGATCTCACATTTCCCCTGAAAGTCCAGGCCACAAAGAAACCATAACTGACATGTGTCTCACTGGATAAGTTAAAAGCTCAAGGGCAGCGGGAAACTTAGTAGCGATTACAATACTCTGGCCCAAGCAACATTATAAGGCTAACCAGGCACACAAATGAACCTCAGGTACTGAACTCTTGGCTAACTTCTAATTCTTTCAATCACGGAACCCGCTAATTAGCCCAGCCACCCAGTTGATAACAGTAATGGAATTATTCTTAATTTAACCAATAATACCCAAATTTCCATCAAAATTATGGTCTTTGACCTCAAAATATGTTATCTAATACTTAGAGAATAACCAACTGAAACTGAGGTCAGTAAAAAAAAAAAATCTTAATTCCATTTAGTTTCCTCAATTTTCCCAGCACGAAAATAACCAGCACCTCTCTTAAATCAACAAGTGTCAAGGCAAGCCAGTGAAACAACCCTAATTTGACAATTTCCTCAAATTACCATCAAATTATTAAATTCAACCCTTGAATTTGAACAAATTGACAATAAACTCTACTTCTCACTTACACAGCTGACAAATTGATACATAAGAATCCATACCTTCCCATATACCTTCCCACTCAAATAACCCTAAAGCAAAAGACTTAACCTTTTTTCAGTTAACAACAACACCAAACTCAATAATTCCTCAATTTCCGTTCATTCTCAACTACTCTCGGCGCAGCCAAACAGAAACTAAATTAACCAAAAAATAAATAAATAAACCAAATAACTGGCCAGTTCACTCTAGCCAGCTGAATTACCCAAGGAAAGAACAAATTTACCAAAAATTTTTAAAAAATAAACAATTCCTTCAAAGAAATCAAAAATGCGAACCTTCAACAGCTTAACAAGAGCGTCTTTGGTGGAAGGAGGAGTCTCGAGCCTCGATCCAAGTTCTCTCAGCTGCTGACCGAGCTCTTCAGCCATTCTTCTGGTTCAACAAAACGGCGCCGTCGTTTAATTGATAGCTGAAAACTGAACAAATCCTCTCACATCGAAGAAGAAGAAGAGGAGGAGGGTTTCGTCTCGTGTGCCTTGGTGTGTTTTCTTTGTTTTTGTTTTCTCTCAGGTCAGGGGAGGAGCGTTTTTGAACAACAACACGAAATGAGCTCTAAATGCAAGCGAAATCTTCTCCTATTGTTTAATTTTATATCTCCGTTTTTCATGTGTGCCTCTCGATTATATATTATTTACAATTTATTTTTCTGTTATTGACTGTTTTCGTTTTAGTCCTCCTTGGACCACATTAAGTGAACATTAATCAAGTTTTCATATATCTTCGTCACAATCATTTATAAGAATAATTATCGGGGCTTATAGTTAATGCAACAGTTATTATAAGCTAACGTGCCAGTCAATTTACCCGAGGTCATTTTTAATAAATTTTTATTGTATATAATGAAATATAAAATAAGTTTTTTAATTATAATAAAATTTTAAACAATATAAAATTTTCATACAGTTGATATAATTATATTGAATGATTAGTTGAAATAGTTTTATTTTTAAAAAAATTGTTGGAAAATTGAAACAATAAACATATTCATACACTTAATATAATTATATTGAAAGATGCAATTGAAATAGTTTTGTTTTTAAGAAAAATTGTTGGTTGTAAATGGATTAAAAATTGAAATAATTTGGAAGTATGTTTATAATTAAATATTATCATATTGTCGTACTATGATTAAGTCTGTTCTACTTGAGTGTAGATAAATTTTTTTATTTATTTTAAGATTCTATCTAATTATAAGTAGAGTCCTATAATTTGAAAAAGTAGATAATTTATTTTATATTTTTGTTTAACATAAAAAAAGTATAGATTTTATGAAATATGATAAATATCTAGAAAAAAATTTAGAAAAGATTTGGTGATAACTTTTTAAAAATCTTAAGAAAAAATTTTTAAAAAATTTATAAAATAAAATATTTATGTGATTAAGAGACAACTTTGAAGTTTTCTTTAAATATGAAGTAATATAATTTTTAATTTTAACAAATAATTTCATATAAAATAAAAAAATACTTACAAAATTTATATTTCAATTAATATAATACCTATCATTGACTATCATATATTTGATAAATCTTGATTTTCATTAATTATCATATATATATATATGTTAGATAAATGTTAACTTTATTATTCATTATTAATGTAATAGTCTAACATCTACTAATAGATATCACGTTAGATCTAAAAATAATTAAAATACAACTATGTTCTTTAACTTTGAGATTGTATTGAATTATACATTTGATAAGGGCTAGGTTGTTACCAAAACAATAACAAAGAGAATAATATTGTTAATGTGAGCATGAGCCATGAGGGGACATAAGTGAGAAGTAAGTAAATAGTTTTGAAAAATAAAAAAATATAATGACCAGTGGGGGTACTAGTGCAAACATCATAACGTGGGACGACATATGGTTTGTGTACGAAAACTCGGGCCATGACGCAACCTGACCATTGAAATAACCCCATCCTTACGTTAAATAACGACATTACCCTTCAAAATCACGTGCACTGTATAGTAACTATCTACAGTATTAGTCTATCTGGTACAATAACATTTAGGCACCCTTTGTTATGGTTTCTCGTAAATAAAGACATAATATCATTCATAACAAAATAGTTCCCGTCTCTGCGAATGAAAAAAAAAATTACCATTTGTTGAATTTTCAACGTTAAGCTATAGGGTACCTCAGTCGGTGCAAAATACGGGTGGGTCACAAGATTAGCGACCTATTGGTTACAAATGGACCAATTATGTTATTATCTAGAAAACGTAAGACATTGGGGACCTGGATGGTATTATTCCACATGCATTTCTAGGAAAACTCCACGACGACGTCGTTCCATTTCATTTTGAGTCGATTTCGAGTTCGTCGGAAAACTGAACCCTAAGAAAACCCTCTTTCTCGAAGACGCAGCGAAGCGAAGTAAAGAACAATGGAGGGCGCTCAAGAAAATGGCGAGAACCTGTCCGAAGAGCCAATAAATTCACAGCCAAGCGGTCTCTCGAAGAACGCGCAGAAGAAACAGCTGAAGCAACAGAGATACGAGGCTAGAAAGGCCGAGAAGAAAGCGCGGATGAAGGAGGAGAAGAAACGAGAAGCCGAGAGAAAGCGAAAGGAATGGGAAGAGAAGCTGACCAATGTATCGGAGGAGGAGCGGTTAAAGTTGATCGAGTCGAGGAAAAGTCTAAGGAGAGAGAGAATGGAGAAGCGGTCGGAGGAGAGAGAAAACAAGATCCAGCTACTGAACAAAGCAAAAGAAGAGGGACAAAACATCGTCATTGATTTAGAATTTTCTCATCTCATGACTGCTACCGAAATTCACAGCCTCGTTCAACAAGTATAACCTTTTGTTCACGGCGTTTCAATTTTCTGTTATATGATTCTCTTTAGAAGCGAATTCCCTTCGAGAATATTAAAAAAATATATGAAATTGAATAACGTTTAGGGCGACTTTTTTTAACGTTTCCAAACTTTTTTTTTTTAATAGAAAAGTATTTTTAAAATTGAAGTTGATGTTTTGTTTTTAAGAACAAAAAATGTGTTTAGTAGTGTTTGTGAAAAGAAGTTTTCGAGAACTGAATTTTGTTTTCTAATTTTACGTATATAATTTGGGAAAAATGTTATAATGTGTCCTTTGTTGTGAATGAAACCTGCAGATTATGTATTGTTATGCAGTAAATGGAAAATGTGCATCGCCAGGTCATTTGTGGTTGACTGGATGCAAGGGTGAAATTGAAAGCCAGTTGCAGAGGCTTCCGGGATTTGATAAATGGATAATTGAGAAGGAAAATCAATCATACATTGAAGCATTGGAAGAACAAAAGGAGAATCTTGTGTATCTGACAGCGGATTCAGAAAATGTGCTGGATGATCTTGATCCAAAGAAATTTTATATTGTTGGCGGGCTAGTGGATAGAAATCGTTGGAAAGGTATAACTATGAAGAAAGCACAAGAGCAGGGAATTCAAACAGCAAAACTTCCAATCGGAAATTACTTAAAGATGTCAAGCTCTCAGGTAAGATTTGGTCTTAGATTTTTCATTTCCTCGAAGACTACAAATTGTTGTACTTTGATCTTTAGATTCCTCGAGTTCCCACATTGGTCTTCTTAGGAGTATTACATTCATTTTTCTGGCCTGTAACACTGTTGTGTTATTGATCTTCTAACTAAACTGCATGAGAGGAGAGGAATATTCATATAACTTAAACATAAACTGCATTGTTGGTTTTTGTAATTCAAACTTTATTGTGTTTTTGGCTGAAAATAACATATATGGCCTCACTGAGGAAGTCCTATATGGGAAAACTCGTGTGCATCGTCCAAGAAACCATGCCATGTATATTTACATTTTCTATATCAGTTATCCGATCGGTCAAATTTACAGTGAATGTTTATGTGGCAAGATTTTAATATTTGGTTCCATGGATTACTTGGTGAGTGCGTCCCCATTTAAAAGTTTTTTTATAAGCTTCATTTGGTGCTTTGAAGCCAGGAGGGAACTTCCGTTTTTTTGTCGAAGTTTGTGTCATTAGAATTGCACAGTCACTTGTTTTTTGACCTGCCATGGAAGAACCTTTTCTAATTAATTCACACAAATCATTGCCTTTTAGCCCTCTTAACATTAAAAAAATCTTTAATAATTCTTTGCACGTTGCTGCTCTGAATGCAGGTTCTGACTGTGAACCAAGTTATAGAGATAATCCTGAAGTTCCTGGAAACAAGGGATTGGAAGGCTTCTTTCTTTCAAGTAATTCCTCAAAGGAAGAGATGTGAAGCTGATTTAGAAGAACATCAAGGAGAAGAGGAAGATGAGGAAGATTGCAAGGAGAAAGACAATGAATCGGGGAGAAAAAAGCAGTGTATCGAAGTTGCTTCTGATAGCTAAAAGATTTCACTGACTGAAAAAATTTTGGTGCATTTTGATATTAAGTTAAATTTTTGAAAAGTTCAGGCATATTTTAACCATGTCTGTGTTTGTAAGGACTGGAAAATCAAATAATGGAAATGATTGTTTTGATTCCATATTGTGACATTCATGGTGCGTTGGTTGTGAATGTGATGAGCACAATAACATTAAAACAATAAAATGCGCTATTCCAGGCTAATAACGTGTCGCTTCCATAGCATAGTGGTAGTGCGTTCGCTTCGTAAGCGAAAGGTCGCGAGTTCGATCCTCGCTGGGAGCTCTTTATTTTAGTTAGTGCTAGTTACTCAAGGTCACATTTTTTCCAGTTAGTTGGTGCTTGTAATTCAAGTCTTATGGGAAAACACTAGATAAAACATCAAGCCATGTTTAACAGCAAGAAAATAAAACACTTGAAACAGCAAACAAGAACTTTCAGTTCTTTCATTACAGAAAACGAACAAAAAACTGTAAAAAACCGCCAACCCTCTCTTCCAACGTTATTGTCACAACATAACATGATGATCAACAGGTTAGCTGGTACTGCAGCACTAATTTCCACGTCATTTTCAGCTCATTTATGCTGAGCATAAGTTTCACCATTAGCAACAGCAGCTGCTGGCGCTTGGGAAGAACCTGCAATATTGTTTGCTGCGTCCTTGAAGTAACTTCCCATACTCCCAGCTGCTCCAAAAAACTGATGCCCCATATGAAATGCCGCGGCCGGAGCAAATGCAGCTACACCCAATGTCCGAAACTCCACCGGCCTCTTCACGAGCGGCTCCCCTCTCATTGACCCTCGTTCGCCTTCCATTTCACGGTACCTATGGAGGTATACAGTCAGTGGCTCAATGTAGTCGTCGAAACCTAGCTTGCTCATTGCCCAAAGAACATCTTCTGCTGTTATAGTCTTGCGTTGCTCACGTTGACAACGTTCGTTGGCTTCCCCGGTTATGAAGCTGATGTATTCGGATACACATTCTTGAATTGTTTCCTTGGCGTCATCGGAGATTTTTGCATGCGGAGGAAGGATCTTGCGCATGATTCTGATCACGTTAGCAATTGGCATGAACCGGTCTTGTTCACGAACTGTGCATTCATTTTCTTGATCAGAAGTCGCGTGGCTAATGTTGTTGTTGTTGGTTTGATGATTCATCTCGGGCAACCTCATGTTCATCTCTGTTAGTTTCAGCCCTGCAAGATATATTTATATATATATATATATACACACATATATATATTTATATATATATGTATGTATGTATGTAAAAGATGGAGACCATTAATTTCAGTGTTATAGACTAATTCATTTAAGAGGTTTTCTGTATTCTTTTTCTCCGCGAAATACATATCTGAAGAACATGATAAAATGTTAAAGCTCTCTGTTGCAATGGTACTGAGAAAACAGAAGACAAAACAAACAAAGTGGCCTCAGCCAGATCCTGTTCTCTTGTGTGAATCCACATGAAAGCTTCAAGAGAAGAAGTAGCTAGCTAGGCCAAGGACTGTTGATCTTGAACTAAATAACCCATATATATATATAGAAAACAGTTCAACAGAACCATACCAATTTTAGATTAGACATGTGTTCAAATTTACAGTCTTGAAAGAAATTTAAAAAGCCAAGCTAGTGATAAGAAATTAAACATATAGAAAGAAGCCAACAAGTATAGTACATATGGAGAGATTAAGGACAGAAATCGTAAAGTGGGTGCAGAGAATGCATGGATGCCACTTGTTTTACACATGCAAGATACATGCCACTTGTACAAAATCCTCTGTTGAGTGTGTTTACAATTTCATCACCTATTACTAGCTGCTACCATATCTTTGACCGCATATGCAGAAAACACTCATCAGTTTTGAAGTTAACAGAGAAAAATAAAGAATAAAGAAAGACAACCTGATAATATATAAGAGCTAGCTAGAGAACCTGAGAGAGCAAGAATATGTCTGCAGGCTTAATATATCAGGCAAAGAAAGCGTGAAAAGGTATATGTTATTTTTTTTTCTCCTATACAACCATATGTATGCGTGTGCATGTTAGTTTTGTAGAGCAGATAGCTTGTGAGAAGGTGAGAAAAAGATCCGAGCAAGTAATAAGTGAAGAAATGTTATCGGAACTCCACAAAACCAAGGAGAAGATATGAAGATTGAACTAAATAAATAATACTACTTGTGTAAAGAAACATTAAACTGTTTCGATATCCATTTGCATGCAAGAGATAGGAAATGGGAATTATTCCCTTAGAAAGCAAAAGCTCACACAAAATCTTCGAGAAATCAGCTAATTAAAATGTGAAAACTGAGCTAGAATGGTTTGTTCATAATATTATATATACATTACCAGAGCTTGAATGGGGGAGCTGGCGGTAGCCATGGAAGCCTCCACTTTCCATCTTCAAACTGAACTCTAGCTCTCTTCTCTTCCTGGTCAAGAATTGTATACTTTCCTGAGAAAATCTTAAGAAGATGAAATGAAAATATACAATTCTGGTATATCTTGAAAGAGAACAACAACCACAAAGTGGAAAATACTTGGCAAGAGTGAGTATATATAGTAGCCAAAAAGTTGAACCACGTGGCAAATCAGGGCGATGTGAACGAGGAAGACAGTAATTACCTAAGCTGCTCTAGACACTAAGCTGCCGCATCTTCAATATACTTATGAAGACTGAAGAGAGAAATCTTCAGTAAATTGCTCTATCAAATTTCTAACGCTTGCATTTCACTCCGTGGGCTACTACTTTTTTTTTCTTTCACGTCTCCTTTGCTTTGCCCCATCATGTCAAGTGTTAGAAATTGATATATAAAATATGTAACAGAAGTGTGGAAATTGTATTAGCTTTTTGATGTAACAATTCATATTATATCATATCATACCATATTTTTAGTCCAATACTTGCTATTATAAATTGATGATGAGATTTAAATAATTTCAAAATTATATGTAGTTAACATTACGTTGTTAGTCAGCATTATGTGGGGTAATTTTTTTTTTTTTTATGGAGGGGTTGGGGAAGGAAGAGAGAAACCAGAGAGAAAATTGAGAAAGAAAAAGAAAACAAGAGACATGTCTTTTGGCAGAAGACATGTCGAATGAAGTAATGAGAATTGCATGCATGGTTTCTCCCAACAGTTGTACCCTTCACCAATCGGCACCATGCTCACAAACTCTCTTTTTCCTCTATATATATTTTCATGTCTTCGTTAATTTCCCAAATGTTTGTAAACACACACAGATTGCAGAGAGATTGAAGATGGAAGCATTTGGGTGCGCTTCTGCTTCAATTTGGCTGATGCTGATTGTTGTTGCTGTAATTTTTTTGGGTCCTTTAATTATGGGTTCATTGGGACCTCCTCCTTTTTACATTCTTCTCATCTTCCCCGCAGTTTTGATCGCCATTTTTGTCTATCTCTCTTTTGCTTCTAATTGAGAGAAGAGAAATTACAGCATGCTTGTCGATAACGGGGATTGGGTCGATAATGATGGGAGAATTCCTATCGTTTTTCCAATCCGAAGTTTTGTTCTTATGATGATGATGATGCTGATCAAGGGATGTGTAATATTTTCAGTTCATAGATCTGTATGCATAATACATATATAATGATTGAATTTAGTCTTCTTTCACCATCCATGAAATAGAATATTGTTGTTTCTGTTGCTTGTTTTGTGTTGCCAGTGATTTTGTTTTTGGAGGGTTTATTGCCATAGTGGATGAATGGATGACATGAACTTAATTTTTAAATTTAACTTATGACATGGGAAATGTCTGTCAAATGATAATTTGTAATGTGGGTATGTAATTAAACATCAAATTCTGATTCTAAAAGATTCAAACTTCGGTTTAATGTGTCTTCATTATGCAATTCTACGCTATCAGAAAATTCCAGATCTTGTTCTAAAGCAAGTGCTACGGCAAATTTAATAATATTTGCTCGGCCCTGTAAAATTTTCTTTCGGAGAGATTAAATAAAATAACGGGTTGAATTCCTTCTCCCACCATCTAATTTAACAGCAACGAGAAAGAATTAACTCGTTAAGGAATGTTAAAATTGACAGCTTTGTTGGACCAATAAAACCATATCGACAGCAAGTAAACGGACAATAATACTACAATAAAGTTCTATAAAGACTAAAGAGAATACAGAGACTAATTGATAACTACCAAGGTAAAAGATAACTAAGATGTCCGAATCCTACCATTCTCTTGCTGTCATCTTGAGTTCACTTCTTTTGTGCTATAAGCAGTCAAAAGTTCTTCTACATTTACTTGTTTTCAGTCTTGGTAGCAGTCTCATGATTTGTATTTGAGGCATCACTCTCGGAAACATTTTCGAAGTTAGGGAAGTTTGAGACATTTCCGGGATTAATGAGTCCATTCCTGTACAACACTTCCAAGTCGTGAAAATACGGGCATGACTTACTTTTTTCAACGTGCTTCTTCCCATTTTCCATTGATTTCCTGAAATACTTGTTCATATTTTCCCACTTCTCCTTACACTTCTTTGCACTCCGATCATAGCCCATGTCACGCATACCAACAGATATCTCATCCCATATGGAGCATTTCGAGCCTGTTACATGAAATTTATGTTCCAAAGTAGTTCGAAGCATTATAAGGGCTTGTATTTCAGCTTCGGGCCATCTTTTATTAGGATCAGAGGCTTCTTGACATCTTCTGTTATTTTCTTTACACATGATGTTGTTTTTGGTGTGATTTCTACCATCTCTGCCTCCATCTTCTTCCATGCATGAGACTGGTAACGCTTGGGGAACTTGTATTTCTTGGCCTAAAACACTCTGGATGAAGGTAATGAGGGCTATGCTACGATCTGTCTCGCGTGCTCTTATCTCCTCATCTCTTTTTGTCCTTTCCATCTCTTGCTGCTTCCAAGCTTCTTCTCTGATTATTCTCTCCCTCTCCCTCCTCTCTATCATCTCTATCAACTCCCTGTTCATCTGCTCCTGCTTCTCCATTATTTTCATCACCATACTCTCCAAATAACTCTCAATCTTCTCCCTCGCTTTCCTTTTCCTCTTTTGATTTCGTGGTCCTTCAGTCTCAGTTAACAAATCCTCATGATTATTGTCCGAAGATGAACTGAAAACAGATAACAAATCCTTGTGATCATTGTCCGAGGATGAACTGAAAACAGATAAGAATTCTTAAGTTTGGCCATTCAAGAAATGGAAATGAGTATGAGATAACAGATATGTAGTACTCTACAGACAGAAACTATGCAGGTAATCAGTACAAAGAGTAAACTCCTACATCTACAATTAACCTATGTGATTGCAATTCAACTATTATACGCTAATAACAATTCAAGTGGCGGCATTTAAACTTAAACAGAACTAATCACCACCAAATAGTCAAACTCTCCCACCTTCAGGTATAAAAGCACTTTTGCCTTTCCTCTATAGCACAAGCAATCTGGAAAAGAACAAGTCTACACTTGCGCCCCTAAACTACACTGAAGAACACAGCACACAACCGCATTACCGCAATCGCCAAGAATCCACACTCGGCTATAAATTCAAGTAACCCGAATACACAGAAACTTCTAAAATTTCAAGCCTCTCAAAAGCAGAAAGTTAATCCCTTCTCCCATTTTCACATTTTCCACATCCAAAATTAATTAAAAATCCCTCCTTTTACCTGCCTACACCATTTTCAGCTGCCTTTCTACCTTTATATCCATTACAAAAGCAAACACCTTTTCAAAAAGATACAACTCAAATAAAAAACTTGAACTTCCAGATAAAAACACCTTAAAAAAGAAAAACTTATCTGCTTCATACAAAAATAACCGCAAAATAAAAATTTAAACAAAAAATAAAACCATTAGAGGAGATACTAACAAGAGATAACGCACCTAGAGTCGTCTTCCTCCCCTAAATCCAAACCAAAAATTTTAGCTGCGCCGTCAAAGTGCTCACCGGATTCTCCGGTCACTCCGCACATCTGTTTACCGAGAAAACTCGGCCGATCTTCCGTTGGAGACCTCCTGATGGGACGTAGCTTCTGCGGCGGCACATTTGCTGACTCGAGCCCAGTCGGCAGATCTAACGGCTCCGGAAACGGCGTTAGTTGTTGCGGGAATTCGTTTTCCCGGTCGCCGGTAAGTACTTCCATTTTCGCGATGGAGTAAATTTTTTATTTTTAATATTTAATTATTTTTTTTGTCAGCGGAGGTGAAAAATGAATGCTTCGTAGTAAATTTTATGTAAAAGGTGGAGGTAAAATGCGTTGCATCGTTAAATTACAATTTTCTCCATACCATTTCACCCTATTTACGGGTTCTGCCACTCTCTGACGTGGCAGTTTTCGTACTCTATCGGGGCATGTTGACGAGATTAGAATTCAAACAAAATAATTTCCGCGTCATTCGTTGAAAATTCGTTTGGTTGTAAATGCACGGGAGCGTCAGAGATTAAGAATCTTGATAGAAAACGGCAAATATTCAATTCGTAGTCTCTCACGTTTTTTATAACTTTTACCGAGGTGTTAAATTTATATAATAAATAATGACGAAATCGCTCTCCAGAGCGGCATTGTTGTGTTCAGCCTATAATCGCAGCTTCTCGTTCTCTGCTAGGAGTATTTTTGCTGCCAGACAATCTTCTATAACAGGTTTTTTTTTTTTTAATTCAGGATTAAATTTATTAAAATTTTGACTGTTTTTGTTGTTTTTGAATCATTTAAGTCGATGGGTAAGTTTGTTTTTCCTATTCATCGAGGTGTAAGAAGAAGTTTTTTCGGTATCATAAGCATGTCAACTTCAGTGAGTTCATCATCTACGGCGGTAGGTGAAAGTGAGGTTAAAGTTTTGAATGGAATCAACGATAATTATGGCGGTGTTGTTGTCCAAATGAATGAGCCCATGGATTCTCAGCTCTTTGCTTCAATGCTTAAAACCTCTATCTCACACTGGAGGCAACAGGTTATTGTAATTTTCCTCGTTAACTGGATGATAGCAATTGTCAGGGTTCATTTACATGAATTATAGTTTTGTTGATTCAATCTATTTAGGCTAATGTCGAGTCAGTAATTTAGTTTTGTTTGTGTAGTAAACTTGAATTTTTAATTGGGGGCACTCACTTATATCTTTTTTTTTTTTTTTTTTTTTAAAGAATTATCCACTTATATCTGACATTTAGTAATTGCATCTCATAGTAGCCAGCTGTTGTTTTAAAACTATAACACTTCAATCTCAAATATACACTTAATATATTTTCGAACTTCCATCCATCTATCAGTTAGGAGAAATGATAGTCTGATTATTGTCTACTGTGTTCGATGTTTTCACAAGTTTTTTGGTGTTTTGTAGGGAAAAAAGGGTGTTTGGATCAAATTACCTATTGAGCTAGCGAATCTCATTGAACCTGCTGTTAAGGTGAGTTTATTTTGTTACTTTTATTAAATTTAGTTATTTGGCTCTGCCATATATGTTTGATTTTGCCTGTTATATTGCTGGGCAGGAAGGATTTTGTTACCACCAT
This sequence comes from Azadirachta indica, assembly GCA_022749755.1. NCBI lineage: Eukaryota > Viridiplantae > Streptophyta > Magnoliopsida > Sapindales > Meliaceae > Azadirachta > Azadirachta indica. Next base: position 14,306,470 of record CM040451.1, on the reverse strand, counting down.
GCAGAGCCAAATTATTTGATGCTTGTATATTGGATTCCTGGAGGGTCTAATACTCTTCCTGCAAATGCCTCTCATCGAGTTGGCATTGGTGCATTTGTCATGAACGAAAAGAGAGAGGTATTTCCTTCAATTTTGTAATTGCAGATGTTGGCTTTCTTTCTGTCATGAAGTTGGGGAGATTGCAAGTAAATAGAAAGCTTCTATTTATATAATAAGGGGAGCATAAGAAGATTATAGATTATCAAATAGACCATAAGAAGATCCTAGTCTTCTATTAGGGATGATATTCATTGTTAAAATGAATTAGAATTGATTCTGTATTCATCCATGAGTTAAAAGATGGGAATTGTTGTTTACAAATTTACAATATGTGAAGTAGCATACTGTTATTTGTACTGTTAAGTTTATAGATTATTTGTGTCCTAAAATTTGATCCGCGGTTCCTGTCAACTATCCTATTAGTGTTCAGTTAAGAACCATACTACCATGTCTGGGTTCTATCTCACCTAATTCCTGGCCCAGCTGTTTTTTCTTTTCTTTCCCTTTTTATTTTGTCTAATTGTTGCATCTCCTTGCATTTAGAAGAGGTTTATGTCACTACGCCTCAAGACCATTGCTGTACACCTGTCATTGTCTATTTTAATTAATTTAAGTTTCTTCTCACGATTCCACTTTCCTATTTTTCAAAGTTCTGCTTCCTACTCTGTTGTTAATTTTCAGTTGTAGCACTAGTCACATTTGTCTAGTACTATTTTCTTAAGTCTCCAAGTCTTTTACGAGTAAATTTCTAATTGAAACAGATATAATCAACCAGCTCATACATGTTTTTTTTCTCCCTTTCTGCTTTCTAATAATGGTCATTGTTAGGCTGGTTATTATCATTTGATCAAGGGTCCAAAAATTCATTTCTGAAACCTTTGCTGACTTGCACAGGAAAGAAGGAAAATCTTACATACTGCTACAACCGAAAACTAATCTACTCATGTACTATTCATTCATTTATGTTCTCCTGAAACTTTCTTTCTTGATGGCATTTTGAACTTTTAAGGAATGCCTTTTTGTTTTTGAAGTAGTAACAGTATATTTTCTGTTACATGCTCTTTAATTTTGGAGAGGAACCATATTTTATCTATCTATGCTGGAGGTTTCTCAATATGTTTGTTATTCACAGTGACTTCATTCATTTCACAAAATCTGGGTTTGCATTTCTCAATGCTAGGTGCTAGTGGTCCAAGAAAATAGTGGGAGATTCCGAGGGACAGGTATATGGAAGTTCCCTACTGGAGTTGTTGACGAGGTACATATACTGGAACTAGCTTTTCATTATTGATATAAAAATTTAAAAACGCGTATATTTTTCTCAACTTCTCAAGTACTGTCATTCCAGGGGGAGGATATCTGTGTAGCGGCTGTAAGAGAAGTCAAAGAAGAGACATCGGTGAGTACTAACTGGCCTCCTCTAGATATTCTAGTTGGTGCAAATTATTACTTGCAATAACTTTGAGCTTGAGTAGATAGTAGTTTACTTTCTCATTAAATTCTAAGGTTAGTGTGTGTTTTCTGATTCAGATAGACACGGAATTTGTTGAAGTACTTGCATTCAGGTATGAAGTTTGCTTAAAATAAATTCTTCGTGTAGAATGAAACCTCCAGCTTGCGTTCTTCAGGTTTAAATTTAGCTAGTGTTTTCTAAATATGTGCTTAAGAGAGTTTGTCACCAATATCACAAATGACAAAGAGAGAATACATATCTCATTCTTTGTGATAAAAGCTCAAAGTTCAATTCTATCTAATACGTGAAACCTCAATTCTTCTCACTCTTTACAGACAAAGCCATCAGTCATTCTTTGAGAAGTCAGATTTATTCTTCTTGTGCATGTTGCGACCCCTTTCCTTTGACATCAAGATGCAGGAATCTGAGATAGAGGCAGCCCAGGTAAATTTTTCCTTCCAACTTTTCAACGCAAACATAAAAGCACCAGCACCAGCTTATGAACCATCCTGACATTGGTGTTTCTAACTGGCTGCAGTGGATGCCATTGGAAGAATATGCGGCACAGCCATATGTCCAGAAACAAGAGCTTTTAAAGTACATAGTTGACATATGCTCAGCAAAAGTAGACAGTGGCTATTGTGGATTCTCTCCTGTGCCTACCACATCAGCTTTCTCTGATAGAAAGCACTTCTTCTACGTCAATACCGTAGACCTTAAACGCAGTCATATCTAATAATTGTTTGGTGTGGCTTTTCAACCAGCTAAAAGGGCTTTTCTTTTTCAAATATTAAAAACTCTTATTATTTTTTTTTTCTTGTTGTCTGGTTGTCACTTAGGAAGGGTTTTTGGGATTAAAAATGTCATTTTGCTTCTACTAGAAAAAAAGTCTAATTTTTGAGTTTTTCGTAATAGAGTTCTTTTTAACTTTTTAAAAAAAATGAAATTATTTGAAATAAACTGAAAATTGTATGTTGTTTTTTTATTATATAGTTTTAAAAAATTTATTTATTAAAATAATTATCTGATTTTTAAAACAAATTATTTGTGACAACCAAATAATTAATACGCTTTTTTAAAAAATTCTATTTATAAAAGTTCAATTTTTAAAAGGTCTATTCTAAAAAATTCTAGTTGAAAAGTTATTCCAAACAAATCTCATTGTCAACTGTGTAAACGATGATTCTCTTTCTTTAATTTATTTCTCGCTAGATATTGAATAAACGGTTGTGTGCATGTAAACATTAAAAGATATCTTATTCATTTGTTTGTATACCAATAAGAAGTGGATTCAGTGCATTATGTTCAGTAGTCCTACTCTTTTACAAACATTCGCATTTTTAAAATGTTGATTTGGTGTAAAACAACGATGAATTGTTGTAGATGAAAACTTCTATTTTGTTGATCATTGACAATGCATTAATATTAATATGATTCAGGTAGTTGTCAACTTCATGAGCTTATCATATTGCACCCAAATGACTTGCAATCTAGGTTGCCTTTGCCTTCACCCTATCTAAGGGGCAATTTGTGCTCCTGCTTTCTGCTTTTCTCGAAAGCGCTTCCAGAAGAAATCTTAATGTGCAATCGGAGCTAAAGCATAATGAGACAACGTTAAAAGACATACGTGGAGAAAAGTAGTTGAACAGTTGTTTAGACAGCAGCCAATTTCAGAGGCGGACAAATTTGCAACCGAAGCAATGCTTCGTCTCTGAATGTGAAGACAAACAAGCAATGAAAATGTCTTTAATGGACTGCATTATTTTCATTTATAAAATTAGAAACTGATAACACTTAAATTCATTGCTGTCCATTCATACAATAAATACTTAAATGCATCTATTTCGTTCTCGAAATCACTTCCACTTTTCACTTTTCATTTCAGAAAACTAACTAACTACTGGAAAACAATTTACAACTGTAGTTTCATAATACATGATGTCAAAGTATAAGTTCATGTTTATATTAATTGATTGATATAAATATTAATTGTCAAGAAAAATTAAAGAAAAGGGCATCTTAATCGAACCATCAAATAATAAAATTATACTAATTAAATATTTGACATTTTTCCTTCGTCATAACTTGTATTTCAATTGATTTACTTTACATATACGACAATAAGTTTAGTTTAATTTCACAGAAGACTTTCTGATTTTTTTTTCTTTTTTTGAATTAATAAGCAGAGGCACAGTAGATACAAACTTACTTAATTTAATCAATATATAATATTTCAAACACAAGAGAAAATAAAGATTGAAAAACACTAGTATCATTCATTATATTTGTAACTTGAATGGTAAAGTAAATATATGTAAATGCAAAGAAAATCTATTAATTCACAATGAGGCACAGATAACAATATTACTGTGTTTACCTGCTTAAGCAAACTGTTTTTTACCTGCTTTGTTTGTCTTCTTCTATATCACAAAAAGTAAAAAAGTACAACCAAATCTCTCTCCACCATCAACCCAAAACCCCCCCCCAAAAAAAAAAAAACAAAATAATTAAGCACAGGAATCAGAATCACCATATAATATAATTCAAACTTATTGAACCCTAACTAGCTACTACTTTGTCCTCCCAGAAGATCCTCCAATTCCAGATCCATATGTATGATGTTGCGCATGACCCATCATCAACATACTTGACTGCAACCCACCATACATCCCACCTCCGCCTCCACCGCCAGAACCACCGGAGCTTCCAATATTGACAAGACTGCCTCCATGATCACCACTACCGATATCTCTCTGATCACTTTGTCTTCCCATGGCAGTCTTCTCTCCTTCCATTTCTCTAAACTTCTGCAAATAAATTTTCAAAGGCTCTACATAATCTTCAAACCCTAACGTAGTCATTGCCCAGAGAAGATCATCACCGTTGATGGTCTTCCTCTTCTCCCTCTGACACTTATCCGAAGCTTCACCGGTGATGAAACTGATGAACTCCGATACACACTCCTGTACAGTCTCCTTTGCATCCTTCGAAATCTTTGCGTTGGCCGGTAACGCCTTCTTCATAATCCTGCTCACGTTTGCTATCGGCAGGAACCGATCCTGCTCCCTCAGAGACGACTCGCTGCTAGCGTTGTTATGCCCGCCTGACTCGTTATCCGAGTCAGCCATCAACCTCGACGTTCCGAAGCGAAGCCAAGGAATATATATATATATATATATTTTATATGCCTATATATATATATATATGTATATATATATATAAAAGTATATATATAGGTATATATATGTTTCAAATATTAATTAATTACAGTAAATTAACGCTGGTTAACTAGGGTTTACTGGTTATGGACGATTTAGAAATTAAAGACAAGAATTTGCAGGTATAGTATGGTATGCAATGGGAAAGAATGGTAAATTTTATGTCTGGAATTTGCTTTTATATTGCATTTTCCACGACGTTTGGGACGATTACAGGCCGTTCATTTGCCGATAAGTTTTTGACACTTGGATGCGTGTTCCACCGTTGGATTCATCTGAAAATAGTGAGTCTGAACCGTTGGTTGCCGCCACGTGATTATCGGGTTTGATTGGTTTGTTATTTATTTATTTTTTTTTTTTTTCACCTCTTATTCAATTTGAATAACTGAAACCCGCCAGTGATAGAGGCTGGTTAACTGCTCTTCTTGCTGGTCTTTTCTTTTATATTATTAACATTCAATCCCTATTGTTTTACATTCTTAAAAAATAATTACATTATTTATCTATTTACGGCAAATAAATCCTCTAATACTCTATTAGGCAATTAGTTCCTATTGAAATGACTATATATAATTATAAATACCGTTTCATATTCTAAATAATTATGGTAAAATTATGGTACTCTCTCAAAGCCAAAACTTATAAATACTTTATATGAAAAAATTAATGTTAATAAAAAACCTTGTTAAACAATATCAACTTTCTCTTGAAAAGAAAAATGCTAGGTTTTTTTCCACAAATTCATCCTCAAATATTTTATATTTTAGATATTTTAATTCAAATATCAAAAAAAATATTGTATACTTGCTAATTTTACATAATTTTTGAAACAAAAGTTTTTAAAAATCTTTTGTTCATTTGACTCCAGTCAAAAGTATCTATTTAGTAGATTCCTTGGTAACTAGAGTGAGGGTTGAAGCACGAGATTCATTTGCAAAAATACTCTTAATAGGTTAAAAATTATATGTGAAAATTCAATCATATATGTGTATTTTTTTCACTGCAACAACAATTCACTTAAGGATTTATTTATTATAAACAGATAAATTATGTCTTCTATATGTTATAAAGGTAGGAAATGGGGGACGCGAATGTGAATATCCCGTCATGTTGGATTTCTCGTCATCCTTACGATTGATGATGATCATCATTTGATAGCTAAAACCAACCAATAGGATTGCTTTGATGTGTAATTCTTGGGGACATCCACATTGGACGGTTATGATCATGCAGAGTGGAAGTTAATGGTGGGGTCTTTGTGATTAGAAAACAACAGCTACGTGGCCGGTTCATGATTGAGATGGGGTCTACATTTATCACACTTATAATTATTTTGGACAGCTCATTAGTTGACCATATTATTTGCAATAATAATAATTAATTAGTTTAGTATTAGTATATTACTATTAGTTTGGACTTAACTCACTTCTTAGGATGGATGTTGGAAAGAGCAGTAGTTCCACTACAAATTGTTAAACCATTTTAGTAATAGCAACACAAAATTATACATGTGACAATTAAATTTAATCATTTTAAAATATGAAAACTTAATTTTCTTTCAATGTAAAAATTCTATTTATATGTGATTACTATGATCCTATCACATCAATTTATATTAATATTTTAAAAAAATTTTGTATAATAATATTTATTTTTTTTATTATTTGAACAAAGAGTGAGGTTATGAGATATAAAAATATATTAATATAATTTATAACTTTTTTATTATAATTCTCATACTTTTAGTTTCACATATAAATTTTCTATTATTTATGTAATCTCAAATTATGATTTTTAGATTTAATAATTTACAACAAAAAAAAAAATCACCATCAAATAATTGAAAGTTATATGATATAATTAATGTAATATACTACCGTTTTTAGACAAAAGTAAAACTAAAATATAACGAGTATAATAACACGAATATCAAATATTTTATTATATATGTATATATTATCATTCGAATGAATAATAATAATAATAATAATAATAATAATAATAATAATAATAATAATAATAAATGAAGAACTCAATTAATCAATGCCTCAAAAAATAGGTTTAGGCTTAAGTCTTTCAAGTCCTAAGAATTGAGAAAAAGTAGTCGATAAGAAAGTGACAGCAGGCTACCAAGTCAGCAGCACTTTTTGTGTTGTCATTTTCTTTTTGTTTTCTCATAACCCTATTTTCATTTATTTTCCTATCAACCTAATAAATTAATAATTAATAATTAACAATACGAACAAGAATATGAATACGAATACGAATATGAATACGAATACGAATACAAATATGATGTTACATACTAATGTCGTGTTTTCTAGACGAGGTGGTGGTCTTGAATTGAAGATAGCGTCGTATATGCAGCTTAATTTATGGATAACATTAACATCCCGAGTTTCCTTTAATAGAATATTGTTTTCATTTGTCTTCAAGTAAAATACTTGATAATCTTGAAAAATTCTTAATTAATTTATTTAACCTCAATTCACATTGTCCAAAACAATTATTTTTTATTTTTGTTTTTTTAACTAATCGAATGATTAAACTTCTTAATTTTCTTTTCATTATTTTCAAACTATAATAAATATTAGTTATCAGTAGAATAGAGGTGTTCAGTTCACTCTACCAATCTCACTTATATTAATATGTAAAATTTAAGTGTAAGTAATTCATATTTTTTAAGTTGTTGTGTTGAAATCCTTAAAAGATAATCACATGGCGTTGTATTGCATCAAGTTCAATTTCAGCCCTTTACATTTCTTTTAACTAATTAAAAATTTATCGGAATATTTTAAAAATTAATTTTATACAACTTTTATTATAGATGTTATTTTTTTTAAAGGGTAATTTTTAATTCTATCCACTAATTTATTAATAATCTTCATAAATAACTTCAATCTTTTAAAAATCATTAGCAATACCCCTTTTAACATTAAATCACCGTTAAACATATTGGTAAACAATAGAATGATACATTATTTTTATTATTTATCATTATTTTTAACAGTGATTTAGTGTTAAAAGGGGTACTATTAATTTTTTTAAAAAAAATGAAGTTATTTGTCAAGACTGTTAATAAATTAGTGAATAAAATTAAAAAAAATAACATTATAATAAGGATAAATGTGTTATTTTATTGTTTGCGATAATTTTTAACGGTGATTTAGTGTTAAAAAAAGCACTACTGATGATTTTTAAAATGTTGAGATTATTTGTGAAAATTATCAATAAATTAGTAGATAAAATTGAAAATTATCCTTCTAAAAATTATCATTAGTATTTTTATACTAATTGGCATTGTGATACTCTCATATTGTGCCAATCTAACTCATTTGAGCTAAGACATCAAATTATTTTTTTAAAAAAAGAAATTTGCATGTTTCAACTAATATAATATGCTTTATTAATGACACATAATAATAAGTTAAATAATGTATGTATATATGTGTGTATTATATAATCGAAATAAGATTTGTAGCTTGGCTTTAATTAATTAATCAAAGGAAAGCGACCGTGGCCTATGTCTTTGTGTAGGTGAGGATAATGGGCCAAAATTCAAGAACATTTGAAGAGGCCCAGGCCCAAGACGTTCATATCATTTGCATTTGCATATATTATTATTTATTTACTGCTGATTTGTGATGTGTAATGTATAAATATAACTGGACCGCCACCATCAAGGCAGTGTCAATTTCCAACCAATTTATTATTATTACTATGTATGTATGTATGCGTGTATGTATGCATGTATGTATGTATGTATGTATGTATGTATGTATGTATAATATATAGCTTGGTGGCTATATTTAATTTGTCATCTCTCACTCTATTTTTATTTTGGTCTTCATATCAAATGCAATTATCACAGGACCCAAATTAATGCTGCTATGAAATTATGATATGATTTTCGGTCCATTTCATGATATCATTCTCGCATGATTAATTAAAAACTCCGTCTAATGTTCCAACGTGCATAACCGTTTTCTTTTTTAAATTATAAATCTTAATTTTTATTCAATAAAATAAAAAGGTCAAAATTATTCATGGCACAGAAAATTTGTACTATATCATTACTAAAATAGGTTAAAAAACACAGGTTTTCAATAGACACTTTGATATAAAGTATTGATATAAACACACACACACACACACACAAAAATTATTATTATTATTATTAATGAACAAATAGATTTTAACTTTACTTGCATGGCTTGGGACTCGAACCTCAATACGAGCATTTCCTTTCATGGGCCGGCCAACATTTTACATGTGGCCCAATTCATAAAAAGCATCTCGAAATAAATTTAAATAAATTGCCACAATTGGTCATTAATTAATTTCCATGTCACTTGCCATGTTCAATATTAAAAAACCTATTTATCTCTAATTTATTATAAAGTTCTTTTCAATTTATTGCTTAAACCTTTTTTTGTTTTTAGTACAAATCATGTGATAAACTTAAATTTGTAAATATCACGTTACTATCACATATTTATACCATTCACCTCATCATTAATAATCTACATCACTGGATCATCTTGAAAAAAGACAAGTAACATTGATCTCAATAAGAAGAACTGAGGTTGGTAAATCATTTTAAATAACATCGATTTTGTGGTATAGAGTATGCTTTCAATATAGGAGCAAGGGAACCCCCAATCAATTAATTTGTTAAAATGTTTTTACAATCAATTAGATCATATATCATCAAATTCCCCAATTTTACTCTACCCACTTGATCATTTGCCATCTGTACGTGGTGTGATTCATCAAAAATACTAAATTACAGACATTAAAGTTTCAAAAATTAAAAATGAAAAGAAATTAAAGATGTTGAGGGCATAGTTAGTTGGGGCAGGCTTGAAAATAGTAACGGCAAATCTTCAAGGTTATGAAACGTACATGTCACATGTATGTGTGTATGTTTAAATGTTTAAATTGAAGCTTTGGTAAACGAATGTTTTGTGCTTAAATTTAATCTTCTTATTAAAAAACACGACTAGAATAATACACGCAGACGAACGATAAGAGTAGGCTACCAACCTAACATTTAACTTCCAATCTAACTTCCAACTCCTGCAAAGACGCTTATAGCCCTCTTTTGCCCTTTAAATTTCTATGCCCCCCATGTTCTCTTGCCTCTTTTCATATCTGTTAGGTCACCTATCAGGGTTGTGAACGTAATTTGGATTATGTAAGCAAGAGCGCATCTGAATAAATCTAGGATAATAACATGAGGGCCACTAATATTTTAAATTTTTATAAAAATAAAGACAATTTTATATATTTATAAATTATAACAAATAGATCTATGATCTCAAATATATGAAATTATTAAAAAGTACCCTTTATTTTTATTTTTTTGGCAATTATTATTGACCTATTATGCAAAGTTGTACAAAAAATTTATATAATTGCTACTTAAAATAATTTTTCATATATCTAATTGAGCCAAAATTAGAGTGAGTGAGGGAGAGAGAGAGACCGAGAGAGATCGATTATTCACAAATAGAGGTGAGATGGCATCCAGAGTACGAGTAACTTTGAGTTACATATTAGAATGTATGAGGTAGTAGTTTTGTTATTCAAAAGAATAAGAGTTAGAGATTTAATTATTACAAATGTAGAACTTATATGTTTATTTATAAAACCATAAAAGAATAGGGACCCCTATGTGATTACCCCGTATGAATATCGACTAAAATTTGTCTATAAAACCAAATGAGGAGCCTCTTTGTTGGCTCTGTAATCAACCCAGTATTACGTAATACAAAACATTTTTGGAAAGCAGAAACACAAAGAAGATGAGCTACTTTCACGGCTGCAGCAGTCTTGCGAAGAAGACGAAGACGACGACCAATTTCTTGATCCTCTTATGCTCCTTTCTCATCATCGTTCTTCAACCTTCAATGGCGGAAGCGGAGAAGCCGCTGTACACGTTGTCAACCAGAGAGGAAATGGTGCAAATGGCTGGCTACGGAGAGGAGAAGCTGTCGACCGTTCTGGTCACTGGCACCGTCCTCTGTGAAGCTTGCTTGCATGGCGAAGATCAGCTCCGTGCATGGCCAATAGCAGGTGATATTCCTAACTTATCTACTCATCTATAACTTGTAATTTTCCACGTTTAAGCTGCTGGCATCTGTAACAGATACGGATACAGATATTATAAAATGAAATTAATAATTTATCAAATATTAATAGAGAGTATTTATTAAACATTTTATCTATTATGCTTTTAAATTTAAACAAACAGTTACCAATATAGTTTAAGTTACAAAAATTTTCACTTATTTTTCCTTTGTAAAGATCAAATATATTAGCTTTGAGATCTCTCTCAGATACTGCAAACGAAATCATTAGTTATCAAGTATTTCATATGATGAGTATTTATTAAACATTTTAACTTTTGGATTCTAACAAAAATACTCAAATCTTTGCAACTTTCTTTTCTTTTAATTTTTCTGTTGATAAAATATATTAGCACATGCAGATGGTAATTATAAGGAAAGTAGCTAGGGTTTGGACAGCTTGGTGGAGGTTTAAGGGATTCTATAAATGGAATTTCTTCTCAAAAGTATTATAATAATAAGAAAGAAAAAGCTTTGAACGATCTTAATAATATAGCAAAAGTGCTTTAGCCAAGAACATGGATTTGGATCCTATTACGTAAGTGCTTTTGTACCCTTTTTTTCTCGTTGCTTTCTATACTTTTAGGTCTTCTTCAACCTTATGACCAAACTTGTCGTCAAAGAAATCTAGGGTTAGGGAGGATGTCATAACTAAGTATTGGTGAAAAGTCACCATTAATATTAACCTTCGAACAACTCCAAAATCAAGCAAAATAAAAAATTTTCCCATTTGTCTAAGCACAAACTTAATTTTAACTTTGAATTTGCTATGAACCAATAAACTGATTTGTGTCATAATTATGTATAAATTCCCTTTTTAAATCTTAACGTGATCAGATCTTCAATGATTATGAGTTAATAAAAATTTGGTAATTCAAATATTACAAGCAATTAATGATAGAGCCGTGTATTCATTTCGTGCAAACAACTGTACTTTCTTTAAAAATCGTTGCTAAATTTTCATTCTTAATTTATTTTCTTGAAAGCAATGATTACAGAGATGAACTTGCAAGCAAAAACAACATTTTACATTAATAATCTTGTTTATTTCATGTATAGAATATAGCTGAAAAGGGTATTTCATTTTATTAATTAGGGTATAACTAGTCTTGAAAGAAATGGGTATTATTGAAATTAATGTTAGATCGTTCGGTAATCATATTCGAAATTGACAATTTACATCCCTTTCATTATTTTGCAGGTGCTTTGGTGACTGTTTACTGCCACAGCAGCCACAGAAAAACCATAACAAAAACTCAAGCATTTACAGATGAATATGGAGATTTTATGGTTGATCTTCCTTCACATTTGCATGCAATTCCAAACTTGGACAAGACATGTTCGGTTAAAGTTCTTCGAATGCCCAAGAACTCACTCTGTCGACCAGCTTATGTCAAGAAGCACAAAGGACTAAGATTATCATCAGTCGGGAATGGCATCCGCACTTACGCAGCCGGTAGAATAAGGTTCTTGCATCTCACATCTAAGCCTCTACGAGCATGCACCACTAAAGGAAGCAACGACAAACAGATTTCCTGGTAGATTACATGAACATGGTGAAGATGCAGCTTGAAAAATTGGGATACAACGGCACTTCAACTCATAGATGGCGCTGAAGTCACAATATAGAGTTGCAAGAGTTCTATCTCACTCTACCTATCACTTTTATAAGTATACGCATATTGGTAAGAGGATGAAGAACAATATCGGGCGCAAAATGTGTGTAAATAACAATATGTTCTGTTACAGAGCGAGCCTTGAGTGATGGTTTCATAATGTTTTCTTTTGTTACATATAGCAAGCTTCGAGTGCTGTTAATGAAATGATATTCGGTTATGGATGTATAAAAATATTTTGTATCATAAGGGAATGTAGCTCGAGATCAAGAAGAGTTAGATAATTTATGAATGTATTACAATACTCAGGAGAACAATAAAGTGAGAAGGCAACCCAACACCTAAATCTTTCACGGGAGTAAATAATGGCATCAGAACCTCAAAAGCATATCAATAAAGGAAGTCCGACTGCATTTAAAATTGGAAACAACTCAGGACGTTACAGTTTTTTCCTCGGCAATGTATTTTGCAACATCAGCACAGCATGTAAGCTTATCTGCTTTCTCTTCTGGGATTTCGATGGAGAACTCTGTCTCGAAAGCCATGACAAGCTCCACCATGTCTAAGCTGTCCAAGCTCAAATCTTTTTGGAAATCAGCTGTTTCAGTAACCTGATCAATTTCCAAGTGAAACTAGTATGAATTACAAAAATCTTCCCTTTCAAACCAGAGCATAACTCGACAAGCAGCGTTACCTATTAAACGAACTAAATTGACCACAGACAGAGTAATTGGTGACAAGTCATTTTAAGACGAACAAAAATGGCATAGAAGTACTATAAAACACAAAAACCGTTGATTAATTATACCTTTTCAGCATCAATTTTGTCGAATTTCTTAACCAGTCCAACCACTCGATCCATTATTTGATCGAGGCTTGTACCAGTGGGTGCGCACATCTGCCTGCTTAGTCGGTTGACCACACTTCCGCTCCTCGTGAAGAGCCAAGGTCCACTATTTCCCCTCACCCTCACATACCTCAAAATAGAGTCCCTAATGCTTTGCATGTTAAGGGTAGCTGAAATGAAATCACCCAAAATATTAAAGATATGTATGCAGACGATACTAAAGCAATAAGAACAAGAAGAGTAAAGATCGACAGAGAATTCCATTTAATTTACCAATAACTTCTAACCCTCTGAAGTCAAAAGTAACCATGACAGCAGAAGTGCTAGGGAATTCTGGAGAATTTTCAAATGGTATGGTATGTATGTTGATAATTTGGATCGCCAAATTCACTTATATTCTCATCTAGGAAACTTCTAAGAAAATTCTTGGTTCAGAAAAAGAACAGAGCCGGAAGTACCACAAGTTAAAACACGTGACTTAAAATTTAACAAGGTGTGAACAGTGTTATCCATTGCATTGCATATTTGAAATTATTCAAAGTTATAAACTTTAGGGCTGATTATTTCATTGTATATGATAATGCAACAGAAATGGCATTAAATCCGGAACCCAAATACAAAAAAATCTTTTTTTTTTTAAAAAAAAAAAAGAAAAAGAAAAATCTAGCTTGCGTGTGCTAGCACGTTACCAAGATGGTAACAGAGGAAAGCAGGAAGTTTCAGAATTTCAATCAAAAACATGGTCCATAATAGCATGATGACAAGAATCTTACATAAGAACTCAAAAACTGGGAAGAAAAAGGACGGCGGCAGGAATTGGTGACTCACGAGTCTCTAATCTGTGCGGTGGATATTGACTTGCACTACGTTTAGGCAGGTGCTCTGTTCGACTAATTGCCGCAGAGAAAACGTTCCCTTGAAGAGACCGTTGAGTTTGATGGATGTCTCCTCGTCGATCATTTGTGGTTGCTCGTGGATCCATTTCGTAAACGGGGCCTGGAATTTGGGCCCATTAAAGACAAGCCTCATCGCACTATTATTAAAGGGAAATTTTTTAATACAAATTTTTTTTGAATATTTTAAAAAATCATTAACTTAAAAGTTAGAAAAATTAGATTTAGTTATTGAATATTATATGATAACAATGAGCTCAATTATTACCCTGATTATGATGATTAAGTACTCTTGTGTTAGCTCTCTCAAGAGATAATATTGAGCAAAAATCACATAGAAAAATTAAAAATTTCGTTTCTGAAAAAAATATATAAAATATATTAACAATTTATTATTATTGTTATCATGATAATTTTGATAGATAATAATATTTTTTTATTAATAAGATTATTTCATTATTAGGAGATATAGTAGCAGGGAAAGTAAAGGGAAAAGGGAAAGTAAAGACTGTGTCAAAACAATGACGTGACTTAGCATCCATCTCTCCACTTAACCCAACACCCATCTCATTCATTGGGCCACCATTCGATCTTCCAAATTCAGCGGAGATTATTAATAATATCATTCTTAATTTACTCTAATTTTACTTTCACTTCCAATCCCGCATCTGTATTTTTTTTTTTTCATCAAAATTTTATCAATTGGGTTGATCTTATTTTTAACTGATAGTGGTTGTAATTTCAAAGGAAGAATCATGAGGGGCTGAGATAATTTTACAATTGGGATTTCATTTGTGTTTTTTTTTTTTTTTTTTGGGTTAATTGAAATTTCTCTAATTTAATAATGGGTAATGTGAATGGAAGAGAAGATGGAAGTAGTGCATCTGGGATTGAAGAAGGAGAAAGTAATAATAGTGTTCAAGAAGAAGGAATTGTTGTATCAGATGGTTTGATTGGTCAGTCTCCTCCTCATAGCCCTCGAGCTACACACTCTCCTCTTATGTTTGCTCCTCAGGTTGGATTTTATTTTCTTCTTCTGTTTTCTCCTTTTGTTAGTTTTGTTATTTTGGTTCTTTTGATCAGTAACACTAGTTCTTTCTTATTGCTTTGATGACATATGTGTGGGTTTTCTTGGTGAAATAATTAAATTTTGATTAAGGGTTTTTATCAAGTTTTGATTTTGAAATGAAATTGATTCTGATGTTGTTGGAGCTCAAGAGCAGTCGTTTTATCCGTTAGTACAAAACAGTTTATTTTATTTTTTTAAATTGGCTGTAGTTTGTTTGAGGAGTTCAGTTGTATCTTTATTGCTGTTTTATTGCTATTCCTAGTTCTTTTTTAATTGCTTTGATGACGAAGGTCTTGGTTTTCTCGGTGAAAGGGTTTAGATATCATGTGGGTTTGTTATCAAGTTTTGATTTTGAAATGGAGTTGATTCTTGTTTGTTCTCTTTTTAAGATTTTGTTTGGTTCTGTCATATTGTTGGAGCTCAAGATGAGTCATTCTATCAATTAGTACAAAAACAGTTTAGTTTTGATGGGTTTTAGTTTCTTTGAGTAGTTCTAGTTGAATTGCCGGTTTGAGAATTTTAGAGATGCCATGGAATTTGCTGTTATTTGTTCAGTGTCATATCTTACTTGTTATGTGCTCATCAGTATTTAATCTTCGTTCTATTAGAGTTTTGTCAGAATCGTTTGTCAGAATCTTAAAGCGATTCAATCACAGAGAACTTTTCAGTTTATTTTTCTTCTCCTTCATTATTTTAAATAGATTTGGATCCATAGATGGTGAATGATAATTAAGTATCGTCATGGTTAGGAGACATATATGACATGAGTCTCTTTTGTCAATTTGGAAGAAAGTTCTTAGCTTTTGATTCTGCTTCATGTAGGAAAGAACGTGTTTTGGGGTGGCTGGCGTGCTAAATAATTTTGATTGCTTATGTTGATGTTTGTTCTTGTAACTAAATTTATGAAAACTATGGTTTTCATTGTCTTGTTATGTTTCTTTTTACAGGTTCCAGTGGTTCCATTGCAAAGACCTGATGAGATACACATTCCCAATCCTTCCTGGATGCAATCCTCTTCTGGTTATGATGACACTAGTAACGAAGTAAGAATTCCTACAATGATAACCTGGAATCATGATGGCCAGGAAGTGGCAGTGGAGGGATCATGGGATAACTGGAAGACAAGGTTAAAGAAATTCAATGCCTTTTTTTCTCTGTTAATTTAAAGGAAATTCTAATTTTTTCGTGGTCTATTAACTTCCATCAAAATGTCTTATGTATAACCCTTTTATGTTCTTGGCCAGAATTCCCTTGCAGAGATCAGGCAAAGACTTCACTATAATGAAAGTTCTGCCATCAGGTGTTTATCAGTATCGGTTTCTTGTTGATGGACAGTGGAGGCATGCCCCCGACTTGCCTTGGGCCCAAGATGATGTTGGCAATGTTTACAACATCTTAGACTTGCAGGTAAATATTAAATATGTTCTCCATCACAAAGTATGAATGTTTCGTAGTTGTATTGTAGAGCACTCCCATTAACATGTTATTCTCTGTCAGGATGTGAAAGCTGCTACGTACTGTTATTATTTGGATACTGCTGAGTATCAAAACTTTCTTAAGCTAAAATGAAAGTGTATATGAACTCATTTATAGAGAGTGTCAACAACTTAGATATGCTAAATCCTCCAGGAATCCAATTGGATCGGGATTTGATCCCCAAACATAAGACGTTTAGTTTTATTGCTGCCGCATGCATATTTACTTTGCCGATGTTTCTTTTCACCTTGGAATACTTTCAACTTCATGATCATTCACCACTATATCAACTACAAACATGCCCAACAGTTTAGAGATTTGATTCACTTCTTTTGTAGAAGTCAAAGCTAAACTATTCTATCGCCATCAAGTGCATAGAAATTTTAGTTTATGATTTGTTGAGTTTTGTTCAAAATACTCTAGTATGGGAAGCAGACGCACTGTGATAGGGGATCCTGAACTCTCATGATTGGAACAAAGCTCCAAAAGGGAATTTAATGTTTATTAATGACTGGTGGCTTTTGATTTTAGAACATTTCTTGGTGCTGGTAGACAAACAGAATGCATTAGACAAACAGCAGTAAGTCAGAATGGTTGCTCAATGAAATTTTCAATTATGACCAATGATGTTTGTCAATGCATGTTGCAGGAATATGTTCCAGAGGACCTTGAAAGCATATCTGGTTTTGACCCTCCTCAGTCTCCAGAATTGAGCTATAACAACTTGCAATTGACTGCTGACGATTTTGCCAAGGAGCCGCCATTAGTTCCTCCACACCTTCAAATGACACTGCTCAATGTTCCGGCATCATACATGGAAATTCCACCTCCTTTGTCAAGACCTCAACATGTGGTCCTTAATCATCTCTACATGCAAAAAGGGAAGAGCAGCCCATCCGTGGTGGCACTCGGTACAACACATCGATTTTTAGCTAAGTATGTGACCGTGGTGCTTTATAAGTCAATGCAGAGGTAACAATATGCTACATCTATCTCAACTTTGTAGTCTTCCATTCCTATATGTAGTTAATATAATTTATGGAGAGGTAGATGTTATGAGAATTGCTCAAGTAGTAAGGAGTCGTCATCATATGGAAACTTAAAGTTGTATTCACATAATATGCAAATATTTGATGATTATTCATCCACCATTTTATTTATTTGTTCGTGTTGTTCTTTTTAAACTTCGCTGGTGCTAGAAATTTTGACAATGTAAAAAGCTTCTAAATTTACAAGTTTATTGCCGTTAATAAAGGAAAAAACAGCTAAAATTCTCTTGGTCAGATGCTGCTAAATGGATCTCCTTTATGTGGCTTGAGTAAAAATTATGATCTTTTTCCCATTTTTCTTCAAAATTTTATCCCCTTTACGCCTCTTATGGGTACTACATCGGTGTCATATATCTCTTGGGATGCTTGGTGGTACAGAGAAAACGAGAAAAAGGAAACAATGATAACGTGGTAATGTGGAACTGCTGTATGTAGATTGAGCTCAATCACTTTGTGTCTCATTTTCATGCATTTCTATTTTTTCTCCCATTCCTCTGAGAAGAAGATAATGAAATACGCAAACCAGCTAGAACTGAACCAGAAACAGGCTAGATTTTTATTTATGTGGTTAGCTACTGGAAAGATACAACTTATAGCAGAAAATTTCTGCTTTCAACCATACAGAAGAAGCCTATCTTCTTCCCTTTTATGGTAAATAAACATGTACAAAAATTCCAAGCAAGTGCTTAATTCATTCTGTCTTTACGATATACTTCTCCTTCTTCCTGTAACTAGTGAAGCATTTTAGCCTACTTGAAAACGGGACATCCTTCGGCAGTGATACCAGGTGCTGTCGGACATGACGCCAATGGGCAATGATCGACATGCGTTCCCCACCACTTCAACTCTATGTTATTATTTTGCAGAGCAAAGAACAGCAGAACACCCATGAAAGCTGTTCCGGCATCCAGGGCTGCTGACAGAACATAGTTATATTTCTGCCACCAGCGTTTGTGGTACCGGAACACAAAGTAGTTGAAGATCATTCCAGTGACAAGCCAACTAGCTATGTTGGTAGGAGTTGCTGGTGGCATTCCAGCAAAGCCATAAGATATAACGGGAATGTTTATCAAGGGAATCCATTTCTTTTCCGGGAAAATTTTGCTCAGTACCCAAACGGGAACCGGTAAGAGAGCCCCAACTAGGAATAACCAAACCAAGTTCCGGTACATTCCACCAGGACCAAACAACCGTTTTGGTCCGATGAGACCCCAGATTACAGAAGCATCGAAGGTTACTCTGTATTTGGGGCAAGTCCACGGGCTGTCGGGATGGAGTGCGTCAACATCACAAATGTTCTCGACACTATCCAACATCCACCATGCAACTCCAAGGTTGACTACACCAGCAACTAAAGTTCCCACCAGCTGCATAACAGAAAACATATTTGTACAATCAGTATCTTGTTATTCATAAATTGGCAACATATGGAGGAAGGATGAAAATTTGAGCAACAAGAACCTGAGCCGTGTACATGCAGCGGGGAGGAATTTTCATGTAGTGCCCGAGTTTTAGGTCGGATAAGAAAGACAGGGCATGGATGGTGCTGATTCGCCCATAAATCTTGAAAAGAAGATTTGCAATTGGTTTTCCTGGTAGAATATACCCAATGATGAACTGAGCTATGATATCATATCCAGGTTGCTGCAAAATAGTAAACGAAAAACAGCTTTAAGATGGTAAATCTTTCTTCATTCCAAGTCTACCTTAAGTTTGGCACATATCTTGTATAACATTTGGTTTAGTACCTGGTTTGTAGTTGCTTGAATGACTCCAATTGGAAGAGTTACAATCCAAGCCAAACCAAAGGCAAAGAGCATTCCCCACCATGGAAGCTGGACTTCATCTTTCCAGACAAAAGACATTAACAGAGAAAGTCCAATGCTTCCGATTAACAGTATATGGAACCACCATTGTGGAACTTGTTTGTAACTTTTCATCAGTCTTGCATGAACGTCTAGTTTCACATTCTTCATTGCTGATCTGCTCTGCTTCAGAATATCACTGAAGAAACAAAGTTGATTTTAATTTCATTGAACAGTAGTCTCACTGATAACCACCATCTACAAGAAAGCAAGAAATCAACCTTACCTTCCATGAAAGAGTGCCACATGAGTGAGAGTTGCTGTGAATCTTGCAAATCCTGATCCGATTGATAATGCAAATAGAGGGCTAAGGTAAAGTTTTCCATAACTATTATAAGCAGCAACATTTAGATCATACTGTGGAGTCAAGATTTTGGTGGTATCATATTTGTGCCCACTGGAAGTGAACAACTGATTGGAAAATATTGGGAATTTTCGAGCATCGAAAGTGTTGAACTTCCAGTAACAGAGAGGAACAATTATGTAGATAAACATGACAAAACCAATCCCAACGTTGAGAATAGATGTCCATGGCGTCACCAGAGGACTGCCGTGGTAAGCTGAGATCCCAGCCCAGTCAAGAGTGAACGCGCCAACACCAAGTCCATGGTAGCCGGAACCAATTTGCTGTGCTGTTATACTGTGAGGCCATGCCCAGCAAACCCAGGAAAAGAATGTGAGGATCGGAAACAGGTAGCCGGGAAGTGCATAGTAAGCAAAGCTTGCTACCAATGTGACAAGGAAGAATTGCATCCGGCTTAATCCTTTGTTTTTTGCTTCCCTTTCATGAAGTGCTCTGTGACAACAAAGCAATTGACATGATGGAATTAACACTATTTTGCTCTAGTTAACTTTTGATTTATTTATGTTGAATTTGCAGTTTAAAAGATAAAGATGTTAACGTCTGCACATGAGAATTTTTGATAGCTTTATGATCACTCTTCATTTCTACTATGGAGAATAAAATTACAGGTCAGCTCCTAAGTACCTATAGCCCAACCCCACCAAGAATTGAAAACACAACCAACTCAAATTATGTTAAAGGGTGGGCTTTCTAGTTTGGGGTCCCACTCTTGGAAAAATCATCTAAGATTCCAAAAGTTCAATCTCTTTCCCCGTTTTTCCTAATATTTTCTCGTGAACCAAACATAATTTTTAGAAAACAGCAAGTGTGAAGGCAGACTAACAGACCTGAACAGAGAAACCTGAGCAAGATTTGATGGCCACCACATCTCCAAAGGATCCACCAGGTACCTCCTCAGCATTCCAGCCCACCCATATCCCAATATCTGCATAATTAATTTCAGCACCCATAAGCAATCAAGGTCCAAGGAGGATCAAAACGCAAAGAATTCAAAATAATTCAAAGAGTTAACAACTTAACCTGAGTGGTCAGGACTATAAGAAGGCCACAGAGAAAATTCAAGCTTTGTTTGTAATAAGCTTTCATAACAGTAATAGCACCTATGGAGTAAGCATCACCTCCACCAAAAGAAACCCCACAATTCGCAAAGACTGTGATAATCACATGCTCCTTAATATTGAAGGGTCCAGGATTCAGACTAAAACTCCAACCGAGAACTCTGAACTCCTTCGTGGGAAGAATTCTGGCCATGAATTTGCCAATCGGAAGCACAGAGATCTGCATGAGGATTGCAGAAATGGTGAGGGGCTGCGTGCGGAAGGTGAAGAATGTGTTGAGGAAGATTAGCAACGTGCATGACGTTAGACCAAGAAACCATGCACGAAAAGTCATGACTGGCATTGTTGGGTCGTCGGTTTCCGGCACGATTAGAGCTACTTCCTCTATCGGACACCTCTCTTCCGTCGATTCTCCATTTGGTTTATCCGTCGCCATTGTTGTTACGCAGAGAGAACTGGAAAATTTGGCTCGTTTGTTGTTTCAGAGTTTCTTGTCTAGGCAGAAGAGGGAGAACTTCAGAAGTGTACTAAGAGTTGTAACATGTGTGATAAATGTTTGGTGCTTGGTCTGAAAAGTGTCTGCTAAGAGTTGGTTATATATGTATATATATATATATATATATGTAAGTGAATTTTTTGGTTGTCTTCTTTACTCTTTAAGACCAAATACCCCTGGCATTTCCGTTCGTGTTACGAAGGGGGGATATCTTGATTTTCGGATTTAGGAGAATTTCACTTTAATTCCCAGCCTTTTGTTAAGTTACAATATTTAGTAGACATATTTGACACTGTGTTACTGAAATCCCTAATTTAGTCATTGAAACTAAATAATTATGGTAAATCAGTCTAATCGAAGAAGAGCTACAAAATAATTTTATTAGACACACCTACGACTTCATTGACTACTTTTCGATTGTTTACTCATATAATAAAACGTCTCGTATATTTTAATTAATTTAATAAAAAATTTGTCAGAGAGAACTAAAAGAAATTTTAGTCAAAGAATTGAAATAAAGTTGACTAAAATAGTGGAGACTAAAGCGATAAATTATGAAACATTAAAGAACCTTTTGTTTCACTTGATCAAATTTATGTACTAAGATGAAATTCCTTAGTAGATTAGAGATTTAAGTGAAATTCGGTACTGGCGTCAGCCAGCCGAGTATTCTGTTGGTCTAGGGAGAACTGGGAGCCGCTGACTCAATCGCGGACTATATCGTAATGACTATAATGCCCTGACGTGCCATCAGTTTTCAAATCATTTGTCCCTCTCTTGATTAGCGACGTTTCTAAAAATAATTAAGTAATACAAAAATAATATAACTAACAATTATAGTATTCCACAAGCTATTCTCTAGACTATCCTATCTGAACCTAAACCAAAACATTATACAAATATATAGTTTAAAATTATTATATAGATATCAAATCTTAAATAGAAATCAAACGGTTTACTCTAATTTATAATTATGAGCTTGTTACGTTTATAATTACAAACGCAGTACTAATTTTATTTTATGAGATTAAATTATATTTGAATTTCAAATAATTCATCTTTATCCAATTGCTTGCGGCTGCCTGACCATTTGATGACATCAAAATTTGCACATATTTCAATCGACGGTAAATTCGTCATTTCAGTTCTGAATTATTGAAAAGGGTGAATTAGTAAAATTAGATCGTTTTGAAAAACTAGGAAAGTGTTAATGGCTGCTTAAAAGTTGCCAACTTTCCGACGCGTATGAATATCACGTGCTCTGCCGCGACTGACACGCTTTCATCCCAGTGTGAACAAAAGACACCTTTGCTTCAAGTGTGGTTTCTCAGCATGGGTTCCGCCTTGACCTCCCACATCGGACAAGAAGTGTCCCACTAATTTGTCCGATTCGCCACGTTAGAGTAGAAGCTCGTGGTCTTCACATGGTTTCTTCGCAAGATACAAAAGGAAAGTGGGATCCATGTGGGGCCCATGCCTACGTGTAATTAAATTTTCTTAATTAAACATCAATCCCGCCCATTATGAATTTAATCAAATTTAATTTAGAGTTGCGAGATTCATGTTTCAATAATTAAATTGGATGGTGGGTTGCTGATATGCAATCATGAAAGCTTTAATCGTATTGCAAATGGAAGTTAATTATCTTCTTTTTTTTTTATGTATTTAAATCAGAATTTAACAATTTAATATAAGAAACATGGGACTAGATTGCATGACATCTTGGCTAATAAGAAAGTTTGTAATTAATGTTATTATAAACTAGCCGATTGAGAATTTTTAATTTCAACAGTAGTGTTTTTCGATATCTTAAACTATTTTATGTGATTGTGAAATAATTAAAAGAAATATATTTTACCTCTTTCGAAAGAAATTCAAGTTTAAAGTTTTCAAGAGTTGAGCCTTAAACAAAAGGGTTAAATTATATACATGTGTAAAATATTTTTATTTTATTTTAAGATTTCAAAAGCTTGCTTTCTCTTATTTTGATGCAATTTTTTTTTTAAAAAAAATTAATTTAATGATAGAGAAGAGATGGAGATCAGCTAGGCCTTTTCAATTTGTTTGTCAAGTTGTGGTGTTAGTGGGGCTGGATAAGAGCAAAGAACATTAGCTATATCCTATAGCATAGAAATTAGGCAGATGGAAGAGTAGCAACCGATCATTTTTATCTTCAAATATGAACTTTTTTTTTTTAATATTTCCATGGTGGAGGGACCCCAATTCTACATTGGTGAGTCGAGATTTAGCGTTGACTCTCATTTCTTTCTCCACACGTCCACAGTCCAAAAGCAAAAATAAATCCCCCATTCTTGATCTCCAAATTGCTACGAAAGTACACAATCGAACACTTGTAGATTTCTATTTGCATGTATAGAAGTAGATTGATCAAGTCTTATCTTCTCCATTATATATACATATATATCTCTCTCTCATAAACCACAGTACGTATAAAATAATTTTCCAAATCAATTAATTGAGCAGTAGGATTCCACTGAGATTGAAAGCTAACAAAGAAAGCAGGACAAGCACTTCTTGCAAGCAACATCAGTTAATGATCTCTATAATTAAGTCAAAATGCTATATAGCTAGCTAGGGTTTAGCTAGGTTTGATAGAGTTAATATAATAACTATTTTATTTTGTATGTAGATACATCTATGTCTCGATTAAATTGGCAATAAAATTATATTCATCAAGCTAAGTTTTAGAATTTGATTTCCCTAATAATTAATAAGACATGTATATATGATAATATATGTTTTAAGTCCATGAATTGAAAAGTGAGAAATATATTCTTGAAGCAAAAAGACGATAAGTGGGAATTTGGAATTTATATATAGTGGCAACGTTGTGGGCAAAAACTTTGTATATAGAACTCTATAGCTAGCATGCATGTGAATACTTTTATTTATCTATTATTCTCTTCTTTATTACATTTATCTTGTTTTAAATAATTTTTGTGTATTAAAAAGTGACAACTAAAAATAATATATAATAATACTACTAATGTATTATAAGATAATGTTATTCCATTCAGAACATCCGGCCTTTATTTTCTATCTACCAAGGACATAGACTCAGATTGTTTAACTATAGTATAGTCAATAGATAATATGAAATTGGTTTAATTTTTTAGCCCATATCAACATTAACGTACCAGTTATCTTAAGAGTCTTGAATTTTTGGATATTTGATGTAGTCACAATCGTATGATTTGTCCTGTCTAGCCGAAGTAAAGGCCTGGATTCATCTTCATTTACTGAAATTATATACTGAGTATGTAGGGCACTAGCAAGATGGAGAAAGAATGTGAATTAAGCTTACATAAATATAGATTAAGCCTACCCATAATAGAACTAAGAACAAATGGGAAAGAAAAAGAAATGAATTATATATGATAAAAGACGACATATAAACAAACAAACACTTTTGGCCGTAGCTAGCTCTTTCTTATATGTATATATGTTCGATAAAGCATTAATTTAATTTGCATATATACTCAAAAATAAATTAAAATATTTGCAATCAACATGCACGGTATTTTCCAATGCAGAAATTGCGTTTCCGGACAAATTAATATTTTGATAGAAGATCAGATTTTGCATCTACCTGCACCCCAAAACAAAATTTGTGGGCCAATTAAATTTGTAATTAGGGTCACCATCTTAATTTAATTTCTCACCAGTTAATGCCTGTACTAAATTGAGCAAACTTAGTTCGATCGGGAAGTTCTTATTATGTATTGGGCTCTTAATTTTCTCGATTTTGTCCCAATACTTCTACAACAATGATTATCGAAATAAGAAAGTAAAATCAATCTTAATCTGACTCATCTCTATCTCACTTGATTTTGGCATCCACTAACAATCAAATCCGCCGCTATCTATCAATAAATGGCACCAATCCTTGCTGCCGTTTCATAATATATATTGGTGAATGATTATTATGGCTCATAATTAATTTGGACATATATATATATATATATATATGAGAGATTTGATCATAATTAGTTTGTATAAACCCATTATGGGTTCTAAATTAATGTTTAATCTCATTAGAACAATCTATAGGAGAAAGGTAAAAAGTCTTACGATCCTTTGTCTAAGGTAAGGGATTGGAATATTCAAAAGTAGGGTTAGATTGGACTGTTAAATATTTTGAAGATGTACTAGTAATATGTATCAATCATTTTCACGCTTAAACAGTTTTGATGGAGTTAAAAAGTCACCTACAGATACTTTAGGTCCAATTATTCCATTAAGGTTTGTGGCTTAGAGTTAGTCTACCCTTATTTTCTAGATATCAACATTGCTTCTTCTAAAAGAAAAGAAGTTCCATCAGGACCCATGGACCTCTGCCTCCAAAGGCTTTCACATACTGTGAAAAATTATCTACTGATTGTATTTGATATATATATATATATATATATATATATATAGTAGCACAATAGGAGTAAACGGAGACATATATAATCATTGTGTCTGTGAAATGATGTTCAATCTTTCGATGGTAGTGAAGTGGTGGAGATTGTAATTGAGTTTAGGGAAGATATGGGATATTATTGAAACATAATTTTCACACGGCCGACTGGCATGGCAGGCTGTGTTAGGTAAAGTTTGAATATAAATGATCAGTTCTCGGCCTTGAGTTGTGCTTAATTAATTAATTGGGGGTGAATGTGATCATATATCTTTTTTTTTTTTTTTTTTTTGGGCTTCAGAAAATGTATCCCAATACTATTACTAGCTAGGGGAGAAATTGAAAAGAGTTGATTTCAATATTTCATTTTCTTTGGATTCTCAATCGACATAATTTAGACTGCACCTTTTTCTTCACCAGAAGAATAGGAATCTTCTCACAAAGATAATTCCACCCACTTTAAGACAAACGAATACACAAATTCCTGCTGCTTTCTGCAATTTTCCTTTTCACTCACAACCGTGGAACCACCCCACCAATGAATAAGACTCAACGTAAGAATCTGTTTTCTCCATTCGTGTGTTAGCCTAAACTCAAGAATTTATTAATCCGGTGGTCCTATATATATATATATATATATATCGAAAACAAACTCCACCACTTCATGATCAAGTAGAGGAGACTGATCGTGTAAATGGGCAAGGCATCATTTTTCTTTTCTTTTCTTTTTTTTTTTTTTTTGGGAAGTTTGATTCTATAGGCTGCGTGGTCGGTGTCATATATAAATCAGTGTTTCGGAATAATTGGACCAAATTAAAAGGCATTTAGCCTACGAGTTTTGGGAAAATTTTCCGAAAAATTGATCAATCATAATTCATATGTATATGCCATTCGTTTTGTGGGTAGTCAATGTGGTTCGATCTTCGATCATTGACCGGCTAATCCACAGCCTGCACTGTACATCATATATATATATATATATATGGGTATATATGCACCTTGAGTGGAAATGCTTGCAGGCCTCTAATATTATTTAATGCCAGGCATTTTAATTAACTGTACCCAGACGCATATCAAATATTTTCAAATTTCAAAATCAAGATTCAAGGACCGCTACTTGTTACCATCTCAAAATTCTTATCCAACCTTAAGAACAAACCTAGGTTTATTCTTCGTTGAAGCTAACAGCCTTTTCTGTGTCTGGAGGATTCTGATGAATCAAGTTTGTAAGTCATCTGATATATATACATATGCTGCTACACACATAGATGCGCGCAAATTGTATATCGAAATCATTGAGGACAGGGGTCATCTCTTGTTCACTAATTTATCTATATATCTTGGCCCTTTCATACATGAAATTTCAGGCCAAAACGTTAGATTTTTTATCCCACATGATTAATCCCAACTGATCACAATTTCTCTGAGATTAATCAAACACACACACATATATATATATATATATATCTCAAAACCTGTGCCATAAATGACTTATTGTACAGGCAGAGATTCTCAGAATAAACCGCAAATATTACATATATATAGTAGCTTCAACAGCCAAAATGACATACACGGGGTTTACAACTTAACTATAACCTCATGAAGATCACAAACCCTAGAGTTTTAGCGTTATTGCAGCTGACGTATGATCTTATTATCGTACATAGAAAATTGCACCCATGCATGCATACGATACATACATACATCTGACTAGCTAATTAATTACTAAAATATTAATAATATTACATATCAAAAACTACAGTAGTCATGTTTCACATAACAGAGCATGCATTTGGATTTTCATCACTGAAAATTTGAGGAGGATAATTAGCATAATACTCCAAGTAATACTTGGATGCATAATATTCACTTCTCTTGATATCTAGCTTCTTATCATCGTCTCCCTTGCCTTCTTCGCCGGACCCATCTTTTTGTTTTTCTCCTTCTTTCTCCTCCTTCTTCTCCTCCTCTTTCTTCTCTTCTTCCTTCTTTTCCTCATCCTTCACAATGGAAACATGCTTTCTGGTTTTCTTGTACACATTGTTAACTAGGTTTGTCGGATCAACTACTCCTTTTACTATCACCCGATGGTTTCCTACGTCTGTTTCCACTGACTCCACACCTACAAATTAAATTTAGTGATTTTAAGTTTTGTAAACGGTAATTTTCATTTAAAATACAGAAACAAAGATTATAAGAAAGACAAGTACATATCTATATATACCTTTAATTTTTCTTATGCGTTTCTGTAAACCTTGAGCACATGCTTCACAATGCATCAGAACCTTCAACACTACTGTTACAACGGCAGGAGGCTGCTGCATCCGTACCATAATTCAGACTAACATAATTAGTTAATTACTCAAAGCAGAAAAATTAATCATTAATTAATATGATAAATTATGTGATTAAACAAGTAATCAATAATTGCCAATGATTTTTCTGGTGGGTTTATAAACAGGTGGACATAATAATTACAAGAAGCCAAAAGCCCGTCCGTCTCATAATAAAGGTGAGAGTGAGGCGGCCGAAAGCAGCAGAAACAAGACAATTAGCAGCTGCCTCGAAACACATATTAACTATTCTTATTAGAACAATTAATTAATGCATGCTTTCACCCCTCCAAATTTACCATCTTGATTTCACTTACCTCACATATATAAACATAAACATGCATTTTTTGTTAAACTATGAATGGGAATGTGATTACTTTACTACTTGGGTAAAAATTATTTTATGTAGATTTGTGGTTTAGTTTTCCAAAATTGTCCGTGAACCCATTTGTTTGTTTGTTTGTTTGTTTGTTGTAGCAGGAAGGACAGCAGAGGTGAGGAGTCAGAATTAAGAAAGATGGATCAAGTTGGGGAAGTGTGGGGTCAAAACCCTAAATATATCTCTTTGTAATGTGTGCCTCTATTTCTTACTTGTATTGTTATTTTCATGTCAGGAAGAAAATTGCAGCCACACACACACAAAGAAGATTGATTCAATTCACCGTTCGTTTATTTATGTTTGGATGAGTTTGAATTGAAAGTCAATTACCTCCTCTTTTTTGTCTTCCTTCTGCTCTTTGTTTTCTTCGACCTTTTTCTCTTCCTCCTCGGGTGGCTTAGGCAAAGGCGAAATTAACTCCACTTTCCTACCACTTTTCTTCTGTAGCCTCTCACACACCTTTATCGGGTCTGCTGTTTTCCCTTTTACCACCACTTTACTTGCCTTACTATCCGCTGTTACTTCCTCCACTCCTGCCAACACATCGTTAATTTCAATATTAATTAATTCATTATTTATTTATTTATTTACTATTTTATACATCCTTTGACACTTTTTTTCTTGGTAGGTAAGAACATTATTTTATATATATTGGCTATTTACTTTGTATTTCTTTTTTCTTTTTTTTTTAAAGAAAATAAAACGTTTTAAACCTGATTAGGTTCGACAAAGTATATACAGCTATACCGTTCTTAAGTTCAAGTTATATTTTCTCCACTTAAAAAAGCTTAGTGTTAATATGTGAATATTAAATGTTACTATATAATTAACCCCAGCTAGCTACAAAAGAAGTAATATTGCATTATAAATGAGGGTGTGGATAAATTGGACTAAAAATAAAATAAAAATTTGATATTCAAATTTTGTTTGCATCAGAGTTGAGAAATTGAAAAAAAAAAAAAAAAAAAAAATCATATAACATCATAAACTTGTAGCCAGAAATTAAAGATGCGAGTTGAAGTATTTCTTTTAAATTAAAAATAAGGTTTAAACAAGAAATATATATATATATGCATGTGCAATCCTTTGAATAATAAATGCATACGTGGATTGAATCAATTAATAAAAATTTTGAAAATAATATTAAAAACAAAAGAGAAAATCGAGAAGTGGAGAGAAATTATGACCTTCAAATCCTTTGAGAGCTTTACCAACTTTTCTAGCACAAGCTTCACAATGCATATCAACTTTGAGTACAATCTCAGGATTTTCTTCTTCTTTCTTCTCTTCCTTTTTCTCTTGTTTCTTCTCCTCCTCTTTCTTCTCCGTACCAAATTAACACAGAAAAATATAAGAAATGGAACTTATTAAGAAATTTATGTAATCCAACGAGATATCTGTAAACATTTCATGCTATATAATTAAATGGAAGCACACCCGAAAACCAAGAAAAGGGAAAATGATGGGAGTACGTAGTAGAGAGAATATATATACACTTACTTCACCCATGTTTGAGTTTGAGGTGATTATCGTATCGATCTCTGAAGCAGAGAGCTGTAGAAATTGTGGCTAAAAAGCACTTTCTGTATAGCAAGCTCTCTCTTGTTAGATCGAACTCTCTCTTTCTTCTGTTCTGTGTTGTGTTTGGTGGATGGAGAGTGAAGTCGAGGAAGGTTTAAAAAGAGAACGTGGAAATCTGCAAATCAGATGTGGTATTGTTTAATGCTGGGGACACTTATTAAATTATTATTATTACTATAACTTCTTTTATTTGTGTGTTTGATGGTTGGCAGGCCGGGCATACATAAGACAAAATAAATGGTCAAAATTTTTTGACTTGGTAGGCATATTCAACATATTTGTTTAATTAGGGCATGGGTTTAATTGGTTTTTAATTATAAAAAGGTAATGATAAGTTAATTAAATTAAAGTTAAATTAAAAATGGGATAAAAATTTTACTAATAGAATCTGTTTAGTTATTATAAATAATTTTTAAGAAAAAAATAAATAAATATTCTCATAAACAAGTTTTAATATTCTATTTTTAAGAAAATAATATAAAATATTTAAAATAAAATAAGAGTATTTAAAATAATTTTATCTTTTAAAAAAATTTAAAAAAAATTATATTTTTAAAAGTATAAAAGAGAAAAAAAACACTTTTTGTTAGTATCAATTAAATTATATCTAAAAATATGAAAAGGAGTTCTAATATTAAAAAAAAAATTAATGAATAAAAAAATCAACCTAAACCAAACACTTAATTGTAGAAAAAAAGCTGTATAGGAGAACTAGGAGATAATGGTAGTATATGCCACAAATTTGGCTGATTCCCTCGAAAGCACTTCTTGCTTTTAGAAATATAAGTTCAAAAAGATCTTGATAGGGTTTTTTTTTTTTTTTTTTTTTTTTTTTTTTTTTTAATCTTTTGCTTGGCTGAAAAGAGAATCTTCTTTCACATTATATACATTGTTAATTTGTATTGTATATGCAGTGTTTCTACTTTTAATATTTCATAAATATGTTGCTTTACTTGATAATTAAATAAATTAAACTTATTAGGGATGAAGTTATAATGTTTACAATTATTCTCCCATATAAATTTAAGATTTTTATAAAGATAAATTAATTATAAACTAAAAAGTGATGTATTGTCATCACAATATTACAAATGAAATATATATATATATATATATATCGTAGCTAAAAAGTCATTATTAAAAAAACAAAACAATAGCTCTCTATATGTAATAAAAATTTAAGATAGATCAAATTTGAAAGAGGGAGCTAGTATCATTAGGCGTACAAAAACATATAAACGTCTCTAATCTATCAATTAGCTCATAATTAATGATTTGTGTGTGTGTATATATATATATACGTAATTCATAGGAATTAACGAGGAGCC
The DNA here is from genome assembly GCA_022749755.1 of Azadirachta indica. Classification (NCBI taxonomy): domain Eukaryota; kingdom Viridiplantae; phylum Streptophyta; class Magnoliopsida; order Sapindales; family Meliaceae; genus Azadirachta; species Azadirachta indica. The sequence goes on along the minus strand of CM040451.1, from coordinate 14,274,855 downwards.
CACAAGTTATGGAATCCAACCCGAAAGTGAGAGAGTATTCTAGCTACTACTTAGCCGATCGATCTATTGATAGCACAACTTAGGGTCTACATATCCCGAGAAGTGGAGCAAGCATCATATGGGACCCATATTTATCATCCACAACCATTCATGGAATGCCACGTGTCATGATAAGCATTATTATCATCATCATCATCTCTTCTCCAATGAAATATATATAAAGGTGTATACATGTAGCAAAAACGAAAAAGGAAAAAGTTGATTGGCTTCATTTTCCTGTCTTTATATAAACAACTTGTGCCTCACCCAAAGAATCTCAATGAGACACCATCTTTCAATTCATTCTCCTCCTCCTACGCCTAGCTATTTCGGTCAATATATATATATATATATATATTTATAATATTCAATAGTCGTTTTCTATTGCCCACCTTTGTATTTTTTGAAATATAAATTATTAATTTGATGTAAAACAATTCTAATTCTAATTCTAATTCTAATACATCAAGTATATACAATATATTGTTATATATATATATATGTATGTATAATGTATGTATATTTTATATGTGTTGTACGTTGTATGTATACAAATACAATATTTATTTTGTCGCAGTAATTAATTATACGTACAATTAAATAGGTGCGTTCCCTATTTCTAAAAATAGTGCGTGTAGGTTTCGGTTGATATATATATAATAATAGCTTCATGGTTATCAAAACAATAACTGTACATTAATTGTTATACATTTTGAAATGTTCAAGATTAAAGTGAACTTAATTATCCATGCAATTACATTTATATATGCAGGAGATCTAGAGGAACTAAATTATTATATATATATATATATATATACATATATATATATATCATCATCATCATCCCCTGCATCTTCAGTGCAGAATCACCTTTTTAAATTTTAATTCATCGATGGAAAGGAAAGTCTTAGATGCACCTACCTTTCCAAATTCCAATCCTTCCCACTTCCTCCTTTTCCTCATTTCTATTTATATATATATATATATATATATATATATATATACACACACACACAGAGAGATAGAGAGAATCATCCTGAAAGCAAAACCTACATATGACAGTTCTGCAAAACATATATCATAATCATCACCTTCATCATCGTCATGATGATGCATATAATTTGGTAGTAGTCCCAATATTATATACGTGGAAATTAGTTAGGCAATAATAATTAATATATAATACAAGAAAAATGGATAAAATTAAGATGAAAGACCGTATATACATTGAAATTAACTCCTGGAATTAACTTAACTTATTGGTGGACTTTTTTAATTATTATTAGCCGATGAAACTCTCTCTCTCTCTCTCTATGTATACATATGTCTGTCTCTTCCGCGGTTAAAAAACCGTACCCATTTGAGTTATTGATGATCGTCCTGTTCGTGCAGGTTCTTTTATTGATCCGAAAAGAAAAAGACTACTATTAATTCATTTTCCTTTTCTTGGCGTCAGTCATAAATATATGAACACTAAATCACCCACCGACAACCATTGTTTCAGATCAGATCATGACTTTCATTCATTCATTCATTTTGATCATGATCAGCAAAAATTCCTATTTAGAGTTAAAAAAGAGTTTATCTAAGTGTTGAATTCATGTAGCTAGGGTGATTGAACTGAACAGCTCTGCATTAATTTGTGAGGAGATGAAAATGATGAAGAAGCCTGCAATCCATCAATGAGTTTCTGCGAAGATTGTCTCTCCACTGATATCATGATTCATGATACAAATTTAATTTCTATTATTCTGTGCAATCAGCCCACCCCACCCCACCCCACCCCACCCCACGGCTGAGCGACTTCTGTCTGTCATAATCATAAATTAATGATGCATGATCAGCAGCGATACATATGATGATCTGCTAAATGGGCTCACCGCCAATTACTTTTGGACTTATGCCAAAACAGGCCTTTCGGGCTACCTTTACCTTACCACCCGCCCATAATTACTTTTTATCCTTTCTGTTTTGGGCTACCTTTCTCTGCTCTACTCTGCTCCACTCCACTCCACTTCCGATGGCTATCATCATATCAGTATACTACTATACGATTGAGATTTTAAATATTATATAAAGATAATCTAAATTCGTCTTCATATAATATAATGTCAACTCACATTCAGTTCAAAATTTTAAATTTTCGTATCATTCTAAAAGATTTATATAGCAATTAACCCTTAAAACCGAATATATATATATATATATATACATATATCTATACATCAGAATTTCATTGTTTAAACTGAATTAACTTTACCAAGAATTAAATTTTATTAATATTATTACAGCTAACAAAATAATATGTATGAAAATAAAATGGATCAGAAAATCAAATTATACTACTTTCTATTTAATTAATTTACTTTTATGCTATTGTATATTAAATGAATATAATGAGCACGATAATGTAATGCAAAGCTTATTAGCATTACTTATTTTACTTTTTAGTGCTAATCGGGAAGTAGTAAATAAATATTATATATATATATATATATATAAAACATATTAAGGAACCCAAAATCTACCTAGCAAACAAATGGAACGTAAGCAATAATATCAATTGCATGCAACTTTATTTTAGTTTCATGTATAGCAACCACTAATCAATTTGCCGACACTTCAAACTTTAAACTAATCTGATCTCACAGTCTCGCTCTCTCTTCCAAATTGCCATTACTACACTAAGTTACTTGTGCTTACCTAAATTAATCACCTGGTTATTTCTTGATTGCTAAATTAATTTGTGTGGCAGATGGAGGCCAACCACATCTTTACTTTATTGATGTAACCTAACCCACCTGGCCTGCCCAGTCATTTTTTTCATAGCTTTCTTTGCTTTTGGGTTTGCTTAAACTTTCAAAAACTTTTGCTGCTTCTCGTGGGGCCCTTGATTGGTGGATCAACGGCTATGAATATATCATATTATTAGATGATAGAAAATTGTGATTGATTTGATGGTAGTTGAATTAATTATATCATCAATGACTAATATATCAGTTGCTTGTGGCTTATGATGAAGCACCGACACCTCTTGGTGCATGAATCCTTGATCCGTGGCACTAGGTCTTGGGACACGTGAGGGGTGCGTGGGCCATGATTGTAGATAAAGAAAAGCAACCTTGTATTTCACGGTTTTGGTTATCATCTTTATATCTTATAACATCCGGGTCCCTAAATTTTCAAAATTTTTCATATATTGTAAAAAAAAAAAAAAAAAAAAAAAAAAGCAAATAACTTTTAGTGTCAAGTGTTATATGTTCTTATATTGTAAAATTTAACAACCCTAGGGACCCAGATATTATTTTTCACAGTTAATTAAAGATGAGAAGGTGGTGGGCTGCGTCAATCATTCAAAGCCAGCGCATGGAAGTGCGAATGGGGGAGGAAGATTGGAGAGTCAGCAATCATAAATCAAAAGCAAACACTTTCTTTTAATTTGTTACATAGCGACAATCTTTAATTAGATGAATGAATGAATGATGGCATGGATTTCAACGTCCATCGTTACGTGTCTCCATCTCATTGGCTGTAAAATGTACGGAAATCAAGCTCTGACGTCTTCTTCCCCTTCCTTCTTAACACCCCTTTTGGCTTAATTTATAAGACCCTTTTCACATCTCCCTGTCATCCTTTCGTTTATTTTCCGAGGTTTCAGATCTGCTCAGAGCTCGCAGCAGCAGCTATGGTGGAGAAGGTATGTAATCTGCCATTTTGGTTAAGTTTTGTGCTTAATCATTATTACTTCTGTATTATTGGGTCTGAATTATATACATAATATGTTTACAGAAGGTTACAGTAATGGTGCTGAAGGTGGACTTGCAGTGTCCCAAGTGTTACAAGAAAGTAAAGAAAGTGCTTTGTAAATTTCCACGTAAGTTTTTATTGCTATATACATACATATATGATTGAAAAATGGTGATCAGTGAGCTAAGATGTGATGTATTTTATGGACAAGAGAAATACAAGACCAGATATATGATGAGAAGCAGAACAAAGTGATAATCAAAGTGGTATGCTGCAATCCTGAGAAGATTAGAGACAAGCTCTGTTGTAAAGGTGAGGGTTCTATCCAAAGTATAGAAATCCTGGAACCCAAAGCACCTCCCAAGGAGCCTGAGAAGCCTAAACAACCGGAGAAACCAAAAGAACCTGAGAAGCCAAAACAACCTGAGAAACCAAAAGAACCTGAAAAACCCAAAGAACCCGAGAAGCCTAAGGAGCCCGAAAAGCCTAAAGAGCCTGAGAAGCCAAAAGAACCTCAGAAGCCGAAAGACCAACCAAAACCGGCCCCAGCACCAGCACCTGCTCCGGCACCTGCACCGCCACCTGTGGCGCCGGCGCCGATTCCGGTGCCGTGTCATCCACCGGTCCCAAACCCAGTTCGGACGTGTTGCAGGGAATGCTACGAAGGGCGCGGGGGAGGACCATGTTACCAGCTTGGTTATGGACAGGTGAGATCTTACGACGGGTATTGTGGCAGGCCGGTGTACGACAGTTGGGGCGGCGGCGGCGGCGGATACGGCTGCGACAGGGTTTATTACAAAAGTCGGTGTACGGATTACATCTGTGAAGAAAATCCTAACGCAGCTTGCAGAATCATGTAAAAAATTGGTAGTGCTAGCTAGCTAGCTTGGATCATGGTGATCACTTCAGTCCAATCATTTTCTTCTTTTTTATTTTTTTTAATATAAGGGGTGTTATTTTATATATAGGAAATGAATGGGATAAATAAGAAAAATAAGATTGGTGGTATGGAATTTGGTGATAAGAACATTGTTGATCATGATGTTACAATTTTCAATTAATTAATAATAATAAAACAGAAGTTTTATTAATTACTTAATAATTAATGATTGCTTTTACATATATGGCAATGGTGCATTTCCAATTCCTAACTTTTCATTCACTTTGTGTTTTTGCCCTTTCTATCTTTTTTAAATGACGTAGTCTTGTTTAAGATATGTACATTCCGAGGGCTAGCTGGCTAAAGTCGTTTTCTTGTATTTTATTAAAATTTAAACAAATAATTTTCCATATCGAGAATTAATTATTCAAAAGGAAGAAAAATTTGCTCAACTTTTATGATATCTTTCAACAATATTGATTAATTCATTAACTAATTCAAATTCTAACAAAATATAAAGGTTTGTATCAAAAAAATATTTCGTGTATGTAATTTTATAGTCAATTAATAGTGTATATTTAAGTGATGTTATTTCTTTAATATTATAATAATGTTATTTATTATTTTAGATAATAATATTTTAAGTTCTATAAGATTATATATTGTGTTATTTATCAATTAGACATAAAATGCAATTAAAATCTTTTTTTTTTTTTTTAATCTTGAAAAAAAAATTAGATCAATATAGAATTATGGCACAAGAGATAATATAATGAATTTGTTTAAACATTAATAATATATTTAAAGAGTTAAGGCTATATACTCTTTTATTTTATTGTTGTAAAAGATGTATTCAAAATATAATTATAAATCACAAAATCAATGATATCATGGCAAATTGGTAAATTTGAAAAACTTCAAAAGAAAGGAAAGGAAAGGAAGCTCTAACACGTTTCTTTCAAATAGAAAAGGAAATAAGACATGGCTCTATGTAAAACGTAGACACATGGAATCGTTCTGTTCGATCTGTTTAATCAAAATGAAAACAATGTGTTTGGTTAGATATCGATCAAGCTTTGAATGCCCTATGGGCAACAAATATTTATCGAATTTAATTAAATATTTGAAAAAATTAGTAATAAAAAAAAAAAAAAAAAAAGGCAGATACATATGTACATACATATGGACCATTCTTATGTGCTAGTGCTAGTGCTAGTGCTAGTGCTAGCTTTAGCTTTTGTTACCAGCTGGATGAATGTACGTTTAATTTTTACATGTTAGGTCGGTAATTTGAATTAGCCGTCATTATTATTTATGATTTTATTTATGTTGATGTTTGATGATGAAAATAACTTAAATATTGGTGATTTTATAATTTTATTATGGGAGAATTTCATATACCTATTTTTTCACCTAATACTCCATTACTTCTTTATTGTTGTTTGCATAATATCCCATTAGCAAAAGATTAGTAATTAGAGAGTCAATCTAAAAAAAAATTGAAGAATTTAGAAAAGAATTCCAAATTCGCCACTACCATTGTTACCACTGCAACAATTTGAGGCTATCATCAAATTCATAAAATGCTGCCAAAACTCGCAGTCATGTTAGTTACTTCGTTAAAATATATCATATGACATCAAGAAAAGCCCAACGCAACAACTAGCACCAAACAACTTACCAGTTGTTGCTCTTTCATTCTAACCAATTCTCAACTATGACAACCACACTGATCGCTGAAATCACCGCGAAGCTAGATGACTGAGACCACCGTCTTAATTCTTGATGTCAAATATTTTCTAGATCCAACCAACAGTGAAAATGGTGGAGAAAAGGAATTAGGTGATGGTATTAGCAGAAGAAGAAGAAGAAGAAGAAGAAGAACAAGAAGAACAAGAAGAAAGAAAAAAAAAAATAAAAATTTTAATTTATTTTTTAATATATAATTAATAAAATTATATTTTTTTATTGTCAAAATTTTTTTATTGTTAAATTGTCATTTCTTCACATTCAACCTTGTTAAAAGAGAGAATTCTCGATTCTTCTCTAATTTTTTAAATAATGCCTTATTATCTTTTATATTTTCTTTAATATCTTATCACCCCTTTAAATTTTGATTTTACCCTTTAATATTTTAAATATTTTTGATTTTATTATTTGTAATTGAAATATGAACTAATTGAACTAAAAAATAAATTGAAAAAAAAATAAGAGTTAAAAAATGATAGGATATTAAAAAAAATATAGAGGATAATGAAATATCGGTTCAAAAATCAAGAAATAATGCGCATGCTCTCTTGTTAAGATATACATTTGTTTTAAAGAAATATCAGTTTTTACAAAAGAAGATAATACGAAGAGTATTGAGAGAATTATTGAGGCATGCGTTAACCAAACAACAGGAGTACTATAAGGCAGTTATTATGTCAAACTACTAGTAGGAATTGAGAAATCTCCTTTTTTTGATAAAAGAGAAACAAAAAAAAGAGAAAGGATATATATATATATATATATATATATATATATGCTGTAATATTATAGTAGATTAATTAATTAATTCTTGAGCTAAGATGTTGAATGTAAGTGTATTGGGAAGAAAAGAAATACGAGACCAGGCATACAACAAGAAGCAAAACAGTGTGACAATCAAAGTGGTGTGTTGTAGTCCTGAAATCATCATCATCATCAGGGACAAGCTATATACATATCTATCCACTGCAAGGCTGGCGGCCGGTTCTATCAAAAGTATAGAAATCAAAGCTCCTGAGAAACCAAAGGAGCCAGAGAGGAAGAAGAAGGAAACTGATGAGAAGCCCAAGGAGCATGAGAAAAAGAAAGAACCAGCTGATCAGCGAGCTAAGAAGCCCTAGCTAGAAGAAGACAGAATCTGAGAAACCTAAAATGCCAGAGAATTCGGAGAAACTAGGCAGATATATTTTGGTTGACTCACCACCAAAACCAGAAGTAGCAACCAAGCTTACTGAAGCGGCGCCGGGTTATCCACCGATACCAATTTGGGGTGTGTAGACGGGACTGTTATGGGGGTGAGGGCGGACCAGTTTATATTTTGAGAAGGAAGAATATTATTTGTTTTCTTTTGCATATATATTACTGCATGCAACAGAAAAAATAAATGCATGGCACAAACTCCTCCTTGTATTTATTTATATAGGGGGCAATGTGAGTGCACAAACCCTAGTGCACAGAACGTAATTTGCCTACATTAATCAATCTAAGTATACAGTGCTGTCGTCACCATAGAAAATGCAGCTTGATTCATTCATTCTTTCTTTCTTTCTTTCATGTCTTTCATCACTGCTTTAGCTGTCTGATCTGCACAGCTCCTGTTCACTCATTGTCTTGACTCCCACATGCAGTGGAGGGAGCCCTGCATTTTGCAGGGCTCGATCACACTCCCTCCCCGACCACCCAGAGTAAACATGTATTTTCTCTGCAGCAATGTATTAATTTTAGTATTTGCTTCTAATTGGCTCAAGGTTTGGGCTTGATTTGCAGGCCCAAGTGTTTGCACAGATCCTGTGTTTTCAACATGATCACCACGCCGGCCGGTATTGTTATGATGGGATCATATTATGTATAGTTACCCCAGTGAAGAAAATCCTTCTGTTTGCACCATGTATCATGTAATTAATTCAATTGTATTCTATTGCAATAAGCATGCTTCATATGCATGGTCCATATATATATATATATATATATTCATCTTTTACACAGTTGCCATTTTTTTTTTTTTCAATTTATTGTGTAAGACTTTGTTTTCAACTACATATCTGTTTTTGTTATAAGGTGAAACCACTAAATTTTTACTAAAAAATTAACATTTATGAAATATATATATTATTCACTTTAATTAGCTTTCAAATTTATCATTTTAATAACACAGCGTTGATAAATTAAGTCTAAATTTGGGCTTAAAGTCACGCCCCGCGTGAACAGTGCTCGTAAACAGTAACCGTGACCGAGACGTTGTGCGGACAGAATTTGTGCGAGGGAAAATCCGGGACAAGCGCGTGCGTGAGCTTCGGCAATATGTCTCGTCAATAGAACGGGTTAAGAGGGGCAATGAGGCCTTTGGGCCAAAGATCCATATATTCTTCCTTATTGGCATTATTGTACTTGTAGCCCAATGTTAGCCCAACTAACCCAACTTCTAGAATGGTGGCCCAATTGGCCCAAGTTCTAGAATTGTGTAGATAGCATTACCATTTTGATCATTGTGTAGATATTTTCTAGGACATTTCTAGAAGGCCAATCCTAACCCTCAAAAGTGCATTGTGAGGTGCAATCTAGGCCGTCCATTTTATGTAAGTTTTCCTATAAATAGGTGAGGCCTCATTTGGCCAAACCAAGCAACCAAGTAATTAAGCAATTAAGTAATAAACTTGAGTTGTGTAAATCACTTTTCACTCAAACTCTTATTGCTCTCTCTTCTCTCTTTATTTATAAGCTTCCGATTTAGCGCATTGCGGGTGTCGAAGGCTTGCTTAGTGAGCGGAGTTGCTAAGCGCCGCACGGTCGAAGCGAGTGAAGAGAGTGAGGCCGTGACAGTTGGTATCAGAGCTCAAGGTTGAGCAACACAAGGTTGAGCGGAGACCTTGTTGAGAGGGAGCTTTTGAATCAAAAGTTGCGTGAAGGGAAACTCTATCAAAAGGAATGGCCAACGTTTCCGACGTTACCATTGCAGGTGAGGAAGCCCAAGTGCGGGGACGTGACGAGCAACGTCCTACCAAGGGTGGAAGCAAGAGGGCGTAGTCCAAGGACATGGTGGCTGGCTTGGACGCTCGAGTAGCTAGCGTGGAAGCTTTTGTGGCAAGTGTAGACTCACGCCTTGACGAGATGGAGCAGCGCTTCGACGGGTTGGAAGCGGAGGACAATGCTCTTCGTGAGGTAGTGGAGGTGTCTACCGCCAAACTCGAGGATGCCTTCAAGCAAGAGTTGCTAGCGGTTCACGATCGTATGTTTAGGGACATCCGAGCCTACATTGATAGGGAACTCGCCACAATTAAGGAGGATGTGGCTTTGTGCAAGCGTGCGGCAGCAAGCGGGATGACTACCACACGTGAAGCACCAAGAGTCGATGTCCCCAAACCCAAGTCCTATAATGGCTCGAGGAGTGCCAAGGACGTGGACAACTTCTTGTGGGGGATCGAACAATATGTCGAAGTGATGGGCATCACCGATGAACAAACCAAGGTACGTACCGCTACCCATTATCTAACCGATGTGGCTATGTTGTAGTGGAGAAGGAGGTACGGTGACATTGGTAAAGGGACATGTACCATCGAAACCTTCGATGACTTCAAGCGGGAACTCAAGCGGCAATTCTACCCGGAGAATGCCGAAGAGGAAGCACGAGGCCGGTTGCGACGCCTCAAACAGTCCGGAAGCTTGCGGGAATACATCAAGGAGTTTACTAGCTTGGTGTTGGAGATTCCGGATATGAGCGACAAGGATTCGCTCTTTTTCTTCATGGATGGGCTTCAAGGATGGGCGAAGACGGAGCTTAGGAGAAGAAGCGTGCAAGATCTTGCAACCGCCATAGCCGTTGCGGAGACTCTCACTGATTACTCAAGTGAGCGATCAAATACTAAGGCCAAGGACAAGAAGGGTGGCCAAGGTAAAGGTGGGGGAGACTATAGCAAATGGCAAGGAGAAGGTTTCCGCAAACCACCTAGCGGCAAAGAGAAGCCGAGGAATGACAAAGAGCGGGATTCCAAACCTTCTCGAAATTGTTACTTTTGCGATGGTCCTCATTGGATGCGGGATTGTCCGAAGAGGAAGGCATTGAACGCCATGGTGGCTTGTGCGGATGAACCACCAAGTCGAGAGGGTGACGCGGCGATGGGTTCTTTGCAACTACTCAATGTCATTCGAGCAGTTCCGGAGGCACAAGTAAAGGGGCTTATCTATGTTGATGTGGTGATCAACAAGGTACGTACAAAAACTTTAGTTGATACGGGTGCCTCACATAATTTTGTGCAGGTTGACGAGGCCAAACGACTAGGTCTCAAGGTGACCAACAAAGGCGGCACCATGAAGGCAGTAAATTCGGTCGCTAAACCAATCAAAGGCGTAGCGCGAAAGGTTGAAACCACCATCGGAGTAATGGAAAGGACCGGTAGATTGGTCGGTAGTACCTATGGACGACCACAAAATTGTGTTCGGGAGTCATTTCGTGGTTATGACGGATAATGTAGCTACTAGCTACTTCCAAACGCAAAAGAAGTTAAGTCCGAAGCAAGCTCGGTGGCAAGACTTCTTGGCGGAATTCGACTACGACTTGACATACAAACCGGGCAAAGCAAATGTTGTGGCGGATGCATTAAGTCGAAAGGCGACATTGGCGGCCATTAACCTAAGTATTCCCGAGGGAAAGCTAGTAGGGAGGATCAAAGAAGGATTGACCCAAGACCCTCTAGCCAAAAATATAGTGGTGCTCGCACACGAGGGGAAGACAAGACGGTTTTGGCTTGACGACGGATTGCTCTATGCCAAGGGGAGGCGAATCTTTGTGCCGAAGTGGGGTGGCTTGAGGAAAGAGCTTATCAAGGAATGCCATGATTCCAAGTGGGCTGGACACCCCGGGGCTAAGCGCACCAATGCTTTGTTGGAAAGTTCGTACTATTGGCCAAGGATGCGAGAAGATGTCGAGGCCTACGTGCGGACATGTCTTGTATGCCAACAAGACAAAATTGAGCAATGGGTATCCGGTGGGTTACTTGAGCCATTACCGATTCCGAACAAGCCATGGGAAAGCGTTTCCATGGATTTCATCACGTCACTACCGAAATCGGAGGGGTATGGAAGTATCATTGTGGTGGTGGATCGTTTTAGCAAATATGCGGTTTTTACACCAGCACCTACGGATTGCACAGCGGAAGAAGCTGCAAAATTATTCCTAAAGCATGTGGTGAAGCTTTGGGGAGTGCCGAATAATATTGTAAGTGATCGCGATCCACGGTTTACCGGAAAGTTTTGGTCCGAGTTATTCAAGCTACTTGGAACGGACCTTAATTTTTCTACAAGCTTTCATCCTCAAAGTGACGGACAAACCGAGCGTGTCAATGCACTGCTCGAATTATACTTGAGGCACTATGTGAGTGCCAACCAAAGGGATTGGGCCAAGTTGCTAGATGTGGCTCAATTTTCTTATAACTTGCAGCGGAGCGAGGCAACTAATAGGAGTCCGTTCGAGATTGTGTTGGGACGACAACCGATGACTCCACATGCACTAGCCTCAAGTTATGATGGGAAAAGTCCGGGAACCTTCAAGTTCGCCAAGGCATGGCATGAACAAGCCGATTTAGCTAGGGCGTATCTAGATAAGGCGGCTAAGAAGATGAAGAAGTGGGCGGACAATAACCGAAGGGACGTGGAGTTCCAAGAGGGGGACCAAGTCATGGTAAAACTCTTGCCCCAACAATTCAAGACATTGCGCAAAGTACACAAGGGATTGGTTCGACGTTACGAGGGACCATTTTCGATCATAAAGAAAGTGGGCAAGGTGTCATATCGAGTTCTTCTTCCCCCTAAATTGAAGATTCACCCCGTCTTCCATGTAAGCATGTTAAAACCTTACCATGGAGATGAGGAAGACCCGAGCCGAGGGGAGTCAAAACGGGCTCCAACTGCCGTGGTAACCTCTTTTGAGAAGGAGGTTGAATGTATCCTTGCAGATCGACGAGTTCGAAAACGAGGAGTGCCGAACTACACGGAATACTTCGTCAAGTGGAAGGGATTGCCCGAAAGCGAGGCTACATGAGAGCATGAAGATACACTATGGCAATTCCAAGAGCACATAAAGAGGTTCCGTGAGGAAGACGCGACGAGGACGCCGCGCATTTAGGTGGGGGAGGATGTCACGCCCCGCGTGAACAGTACTCGTGAACAGTAACCGTGACCGAGACGTTGTGCGGACAGAATTTGCGCGAGGGAAAATCCGGGACAAGCGGGTGCGTGAGCTTCGGCAATATGCCTCGTCAATAGAACGGGTTAAGAGGGGCAATGAGGCATTTGGGCCAAAGATCCATATATTCTTCCTTATTGGCATTATTGTACTTGTAACCCAATGTTAGCCCAACTAGCCCAACTTCTAGAATGGTGGCCCAATTGGCCCAAGTTCTAGAATTGTGTAGATAGCATTACCATTTTGACCATTGTGTAGATATTTTCTAGGACATTTCTAGAAGGCCAATCCTAACCCTCAAAAGTGCATTGTGAGGTGCAATTTAGGCCGTCCATTTTATGTAAGTTTTCCTATAAATAGGTGAGGCCTCATTTGGCCAAATCAAGCAACCAAATAATTAAGCAATTAAGTAATAAACTTGAGTTGTGTAAATCACTCTTCACTCAAACTCTTATTGCTCTCTCTTCTCTCTTTATTTATAAGCTTCCGATTTAGCGTTCTCTCTTTATTTATAAGCTTCCGATTTAGCGCATTGCGGGTGTCGAAGGCTTGCTTAGTGAGCGGAGTTGCTAAGCGCCGCACGGTCGAAGCGAGTGAAGAGAGTGAGGCCGTGACATTAAGGTGTCTTGAATGACCAAATCTTCATGTATATTATCATTTTATTTCTTTGCTAAACGTTAGATGCACAGCCTAGCTCACGTAATACAAATTTTAGTAAGTGTATTTACGTACAGTGATATTCGACGCGGGTGGGTAAGAAATCTACATCAATTGTCGCAAAATTAAGGACACAAGAATTTAAAAGAAATGGTGAAGATAATATCGAGAATGATTTGAATATAATAAACCTGTACCTATTAAGCTAATTAAATAATTCAGTAAATGTTAATTGTAACTAATAAGCTAGGTAATCGGCAGCTAGCTAGTCTAGCATACTTTATATCTTTAAGCTGATGGTTGGTTTTGGTTTGATACCTAATCGTGCAAATTAATTACTCTTCACAGCTCTAATATATGTGATAAGTAAGTTATAATTAAATTATAATTATTCAAGTCTCTATCTGTGTTTTGAAAATATTTGACTGATTTACGAGGTTTTAGTCCTTGACTTTATTCGCGGTATAATATAAATGATGAAAACGTATCAATATATATACATACATATATATAGATTAGAAGGGAAGTAAATTATTGCTAAATAAAATAAATTAGTACGCATAAATTTGTGAGTGCAGCCAAAAATCGAAAATTTCTGGGTTTTTAACGGTGACATTAAACAAATTAAAAATGATGAAACTTTTCATAAATAAATAAACAAGTGAATACCCAATTAATCTTCCAACAACTGTGACCCCTCCAATTTTTTTTTTTTTTTTCCTTTGACAACTAATACACAATGTAACATCTCGATCCTTATATAAGATTCTTTTTCCCTTAATTTATAACACTTTTGAAAGCTAATTAACAAGCTCTCCCTTATAATCTGTCGCCATATTTCAACATTCAACGTCAAACAAAACTATTTCATTTCCTGAGAACCAACTCATCAGATCTGATCGCAACCATGGCGGAAAAGGTTCATTAGCAAAATCTTAATGTTCTCATTCGTTTATTCTTCCCTTGATTTCGAATTTCTTATCTATTGTCTGGTACTTGTTTTTCTGGCAGGTTACAATAATGGTGCTGAAGGTTGACCTGGACTGCTCCAAGTGTTACAAGAAAGTGAAGAAAGTACTTTGTAAATTCCCTGGTAAGTTTTCTGTTTTCCTGTTTGATTTGATGATGTATTATATATGTTTTGTGATTGGAAATTAAACGGTTGACTATCAGTGAGCTAAGATGTAATCGAATTTTCTTTTGCGAACAAGAGAAATTCAAGACCAGATATACGATGAGAAGAAGAATACAGTGACGATCAAAGTCCTGTCTTGCTGTCCGGAAAAGCTGAGGGACAAGATTTGCCGCAAAGGTGGCGGTTCAATCAAGAGTATTGAAATCAAATCACCTGAGAAACCTAAAGAGCCTGAGAAGAAGAAAGAACCCGAGAAACCTAAAGAGCCCGAGAAGAAGAAAGAACCCGAAAAACCAAAAGAGGCAGAGAAGAAGAAGGAACCTGAAAAACCTAAGGACAAACCTGCAGATAAGCCTAAAGTTACATTTGTCGACCCACCAAAATCACCACCAAAGCCTCCTGTACCAGTACCAGTTCCGGTGCCTGTACCAGCACCAGGTTATCCCCCGATTTACCCATTTGGGGTTTGTTGCCCGGAATGTTATGGAGGGCGCGGCGGGGGACCGTGTTATCACGGCAGAGGACCGCTTATATATTATGATGGTTATTATGGAAGACCGGTGTACGACAGTTGGGGGGGCGGCGGCGGGGCAGGTTGCAGAATCATGTGAAATAGTAGTGCATATATATATATATATATCTATATATATGATCAATTAATGTCGTACAAGTCATAATCTTAGTTTGTGGTTGGTTGATGCTGTGTAAGTTTTGTTGTGGGTTATGTTTGTGTTTATAATTAGGACAAGATCAAGATTAATAAGGTTTTGTTGGTGTGATCAATTGCTAAGATGTTACATTAATTATTAATCATTCGTCTTATTTTCTCTTAATCTATTTTCACTTCCATGGCCATTTTTGTCTTGATCTCTTTGTAGTGTGTTTTCATAATGTTTTCCATTCAAAACACTTTGGAATTTGAAAATTTCTCATTTGAGTTGTACATGGTATGTTAATGTTAAGAAAGGCATGTATAGTCGTATTATTAAATATTTTGTGAGATGCAGATTTATACAATTTAATAATGATTCAATATATCAAATTAGCATTTAAAAAAAATATTGTAACCTCCTTATTCAAGAATTTCTAGCTAGCTAATATAGACTTTTTTGAAAGTAGTAGACAAATTGAAAGTAGCCACGGGGTGGGTGGGTTGTAGTAGTAGTAATAGATCGATCGAGTGGAAAAACTAAACCGGATATTTAGTAGAATGATGAAAGCAGGTGGGTAGGACTTCCGCATCAATAAATGGTCCTCGCAACAATAAGACATCATATTTATTGTTGAAAATGAAAATAATCTAAAATTGGGATTGGGATTGAAAACTTCAACGACATTTCCTTCCCATCCATCCATCCATCAAGTACATAATATTTAGAAAATTACTGAGACTGGGAGTGCTTTACTCGTTCTAAAGATTCAATAGGCCCATTTGTGGTTTGAGCCTTTCCGAGAGTGTATGCAATAACGTGCCACTATTTGGGCTCAGAAGGCCCATATTGGGGCCAGGGCCAGGGCAAGGGCAAGGGCAAGGGCAAAGGCAAAGACAAAGAAATCCATTATTGATAAATAAAATAATTAGGGATTCAGGTTTTAACTTAACTATTTTTTAATTACGCAATTTATCTATTATTAGATTATATATAGTTCGAGTATCCTCCCCCAGTTAATGGACGTATTTGCCATCAACCAGAAACCAAAAAAAAAAAAATTTCAAAAAGCTTCGATACCCTCAAAGAGGTTAGAATAGTAAATTAAAAATATGAAATAATATCGTGTTGATAAGGCTTTCTGTGTGGAGTGTAGCCCGAACCACGGCGTAAACGGAGAAAAATAATGGCTTCCAATCTCTGCAACTCAACTTCCTCTCTCTTCCAAGACTGCCAACCTCAACTAAATTCTCTCTTTTCAACACCAAGGCTTGGAACAAGGGCTTTCAGTTTCTCTTTTCAGCTCAATTCTGTCTCATTTCGCGCTAAAACCGCTCAAAAACACCATGTTTCTTTGCAAGAAACTCAGAGCGCAATCCCTACTAAGGATTCGGGAAATGGACAATACCCAGATGGAAAGACTGGTTCTTCATCGAAAAGTTACATTTGGGTCAATCCCAAAAGTCCGAGAGCTTCAAAGTTGAAGAAGAAATCGTATGACTCAAGGTATAATTCTCTTGTTAAAGTAGCTGAAGATTTGAATTCCTGCAATGCTACTGAATTGGATGTTTTCAATGTTTTGAGTGGTTTGGGTGATGAGTTTTTGGAGCAAGATTGTGTGATTATTCTTAATAACATGTCAAACCCTGATACTGCATTGCTTGCATTGAAATATTTTCAGAATAAGTTGAAACCGACTAGGGAAGTGATTCTTTATAACGTGACTATGAAAGTTTTGAGGAAGTGTAGAGATTTGGTTAAAGCAGAGAAGTTGTTTGATGAAATGCTTGACAGGGGGGTTAAGCCTGATAATGTGACGTTTTCGACTTTGATTAGTTTTGCTAGGATGTGTAATTTGCCTGAGAAGGCTGTTGAGTGGTTTGAGAAGATGCCTAGTTTTGGGTGTGATCCTGATAACTTTACTTACTCATCTATGATTGATGCCTATGGGCGGGCTGGAAATATAGACATGGCTTTGAGTTTGTATGATCGAGCTAGAAATGAGAAATGGCATATTGATCCGATGACGTTTTCTACATTGATTAAATCGTATGGAATGTCGGGAAATTTTGATGGGTGCTTGAATGTTTACGAAGAAATGAAGGCATTAGGTGTTAAGCCAAATATGATTATATATAACAATTTGCTTGACAATATGGGAAGAGCCAAGAGGCCTTGGCAGGCAAAGACTATTTACAAGGAAATGATGGACAATGGTTTTTTGCCAAATTTTAACACGTATGCATCTCTGTTACGGGCTTATGGTAGGGCCAGATATGGTGAGGATGCACTTTCTGTTTATAGAGAGATGAAGGAGAAGGGATTGGAGTTGAATGTGATTCTTTATAATACACTTTTGGCCATGTGTGCTGACCTTGGCTTCAGTGATGAAGCTTTTGAGATATTTGAAGATATGAAGAGTTCTGGAACATGCAAGCCTGACAGTTGGACATTTTCTTCCTTAATTACCATATGTTCATGCAGTGGGAAAGTCTCTGAGGCAGAGGCCATGTTGAACCAGATGTTGGAAGCGGGCTTCGAGCCTAATATCTTTGTTCTAACATCACTTATCCAATGCTATGGAAAAGCCCAGCTTACTGATGATGTTGTCAGGACATTCAACCGACTGCCAGACTTGGGCATAACTCCTGACGATCGGTTTTGGGGCTGTCTTCTGAATGTGATGACTCAAACGCCAAATGAGGAGCTTGCCAAGCTCGTGGTATGTGTTGAGAAGTCCAATTCCAAGCTGGGGAATGTGGTAAAGCTTCTGTTGGAGGAGCAACGTGGTGAGAGAGATTTTAAAAAGGAATCATCCGAACTCTTTGATTCAATTAGCATTGATGTCAAAAAGGCCTACTGCAATTGCTTAATTGATCTGTGTGTCAATCTCAACCTGTTGGAAAAAGCATGCAAACTGTTAGAACTAGGGCTTACAATGGACATTTACACAGATCTACAGTCGAGGTCTCCAACTCAGTGGTCATTGCATCTGAAGAGTCTCTCTCTTGGAGCCGCACTGACTGCACTACATGTTTGGATAAATGACCTGTCAAAAGCACTTGAATCTGGAGAAGAGTTTCCGCCATTACTTGGAATCAATACCGGGCATGGGAAACACAAGTACTCTGACAAAGGCTTAGCTAGTGTGTTCGAGTCACATTTGAAGGAACTGGATGCTCCTTTTCATGAGGCTCCAGACAAAGTTGGCTGGTTTTTGACTACCGAAGCTGCAGCCAAGTCATGGCTGGGGTCTAGAAATTCACCCAAGTCAGTTGCCACGGAGGTGCCTGCCTCAGTAAGTGACTAGCATTAAGTAGCTCTTTACAGCAGCATGTATGCTTAGAAAATGATGTGGTCAACATCACAAACTTCCTCTTTTTTATGTTCTTGGCATTATTTCTCTTGATGGAGGAAAAATTTTTGTACTATTAGACAGTGAATTCTGTTTATACTTTGTGAACTTTTATAGAGCTAATGAAACTATGCAAAAGTTCTAGATTCCTCTTTCCTGCTGGGATTGTCATGTTTGTGGAGTTCAGCAATAAAAATAATTGAAGAATAAAAAATACGCAAAAACTTTTGACACATTGGTTGCATGTAAATACCAACAGCAAGTTGACTTCCAGACAATATTCTATTTTTCTCTACAGGGCATAATGCAATGAACATTGCACAGACGTTTGACTTTCTGGGGATAAAATACTATATTGTAAAATAGTGATTCAAAACCCATATAAATTAATGTTAATTAGCAAACTAAGTATGCATTTTCCCTTTTTTTAGAAGTTATGAACTAATTAACAAAAAGGTATGATGGTTTGCACGTTAACTTTGGCTTCAACGTGAAAACAATGAAAATTATCAATATAAATTGATGAGAGTTGAAACTCAAATTACCAAAGCACAAATGGGAAACTGCATGCATGTTCTGTTTTGCAATTCCCACAAGAAAGTTAGCGTTCTCCCTTTGAATGAAGGGGAAGAAAAAGATTTCAAAACCTCAACAATGCCAGTCAGAAGGATCACTGCCAAGCTTGAATCCGGAGACGTTAAACAGGAAAGTTGCAAAAGGGGAAGACTGAAGATTGTTATCACAAGAGAGCAGTTGGACTTGCTGCCGAGAAACTCAGAGAAGTTGCAGTTTCGAAAAGTATCCATCCAATTTTCCGGGAAATTTAGAAAAGAGAATCAGAAATGGCATCCATCTTTAGCTACCATTCTGGAAATTCCCTATTTTTGATCAGCTTTTCCTTCTGATTGGTTTGCTTCAGAATTTACCATTGACATACTGTATAGTTCACAAGGAGGTAGAGTTAGCTGCTTGCAAGCCAAAGAGGTTTCTGTGTCAATGCTTCTACTTCCTCCATTAGAGCGAAATTTAGTTTCCATTTTTTTATTAGCTGTACCGGAGGATTATGGTTACACTGATCCCAAGAGTTTTTTCAGTGTGTGATATGGCTAGGAAACCTAGTACCGTTACAGTTTAAATGTGTATGAATATGTAAATGGCAAAATATATATAACTTGGCCTTGAAATCCACTCAGACTTAGCTTGATTGTAATTTGGTCATTGAAGGATTGTTTTCCATGTTTACGGAATGTACAAGGATAGAAAATTCGTTTTCTGTGGAAAACTTTGTTTGAACAAACAATTCGGATTTTACTCGGGTGAATGGAGTGGTAGTCATTGCTTGGAGAATTGATCACTGTAATGTCAGCATGCATCTTAACAAAACATGGAAATCATACTGAATACTCAAACATCGGAAAACACAATTCGATACAATCCTAGGAAATTACACTGTCAGCTATTCAGCTTCCCTTCTCTACACACTCTTCATTTAGTCATAACTTATTTCAATCATCTGTAAAACCAACCATTCATATTTACAATGGAAAATCAGAACAAATGAGTGGACAAAGATAATGAATCAAACGAATTGCTGAAATCTGCATAACTTCTGCAAAGGAATCTTCAAGGTGCTTTAGTTACCCTGCTTCAGATTTCAAAATTCAAACCATCCAGAATGTTAGTGACAGTTTACCAACAGAGAACAGAAGAAAGGAGAAAATATTATGCATATTTTTACCAACCTTCTAGAGGTGCTTGTGCTTCTGATCCTTCTGGTTTCATCTAGTTTTACCATTGTGGCTTCCTTTTCTCTTGCTGCTGCTTCTCTCTTAACTTTCTTGGACTCTACTTCAATGGATTTTGTCAATGCATCTACTTTCTTCATTAGCACCTGCATGGATATTTATCTTACGCATATAACGCCCCATGCTTTTAATTAGCTTGTGAGAAAAAAGAGGGAGAAAAAGAGAGAAGCATTCACCTTGATTTCTTCATCCTTGGCGTTCAAGCTACTGTCTTTAGCCTCGCAAAACTTCCTCAAATGAATAACTTCCTTTTGTAATCTGTCATACAGAAAACCAGAAACCAAATCTTCGCTATCTGGGTTGGCATTTCCCTTATTTTGTGAATCTTCATTGCTGCAAACTTTGCTTTTCACATCTAATGAAACAGTTGTATCATCATCCTTAAACTTGTTGACATTAGCATCTTTGTTTTCCTTGACTTCGGCATTTTCCTTTTCATTGCTGTCAGCGACCTTTTTTTTTGATGGCCATAAACTTTTTCTTAGCACATTTTCCCCAGAAGCATATTTCTTTCTGAAGCTATCAGCTGGTTTTAGTCCTGCAATAGCATTGACCATCACATTTTCTACATTTGGCTGCTGCAATAGAGAGCTTCTATTGATGGAAGCTCTTGGCTGTGATGTAGATCTCTTCCTTAGTCCACTGTTTGCCGTTAAAAACCCCAAAATGTTGGTAGATTTTTCTGTTTTTGGAGATGTACAAAACGAGGTAGGACTGCTGGAGAAACTTGATACATGCTTTAAGCCTTCTTCCAATGTCTTTAATCTTAGCTTCAATTTCTCCTGAAAGAAGTTTATATTAGCGCAGAAATCAACTGATTGAAGAAGATTTGAAGATTTGTAGATATAGAAATCAAATTGAAGTACCTTCAGTTGTGCTTCTGCCTTAGCTGTTCTCTCTGATATGGCCAGCTTATCTTTCAGTCTTTGCGTCTCAGCCTAGATGTATAAGATTGTGGTCAATCCTACAAGTCCGAGAAATATTCAAGCATTTCAGGAATTGGGTTCCGAGAACTTTTCTTATACCTGAAGCAATCTTCTCTCTTCCAGCCATTGCTTGACTGGCATAACTTTGTCATTTTCATCCTTCCATTCATTAGCCACAACTGTTGCTACTCGGTTTGCTGAAACTTTAACTCTAGCAAGCTCCCTCTCTAGGGTCCTTTTCTCTTCCTGAAAATTTAAGCCAACGAGGTCAAAGAACTGTCACAACTATGAAAATGACAACATATAACTTTTGACACCAACATTTAGTTCAGAAATTTGTCGCCGATAGTCACGAATTGCATTGGCCGCAGCCCCACTTGCTAGAATTGCTTCCTCGAGTTCTTTGATAGTTTGACTTAGCTTTTCAACCTCCGAGACTTTTTGGCGGTTGGTTTTCTCCAGGATTCTGTTCTCTTCCTGCATATAGATGTAATATATCAAAATCGGCTAAATTACTTAAAATTCTTACCACATACTTACGTCAAATTTGACAGATTCTGGTGAGAAATCTTGCCTGGCATATCTCGATCTGTCTTCTCAACTCATAATTTTGGTTTTGAACTTCCTCAACTATCAAAGCTCTTTCTAAAGCACTTCTCAAGATCTTCTCTGCTTCGAGCAGAGCTGACTCTTTTGACTTTGTCAGACGTTCCAAAGCCTTCTTATCCTCTTGAAGTGCTGCAATCTGAGAACAAAAACAAAAATTAATTTCTTGCAGCATAAGAAAATGGAATACTTTCTCATGCTGCATATCATTTCTATCCATACCTCATTTTTATACATTTTAACCTCTGCCTCGAGAGGAGCGAGGACAGATGCAATAGGAACCGAATCGTCATCCTTCAGATTGGCATGCACCCGTCTGAGAGTTCCTTCCGCAGCATACTGTGCAGCCAATGCCTCTCTCTTCTCGTTTGTTAGTTTCTTGATTTCAAGATTCTGGTTGAAAATTTGGAGAAGTAAAGAAAAATGTTTTTTTCTCACAAGTTAAGCTTCAATATTCAGAACTCTAGGATTTACCAGTTTGACCTTGACTTACCTTATGTTCGAGAACATTCTCAGTAACTCTAAGTTTCTTATCTAGCTTGTTAACCTCATTTCTCAGCTGCAAAAAATAGAAAAAAACATAATTAAAATGTAATCATAAGATGGATGAGCTCATGCATGGATATCGCAAATTTAACTTAGTTTGCTTGCATAGAAATTCTCAGTACCTCTTCTATAGCTTTATCTTTCAGAACTTCAGTTGCTCGCAGCGCCTTGATTTCACCCTGAGCTGCTCCAAGCTGCCTGTCCTTTTCTGCAACAGTGTCAAAACTGTTGTCAGGAAACACCCAGTTTCACTGTGTAAAAAGTATATGAATCAAAAACAAGTTCAAGAGAATCCCGTAAGAAGAGGCACAACCTTTAAGCTGATTTTGCAAGCGATTGAGTTCTAACACAACAGGATCAGGATGAGAAACAGAGAACTCTTCAGCTCCTCCGAGCTTCAGTTCATCATAACCAACCATTGTTTTTTTTTTTTTTTCCTGTTTCGGTAATTGTCTCGGGAAAGCAAATGGAATAAAAATTGAGAAAAAAAATACAAGAAAAAACAGGCAGAATCTGGGGTTTATTAAGAGGGTTTAGTGTGAAGAGTCCATAACTTGAAGGAATTGACCGCAAAGAGAGGAAGGATTTTTCCTCGTTCTGAAGCAATATCCGAAAGTTACATTTCAGAAGAGCCGGCCTAGCCGGCTCATATTTATGACAGTAATGGTTACTTTGTTTTAAGATCATGAATTTGATTTCAAAATCAACTTCAATTTCTTAACCGAAATGATAATCTAACAGCATTATCTCTTTCAATTTTAAAAACTAATAAATTCTTGTCCACTGCTCAACGGTTCTGATTGCAAATATTATGTTAAGTTTGCATCAAATTTATATTCACCTAATCTAATTGTATAAACACATTTGGACTATTCAAGTTAGGAGATACAAAAGTAGGCAAAAAGAATATAATATTGTTTGATATACCATTTGTGGTGTCAAAATTCACCAACAAAAACATTACAAGTGGAAGTTAATTAAATTAATTAACATAATAAAGCATAACAGTGCAAATATTTACATATTAATGGACATTTTTAATTTGATAACCAGCTTTCATACAATACAATAGTATCAAATAAAGTCTAAAAATTTGTATGTGTAGGCTTATCCCAAGTTTACTTAATAAATTTTGATATATGTTTGTTGTTTATTTGATGAATGTGAGGGGCATGTGGTAGGTATAATTGATTCTCAAAGGGTTTATTTATAATATTTGGAGCATAAGCATAAAAAAAAAAAAAAAGTGAAGAGTAATTAAAGCCTAGAAAGATTCTTTGCTATGATTTTGAAGAAATAATTGTCAAAAGACTGCGTCAATGAAAGATATGTATATCTGCTTTTATTATTGAAGATAAAGAGGAAATGGATTAGAAATAATTTATTATATAATAATGTGGTCATGGTCTGGTTATTGTTGATGATTTATAAGCACTGATTTTTAGGACTAATTAAATTGCTTAAGCGTTAAAACTTGCTTAAACCATGCTTTTTTAATTTAACCTTAGTGGAAGCCACTCAAGCATTTTTTTGAACCTAAACAAAAGAAAATGAGGTGTTGATGGCCTTTATTTGAAAGTGACAAACTAAAGTGGCTTATAAGAATAAACATTATAACGCAAATAATCAAATGAGAATGAAAATATTGGAATAATAACATCCAAGTCCCTACTTTTTCCTTTTTTCTTTCCAAAGAACGTGATTTCTTCATTTATTTCCATTAAAGGGATCTTTATAAATATTGAAATTTTGGTTGTTCATAATTTTAGTTTATACTTAAAATTTACGTTCAATAATTTTGAAGTCACAAGTATTGTGAGATATAATTAAATTTAAGTGCAAAAAAAAGTGATTGTTATTAAAAATTAATATTTATTAAACACTTTAGTTCTTAAAATTTTAAAACTAAGTAAAGATGTGACGATTCATAAGAGAAAGTCTTTTAATTTCAATTTGGACATGGAGGTGGGATGGTATTAAGGTGCGTGGAAATGTGAAAATGAAAAGAAAACACTAATGGATAGGAAGTATGAATTTATTGGATACAAATAGAAACTATATATCTTCATTTAAGAAATTATACAAAATTCAGGGACTCAAATATTATTATCCGAAATGAGAATGTGCAGATAGGACAGCTTCATCTTCTTTGCTTTAAAGTATATATGATGATTGAATAAAAGAAAAATACATAGAAGCCAATCCAGCTGTTAAGTTCTTATTCAAACACTTATTAGCTATTTGGCAATGTCTTTAATAAAAATGAAATTAACTTGGTATTAATATTCACATTGAATAAAGGACAAGGAAGAGTCTACTATCTCCACCAACAACACCAAATAAGACCTTAAATCAAAACTCAGATAACACCAAAAGAGTCAAAGGGGTTTTTGATTTAATTAAGTTCTTTTTATTTTGTTAATCATTACTTTGATTGAATTCTTCTTTAAATAAAAGTGATGTGATGTGAACTGGAATCAATTAAGCTCATTTTTTAGAAGTGTGTTCTTCGTTGTGTGTTCCGCGTTGTCTTGGGTTGGTGACTACATAAAAACATTTTCCATACTCTTTCTTTATGGTCCAAGCAAAGATATCAAATTAATCTAATAGAACAGTCTCGGATTCTACCGTCTAGACCATTCCTTGGGCTTGACTGGGCTGGTTTGGAGTTATGAGCCCAATTAAGTGTGGGCCCAAATAATGATCCAACAAAGATAATACAATCCCACAATGTTCCAATCCAATACACCTGCTTAGATAAATATTAAAATATAAAAAAAAGAAATAATAACATAAGGGTCCCTAATATTTGGTAAACTAACGATAAAGATATAGTTTGTAATATTATTTCATATGAATCCTCGTTTGAGATTCCAATGCAAATTCATTAATAGAATGAATGATTTGATTATTATATCTCTAACATTAACTTATTAGCTTCAAACTTTTTAAGGTATAATAATTAAATCGTTCATTTTATTGAAAGTTTTTTCAATAAATTGGAATCTAAAGACAAAGTACAAACAAAGCCTCACATTAAAAAATCTAAATTATTTTTTTGTTAATAATTTTTGTAAAATTTTAGACCCGGATGTTATGTTAGGAAAGAACAAGTTTTAAAAAATAAATTCCCATGACTAATCACTTTCGATGAAATTGATTAGATTTCAAACAATCAATAGAATAGAATACAATGTCATTACATAATTAAATGAATTTGAGATGGAAAGTTTTGACAATAATACATATATTTTTCCTTAAAATAAGTTAAACATAAAAAAAGTCCACAAGTGGAAGAAGAATGTGATGGTTTTGCGACAAATCCTCCCACAAAGATATACGTTTTTTCATTTCTTTAAACATATATCAAAAGAAGGAATCTAATGAAACCCAATTTCTTTGTTGATTAGCTAATCTTTTCTTCAAACCCATCACCATGTTCAAAGAAGAATGAAAAAGAAGTTATGCCTTTCCTTAATTTTAATCTCAATATCACATGAAAAAGTGGCCGACCAGTTCTAGAAGTGGACAAAGAATATATACTAAAACATTCCATCATTTTTGTTGCAATGACCATTTTGTCATTCACCCATATTTTGTTTTCAAAAACAATAAAAAGTGTTTCTAAAATTCAAATTATATGTTATAAAGTACTCGTTTTGTATGACCTTCTTATTAGTTACGAAAAATTTTTAATTTGAAAAACAAAAAATGTATTTTTAAAATGTAAACTGCATGTCATCAAGTGTATTATAGCACAAATAGATCCTAAGAGGAGGGTGTTTTAGTAATTAGAGAGAGTATGGACAGAACTAGGGGTGGATTGTTTAGGAAACAAGGAGAATCTATTTGAGAAAACTTTTATTGGAAATGACAAAGCAAAATTTGAAACCATTATTGAAAACAACTACTTAAAACACAGAGCCAATCTATCAACTTTTGTACACTTTTCTGTTTCGAGCTGCAAGAAGTTTGTCTCTGATCTAATAAGAAGCCATGGATATTACCACGAAGCTTATGGAATACCGATACCAATTCACTTTAGCAATTGTTGGTTCTTTAATTGTTGGCTTGCTGTCCTATGCAATTCCTCGTATGCTTACCATTTTGGCGTACTTTTGGCCTCTTTTCGCATCAACCGCTGTGTTCTTGCTGTTGATTATCGCTTTTGGTGGCGTTTCTCACCTGGCAACCGACTCTCATGGTGAAAAAGCCGGTGAAGGATTGCTAGATTATGTTGCAGGACGCCCGGAACATTTTGGAGACACTCAGAGATACCACTAAATGCAAAAAGGTTCCCTGCCTATATATATATATAGCTTCGCAAAACATATGCATCCTCTGTAACTATTTCATTGCATAAATAAATCTGTATCTCTTTCTGTGACTTTGCTTGTTCAAATGTAAAAAACACTTGAATGTCAATCAAAATATTAACTCCTGAATGCTAAATGTGAATTTCATGCAGATGCAACATGCAACAATTCAGAAAGCATAGAATCATTATAATAGACAACCACTTTAGTGCTCACAATCTGAGAACGTTGCATTTACTTTTCGATTTTAGAGAAATGCATGGTTCCATAGAGTGTCAGTTCAATAGAATTAGAGTCAGATTTATTTCGGAGATGATTGTGACAATTTTATGTCTGCAGCTGTCAAAGTTCCTGATTGATCTGCATCGAGGATTCGAAACCTTTCCATCAACAGTGAAACATCTTTCTCGCTAATCTTCCCCATTTCCTTTAGCTTATATATGACAAACTCCGCGGCACTGTAAGCACCCAAAAAAAAAAAAAAATGAGAGCACAAAAAAATAAACTGAACTGAGCTGAACTTGAATGATTATTACCTGACTGATTTGTCATCATCAAGATCTGCAGACTCAAGATCCGAGACCGTGAGTTGTCGCGTAAGAACCCATTTAATGATTGATTTCTGCCTCTTTTCGGTGTATAATTCAGTTAGGTAAAGGAAGAACTGAGCTAAGCAAATGGTACCACCCAAAATCCAGAATACAGCAAATAACCGACCAATTCCGGTGGTGAAACTCTTGTCTCCATATCCCAGAGTAGTGATGGTGGAACAAACACAATAGAAAGCATCAATGAACTGTAAATTTTCGACAACAACTAAGAACAAAGTTCCTAGAGTTATAAGCACCAAAAGTATGATTGTAGCTGTTAATAATTTGTATTTAACTTTGTGCGTTTCAACCACTTTTAGAACTTCATTTGAACCTGCCTTTTCCATCTTGTACATTGCCCTAACCAGAACTATTTCCTGCTTTTCGACGAGGTAATCTGCTGCTTTACCAAGAATAAGCCCAACCATAGCCATGCCAGTGAAAACATAAATGCAAGCAAGCAATTTTGCCAATGTGCTATGAGGTACAAGATCACCATATCCAACAGTAGTCATTGTCACAACAGAGAAGTAAATTGCATCAAGAATCCCATTTGTTTTCACTCCTTCAATCTGATTCCTGATCAGGAAAAAGCAAACTGTTCCAGCACCTAGATATGCTGCTAGAAACATCAAAACTTGCTTGAACCTAACTTCTGAGTCTTCAGATAATCCTGGCTGGGATTCATTTTCATTTTGTTCCGGGGAGATTAACTCTGCTGGAGCAGAGCCACAACGCCATAATCTTCTTCTCTGGAGGTCAAAATTTTCATTCAAATTCGCAAATGTTCCTGGTTTCTTAAGCAGAGGCCGCTTAGCATCATCAGTTGACATCATCAGATCATTACAGCCTGCCAAAGGACTCCAACATATACAAAATCAACAAGAGATTTTCACACCAAACCATTAATTCCATCCAAATCTTTCATGTCTAACAAAATTCAAACAGTATCTTACTAACAGACTCAGGTTCATACCTGGGGAAGAAGCAGGATCCTTCCTTCCTATATGGTGCAGTGATCAATAGTGGAAAGTTGACATTATGTTATGCTGCAGAATGCATAATGCAAATCACAACCAAACAGTTATGTATTCTCTAGATGCGAAAAAGTGATCAATAGGAAGCGGGAAAGTCGCGCTGCTATGTATACGTGGCGTCATTAAAATCCAACAGGCAGAATTATTCATTATATTATGACGCTCCACAGTTACTTATGGAATTTGATTGAATTCCAAATTCTGTACTCTTCTTTTTTTTTTTTTTTAATTCTTTTGATAAATTCCAAATTCTGGATCTTGGGATTGATTTTATTTTTTTATTTCTCTCGTTGACATTAAATAATTAATAATTAAAAATCCCATTGACTTACTGCATATGTAATTGAATTTGAATCGCGCGTAATCAGGAGCGTAGATAAGGTGCAATTTCAAAAAAATAAAAAGGGTATGTGTAGATTACTAATGAGATGTTTTCAGTAGTACTTTTTATTAACAGCACAGCCCGACGCGAAGCCCAAAAATTTTGGGCCTGAACAAGGCGTGTGGACAAATGCGGGCCCGGCCTGTAAGATATTTTTACAAAAGAAAAAAAGAAAAAGAAAAGAGGGTTGCAGGAGCTGGAGGAAGAAGAAAGCAAGAGCAAGGGATTAAGCATTTCTCTCTGTCTTTCACTGGTAAGTATTTTTTCCTTTCTGTGCGGGTTATTTCATACAATTTTCAGCTCATAAAACTTCTTGTTATGAATTCTTAAGCACCTGCTTCATTCTTTCCCTCTGTTTAGCTACAACATAAAACTCATAACTTTTGATGCCAACTCAGCTGAAATGGGTGTGATTTTGGTTAATAATTTGATAAGAAAAAGAACCCATTTTAATGTTTCTGCTAAATTTTTGTTTTGAAGGGTTTGTACTGGTAGCTAGTAGGGGAGCTCAGAGATTTGAGTGACTTTGGTGGTAAAACAAGTGTATGTATATTCAAAATGATTTCAGCAAAAAATATATGGATGAGAAGGCAGCAATGTCCGTGTGGAGATTGGAAATGTTATGTTACACATGAAGGTGATGCTGAAGAGACATCTATAGCATCCCAATTGGTTAAAAATGATGAAAATTCATCAAATGAAGCTATGGTTGCTCCGTATGTGGGAATGGTGTTTAAGAGTGATGATGATGCATTTGAGTATTATGGAAATTTCGCTAGAAAAAATGGATTCTCAATTAGGAAAGAAAGGTCCAGGTTGAGCCCCCAATTGGGTATATATAAGCGTGACTTTGTTTGTTATCGTTCAGGATTTGCTCCAGTGAGGAAGAAGCCTGGTGGAGAACACCATAGGGATAGGAAGTCTGTGCGGTGTGGATGTGATGCAAAAATGTACTTGTCAAAGGAAGTAGTTGATGGCATTTCTCAATGGTTTGTAGTGCAATTTAGTAATGTTCATAATCACGAACTTCTAGAAGGTGACCAAGTGAGACTCTTGCCTGCTTATAGGAAGATTCATGAAGCTGATCAAGAGAGAATTTTATTGCTTTCAAAAGCTGGGTTTCCAATACATCGTATAGTAAAGGTGTTGGAGTTGGAGAAAGGGCTTCAAGGTGGGCAGTTGCCATTTCTAGAGAGGGATGTTCGGAACTTTGTTCAAAACCGCAAAAGAGCTATTCAAGAAAATGATGCTTTACTTACTGAGAAGAGAGAGAATGACACAATGGAACTACTGGATATCTGCAAGGCTACAAAAGAGACCGATGAAAACTTTGTTTACAATTTTACTGTCGATGAGAGCAATAAGGTTGAGAATATTGCCTGGTCTTATCCTGAATCTGTTAATGCATACACCGTATTTGGAGATGTGGTTTATTTTGACACAACTTATCGGTCTGTCACTTATGGTATGATTTTTGGAGCATGGCTTGGAATTGAATGCAATGGAAGAACAATATTTTTTGGTTGTGCTCTTCTGCAGGATGAAACACTCCATTCCTTTGCTTGGGCCTTGCAGGTTTGCTGCTAGTCCTTTTTATTGAGTTTAAATATGTATTCCTGTATCTTCCATTTTGTGAACTTTTATCTTGGCTTTTGTGTGCAGACCTTTGTTCGTTTTATGAAAGGAAGATGCCCACAGACAATTATAACTGATCTTGATCCGGGGCTTAGAGATGCTATAAGAAGGGAATTACCAAACACTAGACATGTTATATCTCTATATAATATTCTCCCAAAGTTATCCGGCTGGTTCTCTCTCTCGCTTGGACCTCAATTTTCAGAATTCAAATCAGAGTTTGATGCATTATGCCATGTGGAGAACACAGAAGATTTCGAACTTCGATGGAGTCAAATGGTTTCCATGTTTGGACTAGGTTCAGACAAGCACATTGCTTTACTTTATGCTATCCGGACATCTTGGGCATCATCGTACACCAGAGGCTATTTTCTTGCTCAGATAACAACGACTGTTTATTCAAAGTCTGTAGATGCTTTTTTGAAAGGAATTTTCACTGCTCAAACATGTTTGCGAAGCTTTTTTGAGCAGGTATATTAGCCACATTATTGTCATATAGTGCTTCAATTGATTTTGTGGGTTGATTGTTTATAGTTCTGTTTGGAACTCTTGCAGATTGGTCTCTCCACCAATCTACAAAACCAGCCACGTCGTGAAATGCAGTATATGCATATGAAAACGTGCATGCCCATTGAAGAGCAAGCTCGTAGAACTCTTACTCCCTTTGCATTCACTGCCTTTCAACATGAATTGGTATTAGCTATGCAGTATGCTGCATCTGAAATGTCTAATGGATCATATCTTGTACGCCATTTCAAGAAGATGGATGGAGAATGTCTTGTTGTATGGATACCAGAAGATGAACAGATTCACTGTTCTTGTAAAGAATTTGAGTCCTCAGGAACATTATGCAGACATGCTTTTCGTGTTTTCATTGCAAAGAACTATTTTCAACTTCCTGAAAAATATTTTCTGAGTAGATGGCGGCGAGAAAGCTCTTTAGCCTTTTTCTATGATCCTGATACTCAACATAACAATGACGAATGGCTTCAAGAGTTTTATTCCCTTACTGAAACTCTACTTTCTGAATCATCAGTTACAAAGGAGAGATCTGATTATATTTGTAAAGAACTAACAAAAGAACTTACAAGGCTTCTGAATGAGGTTAGAGATATGCCTGATAGTGATGGAATTGCTATGGATTTTACTCTTTCTCCAACAGACTGACTTTGGAGTGAAAAAAATGTGGATGGAAGCAAATAATCACTGGTTACTCAATTGGTGGAAAAAAAAAAAAGGGTTAGGTGGTTATATGAAAATGTTATCAGGCAAACCGGGGGGTCAGAATGAGTATACATTCTCTCTGTCAACTTACGTACCAATACAGTTATATATTGAGAATACCTAATGGGAAGAAGTTAGCCATTTGTCATCTTCTAAGGTGTTGTACTTTGTAAATTTCTGATGTGTGTTTCTAGATATGTTTGTACTTTGTAAATTGCTGATGTGTGTTTCTAGATATGTTTTCAGATTAATGAAGAAAAATGTTGAGTTTAATTTATGCTCTTGCCTTTTGATGTTAATAGGTTTTGAGCAACTGCTTGCATGATGATGTGAAGTATAATAATGCCTTTTCATGGAACACTACATTGACACTTCCTTTCTCTAATTAGTTTAATTCATCTGGAGAACCGAAATACAGTGGTGCAAAACTTAGTTGCTTGAAAGCACTTTGTTTGATTTGTAGGAGAAATAAATAGAACTCAAGTAAAAGAATTTTTAAAAATACTAATATATTTTTCTTTTTTTCAATCCTTGAAGAGTTTCTTGAATGAAGTCACCACCGCATTTTCTGTTTTAACATGGACTTATTTCAGATCAATTCATTTCCATGCTAAATCATATCAATATTCAATATATGTTGCAATTGATTATTTAGTAAACCAACCTTATATCTTGCACAGCTGACTGTGACACTATTCTATAATAAGCAGTACAGATTCAATAGCATGATCAGCTGTTTGCTAACTTTCTGTTACTGATGTTGATCTTGGCTGGTAATGCTTTGTTGCAATAAAATTGATGATTCATGTAGACCTTTTAAAAAGCATTATTAGAAAATTCAATTTGAATGATGTGAGAAACAAAATGAAGCGTTTTCCTGGAGGTTCTGAATTGCCAATAACAAATTTGTTTCTGTTGTAGCTCAAACCTCCTGTTTTCTTGGATATGCTGGAATGTTCTGGTGTTCACCTGAGTACTGTTTTGAGGCCTTGTTAAGGAGTGGTTCCATGATCTCTGCTGATAAATATTATATTTAAAGCTGCCGCACTGTATGTCTGGATGTGGTAATAATAGTAGGATATACATGGTTGTAAGCACCATTGAGTTAAGTTATATTATTATTGTAGATACTATGTCTCTGCCTTCTATGGGTAAACAATCTAGGGCCGCTGAAGATTGTTTACTGATTCTAAAGTTCAAAGCTAACAACCAGCGCAAGTTTATTGGTTCTACACACAACTGGGAAAAACATTTCTGGTTGATGAGCTATAACTTTCTGCAATTGGTTCAAATGCCAAATTCTTTGTGCCTCTAGTTGCTTTAGTAATGGAACTTTTATGATGTGTATTCATTATTTTACAGGTTTCATTCCAATTGAGCTACAGGAACTGATTGGTGGATAGACAGCTTGGCCTTTTGACTTGGTAATGGCTATTATTATTTCTCTGAAATTTTTCTCTCTATAGTTAAAATTTTGCCACCTATGCCATTTTGCATGAATTATTCATCTCCAGAAACAATAAATCAGATGGAAGCAAGTTATGCAAGGTCTACAAAAAATGCCATTATCATCCTCCATTCAAGCAAGTGGTTAGCTTTCATCCACCTGAATGACATCCGTAGCCCTCTAAGTATTTTTTTCTTTGTTTCTGGACCCGCATTCACATGCGTCATATGAGAAGCCAAAGTTCGCCTAAAATGTACTGATATTTGTACTATAAGAATTACACTAACTTTTTTCATGATAATGAATTATTCTTTTAAGTGATTGTTAAACTTTCCCATGGTTGAATTATTGACAATAATTTGATTGTCACCATGCGCAGACAGGATGGAACTTGTTTTCCCAACTGGCGGTGCTTGCCTTTCTAGATTTCTCCCCTCCATAACTCTGCATCTTTTCAGGTACGAATCAATTTGACATGCTTCACGTTAAATTTAGAATCTTCACTATTCATTCAGAAGATGGCCCTCTTCAGGATGACCATGACCCGTTTTCATGATATTTGCATAAAAAATATGGGCAAAAAGAAAACAAGTAATGAAAGCTGCAAAATTCTAGCCACATAAGCAGGGAAGAACCTCATCGAGTGGTCGGTTTTCATTCTGTAGAAAGTGGTCGATGACAAATGGCAATACTTATCTGCTGTCAAATATATAATTTTCATTGTCTTTTTTCTTTCAAGAAATATCAAACTCTCAGAATTGTATTAATTTATGCTTCCATTATTGATATTTTTGGATCTTTGGTGTTCATAATTAATAATGTAATATAAATCATAAACGAGCTTCGATTATTATTATTTTTTTGTCCCAGGCTCAAAACTTAAGAACCTGCGATGGACCCAATTCTTGCTTTCCAAAGAAGATCATTCAGAAAAGAGAAATTTGCTTCTGTGAATTGCAGTATGAGCAACAAGTTTTGCGGGTGCAAGGAAATGGAAGCACGTGGAAAGTTGGGTCAGAATTGGGGATGGTTGTTTGTATTAAAGCTGGTTTAAGTGCTTAAATATGTGATTAGCATATTATTATCCTGCTCCCTCCTGGAAATTTGCGTAGTGCTTCAGAATCTGGTTCTCTTTATTCGTCATTTCCCCTTTATCTTTTGTGGGTCTAACATGCACGGTCGCCTGTTTGCCAAAGTGTCGTCACCTCATATCTTATGAAGATTTATTCTCATTAATCATGTACATCTTTATATTTCTTTCAAAAAGTCTTACGTGAGGAATTATTTTTTTCTTTTAATATCGGTTTGAGAAGTTAGACTTATATGTATAATTTCATATCACACAGAATTTTCAAGAATTGTTTTGGTGTACATCACTGCTGATATATATGAGGGTAAATAAATATATTCCTAGCTAGATTGGTGCTGAGAGAGTTTCTTTTTCATTTTGCTAATACTGTTGAAGAAAATTAATCCCATTTTATGAACATCTAGTTTTGCCAATAAATAAACATTTAATTTCTTTTTATATACAATTAATATAGTATCTATCAATCAATCATTTAATATCGAATGCTTATTACTATTGTTATTATATTATTATTATTAAAATCGTCCTTAGCAAACAACTTGTCTAGTTTTTATATGTCCTTTCTAGCATTTTCCACAAAATTCAATCCATGAATCACCAAAATAGTACGTATAATTTTATTTTTTCTGCTGCTGTTTGTCAAAATCAAGTATATCAGCTGAATTATCAAGCTTAATTTGCAGCGAAAACAAGAAAATAAATAAATAAAAGGGCTAATTTTGATGCTCATCAAAAGAGAGAAAAACGATGATCGCTAAGGAAAATTACACCCGCTAGAGAAACAATTAATGCTAAAAAGTGCTTTCATATATATTAAGATTAACCAAAAACATGATGATGGTTTAATTAGAAATTAAGAAGCAGATTGGCATGCATGCATTTGTTATTTTCAGAATGTACTACACGGCAATTAGCTGTTGTTGAGCTTCAATCCTGATTTCTTCCTTCATTTTCCTTATAAACTCTTCGATTTTCTTGTTTAGTTCATCCGTACTCGGTTCATTTACTGCTACTGCTACTGCTACTGCTTCTGCTTCTCCGATATCGTCTTCTTGTGTCACTACAGACATGTTATCTTCTTCTTTCTCCTCAGCTTCTTCTTGTACAAAAGCTCCACTTTCTCTTCCTTGCTCAGCTTCTTCAACAAAAACACCACTTTCTCTTCCTTTCTCTAATTCTCCAAACGAAGATTCTTTTTCTCCGACTTGATGAAGTGCAACACTCTCAAAAGATTCAACAGTTGTCACATGAACTTTCTTTTCAACTTCTTCAGCTGATGATTTCATATCGGATAACCCAGAAGCTGAAAGTTCATCAGCAACAAAAGCAGAAGCTGACGAGGAAGAAGTACTGCAAGAAACCGAGCTTTTCGCGAGGAAAGCAAGGATTACATTACAGATGAGGAACATGTATTTTTTCTCGAGACTGCGAGTGAAGAATGAGAAAAGGAACGTCGAGAAGTAAACGTTGAACGAATGAGGAAAGAAAGAAAATCCTGAGGAGTAGCAAAGAACCAAAGAAAATATTGAAACTGAGAGAAGAAGTTGAAAAGTCCTTTTAAGAAAGCGATTCTTCTTGAAATAATAGTAATTGTCAAAAGCTTGAAGCTCTTGTTGTTCCTTATAATATTCATCCATCTTAATTTGCTTATCTTCTTGGTATGGTGTGAAATATGATGTTTGATTGTGAGAAAATAACTTATGGGAGAAGTGCTTTTGAGGAAAATGGCTTCGGGGTACTTGGGGTCATGGTTTTGAGTGAACAAGAAGGCAACCTCTTCATATACTATTTCCAAACTGCTACAGCTTCATAGGCTTTAAATGAAATTACGATATATAGCCTTGGTGATTGTTTTGTGGGAGGGCATCGAACGGAAACTTTACAAAGAAATTGTGGCCAGAAAATCAAAATCAATCAATCAATCAATCAATCAATTTTTTTGTTTTTCTTGAAAGAAAATCTATTATTATTATTATTGAAGGAAAAAAAAAATCTAACTTATAGAACGAAAAAAGGGGTTTGGAATGCATTCAAAGGGGCTAAAAGATCATAGAAGGTGCTTCGAAACAAATAGTGTTTCCTCTCATTAGCTTCTTCAACTTTCTCATAATTAAAGTACAACCGTTTGTTAAGCTTTATGTTGAACGATTGAGAAAGATGTCAAATAAATAATTTATGTAATACAACCGTCGTTAATAATTTAAGAGTACGTGCTTAATTCCCTTTTAAGTGAAAAAAAAATTATGCAAAAAGATTTTTGAATTTGACATAATTTAAAATAGATTTAATCTATTTAAAACTATGTAATTTAAGTAAGAAAAATGTCTAATCAATAATTTATATAATACAACTGCCCTTCATAATTTAAGTGACAAAAAAAATTATGTAAAAAGAATTTTGAATTCTCGCATAGTTTTAAATAGATTTTTAATCGTAAACTATACTATAATGTTAAATTAGTATACATATCAATTTTTTATTTTCTATAGATTAGTAATTTATAATTAGTATGGTTTAATGTGCAAATATTTTGTTACAATTCTTAAATTATTTGTGTTTTAAATTTTAAAAAAATTTTATTTCATTTTTTAAAATTAATAAGTTTTTCTTTTGGGAATATTGACATTTTTCCCCTTAACATTTGGTGTAATAGGTAAATACTCCCCTGATATTTGAGAAAAAATAGATGCCTCCTTAACGTTTAGATAAATAGACAGATACCCCTCTCAACTTTTATTTGCGTAAGTTGGTCGGTTAATTTATTATCATTTATATCTCTCATCTTTTATATACTAATACTTTGATATATATTTTATTTCAATATAACATTTTACTCTCTATTTTAATATTTTTTATAATAATATAATTTTTTAAATATAACAATTTAGTCCATATTTAATATTTTTTTATAATATACTCAAAACTAAATATATTTTTAATTTATTATTTCCATAGAAAATTTAAAAACTAAAATATTATTAAAAAAATTTAAACAATGAGATAAATTAAACTATTTTAAACTTATATTAAAATATTTATATCCTTTTTTCTTTTTTTTTTTACAATAAATTTGATATTGAATTGTTAAAAGAATTTTAAAATATATTTTAACATTTTATTCTTATATTAATATTTTTATTTAAAAGATTGTATTAAATTTATTATATTTTTCTGAGAAAAATTATGAAAATATAAATAAAAAGTAAAAAAAAAAATTAATACCATTTGTCAATAGAATTAGTAATTAAATATATTTTATATTTATATTAATCAATATAGTTTAATTTTAATTAAAAAATAGAAAAAGAAGAAAATTTTTTATTATTTTTATTTGTAATATATATAAACATGTATTTATTATTTATATTTTCATTTATATTTTCATATATTTTTTCACAATATATTTAAGAATAAATAAATTTTTTAATTTGTTATTTTAATAAAAAATTTTAAAAAATATAATTATTAAAAAAATTTAAATAATGAGATAAGTCATACTTATATGTTAAAATATTTCTAATCTTTTACTTTCATTTTTATAATAATAAAAATGTTTAGTTATTCAAAAATTTAATTGAAATATTTTGTAATGTTTTGTTTTTACATGTAACATATTCATTTAAAAATTATTCTAAATTTATTATATTTTTTTAAAAATATATAAAAATATAAATAATAAATACATGTTATATATATATTACAATTAAAAATAATAAAAAATTTTCTTATTTTTCTATTTTTTAATTAAAATTAA
Source organism: Azadirachta indica (assembly GCA_022749755.1). Taxonomy (NCBI): domain Eukaryota; kingdom Viridiplantae; phylum Streptophyta; class Magnoliopsida; order Sapindales; family Meliaceae; genus Azadirachta; species Azadirachta indica. The sequence goes on along the minus strand of CM040451.1, from coordinate 14,237,107 downwards.
ATTATATTGATTAATAAGAATATAAAATATATTTAATTACTAATTATATTAACAAATAATATTAAATTTTTTATTTTTTTTTACTTTTTTATTTATATTTTCATAATTTTTCTAAAAAGAATAATATAATAAATTTAATATAATCTTTTAAATAAAAATATTAATATAAGAATAAAATGTTAAAATATATTTCAAAATTCTTTTAACAATTAAATATCAAATTTATTGTAGAAAAAAGAAAAAAGAATATAAATATTTAACATGATTTTAAAATATTTTAATATAAATTTAATCTAACTCATTGTTTAAATTTTTTAAATAATATTTTATTTTTTAAATTTTCTATTGAAATAATACATTAAAAATGTATTTAGTTTCGATTATATTATAAAAAAATATTAAATATAGATTAAATTGTTATATTTAAAAAAATTATATTATAAAAAATATTAATATAAGAAGTAAAGTATTATATTGAAATAAAATACATATCAAAGTATTATTATATAAAAGATGAGAAAGATAAATGATAATAAATTAATCGATTAATTAATAAAAATAAAAATTTTAAAAATATATATCTATTTATTTAAATATTAAAAAATATTTATTTTTTCTCAAATATTAAAAATATATTTATTTATTACACCAATCGTCGGTAAAAATGTCAATTTCCCTTCTCTTTGTGGTTGGGTTTGAATTGCCTTCTCACAAGGCATCCTCAATCAATCGTTATAGAAGTTTCTAGCTGTCACCACAATCAATGCTGCGTTAATCACACGGTAAATAAAGACATAGACTTTAATTTCAAATTGACTTTGACGGTTCCGATTTTGTTTATTATCTTTTGTCTTAATTCGGGAGCCCACAATTAATTAATATATTTGTGGCTCCACTTGTATAATTTATAGAATAAGCATTAAGCAACAGCATAAAGTTAACATTAATTGACACACAGCTCGTTGGACATTCTCATAAGAAACCTTATTTTACTTTTTAATTTTACTTGTATCAATTGAATACTTGCATTTCAAATGGAATGACTTTGCATGTGAACTGCTAGAAAAAGTAACCCAAAAGCAAAAACACAACAATTTGATTTACAATGTTTTCTTAAAATATATAATTTGTCTTCTCGACACAATTTCTATATATATATATATCCTTGAATTATGGCTCTTGTCTATTTTTATTATTGTTAATTTCTCATCATAAGCAATTTTTTGTATTTTTGTGGACTAATTAACTTTCATCTCAAGTAATCGAGAGTTAATTAAATTTAATCGCAATCAAGTGTATATTTAAGGAAAAAAAAATCAAAACCAGTTAACCAACTTGATGAATTTTGATTAATTGGTTGTATATTTATATAATTAATTTGATTGTATGCAATCATAGGACAATAATAATAGATAAACTTCTTTAAATTTTGAGAGTTAAGTTTTCTAGAATTTGCACACACTCAATTTGACTAACCGCTATTGTGTCATTTTCATTTCTAAAACATTATATGATCAACTATTGAAATATATATAATAGTAAAAAAATTTAATTACGTAGTGAATGGAAAACAATATTTTTTTTAATTTTTTGTTTAATTTGTAGCTAGAATTTGCATTTTACACCAGCAAATTCGATAATCAAAACCTGAATCTGCAAATTGCTTGATTAATTCAAATTAAAAGGGAAAGACAGAAGCAATTTAATTTCCTCTTCCTCACAGAAGCACTTTTAATATACAGACTTGAGAACGAAACTCAGGAACTGAATTATTTTATATATATATATATATATATATATATTAAAAGAAGGAGCATAGATACATGAGACATATGAACATACGGATATTTAATTAATCCACAGAAAACACTTCCAGGCAACATGTTTCCACACATGCTTCATATTCTCATCTTAGTCTCCCATACTCCTGTAGATTCCAGGATCATACGATCACATAACACAACCAAAAAACACAGAATCAATACTGATCAGGCCACAGAAATGCTCCCATCGCATACTTCCTCTTCTCGTCGAGACTTCCCTGAAAATTCAGCCCGTATTCTCGGAGAAGCATGTCGAGTTTCCACTCCTCCATTTTCTCGTAGTCTGCTTTTGAATATCGAGGATAATGCAGAGGCATTTGAAACCCAGATGAAGAAGAGGAAGAATAGGTTTTCATATTGTCAGACCCTGGGGTACTCTTTGCGACTTTTGCATGGTCGTTTTGGAATCCCACAACGTCCTTACACTCTATTTTGTTGTCGTTTTGATACCCCAAAACATTACAAGCCGTATGAAAAACCCATTTCAAACTCAGAGCCATCTCTCTTTTTTTTTTTTTTCTCTCTCTTTTTCTTGAAAGTTTTTGTTGGGGGATGGAAGTATTTATATAGACTTTCATAATGCGTAAAGCGACAAAAGTTTGAGGTTAAATGAATTAAGCAAGAAATTGATAAAAATCAAGGACCCTATACTATACTATCGATATTAATTTCGTCAATATAATAAGTAAGAATGATTGGAGTAGTCTTGCTTGTATTAAGAGAGTCATCTTTGAAATGGAATGCTAAGATAGGCCACTAAACTTTATTAGCCTCATTTCGTGTACGTATATGTGACATCAATGCTGTGCATATATAATTGAATTATTGCATACGTGTTTTGTTTAAGAAAATGCGCTGGCCCCACTTCAATAATTATATACTAGTCGTGGCTTTCTACTTAAGATTTTAAGTTGGAGTAATAGCATTAAGGTTCCTAAGTTTTTATATTTGAACAAACGAGGACACAATTTTTTTATTAATTTATAACTAATAATTAGCACGTCTTTAATTTGTACTTAAATATTTGAAACATCCTTTAATTAAATGCCTTAACATGGGTTAATTTTTACTTCATCAAGTCGGAGAAAAAGAATCTTCGTTGGGAGAATTAGAGAAAGGAAGAGAAAGTGGTGTTTTTGTACAAGAAGAAGCTGAACAGAATTATTAATTTATATGTCATAATTAATTCAATGCCTTAACATGGGTAGGGATTAATTAAGTGGTAAATTACTTCAACAGAAGTTGATTTGTCTAATGCTTCCAGCCTCTCCATCACCTCGAACGATGTCAAAGCTGTAGACAACTAATGGCATGAGTTTTGAAGTAAGATTGTGAGTCGACAATCAAGGCCTTGAACGACTACTCGGCTAGCATGAAGCTGCTTGTTGAAACCGGGAGAGGAGGAAGGGGTGAGAAGCTACTGCAGCGCCGTCATCATGCTTGACAGTAGTGGTTGATATGTGTTGTAGTGCTGCCATTGTGAACTTGCTGCCGCAACACTGCTAGCCGAAGCTTGATTGGCTTGGGCGGTAGTTGGATAGTGGCGGCTGCCACTAATATCTGGAAGACTAGAATTAGGGTTGTATTTGCTTGTCATTTATATTTTAATTATTTAGGATTTAGTTTTATTTTTATTTTCAAATTATATTAATTAAAAAAAAAAGAGTTTTCATGATGGAATTGGGGACATTTTTGTAGTTATACACATGAGTGTTAGTCAAATAACAGTTAAAGGGAGGTCAGTGATAGATTCAACATACTTTTTATTTATGTGATAATTTTTGATAACTCAAGGGAGGTATGTGATAATACTCCATTAACAAAAAAATGATACGAGGTGAATTGGCTTTGCAATAGGAATCATAGGGGTGTATGTGATATATAATTAAATGCACAAAAGTACATCCCTGCTAATTTGTGAAAACATAAAATTCATATACCTAGCCAGGTAATATATTATTTATCTATCTTAGAGTTTATAATATCTTGTTCTGGACGAATGTATACGGCTATATATATATATATATATATATGGGGAAAGGGAGGGGAGAACAGTCGTAGACAAATTAAGGTGTATATTGGGTGACGAGCAAAGAATTGAATTATTGGATAGACAGAAGATAAGATAAGGGGAGGGGGAACACAGCATAGCATAGCATAGCATAGCATAGCATGGCATATTAATTAATAATAATGGGTTTGTTTCACCTACCCTCGAGGATAATGATAAGGAATGCCCGCAATCTGGCCCAACTCCGTTACTAATTTTATATATATATATATATATATTTATGTATTCTCCACCTTAATTAAAAAAGGTTCAAATTTTTTTTCATGTATACATATATAATTTTTAAAATCCATCGAGACTTTCATAGATTGAAACATTTATCCTTGCAAATGCAAAATTATGAAAAATCGAAAATCTAAAGAAAGACGGCTGAGGAGCTACTAGCTAGGTAATCATGATCAACGACTCCTGACCACTCCAACACGACTATTATATATTGTCTATCGAATGCAAAAATACTTAAAAAAAGAAGGTTCTTGAATGATATATGATGTGCATGAAATTTAGATAATTAATGAATTACAAAATGGGGTCGATCTCAGTTAGATTTATGTCTTTTTTCAAGACATCAACACTTGTAATTGAAAGGACTACAAATGATCCCTGCATCACTAAATTATTAGGTTCTTAATTAATGCGTTGAAATATATGCATATATGTAGCTGCAGCAAAATGCCTGCTATAATCAAACCCATACTCACAGCCCCTCACCCCACCCCACCCCACCCCACCCCACCCCACCAAAAACAAAGCCAATATTAAAATTTAAAATATAGCTAAAATATATATTATCAATAAAATCATATGAATACATACATATATTTTACAATTAAACTAATTTTATAATTAAATTGAATTGTCCTATATATTTGCATAGTCGAAGATAGATTATTATTCAACACACACTTCAATTCAATTCAATTCAAAGGTCAAAATACATAGGAAAGTGTGTTCAGCTTCTCTTATTCTTATCCTTGCAAAGATAAATAAACCTGGCCGACGGTGGTACAGGGGTCGACGTGTTTACTGTACAGTGCGCATTTAATAATTTGTTGAGTTGCGGTCCTCAGTCTAGTCGCCTTAAAAAACTTAATAAACACCCAAATTTAATATTCTCTTATCGGGCGGCATTAATTCCGTTCATAAATTCATATTTAACCCAGTTTTTGCTGCTCTCCACCCTTAATTACATTCTTCTTGTCAAGAACTCATTTCTTACCATAATCTTAATTTTGAGTAGTACTGGTTAATTAATTTATTAAAGTAATCTTGTATATTCTAATTAATATGTAGTATGGACATGAATTGTTGTAACACATAAACACATATATATATGTGTGTGTGTGTATTATAACTCAAATGTGAATGTGTACGTGTAACCCAGATATATTTCTGCAGTCAGACCTGACACTTAGATGATCTGTATATAAAGGCATATGATTAATGAAATACATATACATATATATACATGGACTTAAAGATAAAAGTTTACAATATCTCAATTAATCTCAAGAAATCAATATTATTACGTTTGAACAGTGTCTTTAAGTGGGAAGAATCTTACATGAAAACAAGTCCAATGAATTAATATTAACTAATAATGTTGCAACAAAAAGAAACCGTAGAAGATGAGGAATATTCAGCAGGAGCCGCAAAAAGTAGGAGATCGATGCATGCATGTCGGCTTTAAGCTTTTCCATGAGCGGCGTTAATTAATTACTGACTTAATTTGTCTGTCGATTACTGTGAACCTAGCTAATTACCCTCCATGCTCCAATTATGTCTGAAGCCTCCTTTTTTTCCTTCCATTCATTCAAGAATATGCTGTTACTTTCACTAGATCTATATTTCTACCATGAAATCACTAAGTATAAACGAAAAGATTATTATGAGTTAAGTGAATACGATTACTGGTTAAAGAAAACATTCCTAGTTCATATCAAACGAAAAAGGGCAGACTCTATAATTAGGGGACAAAAGTAAGCTAATAAACCCCAAAAAAAGAAAAGGAAAAACAGTGCGGCTGATTTGACTCAAAGCCAGCTTAATTTCATGCTGGGTTTATTAAAGGTTGTTTTCGAAATAATTATACCTTTAATTAGATCATGACTTTTAACTCAATAAATAGTTAAATACCATGTTTCCAGTTCATCTTCCCTTATTATAATCCCATTTTCAAAAGATTGGTCATTCTTTTTCATTAAAGCAAGTATTCTTTAGTATAAATGTTTTGGAAACTGATGTCGTACTTTTCCTATACATGCCATCAATATGTTTGTCATTTCCTATGCTAATAGCCCTAGTTAATTATATAAATAGTTCTAATCCTTGAATAAAAACTAAGAAATTACGTTGAAACCCCATCTTGACTTAATTCTTTTAACTATTTTCCCTTTTCTCTACATAATTAATTAGACAAGCAATTGCTACTACAATAAACATCTCTCCTTGGACTAGCCTATAAATTAATGAGTCAAAAAAAGCACACCACCACAGTTTAGATTTTGGTTTAAATGGACCAGGAACTGGCAGAGGAACATTTAAAACTCATTCCATACGTGTACAAAATACCTAAAAAGGAGGAATTATGTAGTAACATGCTCCTTGTATCGTCTCATTAAAACACAGTGATATAAATAAGTCAGAGCTCCAGGCCATTAGATTTCACGTCCCTTCCAAATTAGATATTTTGCCTTTTCTGTATTTGCAGGTTGCATGCACAGCCTTGTGGCTGTGAGCTCCCTCAGATTTCTACCAGATCATCTTCTATTTTGAAGGTTATGTTCGACCCCTTTTCCTCTTTTCTTGGACTTATTTGAGTTCCGACTCTATATATTGAGATTGATTACGTGGGAGACAATTTGCGTGATTTGCAGGTCAGTCGGAGTGTATATATATAGGAGGTTTACAATGAGAGAAGTACTGATCGAACAGAGAAATCTCCGGGATAACAGAAGACTTCGCATGGTCTTTGTCGCTTTCCTTATCATTGTAGCTATGTTCTCCGGTAGATCTCTTCTTTCTCTCTTTCAAATTAAGCCAAACATTTAGAGAGATGTTTTGAATCGAAAACCCCGTGTCTTTAAATCCTAACCCTTGTGAAATGAAATCACTGTCGATTAAGTATCAAATGAAAATAGATGTTTAACAAATCTTTAATTATTATCCTTTCAAAATTAAGTTGAAATACCACAGTTCCAAACATTACATTTAGATTCCAGCAACGTGATACAGACGTTGCAATATGCATCATTATTAATAATAATATAACTTTGAAATTAAGTGGAAATTTTGCATTGATGCGCTACAATGGAGGATAGATGACCATGCATGCACGCTAGCTGCTGGGTTGGTAGCACTTCCATCGATTTAATCGAAACCCTTAAATTCGAGCAGTTGTAAATTTATGGTTTGAGTTAAGAATCTGCATCACTTTTGGAATGAAAACATTTTCATGACAATGCATGCATGCACTGGTAGAGTTACTTCACGTGGAGCAAGCTGTAATTAGAGATGCAGCCAGCATTAAAAGATTGGTCTTTTCCAAGGAAATTAACAGCACTGCCTTCAATCGAAAGCTTCTGCAGTCTGCTGGTAAGTAAGAATTCTGCAGCTTAGTCTTAATTGTTTGTTCAATTTCATAGCTGAAACTTCGTCATGCAGATAATGGTGATGCAAATCGGATTGGTACAACTTGCTCGAAGGATGATATCGTGATATTCCAGGGCCCTGCGGCTCCACTTCCGAATGGAATTCCAGCATATGCAGTTCAAATCCTGAATGTTTGTGTTTCTGGTTGCAGCATTTCTAACATTCATGTCAGCTGTGGATGGTTCAGCTCAGCCAGGCTAGTAAATCCTAGAGTTTTTAAGAGAGTTTACTACGACGATTGCCTTGTCAATGATGGGGAAGCTCTTGGTCGTGGAGAGACACTCTCGTTTCAGTATGCTAATAGTTTTCAATACCCTTTATCAGTATCATCTGTTTCTTGCTGCTAAAGCTAAATGTGTGTTGATATAACGTATATGCTATCCAGTAATATCTTGTCAGGAAATTCTCAAGTGTGGACTTCCCCGCTTTATAAAATGCGTTGTTTAAAGTTATTATTGCCTCGTCTTGTCTCAGTATATTATACACTATTATTCGCGGAATTAGTATGGAAAATTAAAGATGATATGTTGGAAACTACTGCTCTAAAAACCTGAAAGGTTGGGCCTCATAAGCCAGAAAGAAGTGAATGGGCTAGTGCAAAATTAGAATGCGAAGGCCAGGCCCAATCCTCCCCATGCATGTTCCGAACAATCAGCAATGAATATGGGTCGAATTGTGCTGGATAACTCCAAAAAGCTGTGTTTTACATTAAATACATCCGCAGCCGAGGATTTCCAAAAGATTAGATAAGCTTAAAGATAAGAAAATAAACTCTCTAAGTAAATCTTCAAGTGGAAAACTCTCAATCTAGTATCCATAATCGTAAGCAAATTCAGTGACACCAACCATAGCTGAAAGTACTTGGGAAACGATGTAGATGCTGCCACCAAATATCACCAAAAGGAGAACTGCAGAAATGGGATTCTTCAGCAACTCAAATATAGGCTGGAAAATAGTGTAAAGAGCACCAGTGCTCACTGTAAGAGCATAAAGTGCATATCTCCTTACATTTTCCCAGAACTCTTCTACCAATGGCCCGTCAGGACCCAATGCCAAAGCCTTCTGATCATCCACTCCCATGAAGAAGAACAACACAAATCCTACAGAAACAGCTCCAACTAGCAAAAACTTTGGATACTCATCTGGGAAAACCAGAAGAAACTCTCTTTTGCCAGATTCTGAGATCAAGAACTTGTCCTTGTAACAACCTTTTTCATGGTTTTCCGTAGCTTGCTGTCTGCTGCACTTGGTTGTAATGCTTGTATGTCTAGGTTTTAGGCATGATTTGGTTTTGATGGGGAGAATGACAACTGAAGGATTTGCAGTTGGGTTTGTGAGACGGGGGAGGAAAAAGTGAGATTTGAGTAAAGAGCATTTCATCTTGTTGTGTATTGCTTTGATCTGAACGCAAGACAAATGAAGACTTATTAAAAGAACTAAGGCAATTTTTCGAGTTATCGAGTGGTTGTAGTTGTGGCCTTTTCTTGGCTTCCTAACCTTATCTAAAATGTGGCTAAGAGAGGTACAACTCTGTGTGGCAGTAACCATAATACTTGCATTTAGAAACCCAGTCATCTTGTGCCATTAAGTATAGGGTCCTTTCATGGTGTTGAAGAAATAATTAAATGAAAGCATACCATTATCATATCACCTTATATCCCCGTTTAATGCAATCTTTATCTGTATACTTAATAATAATCAAAGAAAATTTAAAAAATATAGTTTTAAAATTGAATAATTTTATTAAAACTATTTTATCTATTATTTTTATTTGTCTAAATATAAATTTAAGTATTATATATTTTAAATAAAAATATATTTCTTACAAGTCAATTTTTATCACTCATAAATAAATAAATTAAAGTATTTTTATAAATGATAAATTTAGATGCTACATCGTCTTATATTATTTATATAACTGAGAGAGTTTCAAACCTTTTCATTATATTGTCATATTGTTCTTATTAATTCATTCAGAGATATATAACAAAAATTTATTAAAAACAATGTAATACATGAAAAACAGCTAAAATTCTTTTTATATATTCATTCAATATAATTTTTATTACCTACATTATTTGAAAGTTGACACAATTATTTTAAATAAATAAGCATACAAATAAGATAGCTAACATTTATTAAAAAAAAAAAAAAAGAATAAGAAGATAATAATAAATTTACTAATCCAACATGCAAAATCATGTCAAAGGAATCAAAATGGTAATTTCAAAGGGCGATTGATTCCACCAAAAATAACTCTAAATATGACACGTGTCTACTTAAACCCCTTGACTAATTTTAGGGTTCATGTTGCGTTTCACACACAAGATTATCCTCATAAAACGCTCAAATCCATCAAATTCCCTTTTTACCCTTCTTTTAGTCTATTCTTTGCCCTCCACTTTCTTCATGGCCTCTTTGGCCTGCTTCTGCTGCTTCTCTCTCAACTCTTAATGTAACGCTTGTTTCTTGAGAAATTCTGTTGGCAAAAGCGTTTAAATTTCACTGCTTTATCGTTAACCCCATCTGGGTTTTTCACTTTTGCTCCTGAACTCTCTTGTTGTTAGTCCTGGTGTTTGAAATTAAGCGAGACCAAGTTCTCTTTTCTATTTATTTTTATTTTTATTTTTTTACTTCAGTTTTGGTTTTAAAACCCTAGTTATTCTCTCTTTGGGCCTGTTTTCAGCTCTTGGCGGCAGATCATATGAAAGGAAAGCCGGGGTAAGTTTTCTCTTTTGGCTTTTCTTTAATTTCTTCATATATTCTTCAATTTTTGTGGTTTTCATTTATTTATTTAGATTTTTAGTGTTATCCTAGGGTTTCTTGCACTGGGTATGATTGCTTTTATGGGTTTTTAACTGAGTTAGTTTAGTTTAGTATCAAAAACTTATTTCTTGAAGTGGGTTGATTTTCAGCTAATGTAGCAAGGGTGTTATCTTTGAACAATATCTGGGCCATATCATTATCAAGATGAGTACAAATAACCAGGTTTTTGTGTCTTGGGAGGAGCACATTATATGCCATGAGCGCGGTAGCCGTGTGGTTCACTTTTACTTGAAGGATACGCTTGGGGATTCAGTGCTCGCTGTTGTGGGCACTGAGAGGAGTATAAGGCACATGATGTATGTTGTTTCGGATGAGTTCTTGCATGATTATGGATCAGAAGGATTCATTAATAATACATGCACAAAATGGCGAGCAAGACGAGAAGTTGTAGACTGGTTGTCATCAATAGTCTCAAAGTGTCGACCACCGGTTGAATTTTCAAGTACGTAATGCATGCATTTGCAAGTTTTTATAATTCTTTAATAATATTCCTGTAAATGTTTGTATAGTATTTGTGTAAATGTTTGTGTTGTATGACATTATTGTGTAAGTGTTCTTTGTTATTGTAGAATTCAGACTTACCACAAAAGTTCATATTTTTTATCAATTCTGTGCAGTAGAAGAGTGGCACTCAAGCTGCTGGTTTAAGGATTAAGAATTGCATGCAAGGCAGTCTTTTACTAGTTGGGAGCATCAATTCTGTTTTGTTAAATTAGGTCAAATGTTTATGAACGTTAATAGATTTTAAGCATTGTCACAGCTATTGAATATTTCATATTTCCTTAAAAAAGTTTTAATTATTTAGGTATGTGTATATTGTAGAATGACTAACTTTGCTCTTTGATTGTATTAATTTAACTTGCCAAAGTGAAGGGTTGTTGCTGCCTCTAAAATTCTTTAAGATACACTACTGAAATGGAAGAAGACCGGTTGTTGTGATGTTAGTCACAGAATATTAATTACATGCAAGCCATATTCTAAGTTGTTACAGTTATCTAAGGATGAGAAATATAAAAGATTTGTTAATTAATCTAGATTAAACACTAGGTGTCTGTATGACTTTATCTTGTCATGAGTAATGGCATACCCTTGTTTCTGCATTTCTTCTGTTTTAGGTTCTGGTTGGAACTGCGTAAAGATGTATTCTGAAAAAGTCGCCTTAAAGGTTGGAAATCTGTTGCGTGCTATATCCATTTCTCATGTTACATACTGCCCCTTTGCTAGTGATTACCGAAGAAGCATGCTATCGTTTGATCCCTAAATTATGTGACCATGTCTCTAAGTTCTCTACTTTTGGCATTTATAAAACTCATACAGCCACTTGTTGTGGTTTAATTTTTGGATCTATGTATGATTTCTTGTCATTTTTGTCATGCTGACATAGTTATCTTCTTATTCATAAAGGAAAGGCTCAATAGTTTTGCGAATTTACTTATTCATCTTGCTTTTCACTGTTACATTGCCATTCTTTGAGTAAGACTAATATTTGATAACAGATCTACAGGTAAATGATCAAACACAAGATTTTCAATCTGTTGAGCATCTAGCAACTGGATTTACCTATTTACCAGATCAAATGGTATCATTTGTAATTGTTACGTATGTTTTGTAGATATTGATGTATTCGTTTTTTCCAGATTTGAAATTTAATTACAACTACAGGTAATGAGGAAGTTGAAAGTTCAAAATTCAGACATTCAGTGGTCTGGTGTTGCATGGAATTGTGCTAAACAGCTCACTCACTACCCTTCCTTTTGTAGGAATGGAACTACCATAGCTGTAAGAGTCAATGTGTTAATCATTATTTCTACTTTTAGTGGCAAACTTTTCCTTAAGTGCCGTTACTTTTCTTATTGGCATCTGACAGGCTCCCTTTTTTTGTTTGTTTGTCCCCTGATATCCATCCAGGTTCATTCTTTTGTATTTATTATGGCCGAAGAAGAAAGTCACTATCTTGGATACTTGGAAGATATGTACGAAGACAAGAAGGGACAGAAGAAGGTCAAAGTGCGGTGGTTTCACCACAACAAAGAAGTCAAGGGTGTATTTCCTGATCTGAATTCCCATCCTAGAGAAGTTTTCATCACAGCTCATGTTCAAGTGATCAGTGCAGAGTGTGTTGATGGTCTGGCAACTGTCTTGACTCCTAGACATTACGAGAAATGTGTGGCAGTTGTTCCTCACTCTTCGCCATCTAATATTCATATGTGCTTTAGGCAGATCAAAAACAATAAAGTCAAACCATTCACTCTTACTAAATTGCGAGGGTACTCTAGTCAAGCAATCGTCTCTGCTTTAGATGGCCCTCCTGTCTCCAAGCAAAAGGTCAAGGGCCATAAACCGGACGAGGAAGATGTGAAACAATTGACCCTTGACTATCCTGTGAGGATGAGTGCTAAGAGATGTCGAACTGGCAAGGGACAAGGTCTTTATAGTGGTTTTGGTGTGAAAAGTTTTTCTCCTGTGGACCAGATTTCCAATAGTGAAGCTAAATTACCAAAATTGAAGTTAAGGTTGTCGAGGAAAACAATGGGCATTAAGGTGATTATACCACAGTCACCGGCGTGCTTCAAAGTGGATGAGAAAATAGAGCTGCTCTGTCAAGACAGTGGCATTCGAGGCTGCTGGTTCAGGTGTAAGGTCTTACGAGCATCTCCAAAGCTTCTCAAAGTAAAATATGATGATGTGGAGGATGCTGATGGTTCTGGAAATCTAGAGGTATGCAATGCTGTGTGAATTTTAATTTTGAAAATTTTACAGGAATGCACTAAAACCTTTCTGACTGTCCATCCGTCTGAGCAGTTTGCATATGTGCCTGGATAGAATGTTTCCAACCTAAAGGCTTATACGAGGAATGAATTAATTTTTATCTTTGCATTACTGCATAGGAATGGGTCCCTGCATCTAAAGTGGCAGCCCCTGATAAATTAGGCTTGAGATGCCCTGGTCGCCTGACAATCCGGCCATGTCGTCCGGAAGATACGACAGACTTTAATTCGGAAGTTGGTGCACCGGTCGATGCGTGGTGGAGTGGTGGATGGTGGGAAGGTGTTGTGGTTGGTTTTGATCTTTCTGGAAATGATGTCCTGCAAGTTTATCTCCCTGGTAAGCTCTCCTGCCATATGTGATTCATTGTGTTGTCCTGTTCTTATTGGTCATCTTGGTCAATGATCTGATTCTTTGTGATTATTTAGGTGAAGATAAGTTCCTGAGTGTGCAGCGACAAGATGTAAGGACTTCCAAAGAGTGGGTTGGGAACAAATGGGTTGATGTGATGGGAAATCCCAATATTCTCTCCTACATTTCTGCAAACATCAGACCTAGCTCAATGCTTTCTGTGCTCTCTCCTATTGCAGAAGGACCGGGTAGTGGTAATACTACATCCCGGGAGCAGGTAGTGGTAAACCCCCAAGTTGAACCTGTTGACAAAGATAAACAAGAATTAGCCGGTTTACTCATGCCTGATGACCTGAGAAAGCTGCATTATCACAATGATGAAGATGAAACTATCAATCGCATTGATGAAGATGACAATCAGGATGCTAATGATAATGATAACGACAGGGATTCTGACAACAAAGCTGAGTTAGTTTCTTAAGACAATATCAAATCTGCCAACAGGAGGTCCAAAGTGGCAGAAGCCCTCAAAGGGACCGTTTAAGTTGTACAATAGACAGTACAGGTGCAGTGGAGGAATTTTGACCTGCAATGGTAAATGGTGGTTCTGTTGTTTGTGTATATAACATAGATCAGAGTTGGCATAGTGATATACTCAGAAGAGGATTCCCAAGTTTCTAACCTCAGAAAAAATGGCAGATGTATAGCAGCAGTATAGAATTGAGATAAAATTGAAGAAAATTTTAGGTTTAAGGGTTTATAGCAGTAAATGAAGTTGTGCTTTTGAACCCAAAGTTAGTAAGCTAAGTGGACTAGTGCAGTTATCCTTTTCATCTTATAAGCATATATCTTTACAGAGCGGTCAGTTCCAGGTTATAACTGTAAAGGTTTATTATATAGAGTGTTTTGGGTTTGCTAAAGAAATCAAATAATGGACCCCAATGGCTCCATTCTTACCGTTTGTACGAAGGAGAATTATCAACTCATCTCCTCTATGTTTTGAGGAATTTCATTTACATGTTAAAGTATGTAATTATATACTTTCCCTTGTATCAAGGCACCATTGTTGCTTATATCAAGCAACATAATCAAGGTTATTTTAGTAACTTTAATTGGAAGCGTTGAATGCGCCAGTTCGGCCTGTAAATCTCAAATTCATTCGTTTTTCTCCCTTGCCTTAATTTTGAGGGTCACTCCGAACATTGTTTATAAACTCATTAAATTATTTTAATATTATGTAGTTTTCTGAAATTATAATAATGAAATTTTTCATTATCTTCTATTAGAGAGTTATAAACTATGGGTTAATAGTAAAATATACATATATATATATATATGTATTGTATATTATCACATACCTCTCTTAAAATATTAAAAACTATTATATAGATAGAAAGTTCTCTTACTATTAGAGTTAACCGTTGGTTAGCCCTAAATTTTAAGGGTATAATTATAAAAATATTTTAATTTTGACTTTGTTTTCCGATCAGTATGTACACTTACCTCCTGCTTTCCATCACCACTACCAACAACTCATCCTCTTCTTCCTCGATACCCACCATTGCTACCTTTGTACCTCTATACCCACCACTTCGTCAACCATACCCACCCCAATCACCACCAAAAACTCATTCTCTTCTTTCATACTATCCACCACCACTATTTTTATATCCACCACTCCTCCGACCACACCTATACCCATCACCACAAAAAACTTATCCTCATCGTCCATACCCACAACTCCCTCCTCTGGCCATACCTACCACCACCACCACCAAAAACTTATTCTTCTCCATCGATAACTCATCCTTCTTCACATCCACCACCATTACCTCTATACTCATTACTCTTCTCTAACCATATCTATCACTTCCATCACCAAAAACTCATCTTCCTCCTCGCTTAATCAGGTTAATCGAAAACTTATCAAAGTTTGATCACAAATTCTTTATCTTATTTTGACTCATTAAAATATTTAAAAAATTAATAAAATAAATTTTCTTACTCAAAAGTAAAGTACTTTATATTCACTAATCATTAGATAGTAAGTTATAGTTGAGAAATAAATAATTTTTCAAGAAAAAAAAAGAAAATGAGTTGAAAGCATTTTCATAACTACATATGTTAGTGTTAGTCAAGTTACGGTTAAGGGGAGGTATATGATATAAAGGTAATACTTTCTATGTATATAATAGTTTCTAATACCTTAGAAGAGGTATGTGATAATACTCTTATATATATACACGTACACATACCTATTTTCTCACCTAAGTCAAGCATAATGTTTTTCTGATAACTGTCTTCGCTGCAATAGCCTCTAATAATTTTTATTCTGAATATTAATATCAAGTCCCCATTTTTTTTCTTTTTTATTTATTTTTTTTCTATCCACCATCATTGAATTTAATTAGAATTTTTTTACTTTGTATTTAAATTATTGACTTCGATGGATATTATTTTTTATTAGGATTTTATTTATTAAAGATAAAACTAATATATTTAGAACTTCAGTTTCAAAGATATTATACTAACATTAGATGAATTACTAAAGAAGGAAAAAGATGCTTCATGGGAGCAAAAAAATATATATTCTTTTTCATATAGATTTAGGATATTATAGTCAAACCATCAATTTTATTAGTAAACTAGTAAAATTTTGATGAATTGTAACGGTATGACCTTTAGAAAAGATTTACAAACTATGTAATTGTTTATTATTTCATCAAAACTCAAGGACCCATATGTTAATTACCGTTCATTATCTACGTACGACTGCCTGGGAGAGTGCCATGCGCGGGTACAGTAGTAATTCTCCAGTTGATGAATAAAAAGTGGAGAGGTGAAAAGAATAGCAATTTTGCAATTTAGCAAATTTTTTGTCTTTCCATTTCTCGTGTGATAATGAATATAACAGCAAATTTTACAATTTGAACAAGAGACGATCCTGCTTGTTCATGGTGGAGCTAGGCCCTTTTTGACAAGCATGTCATAAACACTGTCAATTTTGCTTGGCTCCATCTTGAACAGGCGATGAGCATCAGCTTTCTTATTGACATTGCCGCTGAAGATCTCCCTTGATATGATTTCTTGCATCCTAAGGTAGAGTGGCGGAGCTAGCATGATCTCGCAGCACAGGCGTTTCTCCTGCAAACACAAAAGAGCATGAATGAGAACACCGACTTGCCAGAAAACATGCAGATAAACAGTGACATACAGAAATGCAACACCTAAGTAAGAACATTTATTGCAATTGCACACTTACAGCTTCAGACAGTAATTGGGTTTCGTTGAATCCCATGATGTCCAGATTGTTTATATGGCTTGAAGAAGCCCGTGCAGCAGGTCTATTTGACTCTTTGCCCACAGAATCTGAAGCCATGAAGGCATTTGCACCGCCCTGACTACTTGGACCGGCATGGGCACTGTCTTTTGCTCGGCGAGAAGCTTCTTCAGCTTCCCTTCTCCGTTTTAATTCAAGGTATCTATCTGCCTCAGCTGATGTACGGCAACCAGCAGCTCTGGCTTCCTGTATAAATTGGAATTTTGATTTTGTTAGATTGCAACATTCATGTATAACAAGAGATAACAGATGATAACTATACCTTTAGATCTTGAATTCTTTTCAGAGTTCGGTGCTCCGCAATCACTGTCTGCATCAGATCTTCATACTCTTCCTTGGAAAGAAAACGCATGAAGACATCGTAACGCCGACATATCGCCCGCTCTTCCAGTGACAAGTCCTTCTCAAAAGGACTAAGATGCAACAAACCTCTTTCAAGGATGAAATCCTTCCTACGCTTCCGCTCATCAAGTCTGTTTTAACCATAAAGCAAGCAGTTAGAATTATGAAACAATCTGAGTGATAAAGGTCCTACCATGTAAGAAACTCAGATTATTTATTCTATACCTCTTTGAATAGATGCGTAGCACACGGAGCTTTATCTCTCGCTCTTCTTCAGCGTCAGTATCTTTGAATTCCATTTCAGCAAGTAATTGCTCCGCATCATTGTCATACTCAGGATCAAACTCTTGTCTTTTCGGGTTATAACCACTCATATCAACTAACGATGGGCCATCATTAGCTGCAGAGATTGGTTTCTTCCCCTTAAAACTTCTCTCTGTTTGAGGATCTGCTACAAGATATAAACAGTATAATTGGGTACTATGTTTATTAATTAGAATCTGGCATCTCAACCCTAAGAGCAACAGAAATCAACCATTAATTCGCTACATAACCAGCAAGTCAAGAATGCATGAACACTCACCAGCATTTAGGCCACGGCCAGAGGGTCCATCTTTTTGCATTTCTTCAACTCTAAAGACGTTAAGGAATTTAGAATAAGAATTCCACTGACTAGGAGGCATAAGAAGACATAATATTATTAAGATAACACACATATATATAGTTGAGAATAACAGCCATACTTGACCCTTGAAGGAGAAAACGGAGATTCTTCCTTCACCATTAGTTCGCCAGGCATGCTAGATCCTGCAGCAGCTACAAGCAATTGATGGAAATAAGTTTTTATCACTACGAGGCATTTAATTAAAAGGAGGGGAACCAAAATAAGCAACATGAAAACCTTTCTTGTCTTCACTATGTCCTTTAGCCATAGCAAGAAGCTCCTTTCTGTTTTTCCCAACAACATGAGACATGTCCTGGAGAGAAAAAAGTTTCATGACTTAATTATTCAGAAAAAAAAAAAAAAACTAAAAGGAGAATTGACTTTGCTCAAAATGACTTACTGGGAGGGGAAAGAATGGGGAGTTCATATACACACTGTTATAGTGTTCGATACAAAGTTCTTTGGTCTTTGTACCCACGTGTTCTGCAACTTCTGCCCAGTTCCCCAAGCCATACATTTCAATTCCCTAAAATTCACAAAAGTTCAGCAAAAGGAAGGTTGAATACAAATTTTCTCCACAAACCAAATATTGGCTCAGCAGACAAAAAGATGATACTCATTCCACACGTCGAAAGGGAAAAGGAAAATTGAAACACCTCTAGAAGCAATATTTCATCATCTGCATTCCAATCAGGGCATATGAGAGGAAAAGATAGGTTGTCCTGTCCAAATGTACCACAACATGAAAAAATAAGTAAATAAACAAAAAGGGAAGAAAGTTTTAAATGATACAGAAAACAGTTGCTTGAATATTATTCTTTATCTCCACATCATGAAGCCAAAAGTTTCAAGCCTTTCAGCCTTCAAGCAAAGTATAGTCACAATTATTGAACTTTCCAGTTCATGAGAACTGCAAATACAGGCAAAAGTTTATGGACATGGAAATTCTAAAATTGAAGGAAAGTATTAGTCTTACTGACCATAACCCTGTAAGGGTGATTGCTCTTGTGGGGCGTCACTTCAGCTCCGACAGTGAAGCACTCTATACACAGGTCAAAATCAGGACACACTGCACACTTGATACGGATTTTCCCAGTAATGTCTTTGTTGCAATAATTGCAGTGGTATGAAGCCCTTTTCCCATCACTTGATCCTTGACCTAATTTCAAACAAATTTAAGAAGTGAAAGGTAAATGTCACAAAATGCATAAATGTTACTTAGAGCAAACTCTAGCTACATTCAGTAATTTCAACCAAGAGATCGCAGTTTCCAATGACATGATGGTAGAAGAGTACCTGCAGCAGCGGAATCTGAATTTTCGTTGGAGACATTCTTCTTTCTCCTTGACCTCCATGAACAAAAATGAGGATTCAGATGAAAGTAAGACGGAAAATCTCCATTAACACAAAATATAGGAAGAATTACGACCACTCGAACAGGGTATGGGAGAATAAAGCCATAAAAATCTCCAGTCTCCAATTCCAAACTCACACATACTAGAGCAAAACTTTTAGAATTTCAGAAATGTTTTGGACTTCAGTAGAAGCATTCAGCTTCTGAACAACCATTACACAAAATAAACTAGCCGAAATGCAGCAACCCAGTTAAACAAAGAACCAACACAAAATGGGAACAGGAATATGGAAAACAAAAAACAAAAACAAGCATTCAAAGTTAAAGACAACAATTTATGAAAATGAGAACAAACCTTTGAGTGGGGTCTTCATCATTAGAGTGAAAGTTCCCACGAGAGCGGCCCATATCTTTCTGAAGCTGAATTAGCTCGCGAGCAACGGCTGATTATATGTAAATGTGAAGATTATTTTGAAATGCAATGACAAGAACGAGCGAGAGGGTGGTATTTATAGAGTGAAAGAAGTGAGTAAAAAACCCTAAAATTCTCAGATAAGTATGAAAATTAAATGACTGCTAAAATAGGAGATAATGGGATTTTCCATTTTAGGGTAGGAAATAGTGGGCTTACTTCAAAACAAAAATTTCTCAGATTTTTTAACGTCTCTGAGGATTTGGATTGAATTTTATGCTGAGAAAATGTTAACTGTGGACTGTAATGTGTAAGTGCTGTTGTGTCATTGACATATGTAATGCAAAACAGAAATGAGAAATTAAGTATGGTAATAAAGTTACACGTCAACTGGGTTTGGATTATCTGGTAATTCTGGTTCTGTAAGGGGTGTTTGTTTGGAAGGAAAGTTATGGTGACAACCAAGAAAAATTTTCCTTCTTTAAATTTTTTTGGGTCCACTTGAATAAAAATAATATAATATAATTTAGACGATACAAAATTGGTAGCAAATAATAGCACCTTTTCTTAAAATTTTTTGAAGCAATAATTTAATAAATCATTAATTTACTCAAATGTTATTATCTCGATTTTATAATCAGTTAAGGAACTAATCAACTTTTTAAGGAAATAATCACTTTTGAGGAAATTTTAGTGGATGAGCAAAAATTATGTGTAAACTCAGAAAAGAGCAAAAATGGTGACCAGGATGTTGTGCTGGAAATTACTTTAGCCCAGACACTTTTGGGCTCTTTTATTATCTTGATTTTTAAATGCACCCCATCAATTCACCTTTCATGAGAAGGGGTGTATTCAGGACATATACAAAACCCAAAAGAAAACCTATTTGCAATCATATTTTGGAGTTAGCTTTTTAATAAAATAAAAATACAAACTAATAACAATACCGACAATACATAGCAGTCGATTTCTTTTTGGTCCCGCGCTTGCTAGTAGAAGATGTTTGAATTTCGATTGGTGGTATTGCAACATGTGCCATATTTGAGGATTTCGAAATTTCTAAAGTCAATAATGCTTGTATTACTTTCAAAAGGTCATTATTTATTTCCGATGAAATCACAGTAGAAAACCTTATCGCAACTTATAGCAGACAAACTGTTATGTTTATCAAAAAAAAATCTTTTAAGACTCATCGTTATTTGATGATGGTGGTATATTTGGAGGCGTCGCCATTACTATATTTCTCCTAAAAAAAAATTCTTATGATAGATAATAATTGTTATGGATTAACATATAACTATATATAAAAAAAAAAAAAAGGTGTAGAATGAGTTTTGATAAAGTAAATAAGAGTGATAAATTAAAAAAAAAAGGAATATACATTATAATAGAAATATTAATAAAAAGAGTATTGCAAAAGAGCTAACAAAGAAAATAATAGAAGAAATTTTAATTTTTCATGAGATGCCTTACAATTGTAGTTACAACTATATATAGAGAGAGGAGTACAAGATGAAAATTACAATCGTTATAACAAAGTTCTTTTCACATATTCAACGATATTTACATATAATAGAATATGTTTTAACGGCGTCTATACTCTCTATGATAGGTGTAATTTATAACTTCATACACGTGCCACTTTGTATTACTGTTGCTTTGCCAAATATAAAATGTACAACATTATACATTTATCTCCATTTAATACAAAATCTCATTTTCTATGATATTTGTTTAGAAATTATACCTATTTTCTTAGTCATTATATTCATACTTATTTTTTGAGAAAAATATTTCTTTTTTTAAAATTTTTATACACATATACGTTTTAAATAATTTTCACTTAATAAAGTGAGTATGTTCCTCTATTCACAATAGGAATGGGCATAAGTAACGGAATAAACATGGAGTAGGCGTGTGCAATTTCAAGTTCGGTTTACTTTAGTTTTGAACCTAAATAAACCAAACTCTAAAAAAGATCAAATCAAATTAAACTAAAATAATCTGATTAGATTTTTTTCAAAAATTAATTTGAGCTTTGACTTGAGTTCAATCATTTTCATTTCTTTTATAAAAAATCAATAATAATTTTGGATGTTTAACTTTTATAAATAAAAAGGTATATAATGATCAACTTTTTATTTTTAAATTTCAATTTAATTTATTTTGATTTTTTATTTAGTGAATCAAATCTCACAGTTATTAGTTTTCGCAAAATCACATTAAATATAATGAATAGACTATAAAACTAATCTGAACTTATCGGTTTAGTCTTCGTTAGGTCTTTTTGCACATCCCTAACATTAACCATCGAGTACTTTTAAATTTATTAAAGTAATAATTTAATAATTATAGAACATATAATTAGGTTTGCTATTGAAGCTATTCATCAATAATGAGTAAAAATTATCAAATAGACTACTGTCTTTTAAATTTATCTAATCTATATTTAATACCTAATTATGAACATCTATATAATATCAATAGTAAATATATATAGTTATTGTGTGATTTCTTACAACCATAGTTACAATTATATATAAATGGAGTGAAAGATATTAAGAAATAAACATTATATAACGAAGTCCTTTTCTCTTATTTAATAATACTCACACAGTGGAGTTCGTGTTGACTTTAGTCAAAATAAATTGTCCCTTGAACTTGAATGCATCTCACACGCTTTCTTGTAAGAATCTAACGGGCAACATGTCTGATAAATTTAAATTATTATAGGAATAATTTCGCTTTAGTGTCTAATATTTTATGAAATTACCGTTCAAATTAAAATAAAATTAATTATCCATGTTTTCTAATTTACATTTTTTTAGTTCTTATTATCTTAGTCAATGTCATTTTAATAACCTTATTTTAGGCTCTAATCAAAACTTTTTTCAGTTTCTTCTCATTAAATTAGAAAAAAAATTATTTGTAGATTTTTAGTACATCTTTTTATAAAAAAAAAATGACACTAAAACTTTACATGTGATAGAATAAATAAATGTTGTGAATTGGTGAGTGTATATTCGTGAAAAATTAATTGTATTGTTTTGATCGATACACTTGAGGCAAATTATGAGTTACTTTGAGTCTTATAACATTATTAAATTATCCAACTAGATTTGGTTTCTTTCAGATATGGAAGTAAGATAAAGATAAAATATTTAAAAATATTTGTAAAATAGAGTTAAAATTATTGACTAAATTATAATTTCATCAAACATTAAGACTGGAGTGTAATTCTCGCAATCATTGGATTTTATCAAACCGCTTTTGCGTCCATTTCTCACAATACAGACTGCTGATTGGTTCGAGTAGTTTTTCAAGTCAATGCAATTAGTCATTATAAACTTTACTAACAAATTCAGAATCGTCATGTCATACGTCAATCTCTGTACTTTTCTCTCTTTAGTTTATTTAACCTCCCGTTTCCCATAACTTTCTCCTATTATCCAAACATATATGGATGTGTGTATATATATAATCCATGATTTTTCATCAGGTTTCAATCTCACTGCATCTTCTTTCATCTACCTCTGCAAGTCAAGTTTCCAATTCCAAATCACCAATCAATCAATGTCAACTTGTGTCTACCGCTCCAGGAATGAAATCTGCAAGCGATTGTGTTCTTCAGAATCCAACCAGTGCTTCACCGGCAGTTCAATTTACAGGCTTGTCAAATTCTGCAAACCCAGTTTGGGAAATCTTATCCATGTTAACGGGGATGATGATCTATGGTTGAAAATTCGGGAGGAAGCTGAATCAGACGCGAAACAGGAGCCGATTTTATTGAGTTACTATTGTTCTTCAATTCTGTCTCAAAAATCATTAGAATCTGCACTCGCAAATCAGCTAGCAGTCAAGTTAAGCAACCCCAGTCTTTCCAGCGACACGCTCTTCCAGCTTTTTCTGAGCGTTTTTACAGAAGATTCAGAAATCAGGGCGGCGATTAGAGATGACTTAAGAGCTGTGAGAGAACGTGATCCTGCTTGCATTAGCTATGTGCACTGTTTACTAAATTTCAAAGGCTTTTTAGCCTGCCAGGCTCATAGAGCAGCACATAAATTTTGGTCACAGGGCAGAAATGTCATTGCTCTGCTAATCCAGAGCCGGGTCGCGGAGGTTTTCACAGTGGACATACATCCTGGAGCAAAACTCGGACGGGGGATATTGATCGATCATGCCACGGGAGTTGTGATCGGAGAGACGGCGGTGATGGGAGACAATGTCACAATTTTGCATAACGTGACACTTGGTGGTACAGGGAAAGTTTCTGGGGACAGGCATCCGAAAATTGGAGGCGGGGTGTTCCTGGGAGCAGGAAGTAAAGTTTTGGGAAATATTAGAATTGGAAATGGGGCAAAAATTGGTGCTGGTTCAGTAGTCTTAAAAGAAATTCCTCCCGAAAGTACGGCAGTAGGAAATCCTGCTAGATTACTTGGAAGAAAATAAATTTGCATTCCTTACAGAGAATTCAACTTTGATGTTGAGTTGTATAATTGGTTTCTCCATAATCCATAATTTTTTTTGTAATATTCTGAAAAATTCGTTTAATTAAGAGAGTTGGTTTTCTTGCCGCAATGCTTTGTTTTTATTCTATTTATTTAACGCATCTAAAACTTGGTAAAGTATCTGTAATTGGATATCATGCTAGAGAGGTTTTCAAAACTCATGATCTTGTCTTTGCACAAAGGCCTAGATTTTTCAGCCCTCCAATTCTAACAAATTGTGGTTAATTACAAAGATTGCATCCACCAGTGTGGTGATTATTGTAGGCAAATTGAGAAGCTAGTTAAATCTATTCGTGGGTTTCCAGGTTCATTGATTAATTTTACAGAAAAGATCACTTTGTTCACAAGCGTGCAGTTAAATTTGCAGAGCAGCAATTGGGAGCAAATGGGAACACCAATATGAGGCATTTGTTGATTTAACTACAGAGATGTTGTCATTGTTACCACGTTTTGTTTTGGCCGAAATTTCCTCTTCAAAAGTAAATATTTTAATGTAATTAGTGGGAGAAAAGGTAAATTTATGAAGCAAGCTGAGGAAATAAGTTGAAAATCATATATAAAGAGAAAATTTGTAACAATTCACATGGATTTCCTTACTATAATGTTTCTATCTAATTGACCTTGAATGTTAAAAAAGTATTAAATGACTAAAATAACCTCTTCAGCATATATTAATGAACCGTAATTCTACCATACTTTTATCTATTTCCTTTCTTTTTTGTTTTAAACTCCGAAGCTAATAACCTATATGCAACTCTTGAGATTCAGGAAGTAATACTATGTTTCGGCAAAAAAGACACCAAAGAATTTTATGATAGAATAGTATGGCGAAAATTTGAAACCAAAACCAATAAAATCCTCGTAACAGTGTAACACTAATCCTTCATAAGTAGATTTTCATCGTCTTGGGAAGTACAATATGCGAAATATGATTCAAAATAGAGGAACGTGCTGTGCATATCGTATATATATATATATATATATATATATATGTACGTATCATACTTTTAAGAATAAGTACTGTAAGGAAGTCAAATCTCATACGTCGTTTTCCAACCTTGACAGCTATATATAGCTGAAGATGAAATGAAAATCTTCAAGAATCATTAATAGCTTTTTTTGCGAACCAAGATTAAAAGAATGTCAGCTATATGTACATGGAGGCCTTCGATGAATATCATTGCGATCAAACAGATGAACGGAAGTACAAAAGCATACAACCAAAAAGTCCTAAAGAAAAATTGTACACGTTTTGTTTAGGTCAGATACATATATATAGTTATGCCAAATTAACATTTATATATATATATATATATATTTACACTACTTCCTCCGGACTCCGGAGCATATATACTAGCAGTACCAGGGAACAAAGGCGCCTGTCTCTTTTAGCCCAACCTCTCTGTTAAAGAGCCTATATTATATCTAGTGGATGGGAATCGCCCCCTTCTTTTGGGACTGAATCTAACCACACCTTTGGTAACTTCATTATTTCCTGACTGACATGCTTTTTCTCTCTCACCCCCAACGTTAATTGGCCAGGTGCTACAGCACTAAAGCCCTATCTGGTAACCAATAATTCTCGTCGTATACAGGGTAATAGGGATCCATCGCCAGATCACAAGCTAGCTCCGCTTCGACTCCATAAATTAAGCAATCAAAGATAAGATTGAAGAGAATGAAACCCACGTTGTGGTCATATACACTACAAAAAAATTGTTTGTATAAGTTTGATCCTTTTGCAGAATTTTTTTCAGGCTTTAACAAATTAGAAGGATAAATTTACTCTTCAATTAAGTAAGTGTATATAGACACAAGATACAATTTTTCATTCAATATATTATCTTGCGAATCGTAATTTAATATTTTGCAAAACATCTTGTTAGATATTATATTCTTGCAGACATACGTCAATCACAATATTACTTTTGTCTTATTATATATCATGCTATCTCTGTTGTTACAAAGTTTATAAAATATTATATTTAATTTACATGCGGCCAAGCGACCAGCAAGTCAAATATCTCTATATTTTATTCAAAAATAACGAAGAAATAATTCCACAATGGCGAGCTAGCTAGGAAAATTTTAGCACTTTATTAATATATTATATTATTAAATTCATTCATGTATTTTACAAACGAGATTCCAACAAAATTAATTGAATCAGTTTATATCTTTCAATCAGTAAACTTATTCTCATACCATGTGCTTCAATATATATCCAGTTAGTTTAATTTACGTCTAATTTCTTTCACCAAATTTTTTTTTTTTAAAATAAATGAAATTTCTTCATAAATTTTATTTATTTTTTGAATGATGTTATGCGTAAATAAGATTATAATCAATAACATAAAAAATAAAATAAAATTATCACATAAAATTTGAAATTTTGTTGATCTAATAATGAAAACTGTGGAGGTAAATGATTGAAATTTATAGGGTTACGAGAGCAAACTGATTGTCGAACTTTTGTTGAAAATCAGAATAATAACATCTAAGTCCCTAATTGTTATGTATTATAAATAACAAATATACTTTTTCTGTTGTAACAAATAGATCTCATTATAATAAAATTAATTTTCAATTTTAAATTTAGACCATCACAATATGATCGCATGTGGGAGTATGTAACATAACACTTCGGTTATTTCAATAAAAATAAGCTACTTAATTGTTATAAATAAACACATGCGTCCTTATTTATAAAATTATAAAAATTTGGAGACTCAACTATTATTATTATTATGGTCAAAATCCATATATACATACATATATATATATATATAGACAATATATTTTATAGAATATGTAATGGCGGGCAATAACATTATAAAATATTCCACAACAGCGAGCTGCATTCCGTGCATGAACTGAATAGCAGCCAAATCGTCAACATGACATATAGTTGGTGAGTAACTTTAACTTATGCTATATACTTTCCTAGAATTCTTTGATTAATTTGTGTGTGTATATGTATATATATATGTAAGATCACACATATGCATATATATGACAATTAATTTGATGCAAATAAATTACAAAATAGAGGATCTTATAATTAATTAAATCGTAAACTTTAACAAAGATTTTTGTCTTATTAATTATATAGCTAGTTATTATATATATATATATGTTATCATCCATCAATGACATCGAAGTATATTTGCATTATATCCCAAATCTCCAATCTTGGTATCACAAACGATTCTTAATTTTTATCACAACATTTTTGACAAAGCATGCACATTCAACATAATTACTACCGTGTAAGTACCATTTATTTTATAGCTCACCGTTGTTGACAATTATCAACACTTTAAGTATAAATTACCAGTTGTTGATTAATTTCTGAAATCAACCCAATATTTATCTCATATTTCTTGATTTCTCTTCAATGGTGATCATGAATCTCCAACTTGATTACTTCTCCATTACTAGCTTTCTTGTTTTTCTTGTGGTCTTGTTTAGAATAGTTTCAGATTGGAAGAAGAAATCTACAAACCTCAGGCTCCCTCCAGGCCCCTCCAAGCTACCGATTATCGGAAGTGTTCATCACTTGATCGGTATGGATGTTGATCTCCCTTATCATGCATTCGCTGATCTTGCCAAGAAATACGGTCCTCTGATGCATCTACAGCTGGGACAAATGTCTCTTGTCGTTGCTTCATCGGCCAAAATGTTTAAGGAGTTGATGAAGGAGAACGACCTCGCCATTTCTCAGAGGCCTGTGCCGTACGTCGCCAGGGTCCTGAACGATGCCGGAAGAGATATTGCCTTTGTCCCCTACGGAGATTACTGGAGACAAATCAGGAAAATTTCCAGGATGGAGCTTTTCAGCGTCAGGAAAGTTCAGTCATTGTATTACATTCGCGAAGATCAATCAAACAAGATGATTGATGCCATTCGGGGATCATCAGAAACAGTAATGAATCTAAGTAAAGCTGTTTCGGATTACACGAGTACGGTTGTTGCAAGAGCGGCGTTCGGCAGCGGATGCAAGGATCAGGATAAGTTTATCAAGTTGTCCCTGGAAATGGTGGCCGCGGCTGGAGCTGTCAGTACTTTGCCGGATATGTTCCCTGCTCTAGGGTTTATTCCCATACTCAGCGGGAAGAAAGCTTTCTTGCAGAATATCCAGAAGGAAGCTGACAAAATCTTGGATTACATCATTGATGAACATATTCAGAGAACCAAGAGCAAAGATTACGACGGCAAGGAATCAGACAAGGAAGATATCGTCGATGTTCTTCTCAGGCTTGAGAAAACCGGCGAGCTTGAAATCCCCATCACCACTCAAGACATCAAAGCTGTGATTTGGGTAAGAATACATTTCTTCTTCCGTATTAATTTTTTCGTAGAAAAGAAAGCCGATCAGGATTCAAACCCTAAATTTTTTCTGACGATTATTGTTATATATAATAATTTTTACAGAGTGTATTTGCCGGAGGAACGGATACATCATCAACAACAACATTATGGGCAATGTCAGAATTGATGAGAAATCCAAAAGTAATGGAGAAGGTGCAAGCAGAGGTAAGAGAAAAGCTGAAGGGAAAGAAGGAAATTTTGGAGGCAGATATTCAGGATTTACCATACATGAGAGCAGTAATCAAAGAAACTCTAAGACTAAGAATTCCAGGTCCATTGTTACTCCCAAGAGAAACCATGGAACCAATCGAAGTTGATGGGTATGTAATTCCGGAGAAAACCAAAATTCTGTTCAATGCATGGGCAGTAACAAGAGATCCTGAACTCTGGGAAAATCCTGAGAGTTTCATTCCGGAGAGATTTATTGAAAAACAGATAGATTTCAAGGGAACGAATTATGAATTCACACCATTTGGATCAGGAAGAAGGATTTGTCCAGGGATGAATTTTGGCATAGCAAATGTAGAACTTCCATTGGCTAAATTACTCTACTACTTCAATTGGCAGCTTCCCCACGGGATGAAACCAGAAGACCTCGACATGACTGCAAAATTCGGTGTTGTCTGTGGAAGGAAGAATGACTTGTTTTTGATTCCTACTCCTTACAATATTGAGGGACAAAATTAAACTGAAAATTTCTCTCGGTGTAAGATTTAATAATGCATGTGGCTATATATGTGTGTAATGGATCGAATAAAAGAAATGATCCGAAATGGAGAAAATCGAATGAATCATGTTTTGTTAAATTTAGTTAGCTTTGTGGTGTATTGAAAAGAGGAGTTGATTGCAAACAGAGGAAATGAATTTGACTGTTTGTCGTGTTTTGTAAAAGAGAGCTCGCGGCTGTTGCCGCCGGCGCCTAATTATTCTTTTTTTTTTTTTTCTCGACAAGCATCAGCAGCTATGGTTTTTAGGTCAATTTTGATGTGTTCGAATTTGGGCCTATGATAAAATGGCCCAATTATTCTGCCCTTCAAGAATAAAAAATCAAAGAAATAATCTCTTGACTTTATAACAACGTGCTTTAATTTAATTTTTGATTGTTTTGCAATATTCCCCCAGGAGGATTGCGATTTTGTATTTCCGTTTTATATATTCAATTAAAAGTTCAATAAAATTGACCCTTCAATAATACATCTGATCTAAGAAAGCCTGTAAAATGTACCAAATATTTTTGATATTACTATCAAAGTAGCTTATTGCAGCTCTATTATATAAATTTTTTATTTGTTTGTTTCTGTATTTATTTTGCTTACATGTGATCAATAGTTTATGGATAGTAAGTCAATTTGAATGCGGCAAATTATATTGTAGTTTGTGAATATTATATAGCATTATTGAAAGGCGAAGTTATTTTGGGTAGTCTCAAACCAATTTATTTATGAGAGAGTTTATTCCTACAATCTTATTTAATTAACTTTTTATTTTATTTTATATCAGTTCAGATTACATCAACTCTAAAGAGAGGATTTGAAGAAATCAAATTAATAATAAGTAGGATTATTGAATTTTTTCTTTTAATTTAAGAACTTAGTTTTTCATACCAAAATATATGTCATACAATAATCTTAACAATAGGCGGTATTTTAAAGATATATTAAAACCTAAAAATTTAAATCTAAAAAAAAAATCCAACCACTCGAACTTTATTTTAATGTATCCCAGCTAATTCAACCTTCAAAGAAGTTGATTAAATGATTAAATTAATTTAAATATAAAAATATTCTTATCCAATTACTTTAAATTTGTCTAAATCTTATTGTAATATAATAAATATTGAGATCCTAAACTGCAATGCAAAAAAATTACAATTCTTCCAATGAACTGTATTTTACGAAGGGCCATTCAAACAAGTTTAGCATTATAGGGACAATAATCAATGCCTTTACATGCATGTTATAAAAATCTTATGTGACAATTAAGCTGTTCTTCTTTCACTATCTCTCTAACAACCTAAATCCTTAACCATCCCCTAACTTACCACATTGATGATAAAATAAAGAAAGGAATAGAAATAGATGGATAAAGTATAATAGAGAGACAGAGAGAGAATGCGAAAAGACAAGTCTACTTCAAATAGAAATGTTTATTTAGAAAAATAAATAAAGAAAATTGACATATATAACTAATTAATTAATTGGCGAGATTATATATAGTCTTGAACATAATCACACGCATTGTGTGGTAATGGTATGTCAAAGATTTTAGAACTTTACACATGGGTTTCTCTTAAAATTGTTGGAAATATGTATGGCGGCTCGTTAAATTTGATATTAATGAATGGAACTAATTTCATTGACATTAATGGAGGATAGATGAGACTGTATAAGTGTGGTACGCGTCACCTAATTTAGGTTGCTTCTTCAAGCATGTAAGTATATATATATATATATGCATTCATACATACATATGCTTTGTTTGCCCCATCTAATCAAATAGTTAATGGCATGATCCCATCAGATTAGACCCACCCACGTGTTAATTGTTACAAACTAATTAGCCCATTTAATTTCATACCCAAGTATTAATTCAATTTTTTCAAAAGAAAATTCTTAATTTTGGATGAAATTTTTTATGCTTGTTTTAAAGGATTTGTGTAGTTACGACTTATAAACTTTTAGTATAAATGACTTATTTAATTGACTTGATTAATTTTTTTGTGGTTTCAGTAATTGTAGTAGTGTGTGTGTGTGTGCCTAGAGTATTCTCAAATCAATTTATTAATTTACTGTGATATGTTCTAACATATTTAGTTTTAATTACTATATATATATATATATATTTATCAATTGATTCAGCTAGTTTACATCAAATCAAAAGAGAGAATTCAAGGAAATTTAATTAATATATAACTAGCATTTAATTAAGTTTTTATTATTTAATTAAGAACGTAGGTTGTCATACCAGATTATTGCAAAACTCTGCAGCCACCCTTTTCTGACTTTCTTTATCGACTAGGTGGTGGATATCAAGCGTTAAATGATGAAAGTAAAAATTAGTAGGTGGTGGTTGTAAATTCGGAACATATAAATAGTGTTTCCATTTCCATCATTCATCATCTCAAAATTCATTTCTAACATCTTCTTGTAAATGTTTCTTTCTTCGATCCATTGCGAGAGAGAGTGGATGTGTTGCTTTCCTACTTAGTAGCTAGAGAAAGGTTGGAGCTCCTTTGTGTGTAGTAAACTTATTCTTATTTTTACCCGTGGATGTTTTCTATTGAAGTTGCAGGTGCAAATCACATTACCGGTTTTCTGACAAATATATTAAGAGCTCTCTCTCTCTCTCTCTCTCTCTCTCTCTCTCTATCTCCATCTATATATATATATATATATATATATATAACCCACATAACACAATAACCTGTAGTCTCTCTATGCTCTTTCAAGTTTCGAAAGACATGGAGCTCCAAAATTTCTTCTCTTTCACCATTTTTCTTCTCTTCCTCGTATTACTCTTTAAAACCTTATTAGCATGCAGATCAGGCAAAAGAGCAAAATCACACACCAAAAATGTTGGCCAATTGCCCCCGGGACCTCCAAAGCTACCTCTTATAGGAAACTTGCACAATTTGATAGGGCACAAATTGCACCACCGTGCACTTGGTGATTTGGCCAGGAAATATGGTCCATTGATGCACCTAAAACTCGGTAAAATGTCGATAGTGGTGGTGTCTTCACCTAAAATGGCTGAACAAGTTATGAAAACACACGATCTCATGTTTGCACAGAGGCCAGAACTTTTGGTAACCAAAATGTTGCCTAATAATGCTGGCACAGATATTGTCTCAGCTCCTTATGGTGATTATTGGAGACAAATGAAGAAAGTGTGCGTACTGGAATTGTTGAGTACCAGAAGGGTTCAATCATTTTCTTCTCTTCGTGAAGAGGAGGCATTGAATCTTGTTGAATCTATTCATGACTCATCAGCGGTGTCGGCCATGCCGGTTAATCTGACTGAAAAGTTTTACTGGTTTACTTGTAACATGCTTTGTAGAGCAGCATTTGGCAACAAATTCAAAGACCAGTCTGCATTTATAAGGTTAACTAGAGAATTGTTATCACTTGCAGGAGGCTTCACTTTGTGTGAAATATTTCCTAGTTTAAAAGTTCTTCATATAGTCAGTGGGATGAAAGCTGAAGTGGTGAGGGTTCACGAGGAAGCTGGGAAAATTCTGGACAGCATCATTCATGAGCATGAAAAGAAACTTATGAACAAAAAATATGGAAAAGAATGGGAGAAGGAAGATTTGGTTGATGTTCTGCTAAGGCTTCAAAATAGTGGAAGCCTTGAGATTCCTCTTTCGACAAAAGATGTCAAAGCTATCATTTGGGTAAGTATATATTTTTACCATATTTCTATGAATTAATTTGTATCTTGTAAAGTATGAACATCCGCAACAGAGAGCTCTAAGAAGACTGTTCGCAAACATTTCTCTAGGGCATGTTTGTAGCAGGAACAGATACTTCGGCAACTACGGCGACATGGGCTATGTCAGAGATGATGAGAAACCCCAGAGTGCTTAGCAAGGCACAAACAGAGGCAAGAGAAAAGCTGAAAGAAAGAAGGAAATAAGCGAGGCAGATATTCAAGAATTAAGTTACTTAAAATTAGTGATAAAAGAAACTTTAAGATTACACCCTCCTGCCCCCCTATTATTCCCGAGAGAATGCAGACAACAATGTGAGATTAATGGTTACAAAATACCCGTCAAAACTAAGCTGTTTGTGAATGTGTGGGCAATTGGAAGAGATCCTGAGTATTGGGAAAATCCTGAGAGCTTCATACCAGAAAGATTTAGTGAGAGTTCCATTGATTTTAAGGGGAGTAACTTTGAATACACTCCATTCGGAGCAGGAAGGAGAATGTGTCCAGGTTTGTTATTTGGGGTGTATAACGTAGAGCTTCCTCTTGCTCAAGTGCTCTTTCATTTTAATTGGAAAATCCCTCATGGGATTAAACCAGAAGAACTTGATATGACTGAAGTTTTTGGTCCAATTGTGGAAAGAAAAAATGACTTGTATTTGGTTGCCACTCCCTACGCTGTTTGATAGATGTGGTCTCATAAGTTTTTTCCTTTTTAATAATCTCAAATAATTAATATATCACCTGTTTAAAATATCATATTCGATACTTATAATCTCAAATTGAACTCGGTTGAGTTTATGATAATTATTTAAAAAATTATATTACATTTAATATATCATATACTCAACCGATTTCAATTTTATGATTCCAACAAAGCATAAAGATTTAAGAGAAATGAGAAATTGACGTATGCTTCAAAAGTTTGGGAAGAAGACAGACAACCCTAAGGTTTGAGAGTTAACAAATACTTCCCTCAAATTTAAAAAATAGACATACGTCAGTTGAATTATTAGATTATTATTATTTTTTTCTCTTAATTTTAGACAAATAACAAAAAAAATATATATATGTTTTAAGTTATAACAATTTAATTTATACTATTCACAATATTTTTAAAAAATATTATTATAAAAATTTTAACAATGAATCGTAATAAGTTTATATACTAAAATATTTTTAATTTTTTTTTTATAATAGTTTAATATTTAATTATAAAAAATTTAAATATAATATTTTTTTAAATATAATATAATTTTTTAAATAATTATATTTTTTTAAGAAAAATTTTGAAGCTCATGATAATTAATATAAATAAAAATAAATATATGTTATATTTATTATAAATAAAAAAAATCAAAATTTAAAAAGTTTGTTTGACGTCCTTTGTCATGATTAGCGTGTCAATGAAGTTATACTCTCGTGACGATGGTGAAGGAAGTATGATCACAAAATTAAATTAGTTTAATTACTTGATCATAGGAAATATTAATCATGAAATATGAACTACTCAGTAGATTTTTCTGCTCCCCTTTACCAAAACACACATACATATATGTATATTAATTTTGGGCAACTGTCCCCTCCTGCAATTTGGTATTCGAGTGAGAAAGAAAGAAATTACTTTTAAGATTTGTTAGGTTAAGTTATTACTCAAAAACTTGTTTTCGAAGGGGCTAAATGATCAGTAGTTTGGAGTTGAAAGAGAGAGGAGAGTTGCCAAAATTGACCAGGAAGGAATG
This sequence comes from Azadirachta indica, assembly GCA_022749755.1. Classification (NCBI taxonomy): domain Eukaryota; kingdom Viridiplantae; phylum Streptophyta; class Magnoliopsida; order Sapindales; family Meliaceae; genus Azadirachta; species Azadirachta indica. Next base: position 14,202,461 of record CM040451.1, on the reverse strand, counting down.
CTTGCAATATAACGTGTACGACAATAAGACAATTAATTAATGACCAAATTATAAATGGTCTATCTCCGGTTAGCTTTCAGAACAGTCGTTGTTAGTCGTACATTAATCTTAATAATTTATATTTATATATGTATATATACATACATATTAGCAAGGAGATCGATGGATTTCTAGATCATAGGATGGAATGGATTGCTCATAGCTAGCTAGCTAGCTAGCTAGTTGTTGATCACTATCAAACATGGAAAAAGAACCCCGAGTGTAATTTAATTTAATTCAATTATGTACGTATGTATGTGTTGGTTGAGAGTTAATTAGGTGGTCACAAAAGTTTATTGATCCATATATATATATATATATATATATATATATATATATATATTGCATACTTGCATGCGAAGAAATCGAAGCCAAAATGGAATAATTTTTTATTAGATAGAGATATTAATTAAACTGGAATAAAAAAAAGTTCTGAATGAATTGGCAGACAATCAATTAATGGACCTAGCAGCTAAAATGCTAATTGATAATTAAGCAGTTGTAAAGACTTAAAATTATACTAATTAAAATAAACGAAAGCTAAACTACTTGGCATGATAAAACGACGCGACCAACCCATCACATCAGCATTGACGAGCGGGAGAGAGAGAGACTAGCAAACAACAGTTGTTTAGTTGACCTTGACGAAGACTATATATATATATATATATATATGTATGGTTTTCCTTTCTTAACATAATAATAATAATAATAATAATAATAATTTTCCTCTTTATTTCTGGCCTTTTCGGGGTCAAATTTCAATAATTTTAAGAATTTTAATTTTATTTCTCATCGAAAATGGGTTATACTTATATATAGCTGTGCCATGTGATTCGATTGTTAATTTTGTGTTGATTATATATATATATATATACTTGATATGCTTTTTTAATTTCTTGTTATAGCAAATATATATATTGGTAAAAACTGAAACATATATATATATATATATATACTTGCGCTCGAAGTCCAAGTTAAGATTTGAAAATAAAATAGAAAGTCATGAATTCACATACACGTATACTCCGTTTACGCGGAGAAGACTACTAGAAAAGAAGGTTTTTCCTTGGGGGAGACTTTTCCAGGAAGGAAACAATCACCTAATTGTCTCTCAAGTTTACTATATGCATTTATATGTAGTACCCACAAAACTAATTTGGTGGCACTATTAATTCATTGCCATCACTATACATATGTTCTATAACATATATTACAGCGAGTTTCATTTCATTTGGAGAACAAATTTTGATCGGCCGGAGAGAGAATGAAGGCATGTGATATGTTTATATTGTATATGCAATGCAATGCAATTCATCCATTAATATATTATTAATTGTTTGATCATATATTTATGTATATATGTGTGTGTGTGTGTGTGTGTTGCAGCAAAAGATTGTGATGAAGGTGCAGATGAATTGCGAGAAATGCAGGACTCAGGCACTCAAGGTCGCCGCAAATGCAGATGGTATGTATGTATGTAATACTGCAGAATTAATGAATTAAATCTACATGCGTGCAAGTGCTTGCACTGAAGACATACAAACATTTATGTATATATGGATGCAGGTGTCAACCATGTGGGATTAGAAGGACCGGAGAAAGATAAAGTGGCGGTGATCGGAGATGGAGTCGACCCTCTCAAATTGGCCCTTTGCTTGAGGAAAAAAGTTGGTCATACTGAACTCGTTAGCGTAGCCGAGGTCAAATAATTTATTAATATTAATATATATATATATATATATAGAGTTGCCTAATGCCTATATTATAACGATTGTTAATTAATTAGCTACCTATTTATATTAATTAATATGGGAAAAGCTAAATGCTTCTGCTTCATAGTGTAAATGATAGATACATTTGCAGTTGCAAGCAAATAAAGTATGCTTGCGGATTAGCGTTAAACTTAAATGGTTCAAACCTGTGTCAAACATGGAGATGAGTTGACCAGTCAGAGCCTATCCCCTGGGTTAACCCAGCCCTTTTTAACTGATAATTGGGTCCGATCCTTGTTGATTGGGCCTGGCTGGCTCTCGGTGAGCCGAGCCCGCTCGCTGTAACAACATCTGACTTCCTACTGTTTTACTTCAGCATAAATAAGACCTGGTCACGTATTGAAATGACCTAAAATACCCCTTTTACTATGGAAATTCGTGCGCATGATAATCAAATTTCAAATATTCGAAGGATGATTTGCTCATTTTAATGGATGAGATTAAAATTGAAGAAACTTATTTGTTACAAATAAACAATTGGTACCCTTTAATTGTAAAAGACAAAATACTCGAGGGCCAGATGTTATCATCCCTTATTCAATCAAAATCAGGAAGCTCAATAAGAAAAATAGTACCGCGCCTTTCACGCAAAACCAAAATTTTGAATTCGGACAGCGCTCAAATCCCACGTCATCACCTTGTCTGAAAACTCTCCATTTCAAATTCTCTTCAGCCGCAACACACACACACACACACAGAGACAAACAAACAAACAACATTACAAAACATAATCTTCAATCAAATCTTCCAACTCGGAACAAATTTCCATCTTCTTCCGTTCTTCTCTGCTTAGTACTTTACAGAGTACGAACATAGCAATGGCAACAAGGTACAGTTCTTATGATTCGCGTTCTTCAACATCCTCGTACTTCTCAGATCCATCTTCGTCGACTGAACTCAAACCCCAGAAGCCCGGTTCAAGTTGGCGTGCAATCATCAAATCTAGGCCGTCAACTGCACAGACTAATAGTAACAACATGAACTTGTCCAACATGGTGAAGAAATTCATGGAGAAGAAATCGTCCGGTGGGTCAAGGTCGAATCGGACGGTGGGGCTAGTGATACCGGCGGATGTGATAGCGGAGGATCTGAAGAAGACGGCGAGGAAAGGAGGCAATTTTGGTGGGTTGCAGAGGAAATTGTTTGGGAGTAAAGTTGAGAAGAAACCGGAAACGAAGGCGTTGACAGAAGTGACGGGAGGCAGTAATGCAAATACAAGGACTTTGGCTATGGTGTTGAGAAGTGAGAGAGAGCTTTTGAATGCTAATAAAGAGCAAGAAATGGAGATTTCTCAGCTTAAAATGTTGCTTGAAGAGAAGAACAATGAAGTGAGTCCTATAAAAATTTGAGTAATATTAGACAAATATTAGGCATTTTTCTGTAATGAGATCATTTTTAATGCATTTTTGCAGGTTGAGAAGTTGAAAGATTTGTGCTTGACGCAGAGGGAAGAAATTAAGGCGCTGAAAAGTGCAATATTATTCCCTGATGCAATGAATTCTCACCTACAAGAACTTCTAGAGAAGCAGGGTTCTGAGCTGAAGCAAGCAAAACAAGTAATTCCAACTCTCCAAAGACAGGTTACTTCTCTCACAGGACAGCTCCAGACCCTCGCAGAAGATCTTGCCGAGGTATATAGTATATTCATTCAAACATTTTTTTTCTCATTTTTCTTAATCAAATCGACGAGATTGATACTTGAAATATACTAAGTTGCATACTGAATTGCACGAGCAGGTGAAAGCAGATAAGTATTCTGCTAGGACTGGTTTACAGCGTCATGGAAGCTGCCCGAGAACACCAACTTATGATCATGAAGAGGCTGCTAACTCTTTGGTAAGCAAAATAAATAAACTTCGATTGCTAGATGAATTTCTAGGATGTCTTTTTAGTTCCTTAAACTGAATTTCTATTGCATACATAGTCAAAATTGTGCATTACGGCCCATAAAAGTAAGTAGAGGTACTGTTAGTACTCAGAATTATGTGCTGAACATTTTATTCAGGAATTCAGCTCCGAGGATGTTACCACACCTGGAAGTCCAGACGATATGTTTCTGAAGGATTTGAATCCTTGTTTAACACCATATTGTGCCCCAAAAAAAAGCAAGGTATGCCCTAAACAGGCAATCCTGATTTATGTGAAACCCTTACACTTCCCAAACCACAAATAATTAACTGAGGTGATGTTTTGCAGGAATTTGAGACAATTGGCTATGATTCTCTGGATAATGAAAGCTTATCCGACAATATTGCACAAATAGGCAGCGAGTTTGGATTCAATTCTCATAACAGGAAGCTATCCAAAAGTTCTGATTGTTATCAGATATCCAACACAGCTAGTAGCAGAATTGCCAGACCAACTCGCAAGTCAGATGAAAGCAAACGCACATATGGAAAGCAAATGCTGCAGAAAGTTTTCTAATTACTCAAGTCAGTTATTTAGTCATTCTCTAGTATCTATATTTTTTGCCTCCTGTTGTCTTTTGTTGTCCAATTTTTGGCTTACATCAATATGCAATCAAACCAGTGTTTGATTAAGATTCATGGCAATTAGCTCCTCGATGTATATGGTCCTTTTTAAGCGCACAAATAAAGAGTGGAAATTGCTGTAGAGCCATGATTTGTTGTTAATGAAAAACTATATATATTTAAGTGTTGGAATTCAGCTTCTTGTTACGAAGTTACTGCACAAGAAGATGGGATAAACTGAAAACATATGCTAAACTGCATATGTTATTATATTAAACAAGTGATGATTTTCTAACATCACTGTTAAACATCGACATTCTCTTACAAGCGTATTTCATTATTCTAGATTTGTTCCTTACTCTTAAGCCATCTGTTATCGAGCTCCTCAGGCCGTGCTGCCACTGGTCGCAGTCCTGATAATCTGAAACAGAGCTGCGAAACAAGAAAGGAGGAAGTCAATTAATCAAGGTAATTGAATTAATTAACAAACCAAAAGGGAAATCAAATATTTTACATGATCCGACAACAACGAAGACAATGAAGCCTAGCAGAATAGGGCCAACAGGGTAATCATATCCTTTCTTTACAGAGGTTTCAGGAACTGATCCTCTCCTTGTAATGTTCCTTTGAAACTTTGAATTCTTCTTCTCTGCAAATCGCTTCGAAGTTGTCTGACAAACCCATTAAACCGTGGATAAATGCCAACCAATTATGAACAGATCAAAGGTCTTATAAAGATATTACTGATCAAAGGGCTTAAGAAATTTACCATCTTTTCCTCTGGCTTTGATTTCGCAGATTACAAGCGGAAGCAATGGAGTTTGCTACAGAAGGAGCTTTTTTTTTTTTTGGGTTTTATTTATGGGGAGAAAGTGCAAAAGAAGGTGGTGGTTTTTACAGGCTGAAACATGGGGCTTCTTTGCTGGTTTTATAACTACGTGTCCGAGACTGAAACATGCGTCTGCTTTCATTGTCTGACTTTCAATGAAAGTAAGGACATAAATTTAGTATCTCGGCGAGAAAAGTTTCCACAATCAATTGGATTTGTTTCCTTTCAATTCTTGTTGAAAATGGAAATATCATCATTTTTTTTTTCTTAATTGAGCCTAGAAGAAATTGTTAGATGACAAATTAATACCCTCCTCACTTTACCATATGAATAAACCTGCTGCCAAACTGCTTGCGGCTGACGCATTAGTTAGTTAGTGAATGAATAATAATTGATAAATAAAATAAAAACCAACGCTTTCTAATATATTAGCACGAATAAATTAATTTTTTCACGATGCTAAAATGTAATAAGAATTTTTCAATATGCATTATTAATCGATAAGTATCAACAAAGTACAAGGATTATTATTTTGTTTCCATGGCAGGAGCAATCACACAAACGTATCTCAAAACCCGTTCAATAATTTTACAAAAATGAGGCTGACAGGTTCCGAAACAAATAGCATGTACACGAGCCAAAGGAACCTTATTTGGACTGTTTAACTAAGAAAAAAAATTAGTAATAGAAAAAGAACAAAAGACACTACTCTGGGGGTAACAAACGCCGAAACAAATCCTTTCTTCTACCTGTAGTATTTCTAGTACAGAGTATGTACACGAGTGAATTCCTTAGAAATAAATAGAAGGTGTTTACTCTATCAAAATTGGACTCCCCTGCCAATGCAATCCCAGCACTGATGAGGTTTCATGTTCAAAATTTTGCTACACTGTCTTGGTGAAGGCTTGGATTGGAAGGAGAGAATTTTAAGTTCCAAAACTGTATATGATCGGGAATTGAGATGGCAAAAGATTTCACCAATTGTGTAACTGAGCAGTGATACTTTTTATGACAGGATGATATTCTGTGTGCATAAGCTTTTTAGCTTTCTCTGAACCAGGTTGCTCAAGCCACTCGTCGTATAAACTTTTCACAAGAGGATTCTTGAAAGGATCAGCTGCCAACACCTATTATTTATTAAAAAAACAATTAGTTAAAGCACAGATGCAAAACTAAACACAAATTACAAGCAAAGTTAGAAGAATAAAGACAAAAATGGATCTTTACCGAGTTCACCAAAATTATAAGCTGTATATATTATGGCAGACACTTCAACCATCAAAGTTGAACAATTCTGTAAATTACAAGTATCCAAGGCCCAAAAAAATCCACCAACTAACTGTAGGCAATTCCGTAGGCCTATTTGAATTGCCAATGTGGGCTAAATAAACTAATAGTATGGTCATTGGCACAATGATTGTAAACAAAATCAAGTACCAACTGCACTCATGTATGGAAGTTACCTAATTCAAGAAGCTTATGGTTCATAATAATATGATGCAGCTAGAATAAACCCTAAAGTCATTAACAGATAAACAACTTACATTCTCCATATAGATGGTTTCTAATGTCTTAATCAAGACCTTTGGAGATTGTCTGGGCTTTGGCTTGATTTGACCTCCTCCATTCAAGCAACCTGTATAAGCAATTAGTTCTCGCATTAATATCCACTGGGCACCCCTTGTAGGGACTGCCCTATGGCAAGGCCAGTATGGGAACAGCCAATATTCAGCATCAACGAATAAAAAATTAATGAGATTAGAAAAGAGAAAGCATTGACCTGAAGGGCATGCCATGACCTCCACAAAATGATAATCACATTTTTGCATTTTCACTTTCCTGACGATGTTTTGAAGGTTCTGGAAGCCATAACATAAGGCAAATTTCAGCGCTGACTTTCCCTCCACCTATGGGACCAGATGGAAAAAAATGTCAGAAGACAAATAATATGCAGCACATATGTATGCACTAGATTTTTTCAATTCTATGCAGCAGCAGTACTGCAATAAGGTGCATAAAGATGTGGCCTAGATTAACTGGGAACAAAATTGAAAAGCTTCTCACATTCCGACAAGCTGTGGTCAAAACTGAAAAGGAAAACTTACTTCCAGAACCAACTCTCGGAAATCAGAGTTTCTTATGGTTTTGAAGTTCAGTTGGCCTTCAATAACTCTTCCAAATAGTTCTTTAGCAGCATATGTGAATACTGTTTCTGCATAACCTCCAGAACTTCCAGGGACCCCGTAAAGATGTCCTTCTTCGTTGACATTTGTCAAACTGCAGCAAGGTCACAGCAAATTCCATTTTAGTCAGCAACTCTAAGTGGAATATGAAGCAAGCGGTAAAACAGTTGTTGCAGTTCTTACATTCTATCAAGCGGAGATTCCTCTAATGCTTTAAAATCTGTTGCTTTTAACTGTATAAATTTGACAGAAATAGTATACAGTTATATATCATTATCACTCTTAACAAAAAAACGATTGTTTACAATGAAAATGCTAAAACAAACTAAAATAAACCTTCACCTCACCTGTATCAGATCTAAAACTTCCCCTGATGTCAAAACTGAATCAACCTCTGCAATCCGAGGTCCTTCATCCTCACACAGTTCTTCTTGAGATTCTAATGGGAAAACAAAGTCATCCCTGGCAGCCTCCAGCTTCTTATCATAACAAGGCATCACTGTTACATGGTAAATCTTGTCTGGCCTATTAAACAAGTATTGTCCAATCAAATGACTTGAATAATAAACATAATAAACAGGCAAAGATTCACTTAACTTGAAACTTTGCACACATTTTTTCGCCTAATCCTATGCCTAAACATCACAATTACAATACTCCAGGGCTAGAATGTTTAATGGAAATATTACCTGAGACCCAACTTTTGGCAAATATGATGTTTGATGGCAGCTCCAATTGCTTGCTGAGGGCTCTTCACAGAAGATATATGTGGCAGAATATAAGATCCAAGTTGTTTTTCAGCATAGCAAATCCAACCTACCATCAAAGAAAAATGTTCACAATAGTTTTCAAAAATGAGCATCCTTCCACACCCTCTAAGCAACCGCTCGGCTATGATTACACTGTGCATTCATGTATAGAGTCTTGTGATTTTAAAGCGAGACAAGATAATTAACAGTCGCCTAACATGGATGAACATATATACCTGGACATGCTGATGACAGCATGGGTAGGGATGCTTTAGAGCCTTCATCATCAGATTCTTGACTTTGTTTATATCGAGTAATAAACTCATTACAAGTTTCAATGAGCACTATGTCTCGACTGCAACTTGTATCAAAAACAGCCTTCACTCCCAAAGACTTCAAGAATGTTGTGAGTTTCTTGAAAACCTGAAATTTTAAAAGAATTGTTACAAACCAATGTCTGTGTCAAACATAAATACCTAATTTCCTATATAACAAACAATCACTAATCATTCAAAATCTTTCAATAAATATGCACTAACTAAGAACATACCCAATTGCTCAAATCCTAAAATTCATTATCCTCAAACATGAATAGCATACAAAAATCTTAATACTAGAGCAACGTTTTACCTGAAGTGGAGAGATACCGTAATGGGCAGCAAGGGAAGCCCTTGACTGCGGAGAAAGTGAAACAATAACAGCTTTCCCTTTATTAATATTTGATAAAAACTCATCCAAACTCTGCTTCTCAAGCATCACCGTCTCCGCTGATGTTATGCAACCACTACACAGTTCCAAAAACATTATAAAATTTGAAACTTTTCATTTGGACAACAATTAAAAAAAAAAACTAACAAAATTGTATAAAAACAACAAATTACCTGCAAGCTAAGCAATCCTTGAGCGATATTTTCACTGGTTCAGTCTGCTGCTTGCTAGAAGTTGAAACCTTCACCAAAACAGTCCAAACAGAAACAAAGGAAAATTACGAAAATAAATAAAAGGGTACTAGTAAAATTGTTTAAAATAAATCCAGAGCATAAAAAATCGAAAAATCAAAAGGATAAATAAGAAATTCACCTGAGGTTTATCAGGGTTCTTAAACTTAGCTTTTTTAAGGGAAACCACGCAATTCTGCGATGGTGCTATAAAATCGCTGAGATCCCCGATTCTCAACGTCGGCGAAAACTTCTCTGACATTTTTCTATTGCTCCAATCAACACAGTATCAGTGGCTCCAACCCCTGAATTTCTCAAGAATTGGCGATTAATCTAGGGTTTTCTTTGTCTGTTTGTTTGTTTGTGTTTTTTTTTTTTTTTTTTTTGGGAATTTTGATTTATTTTAATTTTTGGGAGTTTTAAGACAGAGAGAGAGTAAGTTGGAGGAGTTGAGGGAAGCGTTCAGTTAGGTCAAAGGCGGTGATGAGGATGCTGGAGGAATTCTTATGGAACGAAAGACATTTTGTTAGCCAATCAGATTTCAGGGATTTATGGAAAGACGACAAGTCAAATTGTTGAGTAGCTTACGTGTACGGTTTTGATTTGTTAAAATTTGAGGGCACGTGTCGACCACGATCGAGAAAACAGTTGGCCTTGATTTTAGTTAAGAAAATAGCACACAGCACAAATTCTGTATTATGTATCTTATGCAATCAATTCGAGGCTTTATATCACCTGCTCTTTAATTTAGGTTTTTTTTTTTTTTTTTGGGTAGCATCTGATGCTTCGTAGTTTAGACTTCAGACTTCAGAGAAGAAGATTATCGTTCGGACAAATACTGTACATGTGTGTGCTTGATGTGATTAATTTCAGTTCTCTACTAATTAGTTAACAGTGTAATCTCCCTTTCTCCGACTAACGATTAGTTAGAATTTAAGCAAGACCTTGATAGAGAAGAGACGTCTAGGCATATTATTATATATGATTCATACGTTACATACTATAGGTTAAATAAAGTTCAAATGTGCTGCAAAACTCTGATTCAAGTAGGGTTTCCTGCTATACAATTTTAATTTAGTCTTATTCGAAGCTATGAATTTAATTTTTATGTTAGTCTCCAATTCCATTATCCATACACAAATTAATTTGATTGTTAGTTAATATCATTAGAAATTTCCTGAGAGTACCACATAATAAATTTAATTCAAGTAGGATTCCGATAAACTTATCCACAAATATAATATACTTATTGTATAGCTCTAATTCAATTGCATTTGCATGCTGATGGTAGGTATATATATATGATTTTTTGTCAACTCCTACTCTTCATTCTCTTTTCTGGCTTAATTGATTATTGATTTGATTGAAAAATACAAAGATTGGATTATAATCTACGAAAACTCTGCATTGTTTTATTATCAAGTAGCCAAGGAGGCAATCACATATGCTACTTCTCTTCATCATCATCACCACCAAAATACACCAAATGTTTTATGGATAGTAAAGAGCAATGTATTTTCAGTCAGTCCATAAAAATGGCAAGCTAGCAAGCTACCACCTTCCAACATTCTTGCCCTTGCTGCCTCCATACAAGCGAAAGAGACTGAAAGCAGAGATACAAGACATAACCACCATGCTCAGGCTAACCAGCAGCGCTGAAGCAATTCCCTCACCCACTTGGTTGCAGAATTTCCCATACATGTTGCATATCTTCATCCATTGCAGCTCTGGCTGCCCCAACTTTGCAAACACTGCAGATTGCACAGCAGCAGCAACAGCCGCCAGAGTCAAGTATGCCATCACCTGCACAAGTAATCAATTTGGAGGAAAAAATTCTCGGGTTTGAACATCAGGAATTTATACACTAGTTTAGTCTAAATCAGTGTTGTTTAACGCAAATAAGTGCTGTTTTCAACCTCTCTGCAAACACATTAAAAACAAGAAGGGCCACAATTTTTTGGTTCATAAATAAACATGGTACCTACCACCAGTCAACAACCATAGCATTGAATAATGCTTCTCAGGATCCATGACTATTTCCTGGGATCAATTGCTTTCCAAGCAGTTGTACAGACAATTGATCTTGAAGAAAGATGTTGTCTCAACAATTTTGGGCAACTTTATGGTCCCCATACAACATTGGATAATAAATACAATATGGGTTTTAACCTTAAATCATGTTTAGTTTAATGCTAATTAAGATTTACTATTGAACAAATACCTGATCTCCAGAGAAAATTGCCCAAGCTAAAGGCTTGTTGAATAGAACACTTCCTTTAATCATGGCAATAGCACAGCGCAGAACTTGCAGCAATGAGTAAGCTGCAGCAATTCCATTGGCTATGACCAAAACCCTGAAACATACAAGAGTAAGCATAAAAATAGAGGAGGTGAAACGCTAAATAGCTGGAAATTAGAGATGGTATTTAGAAGCTTACACAAGTGCTTTCATGTCTGTATATCTGGCTTTCTTTTGAATTGAGAAGATTTCTTTGACTTGGGTATCAGTAGCAACAAGAACAGCAGCAAGAATACCTAAACCACAGATTACACATCTCAAAATCAACTCTACAATTCTTATTCTCTTATCAACAACTTTCATAATAGTGCCATGAAAAACTGGCACATTCCCTGGACTAACACCAACTCCCAAATAACTCATTTCTTCCGATAAAACACAATACCCAAAACAAGAAGATGCAAAAGAAGAACAACAAGAAGAAGAGCTACTAAGTGCTACACAACATCAACCATCAAGTTCCACTTCTTTAAATAGGAGATAAAAAACCCCAAAAAGAAAATTTGTTTTTTGCTTTTTTGTTTTTTTATAGAATAATCACATACTTGTGTGGTGGAGAAAGCTGAGTACAAGACTGAAAAGCTGTGTGAGGGTGCCAAGTGGAAAAATGCATTAGCCCTCAAGGCAAAGGGCACCTCGCTGCACACAAGGAAACATTAAATGTGAAAGAGAAAATTTTGAAGGGTTATAGACTTTAGAGTTCTTTTCTAGGAAAAGGCTACAGTTTGTTGTCCCAAGAAGAAGGTTCTCAGATAAGGGTAAAAGAAAAAGAAGTGCCTTAAATTCTCTAATTGAATGAAGATGATGGTAGAATTTATGATGACCCATTTCTCTAGTATACTCCATACCAGACCAGAAAGAAGAAAAAATTCAAGATCTGTCATGTTTCTTTGAAGCCAAAACAAATACACAGAAAAAAAAAGGCTGATCAAAATAATTAAAGTTGCATACTTCTTGTTGGTTTTCTCTTAGTGGTGGGCCAAATTTTGAGTTATGGGTTTGTGTTCACATGTTACTATGATGGAGTGTGATCATTTAGGATCAAAATTTCTTTTTGAAAGCTTGGTTAATAGATTAGATAATAAGCTAAATGGCGCCACGGATTGAGCCCTAAATGCCCTTCCACCTAAATAATTCCACTACCACTTCTTGCTTTCCTTCCATTTTTTAAATGTTTTCCAAAAAGTGATTACTCATTTCCATCCCATTGATGCAACATGATGTAAATTTTTTCCTTTGTCAAAGACAGATTCTAGCTCTTTCATGTAATTTTTTAATTTGAATTTCCATGAAACAAAATTATTAATCATCAAATGTGAAATATGTAGACAGGACAGGACAGGACAGGACTTTAATAGGGAACCCTCGGACTTTGCTGCACATCTGCCACTGGATATATAAGCAAGTGTTTATTAATCCCCATCATTTTAATTGTTATGTGTTAAAAATCCAAATATCCCCGGACTAAGTATATGGCTGCACCATTTTGTGAATTTAGATCATGGACAACAATTACTGCCTACCCATAGTTTATTTATGTACTCATTTGTGGTGTTTTACTTTACAAGTGAAAATTTGATAGGGCTTGGGAGTTGGGAGGCGTGTGGGTATGGAAGGTGATGGAACTGTATTGTCACATTGGCCATACTTTTGATGCTTGCATTGCATGCACATATATGAGCAAGAAATGCACTTGCATGCGTTGCATTTATCTTTCACAAATGGGTATGATTTATAAATATTAAATGAATTAGTGAAAGAAAGATCGAGAAAATTCTTAGAATGTGAACCATAAGATAGCAAGAGCATTGCGTATACCCTTCAAAAATTTATATGTGGCTATGATTTAATAAATATTGAAAATGATGAGACTTCCCATCTTCCATAAATGCACATTTTTTTTTCTTTAAATATGGCTATGAAAATTGACAGTATACATATACACTCTCTCCTATCTCTGCATGCAGATGCTATCTATCAGAATCCATATGCATTAAGTAATGGCAAAAAGATAGCCCACAAATCATGGAAATTCAATGAAATTGGGTGCAAGTTGTTGCAGAAATCAGAGAGAAGAAATGTAAATCGTTAGCCTTTTCATTGCACAGGAAAATTCTGACTGCTTTTGGCAGCCAATATGTTGTAATATCTGGCAATCATTTGCCACTTCCACTGTTGAGTGAAAACAAAATCAAAATATCCATTGCAATTTGCATGCAAGAATGGAAACAAAAGACCCCAAACAACACTACAAACATTTTCACCAGATTAACAAATTCCTTTGTGCTTCAATGATCATGGAAGGTATTCGAATTTGCAGGAATGATGACCTGTCATCAAAGATAAGTAAAGAATGTATTAATTTACTGATAAATAGAAGATCAACCGAGTTAGTTTAGTAGATTGTTAATTGTGGTCTTACTTGGGTCAAGAGCAGTGATCATAGCAGCAGCATGGAAGTAGCAAGTAGCTCCTTGGTTCTTGAACTTTTGGTAGTAGTCATTGAAGGCAAAAGAAGCATGATCTCTGATGGTGTTAGGGTAATAACAAGGTTGATTCACTTGTATTTTACGGCAATCTGCACCTCCTTTTCCACAGGCCCAATCAAGTGCTCTTTGCAGTTCTTCATCCGGGGTCTGTTCATCAGCAATGCACCATTCCGCAAATTGCCCATCTGAGCAAACAAATAGTTATTAAAATTATTAAGTTTAAAAAACGAGCTATAATTACAGATCAATTATGTTTAGTATTACCTGACACTTGCAGAACTGAAATCACAAGAAGGAAAGCTACTAGAATTCTTAAAGAAGATGACATTGTACTATAGTTTAGAAGTACTGCAAATTTACATATCTCCAAATAGTTTGCTTGTGCTACATTTATCAAGTTCTTAGCTTTTTCCAAACCTACAGATTCCAATCTCTGTTAGTTTCTTGGATCTGAAGCAAACAGTTAAAATTACTTTGACTGGCATAACTTTTTTGTTCTTTAAGCAACTTCTAGACAATCTAACCAGATTGCAAGGCTAGCAATTTAGTTATTATTTGGATTAATCCAAGATGAAACATACTTGACATTTGCATGCTAATTTTATTCTTTAAGTGTGAGTAATTTGTTTTAGTGTCAATGGGTAAAAAAGAAAGGGACAAGATCCTGTAATGAAGATCTCTTTTGCAATGGGAGAATCAAGGTTACCCTATTTCTAAGCAAACTGAGTGACATGATAGAATCAATTTTCCTGGATGATCCAGTCAATTGTCTTTTTCTTTTTCCTTTCCTTATTCCCCACTAGCAGCCATGCATGAAAGCCTGATCTTGGGGTTGCAATTCTAACTCTTTTTGTTGTTATTCTAAAATTTTTCGTTATATTTTATAAATCTTTGTTTTATATATTGAACCTATAAGCTAAATATGTTATTAAAAAAAAGTTAAAATCATATTTAAAAAAAAAAAAAAAAAAGGAAAAACTGTACCATACAACTGAATACATCGAACACTACTTGAAAACAGTTCTTATACTCAAAAACAAAATGTTACAATTATCGCCAGAAATGTTTGCTTTCATTTAATCATTTGTATATGTAAGATGAATTAGGATCCCAATTCATAATTCTCTACTTTCTAGAAAAAAGAAAACCATTTCTTCGTACTCTTTCAAATTCGATAAATCGGTCTCACTCAGATGCTGCACGGTCCACTTGAGCTCTCTCTAATGTAAGAATGTCTAACCGAAGCAAACCCGCCCACCAAAAATGGGCTAAATAATTTCATTACAACTACAAACATCTTAACCCGACCCGACCCATGAAAATTCTTACATAAATATCTCGTATCCAATCTGAAACCCTACGGAGTTCCTCTCCGGACACGAAGCTGCCGAGTTTTGCTGTTGTCTGAAGTGTAAATCTCGGCTGCATGTCTGAAAGAGTATTAAGAGGAACTGAAACAAAAGCGGCATCTCAGAAAGCCAGTGCGTTCTGTATCCCGTCGGCTCTTGGCTCGCTATGATGCCCACAAAGTATTTTCTCCGTCCCACTTGTTTTTTTTTTTAAATTTTTTTTGCTTTTTTGTTGCCATTGAATCTTCGAAAGCGTTTTCACATCTAAATGTCTATTTGGTTTCACCGACAAAATGCAAATCTGTTATAGTGATTTTGTTCCGCTTTACTCTGTTTCGTGGAAAACAGAATAAAGCTTCTCCATTTTTAATTCTTCAGGATGTTTTTCATGTTCTTCGACCAAGTTGCTAAATTTTTGCTGTTTGTATGCAAATTTTGTGTCAACATTGAAGAATATTCTATCCACTTAGCTTTGCTTGATTGATTGGCCTTGCTCCTGCAATGCAAGCAGCCTATTCATAAACAGAGGAACTCCCCGTATTCATGATATAACTATGCAACAATGTAATTAAACAGGTTTTCAAAAATGGAAAATTTTCTGAGACGTATGGATTTATTGGTTAGGATTAAATTTTAAAATATAATTAATCTGGTTTCGCTGTTGCAGCAATTCAATCCACCAGTTTGATTTGCTTAAATGGCCTTGATTCGGCAATACACACTTGAAAGTTCTTGATGCAGAGAAACATAATTCACAATTAATTTAAGTTCTAAGAGAACTCATGAAAAAACATTATTGATTTTCTGGTTACAACTTAGCAGTAAAGACCATCTGAGTTTCATCATAACAAAATTCACCTCACATTCAATGCAGACAACTTCATTTTCCTGATGTTTATACCTTGATTGAAGTAAATGATTCTGAACAAAAGTATATTCCGGGAAATCGACCGAATGGACCATATAGAGAGAGAGGCAAACATTATGAATGCAATAAGTTGTCTCCAAATTGAGAGTTCATCTAATGCACTGATCCCATTCAAGCAAAATCTTACTTCACTGCTCAATTTGGTTTGGTTAGTACTCTTTAACCTTCCACCACTATTGATAACAAGCCTCAGAGATATGGAAAGATTGCCAAGCTACCTCAAGAAATAGACCATCATTTTTCTTTCTGTTGCCATTGATTTTCATTTTCTTTTTCACGTTTAGTTTTCTTCATTTTCTTGAAACTGAGCGAAGGCTTAATTGAGCAAATGCAAATCGGTTTTGAGTAAACAGAGTGGCATAAATACGGAGTCAGGGAAAGCTGGACCATAGTCTAAAGCTTCACCATTTTTAATTTCTCTGGACGGAGAGGATCAAGTTTGAAAAACAAATTACTGGAAACAAGAAATTTCGTCATTCTTCTATAACCAAATATGGCTGTGGGTGGGTTTTTTTTTTTTTTTCCTTGCTGGAAATGATGAAAAAAAAACTATTTATAATTTTTTAAAATTGCTGCTACAATACGTTGTAAAACATAAAAGATCATGGTGCGAGAAAAGAAAGGATCATATTGTTCACATATACAAAATTATAGAAGGAACAGACTGAAAATTGTACATTTTCCCGCTTTAGATTTATAGGCCATAATGATCTACTAAATAAAATATAATTATTTTTAAAATTTAAGTTAATAATTGAGAAAAGATTTTGCTCAAGGGGTTTTAACTCTTTTATGAAATTGATGACACATAATTCTTCATCAATAGCTTTGTTGAAACAAAAGTTTGTGGCATCATATCATTACATAATTATATCTAAATTATACCATTCTCTTCAAAACTTCGCTTCTACATGAACCTGCAGAAAACTTGATCAATAAGCCTTAATTAGCACAAACTAGGCTATTCACTAATGTCTAATAATAATATTAACAAAATAGAGCAACATACCGATCACGAGAAGATGTATAGGATTAATTATTTATAGATGAAGAGAAGTATCAACATCATCGAAGTTACAAGTTTCAAGTTTTTTAGCAGAAGCATGAGTGGATGATGTTGTTGTGGTCGACATCGCTGGCGTCGACACAGGAGTTTCCATGCACTGAAAATGATCATCATGATGCAGCAGCAGCAGCTTGCTCTGAGAATTATTAGGCCAAACTTGAGGTGTTGGAGGTAGGAAGTGAAAGAAAAAACTAGAAGAAGGCTCGTAACGATAATAATAAGAACATTGCATTCTATGAAGCTCCCTTTCTTCTCTCATTTCCTTAACTCTCTGCAATTGTCTAAATCTCTCTTGCAACAAAGCAATGGAGGATTGAAACATGATTGGGTCATTAGTCACGTTTTCCCTGGCCATTTGAGAAACAAACAAATAAATAAAAACTTGGAGTGGAGGTGGGTTGTATGTGTTTATATAGTAATAGTTGTGTTTGAAATAATTTTGTAAAAAGTGAAAAAGAATCGGCAGCTAAGAAGCAAAATCCAAAGGGAAACAGGTTGATTGGCCAATCTAAGAGAAAGAGATTGATTACTTTGGTTTAGTATATGTATATGTGAGGGAATTAGAGGCAAAAGCAATGGGTATAGAAGAAAAAGCCAAGAGGAATGTTAGAAACTAGCACATGGAAGGGTGTGTTTGGAGGAATAATAAGTTGGATGATGCTCTGTCAGCTTGTCCCTAAAAAGCTCCTTTTATCTTTGGAGACGATGGTGTCACTGCCCCACCTTCCCCTTTGTGGGCTTCCTTTTCTTTTCATTATATATTACTTTCCTTCCTCTTCCATTTTAATTTAAATCCCTTCTTGCAAAAACCTCCTTCTCTCTTTCAATTTCACATTGTGTGTAGCAAAGTATGAAGATAGTTTACTTAGTAATTTCGTTTGAAAATAGTTATAAATCAATGATATATTCAAGATTATTGTCTTTTTCCACTTAATTTTAAAAGTACAATTATTGTTAAAATATTTTATAAACAATAATATTTACTTGAAAACTAATCATTTAATAACAAATGTGATTTCTTAATTATGTTATATTACTTTAATTTTCTATAATATATTTTTTTTAAAAAAAAGAAAATAAAAGAAAAGAAAAGAAAAGGAAGGACTGGTGGGGAAGGTGTGGGGGAAAAAAAGACAAAAGGGTAAGAAGAGGGAAGAATAATATCAATAATCTTGGGAGGTAATAATGGTTTGATTGAACAATAATACATATATATATATATATATATATAGAGAGAGAGAGAGAGAGAGAGAGAGAGAGAGAGAGAGACAAGAACACCAACATTAACTCATTCTTTTTAATTTCTGTCTCAGTATAAGTGAAGTGTGCTCCCTTTGTCTTGAAGTTTTTGGATTGGAATGGCATGCAAAAACGAAAGCTGCAGATGCTAAATATATACTGCTAAATTGGATGCTTCTTTAATTTGTTTCTCATACTTTTTAATTATTTATTTTAGAACTTCGAAGTTTGATGATATGAAATAGAAAAAACATAAACAAAAAATAAAATAAAATAAAAAATGTTTTTAGACAACGCGTGCAATTGCTTTTTTGATTTCTACTCTTTTAACCAATTTTGATGCGTATAAACTATAAACAAAGATTTAATTAATTAAATAAATAAACAATTTCATTATGCGTTGCATTGCACACTCTAGATGATTTTCTTGTCTCCCATTGTTGCAACTCCGACAGGCCTCAGCTAAGCTCAAACGTGCATATAATAATAATAATAATAATAATATGTGTAGATCGAATAAACAAATAAATAAATGGTCATGTTCTTAAATTAGGTGATTTTATCAGCAGCTTTTGGGAAATCCAAGAACATGGGTTTGAAATATTTAAACTAATGGTCAAGATAGACGACAAGTCGTTTCTAAAACAAAACAAAGGTTGAAATGTCGTGCACTTGAAATACATGACAACGACAGGTCAATTACCACAAATCTTTTTTCTCTGTATCAAAATCAAATACACCGATCATGGATGAGAGTATTTGCGGCTGACACGTACTCGTGCTTAAACATAAAAAGGAAAATCTTTTCATTCCCAAAACGGTGCGTTTCTTGGAAATCAACAGACTAGGCACGAAACGGTCCGTTTCTGTTTTTGTAAATACAATTATGCGCTCGGAGACTTTGACTACAAGTCAACCGCTCTCGCTCCCAGCTTTTAGCTGCAACTCCACTCTGTCTGTTAATGCAATCTTAACATGAGCTTCTCCTCTAATTGTAAATTTCTCGCTCAATTATTCGGATGCTTTATCAGGTATGATTTCTTCTTAATTACCATTTTTTGTTGATATATCAAGAAATTATGACGCTTTATGTTTATTGCTCGAACTAACAATATTACATCTAGAATTAGTACAAACTACAAAGTATACATAAATGTAAGAGAAATTTATGGCTTTGCTGTGGAATCTTGGTTGATAAGTGGGAGCTCGAGATTAGAAGCAGATTCTGAGTTTCTCATACCAATGGCTCCAGTTTGTGAATATTGTGCTGAAGTAACCAAATTCACTATGAAACTTGATGTGCTCTTTGCAACCAAATCGACCGCCCATGATTGTGCCCCAATTAGGAAACAAATTCCCCACTGCTCTCTATTCAACTTGGCGTCACCGGCCACAGCATGTGCAGTTGCTATGAACAACACTTGTAGCACCAGTGCAACACTCACTGCAACCCAAAAGAATATGTTCCGGTGGACGCCTTTGAATATGTTTTTCATCTGCGGGTCTCTTGCGTTGAATTGGTTGAAAACCTGGCATAGCATGAAACTATTGAAAACCATGGTTTCAATTACCTTGTCGTTGATCCGTAGGATAGATTTGCTTTTGCACTGAAAGGTAATCAAAATGATAGCTTGAAACAAAGCCTGGACGATTATGTTTCTCCAGATAGTTTTGGTAATGAATGAATCGGTTTGTCTAATTGGCGGCTTGCCCATCAGCTTTTCACTTGGTTGCTCGGTCAATAAAGCAAGGCCGCCTGGAACAGCAACTATCAGGTTTGCCCAACACCATTGAATAGCTGAAATTGGGGTATGCCCAAAGGCAATTGTTGTGACAGTCGTTATGAGTAACCCCGCAATAACCATGGTCAATTCAAGTTGCATGTACTTCTGTATGTTGTTGTAAGTACATCTTCCACATCTTAAAATGGTGACCAAGGAACTGAAGTTCCCATCCCAAATGATGATGTCGGAACTCTCTCTGGCCGATTCACTGCTCCAAGCTCCCATTGTAATTCCCACATTAGCTTCTTTTAGTGCAGCAGTGTCATTTGTCCTGTATCCAACCATTGCCACCGTGTGGCCTTTTTGCTTCAAACACTGCACCAGCTTGAGCTTGTCCGAAGGGAGGCAATTTCCAATGCCACAGATTTTATCTATCATTTCCGTCATCTCCTCACTGGGGCAGTTGCGAAATTCTTCACCCTCAAGCACAAGTCCACTTGAGTTGCAAAGCAATCCACTTTCTTTACCTATGGCTATCACCGTTGATACGTTATCTTCTGAAATCAGTATGACATTAACACCAGCATTTCTGCAAGCTTCTATTGCTTCCCTGGTCTGGGTATGACACATATGCCTTAGACCTAACAGTCCTATCATTATTAAACTGTTATCTTCAGCTGTTTGACCATCAACCTGCTTGTAAGCAAATGCCATCGTTTTGAGATCTTTGGAGTGCATATTTTCAATAATTTGCTCAAAAGCAGATCTCTTTGCTTCATCTATGATCTTTTCTTTCCCGTCACTATCATAGTACAGCTTACACATATCCAATATTCCTTTTGCAGGTCCTTTCCAGTGCATGCATGTACAACTTTCCGGGTCTCTCTTCTTCCTTAACAGTACTCTAGTTCCTTCACTGGAGCTCAGTTCTTCGGTATCAACAATGAAGCAACTTTGCTTCAAAGGCTCCATTTCCATCCCCAAAATCATTGTGGCCCAGGAAAGAATTGGATCCTCTAATGAGTCACTAGAACTCTGCTGCGACAGAATGCCTGTGCTGATTCCGTGGTAAAAAACTTCAAGAACGTTATCATTTATTACAGAGTCTTCAGTGATGGCTTCCTCTCCAATCCAGCACATACCAACTTCTCGTTGGTTCTGTTTCATCCCACCAATTTTATCAGCACAGATGGTTGTGACTGAGCCCATGCTCACGCATGCCATCGATTCCCGGGCAAAAGCCTTATTGCGCAGTGCCTTCTTGTTCCAATAAAAGATGGCAAGACTTATAACGAAAGGTACCCCTTCCACCATTCCTACCACCAACATAGTAAGTGAAGTTGTCAAGAAACTGACCTTTCCACTTGGTTTCATGACAATTCTTTTGATAGCATCCATTAATTCCTTGATTGGAATTGATCTCCCTTTAGTTTCCGGGACTCCATTTTCATGCTTTTGCTTTCCAAGCTTATAATGTAGGAACACCACTATGGGGATGAGGATGGAAATTACAAGCCCAATAATTTGAGTACAAATGCTCACCTTGTCAAGTTGAGCTGGTAAAGTGGTATTGCTAGGAGCCTTTGTAACTCGGCTCATCAACTCATTCCATGATGTGTTCAAGCCTGTGGATGTCACAAGCATTTGACCACAGCCGCTAACCACCTTTGCACCATGGTAGAGAAAAGGGTTTTCTTTGTTAATGGTTGTTGAACCATCATCTAATTTCAAGAAATCACCAGATATGAACAAACCATCACCAGGGACCTTGTTTCCCCTTTGCAAATGCACTATGTCACCAATTACAACATTGGAAATGTTTGTGTTCTGCCTGGTTCCCCCTCTAAGAACATCAATTTTCATCTGCTTCTTTTCGGATGGTCTCTGTTCTTCTAGCAGCTTCTTTGGGCTGCCATTCCAGAAGTCTCGAATAGAAGGGACAACCACAAGAATGATAACGGCAAGAAGTATCACGGTCCCTTCATGCCAACCAGTCCTTGCACCTTCTTCCTTGATTCCAAAGCCGATAGACATCATTGCTGACAAGAAAAGGAGAAAAATGACGGAGTTGTTGCATGATTTTAAAAGCAAACGGAAAAGGCCTTCTGTAGGATCTCGTCCTTTGGAGATTGTGGTACTTGTGCGTCTAGAACGAAGATCTTCCTCATCACCAGGGATTCCCTTCACTAAATCAGTGTCAAGAGCTTCTGCAATGCCTTGGACACCTCCGAAGCTACGCAGGGAACCCAAGTCTTTTGTCTTCACAATCCGGTCGATGTTTTCACGCTGGCGTTGTCTGTCAATGGCATTTGAGTCATTTGCTTCGACACAGTATACGTCAACTGAAAGTTGAGGTGATGCAGGTAAGACTTCCTCAACTTCTGTTATTTCTAAATTCTGCAAAATGTTAATCAGTTTATTTTTCCAAAATCAAACATGCAAAGGGAGTAGCTCGAAAAGACATGTCAGTTCAAACTTTGTTTTAGAGACATCTACTTTATTTAAATGTGCAACTGCTGCATTTCGTAAGGAAATTTATGCTAATCAAACCTTGTTGACTCGAAGATGTAATTGCCAAGACACATGACGCTAAATGCCTTTATTTACTCATCATTTTTCCTTATTATCAAATCTAATAAATCCTTCAATATGCCTGAAAAAGAAACTGAGGCTGGGGAAATTATTATGTAGTGGGGGCTAGCTGTTACCGTATACAATGTCTACAAGGAGGCGATTCAGTTGCAAGCTGCTCTAGTGATTATGGGGTGGGGACGTGGGGTGGTGTTGGTGTTGGCTTGTAGTTATAATCAAATATTACCTAAAATAAAAGATAAAAGAAAAATCAGGTAGCTGATGTATTCTGTCAAACAAGATATGCTTTTTAAGAAGGGTTATGTTGTTTTTATATAAAAAGTTTATTGACATGGATTGAAACAGGGATTTTGAACTCACTGCCTCTTCTTCACTGCTGATGACCCTGTATGACGGAATGGAACCTTTCTTAGCTTTATTAGCTCTTGATCTGAGAATTTGACGTGCCTGTAGGATCAGAAAAATCCACCGCCACTTGTCTCGCGGACGGTCACTGGTGATGAGCAAGACCTGGCGCTGTGACTCAATGTCCCGATCATGATTAGAGCTCATGCTTGACATGTCGAGTTGGTGATTTTGCAATAAAATTTTCCAAAAACAACAATAATTTCTGCACTCGATCGAACAAGAAATGCTCAAAACCAAGAGTAAGATATTAGCTATAGTTGTAGGCTGTAGTATACTAATTGGCGATGCATGGTACAGAATTCAAGAGACAGGTTTAGGCTTCCGTTCGACGTTGCCTATTTTTGTGACCAAACTGGCTTATGCATCATGCTTGCAATGTTGGTTTTCTGATACGGTGTTTAATACTGAAAACTAGAGATTCTCTTGGATTATTGAAGATAACTAGGCAGGTGAATATATATACTCGGCTCTTTACACCCCCAACCATAAACCATGTTAGAAGATAACAGGAAGCTGCAGTGAATTTTACCTATTTGGACTCTTATATGTTTCTCTATTTGGTTTCTTTATTTTTTCCTTTAAGTTTCTCCGTTTTTGTATGGAATCTGCCTAGAGCAGCGGAGAAAAACAACTGACTTTGTTCCTCCGGCAGGTGTTTTCTCGTATTAAAAAATTCAAGCAACAAAGATTTCAAGTTCTGGGTTTTTCCCTTAACTGTTCTTACGTTAAATGCATGTCTGCCGTTATCTTGGGCGATATTTTCTTAACGCGTTGTTTTTTTTCGTCCATTTTTCAACCAACTTCGCCCCTTCTCTTGCTCATTTAATATTAATATCTAAATATATATTCAATTTTGTTTTCCTAATCAAAAGGAAAGAAAGACCAAAAACATAATAACAACCAAAGTATTTTCAGAAAGCGCTTTCACTCTTTTGTACTTCGTTTGAAAAGACTTCTTTTTTTTTTTTTTTGTTTTTAAGTAATTGTTTTAAGTTGATTGAAGAAAACATTCCATGATTATTTGTTGTCGTATTTGATGGATATGCACCACATTTATTAAAAAGTAAAAGTACGAAATTCATTATAAATATCACTTAATTATTATATGAATAATTGTATATTTATAAATGACACATCGCATCTATTTAAATATAAATTTTACGGGATTGATAAATTTCAAAAGAAATATGACTAAACAAATTAATATAGACATTTGATATCATTAACATCATAATACATAGAAGAGAAGAAATTAAATATGAACATCCATATGCATCGAATGAAAATTGTAAATTGAAAAATAAGAAGGAAAAAGAGAGGAAGGGGAAAGATGTAGGAAACAACCGCATTGATGACTTAATTTCAGTGACGGGAAGGGAAATAGGATTTCCGGGTTCTACAGTAACGGGATTTTCCAGGAAGCTTATCAACACCGCGTTAGATTAGTTTTCGATTTATGAATAGTTTAGTTTTCTCCATTTTAATTAATTCTTTCAGATTATATATTATAAATATAATTCTGTATGACGTACGTAACGTATGTATGTACATATATACAATTAGTTGAAAAGCAAAAGCTTCCCTAATTTTGCAATCAATGCCTTGGAAGGCTTCGATCGAAGCCCTTTGGGTTCACAATCCGGACAGTGCTTTCAGGTTGGCATTCATTGCTTTATCAGCTCAGCAGTTGAGACTTGAGATGAGAAAATGACATGCCATTAATTGATTGTTCTTGTTTAATTTCCTGGAGCACTCAACGTGATCCCAATCAACCATGACCTGACTGGACTCGACTTCATGCTTCGACAATTAACTTCAAGTTGATGATTTTGCATCAAGTTTGCCGAAACAACAACAATTTCTGCACCGTATTGAACCAAGAAAATTATCGAAAAGCAAACCGATACAGAACAGAACTCAAGAGCTAGCCTAGCTACTAGCTCGCTTGCTTAATTTTGACTACAATGTTGCCTGTATATATTTCGAAGCCCTTTCAGAAATGTGCTAGCTAGCTTTTTATGTACTTTTATAATAAGTCTTTCTATTTCTTTTCTTCTATTTCCAACAACAATTTTTTTTTCTTTTTTTTTTTTGTTGTTTTAAATAATTGTTATATGTAGTAGAATCAGGGTAACATTTCTTAATTATTTATTGGTTTTCAATATATATTATTGTAGAGCTAGCTAGCACAACATTAAGTTAAAAAAAATAATATCATGTCATTATGTCAATTGATGATGCGATAAGTCACCAATAATTAGTATAATAATTTACTTACATATATATATATATATGTATTATTATAATAGAATGATAAAGTTAGTAAATTAATAACTGTTTTACATGTGATAATTATTAAGACGTGATTATATATAGTTTGAAGGAATTATTTTTAAATGCCCCATATGAAACTTCATTTGTCACATGTCTATATGTGTTGATCGGAGATAAATTTGGCAGCTTGAAAATTCATCTTTTCTTTAATTAATTTTGTTGACTTGGTGGAGTTTCTCTCCAATATAATTAATTTAGATTCATAAGCAACTTGTTATTTAGGACCACTTGGGCTGGGGTTTGATGCCATAGATTTATATATAAGCGCATATGTGAGCTTAATTAATTAGGATTATATATAATAGTATATCATGAAATGAAATAGATATATAATGAATAAATAAAGAAATAAAGGAAGAGAAAGAGAAGTACTAATATTAATTGATTTTTGAAATTTTAGGATAAATTAATTATTGATTTCTTGCTTAATTAATTTCATGGTAAACCGGATTTTTTCAGGAAATTATTCAAAGTGTACATACGTTATATATATATATATATATATATATATGCGAAACGTGTTGTTTGAAAGTACTTTTTTTGTATATATATATATATATATAATAAGATAATTGATATTTAAAAGAAAAAAAAAATTAAGATCGAAGAAGAATTAATTAGCCAGCTGACATGCACGCATCTCAGTAACTCTTTGGTGGTAGAAAGATATAGTACGTTTACAAACACACACATATGTAGAGAGGATAAGAGATGAAATTTATTTATAAAAGTTACATAACCTGCATATAAAAAACTTTATACATTTTCTTTGAGAATTCATTCTGTCAGACAGAATATATATATGATGATATTAGAATAATAGAGTTATAGCTAGCATAGAAAAATTAAATAAAAATATACAATCAATTTTAATTTATATAGAAGAATTAGTACTTAACCAATTAGGTGAAAGGCTAGGAAGTTGCTACGCCCATTTGATAGTTTCACGAATTGGCAAATACGATTTCTTTCTTGTTGGAAAAGTTAGAACGAAAATTTCCAGGAAGCTGATGAATCCGGAAAACCGTGTGAAGATTTTTCTTTAGTTTGCAGGCACAGCGAAAAAGAGTTTGTACGTTTATACACACACGCATAGATATCTAACAATTAATTGTTTATATATAATAAGATTATGCTTTTACATAAATTAATTTAAATATATATACATATATATAGCTATAGTCATTCTTCAATCCGAAGGTACGCCTGTGTTTATTATATATTTGTATTTTAGTTACTAGCTATAAAATGGATGCAGACATTCACAATGAAGAAATTTAATTACTGTTTGATAGCACGGCAGCAATCAGGAAACCTAGGGCAACACTGCCAGTCTGGTCAAAAATGAAAATCGTCTCGAGGCGCCGCTTCCACGGCAGCGGGCGAGGCCGTGAGCACCATCAGCAGCAGCTGCTTCAGACCAAGTTGAACAAGTTTCTCCATTTTAATTCTTAAATTTTCTCTGAATGCATGTATTTATAGGGGAGATAATCTGACTAAATTTAGCAGCAAGTAAAAGAGACAACTCATACACAACTTTCTGACCATTTTAATTGTATATATCGTTCTTATGATGCCTACTACTATTACCTCAAATACAGTATTTCGGGTACATTTTTTTGCTACTAAGACCATATAATGCTCTATCCAAATTAAGTACATACCAAAAATAGCAATATTTTAGAGATTTGGTTCCATGTCTATGCAAAACTTCCATATATATTTCCCACATATTATATATTCATTAATTTTAGAGATTTGGTTCAATGTATATGCAAAACTTCTCTATTTCATATATATTATACATTAATGGTATTCATTTTTCTACACACGCATATACGTGTGTGTGTATATATATAAATAATTTTTAATTACAACTCTTAATTATACTATTATCACGTGTCATATGTTTATAAGATTAAAAAAAATTCACATAAATATTCGCAAATTTGTTTTTAGTTTTTTTTTTGTTTTTACTATATTGTATTGATTAAAAAATTTTCCTTTCCTTTTGATCGCATTGTATATTGATTAAGAGAATATAATTAGATAACTAAAGATGAAGAAATTATACTAAAACACGAAAAAAAATGACAAAATTCATCCTAAATTCCACACAATTTCCTTCTTCTCCGGCAGCACAGCCATCAGAACAGCCACCACAATCGATATCAGAACCGCCGGCGTGAGTCACTCCAATGTCCTCGGCTTAAAATAGGCCCGAGTCTTCTTCTTCTTCTTCCACAGCCGATTTCCGAAAATCCTTAATCAAATTAAGCTTCTCAGGATTTTTCTACTCGTTTCTCACTTCATCTTTCTTCTTCGTCTTCTTTTCCTTCTTCTCTTCCTTCTATAGTTCTACTCTCTTCTTCGTCCTGGTCTGTTTCCGCTGCAGCTTCGTCGGAGAAGCCCGACCAAGCCTGACGACTCTTCAGAGCCTGCAATATTTCCTTCCTATTCCTCTCTACCTCCAGAGCCTCCACCTTTGCCATCAGTTTCGATACGTCAACTTCACCTTCTTCATCGTACAGTAAAGCAAACGAACTTCCTTTGTACACATCCATGTCTTCTTCTTCTTTCGACTAGTGGAAATTGGAAAGTAGTATCTCTTTGGCCGTGTATTTATTGTTGGTCACGTTAGGAAATCTTCTTGCAATATCTCAACGTCAAGGCGTGCAAGAGCAATGTTCTTAAAGTTATTTCTATCCTTTTATAATAGTATCTCATTGCAGAAAGGTTTGATGGCGGTATAACCGTAAAATACAATGATGAAAATTCATTGTAAGGGTAGAAATCATGTACAATGAGTGTAGAACAATAAGGAGAAAGGAACAAGATGGCTTTTGGTGATTATGGTAGGTAAGAACTTTGCAAGACAGAGAGAAGGTAAGGGAAGATTGAATGAAAAAATTTTTGCTTACAGTATGATTTATAGGTAATAGGCACCTATTTAAACGCTTTTCAAAGCGAACCCCATGATTGAGCTTGGTCGATTTGCCTTGTGCGTGAGGGAATTCCTTTACTTGGCTTGTTAACTCAGTGTATGTTTATTTTCATATATTAACTCTTTAAAAGTTTTATAATTAACAAATGTGGGATATTTATATTTTAAAATACCACACAAATATACAATATTTATAGAGTAATTTTTGCAGCTTAATTTTGATATGTTCTACTTTCTATTACTCTTAGAAGTTCTTGAATCAATCAGACTTATTAAGTGTTTGCTTGATTAACTATGCTTTAACTACTTATTCTTAATTTCAATCCTAGTAGGATTTTCACTTTTCCATTTTGCTCTAATTTTTATACACTTTAGAATTTGGTTTGGGATAATAACATCTAAATCCCTAATATTTCAAATTTATTATAAAAAAAGACATTGTCATCATTTATAACTAATTGATTGCAATTGAAATCCTTGTACCCCAATAAAATTGACTAAAATACTTTTTAGTAGTAAGTTAACACTTTGTTGATATACAAAAATTGACCATGGACCCAAGCCTAAGCCAAAATTATGTCATCTTATCAATTAATGTATACAAAAGTATAAGTAAACTCAAATCACTATTTGGGGTACAAATTATGGGCCGTGTTGTAAAAGGTTAAAATAGTTCAAAGTATGCTTTAAATCAATATAATTTTCTAAATCTAACTCACTTAGGAAATATTTAAACCCAAAAGATTCATTATATGATTAGGCTAATACATAAGAAATATAAAAAGTTTAAAAAGACTTCTCCTTTTAAAGCCTAAAACTTTAGAGTTTTTTTTAACTCAGAACCTTATTTTAATTAATTTAGCATCAATTCAAATAATTATTTTATTCTAATTTAGATTAATTAGAAAAGGTATTTTATTGTAAGTAAAATTGTTTTAATAAAGTATTTCATTACAAATACGAGTATCTAAATCCCTTCTAATTAGAATTAATTAAGATAAGTGTTTTATTCTAATTAGAAATAATTAAAATAAAAATTTTATTACAAGTATAAATCTTTAGATACCTCTTTGAAATAGAATTAAAACTACTCTAATTTAAATCTTAAATAAAGTCTTGTTTTAAAGAAGTTTAACTTATTTTAGAATAAGATTACATGAGCTAATCTTACTCTACTATAATTACACATCATACACTATATAAATCCATAACTCAACATCCAATGGAGGACATACATACATCACTAGGGTTAGACTCTAATCAGCCTAGCAAGTGGATTCTTGGAGAAACACTTGCTCCTTTGCAACAACACTTATGATTCTTAGTTGATTTTTCAACAATTACTTGTCATTCTTGCCAACCCTAAACACTATTTTATTGTCCTGTCATCTTTCCTACATTATTTGGCTGACATTCTTTGGCCGTTAAATTGGTTGCTTTAGACTTTAAAATCACGTTGTCTATAACCTCAGTTCATCAATCACAATTGATTGTATTGAATGCCACCGCGAGTAAGTCATTTCAATATTGATCTGATTCTTTCATAATTATGATTCACCATTAAAACCGTTGTGTTCTTTTGTATTAATATTGAGACTAGTTTACTCACACACACTGTGAACTCATGATTTAGACTTTGTGCTTATTATAAATATTTTTTAAGTACAAAAGCGACAACAGTGTGTTGTAGCAGACCCCTCTATTTGAATTCAAGCTAGTCTCTTAATATTATAATATTATGACTCTTAAATCACCAAGTGTAGTTTAAGGGAAGTAATGGACTTCACTTCTTACAATTCAGAAAAATGGTACGAAAGCTTAATTCAAATTTAGAGGCCCGACATTATTTAAGCCCACTGAGAATGATACTAAACCTACGTCAACGATCAACTAATCATGATTCAACATATGAATTAGGTAGATTTTTCTCGCGAACACACTTTTAATGTTATCATATCAAAATTGAACACTGCAAGAGAAATTTTTTCATTTTAGTAGGATGCTAGCAATTTATAATGATGTTTTTGAAGATTCTAAAAACAGTGTTTGACGTTTGTTTTAATGCAACATCCTTCTAAAATGAAAAAATGTAAGGGCAGTGGACCTTTTCGTTATAAATGGAAAAGTTAATATATTAAGGACACACATGTTATATTCCACATCGGCAGTTGGGCATTAATGTCCTATGATTGATAACGGTCTGGGTACCTTATAGAAAGAAGCCCAGCCTATTAATGGCCCAAGTCATTTAGCCCGAAACCGGGCCATGATCCGCCCAGCCAGAGCGTTGAAATGTAGTGACTACCAGCCGAAGCCGAACAACCAGCGGCGAAGAAACACGCAGACGACATCAAGTGATAACGGTGACGACAACAGGATGAACACAGACATCACAGCATCGGAGAAGCCGCAGTACCCAGTAATAGATCGGAATCCGCCATTCACCAGGGTCGTCGGCAACTTCAACACCCTCGATTACCTCCGGTTCTCTACCATCACCGGCGTCTCCGTCGTTGTTGGCTACCTCTCCGGTCATTTTTCTGTACTTGCTTTACATTGAACAATATAAAGTTCCAAACTTTTTCATCTGACAACGGGAAGTTTGGATTTTTATCTGGTTTTTTTCAGGGATAAAGCCGGGACTCAAAGGGCCGTCGATGGTGACGGGTGGGTTGATCGGACTGATGGGTGGGTTCATGTACGCGTACCAGAACTCGGCCGGCCGGCTCATGGGTTTTTTCCCTAATGAGGGTGAGGTGGCTCGTTACCAGAAACGTGGATACACTAATTAGTAATGGTTTTCACTTGTCTCTAGGTTTTGATTTTTGTTGTTGTTAATAAAATGGTTGCTGTTGGATTTTGATTTTGTTTTATTAAATTACGACGTCTTTTCATGATGGAAATGTAGTTCTATTGGAGGGTTGGATCCAAATTTAGTCCACTAGTTCCAATTTCTTGCTTTAAAGAGAACTTTTGTGCTCAGAATACAATTGCATAATTGAAAAATTCTTGAAAGAAGCTGCTCTGAGTGTTTCATGGCTTTTATTTTTCTGCAATTGCATAAGTTTAGGGCTATTAATATTGGGGTTATATCATTTCTTGGAATGTGTTTGTGGTAGCATGAACAAAAACCCTGGTTACTATGTAATGTATGTAAAAGGGTCAAGTGTTGGTGAGCAGTGATAAATTCTCCTTTGTATCGTGTGATTTTGTTTCTCAATATGACAATGGTACTGATTATAGGTATGATTTTCACTACTTCTCTATCAAACTATGATGAAATTATTTCTCGGATAGTATCTCAGTACTACGGAACTGGTGCGCAGACTTTCTTTTAGGAGCAGGAAGGAGGGAACCTGAACATGTTTAGACCGCAATTGCTAACTTTCTCTCTAGACTTTTTTGTCCAAAACTTGGTTGATATTCTTTGTAATGACTTAATTTGAGTATGAATCTGAAAATTTAACTTTCAAAATTTCGCAATCATGCCAACAATTCCAACTTGGGGTTGGCTCTTTTTGGATCCTCTAACCAATGGAACTTAACCTTTTGCCTTGTAATATGGAATCTTTGGCCGATTGATAGCTATTGTTAGAAGGCCAGGGATCAATTACAGCTTGATTTTGTTCATGCAATGGTTGAACTATATTGTTGAATAGGGTTTTGCTTAGTATATCTTTGAGTCAGTAGATGTGTATCTGTTTTCTCAAATTGCCAAGTTTTGGTATGAACATCCCACTTAATTTTGTTTTTGTCAGCATCTTTTCTTTAAAGATGAAAAATATACACCTTTTCCTGATAGAAGGATGAATTATTCTACTGATACTGACAAGTATTATATTCTTAAATCTACATTATCTACATTGGACTACTTTAGGATATGCTTCATTCATCTTGTACAATCCTCAATCTAAATATGAGTTTGGGCCAATGTAATCTCACTCTCTTTCATTGTTATACATATAATATTAGGCTGGTTCCTTAATCATTTAGAATCATTTATCAGCTTCCTGGTTCTCCTCGTCCCTATAAAGTTTTCTGCTTTTATCTCATTTCCATGAGGTTAAAACAAAAAAAATCAGGCATTTTAGGATCCACCTTGAAAAAGGATACTGTTGGTGGTGTGTAGAATTGCAGATGATACATAGTGATATTTGGTTCAACAATGTCCTATGTTATGCGTTGTGTTGGGTTAGTAAATCTTTAACCAAATTTGTTGGTTGTTGGATGTTTGATAACGGTTGTAGATGTTCATCTATCTATTATTAATATGCTATCTGAACGCAATCCATTGATGAATTTAATAGTTGCAGCATATAATATTGAATATTTACCCGACAAAACTACTACTCTTCACGTTACCTTAACATCATCTAGTATCTGATCGCTAAAGAAATCTTCGCGGCCAACTATCATTGCATACACAGTAAGTTGAGGATTTATAATGATTTTCTGCTTCTTCATCCTGGAAATCCAATTGAGGTTTCTCATTCTTCACAGCCTGTCCTCGAACAATCAGCACACTCAGCAGTTGTAGCTACTGATTCAGTGTGAAATGGAAGAAATAGAAATAGTAATAGATGTGCCCATCTTTTAGTATGTGTAGGCCTGTTGGGCTAGGCTTCTATGGGTTGGGTTTCATTTCTGTCATTATGTGTCCTGCCTAACTATTTCTTGTAATTCAGCGCATCTATTTGGTTAGATCTGTGTAAAGTTGTCGAATAGGTCAGATCAGCACGGCTGCAGACTCTGCTTATTATGTTCTCTAACAACTGACAGCCGACTAGAAAAACCTAAAACCAAATTTCTAAAAGTTGTTGATGAAAACCATTTTCTTTTATTTATTTATTTTATTATTATTTTGGCTTTTTGACATGTTTGCTACATGATTCCACTCCATTCCAGTCCGAGACTTGTCAGTGCAACACAGAAGAAATTAGTGACTGGTCAGATGACTGGTGTTGAATGATAGAGAACCAGTAAGCCAGCAAACGAATGAATTCCATTCCACAGACTGCTTTTTTACGTGACTTTGAAGTCAGCAAAAAATTGTTATTTCAAAAAGACTGACTTCACTGTTCAAGTTCAACTCTCCCTCTTGAAATGTTATTACAATGTCTGCTGTTTCCATTATATCTTTTTCCAGGAAAAAGCGAAAGTCACGAAGATGGTGACTTCATCATCCGACCACCACCACTTGCACCGCCACCACCAAACCGTGTTCCAATCTTTTATTATTCTTTGGCATAATTAAAGTAGTAGAGACTCACTCGGATCATTCCACAACATTAAAGTTGAAAGCGATTGCTATCTGCTGGTTCAGACAAATTTTTATAATTTTCTTTTACTTTGGTACCCCACTTCATCAAAAAATTAAGCTTTTTTCTTCACTTTGATTTTGATATGGATGAGGACAGGACAAAACTTGCAAGGAATTGGAGAAGAGACGATCTTACTTGTAATCAATCTGCTTTTCTTTTGCTCTTAAGAGAATAAGTTTTTGAGAGTGATTTGTCCTTGGGATTAGATTTTCGATTTGCTCTGCCCCTACATGACGCCAAATGACTTCTCTTAGGTCCCATGCATGCCTATGACTCTGACGCAAATCCATACGAATTTCCGAATTTCTTTTTCACTTAAAAAGCTTGACCCAATCAATTAATTTGTCCTGACTTCACCTTTTAACTCTTAATTTCCATGATTAACTCCCTCCTTGTTTCAAGACCAAAATAAATAAAATAGTATTATGACAAAGTATTTGCTTAGTTATTCGTCAAAAAAGTGAACCAATTCTCTATTAATTAATAGAGTTTCTCTAATGATAAAAATTATTTTTCAGAATTTTAAAATAATTAGATAAGATATTATAAAATAACTATTTTACTTGAAATAAGTTCAAATTTTGGGACTTTGAAAATAAAATGTTTTGAACTTTTCAAAAATTATTAAATTATTTGAAATAATTTTTTTATTTTGAAAATTTTATTTCATATTTGTAAAAGCATATTCTTAAGATTTTTTTTTTTGGTTAAAAACTCTACCATACAAGAATAATGCTATAAGTGCAATTGATGTAACAATTAATGTGGCACAATTAGGTTATTATCATGTGTTCCATATAATTTTGTTTCTTATCTTATAAAAAAACGTAAGACAACTATTTTTTCTTTTTTTTTTAAATTGTTAAAAGGTAAAGGGGGTGCGGCGTAAGACAACTATTAATAATATAAGATTGCGATATTTGTTTAATTACGCAATATACTATTTAATTACCCATTAGGAAAGTAATCCATGTTACTTAAATCAACCATTAAAATAGTAACTAGCATTGCTTAATTACCCATCAATCAAAGATACAATTAACAAAACATTACTTTCGAATCATTCTTAGTGGCATATAGCATCTCTAGGTTCTACTATTATTTTAAAACATAATCACCCTTCTTATGATATTCTAATCTCAATCCTTAAACATAATTATATATTTTTGCCCATAACTTTTTTAATTTTTTATCTTTTGGTAACTTTGATCTCGTGATTGAAGATAAGATAATGAATGGTGGGTCATAATAAATAAATCGAAAGCATAAAAAAGAAGCAACAAGATTCTCCTTTTTCTTTTTATTTTTTTATTTTTATTTTTTTAATCATCATCTTCTTCTTCGCCAAAAAAGTAATTCAACAGATAACCGCCATGAGATTTTACAGCATAAAGTTTGCGATTATCATGATCAGAACGCACGTGGGAACTACAATTTTTATCATTATATTTACAAAGTTGTACTGCAAAATAGGCTATTATCAAATTAGTCCTTCTAACTTATAAAAATAATAAATTTTCATAAATTTATCACTTATTTCAAAAGAAAATGTTTAATTTAAAATATTAGTACGGCTATTTTTTTACAACAACAAATCGCAAGCTTCTTTTGTGACAAATATATTAATTTGAATAGTAGAGACGAATTTAAAACATGTCAACCTATTGATTTATTTAATTTTCGTAAATTAAATTATCAACTAATTTTTTTATTATCTTATTGTATTTTAAATTAAAGATCTTTATCTAAAAGTTGTATAC
Organism: Azadirachta indica; assembly: GCA_022749755.1. Taxonomy (NCBI): domain Eukaryota; kingdom Viridiplantae; phylum Streptophyta; class Magnoliopsida; order Sapindales; family Meliaceae; genus Azadirachta; species Azadirachta indica. Next base: position 14,167,024 of record CM040451.1, on the reverse strand, counting down.
CTTACCTACCATCAAATACAAAATCTCTCATAATTGAAACATATTATATTAAATCAGTACATTACTCAAAATATAATATTTCAAAATTATTATTCGGTCAAAACTGCTTAAGAAAAAATTAATAATTAATTTGGTAATTTTTTAAAAATTCTAAATTCACGTGCTACACGTAATCCACCATCAAATGTCAATTTGGCCTTAACAAAAGAATACAAACACCATAATTGGCCGGGGCACTACTGAGAATGGTCGTACTACTGAAGCGGGACCTACCACTTTGCCGTGGCATCCTCTGATCCGTTGAAGTCTTCACCACGGATCCCTCGTTTAATCCACGCGGGATGGCTACAGATCACTCGTAAATTGACGCACGATGAAAATGACGGATGTGGTCTCATTTTCAGATACGTGGTCTTGCGCTCACCTGATTATTTCTCCATCCTACACTTGAAGTGGAGTGGAAGACGCTAATTTCCCACGTCATCGAATATTTTTAAAAAAAAAAAGGTAACGCGGTAATGACATCCGGGTCCCCACTGTTTAAGTTTTCACAAATATAAACATACTTCATTAATTTATAGTACATAAATGCTGATTTCTACGTGTAATAATGTCTAAAAAAATACCTAAAAATATATCATTTACTATTAAAATTTTCTTCCACGAGTACTGAAATATCAGTCAAATTTTTACCGAAAATTTATATCACAATATAATAAAATAAACAGTACACTTACAAAAATTATATCATATTCTAAAAATTATCTCACGAAATTTTAACTCTTAATGATAAGAAAAATTCTATTATATGAACTTTTTGCTGTCAATTCTCTGAAAAATTTTGCTCATATAGCTATTAAAAATTGAGAGGCAACTTTACCATCTAGTTATACGTCACAACTCATCTTTTAACATCAAGTTGTACACTCCCATATAAAAAATGATTAAGGGAAAAGATGATATTATCATTTCAAGAGGGTTACGGCGATTTTAAGTGTTATAAATAAAAAAATTCCTTAATTGCAAAATTAAAAAATTTTGGGTTCTAGATGTCATTGGTCCAAAAAAGTAATTTAAAATTTTATGAATTTTACGAATAAATAAAACGTTGGCTAAAATTAAAGAAGAGTTAAGTTGCTTCGTAGAACGTGAGGCGTATGTCAGCTTTCCTTCCAGGTAGAACCGTTATCCGAAAGAGGACACTCGTTTCCAATCTATTTACAGGAATGCCATCCCGAATATCGTCAACAAAACCGCGTGCCCTAACCGCTCGTGGTTTTGCCGCAAGAGGGCTATTCAATTCATTCTAGAAGGGTTTTGACTATCATTTAACATTAATTGATAAATTTATATAATATATACTCTGTATAGATAATAGTAGTCATATATTATATTATATACTCTTTAAAATGTTATAAAATATATATATATATATATATCCGTTAACGTTTTTAATCTTTTTCTTTATAAATAAATTCTATACAAATATGAACCAAACTCTTCTAAACCCTATGTAGTTTAGTTACAAGCAATTAAAATTCAAACCTTAAATCTATTATGAATCGTTTTGAGAACATGGAAACACATGTATTAGATAAACACCCAATTTTACATAATAGTCAATATTGATCGCTCGTTAACACACTTATAATTATTTAATATAAGGGCCAATGATTTTATTAAACAACAATTATGGTTTAAAATTCATAATTTAAACATCGTTTACTTGGTATGTGGCTAATAGTAATATTTATCATTGATCATAGGCTTACATAATAGTCCTATCCTTAAAAGACATATTTTTATCAGTTTTAAAATATTTTATTAATTAAATAAACTAACAGTGCACATGCTATATATATATATATATATATATAAAAAAAAACCTGATGCTAGCTAGCTTTACCTCGTCTTATATAATATATTTATATAACAACAATAATAATTAATTGGAGAATTATTTTATGTATAGTTCATATATAACTACTAAAATTTGTCTTGTTTTGTTTGGCATGCTTTGACCGTAATTAACTAACCACATAAAAATTGAATTCTTAAATTTTAAGCTAAACAGATAGCAGAAATCAAGTTAATTTCCAAGATGATTAGCTCTGAGAAAGAAATTCCTTGTTAATTTGAAAACTAATAAATAACATTTATGAAATATTATCCATGCAAGACTTAGGTCAAATATTAATTAGTACGTACGTAAGCTCCAGTTGTGCTTAGTTGACCAAGTTAATATTTTGTTTTGGCACGAGAGGAGAAATTAAAGAAGAATACATTCCAATTAACAAAGATAAATATATTTGTTTTGTGTAATAATATTCAACGTTCGATATCAATTACGACACACTTGCTATATATAAGTTATACAAGGAACCGTAGAAGGAAACTCCATTATTCGTCATGCTTTGTCAGCTTTACATGATCATCTTCTTCAATAATACATATATGCATATCAACTCAACTAATAATTATTAGGGCTTTGATTTTGAACTCTCTCCTCTCCCAGCTACCCATATAATATCAGTGTTTTTTCGTTTTTGCTTTTTGGCTTCCCTCTTCTTATTTACTTTCAACAACTAATTGATTTTCTTTTGCAATTTTTATTACGAAAAAACTTACAACATATAGCATTACTTCTTTTGTAATTATTTTCATATATATATATATATATAAAAGAAAAATTTGTTTTCTTTGAATTACATATTTACAGATATAATATCATCATCACCTATTTTATTCATCTCAATTTCAGTTGTTACATCTAAATAATTTTTGAAGTTTTTTATTACATATTTTAAAATTTAGTAGAAAAAATTTGTTAACAAATATAGACAACGACTGTATTAATTTTAATATTTTGATCCATTATTAATATTTAGTTGATATGATAAGTCAAGCATAATTATAATTACCAAAGACTTTAGCTGCACTTTAAAAGTAGTGTACATTTTTATTTTGCAGGCAGTGAATTTTCTACGTCAACTCGAACTAGTAACTACCACTACTACTACAAAAGTAAAAAAAAAAAAAAAAAAAAAAAAAAAAACTACGCACGCTCAGTACAAAATGTAGTTAAAAATCTTGTAAGAAGGGCAGTTGTGTAAATTAACACGCGTTTCAGGGGCATTTGTTTCTGAGGTATAACTATAAATAACATTAAAGAACCGAGATTGGCATCATTTTAGGAGAGACAAGAAACACAGCACAGCACGGTTGCTCTCTAAGAGAGAGGAGAATCTCACTACTTCTTCTTCAGCTTCTGAAAATTAAGACAAAACAAAATTTTGTTGACTACATACAAGGTATGTGAGAACTGTGACTATTTCTGATTAATCATGGAAGTTTACGAATGTTATATGTGTTTCTGATTTGTTTTCTTTTTTCAAGTCAAATTTTTGTTTTGTTTTCTTTTGGCTGATGGTCGTTTGCTTTTAGAGTTGAATTTGAGGTCAAAGGTTCGTTTTTTCCTTTTGTAATTTGTGATATGGGAATAGGGGTTAGTGTTAAAATCTATGCAAAATGAATCCTTTTCGTATTTCTGTTGTGATTTTGATTGGAATAGAGGATTTTCATGTGGTTTATATCAGAGATGAGGCTTTTCTTGTTCTTGCTTTGAAATTTAATCTGTTTCTTTTAGATTTGATGTATATATATATATATATATGTATATATATATGTATATATAAGAAGTTTTGACAGTGGTGTTAATCTGAGTGATTAATTGATTTGGTGTTGATAATTGATAAATCTCTAGTAATTTCTCATCATAGAATTAGAACTCTAGATGCCCTTTGAATCTGGTGATAGAACCTGAAATTTATTATTGTTTACCATATTCAATGTAAAATTTTATACTCTGGCACCTGGAATGAAATTTTTCTTTTTCTTTTGTCCTTTTCCTTTTGAGTTTGTATGTCGGTTTGCCCACTACATGTACTTTTTAGCCTTTAAAGTGCCTTTTCCCCGCATACTTGGTAGCCTCCGTTGGTCTTATTGGAGGAAGAGTTGAATCAGTATCATAAGCTTTTAATTGTCCGTTGTTCTGAACAGGTTCGAATGAGAGTTGACTTTAATTATTTGCGTTACTAAGTTTTCTCATTGCTTTAACTATTAAATGATCTGGTTCCAGGAATCAACTTTGTCTTTGATGACTTATCTTACTACTTTAAAACAAGAGTTGCTTAGAAGAATCAGTTTTTGCGCCATCTTTTGATTGTACATTACAAGTGTCATCTTCTTTGTGTTGCATCTGTTCTTTGTTTTCTGTCTCTTTCTAATGAATTTTTCCTTTAAATTCTTTCACTTCTTAAGTCCATGTAGAATAGCCTTGATTGATTATCTTAACCAGTATTTTTCTTTCTAGTTCAATCTGAAAGTTTTATTTCCCTGGATCTTTGATCCAATCTTCTTTTTCCCTTGTAATTATTGATATTTCAGATGCTTCCTAGAATGTCATCATTTACTGCCTTCAGCTAATGTGAGAAAGTCAATGACTTATGCCTTCTAGATTAGTCTTAATTAAAGTTTATTTTGATTTTGTGGGTGATGAATGACTTTTTAGTCAAATAATTCGGTATTATTATTGTTTTTGAAGTTATTGTATGACCACTAATCCAAAAAGTTAAAAGAAGAAAAGGAAAGAGAAGTAATGTGAATTTCCTGTTTTTCTTTGGTACACCTTAATGCTTGCTCAATGTGTTTGCTGTATTTGTTACATATCTGTTCTTCTTGCATATGCTTGTGTTAATTGCTTTTTATTGCTTTTTTGTCTTCAGATATGGTATTTCTATAACACGTCTGTTGCACAAAGGAAGCTATTTGTGGCTGACATCATTTCGTACAAAAAAGCCATCTAGCTGTGTTGATACTCATTGGATCAAGATATGTTGATCAGCAGGGAGTTGCTTTTTGATAAATGAACAGTCTTGCCAAGTGAAAGAAGCATTTCCATTAGAAGCTGTTGATAGTATTCTTACTTCTTGAGCTTTAAAGTGTCAAGGCGGGCTTGAATTTTAGATGCAAACATCTCAGAAAAACCAAGGTGCAGCTAATATCCATAGAATGTACCAGCAGCCTGTGCAAGGTATTGAACCATATTGTTTCTCTCATATTGAAATTTTGGACAATAATATGTGCTCAGATGTTGGCAGCCAAGGAACCAGTGTATCCTTTCAGACCTACAAGGAGCAGTTCTATACGCTGGAATCATCTTCGGCAACTACTGGTTTTACTTATGACTCTCCCTCTGCAGTGAGCATCTCATCTAATCGGAGTCCCTTTTCACCACAAGGTTCTCAGTCATGGCTGTCAGATCCTCATCATTCCCCTGACAATGCTTACGGATCACCCATGAGTGGATCTTCTGTTGTTGATGATGGCAGTGAACTGAGGAACAAACTGAGGGAATTAGAAATATCGCTGTTGGGGCCTGAATCGGATATCATTGACAGTGGCAGCTGTTGCTTTAAGAGCGGGATGCACCAAGAAACATCAGTAAGTTGGAATTGGGATGAGCTGATGGAAATGATCCCTAGATTGGATTTGAAACAGGTGCTCATTTTCTGTGCTCAAGCAGTATCTCATAGTGATATATCTACTGCAGCGGGTTTAATGCATGTGTTGGAGCAGATGGTGTCGGTCTCTGGGGATCCAATGCAACGGCTTGGTGCATACATGTTGGAAGGGCTTAGAGCAAGGTTGGAATTTTCAGGGAGTAAAATCTATAAAGCCTTGAAGTGTGAACAACCAACGAGCTCTGAGCTCATGTCTTACATGCATATTCTCTATCATATCTGTCCATATTGGAAGTTTGCTTACATGTCAGCAAATGTTGTCATTGGGGAAGCCGTGGAGAATGAACGTATGATTCACATCATTGATTTCCAGATTGCACAGGGTACACAGTGGATGTTTCTCCTCCAGACTCTTGCTAAACGTCCTGGTGGACCCCCCTTTGTCCGCATAACTGGGATTGACGATTCCCAATCGATTCATGCTCGAGGTGGAGGACTGCATATTGTCGGTCAGAAACTGTCAAAGGTTGCTGCATCGTGCAATGTCCCATTTGAGTTCCATGATGCTGCCATGACTGGTTGTGAGGTTCAACGAGAACATCTTAGGATTCTACCTGGAGAGGCTGTGGTTGTAAATTTTCCTTATGTGCTGCACCACATGCCTGATGAGAGTGTCAGCACCGTGAACCACAGGGACCGGCTATTGAGACTGGTAAAAAGTTTGTCACCCAAAGTTGTAACCCTTGTCGAGCAAGAATCCAAAACCAATACATCACCATTCTTTCACAGATTCCTCGAGACACTTGATTACTACACAGCAATGTTTGAGTGCATTGATGTTGCGTGTCCAAGGGAAGACAAGAAAAGAATCAGTGCAGAGCAGCACTGTGTGGCACGGGACATAGTCAACATGATAGCTTGTGAGGGAGCTGAGAGGGTGGAACGACACGAACTACTCGGGAAATGGAGATCGCGTTTTATGATGGCTAGATTTACTCCCTATCAGTTGTCTCCTTCTGTTACAACTGCTGTATACGATGTATTAAAAGAATACAACAGTAACTATAGAGTTGCAGAACATGATGGAGCACTCTATCTAAGCTGGAAAAACAGAGCTATGGCTACCTCATCAGCATGGAGGTGAAAACCCGGTCCTGGAAATCTGTAAATTTTAACCCAATGTTTTTGATGTAACTTTTAGACCACGAGTTATAGTGTTATTTGTAACTGGAGAGTAGCTTTCGTCTGGTGTTAGAAGCATGTGAACTTCGACTTTACTGTAAAAATTTCCACTTTGGAATGATACGGAGACAAGTCTTGAGTTTTTACCGCAAACTTACGTTACAGTATTAAGATGTTGTCATTGAGCAAGACGTACTGTTAAATGAAACGTGTAAAAGCATCAGAATTTACTAGGTTGATATCTCCATTTCCTCAAAATTTTTCGATGTATTTAAGTTGTGAGAACTCTGTCTCGTGTTTCAGACAGACGATAATAACCCTGTCTCGTGTTTCAGACAGACGATAATAACCTTCGAGGGAAAAGATATTCGCATATGCCCAACAGATCAAACGACGTCGTGTTGAGGACGACGAACGACGTCGTGTTCTCCCAAACTACCGGATATGTTTCAAAATCACCGGATAGAAGCAATTACAGCGATACATTGGTGCACCAAATACGGATTTGGCAAAATTTCGCTGCCAAAACGGTTAAAAAGTAAAATAAAATAAAATAAAATAAAAATTAATTTGAAGTCATTGCCAACACTGAACAGCTGGGTTCGACGATACATATGTAGTTACAATTCGATCAAATCCTCGATCCGAGGTAACTTGTTCTCTGTCTTTTTTTGCAACCCACGACAAAAAGTTCAGTGTTTTCGATTAAGTTCTTACCTCTATTTTTTTACTTTTTTCTTTTTCATTTAGTTTCTGCTTTTGCCTGTCATGAATGATCATGAAATGCAAGTTTGGTGAGATTTAAGTAATGATTTTATATGTTTTAATCACATATTTGATGTGGGGTTTTGTTTTTTTTTTTTTGTTTTTTCCATTTGATCAGTGTGTTAAATGATTGATAATTTGATTACTATTTATTAAAGTCATGTGGGTTGCTAAATTCATTCATATTTGATGCTTTGATATCACTAAAAATTGCAGTTGTATTAATGCAGAATTTGAAGTTAAGAATTTCGGGTCGTCGAATGGGAATGAATATGGAAGACGTAGACAGATCAGATTTGCGGAAGTTGCAGAAGGAGCAAGAAAGAGAACGGCGGCGTTTAAGGGATAGGCAAAGAAGACAATCTATGAGTGTTGAAGAGAGGGAAAAACATCTTGCTAGACGTCGTAGAAATTACCAACTTAGGAGACTAAGAGCTGAAAATTCTAAATTAGACTCAGAGCAATCTCAGTCTGAACAAATTACTCATCAAATTCTTGCATTGCCTTCTGCTTCTTCAGATTTTGATGTTGATGTTGGATCTCATCAAGTTGGGACAAAGTTTGAGAGTGAGTTTTTGTTCATTTCCGGAGACATCTGCATGATTTTTTTTTTTTTTCAATGGAAATGCATACTTACAGCTCTTGTAACTTTGTTCTGTAGGTCTGGAAGTTCCACCTCATAAACTGGCCAAGTTTTCTGGGCAATTACGGTTAAATCATTTAAAACATCTTGCGAGATCAATGAATGATTCTGCAGGTGACAATCACAGAGTAGCAGTAGATGTGATAAAGGGAAATGACGCCAGTGGTAAGATCATTGAAATTTAGTTTCTGTAATTACTGCTTATGTTGTTAGGTTACTTATCACAGATTGCTCAGGTATATTACCAAAAGGGTTGCGGTTAAATCGTGTCAAACATCTTGCACGGTCATTAAATTCTGCTGTTAAAGAGACAATCAATCAAAACCCCTCAGGCGAAGTGGAAGGTATGAACTATATATGTATTTTCTCACTGGCGTGCCCGTAGTTATAGTTCCAGGCATTTGTTTTATGAGCTGAAGATAAATGGTTTTGCTAGGTTGGAGACAATTAAGAATTTTTTGATATCTTTGCCCAAATGATCGCTGTTTTATGTTGCACTTTTAGTTGATTTTAGGTGAATGATTCTACTTTTATGATGATTTTAGTAAGTTTTTGGTATTACATTTCAGGATGACCCTCTCTCTTGCGATACTTTTGTCTGCAACTGCAACATACAAGAATGACAGTTATTTAGCCCAAAAGTATCTTATTGAAGATGTGTAAGTTGCTTACATTAGTTTCTTCTCTGCTTCATGATGTATACTGATTATCCTTTTCTGTACTTGACTTGAAACATTGAATTTGCATCATTAACTTCAACCAAAATTTTACTTCTTTATGTTCTTTTCACTGGGATTTTTCGATTCCTAATTGAAACAAAAATTTGTGGGCAGGCCTTTTCCACAATTTAGATGTTTTTGTTTTTTGCTTCGTGCTAAGTCAGTTTTAGATAGTTTCAGAATATGAATTTAACCAATAGAATGTTTGGACATGTTAGTTTTTCAATTGGACTAAATCACTGCTAATTTCTATGCATAAAACATTAAGAGCATATTACTCTTGCTAATGAGCTAGTTAATTGCCCTGGATGCATGAATTTTTATTTTGTGTTGTAAGGTTCAAACTGGAAGGCATTGCAAGATAAGGGAAACTGAGAGACGAGTTGATGATGTTAGAAGGGTGAGATAGTGAATTTCAACTCTATAGTCAAGTGTTAACAAAAGACAGAACCAGGAAAAGGAATTAGTTGTGCTGTGAAATGGTCACGGAATAGGAAGCCTATCATCTTCTTGAACCTCTGGTCTTAAGCTACAAATTTGGCTAATTGTTGTAAGAACAATTGATGTGAATTCTTATCTGCTTCTTACAGTTTGAGTCTCGTAAATTGGCCTCGCTTCATTTTCTCTGACTGGTAAAATTAGGGTTCCCTTTTGTTAATGTCTAGAGAGCATAAGATAAGATTGTTCTTATCTTGCTAATCTCAAAAGTATAGAGAGCGTAAGATACAATTGATAACAAGTTACTACATGGAGTTTCCTGTGGATTTGCTTGCATAAGTAACTTCATAAATAGCACTATTCCAGGCTACTTGCCAATGTTCGAGAAACTTTTGCTTTTTACTAACTCTGTATTTCTCCTGCAGGGTGAACGACCCTCTGATCCATACTGGAGAAGAGCATTGTTGATACTGAAAAATTTCTGGAATAGGTCGAGAATTTAGCAGGTAAGGTCATAACCCGGCAAGGAGGACAATGCAAGCAGGGGGGAAGTAGTCTCTTCAGTCTTCATAATCCCATAACACATTGCTGTCTCTTTTCAAGTCGAAGAAAATTTTGGGATGCATTTGCTATGTGGATAATTTATTTCAGGCACATAGATAAATTTTGTAAATTGGTTTTTATTTTGACTTGTTCTCCATTCTTACTCAAGACTCTGTTTTTTTTTCCTTGTTCTATAATTCCTTGCAATCATTTTTCTGGCTGATCTGGTAAATGTGCTAAATCTATTTGACAAAGAAATTGACACATGCTGAAATGATTTAATATAAATAATAAATTGGGGTTTTAACAAGTACTTCTCTTAAAGTTAACGATTTTAACATTTAAATGAAAAGTTTAAGAAAAAGCACACTTAGCTCTTCTAAACTATTAGATAATCATCTAATTTTATTTATATTACTATAATATTTTTAATTGTTTTAAAGGAAAAATAAGAAATTTAATTTGTATGTAATTACAAATAATTTTTTAATTTATATTTATTTAAAAATTAAAAATTTAATTAATGGTAATTTAATTTGATAATTTTAGGTTACGTGTATTTAATATTTATTGAAATTAAAAATTTAATTAATGATAATTTAACATTATAATTTTATTTTACATTTATTTCATATTTATTGAAAATAGGAATTTAATTTTTATTTATGTATCATACTTATTCAAATCTCAAATTCTAATATGTAAAGCTCCCGTCTTTCTTACTTCCATCTTTTACAAATTTTTCAGTAATAAATTATTTTTTTTTATTTCACTTAAAAAAATCTACAGCCTTATCAATCTTACTCTTCTTACAAAAACATTTTAATACAAGATTTATATCATACATATTCATATTAAATTCATATTTTAATATCAATTTTATAACTCGTAAAGCAAATATAAGCTTTCAAGTATACACAAAAAATTTAATCAAACTACAAAATAACGAAAAATTAGAAAAAATATTAATATGCGTAAATTGCTAATTTTAAATATCATTATTTAAGTTTCTAATTTTAAATATCATTAAATAAAATTTTAATTTAAATAAATATTAAATAAATATAAATTATAATTATTATTAATTAAAATTTTAATTATTTTAATTTTTTGAATCTCAAATAAATTAAAATTGAGTTTTTTAAACTTTATTTTGAAGCAGTTAAAAGTATTATAGTCATTTTAAGTGAAAATAAATAGTCAATTAATGACCTAAGGGAGGTAAGTGTATTTTTTCTTAAACGTTTCATTTAAGTGTTAAAATAGCAAACTTAAAAAAAGGTAAGTATTAATACTCCGTAATAGATTTCACTAAATTTATTTCAATTATAACATAATTTTGGAGTAATAAATTGAATGTGTGCATTACATCTTAAACTCTGTCTTAATCATTATTATATTTTTATTATGAATTTTTATAATAAGTCAGTTAAATGTCGTTGTCCATCCTTTAAATATCATAGGAGGTGGTAAGGTTTGGCGTTTTGTATAAACTTTTTACTCTTATTTAAAATCTAAATAAAAAAAAGTCAAATATCTTAGAATAATCTTTTACCACACTCGATTCAATCCATTGGAGTATAGGATTTCCTAAGCTTAGAAAAAATCTTAGTTCGGAAAGAAATGTCAAATATTATCTTAATCGAAATTAAAATTCATAACCAAAATCGAATATCACTCTTATAAATGTAAACTCAGTTTTGACTATGAATATAACAAAAAGAGAAACGTTAAAACTTTTTATAAGTTTATTCGACTTTTGCAGAAGAAAAAAAGAATCCAAAGGAATATCCTAATTGTTGCCACTCAATCCCAACAAAAAACAATTATTGTAATTCCACTATAAATCAAATACTTAATCCTCAACTCACTCAGAATCTGAAATCTATATATATATATATATAGTCTATCAACTTCCGCTAACTTGCTCTGCACGTTCCTCCGTAAACTCATCTCAAACTCACAATCAACTGTTTCTACCTCTTCTGAAATGCCTGTTTCTTACCCGTTTGATTCAGCCACTGAAAGTCTCTTGTTTTCTCTGAGGAATATTTCTCTGGGTAACTGTAATGGCCCTTCTTCAACAAGAACCCAAGAACAGAGTTCCCAACTCGTAGCAGCAACTCCATTATTTTCTCAAAGCATCTGGGCTGGTCATAGTTTCAGCAATGCAAGAGGTAATCTCTTGGATTTTTGCGTTTGTAAGACCATAAAGAGAGAAACATATTATTTTCATATTCATGAAACTTCTAGTTTTGTATGTGGGTATAAAAATTTAATCTTTTTGTGCACATCGATGGTTTTATGTATGCGTAAGTGTTTGCTCGCACTTGTGCTTGTGTATATGTATCTTGATGAATGTAAATTGATATAAAGATTTTATCTTTCTATGCTTGTATGTGCACAAGAAAATCCACGCATGTATATATGCGTTTGCTCATGTAAATGTGGGTAAAGATTTGATTTTATGTGGTTGTATGTTTATGTCTGTACTTGTATGTCAAGATTTGATTTTCCTATCTTTTTCTAAGGAATTTATGTGAGAGTTTCTGTAGGTGATTCTATGCCTTCAAACACGTATGTTTATGGTTATGATCCCAACTATGAACAGCAGACAGTGAGCGCGGAGAATTCTGGTTCTGGGGCTCCTTCCATGGCTATTTGTGCAAACAGAGAAAACCCTGTCGGGCATAATTTGGCCAACATATCTGAGGGACGAAGAGGACTGAACGTGAGCCATGGTATTTTAAGTCCCAATTCTTCTGTGGGCCATCAACAAAGCTTCAATAGGGCTGTACTTGAAAATATAAATGCTTTCCTGGAGCTGCAAGATTATGATATTATTGAGCTTGGAAAGACTCAATGTTGTTCTGTGCAACTTCAAAAAATACTGTCCTCTTGGAAGGACTCAAAGATTATGAATAAGATATTTGAGGCAGTCTTTGAGTACCCTTTTGATCTTATGACAGATGAATATGGATGTCATCTGTTTGTTAAGCTTATTCAATCTTGCAATGAGATTCAGCTGGGAAGGATTATAGTTAAGATAACGTCGCAATCTCAGTTATTCTACAAAGCATCACTCAATAAAAATGGGTAATCATATTGATCCTCATTTCCAAAAACTGTACTGATCTGCTTCTCTTTGGTGCTTTGCTGGACTAATGTCAATTTGTTGTGTGGTCAGAGCTCAATCAATGCAGAAGCTGATCAAAGTGCTAGTCCGATCACCATGGATTTCTCACGTGATTTCAGCCTTACACAGAAGATTTAAAGACATGATGTTCAATAGAGAAGCATCGTCTGTTATAATGCAGTGTTTGGAGACACTTGATGATCGGCAAAATGAGGTAAATCTTCATTTCCATGAAGCTCAGTCATATTTACTATTTTCTAGAATTACTCTAGCAATATGATATTTCTTGTATGGTTCTAGGTGATATATCTTGCTGCCATTAACCATTATCGTGATCTAGCCACTCATGTTATGGGATGCATTTCCTTGAACAACTTCATTACCAACATGAGAGGTCCACGCAGAGGACAACTTCTAGATTTAATTACTAGTAATGCAGCATTTCTCGCAAAGGATCCTTCCGGGTAAAGATCAGTCTTCAAGAAACTATGTTTCTTAATTTATGAACTACGTTGTTCAAAATGTGATTTCGCAGCATAATTTATTGCTTAATTCATGGAAAATTTTCCAGGAACTTTGTTGTGCAGCATCTCTTAGGACGTGGTGATCTGAACTTGAATGAAAAAATATGCCTTCTGCTCAAAGGAAAGTTTGTAGAACTGTCATCACTGAGATATGGCAGTCACTTGGTAGAAAAATGCTTGAAGTCTCCAGGAATGGCGTGTTATGTTGTTAATGATCTTTTGAAGATAAATGACTATCAACTTTTGCAACTTGCAAAGCATAGATATGGAAACTTCGTGGTCCAAAGAGCATTAAAGATCACAAAGGTATATAAAATGTTCACCCACATTTTAACTTTGAAGATAATATACTCAGTGCAAACTTTGCTGATCTCTGCTACTTTCTGTCAAAACAGAAGGAAAACATTTCCCTTCACATACATCTCCTCAAGAAACTACAAAACCATGATGCCCTAAACGTAGCATTTGGGAAGAAAGTCTATGACTTGATTGCTCACGGGGTTCCGGATAACTGAGCTTGACATAATCTGAGAACTAGCATGATTATGTTATCTCAAGGCCTTACATTCGTTCTTGTAGTTTTGTTAGGAAGTGTATAGGATAGGATAACATCTTTTGAGTAGTTTTCTTGGTAAGAAATTGAAGAACACAAGTCAGTGAGATATGTATTGTAGTTATGTAGTGTGTGTGTCTTAATGTTCTATTAGGAAGGAGAGTTTTCTTTTGTTTCATTTGAAAATATTGTACAATTTGGACGCTACTGTTATATCACAATTCTGTTCCTGTTGTTTTGGTAATGAATTAGTACTACTTCATTTTGACAAAAAGGTCTGTTATATTTTTATCTTGATTTGCACTTTTGAGAGGGAAAGAATTATGTTTTGTTGTCTTTTTTTTTAATTTTCAAATATAAAAAGTATAGCTTCTACCAAAGGGCTTTCGTAGCTCAGTTGGTTAGAGCACCCGTTTAGTAAGCGGGAGGTCTTGAGTTCGACTCTCAACGAAAGCATGTTTCTTTACATTTATGTTTTTCAAAATTAATGAAATTTAAAAATTATAATGAATTGCGTAGTTTCATTTCATTGCTATAATAACCTTTATGTTCCCTGCAACAGAATAGAATAGTTTTTAAGTTCAATCGCAGCAATGGAGTGAAATACAAAATAGTCTCTGGCAAATACAGATTACTGGCTTCAACACCCAATCAAAATTACATGTTATGTTTTGGGCAATAATATCACGAGCACACTTCTACCACAATGAGTTTCTTCTGTGAAGGACTCTAGGCATATGATCCAGAAACACCAATTTCATATCATTGAAGTTCTTCATCTAGCTGAGCTCTTCTGAAAGGATGCTAAAATGCCGCTGCTCAGTGATGATGCTAATATATGTCTTCCTGAGTTGTAACATGTGCAGGAGAAATAGGCAGCAACCATGACAAGAAACTCAGCCATCCATTATGATTAATCACAACAAGTGGGAATTAAGACTTCAAGAACCATCTTGTATGATGAGGACCAGACCTGCCTTCTATAGTTCCTGCTTGCCAAATCTTCATAGTCTGCTATCCAAATTGGCAAACCAGTAGAGTGTTTAGAGAGTTTCGGTTGCATTTGTAGCAAATACCAGACAAACATGAGAACACAAAGTCACAAGTACAAACTTTTCATGAGCCACGAAAAGTTACAGAACATAAATACTAGTAAGACTCAAGTTCAGAAGAATAAGTATGCATGTATCAAATTAGTATGATATAATCAACTGAAGTTTGGAGGGGTCAACTGAGAACAAATCATTCTCAGGAAACCATGACTTCCTCTACAGAAAAATCAGATGAAAATCACATTCACAACAACCGCAATCCCCATCCAAAGAATTTACATTTAAGGACTTAATTCTCATCCAATTAATACATGAAACTCATGAACAGTCAAGAAGATGCTCAAAGTTTCCCAACTGATTGCAAACTCTAGCGTCACATTTGTTGCTGATAAGGAAAAAAAGTGTGGGGGTCCCACTGTAATAGGCAGGCAGAGAAAATCTTAAAAAGCTTTAACCAGCTCGGAAGAACAAAGTTGATGCCACTTTCAGAAAGTTTCCCAGAAACCACTAAAACTAAGATGAGAGGGTCCGACTCTCTTGATTAACTTCTTTGACAAAGTTCCGGACCAAGATATGCCAAGTAACATCATTAGGTACAAAGCCATTCACAACTCCTTTACTTAGAATTAAACAAGCATCGTCATACAGGCCCTCCTTGCAGTGCCAACTAATTAATGTGTTATAAGAAATGGCATCGGGATAGATTTGTTCAGCTTGTAGTTTATCGAAAAGATTTAAAGCTTCTCGAATGCAACCCATCTTGCACAAACCATTTATCAGGCTATTATAAGTAACTATATCTGGTGTTAAACCTCGATGAATCATATCCCTTAGAAACTCAAGAGCCGTATTTACTTTACCTGTTCTGCAGAGACCATTAATTAATATATTGCACGAGATACTACTGGGAATAATTCCCTTCCTCATCATTTCCTCAAACAACCCCAATCCTTTGTCAACAGCCCCTGCCTTGCAAAGTGCCTTTATGAGACCATTGTAAGTGATTTCATCAAGAGGACATCCTCTAAACAACATATCATTCACAAGCTTAAATGCTTCTTGTATTGATCCTCTTCTAAGAAAGGCAAGAATTAACGTGTTGTAAGTTACAGTGTTGGCAATTACACCCTCCAATAACATGTCCTGGTACAGTCCCAAAGCTTCTTCTATATTGTCGACCTTGCACAGACCAGATATTATAGAATTAAATGTAAATATGTCAGGCTTACATCCTTTGCTCGGCATTTCACTAAAAATTTCCAAAGCCTCCTGGACCTTACCAGCCCTGCAGAGGGCACATATAAGGCAATTGTATCCAACAGTATTCAAACTAAGTTCCTTAGCTGACATCTCATTTATAAGTATGTTAGCTTTCTCAAGTTGGCCTTCCTTGCAGAACCCATCGACTAAAATGGTGTATGTGATGACATTAGGCTCGCAACCAGTCGCAGTCATCTTGCTAAGCAATTCAAGAGCTGAATAAAAACGCCTCTTCTTACAAAGTCCATGAATCCATATGTTAAATGTGAAAACATCAGGATTAAGACCAGTGTTTAACATGCTATCATACAGATTAGCCTCAGCTTCGTCAAAACATCCACTCTGCACATACCCATTAATCACAGTGTTCAAAAGCACAATATTTGCAGATGGTATCTTGTTCAACAATGCCTTTGCTTCACCAACTCGCCCCGTTCTACACAACCCATGCATTAAAACTCCATATGTTATGTCATCAGGTGTAAATCCTCGAAGAACCATCCGATCAACCAATTTCGCCGCCTCATGAATTCGATTGGCCCTGCAAAGGCCATGGATGACATTGTTGAAGGTCTGAACATCAGGTGTGCAACCCATCACAATCATTTCTTCCAAAAGCATCAATGCTTCATTCACTCTATCAGTCTTAGACAAGGCATGTATTAGAGTCTGGTAAACCACAGAATTCGGCACACACCCATGTTTCATCATATCCCTAAGTAAAGAACACGCAGAATCCACTTCATTAGCCGAACAAAGTGCTTTCATCACAACCCCAAAAGTATAAACAGTAGGTGAAACACCCTTACTCAACATGTCATAAAACACATTTGGTGCAACTTTATGACAATTACTAGCTACCAAGATATCCAAAACGACATTATAAGACCTAAAACTAGGCTCACAGTTATAGATACTCTTCATATCCAATAAAAACCTAGTAGCTTGTCCTGGAAATCCCTCTTTCCCATAATACTTCATAATCAGAATGAAAAGGGATTCTCTAAAAACGATACCCTCTTCTTTCATTTGCAGTAACAAACTATCTATAAGATTAAATTCCTTATTCGCACCAAGTTTATCTATTAACAAATAGTACACATCAAATGTATGATAATAACCCTTCTGGGAACCAGCCCAAGTAAATAATTCCATGGATGTGTCCACTTCGAGTGGCAATTGAAGTAATTTACATAGCTGATAAGGTGTTATTTTGTGTAAAGACTTTCTAAGCTCATTGAGATCAAATGGTTTGAGCAATTTCTCCCATTCATTTTCTGGATCTGATTCATTGCTTTGCAATATACTATTATTGCTACAATGAGTACAGTAATTGGTACTAAACCCAGATGAAAAAAATGAAAAAGAAGGGTTTTTGAAGAGAGATTTTAGCAGGGTTTTGCTCACATCCGAAGAGAGCTTTGGTTTCCTTAACATCAGTGTCCGAATCTCCAAAGATAAAAAGAGACAGAAACTAGACGAATGGAATAAGCCGAGAAGCAAAACGTGAATGAATCTTCTGAAAGTTTAAAGCTTTGAACCCAAAGGCAATTAAAAGAAGGAAGAAAAAGGAGAGAACTTTGAGAAATATCGGTGCATACCTCGAGAAAAGACAAGAAAAATGAGATTTGCTATTAAGAACAGTGGCGGAGACCTACGATTACGACTATGCCATCGACTGAAAACGGAGGGGAAAGCAGGGGAAATCTATTAACACCAACGAAGGCGAGAATTAAGAGATTGATATGGTGTATCAAAAGATTCATAATCCCCATTTCATAAACTTTTGAAATGTAACTAAAAAGGAATACGAAAAGTCAAGAATGGCCTTAACTTGAAGAAATACCAAAAAATGAACCTATTTCCCAGGGTCGTTGGGGGATCAGTCTTTTGCAGGAATCATTTCATTGTACCGAGATTGCGGTGGAAGAGCAAATCGGAAATGGGAAACGTTGCCAAGAAGACGTCCTTGCATATTTTAGTTATACACAAACTAAGAGCGAGTTGAAAAAGATAAAACAATAATCGGATTTTAATACAAATTTTGTCTAGAATTCACATACATTAATTAATTCTGATTCCGCTCATTCAGTATTCATAATGATGGTACAAAAAGGCCTAAATTGTGCACATTCCTACTTGTCTGCAAATTATTGGAATATCGCTACACACGGGAGCCACACTGAGCCTTCTCAGACTCTAGGACAATTCTTGCAGCTTCTACAACTACTTGTCCGCTGACATAGTGTTGTCTGCAAACAGGCATGTAGATATCAGACCCTCCGATCAGTTCGGTCTGTGTCTCCTCTGTCTTCCTTAAGGTAAAGAAAGCACGCTTTCCACAAAACTCGCAGCGAGCAGTCAATTTGGTTACAGAATCAGCCAGGGGAATTATATCCAGCACAGACCCAAAGCTCCTTCTGCAAAGGATATTTCCCACAATCAAAAACCCAATAAAACCTATAAACTAGACCAGCAATGGAAGGACATAAGATTTATATACCTCAAGTAGTCGCCATCCAGTCCAGCAACTATCACAGTTTTTTTGTCATGATCGGCAGCTTCACGGCAGAAATCATAAAGGTCTTCAAAGAATTGAGCCTCATCGATGCCAATCACATCTAGCTGTCACCATGTATTGGACATAAGTAGAAATTGCACAAGGTTGTACTTGTAAATCAATATTATTGCCTTTATTTTACAGAGTCCATCAACTTAGTACAGAGAAACTGTAAACTTACAAATGGAAACTACTTACTACCAATTAAGATCAAACTAATGATCAAGTAATTGCGGAGTATTATTTTCATAACATGAATTTTCACATTGAATACCTGATCATAAGCATCAGCACCAAATTTTTGTCTGAATGATGACAATTTGGACAACGCACAACATGGCAATTTCACCCCATCATGCGTAACTATGGAATCCAATCCATATCTCGTATCCTTGTTGGATTTTATTACTGCTACATTTCTGCAAAAAAGGAAAGAGAAAGTTCAACAACTTGGACTAGTTCCCACTTAAATGAGGAACATAGCCGGCATCCTTTAAAATGCAAGTCATTTCTTTAATCATCTGACAAATCTCCTTAGACTGACTATGAGATTTATCACCTATTAAGAACACGTGAACAACCCCTAAAACTTCAATCCTGCTATACCCCGGCTCCTTTGCCATACCTAAATCCCTCATCATCCCCCTAATCTCTGCAACATTATCCCAGGACCCAAGACTGGCATATGCATTAGCCAAGACCACATATTTCCCAGCATTTTCTGGGTCCAATTCAAAGTACTTTTTTGCTACTAGCTTCATGAGGTCTACATCTCCATGAATTCTACATGTCCCAAGCAAAGCACCCCATACCAGTGAGTGATCCTTACAAGGTGAATTTAGAACAAACTTGTAAGCCTCTTCTAACCTCCCAGCACGTCCCAAAAGGTCAACCATGGCTGCATAATGCTGCCCTCTAGGTTGGATTCCATAATCCCTTAGCATGGATGAGAAATAATCCCAGCCTTTATCAACTAAACCTCCATGGCTACAGGCAGAAAGCACGGCAAGAAAAGTAATATAATTTGGTCTGAAACCTGCGTCTATCATCCTATGAAATGATTCAAAAACCTCTATGACTCTTCCATGCTGGCCATACCCAGATATCAAAGCAGTCCAAGTAACAACATTTATATTTGATGATTTATCAAATACTTGACACCCATCAGAGACACTACTGCATTTGAAGTACATATCTATCAGGGCACTATTGAGCACAACATTTTCTCTTACATCGCTCTTTATCATGACACCATGGGCTCGCTTCCCATGCTCCAATGTGGCCAAAGTGGCACAGGCTCTGAACACCGACGCAAAGGTATATTGGTCAGATCTCAAACCATTTTCTCTCATCTTGTAATAATAACTGAGTGCAACTGCTTCAAGGCCCTTCTGTACATATCCAGCAATCATCGCATTCCAAGAAACCAAACCTTTTTCCTGCAGCTTATCAAACAGAACATGAGCAGTTACTAGATCCCCGGATTTCGCATACAATATCAACAATTTGGTTTTCATATACTCATTGGGAACATACCCAACAATAACCATTTGCGCATGGATTCTTCTCCCTTTTCTATATTCTTTCCTGAATATACACTCTTGCAACAAAAGAGCATATGTCTCCAAATCTACTTTCATTCCCATTCGCCATAATAGTCCAATAGCCTCACTTAACCTCCCGGAAACACAAAGTTCCCTCAATGTTTTATTGAATGGGGCCGAAATTCTTACGCAGCTCGACCTGAAAGCTAGGAATATCTCACCAGTGATAACCCCATTCCATCATAGAACACAAACATATTTGCAGTTCCAGACCATCAAATTAAATTCAATAAAAACTATGACTTTACAAAAAAAAAAAGTTTCAGGGAATCAAACTGCTAAAGTTGCAACACAAAAAGCATTTCAAACTAATTCTACCCCACCTCATTTTCAATAAAACAAAACATAGCATAATAAAATAGCCAAATCCCCTCTAAGATAATTGGATAAAACAGAAAGAAAAAAAAAGGCAGAAAAACCACCAAACCTGCCATTTTGGATCTCAGTTTGAATCCTTCGAAGAAGCGTGGTCGTTTTTCCGGCGAACATGGGTCCGACAATCACGTGAATCTCGCCTAATTTTGAAGATATAGAAGCTGCCGTATGCAATTCTCGATTTTGAAATGAAAAAGGTGGGGATCTAGGAGAAACCATAGTAGGTTTAGTTTGAATAAATCTAGGGATTCGAAGAATTGTTGCAGAGTTGCAAAAATTGGATTTTGATGCCAAAGGCGTGGCCTTTGAGAGATGAAGAGAACAGGGTGTGAATGAAAATGGCGGGGAAATTAGACACTTCATTCTCGAAATAGTTGACATCTGTTCCTTTTTCTATTTCTATTATTTGAGATATATATACACACAGAGAGAGAACAGGGTTTTGGCTTTGTTAAATTGAAAGATTTCTCATGCTTGGCTATTATTAGGGTTTAAGGATTTGAGGGACAGAATGGAGAGGGAGACAGAGAGGTTTAAACGTTGCAAGAAAAAGAGGGTTTCAATACGATAAGTTTTGTTGTCTTGGCTTTTGGCTTTTGGTTTTTGACTTTTGACTTTTGACTTTTTGACTTTTTATCTGCGACAAAACAAAAGAATCGATTTTTTTTGTTGCCTAAAGCACATATTTGTTGCTAGTCCTCTCCATGTACTCTTCTTCTCAGGTAAACTTCACGTCTAGTGAAATTACTAAAACATATTTAAACTAAAAAAAAAAAAGGACATTATATAAAATGCACATTAAATTTATGTTCTCATTTCCTAAAGAAATTAAAAAAAAAAAAGGCCATGTCTAAAAATTATACAAATTTTGTATTAAATTTATGTTAAAAATTAAGAAAAAGATCTCTTTTTTATAAAAAAAAAAAAAGAGATATTTATGAAAATATAATTTACTCGATTTCACCTCTTATTGATTAATAAAATTAATTTTTTAAAAAAGAAAATTAACTCGTGAATTTGATACATGCTAAAAGGTGTGAAATTGTATTACCAAAAAGACTAAAAAGAATATAGGAATTTGGCGTCCCACTTATTGAAGTTGTTGGCATGAAATAAGCTTTTTTATAGAAAGTTGGTAGGAATCTAGGAGACATACGAACCACTCCTTAATTAATTGCATAATTATTGTTATCCTTCTCCATGTGGCCGTATAATCATGTTTATCTAATGCAATGGGATTTACTAGTCTAATTAATCCATTGACTCACTACCCACGTATTAATCCAAATCAATTATTATTAAAATTAATCAAAGACTTGTTAAGCTTGATTAACTTAGATTTGCTTAAATATAACTCAGCTATATAAATATATATATATATATATATATATATAGCTGAAACTCAATTTGGTCATGTTCTTCCATTTCTCAATCCACCAAATAATTTGCAAACAAATACGGAAGACCATCCAAGTTTAATGGATTAAGAAAATGTAGCAATTTTATTTTATTTTTTAAAGTAATATTTATTAAAAGAAAATTAATTACCAATGTGGTTGGCAATATCTAGCAATCAAATCCCATCATATATAAATATAAATATATATATATATATATATATACTATGAATGTCTAGTTGTATGGTATAATTTTAGCTGGCTCAAATGAGACATGATTTGTGGGTAAGAGATTCAATTGGTTTCAAGTTGTATATTGTTGACTTGTAATTTCTTTTTCAAAGACCCTAATAGTTTTTCCCACAATTTCTCACTTTTTCTTTTTTTTAATGTAAAAATCCCTTTTCCTTCACCGAATCGAAAAAAAGTTAAGCAAACTCCATTCCATCTAATCTAAATCACAAAAAGAAGACTCATAATTTGTTTTAATCAAATAAAATGAAAGGTTATTTGTAACAATTAGATCATTCAATATTTATCTATTTATCAAATTTTATTTCAATTAAATGATTAATTTATTACCATCAACAACAACAAAATAGTATAGGGCATGATAAACTTTTCTTTACATCATAAGTACATATATTATTCGAGAGTTGAGGAGGTCATGTGTCCATATATTTATTGTGAATAATTAATTATAAGAAGAGGCAATATATATATATATATATATATATATGGTATTGAATGAAGCCACAAAAGTGTATGTACACATGATGTCATTTATGCATGTGATGGATGAACCAAAATGTAATAATATGCATGCTGTATATGTTGCTAATACATGGATGGATCAAATAATCTAATCTAATCTAATCTAATCTAATCAATTATATGTGTTGTTGTTGTTGTTGTTGTTGTTGTTGTTGTTATATTCTTTGGATGAGTGGAAACACAAGCAATCCCTTCTGTCTTTCACACATCTATCCCACCTTTTTTTCTTCATTTTTTCACTCAAAACTTTGCCATTTATTTTTGAATAAATA
Source organism: Azadirachta indica (assembly GCA_022749755.1). Taxonomy (NCBI): domain Eukaryota; kingdom Viridiplantae; phylum Streptophyta; class Magnoliopsida; order Sapindales; family Meliaceae; genus Azadirachta; species Azadirachta indica. The sequence goes on along the minus strand of CM040451.1, from coordinate 14,143,705 downwards.
ACATCTAGAACCTTTTTTTATTACTTAAATAATATCTACATCCTCACTTCGAAAATAATTATTATTACTTATTAAATTTATAATTATTGTTTGCTAACAATAAATGTCATTTCAATTATAGATTAGGATAAAAAAATTAAAAAATTAAAATTAAAAATTAAAAATAAAAGTGATGGAAATTTTAAAATAAAAACTAAACACTTTAAGATAAAAATAAAGAAAAATTAAGTTTTTAATTTTTTAATTGAAATAAATTTGTCTTCGTATAACTAATTTATTTAATTAAAAAAATCAACTAAAATTTATAAAAAAAAAAAATATTTATATCATTATATTGATCAAATAAAAGTTAAGAATATTTTTGTTATTAAACTAGTTAACAATTAATTTTAATAAAAAAAAATTAATAAAAAAAGCGTGTTTGATAATTATTTTTAAAGTGAAGATGTAAATGTGATTCAAGTAATAAAATAGAACTTCAAATAACATTCGCCCTTTATTTTTCTGATATCTCATCTTTCACTATAATCTATCTAATTATCTGTTCACTAATTATTTTGCATCAAAGTAGCCATCTAATATTTCCTTCATTTGTTTTTTTTTTAGTTTAAACTTTAACCTACCTACTTGATAAACATTATTTTAAGTAAGCCCACCATATTATTTACAATTAAACAATACATTCATCCGTTCCCTCTACATAAAGCAATCATTTTTTGTTTTTTTTTTTTTATGGATCAATGAATTTATTATTAATTACTTCAAAAAGTTGATTATTCTTGTTTGCAATCACAAGTTATTTTATCAATTTCTCATTAAATATTTATGTGGAATGATACAATATACATATTACATTGTCATCATTTATTTATAAGTTCATAATTATATAATTTGGCATTGCTTATATATATATATATATATATATATATATACATATATAGAATGGCGAAAGGGCTATCTACAAAATAAAAAATCACACATGTAGTGATTGCATATTTGAGCAAGTATATTATAGGCGCAATTTGTTCTTAAAATAGAAAAGTTACTTCAAACACTATTTTTTAAAAAAACATATAATGTTTGCAAAAAATTTTCTTTTTATATGTGAAAATAACTAATAATTAGATAAAATTTTTCTGTTTTAATTAAATTTTCTAATATAAAATCTTTAAATAATTAATCCGAAAATTGAAGTGAGATTTTATGAGCCACAAGAAAACACTATAATAGAATAATCCGTTTTTGACTTCTAAAATCCTTAATTGAAGGACGTTATTTGGATTTGATCATTCAAATATCCACCCTTTTAGTAATCAATGCAAATATTACTGGCAGAAATTAAAATAGGAGTAGTATATTTGCAAAATTAATAATTAGTCAATGCTAAAAAAAAAAAAAAAAAAAAAAAAAAAATCAAGAAACACAACACTGATCCTCAGCCATGTGATTAAACAAAAAAGTAAATAAAAGAAATAGAGAATTACGTCTAGATCCCTAGCTTATTTAATATTGTTAAATAAAACTAATTTTTTTATGTGTATCAAATAGGTTCCCTAACTCTTGATTTCAAAGCCCAAAATACCCTTAAGTGAGTATAGTCAAAATCAAATTTTATTTGAAATTTTGGTATTTTTGTATGCTTTAAAAGTGCAAGTAAAATATTTTAAGTGTTTAAAATTAATGTACTTTAGCTTTAAAATTACAACAATGTAGGATGAAAGTGGATTATTCTTATTAAAATTGTTATTTACTAAACACCTTTTTAACATTACTTTCAAAATAAAATGAAAATAAGTAGTAAATAAATAATAGATATTAACTTTTAATAAGAAATATTTATTTTCTCTTTATATTTGGTAGCAAATTGATTTTACTCCAAGATGTAATTCTAGTTTCAAAAGCATAGGCATTATCTTAATACTAACATAGCCTCGACAATAGAAGGGTAAATTGGTTATTACAATACAGATTTTATGGATCTAAGTGATATAAATGGATAAAGTCTGAGATTTGTAAACTTTGATTAAAGTTTAGGGATCTAAATGTTAGTATACCAGAAAAAAAATAAAATGAGAAGCTGGCAAAAAATTTTTTTATATATAAACCGAACTTGAACCTTTGCAAAGTCACCATCTTCCATCGTCTAGCATTGTAACTTTGTTACACGAGAGAGGATAGCCAAAGCTAAGCCTCTCTCTCTTCATATAATATATATATATATATATACATATGTTCGTTTCTCTTCTTTGATCCAAATCCATTCTCTTCTCTCTCTCTTCTTCGCACACACACAAAATTTCATTCTCTCTCTCTGGTTGGAACATAAAAATCCATTCATTGCATAAAAATCATACAGTAGCATAAAAAAAGAGCAAACAAAACCCAAGAGAAAAAGGAAAAAGAGAGGAGAGAGAGAGAGAGAGAGAGAGAAGAGGAGAAAGAGGGCCTCTTGCCCTCTCTTCATGTTATGCCTCCTCTTAGATCTTAGATTTTCCCACTTTTTTATCTGGGCTCTCTGTCTTTGGTATTTTCTCTTCTTAAAAAACTTTTCTTTATTCATTTCAGTTCATGTTTAACGTTTCGGGTTGTTGTTGATCTTTGTATTCGTTTGATTCTGAATTTGTTAACTCTTTGCCTTCGTTTTCAGGAATCCTGGATTGTGGGTCGTTCGATATTTGATCGGTGAACTGTTCGATGTTTTGGATTGAATCCTGGATTGCCCGTTTGCTTTTGTCCTGATATAAAATAGAAAAAATATATATATCCAAGCTTTTTGTTTACGAGGTACTCTCTTTGTTTTATCCGCATTATGATTTTCTGTATTGGATGATTGTTTTTTATCACTATATCCAGTTCTGTTTTGTTTGAAACGTAAGGAAAGTCAATAATGAATTGTTATTGTTTAGATCCAGTACTTGCTGGATTTTTTTGCTGATGATAGTTTGATTTCTATAGATGATCATATGGATGTTTATTTTTTGTGTTTTTGATTGGTGGGATGACTTTTTTATGTGATTTCTAGAATGGAAATGGAGTTGGGCAAGCTGTTCATTGGTGGGATATCTTGGGACACTAATGAGGACCGTCTCAGAGAATATTTCCGGACTTTTGGAGAAGTTCTGCAAGCTGTGATAATGAAGGATCGGGCCACCGGTCGTGCCCGTGGTTTCGGTTTTATTGTTTTTGCTGATCCTGCTGTTGCAGAAAGAGTGGTTATGCAGAAACACATGATAGATGGTAGAACTGTAAGTTTGAACATTTAAATCCACTTTTTTTTTTTTTTTAATTAAGAGCAATTTTATTGTATTTCTTCTGGTTCACATAACGAAGAACAGAAAACTTACAATTTAATCTAAATATCAGTATGCAAGGTTTATTGTTATCGTTTTGTTTATTCTTTTGAGTTTATAGATGGTAAGTTTGATTGGTAACATAACAACATTGAGTGAGAACAACACAATGAAGCTGAAAGATATATATTTTCAGAAATATTGAATGAACATTGTCAATTTCAAACTGCTTGTTTTGGCAAAATTAAGCTCTGATATGAGATTACTCTGCCAGTCATGGAATTTTAATAAAATGGTTAGAAGAACGGGGAGTTCTTGATATGACATGGGATCTATTCATGTGGAAGAGATGGTTGTGAATTGTTGGGTTGTACTCGGTAATTTTTCTTCTGTTGGCTAAGAGGAGTTGTAACAAATGACACACAAAAGGGAAAAGCTTTGATACAAATCAAAAGAAACCTTAGTGATATAAAATATCAAAGTAGATAGAGGATGTGTGTTTTGATGCATTGATTATGTTCAGGATCAATCTTATGCCTTGCAACTGTACAACATAGAAGCTTTGATTGATGCTTATTTGCATTAGTATTTAAAGAGTATTGCAACTCTAGAAACATTTTATGTATGTCTGAATATGAAGTCCTATTATACATCATTTTTCATTATCTAGATTCTGGTCATCAGGTTGAGGCAAAGAAGGCTGTTCCAAGAGATGATCAGAACATTCAGAACAGAAACAATGGCAGCATTCACAGGTCACCTGGTCTTGCCCGTACAAAGAAGATATTTGTAGGAGGTTTAGCATCTACAGTCACAGAGAGTGACTTTAAGAAGTACTTTGATCAGTTTGGGACAATTGCAGACGTTGTGGTGATGTATGATCACAATACTCAAAGGCCTCGAGGTTTTGGATTCATTACTTATGATTCAGACGAGGCAGTGGATAAAGTGTTGCTCAAAACCTTTCATGAACTCAATGGTAAAATGGTTGAAGTCAAACGGGCCGTACCCAAAGAATTATCCCCGGGCCCAAGTCGGAACCAGTTAGGCACATATAATTACGGTCTGGGTAGAGTCAGTAGCTTCCTTAATGGTTACAATCAGGCATATAATCCAAGTTCAGTGGGTGGTTATGGAGTTAGAATTGATGGCAGATACAATCCAGTTACTGTTGGTCGGAGTGGATTTTCTCCAATTGGTCCTGGTTATGGGATGGGAATCAACTTTGAGCCAAATTTGAGCCCAAGCTATGGAGGAAATGCAAACCTTAGTCCTAATCTTGGCTTTGGTCGTGGATTGAGCCCCTCATATGGTGGAAATCCAAACAGGCATACTAGCCCGATTGGCTATGGTCTGAGCAATGGAGGAAACAGTTCTGTCCTTAGTTCACCAGGCAGGAATTTGTGGGGAAACGGTAATCTCCATTATACTACAAACTCAGCAAACTCTAATGCTTTTTTGGGCTCGGGAAGTGGGACTTCAGGAATGGGTTCTTTCAGCAGCCTTGGAGCACTTTGGGGTTCCTCTCCTGATTCTGGTCTTGGTGGAGGTGCAGGTTCTGTTTATAGTAGTGGCAATCTTAGTTATGGCGCTGGAGATTTCGGTATTGGTTCAGGAGCTGTAGGATTTGCAAGAAACAGTGGGACAAATGTCATGCCAGCATCGGCAACAAAAGGTGGTTATGATGAGGCATGTGCAGAAATTTATGACAGCTGCTCATTTTATGGTGATTCCACTTGGCGATCTTCGCCTTCAGAACTAGAAGGCAATGGCTCCTTTGGTTTTGGGCTTGGAGCTACAGCTTCAGATGTTATGACCAAAAGCCCTGCTGGTTATGTTGGCAGTTATAGTGTTACTAATAGACCAGCTAATAGAGGTAAGATGCTATTTCCATTGTACCTTAATTCTTCTATAGTCCTTTTTCTTTGCATGCGTAAATCCTATTCCTTTGTAGCTATTTGCCTACTTTTCCTTTTCTATGGTTTGTCCTTGTAGTTGGGTCAATTCTTTGTTGTTTTCAAATTTTTGAACATAGAAGTCTTTACATTCTTGAAAATGAATGTTGGTCAATAATGTATTTACATTCTTCATTGATTGTTTCAGGAATTGCTGCCTAGGAGCATTATGAAATGTATGCTGAAATGTCATTGTAGGTGAAGTATATCTGGTGTGGCGAAGCAGGTGAATGACTGAAATTTCTTACATTTTCCTCATCTAAGACATATCAGTTTATATGCAAATATGATTAGAGCTAATTGGTTTTCGCCTGTTTTGATGAAAGTATAGAGAGAGCAGTTACAAGGGTTTTGTTGTAAGGTTTGAGCTTGAGTTTTCTTTATATAGGTTTTCTTTCTTGGGATTTGATTAAGATGTAAAATCAGGTTGCCGGGTATACAAGAATTATTGTATCACGCATGACACAGCGATACATAAAAAAGAAAAAAAGAATATCAGACATTCCATTTTAATTCTTCTTATTACTTCTGTAATATCCAGTAAAGTTGCTGGTTCTTGTCAAGTATTTCATTCCCTTCTGGTGGGTTTTGTAATTCACAGATTGTATGAAATGTTGCTTGATTTATTAATGGTGTGAAATTCTGAAGGGAACTCAACTGAAGTCCCAAAGAATAAGTTACTACATACTGATTTCTTTACATGGCCAACACCTTCTAGCAAAATTAACCTTTATATTTCCATGATTTTGCTTTTACTTTTCCTAAACTTTCTTCCAAGAAAATGTTCAAACAGCAAATGATGCTGGTGTTAAGAAATGAGAGTTAGAAACCAAAAAAAAGCAAAGAAAGTTATCACATCATTGACAAAAATTGGTATGATTCAAAAGATTTATCCTTGCCTAGCATTTGTTAGTTCCTCATATGATTTTGCTATTGTTAGTTCCTCGTATGATTTTGCTATAACTAGGAACTTGTATGCCGCAGCTTCTTAAAATCTTTGGATAAGGAACAGGAAAAAAATTTTAAAAAAGGTTGGAGATATGATTTCTTGTTTAGGAAGTAAGAACTGTTTTTGGTGAAGAAGACTTAGAAAATTCTGGTTTCTACGAGGGAATTCTTATATGGAGAATCCAATGTATTGGAGCCAAATCAATGTCAAATCAACTTTCTTCAGATGACCCTTTTTCTATCTGTGGTAAATTATCCCCTTTCCATTTCCATCTAGAATTATCCTAACAGAAATAATTGAGAAGCTTGGGTGTGGACCTCAAATCAGCGGAAGATAATGTAAACTGCATTATGTACCATAAAACAATTCTGGAACCCAATTTAAATCCACCCAACCTTTTTTGGCTGAAAAAGAGTTTTTAATATAAAATCTCTTTGGTTAGTTGTGCTTCTACTTTTAAAATATAATAGTTTTAGTGCTTCATAAACAACAAATTTTAACAAGAAGAATTCAATGTCATATTATTATTTGACATTTCATGATTTTATCTTATAGCAAATTAACATTTGTAACTTCAGAATTGCCTAGCCATAGAATGCATCAATCAATTGATGGATTCCAAACTCCAAACGTTCCTTGTGGTAATGCTTGCATGGTGGGTTTTGATTGCTCAATAAAGGATAAGACTTGAGAGAAGATGTTGGTGGGAAGTCAAAAAAAAAAAAAAAAGATTTTTCATTGAAAGGATCCCCAGACACACTCAACTGAAACTGAAATGCTACCACAAAAAATAAAAGGAAGCATTTGCTTTCAACTTGGCCTGAATCAGCATGGGTTTAAACAATGCAGAATCCCTGTTATAATTCCTTGAATGTGTGTGTGGCCATCCTTACTCCTCATCCAAATCACCAAAACATAATTATTTTATACACATGATTTCAGGTCACTTTCATGGAGATCAATCTCCATCAACATCCAAAAATAGGAATATTATTATTGTTGAGTGGTCCTTTCCGTTTAGGAATGAAGCCACAATAAAGCATACTCAAAAAAGACATCCAATGTTATTTTCTTGCTTAAAATCTGACTGTAATTCTCTAGTTCCATTCCTAGACCAACTTATCAAATTTGGAAGACATCATGCCACAAGTCTGTCTTTTGACAAATGATTGATAAGTAAATTTAACAAATTCGCAAATATAACTAGTATCATAGCACATTCCGTGAATGATTTGATTCTCAGAATTTCGAAATTCATTTCATTTATGTTGCAGGAGGATAGCCTTCGCTGTCTACATACACAAATATTGAGAACTCTTTTCAATGTTCAGTTTAGAAAAAGATGGACTTCTCCAAATTTTATTATGTATCCAGTTGAACATTACCAACCCACCTTCAACATTCGTTCCTTTTCCAGAATGTACATTCCTTCTTTATACTTTTGGCTCTCTTCATAAGCTTTCTCCTAGGATCATTAACATTCAAACCAGAGAAATAAAACAACAAACACAGAAAATAGCATTAGCTTGTAGCAGAAAACTTGGAATTATAGCCAAAAAATTATCTTGCATGAAGATCATATCACTTAAAACTTTGAAACAACACATAGTTCTTCTCATAAAACAATTCAAAATTTTGATGGAGAAAATTTAAAATAAACTAGAATGAAAGAGTAATCCTATCTGTTATTCCACATCACATAGTTCAAACACAAAGTGAAGTAAAATAGAACCCTACACTTGCAAACCCCAGGAGCTTAAATCAGACAATTTAATTGAGACTGTATACCGTATAATTAGGGAAGACAATACAAACAATCAGAATCATAGTTGGAATATCAAATATGTAACATATTAACTTTATATCTACACAAAAGTACGGCATTACCAAATCCTAAATCTTTTACATCAAGTGTTGAACCTCTAAAATGTACATGCATGCATATGGGTGCTGTTTGATTCAACTGATAAATCTTAGTGCGATCCAAGAGATTTGGGGTTAAAACCTTGCACACAATTGAGAAGGGTTTGGTTATTTCTTGCAATATTTTAAACAAAGAATGCCGATGCATAAGCTTCCAACATTGAAGAAAAATATATGAATTTAACCATAAAGCTTAAACTTGCAACATGAAAAACAAATCACAAATACAAAATCTGGTAATCCTGTAACTCCTAATAGGAATAAACGAGAAACTTACATATCTCCAACCGAGTAATTGCTGACAAGAGCTGCAGTAAATGTCATTCACAGTATGCAATCCGCTGACAAGAAGCCGCTCTTCTGTAGGTCCAAGAGATACATTTACACTACAAGAAAAATCCATCAAAAATAACAATCCAAGAATGAGAAATGAGAAAAATAATCAAATGGGTAAAACTTACACCGATCGGAAAAGATAAGCACGACCAAAACGGCCTTGAAAATTCTTGGAAACGATGTGATCGGGAGACGCAGAATCGACCTTGCAAAACTTACACTTGAAAATCCGAGGCCCAGTTAACGATTCTATGAATAATCTCCCCATTTCTTTCTTTATTCAATCAAATTTTGTATTACCAGCTGAGCTGTTCATCAAATCAGACGGGTTTGCTCTAAATTTCGCTGTGTAGGCAGAAGCAGTGGAATTTGGATGGCTGACCGTACTTTGTAGGGGTATTTTTGTCATTGTGTTCATACGCGGATATAACCGGCCCTCCGAGCTTTTGACGTAGGATGGCAATGGGCGGGGTGTGGGTGAGGAGACATGGCGCATTCCTCACCTGTTTTTTATTTTAACTCTTATTTTTTATTTTATTTTTTAATAAATTTCATAAAATGGTAATAAAAAATTTTTACACGGAGATTGTGTTCTCTATCTTTATATTAATTTTTTATTTTATATTATTTTTATAAATTAATTTTAATAATATAAAAATTTAATTAATTTTTAATAAAATTATTATTAATATTTATTAAAAAACATAGTATAGTTTCTTTTTAATTTTTAATGCTTTACTTTTTATTTGTATATTTTATTTTTTATAACATTAATTTATAACTCTATAATTTTTTATTATTAATTATATTTAATTATAATATATAATTTTAAAAATTATAATATAAATTATGTATATATATAATTTAATTTATAAATTATAATATATTTATATTATATTTTAACAAAAAATTAAATAGGGGCAAAATAGAGTAAGACAAATCAATTTTCGTTTCATTAATAAATTAAGAATTAATTTCTTTTCATTAAAAAATTTTATCCTCCCTATTTTGATGCGATCATTGATTTAGAAAATAATTATTTTATTAGTTGTATTTTTACGTATGCTTTTCCCTTCTCTTTTAAAAATAAATAAAGTAGTAAATGTATAAAAAAAATAAATATATATATTATAAATAATTTCCACCGTTAAACTAAATTATCATTAAGATAATAACATCTGAATATCTGAATTTTTATAGTTTCATAAACAAGTAGTTGATCATTACTTAGAATTTCGATAGAGATTAACCCTATTCGTTGTAAATGAAAAAATTATGCCCTTCATTGTAAAAATATAAAAACTAAGGGACGCAAATTTTGTTAGTCCAACTACTATTCCATCAATACAAAATCAGAAGCTCTATGCTTTGTGATTATTTTGTGGCAAAAAAAATGTTAAATTAACTACAAACACATAATTAAGACAATTTGGAATATGACGGTGGTATCATATAATCAGTTCTTCTCGATCCCCTTGAGGTCATTTACATCTGCTCATCCTGCTTCAACCATCAACAAACAGTAAGAAAAAGACAATTAAAAGAATAAATTTAAATAACATTTTCAAGGAATTGAACACATGGAGAAAAAGTCAGGGAATTACAGTGGCAAATTAGAGCTACGAAGTATTTTTAACACCTTTAAGATGAACAACACCCCATCCTTTTAGGTTCTCCATCTGTTGCTGCTTCGTTCTTCTCTCCTTCCAAAACAACTGTCTTTCCATTGAACGAGGTGGAATCTTTCTGCTTCAGTTCTTGAGATATCATAACTTTCCGGCTTAATATGTTGTAGATCTCTGTGACGACAGTCTGGAAGGCAGCAGTTACGTTAGAAGAATCAAGAGCTGAAGTTTCCATGAAAAACAAACCCTGTGCCTCGGCCAAGGTCTTGCCTTCTGCAGTTGTTACCTCCCTGGCATCTTTGAGATCTGACTTGTTGCCCACAAGTATGGTTACCACATTCATGTCCGAGTGAGCTGTTCCGATAATGAATGGTAAGAGTCAATCCTTCAGAGCATCGCCATTTACGTAAATGGACACGAAATCAATAATAACAACTGACCCAAAAATAAAAAAATGGTAAGGACACGCCATGGTAAAAGCTTCTTACTGTGAAGTTCATTAAGCCATCTGCCAATGCTATCGAATGTCTGTCGTCTACTAATGTCATAAACCAGAAGAGCTCCAACTGCACCTCGGTAGTATGCAGATGTAACAGCCCTAAATCGTTCCTGACCTGCTGTGTCCCAGATCTGTGCCTTAACTTCCTTTCCATTGATATCCATTTTTTGGGTTTGGAACTCCACTCCTATAGTTGATTTTGAATTTGGGTAGAACTCATCTCTTGCAAATCTTGCAAGCAAATTTGATTTCCCAACAGCTGAATCACCAATCAGAACAATCTTGAAAAGGTAATCATCAGCTTTGTCTTCTTCGGAATAAAAGGCCATTTTCAACTTTCACAAAATTGTTACACTATAGTTCCATATCAGCAATGAATAGCCTTCTGGACAGCAGATCTTTTCGGGGACTAACTAGTGGCCAAAAAATATCAAACTCCCCCTATGAAAGACAAGAATAAAGACAGTGGAAGAAGAAACTTGAAAGGAAGGGAAAGTATGTGAAGTAAAAATGCTGCAGTTCAGCAATTACTTGGATGCAATATATATAGAATCTCCAAAAATACCTATCTTCTGAATCTAGCGTTGAGCTGGTCTAATCAAAAGGAGTACTTCTACTCCACTCTCTGAATCTATCAGGACTGTGTCAAATTCCAATCTAGCGTCCTAAGTGAAACAGGGTCTAAGGTTCCTGCAGCATCAAGCAACACCAGGATCTGAAAACCTCTAATGGAGAAATATATTAATTAATAATCAAGTAGACAGTGCTAGGAACTCAAAGATGGAAAATGCATATTCTATTTTAGTAAACTTCATAATTTTATTTTTTGTCATTTCCAAAAGAAGTTAAAAAGGACGAGATTGTCGGGATGCATATGTTAGCTTTGGCATGGTTGTTTTCTGCAAATACAGTTTGCATGTTAGGCATTCAATCTTCCTACATGCTCTAAAACCCTTCAAGCCCATTAAAGATTGCCACGCCATTCATCTGCTAAACTGAGTTCTGGCTGTTCTATCACTACAGATTCTACTTCAGCTCTCCCTCCCACTCAATGCTCCTTTGTCAGCCTGGCAATAAAAATATACTGGTCAGATCAAACTTGGCAAAGGAAGAACAAAACCACAAGGTATGATTCATACATAACAAAACAGACTCGTGATTAATCTAATATTAGAAGACTCACTTGAACCAACATCATAACTTAGCTTGAAAAGAACTTAGCAATCTCACCGTGTCATATGGCAATATTAGGATTTGTTGGAAGTTCTGCATAGAACAGGTGCGGCAACCAAAAATTCCTAAATGATGAAAGAACTGAGAAATTTCTGTATCCAATAATTCAATCCTCAATAAAAAAAAGCAGTTCATGACAACCTTATGGTCAATCCAATTAAAGGGTGCCCATACAAGTGAATATGATTTTGTAACAAAACAGGGTTATCATTAAATATCAAGAGGTTTGAATACTCTTGCTATGCTATCTTAAAAACATGCTTTCCAAAATAATGGTGCCTCATAAAAGAAAGAGTTTTAAGCAAACTATAAAAATCTGCAACCACACAAAATATTTCCCTATCAGCTAGAATGTCCTAAACGAGCAGGAGTATGTATATTAAACAACATAGTGTATCTAGTCAGGATGGTTTATCTTGTTAAGGATTCTTTGTTTAATATCTCTCTCCCTCTTATTCTGTTTAGATTTTCAGCAGTCAACCTTGCAATAGTTCAGACAGTGACAACAGTGCTAAAACTCAAAGCCAGACATCAAAATTTACATTTTTTACTAATCCACGACCTACAAGACTAAACAAACGTGAATAAATAAAAACCCTAAACAAGAAAAAGCCTAAACCCGCAGTTGGATGAATTCATCAACCCCACTGTTCACTACCATAGTTATCTAATGAATATGTGAAGCAAAAATGAGTAAACACTAATGTAAAATGGGCTTCAACAGTGAAAAACAAAACTATGGATTCAAAGTCTAAACTTGATATCATATATATTCCATAAATCCGCTAAATGAACATACTTAATGATGGAATAATGGCTACGGAACAACAGAAAATCACTTAAACTTTTAAAACAAAATAACAACGAACACTACTCAAAGTTACTATATTTGACTCCCACAAATACCAAAAATCAGAAATGTTCATTCAAATCAAACATTCAAACATTTCTACACCAAGTTACACTTTTGATCAGCAAAAACACTCAGTTGAACCTCAAACACCAACGTACAGTCCCCAAAAATTATTAAAACAACCACATTTACTGTAGATTATTCACTAGCAACACACATTAAACAACTCAAACAACGCATTCTTAATACCAAACACAATATCTACAACCATAACCGCTCAACAAAACCAAACGAGAATAATTCGCTCTTGAAAACCGCAACTTTTCCTAGCATATATTATACATTAACACCTACGGATCGTATAAGCGCCTAAAAAATCTCTGCGACGCAAAAGAGAAAACTGCTAAAAAAACGAGATTAATCAACGAAACGCACCGGTTAACAACGACTAGTGTGGCTCCTATCCCTTGTAACTCAGATTTGTGATGAAATCAGAACCGTTGAAATGGATCTGATAATGCAAAAGAAATGATTTGAAAATGGGTCTGTTTTAGAGAGCGGAATGACGCAATTTTCTAACGGTTCTTCTGAGAAATTGAGGGTTTGAAGAAGACGAAATAAGCGAGCCAGCAAAGAAGCAAGGACCCAAAGAGGGAGAGTAAACGAGCGAGGGAGGGTGAGGGAGACCGAGATTTGCAGTGTAGTTTTACGTGACTTGCTTGGGCTGGGCCTAAGTTAATGGGCCTGTGTAATTTTAGCCCATATACTTGGGAAAATTTACTTGTCCCCTCCTTAAATTCAAGTGTTTTAATTTGAAGACGTAAATTAAATCAATAAATAAACCATTAACTGACAAAACTATCGCTGGTGATAGAAAGAAAATAATATTTGATCCTTAGTAATCAACTGAAATTCGGAAAACGAGGAATTTGTTTGGAATTAAGATATTTTGGCTTCATAATTGTTATGAAATGAAATTATAAGTTATATAAGTGGGTGAATAATTGGTAAATGTTATTTTTTATACAAATGTGGGCGTTTACTAAACACCCTTAACGTTATATTATCGAGTAAAATATATAACATACCCTTCTCAAATCAATCTCTATCTCAGTCAGGAGTGTTCATGGGGCATTAAAAAATATACGGAGTGGAGGACTGCAATGCAATGCATTATCCTGCGGATAGAGATAGATAGACAGCAGCTGGTATTTTAACTTGATAAGGGGGCTGACTCTGCATCTTCTGCAGTCAGCAGCATTGTTGTTTCTTGATTATTGCATTTGCCTGCTGCTGCTGTATGTAAATGTATCGTAGTTCAGTTAGTTTAGTTAGGTGCTTCCTCCAGCAGTACACATCCACCGACCCCACTCCCATAGCATAGCTTATTGGGCCGAGATGATTTTGGGTTGGCTAGGCTATCAGCCCAGTTCCATTGGGCTTCTAAAAAGTTTAAATAAAAAAGATATGCCTCTATATAAAACCAAAATACGCTGCCCTTGTCACAGTCAAGATGGCCGAGTTGGTCTAAGGCGCCAGTTTCAGGTACTGGTCCGAAAGGGCATGGGTTCGAATCCCATTCTTGACATTTAATAATTAAAAATAATTTTTTTTCTTTTTACTAAATTGGATTTTTATTTAACTATTTACTATTATTTATTGAGCTGGAAACTTACTGTACAATAGTTCATAATAAGGAAAACAAATCAATAAAATTTTGATCCGTTTGATGATTCATAGTTCTCATCCTTACCTACTAAACCTTAATACAAATTGCATTAATATTGTATACATTTTAATTCATTCCTCATAATGCATGGTTTTATCTAATTTTTTATAAGGGTTTTCAATTTACCAAATCACAAAAATTTTCTTGTGAGAACATCATCCTAATAATTTGTTTAAAACGAAAAAGAACACTTTATCCATTTATCTAAAAGCGAGTTAAAATATACTATAATTAGAAAAACCAACTCACTTTACAATCATTTATGTCCTGTCTTTTCCACAAATATTTTACCAATGAAACAAACAAAGAGAAAATTGTGTTGAGCCTCAAATCAAAACCATAATCCATCTAAATTTGGCAATAAGAGCAAAAGAAAATTCGAACGTACATATAAATGAGATTTAAACGTCATTCCCTTTTTATAATGTAATTTCCAAATCTGCCCGCCGTTCGTGCTTTATAATCCAGCCGACGGCCGGCTGTCAAATCTCTGCAAGACTGGAACAAGCAGCGGAAAACAGGTCCTGAACTTGAACTTGTCTTATTCAACGATTCCTTAACAGAACAAAGATAAAAGCTGTCTCAGGTTTCTGAACATCACCTTGTCCGAACAATACAACAACTCCGTCACTCTGATCCTTTACTTTGGTAAGTTATCATCATCCGTCTTTTTCGTTTCTTCTTCTTTTTTTTTTTTTTGGGTCATTTACATTTGTTAAAAAGTATTTCATTTTCTGAGAAAGTATTTGAAATATTCCGTAAAAGGTGACAGGCATGAACACAATTCCTCTCTCACACGTAAATTTTTCCGAAGGTTTTTAAGGATTATTAAAGTACACGTGGGTCCAGGTTAAGTAGTTTGGTCCCATCTCTGATCAACATCAGCACCGTACAATCAGTGTAAAATGTGATTAATGCGGATTATCCTTATTAACTTTTGATTTATCCCTTTATCTCATTCCGATATTCTCTAATATATTAATGGGAAGAAACCGAAAGGAAATTTTAGTCTGTAAATATTTATTAGAGAACATGATTCTCTAGGGTACAGGAATAAGAAGAAGAGAGGATTTTTATAGGGTAAAATTCATGGTGCTTTCAAACACCTTTTGTTGGAAGTTGCAAGTAGATTCAATGTTTTTGAAACAAAAACTGCAAAATAGTTCTGTTTTCAGAATCAGAATGGTTTTGGATTCACTTCCTCTCCAAAAAATTTTCTTCCTTTCGTTATAAAGATATTGTCTTATGAGACTGTATATTTGCTTGCAGGTTGCATCTGAATTTGCGGAAGGTTTTGTTCATCTGTATATTATTCTCTAGTTTTGAAAGTAAACTTCAGGGTTGATTTTGAATTAGTCAAAATGGTTGAAAGTGGCGTTTCGAAAGCAGATAAAGTTGAGTTTACAGAATGTTGGAATACAGTATGGACAACTCCTTACATTATGAAGCTTGCATTTGCTGCTGGCATTGGAGGTCTCCTGTTTGGTTATGACACAGGTAATTGAAAAAATATGTAAACTTTCTAATTAATATTACCTATTATTCAGAAAACTAATTAGTTTTTTTTAATGGGTTTCAGGAGTTATATCTGGTGCCCTACTTTATATCAGAGAAGACTTTCGAGACGTTGACAAGAAAACATGGCTTCAGGTAACTTTTACAGGATTGATCTGTAACAGTTGTGCTTCAACTTAATTGTGAAACATTTTGCTTTTGAAACTAGCTAGGGGTACTCTATGAAAGTATTTTCCTTCAACTACCTGGCGTTATCATATTATTTAATTTCTAGCAGCCTGTGATTTTATTTCACAGTATTTTGCTTCTGAAAAAATCTGGTGCGATACTACTGGTTAACTCTTAACAGCTAGAGATATCCTGATTGCAGGAAACGATTGTGAGTATGGCAGTTGCAGGTGCTATTTTCGGGGCTGCAATTGGAGGGTGGGTTAATGACAGGTTTGGTAGGAAGATATCTATTCTAGCAGCAGATGTGTTATTCTTCATTGGTGCATTGGTCATGGCTGTTGCGCCGGCACCCTGGATGATTGTCATTGGAAGAGTTTTTGTTGGTCTTGGGGTGGGAATGGCTTCCATGACTGCACCTCTTTACATTTCGGAAGCATCGCCTGCTAAAATCCGTGGAGCTCTTGTCAGCACAAACGGGTTCCTAATCACAGGTGGCCAATTCCTGTCATATCTCATCAATTTGGCCTTCACCAAGGTAACAGTTACACTTTCTGAAACCTGAAAAACAGTAAGATTTTTCTGCTGAAAATTTTTTATTTCAGGCACCTGGAACCTGGAGATGGATGCTTGGTGTAGCAGGAGCGCCAGCTCTGATTCAGTTTTTCTTGATGTTGATGCTTCCCGAGTCTCCCAGATGGCTTTACAGACAGGTACAGAGTTCTTTCAGATTGAATTTGGTTGAAACTTCTGAATTATTGGTCCTAAGAGCTGGCGGACTTCTGCTTTCAGAACAAGGTTGATGAGGCCAGAGCAATTTTGGAGAAAATCTACCCGGCTAATGAAGTAGAAGAGGAAATGAATCTCCTCAGACAATCTGTCGAAAGTGAAAAAGCTGAGGAAGGAATGACTGGGAAAGACATGATTTCCAGAGTAAGAGGAGCCTTTAGCAACAAAATTGTCAGGAGAGGACTTTATGCCGGTATCACAGTTCAAGTTGCTCAGCAATTTGTTGGTATCAACACTGTCATGTATTACAGTCCTACCATAGTTCAATTCGCCGGATTTGCCTCGAAAAGCACAGCTCTTGCTCTTTCCCTGGTGACTTCTGGTCTGAATGCTGCCGGCTCCATTGTTAGCATGGCTTTTGTGGATAAATATGGAAGGAGAAGATTGATGATCATATCAATGTTTGGAATCATTTCTTGCCTTGTGGCTTTGGCTATTGTGTTTTTCCAAGCTGCTCTTCATGCTCCAGCAGTTAGTCCCGTTGAATCTGCTCACTTTGGTGGTAATAATACTTGCCCAGCTTTAACCTCTGCTGGAAGTCCAGCAAACTGGAATTGTATGGACTGTTTGAAACAAAAGTGTGGCTTTTGTGCCTACGGTGGAAATCAAGTAAGTATTTTAAAATTTTAACTAACCTGGAAAATCTATTGATTGAAATAGATTTGATTTGATTGTTGTATTGTATCATCAGTATCTCCCTGGAGCATGCGTGGCGGATGAGGAGACTACGGAAGATTTATGCAGTGGAGAACACAGAACATACTTTAAGAATGGTTGTCCGAGCAAATTCGGATGGCTTGCAGTCCTATTCCTCGGATTGTATATCATAACATATTCACCAGGAATGGGAACTGCACCATGGATTGTCAACTCGGAGATTTATCCATTAAGGTACAGAGGAATTGGCGGAGGAATTGCTGCTGTTTCTAACTGGACTTCAAATCTTATTGTCAGTTTGACATTTTTGACACTCACCGAACATCTTGGGTCAGCCGGAACTTTCTTGTTGTTCGCGGGGTTCTCCTTACTCGGACTCGTCGCCATTTTCCTTCTGGTTCCCGAAACCAAAGGGTTGGCATTCGAGGAGGTTGAGAAGATGCTGGACAGAGGATTCAGACCAAGATTACTTAGGAAGAAATCCTCCAAGAACTATGCGATGAATACTTGAGCTTCTTCCAAATCCTCCTCAAAACTTGATTCCAATAAAATGTAACATGATTGATTGGTTTCCATTGTTTAATATTTGATCAATCCTGACCAATTGCATTTGAAGAAATTGAATGAACAAATTATTGATTCGTCCCTTGTTCAAAATGGATTCCTAGTTTTGTGCATTAGTGTGTTTATTAATGCCATCTTTGCAGGTGGATTAAGTTTGTAATAGGATTCAATACGGAAAGAATAATATTGTACATAAGACAAATTAGTGCTGTCTTCAAGATATGTTTGTTACAGTTATGTTTTGGCTGAATTTTAAAACTAGAGCAGTTAAAATATTTGGATTGCTAAGTTAATAAGTGAGGCAAAGGCATTGGCAAGAGACACCGACACTTGGGTCTAGTTGACTGAAAATGCAAAGGATTAGATACAGAAAGACAAACGGATGTTGCTTTTGCCAGCTAAGGCGTGATGAAAAACGACAAGGGAGGAAAAAGAAAGTTGTGTACTCTGAAACAAAATTGCATAAATCTGTGGTGGGGTTTTGAATCGGTAGGTGGAATTTTGCTATATATTTTTATCGAATATCAAATATGAGAAAGGCAGCCAAACAGACAGGTGGTGATGGCAGCACATAGCAAGTGAACTACTTTACACCAAATGCTTGCAGATCTAAGGGCCCTACCATTACCACCGTTTTGCTTCCACCCAAAAATTCCCCCTCCAAATACATTCAACCTCCAACAACCGAGAAACAGAGAAAAGAAAGAATGATTCAAACTTATGATCATAAGTAGTTTTAAGTAATCGGCATCTCCTCTGTTAAGATTGAGATCCAGGTGCTGTAACTTTTAATTTACTGTTATTAGTGAGATGAGTTACAGCTGTAGTCAAATATAAATAGAAATTACTAGCCGTCACTAAATGGGTTAGTAAATTGTAGTCTCTTTCAGTTTCCTGCCTTTTCTCGACTACCAAACAATGTGTAAAAAATATAAATGCATTAGGTGGACAAAAAGATAAAATGGTCAAGATCAGCTCGGGAAAGTGAGAAAGATAGTTGGAAATGTTTCCAGTCTTTTATATAATGTTTAGTGATTCTGGTATAATACTATTTAACAACAAGCACAAGCACCAAACTCCAACACGGAGAAATCAAACTAGGGTATGGTATATGTATGAGGCAATTAGAGAAAATGGGAAAAGTAAAAGCTCTGGAAACTAGCATAATCTGCATCTTTACTGGGTAAAACCAGACAATCAGTAAACATGTTTGAACAGAATTTGGGTAACCCAAACAAAATATAAGGAAAATAACCCAAATCTCATCATCATCACACCCAAAACCCACAAAGGCAAAGAGGAAAAGAACTCTCTGATGAACAGAAGTCAATAACAGGGCCAAAAAAAAAAAAAACGAAGGAGAAGTAAACCCCAAAACCTAGCTAATATCATACATCTAAAAGGGTTGGTCAGTCTTTTACTCACTAATCTTCCCTAATATTTTCTCAATTCTACAAATCATTCTCCCAAATTCCTCCACCACACTGTACACAACTATCAAAAAAACACTCCCTATATACATCAAAACAACCACTTCGTATAATTACCTTTCTAAAGTAATTAAACTATGTATTATCTAAGGACTTGCTGACGGACCCTCTTGTCTCGGTTCCCGCAGATACCCAAGAAGCGTTTCCGCCTGCCAAAAACAACCAAAGATCATAATTATTGAGGAACTAACCATCGAAATGCATAATAAAAGATAGTAACAATCATTCTTTTAACTAGTAAACAGACATCTTGAGACAACGAACAGAACTACTTCCTAACAACCAATTCTAGCTATTCCAAGTGCATATTGCAGTCTAACAACATCAAGCACAAACGCCTAAAAATTCGATGGGAACGGTGTCACTAAATAATCATCATAAGCAAAATACACACTAGCAGAGACTTTTAGCAGCCAAATCAAGACATATAACCAGGGGATCAATCAATTCTCACCTTATGCTTAGCTCTCACACTCCCTGTTTGCGAAAGGGCGACAAGCGGAGGAATCCCTCCTTCTCTAACCAGCAATCCCCTATTCCTCACACTCTCAGCACATAATTGCAACAAAGTCAATACAGCAAATTCCTTTCCCTTAACACTCCCATCTTCAATAGCTTCCACAAGTGCAGCAATCCCATTTTCCTCCACAATTGCCTCTCTCCCTTCGACAATCCCGGCCAACAAACTCAGCACAACCATGGCTTTCTCTGCCATTCCCTCCGCTTGCCCTGCCAACATCGCCACCAATGGCCTCACTGCGCCGGCGCTCACCGCCCTCTCCTTGTTTTGCTTCAGTGAACAAAGCTTGTACAAAGTTGTCAAGGCATCTTTCTTTCCTCTGTTTGAACCATTTATCAGCAATGAAACCAAAGGTGGAATCGCCCCACATGCGCCTATTGAGCTCTTGTTCTCTTCTAACAAAGCGAGACTAAGCAAAGCACACGCTGCGTTTTGCTTTGAAGTTTCGGTTCCGGTTTTCAGCACATACACTAGAGATTTAATGGCGCCGGCATTTGTGATGAGGGTTTTGTTGTTTTCATGCAGTGAAAGGTTCAACAGCGCTGTCACTGCATGTTCTTGAGTCCAGGGATCGGTACATTTGAGGAGAGGGATTAAGGACGGTATGGCACCCGATTCTCCGATTAATACCCGATTATCAGACCGGTTTTTCGCTAAAAGTCTGAGTTTAGCTGCAGCTGATCTTTTGATGGCTGTGGACGAAGATTGCAAGCCGTCGATGCACATCTTAACTGTCGGTTGAAGATCTTCAGGCGAAATGCTTTCGATTATTTCGGTTGAGAAGTTTTCCCTTTGAAGGAAGCCTAAACACGGTTCCGGCTCTGGTTCCGACTCAGCTTGGTGGCTGTTCTCTTTATTGGCATGGAGAACGTTCTCCGGAGAGGGTAAGCTCGCGAGACGTTGTAACTCGCCCGATATATCACTGCTGCAGGCCGAGAAATCGCTAAAAGCTTGTGAAACATTCAGGTAATCGTCCTCCGAAGTATTGGATTTCGCCGATTTGCAGTCGCTGGGTTTTGCCGCGAGTTCGCCGAGCCTCATGTCGATGACCGATTCAGTAAGATTTTCGGACAAGTAACCCGATTTATCGGGGACTGAAGTGAAAGAACAGCTGTTATCTGTTTGGTAGAGGTTCGAACGTATCGTACGCATCGATCGGCCGGCATTCCGGTGGATTTTGGTGGTCGACGCCGAAGGAGCGTAGAAATTTTGCCTTAAAGGGATACGATTAGAACTAGAATAAGAGTCTTCCAATGAAACCATTTCGGAAACGAAAAAACTAAAGCAACCCAAAACGAAGAAAGTGCTTTTCTAAATGGGATTGATTCAGGGTTCTGTTTTCTGGGGTTCAAGTGAGTTTCATGGTGAAAAAGCTGAGAGGTTGAAGAAGAAGTGAAGCTGATGAAGCAATAGATTTAAGATTGGATTTGCTGTATGCTTTTGGCATCTGGGATATGATAACATGACAAGATGTTGAGATAACAAAACGTCACGGCCAAGACAAAACACATGGTCAGTTCAGGTCTTAATCCTATCAGTCGGGTAAGACCCACCACAAGATGACACTTACGTCCAATTAAAATCGGACGGTGGGGAATCGTTGTTGATGTGACAGCGGTCACAGCCCCATGTTGAGTGTGGGGTCGGGTTTCACGTAGTTTTACGAAGATGGCCTCAGTAAATTAATGAAATTAAAGTAGAGTACAGTGCAGTCAGTGAAAGGCTTCTGTTTCGGTGTTTACTACAAGTGTCAGTTACAGTTGTAAGTTGGCATGCATGCTGGACACGTGTGGTGAAGCCAGCTTAGATCAATAAAGGGAGAATGCCCTTTACCCCTGTAGTTTAATTTTTCATAATTAACAATATAGTTTTTTATTTTGTATCAAATAGGTCCAAATTTCTTGAATGATAAAATACCTTACTGACTAAAAAGGTTTTCTAATATCAAATTCTAAATTTTTAGAAGTAAAATTTGTAAGAAATATCTTATATTATTTAAAAAGTTTTATACCATTTCTCTCTTAGTACAATTTTAAAAATATTACTATTAAAATAATTATATAATTTTTATTAAAAATTTACTCGTAAAATCTTTACAATTACAAATTCTACTTAAAATTAAAAAAAAGTTACACCTAAAAAGTTATTTCGTTCTGATATTTAGATAATATTTTTTTTTTGTTTGAACTCTGTATATGAATAAAAAAAATTTAAATTTAATTAAAATCTTATTCTGAGTGATATATTTGTTTTTATTTTAAAATATCTAAAAATAAATATTAAATTATTTGTTTTGATAAAATAAAAAGTTTAAAAATTAATATGTTAACATAAATATCCTTTTAAATAATATATTTATATTTATAATAATTTTAATTATATTATCACAATAATAGATTAAAAAAATTAATAGATTATATTAGTATGTACATTATTCATTTATTTGATATATGATTTTTTAAAAAAAATAATTTGTAATCGATAATATTAAGATCAATAAAAGTCAAATAAAAAAAATGTCATATTTTAGTATAATTATAATTATATAAATATAGAAATTATTACAATAATTAAAGTATAAATAAAATTAAGAAAACAAGTAGAGGAAACTTATAATAGAGAAGAAATACATAAAAAAAATAGTTAACTTTGATTTCAATTTTATTAATAAATAAATTAATAAAATTAGGATATTTTTAAAAAATGAAGATATGAAATTATTCAGACATTTGTTTATTTAAATTTGAATCAAAATTTTTAACTTAATTATATTAATATATTTTTAACAAATATTCATACAAAAGTTAAAAAACAAATAACTTTTAAACATTTGAATAAATATATTTAAAATTCAAAAAAAAAAAACAATCCCTTATTCTTTATTCTTAAAATGGGGACCTAAATGATATGAATGAAAAAATACATTCTCATTTGTCGAAATAGAGAACTCTATGGGACCTGGATGTCGTTGTTTCATAAAAAGTTTAACGCACCATGTAAAGATATTCTAGCCGTCCGATCAGTATCAAACGTTGATGGAAGCTTTCGATTGGTGAGCCCATCCAGTGGAAGAATTAACTTTAATGTTTGTGCGCCCGTCTCCAGCTTGCGTATGGCATTCAAGTACTGTAAACCTTTCCTCAAAAACCACAAACTATAACGAAACAACAGCTGCCAATAGCCACGTCAGCAACACGTGCATCTAAACACTTTTCCCACACGTGTTTCTACGTAACGCAAAAATTTTGACTTAGGACACATGTTGACCATGTGGTAAATCCAAAAAAATTACCAAGTCAAAATTCGACAAATAAAGTGTTGGTTTAAACTTATATTTATACTTTGAATTGTCTTTTCTCAATCAAAATAAACTTATTCTTCGAACTCAGGAAATTTCGAAATAAATTCATCAACACTTAATTTGTCTAATTCTAATGTCGCGTCATCAATCAAATTTCCTATATAATTATTACTTATCGTACACTAATTTTGATTATAATAAATTATTTAAAATCAATTTAATTATACCTTATTACTTAATAGTAACGTTATGTCCTTGAGATTTACAGTACAAATGTCTTATGTCTTACACATACAACAAAAATTTTCATAATAAATTCCCTAGACAAAGGTTAATAGGGGTAGTTTCAAATGTTTGGGGGTGGTTAATTACTTAATTTGAAAGAGATTAACATGATTAATTATATCTTATTACTTAATAATAACTTTATGTTGTTGAGATTTACGGTACAAATGTCATATGTCTTACACATACAACAAATATTTTCATAAGAAATCCCCTAGACAAAGTTTAATTGGGGTAGTTCAAATGTTTGGGGTTGTTAATTACTTAATTTGAAAGAGATCAACATTATTTTATTTTTTTAAAGAAAAAAAATTGGGTCAAAGAGCAAGTTCACCTAATAGGTATTTTCTCATAAATTAAAATTTCCATCTTTACTTTTTGCAAATATTTAATTTACAAAAAAATACAAAGTTAGGTTAACCATAAACGCAAAAAAAAAAAAAAAAAAGTGCTCAATTTTCAATTTCTTAGCGCATAAATATCTTATTCTCATCAATTTCAATAATCTTCTCTTAATGCCTACGTTTTGATTTGCTACGTTTTGTCACTTGCGATGCAACCGATGTACATGAAATGGACCAATGATCATTAAATTACATAATAACGTTTACATCCCCAAAGTTGTGTATTCTTTCAGATGAGGACATTATTTGTCAATTTACATCAAATAACCATCTAATGTAATCTTGTATCAACTAAAATATTCTTCAATGTGTACTCTTGTATTTAGTCACTTCAACACCGGTCGGAAATTTAGGTAAATTGTGGTCTTGTTTGTGAAAGTATGAAAAAGTTAGGTACCCAATTATTATTATCCCGTAATTAAATTAATTAGTGTACATCATATTATAAAATAATTTTAATGTCATTTAATATGGAACATGCTGAGTTGTTTAGCACCCTAACTACACTTCTAATTATAGTTTGAAAAGATCGTGTTTGTCCCTACCGAGTTATTAATTTAATTTTAATTTTTTATTTTTTTTAATATGTAGGTATTTAATAGGACAAGTAGCATCTAATCCATATTTTTTAAAAAATATATATTTATGTCTAAATTTTTTTTTATATTTTTTAATTACATAAATAATATGGTGTTATTATAACATATATAGTTTAATTGATCGACGGTGCCATACCTTAGTACATGTAAGAACACGACAATATTGTATGTGTACTTTTAATTTTGTGTATTATATATATATATATATATATGTAGTGGATTCATTTAAAGCTTTTGCATGTTTTGCTCTCTTTTTGATTAATTGAATTTATTCGAGTTTTCATTATTTTTGTTTAGGTGATTTGATTATTCTGGCCTGAAGGTGATGTCGTAATAATTACAAAAATTAAATTTATTTTAAAACTGTATGATAATATTTAATAATATGCGTAAATGCATAATCATGTTATTGTTTAACAAAACAAGAAAAATTTTTTTATTAAATATAACTTACATTATGAATTTATAGTGTTTTTTTTTTTTTTGTTAAGTGGATGATATTGTCTCAATTTATATCTTATATTATTAATATAAGATATAATTAATTAATTGGATTGATTGATGACACCCACAAAATTAATGAATGATTACTACACCACTTATGATAGACGATGATACATCACGCGTATTTGACAAACTTTAGAACCTCCTAAACATTTCTTAGCTTTAAAGGATGACACGATTCAAGCAAATTAAATACATAAAAAGTACCTTTAAAAAACATTTCAACACTAAATGTTACGACACGCAAAAACAAGCACTTTTTAAATTAACATCCTACAAGGTAGGAATTAAAGTAAATTTTTAAGATTAAGGTTTGATTTAATAATTTAATAATTAATTAATTTGATTTGAAAGTAATGCAAGTGAGATTCATGATACTTTTGCAGACTTAATTAAAATCAATCAACCTATTGCGATATTTGCTTTTTGTAAACACTACTTTCACACGATTGTATTCTGTAATATGAGTTTTAAATTAGTTTACATTTAAAGATATATAATTTTGAATTAATTAGTTAAATTAGATTTGTGAATAGGTAACAGACACATTGCTCTCATTTCATATCATATCATCATATCATATCATATCATCCAAAAATTATACATGAATAAGTCGTCACTAATTAATGCCATGAACTCCCATCCCACCGAGTACTAAGAAGAAGAAGAGATTAAATGGGCAATATATATTGACAATTCTAGAATAGCGAAAGCAAAACCCACTAATTTGAAACCTAATATTCTGGTTACTTATTATATAGGAAAATAAATTATATTAGAATGAATGAACCACAAATAATGCACGCACTTTAATTCAATATCGACAACATGGATTGTGAAATATAATGAAATATAACCCACACAAAATGAAAATGTCAATGTCAAATCCCCCAGCTAATTAACTCTTTAATTAATTAATTAATCAATTAAATTTCACTTTACGCATTTAAAACGTTGACAAGTCACTTGTTCTCGTACAGTGTTATTTATATATACATTTGAACTTTGTGGTTGTGGTACACATTATTTAATAAACTGATGACACATTCTATTTGCAGCATTTATTTATTTATTTATTTTTTAAGGTAACTGTGAGATAAACTTCATTTCATACGAAGAAAACATTATGATTATAAATTTGGACCGACATCATATTACAATTATACAATTAGATAAATTATGAATCTAGTAAAAGGACACGGAGAAGATAAAATACCTTATGATCCTAAGGAGGATCGGTTCAAGATTATGTATCCTTTTACGATTGATTGATGTTATAATATAACCTTGTCCTTTGAATTTTTTAAAATAAATAAATATATATATATATATATATATAAAAAAAGTAGGTCAAAATTAAAGATTCGATTGTGTCACATCGTGACAAGATAAGAATTAAGCAAGCATATATAGAATTTAATTCATTTGCTGATACCAAAAGTAAAAGATGTGCAAGTGAAACAGCTAGCTTGCTACTGCTGCCGATGATGACCATGAATCATTATTATATTAATTGCGAATAAAATTCTCCTTCGAAAAAAAGCTGGCTGCCATTTTCCTAGAATTGATGACGGCGTATGCTATTCTCATGTACTACTCTACTCTACACCATACTATACTACCACTAAACAGTCTTAATATATTCTCAAAATAAATATATATAAATAAATAAAGATTCTCGTCGACCATAGTTACACTACTAAATAATTTTGAATAAATAAAAAAAAAATATTTTATACGTACTTTTTTTTTGAATTTTTTGAAATATAAAGCACAACGAAATTAATTAAATATTATAATAAAAGAGTTAAATAATTAAACGGTATTTGGAGAGTAGTTAGTGTGACTAGTAATTAAACTGTGTTATTATCAAACAACCCATAAATTTTTATTTTTATTTTTTAACATCTTCAACTTCAACCTCTCTGTTTGGTACCGACCTTTCCGGCTTTAGCATGCCTCAGACATTATAAGCAAGGAATCATCCATTTTTGAAATAAAATGCAAATTTAAATTAGAAGTGAACTCTCATCCATGTTTAAAATTGTTATATTTCTACTTAAAATTTAGAAACAAAATTGTTAAATTATATAGCAAGGAAGACCTTCATTTTTTTAAAAAACTATTATTTTAAGCTTATTTTTTCATTTATAGTATTCAACACCTCACTTCTAAATATTCACTGCAGCCTTAAAAATTTAACAAAAGGCAAATCTTTGATAATAGCACAGTTTTTGTAAAAAAAGTAGAATAAAAAAAAATTGTGTTAACGTATTTCTGCAGACTTTTTAATTTATTGAGTCATTTTAACATGTTGTCTATATTTATACACATTCAAAAAATTTTAAAAAATTAACAGTAGGGGTCAATGAGGCCCGCATTATAAAAGAACAGGGCCTATTAGCGTCAGTGGATCTGCTGGGCTACCGGCCCAGCCTTTACATAATAAAATATGGGCCTGGTAGTTCATAGGCCAGTTTGAAAGTTGTGGCCGATTCCTTTTTTTTTTTTTTAATATCTTAAGTACTTGGAGATACGAAACACCGGTAGGCAATTTCTCTTTTATGACAACACGGATTGTCTGTCCCGAATGTTGATGAGACTTTCCAACTGATAGATAGATGACAGGCTTCAGGTTTAATGATTTGTTTCTTTTTCATTTTCTAGAATAGAATTCGGGTTGTGATTGTAATTTGAAAATTTTATATTTCTATTTCATATATTTATATAATTTTATCATGCACATGCAGAAGCAAAATTTATTTTCTTATTATATTCTTATTAATTAACTACATTTATATTTATTCAAGGAAATCATATTTTAATTTGGTCTGATTTGCGGATCTCCCACTAATTTTTATCTAGGTGAAAATTAAGATTAAGAGATAATTGCGATTCTTTCTTGTTTTAGAATTTTCGATTAGGTTGGAAATGTTTTTAGAATTAAGTAATTAATGATCTAGGTTTTTTTTTTTTTTTTTTTGAAAAATATATATAGTAAGAAAATGAAAAGGAAACAGAAGAGAGTAACATCAAAGAAATAATGGGAAATGGTGGTTGAAGAGTTTGATCGAATCTTTGGTTAGCTAAATTAATTTAATTATATATTATATGTGGCTAAGAACTTTTATAAAAACTTTTACGTAATCTCATTGCATTTAATTAATTAATTAATTAAGTCAAATTAAGATCCACTACTTTCTACCAACACCATGAAATTAATCACAAATGATTAAAAAGTAATTAACAATTAACACAATGAAATTCCTTTAATAATTATGTCATAATCTTACCAACCTTTGCAACGATGATTAATTGAATAAATCTACTAATAATATCGGAATAATAGATTTCTTTTACAGATTTTGTGGCTAATGGATCTACTTGAATTTTTTAATTATTTTTTCAGCAATTCATAAGCTTTAACGTACCAATGTAAAGATTATTACAAACAATCACAGGTTTTTAAGATATTGATATAAAGTTTGACAATATATAGCATGCATGCAACCAAATTTAATATGTAAGAAATCGAAAAGAAAAAAAAAAAAAAAGGATGGTGACACCATAACCTGTTAATATATGTTTACCATATATAAAGTCAATAATTGATTATAGAAATAAAAAATGGATGGTTAATAATTTAATTTAATTTAATTTAATATACTAATTAATTTTCATGCATGCAATGGAAAGACAAAGATTGATTTGTATGCGATATGTGTATGTGAAGTAAGTGTTGTTGTTTATATATGGTCAGCTAATTAAACTAGCAGTTGCTTTCTTCTTAATTAATTTTATATGATAATTATGTAATCGTAATTAATCGAAATTAAAAATTAATCAGGAAGTTACTTTTCGATTTATATTTAACGTATGACGTTTTGTTAATGTCATGCTTACGCTTAGGAAACTACACATCTTCTCATTCTTAGGTAATGTAAGCAACACGTATAAACTTAATTAATTTAATTCAATTAGCAGCTACCAACAAAGAATAAAATAAAATAAAAAATGGTCACAAATATCACATTCGTGGAGATCCTCTACTTGTCATTTTATTGCATGGAATCATTATCTCTCTCTTGTTTTATTATTTATTTGGTTTCATTGATCATGATTATAAAATCATTAACATAATAATCATCCTAATCAGAAAGACATTAATAATATTTATACGTACCAACTTGTAGATCAACGCCGTCGTTTCGGGAGACACGCGGCGCAAAGAGGAGAGAGAGAAGGAAATGATAAGGTACAGGACAAATGCTGGTGGTGGTGGTGGAGCTACTTCAATCTTAGGCAGCCAAAATTGTGTGATCCCTCCAATAGAAACAGAACACGGTAGAGCCGTTTGACTCTTACGACTTTTTTTTTTATTTCGTAATAGTCGCCACGTGGGATTGTGGGATCCACATATGACCCCCTCGCTGGTGAGATATATTCTGTTTTTGTTTGACCAAGGAAAAAAAGATGAGATCCCCAACCCCACCTGTCCAACCCTAAACATAACCCTAAAAAATCCCTTCTCCCATTCGTCCTCATCGCCGAAAAGCTTAAAACGGTCCGTTTTGGTGACTCAACTTCAATAGTAATAACATTTAGATCCCCTTTTTTATGTTCTACAACTAAATACGTAATTTTTCCATTTGTATCACACAGGTCCTTATATTTTACTAAGATAACCAAATTACCCTTGGTAGTATAGAGTTTAGTGTCACAAGAGAATTTTTGTAACGTGGCAACCTTGCGCTTGCGCTATACTTAACCAACAGTTCAAATTTTTGCAAATAAAGGTTATGCTTAAGAATTTTTCTGCACATCAATTAGAGAAAGCGTTGCATACAATACTGCAAAAATACCTTACCTTCCACTTTTCTTTTTTTCTCTTCTCTTCAAGAAAAGAATACAATTTACGGAGGTTTATATACTAAAGAATCTCTCTAACAAACTTAATGATCTCTAATATATTACGTTGTCTTATATAGATCCTTGATTGCCAGGGCCATATGTAACACACACACACACACACACACAGAATATTACTACATGTTTTACCAAGTTAAATGATCAACTTCAAGGCTACTTGGTATGTCACTTCCCTTAATTTAAGGTATTACCTAAAAAAGTCAAGCAAACTTAGTATTTTCTAGACACTTCATCAGGACCAAAGTTCTATACCTTATTTTTAACAAGTGCACCCAATTTAAAGCCTTTCCGAGTTTTTTTGCTAATATCTTGAGTTTTCTAACCTATAACTATTATTTGTCCTCACCTGTATAGCTTATTTTCCATACCTATTGCAAAACCTAACTACTATCTAGTGCTGTCTATACCATTCTTGCTTTCTACTATGTCTCAAGTCCAATGGGTATATTATGGCGATGACAATTATTCTCAAAATACTAACCTATCTTCGAGTGGTGAACGACACCCGAAGCACATTTGCCTCATTTATTCATCATATAAGACCTGTTGTGCTACTTTTGTATTTTTCTGTAACTTTTTAACTTGATGTAAGGTAACCCACGAAGTTGTTGCACGTGAGTTAAGGATTTGACATTTTAGATTGTTATAATCAGTAATAGGGACTATAGATTTATTTGATACAAATATAAAAACAATGTATGAACTTGTGAAAGAATAAAAACTGAGGGATTGAAGGTTATTATCTAATGATTCATTACAAGTTGCCAAAGTTCACAAGTTTAGCTAGATTGAGAAAGAGTTTGGCTGACTTTTAGATAGATAGGGGTTGTTTATGTGTTTGCCAAGTGTGGTTGCTTAAATCCTTGATAAAACCGAACTTCTAATGTATTTAGCTTTTTCCAATTGCATGAATCCAACAATGTAATTGGTTAATCAACTTCCAATTATATGAACACTAATGTCAATCATATATAAGTTAAAAAAAAAAAACCTACAATTTATATAATAATAACACGACATTCACATACGTATATCCCTTCAATTAAATTATCGTAAGAATGATTTTATCCACTGGGGACCCATGCTTTTGGTAACACAAAATAATGAAATAAATTTAAGAGACGTAGATGATGTTAGCGTGAGTGTTGTGAAAAAAGATAGGTGGTTGGGAATCAAATTGAAAGTAAAATTTGTTTTTGTGTTTTTTTTTAATTTTCTGTAACTGCATATAAAAATAGGAAACATTGAAACAACTCCCCTTATGTATGGAACCTTCCCCAACAGACCAGCCAACAAAAACAGCAACAACCTAACTCCACCACCTTTATAAATATTACCTAAACATTTCTCCTAATTACTTGCATTATATCTTTTGAGTTTCTGCATTTAAATTTTCTTGTTAGATTTTCTCTTCTGGTTATTTTCCAAGCAAAGTTTATATATAGAGTCCCTTTGTTTAGCTCTAGGCACTTTATAACAACATAGCAGGAATGTTGAAGCTTGTGTTGTGTTTATCCTTTTTCACGTACGTGATTGTATCTTCTTCTGCTCAAACTTGTAACAAATATTCATTTTCAAGTAACCGGGTTTTTAGATCATGCAATGATCTTCCTGTTTTGAACTCATTCATACATTACAATTATGATTCTTCATCCGGAAAACTTCAGATTGCTTACAGGCAAACAGGAGTTTCAACTTCTCAATGGATTGCTTGGGCTATTAATCCTACAGGACAAGGCATGGTTGGCTCACAAGCTCTTGTTGCACACCAAAAATCTGATGGGAAAATGAGAGCTTATACATCTCCTGTAACTCAATATCAAACAAATTTGGAAGAGGGAGATCTTAGTTTCCATGTTTCCAATTTGAGTGCTACTTACGCAAATAAAGAAATGATCATATTTGCTACCTTGGAACTTAAGAATGGGAGTTCTACTTTGAACCAAGTTTGGCAAGAAGGTCCAGTTTCAGGGGATGCACCACAAATGCACAGCACAAGTGGAGCTAATGTTAAATCCGTGGGAACATTGAATCTTGTTTCGGGTCAGGCTGGTTCTTCTGCTGGAGGGGGAGACTCAAAACTTAAGAAGAGAAATGTAAGAAACTGAATTAAAACAAATTTTTTCCTCTAACTTTCATGTTTTGAAATTGGCTTTGATGTATCAATCTTAGTTTTGATAATACATGCTCTGTTATGACTCTGTTTTTTGGCTCTGTTGTTTAGATTCATGGAGCGCTAAATGCTGTTAGTTGGGGTCTGTTGATGCCTATGGGGGCTATTATAGCGAGGTACTTGAAGGTATTCAAATCTGCAGGCCCTGCATGGTTTTACCTACACGTGTCATGCCAATTCTCGGCATATGTTGTTGGTGTTGCCGGATGGGCTACTGGAATCAAACTTGGGAGTGAATCTGCCGGCATTGAATACTCAACCCACAGAATAATCGGCATAGTTCTTTTCTGCCTTGGAACACTTCAGGCGTTCGCTCTTCTTCTGAGGCCAAAACCAGATCACAAGTTCAGGGTCTACTGGAATGTCTACCATCATTTTGTTGGATATACTGTGATCACACTCAGTGTGATCAATATATTCAAAGGATTGGACATCTTGAAACCCGAACAAAAATGGAAGCAAGCTTACACCGGTTGTATCATAGCTCTAGCTTGCATTGCTGTGGTGTTGGAAGTATTTACATGGTTTGTTGTGATGAAGAGGAAGAAGTTAGAAAATGGTGAGAAATTTTCTCATGCCAATGGAACAAATGGGTACAGTGCCAGGCAAGGAGTATAGAAAGTTTATCCTGATATTTATATACAGCCTGTGATTTTTCTGTTTCCATTTATCTCTGTACTTTGCCGTTATAAATATGCTTGTTGTTGTGTGTTTATGGATGAAATATCTAGGATATTTGCAGGACTGTTGGACTAGAGTACTACAGGACTAGAAGTTATTCTTTATAGGATAGTTGTAGGAAATGGTATTCTATTGTGCTGTGTCAGGATTCATGTACTGTATTATCTATTGTACCCATGTTTTGTAAAATATGTTTCTGTCTCCTATTTCATTCATTTTTTGATGTTATCTAATATCTCCACTTATCATTGGCGTTCTCCGAAGTACTTTCTGAAAGCATGCATTTGGGTTGCTGAAATCTTCTGCAAATTCAGCATTTCAAACAATTATTTCAAGCAAAGCAATTGTATATGTCAGTACAGTTATACAAACAATCTGGTAGGATTAAAGCCACAGTTCGAAGAATCATTAAGCAAACGTCTTTCCATGAACCCTCATATTGAGATTAAATGAAAAATACAATCCTTACTGTTGTTCAATCGGAAAAAGGTACTTAGCTTTGATGATATCAATTAATAACTTGTAAGATCTAATGAATTATGAATAGTTTCTCGTTCTGTTTGCCGCAAAGCATCCTTGAGGAAAGTATTCGATGCTGCAACTCACTGAGCAGTGATGTCGAAATCTGTAGCAGATCTGACGCATATCAGAATGATCAAAATGTTAACATATTCATAACCTTTCAAGCATCTAAATTATAATGCA
Source organism: Azadirachta indica (assembly GCA_022749755.1). Classification (NCBI taxonomy): domain Eukaryota; kingdom Viridiplantae; phylum Streptophyta; class Magnoliopsida; order Sapindales; family Meliaceae; genus Azadirachta; species Azadirachta indica. The sequence continues at coordinate 14,110,029 of CM040451.1, read as the reverse complement.
TGCCTGTGTTCACTTGTAAGTGCTCTTAAGAAATAAGTATGCAGATTAGTAACACCATTAATTGAAAGGAAACGAATAAAAAAACTAGCCTGAAAAGACAGTAAACAGCAGTAGTTGTTCCACAAAGAGGATCAATAATCCAAGTGGGTGCATCAGTCGACTCTGTGATAGCATAAGCAGCAGTAGCTTCTTCTCTAGTGTACTAGGATAAACAACACCAGTGAAAGCGAGTTCAGCAAGGAAAATAATCTTCCTTTTAAGGAGGCAAGAAATAGATTTGATAATCAATGCAGATTATGTTGATATAAACGCTAAACAATGAAGATATAGAAGACAACTTTATGTATGGGAAATTGCTGCTGCTTGAGATGATTAAAGATGAGATCTTCACATGCTTTATCAGTTTCTCTGACCAAATCTACCTGCGTATCAGCGTCCAATTTGCCAAAAATTAGTAGATATCATCAGATACATTGGAGCTAAAAATTGAGAACATACTATTTTCTGATAGTTATTCTTATCGACTTCTTTTAAACTCAATCATGCTATATTATAATATTTGAATTTAAAATGGGAAATTAGGGACTACTCTACTAGGAACCTATTTGATAGAACTGAAAAAACTATGTATAAGTTGTAAACATTTAAAAAAAGGACCCGAAAGTTGTTATCCAGTTATTCATTATTGTTCATCACAGATTAGGTTGCCAAAGCTCCTCAGCTAGTTTGACTAAGTAAATAGTTTGGGATTGTTTATGTGTTTGCCAAGTGTGCGGTTGCTTAAGTCCTTAACAGAAATCTAACTTTAATGCATTTATCTTTTTGTTCAATTGCATGAATCCAACAATGTATAGATTAATAGACTTCCCAATTATATGAACAAAACAGTAATAATAATTACGTGGCAGATGTACGTTCGTGCAGTAAAAGTATCCTAAGAATGATTTGATTGATTGTACGTACATGTATTTGGTATAGAAAATACTCTCTTTTTCATCAACATAATTAAATTCTTTAAAGACATGTAGATGAAGTTGGCATGGCCGTTGTGAAAAGAGATTTTTGTTGGGAACCAAATTAAAAATAAACTGGCAAATTGTTTCTGTATTTTAATTTTCTCAAACTGCATACAAAAATAGTAAACATTAAAACAACGACCTAACTTCACCACCTTTATAAATATTAGCCTCAACACAAACATTTCTCCGAAATACTTGCATTATATTTTGAATTCTACACGTAAAAATTCTCGTTAGTTTTTCTCTTGTGGGTATTTTCCAAGAAAATTTCATAGACAGAGTCCCTTTCTTTTGCTCTAGGGATTTTACCACGACATGGCAGGAATGTTTAAGTTTGTGTTGTGTTTGTGCTTTTTCATTTGTGTGATTGTGTCTTCTTCTGCTCAAACTTGTAGCAAATATTTATTTTCGAGTAACCGGGTTTTTAGATCATGCAATGATCTCCCTGTTTTGAACTCATTCTTGCATTACAATTCTGATTCTTCATCAGGTAAACTTCAGATTGCTTACAGGCAAACAGGAGTTTCAACTTCTCAATGGATTGCTTGGGCTATTAATCCTACAGGACAAGGCATGGTCGGTTCACAAGCTCTTGTTGCATACCAACAATCTGATGGGAAAATGAGAGCTTATACATCTCCTGTAACTCAATATCAAACAAATTTGGAAGAGGGAGATCTTAGTTTCCATGTTTCCGATTTGAGTGCTACTTACGCAAATAAAGAAATGATCATATTTGCTACCTTGGAACATAAGAATGGGAGTTCAACTTTGAACCAAGTTTGGCAAGAAGGTCCAGTTTCAGGGGATGCACCACAAATGCACAGCACAAGTGGAGCTAATGTTAAATCCGTGGGAACATTGAATCTTGTTTCTGGTCAGGCTGGTTCTTCCACTGGAGGAGGAGACTCAAAACTTAAGAAGAGAAATGTAAGAAATTGAATTAAAACATCTTTTTCCTTAACTTTCATGTTTTGAAATTGGCTTTGATGTATTAATCTTAGCTTTGATAACACATGCTCTGTTATGACTCTGTTTCTGGTTCTGTTGTTTAGATTCATGGAGTGTTAAATGCTGCTAGTTGGGGTTTGTTGATGCCTATTGGGGCTATTGCAGCGAGGTACTTGAAGGTTGTCAAATCTGCAGGCCCTGCATGGTTTTACCTACACGTGTCGTGCCAATTCTCGGCATATGTTGTTGGTGTTGCCGGATGGGCTACTGGAATCAAACTTGGGAATGAATCTGCTGGCATTGAATACTCAACCCACAGAATAATTGGCATAGTTCTTTTCTGCCTTGGAACACTTCAGGCGTTTGCTCTTCTTCTGAGGCCAAAACCAGATCACAAGTTCAGAGTCTACTGGAATGTCTACCATCATGTGGTTGGATATGCTGTGATCACTCTCAGTGTGATCAACATCTTCAAAGGTTTCGACATCTTGAAACCTGACGACAAGTGGGAGCAAGCTTACACTAGCTGTATCATAGCTCTGGCTTGCATTGCTGTGTTGTTGGAAGTGTTTACATGGTTTGTTGTGATGAAGAGGAAGAAGTCAGAAAACGGTGAGAAATTTTCTCATGCCAATGGAACAAACGGGCACAGTACCAGGCAAGGAGTATAGAAAGGCTAGCCTAAAAAACAGCTTCCGATTTTTCTCGTTCCATTTTTCTCTGTATTTTGCTGTTACAAATATGCTTCTTCTTGTGTGTTTATGGATGAAATGTCTAGGATATTTTCACGACTGTTGGACTAGAGTACTACAGGATTAGAAGTTATTCTTTATACGATAGTTGTAGGAAATTCTATTGTGCTGTATCGGGATTCATGTGTTGTTTTATTTATTGTACCCGTGTTTCGTATTTGTTTTGTAAAACATGTTCTGTTTCCTGTTTCATTCATTCTTTGATGTTGTCTAATATCTCCAACTTCTCATTCATGTTCTCCGAAATACTTTCTATAATCATTCATTTGGGCTTCTGAAATGTCCTGCAAATTCAGCGTTCGTGCAATTACTGCAAGCAACGCAATTGTAATTACTGCAACAATTATACAAAACTAATCTGGCAGGATTAAAGCCAACTCGGATAATCATTAAGCAAATATCTTTCTTTCAAACCATTGGGATCAAATGAAAATTACAATCCTTGATTTTGTTCAATTGAAAAAGGGAATTTAGCATTGACAATAATAAATAATAACTTCTAAGATCTAATGAATTATAAATGGTTTCTCATTCTGATTGCCACAAAGCATCGAGAAAAGCATCCTTGAGGAAAGGGTTCGAAGCTGCAACTCGCTGAGCAGTGATGTCAAAATCTGTACCGGATCTGATGCAAAACAGAATGATAAAAAATGTTTAACATATACATACCCTTTGAAACATATTTAATGCGTGCTTGTGTTCAGTTGTAAGTGCCATTAAGAAATTATGCAGATTACTAACAACACTAATTGGAAGGTAAAAAACATAAAAGCTAACCTGAAAAGAAAGTAGACACAATTTCAGAAAATTATTTCTGACTCGCAACAATGTCTTACTGAACATTAAAGACAAAGATTGTATAATATGTGTACACTTACGGATCATAAACAACTCCTCCAGCTTCTTCAACAATCACAACACCAGCTGCCACATCCCTGAGTAAAGACAGAACAGGACTCTCATATATTATCACATGTACTTTCACTGGAAAAAGAAAAGGGAAGAGAAAAGCAAAATCATACCATGGACCTCCAAATCCGAGTTCATAAAACAGATCAAGCCTTCCACATGCAATTCCACAAAGATTCAATGCACAGGAACCACTCATCCGCAGAGATCTCACCTGGTAACAAAGATAAAATGATATAATATTTATGGAAGCCAAATTGGTAAAATCTACAAAGCTATCATGACAAGTTCTAGGTTTTACCTTGGAAAGCAAGCTATTGATTCTATTTGTAGAAGCATCCAGAGTTGACTTATCACGTTTTGTACCAGCCTGCTCAGTGGGGCAAAATTTCTCAGTTGATTACATGCTAGTGAAGGATGGCAACTTATTGCGCCAGTTAGTTCACATAATTGTCAGTTTACTCAATAGTTTAGATGGAAAAATCACCCAAACATGTATCAAAAGCTCAGATACCTCTGTTGCGAGGAGAGACGTCACAAGTTCAGTTTGAGATGATACTGCAAATTTTCCAAACATAAGCATGCAGCAATTCTTCAAAGAACTGATAATTCATAATGAAAAGACAAAAAGAAAGTCGTGTGCAGAGAAATCACCTTTTATAGGTTTTCCATTCAAAAAGGCACCTTGTCCACGGATGGCAGTAAAAAGCTACATATAACAAACTCAAAGTTTACACACTTCCCTCGTTGAAAATTTAATTCTTGTCAATTGAACATGTTAATTGCATAGAATGTCTATTTTGCAATGGAATTTGCCAACAGCAAAAAGCTGAGATGACTTTCAAGGTTTACCGTTCAACTTAGACCTCAAGGAGAGCATAGAATTCTCACCTCATCTATTATTGGATTGAAGACGACCCCAACAGTAGGAACTTTTCCAATTGTAAGACCAATAGAAACACACACAAAGGGGAACCTAGAAATAAAGATGTTGCAGCAATATGAAAAATGAAATTAACAGATCAATAAACAAGCAATCAATAATCTAACCATTTCAATGCGATACTTACCCATGCACAAAGTTAGTTGTTCCATCAAGAGGATCAACAATCCAAGTGGGTTCATCAGTCAACTCTGTGATACCATAAGCAGCTGTAGTTTCTTCTCCAATGAACTAAGATGAATACCAGTTAGAGCAAGTTCAGCAAGGAAAATAAAAATTCATTTTCAGGAGCCAAGAAACAGATTGATAATCAATGCAGATTATGTAGATATAAATGTTAAACAATGAAGATATAGGATATAACCTTATGTGTGGGGAATTGCTGCTTGAGATGATTAAAGATGAGATCTTCACATGCCTTATCAGTTTCTGTGACCAAATCCACCTGCATATCAGCGTCAAAATTTCCAATAATTAGTAGATATCATCAGATAATTGACAACATGCTATTTTTTGTTACTTGTTCTTTTCAACTTTTGTCCTGACTTCTTTTATATAAAATGGGGAACTAGGAGCAATCCTGAATTCAATCATCAGTTAAGATCCTTCACATCTCAGTACACTAGGCAGCTCACTCGTTCAGTTACTGGGAAACAACAAAGTATAGGAACCCAAAAGGAGTGTCAGGATTCTTATTTCCATGATGTTCAGGTTTGTAATGGGTAAGTCAATGAAACTTCAAAATCACAAGGACCATAAATTTCAAACTAGAATCACAATTCGCTTCATGGAAACCAAGTCTTTGAATTTTTCTTATCCTTCCAGACATTGTCTTAACTTCAAATATAAGGCTAGTATATGATACCAGCAAGAGTGTGTCCAAGGACAACATACATAGAGCTTGGCAACTAGTTAACCTTTGGGCCAATATAAATCAGAAAATATGCCTAAATAACTTTTGATCCTCAATTAATTTCTACCCTATCCTCCGTTCTTCACAAATCCATTCCATAGCTTTGTTAGCTTCAAATTCCACTACTACCATGCTTATCACATAGTCCAGTACTGATCTTCCCTCAATTTCCTTTAATTTGGGTTCAACTAAAAATCATTTAGCTATCAACTTTCCTTCATAGCAATTCCAATAACTAACAATTACCGAACCAACGTTACAAAGCCTAATTTTTGGAAGTCTAGAAGCAACCAGATGGAAAAAAAAAGAAAAAAGATAGCAATACCTGGCCTTTATGCTCCACATGTTTGGTCTTGTAGAATCCATTACGGATTATCTGCACACACACACACACACACACACACACACACACACACATATATATATATATATAAAAGAAAAAAGAAATTCAACAAAAAGAGACAGAGAGAGAATGAAAGGGAAAATGAGGATTAAAATTTCCCTTTAAACCGAACTGACCTCTCCAGCCCTCTTAGCTGCATCAACAGCAGCGTCCAAGAACTGTACAAGCGAATCTGAAAACCAACAATATTCACAAACCAGAGTAAATAATGAACAAAATGCAATAAAATCAAATTCCCAGAAGAAACCACAAGCAGTAGAAAAAGACAAATTTAATTGGGTGGTACCATTTTCTGCCATAATTATAAAACAGGATTAGAAAGAAGAATGAGATGAGACAGTTAGCTTATGATGATGATGATGATGATGATGATGATGGTAATGACAGGTTGCGCTTCGTTTATGAGCTTTTCACGTAACACATGACACAATGAAGAAGAAGAAGTTGAGAAAGACCATACATCAGTTTGTTTATAGACTAGATTCACGTGACATAATTGCCCCTTGGTTTCCCTTGGATTCGCTTGTTTTCTTTTGTACTCGTTCTTTAGTCTCTTAACACTTTGTTTAACGCAACACTTCCCAAGTAAAATTAAGTTGTCTTTTTGCATTATACGGCGTCATTTAGCTCCTTTTTTTAGATTAAAATAGGAGAGAATGGCTGTTACCCTATTTTTTTTTAAGTTAATATCTTTTTTTTTTTTTTATTATTTTTTTTAATTTTACTCTTCAATTCAATTAGTTTATAAAATAATAAAAAAAAAAATATTAAAAGATATTAAAAGATAAATCAAAAATTAAGAGAATAATAAAATATTAAAAAAATTATAAAGAGATAATAAAATATTAACAAAAAAAATAAGAAAAATAATAAGAAGATAAAAGATATTTTATCTTTAAAATATAATATAATTTTATCTTATAGCAGCGACGGACACTTGCAATTTTCATCAATAATTGTAGTAACTTTAAAATCATGTTATTAAACAGTATTTTTTATCTTAAAAGTTACATACCCTAGTTATAACTATTAATTTGACAGTTAAAACTTAAAAAGTGCAAATATTTTAAGTAAAAAGAAAGGGATTTTATGACTTTATGTATACGCGAATGAGAATTATACTGACAAAGTGAACAAGGGCATATTTGTATTCTACAGAATAGGGGCATATTTTGTAGCAACATTGAATATTAGAGATTATCATGGACCTAAAATGAAAGGGAGATTCAAGGAATATGCCAATGTTGTGGCGTATTTTTGTTCGGATATGTAACATATTATACTGTTGACTCTCACACTTTCCTTTCAATTCCGAGTGACAGAGCATCATCACTTTCACTTCCAAGTTCAGGAAGTTTCTTCTTCAGAAGAGAGGAACCCGTTGTCTTGTCTTCATTCCACCAAAAGAAACTTGCTTTATTCTCAACCTTGTTGAACTTTAATCACTTTCCGATTTCCGAAAGCAATCCTGTGCAGTGTTACCAATGGATACCATACCATCTCAGTTCTGTGCCTCACGGTATGAAGAAGTTTTTGGTTTTCCAGTTCAAAGACTGCTTTTAGATTATAGGAGTTTTGTTTCATTCAGTAAATGTATTTGCTTCAAACATGAATGCCACAGAAACAGTACATAGGTTTCCTGATTCTGTTGATCAGACAAGAATTAGTTCACCATAAAATCCGCGTAAATCCAGTGTGCCATTTAACTAATTTCGTATTTAATGTTTTATTCTCTTTTTCTACATAAGTACAACTATTACAAACTATAGGAGAGGGTGGGAATAAGAGTACATGAAAAACAGAGTTCTTAGCCAATTATTTTAAGTGTCTGAAGGTTGAGAACTGTTGGAGTTATATAATTCACATTTAGATGATGTAGAAAACACCACCCGATTTCACATTCAACTCATACAATGAAGCTTGCTCACGGCCGGTCTCTAGGTTCAAGAGCAGCAATTTCCTTCACAACCTGAGCTTTGTCTGCCTCAAACTGTTCATCCTCTGTAACAAACAGGAGTTGAAAATGTAAACACAGTATCAACCATATTCGCACGTGTTATTCATAGAAATGCATTAAGTTACTACCTTTATCAGGTTTGAAATCAGCAAACAGCCGTAGAAGCTTGCTTCTGTTTGCAACAAGGATGCTTACAATGTCGGGAGGTTTGTTTTGATTAGCAGCAAACAGCTGTAAGTCATACAGAGTTAGACAAGGAATATACTGCACATGAAACTTCTGAATTCTCAATGTTTACAGTAACCTAAATATAGTACCTTGAAAACATGAAATGCTTCTATCTGGATGCTCTTGCTAGATTCCTGTAAAGAGAAACCATTTAACACCATTACAGTTTACTCCAATCAATAAGTAATTTTGTAGTCAATTATTCTTCATCAGGAGTCAAACAGGCGGCCATCACAAGCTCTACAAAGGGGTATTTTGTCAATGGTTAGAGGTCAGTCCCCTGTAATTTTGGTAAGCCAGAAGGAAGACTTACAGTATATGTTCCACAAGCAACCTGGGAAAGTATCTTACCCTGAGAAGATTCATAAGTATCCTCAAATTGTCCCTTGAGCTCACATAACGTGTCATCACCACTGAATTTGAGCGATCCAGTAGTATGTCTCCCAACAGCTGTGACAAATAAAACAACCCTTCAATAGATTGAATAACTATCAAATTCACCGAAAAGAAATTCCACAACTGTCACATTTTATTTCAATTTTCAATATATATTCCTAACTCCAGCTAAACAGCTAGCGATTTCATCCAAAATGCTAAAAGCACCTGCTTAGTTTTCAATTAAATTTATTACTGGACAGATTCCACAATTATCCGCTGGCGATAACATATATATTTCCTACCTTGACAGCTTGTCGTCTGGTAATGTAATTGGAAGATTCCAACAATTTTGAGTTGTACTCCGCAAAAAACTGAAACCAGCAAACGAATTAGACATATTAAACTCCGCTCGAATAGAAAACGGAAAAAACAAAGGTTTAGAAGCATATGATTCAGATATAGATATTGAATTACCATGACAACCAAGAAAACATTCACATGGTCAACTATGCTATGGCTAAGATAAGAAAAATTCAAAGCAGACAACTTTAAGACAAACAAGTCCGAGGCAGAATCAAATTGGAAAGGAACAAAGTAAATGCAACAAATTGCATCTTCTAATTTACTACACATTGAACAGAATTTTACTTAACATTTATGATAGTTTGTAGAACAAAAGTATCACCACCAAAATGGAGTGGTACAAGGTGTTCCTAAATTGGACTGTCCAATTCTTCTTACTAAATTACTTTCTTCTACATTTGATATAAAATAAAAACTAAAGGGCATTGAATTGGCATACGCAAATCTGTATGTGTCACATGTACAATAACATTCATGTAAAACCATAAAATCAACACTTACCCAGTCGTAATTCTTAGAAAGAAAATCTGCTACAGTAGATTTATGCCTTGTCAGAAGTTCCTGCAATAGTGGTACAAGAAAATGTATACTTATTCAACAGCAAGTAAATCACTTAAAAGTCTCAAGTACAGTTGAATAGAATAATCATATAGAACAAAAAAATTTAACAGTCATGAAACTTAACAAATACTTACTAAATAATAATAATATAACAATAACTTATTCAACAATAGAGGATATAACTTCAATGGACTACTACAAGTTTGTAACAAAAATAAGTTTCATTTCTGGCATAATCGTTCATGTTAACATATAAAAACAAATGGTGAACTCTGAGATAGAGAAATCTTCTCTCATTACTTATGCATGTTTGAATTATTCTACCTTAAATGTTGCAGCAGCATCTGCGGCAATGTCGAAATTTGGAAGCTGAATGTAATTGAAAAACTTCTTCATGTGCTGTGACTCCAACACATACCTGTAAAACAAACCAGTGAAATTAAGGCATTCACTGAGCAAACATACAATCGCACACATCAATGAGAAAACTCTCATTGACAAATAGATGAATAACTTTGATAGCCAAATGGTGCTCAAAATTTTACTAGACCCAACTTCAACATGATAAACAGTTACCTAATACTCTGTACTAAAATGGCATCATGAAAAGGAATTATAACTTACTAGCACAAAGTGTTAGAAATTTTCATTCTTAAAATTTACTCAAACATCAAGGAATAGATTTACGAACACTTTCAATGCAATGAAATAAATCTAATTAAATTACTCACTTTGCAACACTCTGATGGCGAATGCACTCCCTCAGCATAGCACCATAATGTAAAGCCATGTCTGTATTTTCATAACTAAAGAAACAGCTTCCAATAATGAGAATACGCTTATAAAATGGCATCTGAAATTCCTTAAAATATTTTCCAATTTTGACTTACCCTGCTATCAGAACAGCCAAAAGATCTATGTTTGCTTCCAAGTAGTCAGATGCAATCAATTTTGAATGAACTTGTTGCCTCTGTAAATTAGCAACAACCTGAGTGGCATCCTTCCTTGCCTGCAAAAAATTATCCTTGTCAGCGAAAATGATGAAGAAAAGAATCTCAAAAGACAATCAAGTGTCACTGACTTGAACTTTATAACTGACCTTCCATAAAAAATGTTCTTACAAGATTATAAAAGAAGATAGAACAATACTAAACCAGTATTTTAGCTAGGGCACAAGAAAGTTACAAAACCCCCTTGAGGAAATATTAGAGCTGGTGTAACTATGCCATATAATGCTTACCTCCAAGTTCAATCTTGGAAGACAAGTAATCAGAAGCCGCAGCGTGTTTTCCCTGAAGAACTCTGCTGTTAATTGTGCACAAGCCTCTGAAACTGGCTCAGATTCACTATTGCCATAAAGTATTGACTTTAACTCCCTGATGTTTTTACATAACTCTGCCATCTACAAAAAATAAAAACTTAACTCAGAAATCTATTTTGTGTAATGAAGAAGAAGTAGGACCAATTTATACCGAGTCTCAAACTTGGTTAATTTAACACTGTTAAACTTTTGAAATACACTACTCGATTATTTTAAGGACTCAATTTTTGCCTGGCCACACAACTAAGCAATTGCAACTCATGCCAGGTATCAGATTGATTGGATCTTTCAAACTATTCAACTCATAAACTCATACCTCTGCATACAATGAACCTTTAATTTCACCACCTTGTCGATTCAATATCCATTAATCTGAAAAAGTGAAACCTATAGAGAAGTTATCTAGTGGTGCAAAGCAAATATTTCTTCACAAGATATAACTTAATCCGGAACACTAAATCCAGCGGTCCTTTAGTCAAGGCACACTCAACACTCCGTTGCATGGACAAGCAGAAGCTACTAAAATTCAATGCCATTACATTGAATCTAAGATCCAGTTCCATGCCATTTAACAAGATACCAGAAAAATTAGAAAAGCATAGAACTTTTGATTAAAAAACATCTTGTTTTGTGAACTCTCTATAAATTCATAATTAACTAACTCAACTCAACCGACTCTCAATTTCGCATATTTCTAAAAAGAAAATGATCCAGAATCAAATTCAAAAAATTAAAAAAATTATTAAAAAAAACCTTTTCTTCGCGCTTGGATTCGCGAATATCAGAGGTGCGGTTGGCGTAGATAAGCAGATCGCGAGTTTGCCTCACGATGTCGACGGGAGTACGGGGCTTAGATTTGAAAAGTCCCTTCATTTTTATATCGGGCTCAGATTCATTAATCGAACTCGAACTCGTTAACCGCCGGACCGACAGAGTCGACGCCGAGGCTCCGGCTGCCTCAGCTTTAGGCTTCGACGCACAGATTCCTATTGTTTCCCTTCTTTCTTCCCCCTGCCCTCTCCGAAATAGGGTTTGAGCTTCGCACTAATTTTTTTTTTGAGTTTCAGTTCTTGCAGGAAAATGGATTGTCCGTTGCGTGTTTAGTGGCTTTCGGATTTGGATTGATTTTAGGAAATGTTTCCGTACTGCGTCGTTTTAGTAGAGTCAAACGGTTTTTGCTTTGGGTTTTACGGTTGCAGTTGGAACCTCGGCACTTGCTGTGTGGATTATCCAAAAAAGTATTTATTTTATATATTTTTTTGTTGGAGAAAGAAATTAGTTTACCAAAAGAAAAATATTTTTGATCGTTATAAAAAGAAAAAATTATTGGCCAATTGAATTTGAGGCCAAAATCTTTACACGAATGTTTTACATCAACAAAAGCAAACTTTCTCACTAATTTATAAGATGTAATGATGTAAACGAAAATAAGAAAAATAAGACAGAAAATAGCGTCCTTTTGGGATCTATCATCTATGGGGTAGCCACTATGTGCTCCACTCTTTTTATTTATTTATTTATTTATTTATTTATATGTGTGGGTAGTTTATTTGAAGATGATAAAAGGAAAGCATTATTCATGCGTGAGATTGTGGTGGCCAACTAGAATTTTGCAGTCCAGCCAAGATTATGCTCCTTTCCACCTTTACAATCACATGCCTGCCTTCTCCACTCATTCAATGCTTTGCTCCTCTTTCCCCCACTACACATTTTCTTTCCCATTCATTCATTCATTATTTTCTTTCTATCATTTTCCTACTTGCATCCTAAAAATTTACCTAGATGCAAAGCAAACATAATTTTCCCTTTTTAGAAAAGTCACGGCAATCGGGGTATATTATATTTGAAATTAGAAGTTTAATCTGAGTATTATGTAATAAACTTATTACAATTTTATTATTATTGTTTCTTTCTCTAAAGGATTGAAGTTAATGAAAAATTTTTATCTTTTCACAGAACTTAAGACTATGTTATATTAACGACTACTTATAACAATTGAATTTAATGAATTTAAAGCACACCTTTTTGTTCGTTCCACGTATTATTAAAACGCAATTGTATGATAAAACATTGCTTATTTTGAACACATAATTTTTCATAATTTAGAAATAAAATTGTGACTAGCATATGACTAAGAGCCAATAATATTTGTTTATTAGACTTGAATTATTGTCACAACATAACATATAAAATTTTTTATACAAATAATGAAATTATGACGTAAATTTTTAACATGAGATCAAAATTTTATTAACTTAAAAATTTTTAATATACAATTTGAAATGATTAACTAAAAGAAAAAGGGAAAATAGATATTTTCCCGGGGCAACATTCAAGTGATGGGCTGGGCATTGCGCGTTGACAAAGTTGATGGACCTAAAAAGGGAGACAACAAGTTACTGTGTTAACAAATTCCCCTCAGAAGTTTCGGGTCCACGGCCCACCCATTTTTGTCCCTTAGAAATAATAACATCAGAGTCCCTATTTTATATTTTTTAATAAATAAATATATAACTTGTCTATGTATATCCATTTGGTCCTAAGTTACTTATGGAATTTGAGACGTAAGTTAAATACCGAAGAATATTCGGACAAACATGTTAAAAGACTTTTAACGAAGCCACTTTAACATTTTGTACATTTTTAGTAAGATATAATTTTTTTTAATAAAAAAATAATAAAAATGCTTAATAACTTTAAGAGTTTATTTTCTTAATTGAAATTTAAATATAATTATTTAAATATTTAAAATTTATTTTTTTTTTTAATTCATTTTTAAATATTTTAAAAATATCTTGATATAATTAAATTAAAAAATTATAACTTAAATTTCAATTAATAAAGGACCAAATAATTTTAATATTTTTTTATATTTAAGATAAAAAATAATGTATAAATTAATTTTAAATTTTAGTCAAATTTAAATTTTAGATATGTTTAAATTTAAGATAAAAAAAATTAAATATTACTTGAAAGATATTTTAATTATGTATAATTATATATATATGTATATATATTCTAAATATGGAGTGATGGTTATAGAAAGTACGGTTACACCGGGAGGCACTAATAACATGAATTAATGCAAATAACTTGACCTGAATTTGAGCAACAATATTGTGTTTTGGCAAATTGTAGACAATTTTATAATTAAAATCACTATTTTTAAGTATCAAATATTTATTATTATTTATTTATTTTATCTTGATAATTACTAATTTATTACCCATTTTCAGTTCCTGTCCGTGATACAACAATCGTTGACTATCCGTCATGCCCAATTGTTTATCCCGTCGAATCTAATAAATCTCAGATCAGAATAATACCATTGGAGCCCCTTACTTTCTATAATTTCTACATAGAGACAAAATTTATTTATTCAGATAAATATAAAAAAAGTCCCCCGTATGAGCAAAAATCCAATGTGAATTCAACGCAAATGCAGTTCGCAAGGACCTGTTTGTTATAAATTATGATCTAGATTAGCGATTTTCTTCTTTTTTTTTTTTAAAAAAAGACCGCAAAATTCAAGAAGAATTTCAAGAACTAATAACTTAATTTATTCTCAAATTTCATTAATAGTATTACATAACAAAAACCGATCTTTTTTCATTACATTACATACCAACATTCAGAAAGATTTGGATTCAAACCCTATTTCACAGGCTTAAACGATGTGAGATTCTTGAAATGCTCCCAAGATTTCTCCCACACGACGGCTTCGTATTTGTTCGTCGCAGTCCCGTCTTTTGCCGTCAGTATCAGCCGGTAATTCGTCCCCGCAACCACCTGACTCTCTCCCTTCACCACAGTCTGGAACTTCAAATCCGCTTTAGACCGCTTGTTATACTCGGTAACCGCGAACTGCGCGATCTCCTTCACGTGCGGATCGTTCAGATTCTTTATCGGCGTCCAGCCGCCGAGGAGGGCCCCGGTGCGTGTTGCAGCGGCAACAAGTAGGACGGCGAGGAGGATGACAAGAGAACTTTGTTTCTTCATTGTAACGTTTGGATGAGAAATTTTCTGAACTGTGTTTGGGGTTTTGAACGTTGCGCTTTATACACAGGAGGGGTTGTGGGCCCCGAAGATGCGAATTTCAATTCACCGACACGGTAGGGGCAACGTGTATATTTTGTCCGACGTGGAGTTCTCTTATTGGTGTTCGTGGAGGAGTCTAAGATGGGATGGTTAGTGGGTTGGGGATTATCTGGCGAGTTCGAGGGAATTGGGTCGGGAACTATGAGTTGGCGGAGTGTGATTCGATGGGTGGTGGAGGGCAGTTTGTGCATCATTACACCCACACAGTTTTCCCTATAAGAGTGGTAAATACGAAATAATAAGTAGATAAGGATGACAAGGCTGGTTGATTTCTAGAATGTCGTGGAGTTATGAAAAAACGAGTTTAAAATTCTTCGCCTTGCTTTATAAAAACTAATATTTTATTTTATTAAAATATATAATTTACTGACAATGGTACTCTTTCAATCGTGTAAGATATCAGATAATAAAATATCATAGTTAATATTTTATTGTAATGTTATTATGATATTAGTATATTTTAATGAGCGCGTAGAAAATAAATCATGTGCAATATGTGTCACAATGTCACTTTATACATGAGTTTGTATTATGACATTATCTAGCCCACAAATTTTGCATCTATTCAAGGGTTACAAAATTAAAACAAAAATGATTTTTATTGTTATAAAAATGAAGTAATATTACCAGGAAAACAACGATGTTTTGGCTTCAAATTCATCAAATCCACGTGTTGCTTGTAATTTATTAAATCCGTCAAAAAATTATTGAAGTCCATCAAATTTGTGTGCTACTTAGACATGTCAAATATGTATGATGCGTCAAATACATGCGGCGGAAAATGTGGATGTTAACTTTGCATAGTGTCGTGTGATCTACTCTACCTTCTGATATTAACGTAACGAGTATTTCGGGATAATAACATTTTGGTCCTTCAATTTTATAAAACAATAAATTAGAACATAATTTATTTACTTTTAACAACGTCATCCCTTGTTTTTGTAGCTAAGAGCCTAAGACTCACTAAGAAAATTAAAAATAACTAAAAAGCAAACAAGCATGAAAGTGTTGGCGAGTTGTATACCATTCATTTAGTTTAAGAATATTTATGTACTTACGATGACGATACAAACTCTATATTGAAACTTTGGTTTAAGAATATTTAATACACTTTCTATACTCTGTTTGTGTTGAATACTATACGCAAAAGAAAATAATTTGTTACCTAGTCCAGTCCAACTTAACAAACTTGCTCATCATAAGTTTCTTCAGAGCAAAACATTTAGGGCAGACAATGAAAAAGGAGAGATAGACAATGGAAAAAATATTACTTAATTTTATGTATGTTGTCTCGGAAGAGGAATCAAGATTCAGAAAAATCGGGAATGGAAAACCTCCAGCTATTCCATAATCTGAGTTTGAGTTGGAGTTCGGTTTTTTATGGACTCTAATGTTTAGTCCAACCATAGCCAACTAACATTTATCTTCTCATCACAAAAATTCATCAATTAATTTTTTTTCATCTACGCTGTCTTAAAATGAAGAATAGAAGTGGTAGTTGAATATTATAAATGCCATCCACATTGTAATATTCACAGATAAGAATATATATAGTTGGCATTTTTTTTTTCATGGTAGTCCCTTAAACGAAAATGATTACACATCCAGTTACTCAGAGCTCAAGTGGGGAATTTGCTGATGGGCAGCGTAAACTCTGAGCTTCTACAGCTGCAGGTGCTAACTCCCAGACAGTAAATCCCTTAGTACCTCAGTCGAGTAATGGACCATTGGCTGGTCTTCATGAGATGGTATGCACTATTTTTTTTTTTTTCCCTTTAAATTTTTTAAATGTTTGTGGCCTAGCTTCTGGATTTAATTTGCTTTTTTGATCCCTTGAGGGGTTTGATTTATTATTATCTTTCACGCAATAGTTTGAGCCGGTTCACAGGAGCGCTGAACGTAAATATGTGGAGGCATTCACAGTAGTACTAGACAGAAGTGATGTGTCAATTGTATCGTGGTCATATTCCCCGGTACGCGTTTATTATTTTTGTGTTCTGGCATTCTAGAGTGAGCAAATATAATATGCAGTTTGTTGTCAGACCAGGATGACAATAGTGCATTTCCTTTGCTTCGGATTGAGCTTAAACATTATACTTTCATTTGGCTAGCAATTTTAATTACTTAGCCATATTCATTCATGGAGTTGTCGAATTTAGTTCACATTTCGCTCTGCTCTTGTTTGTTTCACCAGGTTTGTCGATAGGGGATTATAGCAATTGTATCGCCCCCTCTAAGCTGAGGAGTTCTGCTGGCCCTTGTTCAGCAATTGGCTTGCGATATCATCAGCGAAGGTAACACATGGATGACAGATGTGGCAGTTGCCATAAACCCTTCAGATCCGATGATTGCAATGCTCATTTGACCAATGTTTTGTACAAAATTTTTGCAAGGCATCTCCAGAACTTTCCCCACCAACTCTGCTTCAGAGGCCTTCTTATGCATATGTCATAAACATTATATTGATGAGCTGTTAAATGATATTCTTCCCTCTTTGACCCAATGTTTTGTACAAAATTTTTAAGCTGTACTTTTTGGGTTTGTATGGAAACCTTGCAGGAAAAAGAAATAGAAAACGAAAACAAAATTGGATTTTTTTTCTCTTATCCATGTGAAATAGTTTACAAAAGGCTTTTTCCTTTTCTGTCCTTCAATGATTCTCATTTACTTAATGCAAATATTGAATTGCAGTTCGAAGATTCTCAATCTCTTAGCCTTATTTTATTTTATTTTTTAAATTTGAGTTTTTGAAAACATTATCCTTGTAAAACAAGATCTACATTAAATTTTGTAATTTTTTTTCAGGAAATTTAAGTTAGCTCTCTTACCACAAAATTAACCTTTACAAAAATATCTCCCAAAACAGAATCTGCATATATAGCGTAACCAAGTATTCAAGTAACCTCATTATCATTCCTAATTGCATGAACCCTACAATCAAAAACCGCCCTGAATGCATTAACACTGAGATTATACAACTTGATCGACAATTAACGTAGTTCCAAGTTGATATTTGCTTATTAATCTATTTGGGTTTTTTGAGATCTCTTCAATCACACTCACAACGTGAGACATTGTAGGCCTAAGAGTGGGTGATTGATCAACACATTGAATCGCCAACTCCAAGATTTTATGAGCTTGCCGCCAGTTATAACTCGACAATTTTTTATCAACCAACTCCATAATCTTCCCCTTTGTTTGCAAAACAGTAGCCTGTCACAACACAACATTCAATATACATATACAAAGTCACACTACTGTTAGTTAAGTACCTTAATTAAATTTAATTATGACCTCATTTCTAAATTCGAAAATAATGAACACCGTATCTAGAAGAAAAACTCTCTTTGTTTTTTTCATACTTTGCATTAGTCTGCCAGCTGAAAATTTCGAGCAAAAGGATTCCAAAACTGAAAACATCAACTTTATCTGTTATGGCCTTCCGCATTGCATACTCAGGTGCCATAAATAATCTGAGAATTAATTGGGATAACAAGATAAGTACGTGCTAGCTACACTTATATCTTTCTTAAAATTATAATGGTAATAGAAAAGATATCTAGCTACTTTTGTTACTTACGCTGTCTCTTTTTCTCAGATGAACTTATGAGGATCTTACTCTTCATAAATCTTTGCCAATCCTAAGTCTGCTATCTTAGCATTAAGACTTCCATCCAGTAGGGCGTTACTAGGTTTGATATTTCTATGAACGATCTTGTGATTTGGATTACCTTCGTGCAGATATTCCAGACCCTTTGCTATTCCGAGGCAGATACTAATTCTCTTTGGTCAATCCAGTTGCACTTTAGAATCCTGGTTTGCAATCCTTAGGAAAGTACTTAAATATGTAAATCTTTCAAATCAATGAAGAATGTTTAGAAAACTTATATAATCCATTTCAGAAAGTAACTTACTGAACAAGGCTCGTTGAAGTGATCCGTTTTCCCTATGTTCGTAGATCAGTAAATGTAAGTCTGCTTTTGAGGAGCAACCCAACAGTTGGACAAGATTGTTATGTTTCAGTGGTTTCTCTTGAACATACAGTTCTGTTCCTATTTGATCTATCAAATGTCTTGCTTGTGGAGAAAGTTTCTTCACTGCTACAATCTGATCTCCCAAGTCAGCCTTGTATACTGTCCGAAAACGTCCCACCCCAATCTCAGTCTTGGTGCCAAAATTTCGAGTAGCATCTTTTATTTGTTTAAGGGAATAAGACTTGCCTCGAAGCTCCACACACGTAATTGCTCAAAGAATGACAAAGAATAAGGTAAATTATCCCTATGGATTGCATAGCTTAGTTAGCATATGACTGCTCTCACCGCGCAGCTCTCTGTCTCCCAGCCATCCCATTCGCCACATGAAAGCTAGTAAAAGAAGCGGAGCTGATACTGAAGCAATGATAACTCCTGCTATCTCTTTTTTAGATTGTCCTCCGATTTTGAAATCTGATTATAATAGTAGAATTATTATTGCAACGAGAACCTTGCTGTCAAGTCAATAATAGAAGATTGAACTTGGACAAAATTAGCATAATGTTCAATTTTTCTAATCTAGTTAGTCTCTAGTTTCTACCAGGGGTTACGGAAATAGCTGAAATGAGAGGTCCACTGAGAGAAGGTGTAGTATATAGAGATCCTTTGCCAGCCCAGAATAAGCGAATTTCCAGTAGATTGTCATGTGCATTTTCCGTGAAGTTTTCAGTGCATATCTTATATGGACCTACAGCCTTTTCTTTTACGTTGAAATCCCTTAGTGCCAGCTTCCCCTGCAACCAAAGGATTTTTCTTTATAGACGGCACCAATTCAATGGCATAACGAGTTTTCTTAATAGAAAGCAACAATTCAATGGCATTATGCCGAAGATAAATTTATCACCTGAATATATTTATCAAACGCACGTTTCCCGGTACTGCTATGATCATCCTGTTTTGTATATACAGTTTCCGCAAAATGAAGTTTCACAATGTAATTGCCGTTCTGTAAACAGAAACCATAATATGTTAGTCATTGTGAACAAAGGCGAGATTTTGCATATAAAGGTGCCTCGGGAATCGAAACTCCACATGTCATGTTCTTGACGTAATCCTTGGGATTTGCTGTTGGCCATGGCAAATCTCCGGAACAGCTATAAGCCCAATTGTTCGCTGGATTTACATAAAAATTTGATGTTTTGTTGTCTGGGTTGTATTGATTTTGTCCGATGATTTTTCCTCACCACCAGCATTTATGAACTAAGAATGGTCTGCAATGAAACGACATTACCGACAAATTTCTGTTCTACTTCACAATATAAAAGAAGAAATGTTTGGCAGAATAAACATACACTTGGATTTCTTGCCATCACACTTCTTATCCACGATCTGGTAAATAGTATCCCTAGAGAACATAACAAATTGGTAAGGAATAATTCAGGGATTTTCAAGTTGCAGAATGTGGGAGTCTGGACAAACCTTTTTTTCTGGTTTACTGGTTGCAGCAGTGATAACATGCAGATAATTACATGACAAAAAAAGTGAGGAACAGAATCCGGGGAGTGAAATTTGCAGCATTAAGAAAATTACAAAAGGAAAGGAGTGATAAAAGGAGATTGATTTCCTTACGTATTATCTCTTGATGATGTGGAGTTCCATTCTCAGAGTTATTAAATCCAAGTTTCCTACATGATAATAATTTTAGAAAGTCTGTAAAAATATGTTATTTATCCATATCATAAGTGTTAAATATCCACTCCGACTCAAAAGTTTAAACTTATAGATTATAGTTGAAACAATAGGATTTTTAATCTAACAGTAACAAAAAAAGACCACAAGATTTTGGAAGACAGCGGATACACATGTATTTTCCTTCAACAAAAAAGGTACAGCATACCTGCTTTGGTTACTGGTTCAGCAGCAGCAATATGCAAACAAGTCCATGAAATACATGGAGAATCTTATAAGTGAAAAATGAGACGCGATAAGAATAAAGAAAAGAAACGATTGATGTCAATTTCTTCCAATGCTTCTCTGTTGGTCCTCGAAATATAAAATTATCGTATGAAAGATCCCTGCAAGAAAGCAATTAAAAAAAGTGAGAAAACAGCTTCATATGCATAATGTTAAAAGTACATGGTGGCCAGACATATGTACATAGATATAAGCACACACATTATGTATAAGCAAATAGTGTAATTATTATTGTTATTATTGTCTTTATTGGAGAGAAATGTACCCCTTTTGGACTTCTTTAAAAATCCAGCCAGGAATCGTCCTACTGAGCATATTTCCTGTCAAAAACCTAAGCAGAAATACAACTCTAAGTGAAGCCAATTTATCAGAGGCAGATCACTATTATAAACAAGAACAGACTCTATTCTCTCATGCTTGAGAGAACAAAGGAAAAAAAGAACAGATTACTGGAGCTTACGAAAGCTATTCTCATACATCTCACTTAATGACAGATTCTGAAGGAATCTGGGATTCCACCAGTTAAGCTGTTAATGCTTAAGTCACTGCAAATTATGCACATAATCAGTGTCACATTAAGTTGCATAATACAAACTATAAACTCGAGTAGAAGCTTTTTAAAAGTAGATGACAACAATAGCAGTTGAAATCAAAAGTATTACTCAACTATTAAAAACAAAAGTAAGGAAACAGAACATACAGGTATTTTAACCATGAACCTTTTCCAAAATAGGTTGGGATTACACCGGTAATTGAGCAATTCCTTAGTATCCTGTAGAAAACAATTGCAGAGGTAAGTAATAGTCAGGTGGCAGAAATGCAGATTATGTATGAAAATGAAAAAAATCAGACGGAGCAGTTACAGAGAATATATATTTGTCAAGTTGGCTGAGTGTGGACACTCAAAACTTGGACTGCTTAGGTCTGTAATGATCCTGTATTATGCTAAGAAACACGTGTTAGAATATATTTTACATATATAAAGTACAAGAAGTTTGTTCTGCATTATATAAGAAATAGTGGAAACTGGATTGTCTTTACAGGTACTGAAGACTTTTCATGTTAAAAATAGCTGGAGGCGGTTTCCCTTCAAAATTATTCCCCATCAGAATCCTGTGACCGGCAGAATGGAAGCTCTATAAGAATGTATCTGTATCAAATGTAAGAAAAATGGAATTATAAAGTACTAACTTATCAACAAACACAACAAAGGTTTACAGGGAAGTGAGATTGATTTCAGTTTTGGGCCTGACAAATAGTTCCCACCCAGTTCACTGCATTGACAAATGAAGTATTCATTAATGATAACAAAATTCAAATTTGGTTAAAATTTACCGAACATGAAAATATATATTTAAAAAAATGCATTAATAGAGGGGCACTTACCAAGACAGTAAATTCCTCAGTTGGGCATACTCTTTGGGTAATTTCCCACTTAATTTGTGGGGATGTCAAGGTGCTGCAACAATGAAATAATGGTTACTCCTAATTCAGAAAAATGTTCACTTCATAAATATTCACAACTTACATTTCTCCAAGATTGCTTAATTTTCCAAGTTCTGGTGGAAGTTGACCAGATAGTTCGTTGTCATCCAATTTCCTATTGAAAATTAATAGTGTTCAACGTGGGTTAGTTAATCAAGAGAAAATGAGCGCTTGAAATGGAGTGAGGAAAGATTTCATAGAATGATTGGAGTTGAGTGAGATTCCCTAGCTCACGAGGAATCTCACCTGATAGCTTGTTACTCCATAAATTCCTAGAAAACCACGAAAATAGATCATGCAGTCGTAATCTGGAAATCTATCTATGTATAGTAATTGAGATTGTGAAGAAACTTACAGTTCAAGGAGAGATGTTAGATTTCCCAAAGATGGTGGTATTTTCCCGCTGAGATAGTTCAGGTACAGATGACTATGGAAGTAAATCAGATACAGTAAAATCTTGAAAATCGAATGTTGAAAAATACTTGGAGAAAGGGGATTTTGAAAGTCAAAAGCAACAAGACCTACATTATTGTCAGGTTTTTCAAGAACCCCAAGCTCGTTGGTATGCCTCCGGTCAATTGATTGTCTTCGAGGTGTCTGAGCATTACACAATTTAACAAGACATAACATTAGGTTCCACAATGACTGCTGGCTCATTTGTGGCATTATTTGTAACAGAGAATTGGGGCAAAAAAAACTCACATTTCGGTAAGACTAGTTAAATTCACCAGGTTGACAGGAATGGAACCACGAAGTTCGTTGTAGGCTAGCTCACTGTTAAATTTTGACATGAAATCATCAAACATATAAAATACAATAATGCTATATCCTAAACGCAATGATACCTACAGTCTTTTCAGGTGTGTAAGCTGAGCAACAGCTTCGTGAATATATCCATCTAAACGCAAATTCTGCATGATTCTGCCACCAGACATGATGAAATTAATTAAAATTTTAGCCAATAATTCGATTGTATTTTACCACCATGTTTAAGTTTAATTATATTGAACTAATTACGTACATTTCAGAGATGTGGAAATGTTCCTCTTGCAAATGCAAGCGATGGTAATAGAACTGAGAGATTCTTTATCAGAACAGTATGATCGTGAAATGACTGGCGATAGCGCTAGACCAAGCTTTGATATGAAGGTTCTAAGAGCAAGCACTGCGAAATATTTTGGAAAACGAAAAAAGAAATGAGAAAATCCTGATGCATGCGGAGCGGAGATGCATATCCTCTGTACAACTCGTGCCAGAAAAGTTTTAGACTGAATAAAATTCCCAAAACATGTAGATGAATATAAAATATTACTTTCAGTACAAGGCAGGCCTTCATCTTGATTGCAGTACGTGCTAGAAAAGTTTTAAAATGAATAAAATTCCCAAAACATGTAGATGAATATATAATATTACTTTTAGTACAAGGCAGGCCTTGATCTTGATTGCAGTACCCCGAGCCTAGTACCCCTCCCGGCAGACATGGATAGTAGGAGGCGCCTCAACGGCTGCATAGTGCTGTATTTCGTTGCAGCGCGCCGTTGCTTATATATGGGCTGGTTTTTCCAGAGCCATATTCAGAAAGAAGAAAGAAAACCAGAAGCGAAACAAGCTGAACATCAAGCACCAAAGAATGTCATTTATCCATTTTCTTTATTTCAGCTGCCTTGCTCACTTGTGTCTTCTGCTATGTTATACTAACATTGTTCATCTAATCTTTATAATATAATAACTATCCGAAAAAGAAATTAATAATGTCATAATTTCCTGTTCGTAATATGAAGAATATGCATTCAATAATGAAGGCTTCTTTTAATTTGATTGCTTTGTATTCTTTCCCTTAATTTCCACAATCACTTTGGCTTTTGATTTATGAGTCCTATCCAACCTAACCTAACAATAATGTTATGAAAATGAAAGTTGTGACAATCATACAGAAAAGGTCATTCTTTACCGTACAGATATTACTTACTTGGAAATATGTCAGAAGTTACTTTGTGTGTTTTTTTCTCCAATTGACAGTGGAATGTGGTCTACCTAATTGAATTTTTAATTAAGTTTTGTTTGAAAAGATAGGGAAATTAATGGACTTTGTGCTAATAGGCCTAATACCTAGTCAGTCCTAGTGTATCCTGCTCGCTCAGCTTGGAAAGAATTTTGGTAGGACGTTTCATAAGTGAATTCGACCGAAAAAGAATTCTTGCGGAGAAAGTAAAAATAGAAATAGAAATTATAATTTAAGGTAAGTTAAGATCTTAGAAAATACACTTTCAATTTTATAAAAATTCTAATTCTTAATACTATTAAAGTAAGAAAACCGATGGTATATATATTATACTCTACTCATGTAGAGAGACACATTACTTTACTAATTTAATAATAAAAATTTCTCTTTCATACAAATAAGTAAGAAATATATAATTTTTACTGTGTGATATTAAAAGTTGTAATTTTTAATATCTAACAGTTAGTGTCGTAAGTGAGAAGTGGTATAAAAAGTCACAATGATAATTAGCGGTGAAGAACAGTTATGGGGAAGAAAATTAAAAGTCAACGAAAAAAAGGTTTTAGAACTTAGAAATTGTGAGAGGAAAGAAGCACGGTGGGATATTCATTGGAAAAAAAAAATGTAATAATTTTACGATGGTGTAAAAAAAAAATAAAAAGAGAGAAAATTTTAAGTCATGAACTGTCTAAAAACGATATGGTGATGGCAGAATATTTATTGGTGATGGTAAAAAAAAAAGGGTGAAGAGATTGGAAAAAAAAAATGAACTATGTTGTTGACTTTATTGACTTTGAATTTTCCAAATTTACCCACCCAACCATCACCATCACCATCACCATCACCGACTCGTTTATGATCTTGAGCGCAGGTTCTGGATAAACGAAAGCGTTTTTTACAAGCATTGAATCAACAGCTAGAAACTACAAATCTTGATGCAGCCACAACATTATCTGAATATTTCTGGTGCAAATAATTCATCAAAACCCGATAAAGTCTCTACAACGTCTGAATACTTTTGCAGACAGATCAAAAGCAACTTTGCACCTCTTACCGTATGGGACACCGAGAAGAGAAATTTTACTGTCTATCTTGCACGAAGGCCGACTGCAACGGGGACATTGTAATGGTTCAATGAATTTAGCTTGAAGATTTTTCATAGAACGAACTCCATTCAATCATAAAATTACAAGCAATTATGGAATCAGAACTCCACTTTCAGCTCAGAAAGGACCGTATGCGATACGTTTACAGCAGAATTAGAATTACTCATTGAGTCTAAGTTGAGTCGACACGCCGCAGGAAGAGAAAGGGAATTCCTTCGCCGGCAGTTCTATTGTGGCTAACTATGGGACAGGAGACAGTGAAACGACATGATTTTGATTTCTTAAAATTCGGCTCAGATGCTTCCAACTAGTCCCGATAATGATACATTGCAAACCTACCATCTTCAGGTCAGGTCAGATCAGTTCGGGTAAGATTAGGTCAGGTCAGTGTATTCCTTTGGTGCCAGCCTTCAGAAGATTATTATGGGCTTTTCAAAAGGCAACAGCAACAACAGCTGCAGAGACATTCACTTCAACAACAATCGCTTAAAATGGGAGTGTTTGGCCCTGTGCCTGGGAAGGATCAAGACATGCGGATGGGAAATTTGAAAATGCAGGAATTGATTTCCATGCAATCAGTTAATCAGGCTCAGGCATTCATCGTCTAAATATTTATCTAAATAGATCGCTCATGGTGAAAAGCAGATGGAACAACCTCAACAGCAAGTCTCTTACCAGAGAAGTGAAGTAAAGCCTCAAGATCAGCAAACAGTTGGTGGGCAATTAATGGCTGTTAACATTATGAGGCCTACGCATGCAGCACAGAATCGGCAAAACGTTCCAAATGTAGCCCACAATCAGCTTGCGATGGCTACTTAGTTGCAGTCTAGGATGGTTGCACATCAAAATGCAAATGAAGGCAACTATGGCAGCTGCTGTGCGGGGAATGATCGCCGTGGCAAAGGAACCTTCACAAATGGTGTATATACGAAAAGAAGAGAAGCAGAGACTTGTGTATGCTGTTAAGTCAGATCAAGAAGCTGATCGTGGTCTTCAGAGAATACCTGCAAGGAATGACTTTGCAGCAGATAGGAGAAAGTCTTTTGCACCTGCACCACAAGTTGCTGCAACTGATGTAATGCAAGTTAAGAAGCCAATGCAAGCAGCTACTGCCCCTCAGGATGTTGGCTCTGCCCGAAAATATCACGAACCATTTTTTGATTTTCCCTTTTTCACAAGAAAACACGTCTCGGTTGGATCTACAGCAGCAGTGACAACAAACAACAATAATGGCAGCATCAAATGCAAGAATACGTGGCTGATAATCTCAAAGAAGGAATAATTAGTTGTGAATACACCACTTGATCAGAAGAAAGGCATGGAGTACAAGGAAGAGAAAGATAATTAATTTCTTTTTTCAGGTTTGCGAAGAAAATATTCTGGTAAATTTCTAATCTAGATTCAGACTCAATCACAAGAAAAGTTGTTGCTGAATGCCGATCAGGGAAGTTTAGCTTTTATTTATTTTTATTATTTTTATTTTCTCTCAAGTTTATTCAATTCATTTTTTTTTAAAGAAATCTATCAAAATAATATATAATATTCGTTTTGTTTCTGAAATAGTTGAATGCTCACTCTGTTTTTGATTGATGTCTAGAAAATTAAAAACTTCGTTGTTAGGAATGCCAGCCAAAACGCGGAAGGAGAAACATCATTTTAGTTCTTTCAATCAACTAGAAAATGATGAAAAGCTTTACAAAAAAAATAGAGTTGGCATTTCCTATATATTCTTTGCAGAAAGAGCAAAAGCTACATCACAACTCAAATGAATTTTTAGAAGGAATGCTGAATTCTACGATTGTATTGCGGATTTTTTTACAAAATATTGTGACAAAGGAAAACCTGATTTTAGACAACGACATTTGACTGTTCAAAAAAAATAAATGAGCAGATATTTTACTCCTAAAAAACAGCAACATAAGTTGATATTTTACTTTTCATGAAAAAAATTTGATTACAGTTCAAATTAAAAATTCAAGAAATTTTTGCAAAAAAATCTGACTACATTTCAGATCAAAAGATTAAAAAGTTTTTACAAAAAAATTTGACTACAGTTCAAATTAGAAGATCAAGATAATATCGCAAAAAAATCTGATCACAATTTACATTAAAAAATTAGTAAACTTCACCTATTCAACAAATTATCGCAA
Source organism: Azadirachta indica (assembly GCA_022749755.1). Taxonomy (NCBI): domain Eukaryota; kingdom Viridiplantae; phylum Streptophyta; class Magnoliopsida; order Sapindales; family Meliaceae; genus Azadirachta; species Azadirachta indica. The sequence goes on along the minus strand of CM040451.1, from coordinate 14,082,545 downwards.
AAAATTCTGACCTCAGTTCAGATCAAACGATAAAATAAGTTTTAAAAAAATTGTTAAAAAAATATCTAATCTTAGTTCATACCACACAACAATTAATAGAATCATAAAATTTATTTTATACAAGAAATGTTGAAGAGAAGACTTGGTCAAAACCAAATTTCACGTTAATCTCTGTTCGATATTAGTATAGTTCGTTTCAATTAAAAAATATAAAAGAAGATTTGAAAACAAGTTCAGGCCATGATGCGTTCTGATTATTTACAATGGAGAGAAGAATTGTTATTGGATGTCGAGATTCAAATTTATGAATCATTCTTAAATAAAGTTTTCAATAAAAGTGTTAGAACGTTTCACAAATGAGTTCGACAAGAAAGAAATCCTTGTAAAGAAAATAAAAGTAGAATTAAAAATTATAATTTAAGATAATTTAAGATCCCACAAGATATATTTTTGATTTTATAAAAATTTCAATGCCTAATACTATTAAGGTAAAGAAACCGATAATATATATATTATACTCTATTCATATATAGAGACACGTTATTTTATTAATTCAAGAATAAAAAATTTTTTTTCACACAAAGAAATAAGAAATACATAATTTTTATTATAGGATGTCAGAAATTATAATTTTCGATATCAATAATTTTTTTTTAAATTAAACAAAAGGTCCTTCCACAATTCAGAACAAACACTGGAGGGTAAATGCGCAGAAAAGTTACATATAGGTCCTTTATTCTTCTTTATTTTTTATTTTCTTAAAAATAGAATTGACTGGTGAACAAACACTGATCGCACTTTTGCAGTTTCCACTCTCGCATCTTGCGCCAGTCCTTTTCACGCACCGATAAACATGCTTTCCTCGGGATTCCCATTTTTATTTCGCTTTATTTACCTTTAATAACATTAATCCATTACTACTTGCTTTTTCTCCATGGTCACTCGTAATAAGTACGAATAGTTTTGGTAAATTAATAATTATTGACTACAAAGACTTATAATATACGTATATAGTCATCCGACAAATAGTAACAAATTAAGACTCCGTTTGAATCTCTTTATTATGTAAATTAATAAAATAAAGCTACCTAACAATTTCATTTCACATGGCTAATTCTAAGTGCTATTAACATTAGGATTACTATACATATAAGGTGCGCTCTTCGAAGAAATTTTTTCGAATATATGATTATTTCTGTTTTTTCTGGAGGTACAAAATTCAAGCCACCACCAACATACATTTAGATCCATCCCATATATAAATAAACAAATAAAACACAAATGAAGAAGCCAAGCTTAGAAACTAAATAAGTACTTCAAATCTCAGGACATTTCCTTGATTTCACAAGCTCACCACATTACCTTCAAATTGAAGCACACACTGTTGAAACTAAAAACCAATTTAACTTAACAGCTACTAATTTTATTAATTTCAACCCGGAATTCGCTTGCATATCTTTCTTACTATCATGGATTTCTCAATCTTGGTTCTTCCTCCAAATGACGGGCTTGTCTGAGGGATATGGGAAATTCTTCAGATTGAAACAACGGCTAATCTCTGCGTAACACAGGAAAGGGATATCTTTCTGCAGGATTTCCCAGTCCAGGACTAAATTTGGCATGAACTTTAAACATAAACCCTCAAGGATCCATTTGGAGCCGCCATTGTTATCCAGAGATTCAGAACTAGTTTCAAAATTGATTATGTCTCCATCTTCAAGACAAAGATATTGCAAATTTGAAAGCTGCTTCGGATTCATCCATTTTGGGAGAGTTTCATAACGGTAACGCCTGAGATAAAGTTCCTCAAGTCTTGGAGGAGGGGAAAGCTGACGGAGCGTTTCTGCCACTCTTTTCTCTTTGCAATCGTCTGCATCGATTGCTAAAACCTTAAGTTTCTCGAGCCGTGACAAGATATTCCATTCGTTTTCTGAGATTTCACACTCACTATTTATAATCATTCGTAAAACTCTTAGTTGATTCAGATTCAGCAGCTCAAGAAATTGACTGCTCTGTGTATTAGCCCGACTGACTACCCGATATCCAGACAGTTCCTGGAGATGGACTAGCTTTCCTAGTCCATGTGGCAGGTACTTGAGAGCACAAGATCCGAGATCCAAGACAATCAACTTCTTTAAATTTGTAATTGATGGCTGAATTTTGGCTAAGTTATTGCATTTTCTCATAACCAAAATTTGGAGATTGCGAAGCTTCTGAATTGAAGATGGAACTTCTTTCAGGCCTGGAAGTCCGCTCAAGTTGAGACTTGCTAGGCGTTTGAGTGAGCAGATCCAATTCAGGAGATCTTCTACTCTGATTGTATCAAGTTTAATATAAGAGAAATCTAGCACTCTTAGAGACATGAGCAACTCAACATTGCTGTCAAGGGAAACTGTAGCGCTTGACATCAGTAAAAGTGCCCTTAGCTTTGAACTGATTTTCAGTGATTTTGGGTCTATGTCATTGGTGAAACCCAACCATCGAGAATCTTCTCTTAATTTTTGTCTGCCTTGTTCATCAAAGCTGCAAAATGCTTCATCTTTTGCAATCTTAATTGTCATATCACGGACCAGATCGTGCATCTTGCAACTGTAGACTCTCCCATCATAGCCTCGCCGATGCACAACTTCAACCAGACATCTGCTCACTAAATCTGAAAGATACTGAAAGCCCAATTCTGGAGCAGTCTTTGTGTCTTGTCCTTGGATTAGACCCTCACCAACCCACCAGTGAACTATCTGTTCACCACTTATCTCAAAGTCTTCAGGATAAATGGAGAAACACAATAGACATTGCTTTAAAAGTGAAGGGAGTTCATCATAACTCAGCTGCAGAGAAGCCATCACTTCGCTATTATTTCTTTCAGTCGTCAATTGATGAAAATCTTCATTGACCTTTTTCCACTCAGCGAGGGAATATAGTTTTTGCGCTAGTAACGCTCCTATAGTCTTGATTGCCAGTGGGAGACCGCCACATTTCTCCAAGACATCTCTGCCTACTCTTTCAAACTGATCATTGGGGCATTTTCCCCTACGTGTTGAAAATGCATACTTGGAGAATAATGACCAGCTTTCTTCTTCGTTTAGAGTTTTTGGCCGATGAATTCTTGAAATGTCAACTCCCATACTCATTGTAACATCAACATCTCTAGATGTGATAACAACAAAACTGTTTTCACTAGTTGGACATAACTTATTCCACCAATCTAGATTTATTCTCCAAACATCATCCATAACAATGAGACAGGATTTGTCACCAAGTATTTGGTAGATTTTGTGCAACAAATGACTTTCATCAAGTATGGAATCATCGTGTCCCAATTGTCTCAACATGGCTCTCATGATTCGATCCTCGCTGAAATTTTGAGAAGCTGACAACCAAATCCTCTTCTCAAACCGAGCGCCCATATCTTTATCATTGAATATTTTCTGGGCAATAGTTGTTTTCCCTAAACCTCCCATGCCCACAATACCAACTCGGTTAATTTCCTCATTACTGCTAAAAATCCAAGCTTTGATCTTTTCCATGTCACTCTCCAAACCAATTATATCACATGGGTCATAATCCTGTGAAGCATATGCTATACTTCTGTGTGCACAGTTTCCCTGATTGATCGTCTGCTGTGCGGGTCTCAAATACACGCCTATGCTAATCTCCATCTTCTCAATCCGAGAATTGATTTGGCTCAATTTCTTGCCTGTTCTGTAATGAAACAATAGTCCTCCATGAGGAGAAGAGCTCCAGCAAGAGCTTTTGTTCTGATATTCATCTCTAACCAGGCAATCTGTCAGTATGTCATCGGCTTCATAAATCAGTCTTCTCAAATTAGGCAAGAAATTCTGGAGATCTTTTTCCCGACTCCTGAGGTTATTAGTGCTGGATAGGAAGGCCTTCATGAGCTCAAGCTTTGTCTTCATTGCCTCAAACTGGTCTCTGAAATCAATTGCAAACTGAGCTTGATTCAGCAAAGCAGTGAATATCTTATCTGTCAGAGTCTGAAGCATAGCAGCTGTTGCCATAACTTTGGTTGTATCTTATCTCTGTATTCCTATTCTGTCCAAAGAAATTTAGCTGATTGATTGTTTATCGTGTGAATCATGAAAGTTAAGTTGTAAGTCATTTAGCTCTACAACCAAAGTTATGAATTAAACAATCATGATTCACACGACTTTAATAAGGTACATACCTGAATCTAGCCGGAAGAAAGAAGAATTTGATCGAAGAGTTTGTGAGGTTCAAATCCTGAAGAACAAACAGAACATATATAATAGTTCAGAGAAAACATTTTGGAAAAAGGTATCAGAGATATTAAGGAGAAGAACAGATCACCTACCTTCCAGGACAAGATTGGGAATATTGTTCTGTAACACTGTATGGGCTCTGATAAGGTTTAATTCATAAAGAAGTTGATGCTTCCTGTTAACTATTAAATTGAGGAAAAAGCACAAAAGGGGTGGACCCAAAACAAAAAAGGCCAAAAAAAAAAAAGAAAAAACAAATTAAAGACGTGCTTGCTAGTTTGACAGATTTGAATTCACTCATTCCTATACAACTAAATAACATATTCTATTAAATTGTAGAATTATTGACTTGAAAAAAGAGAATTCTACACTTATATATAAATAGATCCTAGAATCTACAGCTATAAGAACGTTCAAAAATATTGCACTTTGTTATTGTCCAAAAGCAAAAGTTGAAGAAAGCTGGTAAATTCATAACAACTAATAATAAAGACTTCTATCTGAATTTACAAAGAATACATAAAGCAGTAGAAAAAATAAAAATAGTGAATCACAACCTTCAAGAAGAGTTTCGCGGAAGTTTGTCACAAGACTTGTTTGTCGAAGGGACAGAAGGCTTTGACAATTATTATTAAATAATTTTATAATTATCAAAGGTGAAGAAGAGAAAATACATCTTCTGTTTTCTCGATTGTGGTTTTTATTTCCTTTTGTATATGCATTCACTCTCTCCTACTCATACTGTTTATCTTACTGGTCTTACCATGTTCTCATGTTAAAATTTTTTAATAGGCGAAACCCAAAGAAACGAAAGGGACTTTTCATTTATTATTTGTAAAAGTGGCCAACATGTTGGCTTTTGGCCTTTAGTCATTGATGACTATTATATATTTATTATTTATTTATTTTTAGTAAATGAAGCAAATTATGGACACTTGTCAAACAGAATAACATCTAACAATATTTATTCATTGTATTATAAACGCATTATGTAGAATTTTTGGCCTTTATTATACACAATTTGAGTCGTAACATAAAAAATTTAATGGATCAAATACTATTGAATAGACAAATAGTGGATCGAAATATATATCACCGCCTTCACGATTGAATACATTTCAATAACATATGCAGTCTAGTCCGATACAACAAACAAGCCCATTCTATATATGTGTGCATATATATATATATATATATATAATTTGGGGAGTGTCGACTACTTTACTTGAGACGTGATCTGTTCAAGTACATTGACAACATGAGACATTGCAGGCCTGAGAGTAGGTGATTGGTGAACACATTGCATTGCCAAATCCAAGATTTTATCAACTTGCTGCCAGTTATAACTCGACAATTTTTTATCAATCAAGTCCATAAGTTTCCCCATTGTTTGCAACACCATAGCCTGTAATGTAGTAACACAAAATTAATTTCTATGTATCTATTATTTGCTATTACCTTGGATATAGGGTCTCATCACCAAATTAATTAAGAAGGTTTTTGGACACATATGCATACCGTGTCTAGAAGAAAAACAGTCTCTTTGTTTTCTTCGTATTTCGCATTTGTCTGTCCACTAACTATTTCGAGCAGAAGGATTCCAAAGCTGAAAACATCAACTTTATCCGTTATGGCCTTCCGCATTGCATACTCTGGTGCCATGTATACACTGAGATAATAAGATAACAAATTAGACTTGTATCTTTCTTGAAAACACAGGAAAATTGAAGGATAACTCTACTTTGTAACTTACGCTGTCGCTTTTTCTCTGATGAACTTATATGGATCTTCCTCGTCATAAATCTTTGCCAATCCTAAGTCTGCTACCTTAGCATTTAGACTTCCATCGAGCAAGACATTACTAGGTTTAATATTTCTGTGAATGATTCTATGATTTGGATTATCCTCATGTAGATATTTCAGACCCTTTGCTATTCCGAGACAGATACTAACTCTCTTTGGCCAATCCAGTTGCACTTTAGAATCCTGGTCTGCAATCCACTCCTCGTACGTGAAAATACTAGCAGAGAAAATACTAGCAGAAATTGTTCAAATCCATATCACAAAGTAACTTACCAAACAATGCTCGTTGAAGTGATCCGTTTTCCATGTGTTCATAGATCAGTAAATGTAGGTCTCTTTTTGAGCAGCAACCCAACATCTGGACAAGATTATTGTGTTTTAGTGGTTTCCCTTGAACATACAATTCTGTTCCTACTTGATCTATCACATGTCTTGCCTGCGGAGAAAGTTTCTTCACTGCTACGATCTGATCTCCCAAGTCAGCCTTGTATACTGTCCCAAAACGTCCCACGCCAATCTCATTCTTCGTACTGAAATTTCTAGTAGCATCTTTTATTTGTTTAAGAGAGTAAGACTTGCCTCGAAGCTCCACACACGTAACTGTTCGAAGAATGACAGAGAATAAGGTAATATTATACATCCTCGTGGATTGCATAGCTAGCTTACTTAGCATAAATATATATATATATATATATATATAGTCTCACCGCGCAATTCTCTGTCTCCGAGCCATCCCATTCTCCACATGAAAGCTAGTAAAAGCAGCGGAGCTGATACTGCAGCAATGACAATTCCTGCTATCTCTTTTTTGGATAGTCCTCCGATTTTGAAATCTGAATACAGTACGTAGTAGAATTATTATTGTAACAATAACCATATTATATTGTCAAGTCAACCATGGAATAGATAATCAATCTCTAGTTTCTACCAGAGGTTACAGAAATAGCTGAAATCAGAGGTCCGGTGAGAGAAGGTGTATTGTACAGAGATCCTTTGCCAGCCCAGAATAAGCGAATTTCCAGTAGATTGTCATCTACATGTGCAGAGAATTTTTCAGTCCATATCTTATTTGGACCACCAGCCTTTTCCTTTATGTTGAAATCCTTTATTGCTAGCTTCCCCTGCAATCAAGAGTTTCTTATATAACAGAAGGCAATAATCGTACAGTAAGATTTATAATGAAGGCAAAATTATTACCTGAATATATATATCAAACACCCGTTTCCCCGTACTGCTGTGGTCGTCATCTTTTGTATATACAGTTTCAGCAAAATGAAGTTTCACAGTGTAATTACCATTGTGTAAGCAGAAACCATAATACGTTAGGGATTGTGGGCAAAGGCGAGCCTTTGCATATAAAGGTGCCTCAGGAACAGAGACACCGCAGGTCATGTTCTTTATGTAATCCTTTGGATTTGCTGTTGACCATGGGAAATCTCCGGAACAGGTATAAGCCCAATTGTTTGCTGGACTTACATAAAAATTTGATGTTTTGTTGTCTGCACCATAATGATTTCGTTCAATAATTGTTTCCTCGCCGCCAGCATTTATGAACAAGGAATGGTCTGCAATGAAACAAGATCTGTCAGAATTTCGCTCTGCATCACAATCACAAAAGAAGAAATGTTCTGAAGAATAAATGTACATTTTGATTTCTTGCCATCACACTTTCTGTCCATGATCTGGTATATAGTATCCCTAAAGAACACGATTAAATCGGTAAGAAATAATTCAGGGTATAACCTAGAAATTGCAGAATGTTGAAGATGTGCATATACCTATTTTCTGGTTCACTGGTTTTAGCAGCAGCAACAAGATGCATGTATAGTAAGTACATGAAAATAAAACAAGTGAGAGAAAGAATCCGGGAAGGGAAATTTGAAGGATTAAGAAAATAGCAAAAGCAGTAGAATTCTTACGTATTTATCTTTGGCTGATGTCGAAAGGTTCCATTCTGAGAGTTATTGAATCCATGATTCCTACATGATAATAATTTTACAAAGAACAAAGAATCATGTTCATAATTACCTCTATTTTTTACTGGTTGATCAGCATCAATATACAAACAAGTCCATGAATTAAAATGCATTAAGAATCTCTTTAGTGAAATATAGAACGCAAGAAGAATAAAGAAAGAAACGATCTATGCCACTTCCTTACAAATGCTTCTCTCCTGGATGTGGAAATGTAAAATTATTGTATGAAAGATCCCTGCAAGAAAGCAATTGAAAAAATGTAAGGAAATATTGTTATATATAATATGTTTAAGCAAATACTATCACTGTCAATTATTATTATATTTATTTTAATTCGGTAGAAATGTACCCCATTTGGCCCTTTTCTTGAATCCAGTCGGGAAGCGTCCCATTGAGCATATTACCTGTCAGAAACCTAACCAGAAATATCAACTCTAAGCGAACACAACTTTTTTTTCAGGAAAAAGAACTAAAGCAGGATAATTTCAAGAAATCTATTTACATACATCTTACTTAATGACAGATTGTTAAAAGAGTCTGGTATTCCGCCGGTTAAGCCGTTAAAGCTCAAGTCACTGTAAATTAAGCACATAAAAAGTATATTAGGAATTTGATTTTTGAAAGAAATCTGATCAACATAACTCACATAATACAAACTATAGACTTAAATGAAAGCTTAGTCACTAAAGTTAAAGAAACAGAGGAACAAAGTAAGGAAACGGATCCTACAGATATTTTAACCATGGCCAGCTCCCAACATACGTTGGGATTAGGCCTGAAATTGAGCAATTCCTCAGTATCCTATAGAAAAAAGTTCTAGAAGTAAGTAATAGCCAGGTAGAAATGCAGATTATGTGTCAAAATGAAACAGAATGAAGCAGAGCACTTACAGCGAATATATATTTGTCAAATTGGCCGAGTGTGGGAACTCAAAACTTGGACTTGTTAGGTCAGTAATCATCCTGGATTACGCTATCAAACACATGTTTGAAAGTGTTCTGTATAGTTGGAGAAAGTTTATACTGCGGATGAGAAATAGTGGAAATTCAATTTTCTTACAAATACTGAAGATTTTTCATACTGAAAATCGCTGAAGGCAGGTTCCCTTCAAAATTATTCCCCATGAGAATCCTATAACCAGCAGACAGTGGCAATTATATAAAAATGTGTTGGTATCAAGTGTAAGAACAATGGAATCTGTAAGAAATACTTATTAATCAACAAATAAGATAAAGGCTTACAGAGAAGTGAGATTGACCCAGTTGGCAATGAATTCTGGAATTGGACCTGACAAATTGTTCCCACCAAGTTCACTGCATCGACAAATGAAGTTTTAGTTAATGATAACAAAATTCAAATACCTAATACGGGAAAGGGAAAAAACGCATTAACAGATAGGGCACTTACAAAGACGATAGATTCCTGAGTTGGGCATACTCTTTTGGCAATTTCCCGCTTAATTGGTTGGATGTCAACGTGCTGCTGAAACGGAATAATTAATTACTCCTAATTGAGAAAAGAAAATGTTCACTTCATACATATCCACACACTTACATTTCTTCAAGATTGCTTAATTTTCCAAGTTCTGGAGGAAGTTCACCAGATAGTTCATTGTCATCTAATTTCCTATTGAAAATGAACAATATTTAAATGTGGTTGATGAATGATGAGAAAATTTACGTTTGAAATGGACTGAGGGAAGAATTTCATACAATGATTTGAGTTGAATGAGATTTCCCAGTTCACGAGGAATTTCACCTGATAAGTTGTTACTCCATAAATTCCTACAAAACCATGAAAATAAGATAATGCAGTAGTAATCTTGAAATCTATCTATAATCTAAGGTTAGAAAATATGAAGAAACTTACAGTTCACTTAGAGATATTAGATTTCCCAAAGAAGATGGTATGTTCCCGCTGAGATAGTTCAGGTGCAGGTGGCTATGGCAATAAATTGGTTACAGTAAAATCTCGAAATCGGACGTGAAGATTAAAAATACAGGAAAAAGTGGATTTTCAAAGACTAAAAATAACAAGACTTACAATACTGTCAGTTCGCGCAAGAATCCCAAACTGACTGGTATAGCTCCGGTCAATTGATTGTCTTCAAGATGTCTGATCATTTGACAAATTATGACCAGTATAATATGAGATCGCACATGATTGATGATTTATTTATGGCGTAACTTGCACCCTGGAGTGAAAAATAAAAATAACTTACACTTCGACTAGGCTAGTTAAATTGCTCAGATTGCTAGGAATGGAACCACGGAGTTGGTTGAAGGATAGATCGCTGTTGAATGTTCACATAAAATTATCATTGGATAAGGATATGTTTGTGTCTGAGATGCAGTAATTAATTTTTAAATCAAAACTGCCGAAACTTCCCGATATATATTACACCAAATAATGCAATGATACTTACAGTGTTTTCAGGTCTGTAAGCTGAGCCACAGCTTCATGAATAAACCCATTTAAGCGCAAATTCTTCATGATTCTGCCACCAAAGAGGATGAAATTAACATTTTAGCCGATAATTTGATTTTATTTTAGCACCAGGTTAAACTTAAATTATATTGAACTTACTTACATGTCAGAGATGTGGCAAACTTTCTCCTTACAACTGCAATTGATTGTAATAGATCTCAGAGATGGTTTATCAGAGCAATATGATTGTGAAATGGATGGTGCTGGCGTTAACCCCAGTTTTGATATGAAGGTTTCAAGCGCAAACACTGCCATGTATTTTGACAAAAAAAAATGAGAAAAATATATCTGCGTCTTGTAAAATGGGACTTCCACAAAATGGATGAAACTCTCTCTCTGTGTATGGTATTAGAAAAGCTTTAAAATTTCCACAAGGTGAAGGGAGATGAATACTTTGAGTACAAGGCAGCCCTTCATCTGAATCGCAATACTCCGAGTAAGGCCGTGGGAGACATGGCTTGCCTCTACCGCAATTTACTACCGGCGCATTTGGATTGGAAGTGTTCAGGGTAAACTGCGGAGCCGCACTGCCAATTTCACACATAAAGAACGTGAGAAGAAAGGAAACAAGCTTACTAACAAGCAACAGAGAACCTACATCCATTGTTTTTTTTTTTTTTTCCCCTGCTCAAGATTTCAGCTTCTTCACTTGTATATGTATTCTGCTATGATAGCTAGAGTAAACTTTGTTCATCTAAAATTATATGCGAAAAGAAATTAATATCATTCCATGTTCCTATATCAGATAAAGAATATGCAAGAGTCAAAACTGTTTTTTCTTTTTTTTTTTTTAAATTTTCTCAGAAAAACCTTACACAAATCTATCGTATATAGAATCAAAATAAGGTGTAATGAAAATTTTGTGACAAAAATAATTAAATCATGAATCTTGTGTTCAGACAAGGAATAAATAGTGCTCTAACTATTTATGTAGCAGTAGAAAAATTACAAACATTACATATAGAATTATAATTGAAGACTTGACTTAAAAAAATAAAGGTACAAGGGTCATTCTTTAGGAAAATAATTAGTTAAATGTGGTCATTCTCTGTAGGGTCCTTTAGTCTCTGCATTTGTCATTTCATGTTCTATATAAAGAAAAAGAATACGCAAAAGTAGTCAAAGTTGCTTTTGCTTTTATTTTCTCAATAAAACGTTGCAAAACTCTATTGGATATAAATTTAATTTGATTGTCATTGATTGTCCACTAAGTTGTTAATGTTTAATTAATTTCTTTTAGTGAACTAAATAAAATACTGTTTTGATTTCTATTCGTGTCTTTCTCACGAGAAAACGAAAAAGATGCTTATACACATATTGTTAGATGACAGTTAATTCATCATACCCAAGCATAATGACAAATTCTACACAAACTTAATAACTAAATACTTTACAAATTCAAGATCGATGCTATAAAATAAAATTAAAAGAATAAATATCAAGTAAGAACAAATAATAAATAAGAAAAAGATAGAGAGTAAGGAAGGGAAAAATAAAAAAGCAGAGTTTTTTCCGGATAATACAAGTATTCTGAGATTTTTCCTGATAAACTTGCACCCGTGATAGGTTCTGTAACCAAAATTGACGGATTAATTAATGAACACCGAAAACCTTGCTTCTATGGTTCTTGACATGTAGCAATTCAAGTTCAATAATATAATTAATCAGTTAGATTATTATATGGGAGTTGAATTTTATATTTCAGCGATGTGTGCTATTCCAGTGTTATTATCTTTAGTGCATTTAAATGGTAATAAAACTACCAAATTTGTTTTGTTATCACAAACCGAATCGTATCCCGCTATGGCCAAATGGTAGAAGATCCAAAAAAGAGTTTCAGCTGCAAAATAAATAAATAGTATAATAATTATAACAAGAAGAAAAAATATTCTTAATTTGTTAAGTTTATTTATTTATTTATGCGGAAAAAATGTTTTTTTAGTTTGATTATAAGATAAACAAATAAATAAATAAAATAGGAACATGCATTCTCCTTGCTTGACATATATACATATATATTATAAAATAAAAAATTAAGACTGCCTAACTGGAAACTAATTAATGTAGAGATTAGTAATATATATATATATATATATATATATACACACACACATATTATTACTTTCCCACCATTTTAACTATTTAGTTTTGTGAAATCAATAATTCAAATCTAAAATTAACTGATACTATTTAATAATATCATTTCAAGAATTTAATTGGGTTGACTCTTGACTAAGGATTAAGGGGCCTGCTTATTTTTTGAAGTAAATAAAATTGTTTAAGATAAATATACTTACATATCAATTTCAAATTTTTTTATTTCTATAAAAATAATAAGATAAAATTTATATCCAAATGTTTAAAATAAAAAAAATATATCAATCAAATTAAATTTTAATTAAATTCATATTTCAGACACAAGATATTTTTCATTCGTCCGTCCCTCCTGTTAACAGAAAATTCTTAAACTGGGCCTTAACCCAAAAGTCTCTACTATTTTCCATAGGGATCTATATGAAAAGAAATGACAAGTTTTGTCCACAATTTCAAATAAGGCAAAAACTCATAGAATCCCATGCCAATATGCCATGGCGGCTACAGGAGAAGAAAATGTAAGTATTGTCTGTGATGTCATGAATGACGATTTACAGCTAACAGCTTGTAGTATGACTCTCAGGATACATTCACGCAACTTTGTCAAGCGATAAAATAAAATAATGAAAAGAAAGGTGTTAACAATAGGAAGTTAATTAGACCGGGTACAGAACCCCGAACACATATTTTATTTGAATTAAATAAATGTCTAAATCATTAATCTCGTTATTTCATCAATCCGATATCTACGCGTACATCATCCTACGCTACCCTACCTTCACGTGCTCTGGTCTTAGAGAAATCAACTCTTTTTGTGTCAGTTTACTTATGACTTCTCAAGTCTTCAAGGATTTTAATAAGGGAAAATGACAAATTCTCTTTTGATCTAATAGAAAAAGATATCTCCGTGTTTGAAAAAAAAATTGAATACTCCTTCGACGATGGAACGAATAAATAAGTATATATCCTGAATTTTTATTTTTATTAGTTGAATAAATAATTTATTATTAATTATATTTTTTTTTTTTTTATATAATAATAATATAATAAATATTTTATTTTTTAATTTTAATATTTTTTATAATATAATTTTTTAAATATAATAATTTAATCTATATTTAATATTTTTTATAATATATTTTAAAATTAAATATATTTTTAATTTATCATTTTAATAAAAATTTTAAAAAATAAAATATTATTAAAAAAATTTAAATAATGAGTTATCTTAAATTTATGTTAAAATATTTATATTTTTTCTTTTTTTTTCTGTAATAAATTTAATATTTAATTATTAAAAAAATTTTAAAATATATTTTAACATTTTGTTTCTTATATTAATATTTTTATTTAAAAGATTATATTAAATTTATTATATTTTTTTGAGAAAAATTATGAAAATATAATTAAAAAAGTAAAAAAAATATTAGTATTATTTGTTAATAGAATTAATAATTAAATATATTTTATATTCTTATTAACAAATATAATTTAATTTTAATTAAAAAATAGAAAAATAAAAAAAATTTTAATTATTTTTATTTGTAATATATATATATATAACATGTATTTATTGTTTATATTTTTATTTATATTTTTATATATTTTTAATATTTTTTCACAATATATTCAAGAATAAATAAATTTTTTAATTTGTTATTTTAATAAAATTTTTAAAAAATATAATTATGAAAAAAATTCAAATAATGAGATAAGTCATACTCATATACTAAAATATTTCTAATTTTTTATTTCCACTTTTATAATAATAAATATTTAATTATTAAAAAATTTAATTAAAATATTTTTTTAATATTTTATTTTTACATGTAATATATTTATTTAAAAAATTATGTTAAATTTATTATATTTTTTTAAAAATATAAATAAAAATATAAAACAATAAATAAATATTATATATATATATACAAAAAAAAAATAATAATTTTTTTTTCTTTTTTTTTCTATTTTTTAATTAAAATTAAATTTTATTGGTTAATAAGAATATAAAATATATCTAATTACTAATTCTATTAACAAATAATACTAAATTTTTTTATTTTTTATTAATATTTTCATAATTTTTCTCAAGAAAATATAATAAATTTAATATAATCTTTTAAATAAAAATATTATTATAAGAATAAAACGTTAAAATATGTTTCAAAATTTTTTTAACAATTAAATAAAAATATTATTATAAAAAATTATGTTAAATTTATTATATTTTTTAAAAATATATAAAAATATAAAAATAAAAAATATAAATAATAAATATATGTTTTATATATTACAAATAAAAATAATAAAAAAATTTCTTCTTTTTTTCTATTTTTTAATTAAAATTAAATTATATTGGTTTATAAGAATATAAAATATATTTAATTACTAATTCTATTAATAAATGATACTAAATTTTTTCTTTTTTTTTAACTTTTTTATTTATATTTTCATAATTTTTCTCAAGAAAATATAATAAATTTAATATAATCTTTTAAATAAAAATATTAATATAAGAAAAAAAAAATGTTAAAATATATTTCAAAATTATTTTAACAATTAAATATCAAATTTATTGTAAAAAAAAGGATATAAATATTTTAACATGAGTTTAAAATATTTTAATATAATTTAACCTAACTTATTGTTTAAATTTTTTAAATAATATTTTAGTTTTTTAAATTTTTTATTGAAATAATAAATTAAAAATGTATTTAGCCTTGAGTATATTATAAAAAAATATTAAATATGAATTAAATTGTTATATTTTTTTAAAAATTATATAGTAAAAAAATATTAAAATAAGGAGTAAAATGTTATAATTAAATAAAAGATATATCATATCATTATTATATAAAAGATGAGAGATATAAATGATAATAAACTATCTAGTCAACTAACATAAATAAAAGTTTAGGAGAATCTGCCTATTTATTTAAATATTAAGGGGTATTATTTTTTCTTAAATATCAGAAGATATCTGCTATTAAGCTAAATATCAAAAGAAAATATATCATTTTCCTTTTAATTAATTTTTTTTAAAGTGGAACCTTCTAGGATTTTAATTAATTTAAAAAAGGAATGAAAACTTGAGTTTCAAAATATCTTTTATTTGAGTGGCGGAACTCGAGACCTCATCTTTAAAGTCTTTATCTTTAGCTCAAAGTCATCCAATCCCAACCAAATGATAAGATTCTCTTGCATGTATCACTCATAAGTTGAGGATAAGACGAGGATAAGAATATAATTAAAAAGAATTTGACCAAAGCTATCTAATAAGGAGTGATCGGACATATTTGACCTTATAATAAGGCTGAGGTAATTAATGAAAAAGTAACTAATTTACAACATGAGTGGTTTGATAAGGTTGAAGCATTCTAGTGAAGTTTTATAAATGATATTCAGATAAACAAGTTTCCTTAGAATTACTGCACAATTTATTTTTTATATACAAAATAATTATTTTATTTTTATATATTTATATTTATAACAAATGTCAATTAACCATTTTAATTATATTACTAATACATAATAATCAATATAATTTCAAAGTTTACTCTTTAATAATTATGTATTCAATATTTTTGATAATTAATCTATAGATTATTATTATTTTAAACAATTTGATTCTTGTCATATTAAAATATAACACAAATAATTAAAATAGATATCAGATATATTTGAATTAAATAAATTATATCATATATTATTTTAAAAATATTTTGGTAAGTTAATATTGAATATTGAATATTTGGATTTCAATATCAAAAATGTTATAAATAAAATAATTTATATAATCCAAATAGTTTTGAGAATATTTGTAGAATTTATAATTTTGAGAATATTTCTATAATTATGTTAATTTACAATGAAAGCAAACAATTATATATCCTAAATGTTAAAAATATATTTTTGCCCAAATATTCAATACTAAATATTAATTTACCAAAAATATTCTCAAAATTATAAATGGTATAACTTATATAATCCAAATATTATTTGAGATCTATTTAATTGTTTGTGTTATAAATTAATATAATGAACATAAAATTATTTAAAATAATAATAATTAAGCAACTAATTATCAAAATATTGAATATATAATTGTTAAAAAAGTAAATTATAAAAGTATATTGGTCATTATGTATTGATAACATGGTTAAAATGAACAATTTAAATGCCTTCTAAATATATCAGAGTAAGATAGTTATTTTGTATTGAAAAAAAAAAACAAATTACATAGTAACTTTAAGGAGGTATCTGTTGTTTTTCAAATATGATGAAGCATTTATTAATTTTAAATTTTCAAAGATATATGTCTTTTCTCTATACTTCAAGAACTAACCTATCAATTTCCCTAACTCTTAATTTAATTAATTTCTTCCTTTAATACGTTGTGAAAGTGGGAACGTGATACTCAAGTTTTAAAAAAATCTTTTATTTGGGTGGAAAACGTCGGGACTTCATCTTTAAAAAAGTCTTAAGCCCATGTCTTACCACATGATAAAACTCTTTGAATATATATCTCTTTTATACTAAGGATAAAAGTCTCACAAATTATGAACAAAGCTTATAAGTTAAGCCATAACTATAAAAATGTAAACTTTTAAGAAAAATTCTATAATATTGGGATAAAGAAGTCCCGTATTAATAACCCATTTATTTTGACCTTTATATTCGAAAAAAAAATCCAGTCGTCATCTTTTGTACACACAGTTTCCGCAAAATGAAGTTTCACAATATAATTACCATTATATAAGCAGAAATTATAATATGTTTGTTAGGAAGAAACAAAAGAAACTACTATAAATTTAATTCTTTCCACTTACTTGAATCAAGATGAAGTAATCAACTAAATCAAAACAATAAAAACAATAAGAATAATCAAGTTAAAAAAATACTAGAGATGCCAAATTTACGTAGAAAAACTCCCCCCTCAATATAAATGAGAGTAAAAAACTAAGGCCGAAAAATTGTCACTATCACCAAATAAGAAGTATCAGAGTCTTCTTACAAGATTACAGTCTTAAAAATAAATAAGAATTCAATCACAAAGTGAGAGTCAAAGAAAAACCTCACTAAATACATTAATAAATGAACACCAAAGTGAAAGAGCCAAAATAAGACTTCAGAAAAATTCTGAAAATTAGAGCTGTTGTAAACGTAAATTCTGGATGTGCTAGAGAGCTTTGATGGTCAATCACACCGTCCAGAATCAAGAACTATGTGTGTAAAATCTCCACGTAAAATTTGAGTCAAAACAGAGTTTAAATCGCCACCCAATTGTCAACTTGATGAAAACTGCGCAGAACTGAAATTTTCAGAAAAAATATTATCTTTCTTTCTTATACCTTGCACTACTCTTTTCACACACACACCTCATACAACCACAAAACAAACCTAAAATTTCTTTAAGACGTGAGTTTCAAAATTGAGCCTCCTCTAAATAGGAGTAAAGCCCAACCAAACAACATTAGGGATTGTGGGCAAAGGCGAGCCTTTCATATAAAGGTGCCGCAGGAACAGAGGCTTCGCAGGTCAACATCTTTACGTAACCCTTTGGATTTGCTGTTGACCATGGGAAATCTCCGGAGCATCTATAAGCCCAATTGTTTGCTGGACTAACATAAAAATTTGATGTTTTGTTGCATGTATCATAATGATTTCGTTCAATGATTGTTTCCTCGCGGCCTGCATTTATGAACAAGGAATGGTCTGCAATGAAACAAGATCTGTCAGAATTTCGCTCTGCATCACAATCACAAAAGAAGAAATGTTCTGAATAATGAATGTACATTTGGATTTCTTGCCATCACACTTCCTGTCCATGATATGGTATATAGTACCCCTAAAGAACACGATTAAATCGGTAAGAAATAATTCAGTGTATAACCTTGAAATTGCAGAATGTAGAAGTGTGGATATATGCCTATTTGTTGGTGCACTGGTTGCAGCAACAAGATGCATGTATAGTAAGTACATGAAAATAAAACAAGTGAAATTTGAAGCATTGAGAAAATAGCAAAAGCAGTAGAATTCTTACATATTTATCTTTTGCTGATCTTGAAAGGTTCCATTCTGAGAGTTATTGAATCTGTGATTCCTGCATGATAATAATTTTATAAAGAACAAAGAATCATGTTCATAATTACCTCTATGGTTTACTGGTTGAACAGCATCAATAGACAAACAAGTCCATGAATTGAAATGCATGAAGAATAAAGAAAGAAACGATCAATGCCACTTCCTTACAAATGCTTCTCTCCTGGATCTGGAAATGTAAAATTATTGTATGAAAGATGCCTTCAACAAAGCAATTGAAAAAATTTAAGGAAATATTGTTATATATATTATGTTTAAGCAAATATTTTCACTGTTATTATTATTATTTTTTTAATTGGGTAGAAATGTATCCTTTTTGGACCGTTTCTTGAATCCAGCCGGAGAGCGTCCCATTGAGCATATTACCTGTCAGAAAGCTA
Source organism: Azadirachta indica (assembly GCA_022749755.1). Taxonomy (NCBI): domain Eukaryota; kingdom Viridiplantae; phylum Streptophyta; class Magnoliopsida; order Sapindales; family Meliaceae; genus Azadirachta; species Azadirachta indica. The sequence continues at coordinate 14,063,462 of CM040451.1, read as the reverse complement.
AGCAGATATACCAACTCTTTAGAGCACAATTTTTCTTTTTTAAAAAAAGAAAGAATTAAAGAATGATAATTTCAAGAAATCAATTTATATACAACTTACTTAATGACAGATTTTCAAAAGAGTCTGGTATTACACCGGTTAAGCCGTTAAGGCTCAAGTCACTGTAAATTAAGCACGTAAAAAGTATTTTAGGAATTTGATCATCTGAAGAAATCTGATCAACATAACTCACATAATACAAACTATAGACTTAAATGAAAGCTTAGTCACTAAAGTTAAAGAAGCAGAGGAACATTGTAAGGAAACGGATCCTACAGATATTTTAACCATGACCAGCTCCCAACATATGTTGGAATAAGGCCTGAAATTGAGCAATTCCTCAGTATCCTACAGAAAAAAGTTGTACAAGTAAGTAATAGTCAGGTAGAAATGCAGATTATGTATCGAAATGAAACAGAATGAAGCAGAGCACTTGCGGCGAATATATATTTGTCAAGTTGACTGAGTGTGGGAACTCAAAACTTGGACTTGTTAGATCTGTAATCATCCTGGATTAAGCTATGAAACACGTATAAGAAAGTGTTCTGTATAGTTAGAGGAAGTTTATTCTGCAGATAAGAAATAGTGGAAATCGAATTTTCTGACAAATACTGAAGATTTTTCATACTGAAAATCGCTGGAAGGAGGTTCCCTTCAAAATTATTCCCCATGAGGATCCTATAACCGGCAGACAATGGCAATTATATAAAAATGTGTTGGTGTCAATTTTCTCAATTTTCCTCAAAAGTTCTTGAAATTCATGAATTTCATCTGTAATAGATTTTGAATCTACCATCTTATAATTATTAAAATTAGATACAGCAAATCTATCAATACTAGTGTCCTTTATCTCATAAGTTTGCTCAAAAGTATTTCATAAATTTAAGACATTTTTGATAAATTTGTAAACATCATATAGGTGGTCACCCAAAGCATTCAAAATTCTATTATGGCAATGATAATCTATATCCTCTTTTAAAAGTTCAGTAGTTGAACTAAAGGCTTTTTTATTATTGGGTTCAATGGCCGATATTAGTTCTAGAATAATGAGCTAATATTTCAATTGCCTTTGTCAACTCTTAAAATTTTGTCCAATAAACTTTTCTGACTTAACACTATTCGTTTTCTTGAATTTATTCATTTTATTAAGAAATTCTAAAAGCAAAGAATATAAAAAGTCTATATAATGACAAACAATTTATTAAAAAATAACTAGCAATAATGTTTGAATAAAATTCTAAAAAAAGGTTATAGAATTTTAATGTTATTCTTAGAATTTAATTTAATGTTTACCAACAATTTTAATTCTATTAAAATACAAGATGTTTAGGACTTTATAAAGGAGAAAAAAAATAGTATGACAATCTTAATTACAAATTATTTGAAATTTGTAACCGAAAATAATAAAAACTAACGTTATAATGTTAACAAACCAAAATTGTAGTTGTACTTAAATTCTTAAAAAATAATAATAATAAAAGACGATTTAAAAAAAAAAATAAATTGAGTAATTTAAACGTTTTAATTTAACTATATAAATTTAAAACATTTGTTTTAAATTTTGAATAAACTAAAACAATTAGAAAATTTAGATAAAAATAAAAATTCTAAAAAGGAGATTATTTTTTAGTTTGCAACAAAAATTATAAAATTCACAAAATTTAGTAAAATTATAAATTAAAGTAAACTATGATATACTAATGAAAATGTTTCTTTTAAAAAAAATGCTAGCTAGAAAACAAGTTAATAAATGAAAGCCTTATAGCAATATCGCCTAATAAAAAAATAAACTAACAACCGACAATAATCAATTTTATATATCACTTAATCAACAAATAAATATGAACAAATAATAAAATAATAAAGTATTTTTAACATGCAAAATTATAACAATCATGTTAATCATAAATATTAAATAAAGATTTACTATTTTTGACTTTAGAAGTTAGATATATTAAATAAAATTAACTATTTTCTCTATTGATCTTTTAAGTATATTATGAAATTATCAATTAACAACTTAACTATAAATTAATAAAAAAAAGTTATTTAGAAAAACCTAACCTTAGAAAGGGAGTCATATGTTGCATTGTCTTAAAGTCAAAAACTCCTTCCCTTGTGCGAGTATTGACGGATCTTTTTAACTTCAAGATACAACCCTAACTTGCAGCCACTCTTCTTTGATGAGTACAATCACCAAGAAAAAAACATTAAATTTTTTAGAATCGTAATTGCAAGAAAATAGTGTATATAATTTTTGAAAATAAAAAATAGATAGTTAAGAATATAATGCATAAAGAGATATTATTCTTTATATAGTAGTATTTTGTCTTAAGCATTAAAACAAACATTGAAGCTTAATTTAAAATTTAAAAAATTTATAACTCCTTAACACCTTTAATTTTTATTTACTATTGATTTGAAATTTAAAATATGAAATCATGACCTCCATAAAGTTTATTAAAACAATTAAACTTTTATAACTGCAAATATTATTATAAAAATTTAATATTATGAAGGTTTTAAAGATTTATCTCCAACATACTCTTCACTCACTAATATATATCTAAAAGGAAGGAGATGCCTCGTATAATTAATACTTTTATGTTTGCATTAAAACAGAAATTAACACGCGAGCCTCTGCATTGTAATTTAATTTTGTATTGATTAACTCATATTTGTGTCCTTATATCATCGAAATTTGAATGAGGTAAAACTTTAACCTACACCCGTACACTACCCTACCCTACCCTAAATTACCCTACCCACCCACGTGCCCTGAGAAAAAGTAACTCCAGTAATTATTATGCAAAATCAATCTATACATGCAAAATGATTATTTTATTTTTATAGATTATTACCAAATTATTCCATGAAATTTAAAATTGTATCACTAATAAAACATTTAAAAAATATATCAAAAATCTTTTAGTGATCGGTAGTCATCTTATCTAAATAACATATTTATTCAAATGTTCTTAATTTTTAGATTTTATGTTAATTAATTTTAAAAAGCTTTTAGTCCAAAAACTTAGTTTAATATCCTTATAAATTCTAATAATTTTAAAAATGTTCCTATAAATTTATAATAATCATTATTTAAGAAAAAATAATTTTTAAGTCTCTAAAATAAAATTTGACAAAATATAATATATTTATATAAAATATCAATGTTATTTTAATAACACATTAATAAAATAATCTTATTGTAATTGTTTGTAATAAATTAAATAAAATAAATTACATATTCGTAATCATCATAAGTAAAAAATAAAATATAAATAAATATTAATATTTTAAATTTATAAATTTTATTTATTTTACAACATATTTATAATAAGTGTTTATACCTATATTGTAATTTAAATAAATTATATATACATGTTTAAAATCTGAATAACACAGTAAAAATAAATATCAATTAAAAAATAAATAAATTTATAATACATTAGTAAATATTTATATTATTAATATGCTATAAAAATAATAGTATTATTTATTTAATAAATATATTTTACATAAGTATATTATTAAATATTTTGCATTTTATCAAATTTTAAAGATTTAATAGTTATTTTTTTAAACAATTGTATAAGAGTAAAATATAACTATAAATCTTTAAAATTTGATAAAATGCAAAATATTTAATAATATATTTTTATGTAAAATATTATTTTAATAATATAATAATAAAATAATTATTTGAGAAAAATAATAGGTATTTAACAAAAATAATTAATAAATCTTTAATTAAAATAATATTGTTAGTTAGTTTTCTTAAATAATTATTATTATATAAGGGCATAATTATTATTTTATAATAAATTGAGACTTTTAAAAATATTTTTGAAATTATTAGATATTTTAAGAATATTTTACCAAACCTTTAGACTAAAGTAGTTTTTTAACAATTAATTAATTAATTAACATAAAACTTATACATAGAGGGTATTTCAATAAATATGTTATTTGAGATTAATTGATTAACAGTGAAGGTGAGGTTTTTTATGCATTCCCTAAATTTTTTATGTAACTGATACAATCCTAAACCTCAAGGAGAAAAAATTTGATAATAACGCTATTTTTATATTTAAAAAATATATAAATAGAATATTTTAATTATCTTATTGATATATAATGATTAATTAATGTAATCTTATAATTTATTTTTTAACAATTATGCATCCAATATTTTTTATAAATTTTTCTATAGATTATTGTTATTTAAAAAAAATCTTATTATATTAATTAATGGCACAAACAATTAAAATAGATCCCAAACATATTATATAAATTATATTATTTATAATTTTAAAAATATTTTTAATAAATTAATATCAAATATTTGAATATTTGGATTTGTATATAAATTATTTTATTTATAATATTTTAGAAAGAATTTATAAAATTATAGATAAAATAATTTATAATCTAAATAATTTTAGAATATTTGTAGAATTTATAATTTTAAGAAGATTTGTTTAATTATATTAATTTATAATTAAAACAAATAATTCAAGTGATCTGCAGATTGATTCCTTCTACTCTTTTTTTATACTAAAACTCCTTACTTTTCTAAATTTTCGAAAGTGTTCTCTAATTTCCTATAGAATATTTAGCAAGAATTTTGAAAATATCTAAGAATCTATAAAAAATAATTTTATAATTGAAGAGATTTATTCGACTATAATTCAAGTTCCACCCTATTAAATTTCATATTTGCACTCTCTTTAAATTAAAGACAAAATCTTAACTGAAGTTTAAGAGTCGTTTGTTTTTTAACTTATGTCTGAATATTTGTTAAAATCATTTAAATATAATTAAATTAAAAATTTTGACTTAAATTTAAATGAACAGATATCTTAAATTTAATATATTTTTAAAAATATTCCTATTTTATTAATTTATTTACTAACAAAATAAAAACTTTAATTAATTATTTTTAAGTATCTCTCTTTTATTGTAAGTCTATTATACTTACTCTACTTATCTTCTTAATTTTATTTTTTTATACTTTAATTATTACATTAAAGTTGTATATTTATATAATTATAACTATATTACAATATAATTTATTATTTTTATTAACTTTTATATCATCGATTAAATTTTTTTTAAAAAAAAATCATATATCAAACAAATAAATAATGTATATACTAATATAATTTATTAATTTTTTTGATATGTTATTATGCTAATATAATTAAAATTATTAATAAATATAAGTATATTATTTTAAAAGGTATATATGTCAAAACATCAGTTTTTAAACTTTTTATTTTATTAAAATAAATAATTTATTATTTATTTTTAAATATTTTAAAATAAATAATAAACATATCATTTAAATTTAGATTTCAATAATATTCAAAGTTCAGAAAAAAAAAATATTTAAAACTTTTTACTTTTCTAAATTTTTGAGAGTGTTATCTAATGTCTTACAGAGTATTTAGCAAGAATTTTGAAAATCGCTAAGAATGTCTAAATTCTTTTTATAACCGAAGAGATTTATTCGGCTATAGTTCAGGTTCCACTCTATTAAATTTAATGTCTGTAGTATCTCTAAATGCAAGACAAAATCTTGTACAAATAATTTGCGTGGTACATATTACATTTTTGCTAGACTTTTTATTTCCTTTATTAATGGAGTGGGTACGAATGATGTTCAACTTATTGTTGTCACGCACCTGACACTGTTGAGGCCTTTTTGCCAGTTAATACTATTGGTGACAATCATTAGTTAATTTTTTATTATTTTATAGCTATATTTTGTTACGCGGTATTTTTTTTACTTAACTTTTTAAGTAAATAGTTATTTTTTAATACAATAATAGTTAAAATATTTAACAACATAATTTTAAATAAATTAGAAATTACTGTTATTATTTAATATATGATAATTCATCTCGCAATAATTTTAATCTTAAGTACTTTTATTTCAAACATATATGCTAAGACTTCTTTAAAATTGTGTTTAAAAAGTTAATTGTATGAAATAACATTTTTGTAACTTGGAGTGTGACAGTAGCCATCATTTAGCAAAATTGATATACAAGTACGTTTCTATATATACATATTTAACTAAAAAATGTTAACATAAAAAAAAAGCAGAGATTAATTGTTAATTAAGGCTTGTTTGGAATTACATTAGAAAGGTTAAGGACGTTTGATATATAATAAAATAAAATTAAATATTACATATCAGAAAATTAATTTACAAATTAAGAGAGAGTTATGAAAAGAGACAGGTGTAATTGGTGACACTGACATTACAACGGACAGAAAACATGCAAGAAAATTGTCAGTTGGGAGTCGGATAGCTTTAATCATCACCTAGGCAGGCTGAGCCGAGAGCATAACAATTTATTAACAAACCACAAGCATAATAAAATAGACATACATACAAAATACATATTACAAACATTACAGAGGGATCTATGTGAAAAGAAATGACAAGTTTTGTCAATAATTTCAAATAAGGCAAAAACACTCATAATAGAGTCACGTGCCAGCCTGTCAAGCCAGCAGAGAAGAAAAAATATAAGTCCTGTTAGAGTGTTACAACTTGTATAACAATCGCATGACATGTATCATGTAAATTGTTGACACCTTGCTCTCGTTACTTTTCTTTATCAACAAAAATTATAAGCTTTTGAAAATGAAAAAGAGAGAGTGTAAATGAAGCTGACAAATGACCTATAAAATGTAAGTCCATTCATGTTTCACGTTGTGCCCAATTATGTGGAGCTTTAATGTTTCCTTTTGTTTTAAACTTTTAAACATGTTTTAAAAAATTTATATTAATAATACACATAGATACAGCCTACTGATAACTGAGCCCCAGAGAAAACATACGTTTTCATTTTTTTTCCCCTTAAATTTAGACGAAATTCCCTATTAAATTTATAAAACCAAGCTTCCGATTAAACCATAAAATACAGAAATATATAATATTTGTCTAAAAGTTATGGTATATAAGAATACCCTTTTCGAAAGTCAATTCATAATTTTTTTTACCCCAAAATTTGGTACCAAAATCACGGTCCACTTTCTTTGCCTTTTTTTTTTTTTTTCTTTGTTCTGTTCTTATTATGTCTTTTTTCACCGGCAGCTAAAGTGATATCCTCCTGTGATTATTGAGTATTTTCACAAGAGAATCAGACTCATTAAGAAATCTCAGAAAACATACACAATATTATCAAGAGAGTTGATCTGTTCTTGATATATACGAATCTATCACACACTCCCAATCAAGTACTTGCAAACTTCAGTTCAGGTATTTGCTTATTAAAGTCGACTTGACTCCATGATGATATTGCTAATTGTTCTTTATTTGTTGGGCTAGCTAAAACCGAAGAGTTCAAATTATTTTTCTACTTGTTCATCTATCTTCATGAAGTGCTTGATTACTTAAGATGACCTTCAGCATGAAAAAGTTTTTAATTAATTGATTAATAATTTTCTTAATTTCTGTCATGTCATCTACTCAGATATAAGATACAACCAAAGTTATGGCGACGGAAGCCATGCTTCAGAGCGTGACACAAAAGATTTTCACGGCTTTGCTGAATCAAGCTCAGTTTGCAATTGATTTCCGAGACCAGTTTGGGGCAATGAAGACAAAAGCTTGAGCTCATGAAGGCCTTCCTATCCTCTAGTGATGACCTCAGGAGTCGGGAAAAAGATCTCCAGAATTTCTTGCCTAATCTGAAAAAACTAATTTATGAAGCCGATGACATACTGACAGATTGCCTAGTTAGGGATGAATATCTGAACGAAAGCTCTTGCTGGAGCTCTTCACCCCATGGAGGACTATTATTTCATTACAAGACAGGTAAGAAATTGAGCCAAATCAATTCTCGGATGGAGAAGATGGAGACTAGCATAGGCGTGTATTTGAGACCTGGACAGCAGACGATCAATCAGGGAAACTTTGCATACAGAAGCACAGCTTATTCTTCGCAGGATTATGACCCATCTGATATAATCGGTTTGGGGAGTGACAAGGAAAAGATCAAAGCGTGGATTTTTAGCAGTAATGAGGAAATTAATCGAGTTGGTATTGTTGGGATGGGGGGTTTAGGCAAAACAACCATTGCCCAGAAAATATTCAATGATGGGGACATAGGCGCTCAGTTTGAGCAGAGGATTTGGTTGTCAGCTTCCCAAAATTTCAGCGAGGATCGAATCATGAGGGCCATGTTGAGACAATTGGGACAAGACGATTCTACACTTGATGAAAGTCATTTGTTGCACAAAATTCACGAAATACTTGGTGGCAAATCATGTCTCCTAATTATGGATGATGTTTGGAAAACAAATGTAGATTGGTGAAATAAATTATGTTCAGCTAGTGAAAAAAAGTTTTGTTGTCATCACCTCTAGAGATGTAGATGTTACAACGAGAACAGGAGTTGACATTTCAAGAATTCATTGGCCAAAAACTCTAAATGAAGGAGAAAGTTGGTCATTATTCTCCAGATTTGCATTTTCAACGTGTAAGGGAAGATGCCCCAATGGTCAGTTTGAAATAGTAGGCAGAGATGTCTTGGAGAAATGTGGCGGTCTCCCGCTAGCTATCAAGACTATAGGAGCATTACTTGCGCAAAAAATATATTCCCTTGCCGAGTGGAAAAAGATCAATGAAGATTTTCATCAATTGACGACTGAAAGAAATAACAGCGAAGTGATGGCTTCTCTGCAGCTGGTTATGACGAACTCCCTTCACATCTAAAGCAATGTCTATTGTGTTTCTCCATTTATCCTGAAGACTTTGAGATAAGGGGTGAACAGATAGTTCATTGGTGGGTTGGAGAGGGTCTAATCCAGAGACAAGACACAAATACTTCTACAGAATTGGGCTTTCAATATCTCTCAGAACTAGTTAGCAGATGTCTGGTTGAAGTTGTGCTTCGGCGAGGCTACGATGGAAGAGTCTACAGTTGCAAGATACATGATCTGGTCCGGGATATGACCATTAAGATCGCTGAAGCTGAGGCATTTTTTAGCTTTGATAAACACGGACGGCAGAAATTGAGAGAAGAATCTCGATGGTTGGGTTTCACCAGGGATATGACCCCTCTTTCGTTGAAAAATTGTCCAAAGCTGAGAACACTGATAATGATATCTTGCGATCCAATTCCCCTCAATAGCAAGCTCGAGTTACTTAGTTCATTAAGGGTGCTGGATTTCACTGACATTAAACTAAACAGTGTTGAAGTAGAATACCTATGGAAATGGATTTCTTCCCTTAAACGCCTTGCAAACCTCAACTTAAGCGGAGTTACAGGCGTGAAGGAAGTGCCATCTTCAATTCAAAAGCTCCGTAACCTTCAAATTTTGGTTTTGAGGAAATGCAGTAACTTAGCCAAAATACGTCCATCAATTATTGATTTAAAGAAGTTGATTGTCTTGGATCTAGGATCTTGTCCTCTTGAGTACCTACCTCTTGGATTAGAGAAACTTGTTCATCTTCAAGAACTGTCTGGATTTCGGGTGGTGAGTCAGGCTAACACACAAAGCTGTCCACTTCGTGCGTTGCTGAAACTGGAGCATCTAAGAGTTCTACGAATTAATATAAATGGTGAGACTGAAATCTCAGATGAATATCGGGACATATAATCCCGACTCGAGAAACTGCAGGTTTTAGCTATTGATGCAGAAGAACGTAAAGAAAAAAGAGTGTCAGAAATGCTCGATCAACTTTGCCCTCCTCCAAAGCTTCAGGAGCTTTATCTCAGGCGTTACCACACGATACATCGTCAAAATGGATGAATCTTAAGCAGCTTTCAAATTCGCAATATCTTTGTCTTGAGGATGCATACATCATCGACTTTGATACTAATCCTGAATCTTATGAGGATAGCAGTGCCTCCAAATGGATCCTGGAGGGTCTATGTCTGAAGCTCATGCCAAATTTAGTCCTAGACTGGGAGATCTTGAAAAAGGATATGCCTTTACTATGTTATGCAGAGATTAGCAATTGTGTCAATCTGAAGAATTTCCCCTATCCCTCTGATAAACCATTCGTCTGGAGGAAGAATCAAGATTGAGATATCCACAATGGTAAAAGAGATGGAAAATCGCCGGCTTCAAAGCGGCTAGCCTTTGCATATTGCAGAGCTAAGAGAATTCTGTCTCTATTTTCTATATTATCATATTCAAGTCTTGTGTGACGATAAATAAGAATTTGTTTGCCTTGGTGTTGCTTGAGCTTTACTTTCATATGCTTGTAATGTAATGTAAAGTTGTAAGATCTACTTGATAATATATTTTTCCTTGTTACATTTTTCCACATTCTGATTTTCTCGTGTATTTATAGTCATATCCGGTGACACATTACGAAATTTGCAGGATCTGATACTAAGCAGCAATCTATAACTCTCAGCACAAAAATAGAAAGAGAATTTTACTGTTTTTAATCATAGAAAGTTGCCTTCAGCATTTAAAAAAGTTTTGAATGTTATAACTGAGCTCTATATAAATGTAAAATATTATCAACACTAGTGATTAAAAACAAAAAAAATATTTCGGTTTTTGAGTCCAATGCATTCTGCTTTAACCTGCTACATTATCAGTGTTGATTGCATTTTCTTGTACAATTGTATATAGGGAACTTACCTGTTCAATGTGAACGAAGAATTTTCTGGGGTTAAATTGTATTATCCCGGAATCGATCCCGGATGCCTTCCCCAGTCAGCTACTGCATTCTGCTTATTACACGTAATGAAGATAGTACTTAAGTTGCCGAGAAGAATTAAACTTCAGATGATGCTGGCCATCTTCCAAGAAAGATTGCTATGATAATCCATTTATACAACTAAAAGGTTGGAAAGTACTTATATCTACAAGAATTTCTTGTTTTCGTTTACCTAGTTATAATAATATTGAATTAACATTTTTCTATCTTTGATTCTTATTATTGTACTAACTCTGTTTGCCATTTCATATAAAAAGCCTAAACAGCGTACTTTCCATTGTCATGAGACTTGGATCTCAATTTCCTGCAACCCAAAACGAAAAGAAAAGAAACAAAGAAGAGAGAATTACCCACATTAAATATGTTAGAAATATGTTTTATTATTAATCAATTACATATAATAAAGATATATAAAATCAAGTTTATCTTCGAGTAATTTGTAACAGAGCATGAACGTTTCACTTAACACATAATATTTTCTGCAAAGAACAGATATTAATCTGTGCAAAGAAAAAGAAGGGATTGCTGGAGAAGTCCACGGCATCGTTGACAAATTTGCTGAGAGAGGCTTCCGATCTTATGCAGTTGCTTATCAGGTACTACATATTGATTTATTTATTTATTGGTCATTTTGGCCGAGGGTCGCATCAGGCATAAATTAAGGAACTGAATAATTATTCAACATCGCAGAAAGAGAAGCATTTACTGTGAAAGGATTTTCGTTCTATCTTGTAGAGTTGGATTGCCTCTAGTTTCCAAGTCAAGCTTAATTTGACAAAGCTAATAAGACATCCTTGAAATCATTTGATGGTCCAGGCAAAATTGAAGGCTTGAAGCTGTTTACTAATTGTCTTAATACATTTTTATGCATTATTTCTTTACAGCTTTTTGGATCTATCTAAGGGTCATACTTGAGTGATTAAATTTTCATTTTTTTTTCCATATTTCGTGGCTGATCCCAGAGAAGGTTAAAATAAAATAGTAATGTGGTACTATTATTGCAACTGATGTAATTCAGGTGGCATTTTTTCTTCTCTTTCCCTGACCACCCGTTCTATGCTTATATTCATAGAGTTATGATCATATTCTTCATTTCCTGTTCAGGCGCTATTTTATTTTTTATATATTGTTTGTGTTTGATCAACAAATAAGATATATATTCTAACATACTGAAGAGTTATGAGCTGATGGTAGTGCAAAGAAAGCGGCACCAAAAATGTGATAATAGCTTGACAGCATATATATTCATCAACTTCAGATTAATTAATATTATCTTCAACAGGAGGTTCCTGAATCCTGAGAGAATGTTGATTTTTTCCTGTTAATGGTGTGATATTCTTGGTTGGTCCCTCACCCTCGGCAGATTAACGGTGCTTATACAGGGTTAGGCTTCTATAGTTTATGATATTAGAGAATTAATATTTGTAACTCGTGCTAAATTTCAAAGGTGATTAGATAACGTGTGCCACTAGGCCAGCATTCATTATTATACTTTTTGCTAATGAGTAGTCTGTTAACGTGTTGGTAGTAGCCTATTGGCAAAGACATATACATACATATATAAGTTATCCAACCAGTGAAAACAGTTTTTGTTATTATTACATCTAGAGATGCTGATGTTACAATGAATATTGGAGTTGACTTTTGGAGAATTCATCGACCAAAAACTCTAAACAAACAAGAAAGTTGGTCGTTGTTCTCACAATTTGTATTTTCAACACGTACAGCTAAATACCCCAACTACTAGTTTGAAAGAGTAGGTAGAGATATCTTGGAGAAATGTGGCGTCTTCCGCTGGCAATTAAAACTATAGCTAGGCTATAAGAGCTTTACTTGTGCGAAAAAATCTATTCCCTTGCCGAGTGGAAAAAGACCAATGAAGATTTTCATCTATTGAGTGAAAGAAATAATAGCGAAGTGATGGCTTCTCTGCAGCTGATTTATGATGAACTCCCTTCACTTCTAAAGCAATGTCCATTGTGTTTTGCCATTTATCCTGAAGACTTTGAGACAAGTGGTGAACAGATAGTTTATTGGTAGGTTGGAGGATCTAATCCAGGGACAAGACACAAAGACTGCTGCAGAATTGTGCCTCCAGTATCTTTTACGTTTAGTTAGCAGATGTCTGCTTGGAATTGAACATCGACGAGGCTACGATGGGAGCGTCTACAGTTGCAAGATGCACCATCTGCTCCCCGATATGACCATTAAAATCGCCAAAGATGAGGCATTTTGCAGCTTTGCTGAAAAAGGCAGACAGAAATTGAGAGAAGAATCTCTATGTTGGGTTATAAATGTGATATGAACACTGGTTCACTAAAAATCAGTTCAAAGATCGGGGCATTGATAATGATATCTAGCAATCTAGTTCGCCTTGATAGGAAAATTGCGTTGCTCAGTTCGTCAAGGTTGCTGGATTTCTCTGGCATGAAACTAGAGATTGTTGGAGTAAAACAACTCAAGAAATGGATTTGTTTCCTCAAAAGTGTTGTAGTCCTAAACTTAAGGGAAATTCTAACGTGACAGAAGTGCCATCTTCGATTCAAAAGCTTTGTAACTTCCAGATTTTGGTTTTGAGAAGATGCAATAACTTAGCCACATTTACCCATCAATCACAAATTTAAAGGGTTCAATTGTCCTGGACTTAGGATCATGTGCACTCAAGTACCTACCTCATTGATTAGAAAAGCTTGTCCATCTGCAGGAACTGTCTGGATTTAGGATGGTGAGCTGGGCTAACACAGAAAGCTGTGGACTGCTAGAGCTGCTGAAAGGGGAGCAAGTAAGAGTTCTGTGATTGAATATAAATGATGATAGTTAAATCTCAGAAAATGAACTGAATGTCTTGTCACAACTCGATGCAGAAGAATGCTAAGAAGAACAGTACCAGAAATGCTCAATCAGCTTTCCCCTCCTCCAAACCTTAAGGAGCTTTATTTCAAGCGTTAACATCTTGAAACTTTGCCAAAATGGATGGACCCCAGGCAGCGTTTGCAGTTGAGATATCTTCGTCTTGAGGATGTATATGTCTAGTGTTGAGTGATTTACTAAGGAAAGTATACGTTATCACAGAACAAGTAATATAGGACAAGTAAAGTATCATTTTCCACAAGAAGTATTAATTAATTAAGTATTGAAAATAGTTTTTCTTAAATTTATTTAAAGAGTCGAAAATGATGTGATACGAAAATTAAAAGAAATTCAAATAACTACAACCTAATACACACAATCAAAAAGGAAAATTCCAATGAGACTAATATCTAGAGTTGATAATTTAACTTAATTTATTTACATCTAATTCTTCAAATTGTTTTATTCCAATAAATACCTATGTTGCTAGTATGACTACTCGAATCTATTCAACTATCTCTCTTGTCATCAATGGAATTTATTCCTCTTTTACACTCTTACTATATCTCTATGTAAACACGAATTAAATGAAAATGCATTAGATGCAATAGTAATCACTAAATCTACTATACAAACCATATTAATACATTTACGTTTAATATGCTATTTGTGATATATATCACACAATCTAAATACAATTAATATTTCTCAATATTCATCAGTCCATGGATAAATTAATTAATGGCCAGTTAATTAATCACATTATGTTCATGAAATACACGCGACATAAGAATATTAATCAACAATACACAAATATCAAAATATCACTGTTTTTAAAAGATTAAATTATTGCCTTAAATATTAAATTTAGTCAATCATGAAAGAGTTTGCAACCAATATTGATGAGTTCAATCATCAATAACATACTCAAATATTCACAAGTAACTAAATTTAATATAATGAAATAAGATAAGAATAGAGAGAAAAACTATGATAGAGGGCTTTTCTTCAAGAGTTCCCCTTATTGCTTGCTTTCCAATCCACTCTCTCCATCTACCTTCTCTCTATCTCCTCTCTTTTCTTTTCTTCCAAGCTATTTCCTTGTCAAAAGTGGCTACTATCTTCCCCAAACCTTTAAAAATAAATAACCCTAGATTTTCCCCAGTCAAACCATCCAAAAATCATCAAGAGCTCAAATTTATCCCTTAAAAGCATCCAAAATGAGATCAGCAAGCACAAGTGGGCTAAAACAGTGTGGGAGCACAAGGGGGCCACCATGGATAATGGCGCGGCCCTGCTATCTATTCTGTCTCAGGTAGAAGGCTTGGCACGACTGCGCCATCAATTCTACCTTGGGGCAAAATCTATGGCTCCTTCAGCTTTCCACTGTTAGCTTTTAGGTCGCTAATGCTTTGCACTTTAGCCCTCGATTATCTTGCCTTTTAGCCCATAAACATTTCACAATTTATTCTTCGAATATCTTCTTTTTTGAGCCAAATTTATCTTGAATGGGCAATTCTCTCATTTTCTGTACAAAACCTTAAAATACATCAAATACCAATAAAGCATGAAGATTAAACAAACAATTCAAATCTAAAAGTGAATGATAAAAGTGTATTTTGCACATTTATCATCTAGTCCTAAATCTTAAGATCAAGACAATGGCGTCTCCAGATGGATCTTTGAGGGTCTATGTTTGAAGCTCCTGGCAAATTTAGACTTAAGACTGAGAGATCTTGCAGAGGATTATGCCTTCATTAAGTTATGCACAATTAGCCATTGTTACAATTTGCAGAATTTCCCCTGTCCTTCTGACCAGCCAATCGTCTGGAAGAAGTATCAAGATTGAGAAATCAACAACAGTTAGCCTTTTGCATATTGCTGTCGAGTTAGAAGAGAATTCTGTCTTTATTTTCTAAATACTATATATCTAGGTCATGCATGACAATGAGAAAGGCCATATCACTAAGTATTTGATGAATTTTGCGCAACAAAAGACTTTCATCAATTCTGGAGTCATCTTCTCCCAATTGTTTCGATATGACCCCCGTGATCCATTCCTCAATTTAAATTTTGAGAAACTGGCACCCAAATCATCTTCTCACATAAGCAGCTATTTCTCTATCACTGAAAATCTTTTGAGTAATGGTGGTTTTGCCTAAACCTCCATCCCCACAATGCCAATTCGCTGAAGTTCCTGAGTACTTTTAAAGTCCACCCTTTTATCTTTTCATGTCATTCACCAAACCAACAATTTCAAATGGATCATAATCCTATGAAGAATATCTTATCATTCGGTATCGATTGCAATGGCCTTGGAGGATTGACTGTTGTGGTCTCATATACACGCCCCAGCCAGACTCAATCTCAATCTTCTCAATCCGCAAATTAATATGGCTCAATTCCTTACCTGTTTGATATACGACAAACAAGTCGCGAAGTGAGCAAATGTAGCAAAAAGTTATCTTTCCGGTGTTCATCTCTAAGTTGACAATCTGTTAATGTGCCATCAGCTTCATAAATTAGTCTTCTCAATAATATCCCCATGAGTCTCGTGCTTATCAGTGTAGGAGAGGAAAGCGAACATAAGCTCAAACTCGTCTTCATTGCCTCAAGCTGATCTTTAAAATCAAGCACATACTGAGCTTGATTTAGTAAAGCAGTGAACATTTTACTGTTAGGACCTGAATCATGGCATCTGTAGCCATCGCCTCTCTTGAGTTTTATCTGCCACTCAAAAATCATTTTACAATTTCAAGAGATGGATAATAAATATGATAGAATAATCTCAATGCCATGGGATGTCAACAGAAC
This sequence comes from Azadirachta indica, assembly GCA_022749755.1. Taxonomy (NCBI): domain Eukaryota; kingdom Viridiplantae; phylum Streptophyta; class Magnoliopsida; order Sapindales; family Meliaceae; genus Azadirachta; species Azadirachta indica. Next base: position 14,047,060 of record CM040451.1, on the reverse strand, counting down.
CTCTACACAAAGAAGTTACCCAACAAAATTTATACAAGCACTAATCTCATATGCGTTAACTGATGGAATAATAGATAGATAGGTAATATTACTTGTTAGGCATGCTTGTCTTATGCATATGGCGGAAGATCTATTCTTATTCTGTTCAAGAAACTTCATAAGATGACTAAACCCATTTTTATTATGGTCAATATCTCACCCAAATTCTGACATGTTAGCTGCAAGAACAGCATTGAGAGTACGTGAGAGCTTTCAGTCGCTAGAAGCAAATAGATTTTAAGTATCAAAGAAAACAAACTGGGCCTTATTTCATGCGAATAGATAATAGACAAGTTAGAGAGAAGTGCAGAATTGGGCATCTAAGAAATATATGAGATACACCTTCCTGGACAAGGCTATGTTTATTTCCAGTGCTGTACAATGCCATACATAATTGCTTTCAAGATTTCACAGTTCATTGGCTGCAAGAAGGGAAGGGCTTTCTTATGTTGCTTTCCCAAAAAATTGCCTGAACAAATCTAAAGATCTTCCATGCTTCAATTCTCCAAAATCAGGATTCCAGGAACAAAATTGTATGCTTAAATTATATGATGGTTTCAATCAGAAGCACTTACCCAGAATGCCGAAGATTTATATGAATTTGTTGCAGGTAACTGAGAGTATGCCAAGGCCCGAAACCTGAAAGAGCAAACAACTTCGAAAATTATATTAAATTGATCAACATACTAAAACAGAATCCTTAAATGATTACGAACATTAAGAAAATAGAAAACTCACCAACCTGGCAAGTTTGCTTTGTGCTTTACAATTTTTCTCCCAATATTAAATGAAAGAGAGAATAAAAGAAAGAGATAGACCTAAAAAAAGTAAGGACCGAACAATAGACAGAAATTATCAATGCTCAAAGCTTGTTTGAATCTCTTGCTCTGTCCACCGAAACCATAACAATCTGTAATAACAAGCCTAATGATTCCTTTGCCAGGTACACACAATAAGAAAGAATCATTGCAGAACTTTCCATAATCCGTTTTGTATTTTGAAACTCGCCTTTCATGATTATAGGCTCGTGCTGTTTTCGGTACACTGTTTGTGAAGCCCAAAAGAAACTTCAAGACAATTATGGGCAACCATTAAAAAACAAATTAAAGGGGTATGAATATAAATATGTATTAGAGAGAAGGGGAACTACACATATCTCCCTTAAGGTTTAAGAAATCTATATGTAGATGAAGGACTTTTAAAAACTTACATATATCTCCCCTTAGCCATTAGTTGACACTATTAATTAACTGTTAAATTTATAAATATTTTGGTAAAATAATAATTTTTTTCAAATCCACGATAATTTTTTCTAATAAAGTCTTTTTTAATTTTGAAGATTGAGTTTAATATCCTTAATAATTCTAATAGTTTTAAAAATATCTCTAAAAAAATCTTAATTTATTAAAAATAACAATTATACTTATATATAATAATAGTTATTTAAAAAAAAAAATAACTAATAAATATTTAAATTTTGGTAAAATATAATTTATTTTATATAAAATACATTAACTAAATAAATAATATTATAAATTTATTCATTTTTCATTTTCATTAATATTTTATTTTTATTATTTTTATGTAAAACACAATAATTAATTAAATAATATTATTATTTTATAATACGTTGATAATATTAATATTTATTAATATATATAAATATTTTCATTTTTTATTTCTTATTTTTATTCATGGTTTTTTTAATTATTTATTTATATATAGATAATTCAAACTAAGTCAAGATATTGTAAAAGATTTGAATAAATAATTCAAATTTTGTTAAGATTTGGATAAATAATTTAAATATTTTTAATTATTTAATTATTTAATTTCTTAATTTATTTTTATGTAAAGTTAAATTTTAAAGATATTTTAATCATTTTAATAAAAGTAAGTGGTCAACTAATGATTCAAAAAAAATATGTGAGTTTTCTCAAATTTTTTATTTATCTGTGGATTCCTTAAATTTTAGGAGAGGTATACGTTAATTTCCCTTATCAACAATTATAATCATATTTGAGTCCCTAATTTTAATTTAATCATGAATAAGCATATGGTATTCCTGCACACATCAAACAGATTCTCATTTCAATTAAAATGGATGAAATACCCTTTAAATTGGATACTCTTTTGATGTCAGAGTTTAATAAAGTAAGGGTAATCTTATTATCTGAATATCGATTAGTGATTTATTTGAAACAAATTTGTGAAAATTTTTTATTGAATTTTTCTGAGGCCTCTATAGGAGCCATAACCCACTTGCGTGGGCATTAATATAGGTCTGCCCATTATTTACGAATGCCACAAATTTGTTTCAGATGAACCTTGAATTATTGTGGCCAAGATTAACAATGACAAACAAAAGGACAATACATAATTATGAATCCTAATAATGGAGGAGAATCCACTGGATACAAAAGTATTTGCTACATCTGAATAACACAAAATGCAGGATTCATTTAGAGAAAATGCTGGGGCTTGGAGAAATCTGTTTTCGATTTCCTTCCTCCTTCTATATCTTGTGACTGATCCCTTGCAACTATACATTAACCATCTTGTATTACAATCATCTCGTCAATCACTCGTGTACAGGATGTCCCCTGGATCATTACCGGAGACTTTAACTTCTAAAAATCACAACAATGTATGAGAGTTTGCAGCTAATGAACTCCCTCGTTTGTTCCAAAAACATAAGCACCTGCAATAGCCAAAAATTTTCATCAATATACTTGCCCAGGAAGTTTTATGATTGATGGTGCAAAAAGACAAAATGTATTTACCAAGTGTAGGCATCAAAACAGACAGAGCAGCAGTGCCAGCAATTTTCAGGGGCAACCCAACTTTGAACATATCTTTAATTCCAATGTGCCCAGTTGTGAACCCAACAATATTTGAAGGGGTTCCTGTTGGCAGTAAGAAAGAAAATTGTGCTCCAATTGCTCCAGGAACCATAAGAAGCAATGGGTGAACATGCATGGTTTGTGCTATTTGGATCAGGAGTGGAACAACCAGAGTTGTGGTAGAATTGTTTGACGTGAATTCAGTAATGATCGCACTAATCAGGCAGACACTTGGAGCAATCGCTAAATATGGTGCTGACTCCAGGAAATCCAATGCTTTTGAAAGAATATCAGCAAGGCCGCTAGTTCTTACTCCATCAGCTATGGCAAAACCGGCTCCTAGCAGCAATACAATGTTCCATGGTATTTTCTTGCATTTGTTCCAATCCATCAGTTTTTCCCCCTTTTGCTTCATGTTTGGAATTATGAACAATAATGTTGCCATCACCACCTGGAACAAATTTTAATTAGAGAATTGAATCATACACAACCTCGATACAAATTTTAGCGTATATCACCCCATTTTCTGGAAGTGATGAAGAGTACTCACACTAGCAGTTCCATCACCAGCAAGCCCATGGAAAAGAGCTCCCCAACCAGGAGTTTCATCTGTTATTCTTCTTGTCATCCACAATACAATCAGCGTCTGCAACAATCATTTCTTATTAACTAGAAAACAGTTCCAAACATAGTGACCATCAGAAAGATTAAAGTGCTCACCCCAAATACACCCAGTATCATCTTTTCAGCAAAAGCCATTGGACCTGTCAGATATCACACACTGTTGGTAAAGAAACACCGGAAATTGCACGCGTAACACTAGGGAGAGAAGGCTACAGTACCTAACATTTCAAGCTCCCTTCTGAGATGGGCTTTGTCCAAATATGGAGAGAGAGCTGGACCTGAACCTCTTGAACAATACAACAAGCACAAAATGGCCCACAAAGCCATGAAAATCACTAGAGCCAGAGGGAATCCGAAAAAGAACCATGTACTGAAGCTAATAGGGTTAGCCTCCGGGAAATAACTCTTCCACATCCCCACTAATATCAGGTTGACACCTGTCCCCGTGAGTGTACTCATCCCTCCTACAGCTGCAGCGTATGTCACTCCGAGCACCACAGCTTTACAAAACTTCTTCACAACGTTTGATTGTGTGGGACCTGCTGGCATGTTCTGTAAGATCCCGGTGGCCACTGGCATCATCATCACTGCTGCTGCCACGTTGTGCATCCACATACTCACAAACGCTGTCGTTCCACAGATTCCCAGCAGCAGCATAGGCGGATTCAGTGGCTCTCCGCAAAACAACAAAGTTATCTGTGTCAGTGTAGCCCAGAAGTTAATACCAGAAAGTTCGGAAATTTAACAAAAGTATAACGTAAAAGAAAGAATTTTACATTAAAGGCCAATCTTCTGTGAATGTTGTAATGCTCAACAGCGAGAGCAAGAATAAAGCTTCCAAGAACAAGGGCAATAACGTCGTCCATGTAAGAATGCGCAACGCTGTCAGCAGAAGAAATTCCGAACAGAGGAAACAGGAACAGAGGAGACATGGAAGTGATCGGCATCGGAACAGCCTCCGTCATCCACCAGGAGAAGATCCAAGCGAGAACGGCCAACATATTCCGGCTGGTCACCGGGCCGTCGAATTTGACGCAGACGCATATGACAGCGCAGAGAAGAGGTCCGAGGAGGATGTAGAAATTGTTGGGCGTGAAAATGGATTTGAAGGAAAAATGGGAGCTTGGTGACCGCTGGATTGGATCATGGGTAGGGAGAAGTGGGGTCTTGGGGTCATCGGAATTCGGATGATCCATGCGATCACCGCTCATTGTGTGCGAGTGAGTGAAGAAGATGAGAGAAAAGCAAGAAGTGGTTTGAAAATGGAGGTGGCAACTGGGTTTGGCTCTAGTTATATATCTCTGAATAATAATTAGTACAAGGACAAGTTGATTTGGTATCTTTGGCAAATTTTTCTTTTCTTTTTTTGTCTCGAGAAAATAAATGTTAATTACGGATCAAAATTATCTTCTCATTTCAGAATTTTCTCTTGGTCTAAATTATTCTCGGACGCAAACACAATTCCTGGCACACAAATTTTAAAAGGTTCCAAACAACAAAACAACTACTTGTATCACAAAAGATACAAAGATATATTAATTTAATAACATCATATCCATAAAAAGCAGTAATACATAATACAATTTTATGTCCAAAATTCACAGTATCAAATTTTAATTTACGTGGTATGTGTATGTTAAGCTTAATTTATGCAATGAAGATGACCGAATGTTGACTCTGTCTTTCTTTACTTTTGTGCAAACCGGTGCCTATCCAAGTTAACGTAAGCCATTATTGAGCCAATGAGAAAAGGTCAGGTGGATTTTATCCCTCCACAAATTATATTGAATGCTCTAGTTGTTTTATGCTTGATTATTGGAGTAGAAGTCAAAGGGTTGCATACGTGGCACATAAGGTGGATATGTTTGCATAAGATAAAGCAGGTTGAGTCAGATCACATAATTTAAGTTTCTTTTTCTAATATAAGATACATAATAATATTGATGCTCGTACTTGAAGATGACGTGTCCTTCTACTAAGCAGCAAATATAAATTTCCAAATTTGCATCATGATCATCATCAAGATTAAGCTTACCTACAAGTCAGCATAATTAATTTTAATCTCCTTAATTTTTAATCAAAACCAGCAGGTTCATTGAAATCATAACTTGTTCTCATTCCCAATAATTATTTTAGATTATACAATAGGTAACATTTTTTATTTGTTAATTGCTGTCTCGTCACATTATTTGTAAAATACAAGATATATTAGGTTGCCAGAAATAGTAACTCGTAATCATGCAATTCATATATATCATAAAATAGATCAGTAATTGCTCAAGTTACATCATTCCAATTTGATAGTTGTTGTTACATATATTATTTTCATGAATTAAAATATTATTATTCTCTTAAACTAAATTTACTTAAATTCTATCTTAAAATCTTTTATATTCATATGTGCTAAAAAGAAAATTATATTTTTTGTTTATAAAATATAATATTATATTGATTATAAAAAAGAAAACTATATTAATTTTATTTTCTTTTAAAATTTGTATTTGTCAATAATATATATAATAGTATCAGCATGCCAAATTCTTAACTAACAAATAACTAAATGTTAACGACATCAGTTTCTTGGAACGGTTTTAACCCCAATTTCGTTAATTTAATATCTAATCACGGAGGATAATACAGTCTTTGCATACGACGAAATCAAGATTCAGCGGCCACAGGTTTCACGTGTCACGAAATGAACAAAAAATCAATGAAGAGAGACGTGTCAATCGGGACTATGAAAAGGTTGGTGGTGGCCAAGGCCATGATCCCATTATATTATTCATCACAATAATGCAAGAATTGGGCCCCCACTCGGGCCCACAAAAGCCCCCATCATCCAACAGTGATATTCACATGTGATTATTCACACATGATGCGGTGGCAGTGGCACGATTCAATAATTGTATTTACTATGATTTTGATTTGATAGAATTAAGAATTAAGAATTAAGATTCCCTGAACCCTTGGAATTTTGTCAAAAAAAAGCATACAAGAGCGTCGCCACCAAGGGATTACTGTCCACTAAAATAATGTAATTGTATCTTAATTTATTTCTATTTCTATAAATAATGAAAAGAAATTAGATGTCTCTTTATTGTCCACTAAAATAAATTTATTTCTATATATATTTTTATAATAATATTAAAAAAAATTTTGTTTATACAAATTAATATTATTATTATTATTATATCCAATGGCATAGACAAATATATTTGAGAAGCTTCGTTGTTTGTCATTTACTATATGTACATTTTCGATTAACTTGTACGTAATTTCCATGGAACCAAACACAACCTTTTCTTTTCCTCCAGCTTCTGGTCTCAATTCAACTTTAATTTCCTCTTTCAGCCACAATCCACGACTTTATGATTTTCAAAAATTATTAATAACTTTCTTCTTCCGACAATAATCTTCTTCTTTTATTCAGCTTCAATCTTTTAATATAATTAAATCCTCATCATCTCACCTCCCCAAGTAAAGAATAAATTGAAATGAAAAAAAAATAATTTCGTTTTGCTTTTAACTGGGTTCAAGTTATCCTTTATTTAATTACTTTATTTTTTAATTTCTTCCCCTCTTATGCAAGAAAATTAGAAAAAGATAACAAAGGAAAATAACTTGGTTGTTTAAATTTAGGCATCGTCAACATTAGCAACTCAAATACCAATTGGAGTTTTGAGTTTCGAAGGAAGCCCTAATTATTATTATTATTATTATTATTATTATTATTATTTATTTATTATTATTATTATTATTATTATTATTATTTTTTTGAAGTTTTTTAAAGAGACTGTAGTTTTGCCAAGAAATTAATTAATAGATGTGATGCAATAATAATATGTGTGACACAAAGATGGCTAGTATGCATTGCACTTACGTTAATTTGCATTGAATAGATTATTCAAATTAAGACTTTAATAATGTTACGAAGCAAAGAGAGATTGTGACTGAATTACATAATTAACAATTATTGTCTGTCTAAATCATATTCTTCGGATAATCTGCCACGTAGTGTCTATTATACAGTCTTAGATAAGTTTGAACTTTGTTTGATCATTAATGACTCTTTGTCTCTCGATATATATTGTTAATTAAACACATAATATGTGTATACACAACTGTTTTCCTAATTAATTACATTCCAATTGGATATGATCGCAATGTAACTGTCTTTCCTCCAAAATCACTACACAGCTACTCTTTTTATTAAATTAATGAAAAAGTTGGATATGGAATCACATTTGATGCATAATAATGTTGAGATTGGAGACCTAAACTTGGTGTACAAAGGCGTTGATGATGAGGGTCCTGCAGTATCCTCCTGTTCCAATGTCAGACCAAATTCTAGTCGGAAAGCAGATCCTAGGTTTTCTAGCATCTTGATCGTCTATATCGATTAATTCCCTTAAATTTGCATTAATTCCATTATTGTACACAAATTTCAGACGAGTAATAAAATATCATATACTGCACATACAAGGATATCTGTTAATTCTATATTTTGTAAGTAAATGGGTTGTCGTTCTTTTTCTTTTCCATGAAAACGATGCCTTTCTTCAGCTTTCCTTTCTACAATATGTCGTTTTAAAATTGATGGCATTTTTGCAAATAGTATAGAAAGCTTTGTCCAGAGTGCTTGCAGGAAAATCATGCATGGCCAAATTAAAACTCCTCCGACAAAATCTTTCCTTTCCAGACTCCTTCGGTAAGCTCTCTCTCACTCCGAATAAAAATTTTATTGTCCTTCGCTGAATAAGAGAAGGAGCTGTTTTAGTGCTCCCTCCGTGTGTGAATTCATCTCATTTTCTGCTTTAATTTTTTTCTCCTTTTTTTTGGTGCAAAATTGGCCTTAGATGTTCTGTTTTTCTAATTTCCAATCTGCATAAATTCCTCCAAAAAGAAAAAACAAAATAACAAGTCGTTTCGCAAGAATATCATACAATGTCAAGTCGTTTAAAAGTTAGAGTGACAACCGACAATGCGTCCATGAATGCAATGACAAAAAAACCAAGGGTAATTTTAAATAGTTCACTGGAAGGGTTTGCTTTAAAAACTGGCGGCTGTAGCACGCTGATTTACACTGATGATAGAGGTAGATGAAAAATAAAGAATGTTGACAAAATCTCAGAAGCAAGAGTCCATTATACGCCAAGAAAATCTACAATAAAATTGCCCCTGTTTAACATGCATATGAGAAGTATGGAGCTCTTAGAAACATTAAGAAAAAGGTAGCTGTTGCCAATTTCTTTATAGAGAAAAGCAAAAGATATAACTGGAAAATAACAGGAAATGCAATTGAACTCAGCAGCAAGTTAAATTACAAAAGAGAACTGATTGCATAATTTCTCTGGGAGCCAGTGCTGCTTAATTCTACTAGACTAATTCAGGAAACCAGCCTGAAACAAACGATGACCTATGATACGCATGATGTGAGCATTATAAATTGTATTATATGGCATCCAATCCTATTCTATCGATAATCAATCCAAACACATAACCACATCCAAACTGAAAGAAATCACATGTAAAGTTCTTGACTTTTTTCAATGAATTAACTTGTTGGACCACATCACATTTAATGCATGAAGTTTAGATCGCTTAATTGGAAAAGTTTTATCTAAATGAGATCAATTTTACCATCCGAATATGAGGTATGCATGTTTTAATATTTGTGATATTTGTTTCTCAATAATCGGTTGTTGTAAGCAGAATTAATTTGTTAGAAATTGTACTGTGGAAGTAACGATAAAGAGGAAATTAATGTAAGTAAACACTAACTTTGGCAAACTTTGTGTAAGGATTACTCCCAAAGTGACCATTCTAAAACAAGCCATTAGTTTCAATTAAAGCCTAATCTTCTAAATGGCAGTTTCAGAATTAGTGGACGGACTTTACTTTCACTACTTTATAAACCACTCAGATGTATTCATCTACCATTAACAAAATCTAAAGCAGAATAAGTAGAGCAAATAATCCCTTGTTTGATTAAGCTGGAAATGGATTTCAGCTTCTGCTTCCAGAAAATATTTTCCATACTAGTTTTATTTACTTTGGCCAGAAATATTCATGCAACCAATGGAGTTTTCAACGTGAAAGACTTTGGTGCAAGGGCTGATGGCATTGCGGATGATAGTAAGGCGTTTGACAGTGCTTGGAAAGAAGCTTGCAACTGGAATAGCAACAGCAAAGTATTGGTCCCGCCAGGAAAATATTTAGTGGGTTTTGTTGTATTTAAAGGTCCCTGCAGAGCTCCAATTTCCTTTCAACTTGAAGGACTGGTCCAAGCTCCCGCTGGTCTGTCAAAACTAAAGAACAAAGAAAGCTGGATCACCTTTCAATATCTCAGGAATTTTACTCTTACAGGTCGAGGAACTTTCCATGGCAATGGCGAAACAGCATGGCCGGAAAATCAGTGCCACAAGAATTCAAACTGCAAGCTGCCCGTCGTAAGTCTCGCTTATCATGTTCCATTTTTAACCAACTTTGTATGTTTAGAAACAGAATTTTGTGTCAACTTATACCTGACAGAGTTATGATTTTATTTCATAGCATAATTTTATTGCCCAAGTAATTTGTTTTGCTTTGTTATTTGACAGTCTATGCGATTCAATTTCTTGAATGACTCTACAATTTCTGGAATACAATCTGTTGATAGCAAATATTTCCACCTCAACATTTTGGGTTGCAACGACTTAAAGCTAAATAACCTTAACATCTCAGCACACAATGATAGTCCCAACACTGATGGAATTCACATTGGATTATGATATCACATTCAGTAATAGCCACAGGTGATGACTGTGTCTCTCTTGGCCAAGGCAGTCAAAATATTTTAGTATCTGATGTCTTCTGTGGACCGGGACATGGGATCAGCGTCGGCAGCCTAGGAAAGTATAAAAACCAGGAAGATGTTGTCGGATTGATGGTGAGAAACTGCACCTTCATAGACACAAGCAACGGTGTCAGAATCAAAACTTGGCCTGACTCGCAACCTGGAATCGCTTCCAATTTCATATTCGAAGACCTTAGGATGAACAATGTTGAAATTCCCATTGTCATAGATCAGCAATACTGTCCACATAATTCCTGTAACATAAAGGCAAATAAACATTCCCAAAATTTTTCATCTATCGAGACTGCTAGCTAATCAAATTTTCTTCTACAGGTTCCTTGCCGGGTGAAGATCAGTAATGTGAGTTTCAGGAATGTCCGGGGAACTTCTTACTCCAAGGTTGCAGTAAGTCTTGTGTGTAGCCCAAGAGACTCCATGCAAAAATGTTGAGATTGGAGACATAAACTTGGTGTACAGTGGCTTTGAAGATAAGGGTCCTGCAATATCTTCTTGTTCCAATGTTAAACCAATTCTCATTGGAAAGCAGATCCCAGCTATTTGCGCCTAGGTTTCTCAGGCTCTTGACCAATCATCTACATATATTTGATTAAACGGGGAATTAAGTCTATTGCTATATACAAACTTTCAGAATTGTATAAAATATCATATCTTGACATTTATATTTAGAGAATAAATAAATAGTCATTCTTTTCCCTTTCCATTAACGAATTCTCTTTATATTTCTTCAGCACATTAGAATCAATTATTTTATAATTTAGAGTTATCCCCAAAGTGGCTCTAAGAATATAAATTTAAAAGATCGAATTTAGAAAAAAAATTGGAACAAAACCTAAATCAAGCCAATCCCACTTCCACCTGGTGTTCGGTTAGGTATTTTAGTTTTAGGCATTACCAGAGTTAGTAACGTATTTGCAATTGTCGTCGTGGTGGTGATTTCAGTGATAAGATTGTCTTGGTAGCGACTGAAGCACTTGTTTGATTTCATTTAGAAAGTGAATTTGTCGAGCCTCATTCCTTGTAGCACTGATAAAAGCGCGAGGATTAATGGAATGTTTATTGCTTCCCTGGGACGCTTCTATGGATATGTGTTTTCAAAGCCTCATTCCTCTCAATAATAATGGCCGCCAATTGATCAGTGTAAGCACCAAGAGGAAAAGGAAAAGAGATAGCAAACCAGGCACAAGGTGACCTAAAACTTATTTTGTTTTCTTTTTCTTTCCATTACTCAATACCTTCTTTAAATGAAATGAGATTACATTTAACTCCAAATTGTGTCTTTCATTCTCTAAAAGTTGCAAATGTCACCGTACAAAGATTCGCTTGTCATTAGAACTATTCATCATTTTTTGTTGCTAGCCCTGACTCATAGGAATATTTTGCAACCCATTTTTACATAAGTACTCTGTTTTGACACATGTAGAGTTTTTCGATGCACATGAGTTATATTTTACAAAATTTAACATGCAACTATTGACAATTGAGTGCATGCACTTTTTTTTTTTTTCAATAAGATTGAAAAATTATTTTTTAGTGCAACTTGCAAAGGCATAATTTACGCTAGAAGTCCCTCTCTCTACTCCTATAAATTGAAGGTCCCAAATGCCTTAGAACACAAGTTAAAAAGAGAGAAAAATAGAGAGTGAGAATGAGGAAGAGTATAGAGAGTTCTAAAATAATTTTATATTATTTTGAGTATGTTCATCAAGTTTTATTGTAAAACTTGATATATTTTATCATACCTACTTTTTTATATAGTAGACATTTTTTGTGTAGGTGATTTACTATCACCTAGTAGTTTTTCTCTTTAAGAGTTTTTTATGTTAAAAAATATTGATATCTCCTTGTTAATTTTGGTTTCCCAATAACTAGTATCAAAACATTGTTAGAAAAAAATTTATTTGTGTCACTATTTAAAATTATTAATAGGTATGCAATTATCAATACTGTAGACATTACTGTTGAGGACCGTAGCAGTTCCACTGTAGCATCACTGGCAATTCACTATAACTACCAATATTAAGGGTAGTTACTATTGTGTAAGGCGTAACTGTTTTATAAAGCAATACTATGTAAGGTAGTTATTGCTACTAAAGTAAGTAATTATACCTAAGGGCTGATACTATTGTGAAAGACATCGCTATTTTATAGAGCAGTTTTGTGTAAGACAATTATTATTCTAAAAGGAGTGTAGTACTGTAGTAGGTATGGAACTATAGCAAATGGGTGTTGTAGCAAATACCGTAGAATTGAAGATGGCTAGCTAGAAAGTTGAGATCGAGAAGTTCAATGACAACAACAGTTTTCCCCTTCAACAAATGAGAATGAAAGATCTTCTCATCTAATAAAAAGTGCACAAAGCTTTATTGGGGAAAAAGAAAAAGCCTAATAATGTCACTAATGAACAGTGAGAGGATATGGACGAGATTGTAGCCAGCACCATTCGCATAAATATGTCAGATAGTGTCTTGCAAAATATTGATTCTAAGGAATGCAAAATAGCTAAAAAAATTTAGAAGACTCTAGAAAGATTGTACATGTCGAAGAATCTCTCCAATAAATTCTACTTGTGAAAGGAGTTGTACTAAATACAGTAGCCTGAAAACATAGATATGTTGCAATACTTGAGCAACTTCAATAGTATGATCTCTAAACTATCAAAGTTTAATGTGAATTTCACTGAAGAGGAAAAATTTGTATTGTTGATAGCAACATTTCCTTCATCTTATGATCATTTTATTACAACTCTCACTTATAAAAAAAAAATACTCTAGATTTTAAAGTTGTCTCTATAACTTTAATTTTATTTGAAAAACAAAATAAAGTGAGCAATGGAGAATCACAAACACGTGTTACTGAAAATATAGGGAGAAATAGAAATCAAAGTGAAAGAAATCATAATGACAAGTTTAGGGGGAGATCGAAATCGAAAGGTAAGAATTTCATCTACTATCATTGTAAAAAGCCAGGCCACATAAAGAAAAATTGTGGACCATTAAAATGAGAAAAGCAAGAAAAATAGTGATAAGAAGAAAGAAGACGATAATAACACAGTTGCAATAGCCATAAAGAACAAGGATGTTTCGTTTCTTGCTAATGAATGCTTACATGTTAGCGATACTATGGTTGAATTGGTGGTTGATTCAGGAGTTTTTTTCCACGTCACTCCAAATGCAAAAATATTTACCACTTATAGAGTTGAAGACCTTGGTTTGGTGAAGATGAGAAATTCATCCTGCTGTAAAATTATTGGAATTAGAGATGTTCGCATTGAAATTAATGCTACTTGTCAATTGACATTAAAATATATGAGGCATGTTCTGGAATTACGTCTCAATCTGATCTCAGTGAATGTTTTGCATAAATAAGGCTATTAAAATTATTTCAGTAATAATAGATGGAAACTCCAAAAAGAGTCATTGATTGTTACAAAAGGGAAACTTTTTTGTAGCTTGTACAAAACCTATAGAAAAGCTTGCAGCAACAATGTGAATGTAGTAGTTAATCCTTTACCAAATTTATGGCATAAGTGGCTCGGCCATATAAGTAAAAAGGGACTATTGATTTTTGTCAAAGAAAATTCCATTCTTTTGATGGAAGGTATTTTATTTAACTCCTGTGATTATTATTTATTTGGTAAATAACATAGAGTTTCATTTGATAGTCTTTCTATTAGAAAAGATAATATATTAGAATAAGTATATTCTGATGTATGTGGTCTTTTAGAAGTTGAATCCTTAGGAGAAACTAAATATTTTGTGAAATATATAGATGATGCTTCTAGAAAGGTTTAGTGTATTTGTTAAAGATGAAAGATCAAATGTTTTATATTTTTCAAAAGTTTCATACAATGGTAGAAAGAAAAACTGGGAAGCTTTTGAAGTGCCTTTGATAAATAATAGAGGCAAGTACACTTCACATGAGTTTAAATATACTGTTTTAAAGATGGGATTTGGCATGAAAAGATAGTTCCTGGTATTCTTCAACATAATGGTGTAGCTAAACGGATGAATCACACTATCATGGAAAAAGTTAGCAGTATGTTGAAAGCAGCCAAGCTATCAAAGCCTTTTTAGGGAGTAGTTGTCCAGACTACATGTTACTTGATCAACAAATCTCTATCAGTTCCTTTGGGATTAGACATTCCAAAGAAAGTATGGACTAGCAAAGATGTTTTTTATTCTCATCTGAAAATATTTGGTTGTAAGGCTTTATGCACATGCCAAAGGAACAACAATTGAAGCTTGACGACAAGGCAATTTCATTCATCTTCATAGGATACAGAGATAAAGAGTTTAGATATAGATTTTGGAATCCAGAAAAGAAAATAATCATGAGAATCGGAGATGTTGTCTTCTATGAAGATCAAATTGTTGAAGATTTCAATAGAGAGCGGCAACCTGAAAAATTCGTAATTGAACTGAGTTTTTCTCAACAATAGGTGACAGACAAAGAATCACGAATAGATGATGAAACCTAAATTCCACCTGATGATGATGATGATAATGATGATGATGATGATGATGAAGATAATTTTCCAACACAAGAGGATAACAATCAAGGGGAGAGTTCACGATTAGAGGAAGATGAACAACCCATGAAAAGGTCAACTAGAGAGAAGAAGTCATTTACAAGATACCCACAAGCAGATTCTGTTCTTGTCACTGAGAAAGGAGAGACAGAAAGTTTTCAAAAGGTGCTAACTCATAAAGAAAAAGAAAAATGGATGGAATCTATGAAGGATGAAATAAGATCCCTCTCGAAAAACAACACCTATGAGTTGGTCGAGCTTTCAAAAGGTAGAAAGGCCTTAAGAAATAAATGGATATTCAGATTGAGGTATGATGGGCGCGTTAATCTAGCAAAGTATAAGGCTCGACTAATTGTCAAAGGCGTTGAACAAAAGAAAGGAATTGACTTTAATGAAATATTTTCTTCGGTGGTGAAAATGTCCTTAATCACAGTAATCTTGAAACTAACAACTAGTCTACATCTTGAGATTGAGCAAATGGATATAAAAATTGTATTTCTTCATGGTGACTTAGAAAAAGAAATCTACATGCAACAATTTAAAAGTTTTGAAGTTAAAGGAAAAGAGCATCTAGTATGCAAGTTAAAGAAAAGTTTGTATAGTTTGAAGCAAGCACCGCGATAATGGTATAAGAAGTTTGACTCGTTCATGATACATCACGAGTATAAGAGAATTATAGTAGATTCATGTGTCTACATTAAACAATTTCTTGGTGAGGAATTCACTATTTTGTTGTTATATGTTGATGACATGTTGATAATTTGTTAGGATGCATAAATGATCAACCAACTGAAGAAAGAATTATCAAACTCTTTTATATGAAGGACTTGGGAGAAGCCTAGCAGATTTTGAGAATAAAGGTTATTTGAGATAGAATATTTAGAAGATTATGGTTATCACAAGGAAAATAAGTTGAGCTTATCTTGAACAGTTCAACATAAAGAACGCTAAACTAGTATCTTCACCTCTTGAAGCACAATTTAAACTCTTTAAGAAATCAAATCCATCTCCCAAGGAAAAACAAAAGATGTTGGTCACTCTTTCCTCTTCAGTTATTAGAAGTTTAATGTATGAGATAATTTGTATAAGGCCAAATATTGCTCATGCAGTTGAAGTTGTAAGTATATTTTTGGCAAATCTAGGAAAGAAACATTGAGAAGCTATCAAATGGATTTTCAAATACTCGAGGGATAAATCTACATAACGCTTGTGCTTTGGAAATAGAAAACCATCTTAAGAGGATATACAGATGCAGATATGGCAGGTGATCTCAATGGCCAAAAATTTACAACTGGGTATATATTTACTTTTGCAGGGGGAGTTGTATTGTGGCAGTCTAAATTGCAAAACTGTGTTGCTTTATCCACAACAGAAGCCGAGTATATTGTTGTTACAAAAGTTGAAAAAGAGATGTTGTGGCTAAAGATATTCCTCCAAGACTTAGGATTGAAGCAAGATAGGTGTATAGTTTATTGTGACACTCAAAATGTAATTGATCTAAGTAAGAACTCCACCTACCACTATCGAATAAAACATATCAACGTCAGATATCATTTGATTCGTGAAGCTCTTAAAAAGAAGTTACTACAAGTATAGAGAATTCACACCAATAAGAATGCTGCAGATATGTTAACGAAGCTGATTCATCGATATAAGCTTAAGTTGTGTTCCAAGCTTGCTGGGATGAGTTCGTCGTGTTGAAAACTATAATCCAATTCTTCCTTTTATAGGTTAAAAAGGAAGAGAATTGATGGGAATGTTTTTCAACCTATTTTGGTTGAAGTCCTTTGTCCCGATGCATGTAGAGTTTTTCATTACACATAAATTACATTTGACAAAGTTTAGCATGCAAATATTGACAATTGGGTGCATGCCTTTTTTTATTTTTCAACAAGGTTGAAAAATTGTTTTTCGGTGCATCTTGCGGAGGTGTAATTTACGCTAGAAGTCCTTTTCCCCACTCCTATAAATTGAAAATCCTAAATGTCTCCGAACACAAGCTAGAAAGGGAGAAAAATAGAGAGAGTAAGAGTGAGGGAGAGTAGAGAGAGTTTCAAAATAATTTTGTATTATTTTAAGTGTGTTTTTCAAATTTTATTGTAAAATTTGAGAGATTTTGTTGTACCTACTTTTTGATATAGTAGAGATTTTCTATGTAGGTGGTTTATGTCACCTCAGTGATTTTTTCTTTTAAGGGTTTTCCACGCTAAAAAATATTGATGTCTCGCTATTAATTTTGTTTTTATTATTTCCGTTGTATTTAATTTTTTCCAACACTGATGACCCAACCATGAGCAATATGATTGCTGCTATTTTGTAGAATTTCATGAGATGTTGCCTCCTACTTGCAATGTTAATACTTTTGCTCAAAGGTGACCATGTTTCCCACTCTTGGTAGCGAAGGAATTTGGGCAAAAGTGTCCTGAATTAAATTGCTTTCATTTGATATTACTTGCAAAAGAGGATTGCCGGAATGATCAAATTCACGGTATTTTTCCTTTAGCATATGTTATTGAGAAAGCCCTGTTCCAGGTAAATGCTGATAAAAGAATTTGTAAGCATAAGCACAACAAGCGCAAGAGCAAAAGTAGATTTTCAGGAAGACATGCGAGAGTTTAGTTAGCATACCTTTATCTAATATGGATATGTTTTTATGTTTTGTTATTGATACAATATTAATAGGATTGGGTTGTGTGTAATGTAATTTATAGTTGGCGTCATTAGTTTCTTAAATTTGCACAAAATTGTTATTTAAATTATTTTGTTACTATTTTGATAATTTAGTCTCACCATAGAGTTGTTTGTTTATGCAAAAGTTTGAGGTTTTGCTTTATCAGATTAGGCAATTCAATCAATTCTTTTTTATATTTTAAGTTGCTGCTCATTGCAATTAAATTTCCTATTATTTTCTGGTTGTCTTTTGCCTTTTTCTATAGGAAAATCTGCTATCACAGTTTTTTCATAATATTTCAAGAGCTCTACAAACGCTCGTACACATGCTAAATAGGGGCAATTATACGGTAGATTTTCTAGACACACAAGGAAATTTTGCTTCTAAGATATCTCTTAGCATTGCTTTCGTGTACGCTTTGTAGGTTTACCTCCGGCTTCTAAACGACATGACGTTATGTAACACTCTTGCGAAACGACATGTCATTGGCCATTTGCTAATTACTATACAAACCACCGTTGATTTAATTCCAACCAACCAGTAATTAAATTATAAAAGAATAATTGTTAATCTCGGACAAAATGAAAATAAATATTGAAATTCCAAAAATGATTCGATTTCTTATAAAACAAAACAAGAAATCTCTCGAAAGACCTGCAAATCAGAAGAAGTACAAAGTCACTTCACTCGGCCTCTGGCATCCTGAAAAATAAACTGAGGCCCACCACCGTTTCAGACAGCGAACCCAAATCAGATCCGCCTGACCCACTTCTTCATCAATAAATTACCTTATCACCTTCAACACCTGTCACACCATAGCCTTTTCTCTCTTCGCCTCCACTCTTTCTTTTGGCTTCCTCACACTTTTCTTTTTTCCGTTTTCGTATCCCGTCCATTCCATTTCATTTTTCATCCCAGGAAACACAAATCCCAGAAACAAAATGTCGAAAGTTCCCCTGGATTTAATAACCGACGCGTTTTATCAGTTACCTGTAAAAGCTCTGTTGCGTTTCAGGTGTCTTTCGAAACCGTTGTGTTCTATAATCGACGATCCAGATTTCATCAAACTTCACCTGAACCATTCCATTTCAACGAAATCTCGTCTCAGTTTGATTCTCAAAGGTTTGCATCTTTATTCAGTGGACCTTGATTCTCTCGAGAAAGCTGTCCCTTTTAACTACTACCCGGAGAGTATTTGGACTGGTACCGAAGTATTTGGTTCATGCAATGGGTTGCTTGCTTTATCTAATTCTGAACAAGATATCGCTTTGTTTAATCCCGCAACTAGAAAGTTTTATAAGCTGCCGGTTTCTTATATTGATATGCCTCAAGAATCTTGTATTCGGGGTTTTGTGTTTTATGGTTTTGGTCACGATTTTATTAATGATGATTATAAAGTTGTGAGAATGGTACAGTTTAAGAAAGATGAGGATGATAATTTGGGTTGGTTTATTGATTATGAAGTTAAGGTTTTTAGTTTAAAAACTAAATCTTGGAGAAGGATTAAGAACGTACCAAATTATCTTCGTTTTATGTTTCAATTTTATTACCATCTTTTGCATAGAAGAGGTTATGCTGTGTATGCTAATGGTGTTCTACATTGGGTTTCACCTCGTAGGTCTGAGTTTGGTATAGATAATATGATAATTGCCTTTGATCTTGGGGTTGAAGAGTTTCGTGAATTGCCACAGCCTGATTTAAGTGATTTTGCCAAAGATTTTGTGTTGGATGTGGGCGTTCTAGAGGGCCACTTGTGTGCTGTTTGTAATTATGATCTAGTTAAACTTGATGTATGGATGATGAAGGAATATGGGGTGAAGGAATCATGGACTAAGTTGTTTTCAATCGAACGGGGTAGAACTATGAATCCTTTGAGGTTCTTGAGACCTTTAATTCATTCAAATCGAAAAGATGGTGATAAGATTCTCTTGGAATTGAATGGTGAAAAGCTTGTATGGTATGATTTCAAAAGGAAAAAACTGAAGACTCTGATTATTAGTGGTGGTCCGGATTCATTTGTGGCATGCATATATGTGGAAAGCCTCATTCCACTCGATAATGGCAGCTGTAGAATTGGTAAGAAGAAGCCACGAGAGATAGAGGAAAAGAAGAAACAAATTAGGAAGAAGAGGTGATATAACATCAACGCATTTTAGTTTCTTTTACTGAAGCTATTTTCTTAATATTTGTAATGTCATTATCACTGTAGAAACATTTCTTAATATTTGGAAAACGTGATAAGATTAACTCTTAGCTTCCTTAATTTCTCTGGTGAATTTCTAGAAATTTTAACGAGTGTGAGATATATTATGCTGCGTTTTCGTCACTATATCTTGTTTGACATAAATGTCTTTTGTGTTCCTCGCAGGGATGATTTCCTATCAAAAGGATTCAAACTGGTTCTATAATCAATTAACATGCCCAATATGAACAAAGTGAGAAGAGAGGTGAGTTAATAAGTTGTGCCATCATCTTTAGTTTTATGCATGCTTGTTAGCTACAATTGGTGCTTCTGAATTTTCCTTAATCTAGCTAGGAAAAGGAAACTAAAATACTTATTGCATTATGTTGAGAGAATTTCTGCTTATTAATTCTTTCAATATCACTGAAGTAATCAATTCCATTATCTCTACTTTTAACTTTCTTAGGATGATGTAGTGGGGTGTACTGCAATCAAGCATGAGCATACGACAATATCACAAGCGCAAGGGAAATGGTAAAGAAGAATGCTTCTTTAACACACATAACAGTTATATGATCAGAAGAACTGCACTAGATTTTGTTTGCCTCCACGAGTGCCTAACCGTGTTTTTGTTTTAGATAGTCTAATGAGAATCTTTGACTAATGTAAGAGCTTCCAATAAAAGACAAAAAATAATTTGTCTTCGAAGGTTGTAACAGTTACATGCTGAAGAGCAAATTTTATTCTACCTTGGATGGATCATTGTTCAAAAGTTTTGTGAATTCAAGGGAAGAGCAAAAATCTTCACTATTTCTCTTTAATGATTCTGAGTTCAGCATTGGATTAGTTTTTGAAGTGCTAACTTTAAGTTGTCACTGATGCTAAGTAAAATCCTTCAAGAAACAATTGTAAGATAGCATGAAGATGTTTTCAAAATCATAAACATCAGGTTGGTTTCGGGTGCTTTTGCTTTCTGGGTGTGACTTAATATGCGGCAAGTAATTCCACATTGTGATTGATCCTCAGGCTAGATATCAAAAGCCATGTGGCGTTTGATATTTCCTTTTCCCCTCTCTTCATATGCCTAAGAAATGAAACTGAAGTTTTTGCTGTCCTATCTCTTCTCCGGCGACGCGGGAGCAGAATCATCGCGGGGCTGATGCCAAACCAACTGAAATTAGTGCAGCATTCAGGATTGATGTAGTAGGATCTTATAAACCGATGTAACACTTGTTAAGTTTGTTCCAGTATCCAGCAGATAGATGTGACATGACATGTAATGAAAATTGACTTGACACTTGACTTGACCATTCAAAATCAAAGAGAGTTGTGCTGATATCTTTCATCCCCTGCTCGAGCCCCACTTGGCTTGGCCCTAATGAGATCCTTTTGCTTTTAATGTTTTCATCCAAAGTACGGGAGCAGATACATTTTAAGTTTATTTCGCATTTATTGTAAAGAAATACTTTGAAATATTAAATAAATTCATATTATAAAATAATATACTAGTTCATTTTTTATTTTGACGAAAGCTCTAAGCACATTGATTTGAATCTCGTCTATCAGCTAAGCTAATTACGAACGTTAATCAATTTTTTAATTTTAATTAACAAGATGAGATCAGGTGCCGAATTACTAAAAATACCCGCGTATGTTTCATAATAATAGTATATTGTTATTAAATCATTGACATTTTCTTCAAGTCAACCAATTTGTCTTTGCCCTGGCTTCATTGGTCTCCACCTGTCAATCGTCATTCTTCTTAGTCCGCTTCTCACCCTTGCAGTCTGGCGTAGTGCTGTAATGGTTGAAGATCACGGACCAGAATCACCAGGTGGGCTTAACGAAAAAGTCCAAAATATAGCTCAAACCAATCCACTTTTTACTTCACTTTTCCTGCATTAGAAGACAGAAACGTGGTGGTACAGAAGCTACTTCATAACAGTTACTGTGCTGGTCAAACAATTAGCTGTCAAAGCAAAAAATGATGCATGTTGTATGATATGATTGTGCCTTGCGTTTAGATTAAAGTAGACAAAATAGAATTGTAAATTAGACAATTTTTTACTTTACTTTTGCCTAACATAAAAGGCGACATTTACATCGTTAAGCTGCCTTTTACCAAAATGAAAAGAATACTATTTTTCAAAACTCTGTCATTTCTTCGGAGCCACCCAAAACCAGACCAAAAATGTCGAAAATCCCACTTGATATAGCCGCCGATATCTTATGCAGACAACCGGCCAAAACTCTCCTGCGTTTCAGATGCCTTTCCAAAACATTTTGCTTCTTAATCGACGGTCAAGATTTCATCAAGCTGCTTCTAAACCATTACATTTCAACCAACTCCAATGTCAGCCTCATTCTCAAAGTTTTGCATCTCTACACTTTGGACTTTGATTCTATGGAAACCCCAGTTCGACAATTAAACCACCCTTTGAATATGGACGGTGAGACTGAAGTACTTGGTTCTTGTAATGGTTTGATTGTTTTACGTAATTCTGAGCAAGATCTTGCGTTTTATAACCCATCAACTAGAAAGTTTAAAGCACTTCCCCCTAGTGATATTAACCCACCGAGTGATTGTTGTGTTTCTGGTTTCCTTTTTTTATGGGTTTGGGCACGATCAAATCAACGATGATTATAAGCTTGTTAGAATGCTGCAGTTTAGAAGAAATGAAATTGATGATTTCTGGTGCTCTTTTGAAGTTAAGGTTTATAGTCTGAAGACTGATTCTTGGAGAAGAATTACAAATTTGCCTAAATATCTTCGACATTTGTTTCGGTTCTTTTATCATCTTATGTGTAGGAGAGGTGTTGGTGTGTTTGCTTGTGGTGCTTTGCATTGGGTGGCCCCCAGGGACAGTGGGTTGGATATCATTGTGGCTTTCGATCTGGGGACTGAGAAGTTTCATGAATCGCCAATGCTGGACTATGCTAACAATGATGACGTTGGCCATGGGCGAATTCATTTGGATTTAGCAAATTTGGAGGGATGTTTATCTGTTTTTTTTGTTACTACGGCTTTCTTTATGCTGATGTGTGAATGATGAAGGAATATGGAGTTAAGGAATCTTGGACTAAGTTGTTATCAGTTCAACAGTCTAGCAAAGTAAACGGTTTATCATTTTCAAGACCTTTGGTTTATTCAAAGAGTGGTGATAAGGTCCTCTTGGAATTGAATAGCGAGAAACTTGGGTGGTTTAATTTGGAGAAGACAACTTTCAGGAGTGTGAAGATTAGAGGTCTTCGTCAGGATTCATTTGGTGCAGAGATTTGTGTGGGAAGGCTTGTTCCTCTAAATGATGGTGGCGGCCGTGGAATCCGTGGCATGAAGCATAGGGAGCAAGAGGAGAAGAGAAAGAAAAATAACAAAAGGAGGTATATATAATATAACAACAAAAGCTTTTTTAAATATTCAATTTACCTTTGGCTCCATATATATTTACAACTTACTGTTTTAAACTATTTTAATATTTTTTATCATTGTTGTTAAAAAATTTTTTGTTCTTCAATCGACGTGGTAAGATAAAAAGGTATGTTATCAGTTGGTATCTCTTATTTTGTTGCATCTCTTAGATTTAGCAATAGAGTTACGCCACTACACTTCGTGCAAGAGGCAAACTATCTTCGCGATCTAGCAATGTTAATGTTAATGTTAATTTTAATTTGATAGTCTATGATATTATAATCTCTTCTACATGTTGATTTTTCCATAGTACTCATGTACGGCTCCTTGTTTTACTCAGGGACGATTTCTTGTCGGAAGGGTTTAAGCTGTTTTTATAATCATGTATAAAACAATATAGATGTAGTTGTTGATTTGTTGCAGTTTTCCTGGTGTGGATACTTTGAAGCAGTTGAGAATTTTAGCCAAGGGAAGTGGTGAAGAAGAAAAGGCCAGTGCATATTTCTAATAGTATTCCGCTTACGTTGAAGAATGATATATAGATAGTTTTAAGTTGTAAGGCGCAGATTAGGTTCAATTCAAATATATTGTTCATACACGGAGAACTGCTCACAACTTTTTACTTTTGTCGCAAGCACAGTGAATGAAAGTCGCCATGGTTTTGAGGGTTGCCAGCGTGCTATGTTTGTCTTTCACAATCTAGAGATGGAAAAATCATCAACTATGAACCATGGTCTTTAAAATCAAAACTGAAAAATTGCAGCTCAGCAAATGGATGTTCAAAGATGTAGTGTAGAAATTGGATGCTAGCCGTTGAAGTAGGACGATCTGCATTATGTTTATGTTTATTTGTACAGAAAATGCAATAAAAACAATAGGATGATCTGCCATAACATAATGGAAATGCTAGAAAATTAAAGGATTTTAACCATGGAAAATGGTGCATAGTGCTTCCAAAACCAAAAAGTGCTAAAAATGGCAAATTATTATTGTTATTATCATTGCATTGTAAGTGTGAAAGAAGGGTTTAGTTAGAATAACAAAGAATGGCAATTACGTTACACTGACACACCACCATTTGTATGGAAAATAGTTAAGACTCTGTTAGAAGCAAAGTAACTGCTTTTTCGCTTTCCTAGTCTTTTTATGGTAATTACGTGCTTAGCTTAATGCCTTATGGGAAGGCTCCATTTCCATATTTGCACAAATGTAATCGACAACAGGTGTTTTTGGTTTCATCCTCAAGCTAGGAATCAGCCGATGTGTTCGTGTTTAAGAATAACATCATCAACCCATCTTTGAGTGACTTAAGTTCTAATTTTTATTCTTAATTTTATGTTTCAAGCCTGAATTGACTAAAGTGAGCACGGCAAACCAAACCGAGTGCTTGAGAAATTATGGCACAATTAGTTTAATAATGCAAGAATTTATTTTTTTGCAACTGAAGTGTTTTGACTTATAACTCATTCACTGGTATTTTCCCCAATTATAATGAAATCTAGCATAAGAGTGTGAATAATTTATTTATTAACTTCTAAATATAGAAGTGTTTGCCCTAATGTATTATTGTGAGTTTAGACAAGGGGTAAAATGGGTACAAGGGAAAAACTTGCCGTGATGAACTTCCCAAAAGAAGCCTGGCTCCATTTGGATGACTCCTTTAGTTTAGTTAGCGAAGTCGAAAGACACATCAAAAGTTTGATTCTGTAAAAAAGATAGGAAAACAATTTTTAGAATAATCGAAAGTAAAGTTAAAAATCTTGTTAAGAGTTTTTATAACAATCGTTAAAAATAATCGAAACTTAGTTATAACAATTAAAAGGTTGAAAGTTGGTAGATAACATTTTCTTCATGTATTTTCATATATTCTTCCTTGAGGTTCAAGTATTTTCATTTATTCTTTCTTGTAAAGATAATTTTCTTCATGATTCCTTAATTTTTATGTCAACTTTTTTTACATTTATAAACAATATTAACATTTCATAAACAGATAGAATATAAACTGCTTTTTTTAATAATTATGTAAATGAAAACATATTAATTCGTATGATTTAGTTCTTCTTAAAGTACAAAAATTTAAATACTTAACAAACCCATAATAATCTATATACAAATAATTTATACATATTCATTCTCATAATTTGATGATGTTAGATAATTTCATCCAAAAAATAAAAATAAAAGAATATATTCATGTAACATGATACAAATAAAAAAGATTTGTTGTATATATATATATATATATAAAAAATTTAATAAATAAAAATGACACATGTAAATTATTTATAAATCGGTACAAACTAATTAACATTATATAATTAAAAGAATGATATTTTAATTATGTTATGTCACATCAATTTATAAAAATGAGTTATACACGCAACTAAATGTATATAATAAATTTATTAATTAAATATTTCCTTTAATAAAAATTGAGATGTTGACATTTTCCTCTCTGATGTTTGGCTTAATAAGTAAATACCCTCATGATGTTTGAAAAAAGACATATACCTTCCTGACATTTGAATAAATAGGCAAATACCTTAAACTTTTATTTCGTTAGTTGGTCGGTTAGTTTATTATTATTTGTATCCCTCATCTTTTATATAATAATACTTTGATATATATTTTATTTTAACATAACACTTTACTCCCTATTTTAATATTTTTCACAATATAATTTTTTTAACTATAACAATTTAGTTCATATTTAATATTTTTTCATAATATACTCCAAACTAAATATATTTTTAATTTGTTATTTCAATAAAAAATAAAACTAAAATATTATTAAAAAATTTAAATAATGAGTTAGATTAAACTCATATTAAAATATTTTAAACTCATATTAAAATATTTATATCTTTTTTTTTTTTTCTTTTTTTGCAATAAATTTGATATTTAATTGTTAAAAGAATTTTGAAATATATTTTAACATTTTATTCTTATATTAATATTTTCATTTAAAAGATTATATTAAATTTATTATATTTTCTTGAGAAAAATTATGAAAATAGAAATAAAAAAGTAAAAAAAAATTAATATCATTTGTTAATAGAATTAGTAATTAAATATATTTTATATTCTTATTAACCAATATAATTTAATTTTAATTAAAAATAGAAAAAGAAGAAAATTTTTGATTATTTTTATTTGTAATATATATATAACATGTATTTATTATTTATATTTTCATTTATATTTTCATAAATTTTTAATATTTTTTCACAATATATTCAAGAATAAATAAATTTTTTAATTTGTTATTTTAATAAAAAATTTTAAAAAATACAATTATTAAAAAAAATTTAAATAATGAGATAAGTCATACTCATACGCTAAAATATTTCTAATATTTTGCTTTTACTTTTATAATAATAAATATTTAATTATTAAAAAATTTAATTGAAATATTTTTTAACGTTTTATTTTTACATGTAATATATTTATTTAAAAAATTATGCAAAATTTATTATATTTTTTTAAAAATATATAAAAATATAAATAATAAATACATGTTATATATATATATATTACAAATAAAAATAATCAAAAATTTTTCTTCTTTTTCTATTTTTTAATTAAAATTAAATTATATTGATTAATAAGAATATAAAATATATGTAATTACTAATTCTATTAACAAATGATATTAAAAATTTTTTTACTTTTTTATTTATATTTTTATAATTTTTCTCAAGAAAATATAATAAATTTAATATAATTTTTTAAATAAAAATATTAATATAAGAATAAAATGTTAAAATATATTTTAAAATTCTTTTAACAATTAAATATCCAAGTTATTGCAGAAAAAAGAAAAAAAAGATATAAATATTTTAACATGAGTTTAAAATATTTTAATATGAGTCTAATCTAACTCATTGTTTAAATTTTTTTAATAATATTTTAGTTTTTAAATTTTCTATTGAAATAACAAATTAAAAATGTATTTAACTTTGAGTATATTATGAAAAAAAATATTAAATATGAATTAAATTGTTATATTTAAAAAATTATATTATGAAAAATATTAAAATAGGGAATAAAGTGTCATATTGAAATAAAATATATATTAAAATATATTAAAAATATGAGAGATATAAATGATAATAAACTAACCGATCAATTAACAGAAATAAAAAATTCAGAAATTATTTATCTATTTATTTAAATATTAAAAAAATATCTATTTTTTCTTAAATATTAAAAGTATTTCCCTGTTAAAGCAAACAAAGGGAGAAAAAATGTCAATACCCGTAAAAATTTTAACCACAAAGTATTAAAGAATTTCACATGACAAATTTATTAATGCAAAATACCTAAACAACTTTAAATAAAGGTTGAGTTAGTGATAGATATGCTTTTTACTTTTAAATAAGAAAATTAAATTACAAAATTGAAAGTGGGTCCCAAATATGAAGTAATTCTTCCATTTCCTCGTCCCAAGTGGAACGGCGGGTGCATTTACCTCTGCCTTTTCTACCACCTTCAATTTCCTACAATAATAAATTTCCTCCTGAAATTACCAAAATATTCCTCACTTCCCTTCAATTTACACTTGCTGACCTTCCCGTCTAACGATAAGTTTCCCCCACTTCACAATTTCTAACCCTCGTTCCATTTTCTTACAGCAGAAAAACGTGAGCTTGAAAGCGATGGCAAATCTTCCTCAGGACATAATCGCCGACATACTAAGCCGGCTAGAAGTCAAACAGCTTCTATGTTTTAGGTGCGTGTCCAAAACATGGCGGAAACTAATCGACGGTCCAGATTTCATTAAACTTCATCTCACCAATTCCATCAGTTCCAGCTCCAACCAACTTCTTATCCTTAAACACTCCAAAAATCTTTACTGGGTAAGTTCCGATTTACTAAATTTCGCTTCAGTGCTCGATCATCCTTTGATGTGTTACAACCACAGTGTTAAACTGCTCGGTTCTTGCAATGGGTTGCTTTGTATTTCCAATATAGTTGATGATATTGCTTTTTGGAACCCATGTACGAGAAAGCACCGAATTTTACCGTATTTATCGCTGGAGCATAAGAAATTTTCGGGTGCTTCTGTGTATAGTTCTTCTGTATATGGGTTTGGGTATGATTTGATTCATGATGATTATAAGCTAGTTAGAATTACTCAGTTTTGTGGTGTGCAAAATGAACTTTTCGAGTCTGAGGTTAAAGTTTTTAGCTTGGTAAGAAATTATTGGACAAGGATTAGAGATATGCCATATGTTCTTCGATGTCCGGAAACAGATGGAGTTTATGTTTGTGGTGCTTTACATTGGGTAGTGAGAAGGAATGTTAAGTTTGAGGAGTGTAACATTGTCGTGGCATTAGATTTAGCTGCCGAGGACTATAAAGAGCTGTCGCTGCCTAAGTTTGAGGGTAAGAATTTTGTGGAGGTGGGAGTGTTGGGAGGTTGTTTGTCCGTGGTTGCAAATTATGCGAAATTTCGCTCTGATGTATGGGTTATGAAAGAGTATGGAACGGAGAATTCATGGATTAATTTGTTTTCTGTGTCGCAAGAACAACTGGTTGGACCTTTGAGAGCTATAAGGCCTTTAGGTTACTGTATGGGTGGCAATGAAGTTCTCTTAACGGAGTATACTACAACGAACCCATTACGGTATGATCTGAAAAAGAATGTGGTTAAGGATATTAGGATCCGTCATGCACCCTACAGGTATAATGTGGAGACTTGCTTGCAAAGCCTTGTTTCGATCAATGTGAATAGAGGAAATAACCAAAGGAATCAGGTAGCAGGAGACTATGCAAAGAATGTAAAGAAGAGGTAAACAACATCAAATTTGTACATCTGATATTTTCTATTTTCTTTTTCCTCTTTATTAGCTTCATTATATCTATGTTGACCTCATTTTGTTATAGCCAATGGTTTAATTGGCTAAATGATTGATATATAATTTCTGCTAATTGAGACTTTATCCTTTTAGCTTGTTTGGTTCAAAGTATATTTGTGAAGGCAAGATTTAGGTTTTTCTTTCTCCGTGGAATAATTATGGAACAAAATTAGAAGAGAAATATTTTTATACTTTCTGTGGGATGGTATCATGGATTAATTGCCCTTTTTTTTTTTTTTTGGCTCAGGGATGATTTCTTGTCAGTGGGGTTCAAATTGATTTTGTAGTCAAACATAAGAAGAAAAGAGGCAGTTGGGCAGAGGTAATTGTCTGGCTTTTACTATACATTATTCTTTTGTATGTTTAATAAAGTTTATTCTTTTATTTTTATATTCCTCTTATTAGTTAATTCAAGCTTGGTGTTAACTTTTATGTACAAACCAGTGCAGGGCAGGCTGACAGAGTATTCTAGAAATAATAGAGTAAGAAACCCAATTCAGTGAGTTATTTGTCAAATTTATCAAGCTATGGAGATTGATGAGTTTATTTGTGTCTCTCTCTCTTCCTCTGCTCCTAATTTCTTATAATTTTAGTGATTTCATTTACTAGGACTTAGCGAAGCTTATGTGAATTTCAGAACATAGTTGCAAGCTCAAATAATTTTTTGTACAACATGGTTGAATTTCTTCATATAGGATTTTTAGATATGAATTATGTGGTGGATACAATTGTAAAATGATATTATTCTCTTTGCTCTATCTTCAACATAGGACTGTGGATTGCTTCTTGCTCATTGCTCTGCAAAAGACAGCAAGTTTTTCAGAAATAGACAGTCTAAAGTCCTAGTTCTGTGCAACTAGGTTGTCAAATGGTGCTGCTCTGGAACTATCTTAAGCGGCAGTCTGTGTGTCTTTCTATGACTTTCCAGCTTCTGATGCTCTCCTCTGCATCACTCTCTTCTCTTACTGCCGTATGTGGTTTTTATTTGTTTCAGTAGATGTATAATAATACTTAGAACTAAAAATACAAATACGTGTACTGTAAGAATTATTTTCAAGAATCAGCCAACTTTCATAGTTGCTATAACTAATGCTTACTGTTGTTAGAAGCTACTTTCAATTCTGAAAGAGCTTGGGGAAGTTTGTAATATTTGTAACCTTATAATTGAATTCGCAGGTGCCTTTTTATGGCAGCTACAAGCTCTCGGCTCAAATTTTAAGAAGCTAACAGATTAGCCTTGTGAATATGGTTTAGGCAACGAAGATTTAGGTTTCGCAATGAGCAGAGATTTTAAGCAATGGATTATGGAAATAAGTTCAGATTGTAAATGATGATTACAAGGTCATGAATTGAAAGGGATATTCCCACCTACCTAACCTGAGGTTTCGCTTGGTTTAGTTTGGTGTGATTTGGTTAATTGCCCCTTTGATGGCGTAAATGTTAAAATAGTCAGTTATCTCTTCTCCACTATGGACTTTTAACACTGATTGTTTGACTAAATATAATGAAAGGTGTTTTTGTTATTTAAGAAAAAAATTAAAAAATAAGAATATTACTATATACCCCGACTTTGGGAGAAATAACAAATATTTATAGATTTTTGGGTGTGTTAGATATTTTAAATTTTAATTAACATTTATTTTTTTAATTTACATTTAAAATTTTGTTAAAAATATATAAATATAATTCAGTTAAAAATTTTATCTTAAATATAAATAACAAATATTTGAATGAATTAAATATTTTATTTATCAATAATATTTTTAGTTTATTACTTTATTTTTTACCATTTTTTTATTTTTTTCTCTATTTGGAACAATTTTTTCACATAATTTATCTTTTTTATTTATTTTATCATTTTATTTTTTTTTATCATTTAAATTGTTAATTCATAATTTATTTTTACTCACAATATATAGTAAGTCATCTATCATATGAAAAAATAATATACATATTAATATAATTTATTAAAAATTATTCAATTTATGAATTATTGTGTCAATATAATTAAATTTGAAATATATTTAATACTTAAGAAAACCATATCTATCAACATATTAGCTTCAAATTTTTTATTCTTATAAAACAAATAACTTAATATTTATATTCAAAAGTTTAAAATAAAAACAAAACATATCAATTAAATTTATATTTTAATAAAATTTATATTTCAGTTATATTCAGACTTCAAATAAAAGAAACAAATAAACACTACCTTAGTTATAGTTGCATATATTAAGATATTATCATTTTAATCTCTAAATTTAAGTAAATTAATAAAATATAATATTTTTTATTTTATAATTAACTATCTATTGCCATCATTTCCAACATATTATATTAGGGACTGAAATATAAAAGTTAAAAGGATTTGTTTTATTTTAGTATTTTAAAAATTTTAGAAATAAAATAAAATTTATTTAAATTTAAGTGTTAACAATAAATTTATACAAATTTATATGGTAAAATACTCTTTACCTTTTTAATTTTTGGATACTAATTTAGTATATAATGATTATAAAAAAAAAATTTAAAAATGAATTATTTTATTTAATATATATTCGATCTTGAAAAAATTGAAGCAAGTTGACGCGGTGTTATTACAAGAAACAAAAAAAAATATTGGTCCGGTTTGTGCAGTCTATGGAACAAGCGTGCAAAAATATAAAATCTATTTTATTATTAGATATTTAATATTAATTAGATTCTGAGTCGGTGGTAAACAAAATCCCAACAAAATTTTTACTATCACATCATGGATTTTCAAATATTCTCATGTTTCCATTTTTTTAATATTTTAATATATTTATTTATTAAAATTATTAAATTTCAATTATAAATTTATGTCTTATTGATAGTATTTGAGAAGACAAAAAAATTTAAGCTTTAATGTCTTATTGATTTCTTCGAAGCACATTATACGTTTGAAAAAACTATGATGTTTGTCTACCAAGGTTCAAAATCATCAATCACTTACAATTCATGATTTTCTTTTCATTTCTCCACAATTTTTCAAAAACAAATACAACTTTCTTGGAAAAAGAATCAAAATAATAAATAAGTAACCAAATTCAATAGAATCAAACAATACCTTGTACAATATTATGTGCAATAAAATTTTGAACAATACTATGTACAATAAAATTTAATTGAAATTAATATAGCAAGTTTTAGGTCTCAATTTATTTTTCATACTATCAATTTGACTATAAAATTTTTTTTGAAGTTTCTTTAATTTCACCTTAATTTCTTGTAGATACATGACATAGAAAAATAAATAAAAATAGAAAAAAGCTTATTGATATGTTTCTAGAAATAAAAAATTAAAAAAAAAAAAAAAAAAAGCTATATTTGGTATATAGAATTTGTGCTCTTTTGAGGTAAATTGCGAAAATTAAATGTGGGTGGGGAGGGCAAATCTGAAAGCCTTGCATTCACACGAGACAAAATCACTATCCTCATAAATGGACTTAACTTATGGATTCAGTACAATCAAATCTGCCTAGATATCCTCCAATTTCATTACACATCCCAGATTTTTATTTAATACATACGCCATTGCCAACTGTAATTTTCTCTACACTGTTCAAATCCTTCCCCATATATACTTTTCGTTCTCTCTTTTGCTTTTTCACAGAATCCAAACAGAAAAAAAAAAAAAAAAAAAAAAAAAGCAGCAATTAAAATGTTCAAGAAAAGTTCAAACTTATTCCCTCATGTCTCAGCAAATTTACCCACCGATTTAATCACTGATATTTTCAGTAGACTTCCTGTTAAGTCGCTTTCCAGATTCAAAAGTGTGTCAAAATCCATATATGCATTGATTCATAATCCAATCTTTGTTAAGAAACATCTCAGTAGAGCAAAGAAAGCAGACCCAAATCTTATCCTGAGGAATGAATTCAAGCTTATGTTCGTCGGCGTTGATAAAGAATCCATCAGCAAAGCTCAGAGAATCCAACTACCCTTTGCAATATTATCTCTCGAAAATGTTGAGATTTCAGGTTCATGCAATGGCCTGATTTGCATGTCAGATCAACAATGCAATGAAGATATATTTCTTTACAACCCATCAACAAAACTGTACAGAAAACTTCCCGTTCCGAAATTCGATGTTCCCACCATTGAAACTTCCTGTTTTACCTCGTTAGGATTCGGATATCACCAAGCAGAGGATGACTATAAGGTATTAAGATCCGTTTACCTTTACGACAAACCTTTCGCTGACATTGATTCTTATGAATGTGAAGCTAGGGTTTACTCTTTAAAATTTGATGAATGGAAGAAAATCGGAGCTATCCCATTTCACATCAGCTCTCGAGCTGCGGTGCCGTTTCGGGATGAGTTTCTCATCTGGAAAGCGTCGCGAGGGCTCGGAAGGGGAATGTCTGTACTGGTGGTTGCATTTGATATGAACAAAGATGAGTTTGTGGAAATCCAGCAGCCTGAAGTGAAAGACAAAAAGAACGAGTTCCAGATTGAAGTGGGTGTGGTTAACGGAGAATTTTCGTTATTTCATATGTGGAGATCTGAGAGAGTTGAGATTTGGACGATGAAGGAGTTTGGTGTGAAGGATTCGTGGAGGAAACTGTTTGTGATCGGAAAGGAAATGATTTTGGATGAGTTTTTCGTGCATTTGAAACCTGTTTGTTTGATGAAGAATATTAATGGGAAAATTCTGATCGAAAAAGGCGAAGGAGAATTGATTCTGTACGATTTCCAGAAAGAAATTGCTGAAGACTTCAACATCAAAGGAGCTCCCAGATGGTTTTCTGTGTACACTTGCGTTGGTAGCCTGGTTTCACCTTTCAGTAGCAGTCCTGATATCCTGAAGTTGCTGGACGACGAAGATCAAAATCACAGAGAAATCAATATGAATGATGTATGAGTCCATGAATAATAGTAATTTATTTCATTTGTGAAATTAGTTTTTTCTTTTTAGCTTCTTTTATTCCTAAAGTTCTTTATTCCCTATTGACCCAAAAAAATTATTAATAAAAAATTTTATAGTTGTTTGTGTCATTTTGGATACCATCGTTTTTCTGGTATGAATTTTCATTTGATTGATGACAAATTATGATATAAATCATATGTGAAAATTTACAAAGTCATTGTGGTTATTTCCTCAAGTTTTCACATATTCGATGTCTTGATCAAATATGTCGTATTTATTATTAGAGTTTAAGATTAATTTAATTTAAAAATGAATGATTGTTCCTTACATATATATGATTAAATTAAATATGATAATTTTTAAATATAATCACCTTCTAATATCAACTTTTTTCATCTTATTGATAAATAAAAAATCATGACATCACAACATTATTAATAATAATAATATGAGTTAATTATCATATATTTTGAAGTCATCGTGTTCATTAAACTCTCATGAAACATGATCATTTGAGATCCTTTGATTTTCAACCCATTTCAAAAAGTTTAGTTTAGGCCAATTTACATTTAGTCAAATAATTATTTATTTTTTAAAATATTAATTTCTCATGATACGTTACAATTAATCACTCCCACTTTAATTTGTTTCATATGTATTTCAGATAATTTCCTAAATTTGAATGAGGAAATTACCATTATATATATATATATATATATGTATGTATGTATGTATGTATGTATGTTGTATGTAGGTATGTATAAGGTTAAATTTGGGTTTTCATGTACATATATATAAAGATACATATATATCAGGATTCATTAACAACTCATTGGCATGATGAAATTTATTATATATATAAACTTTATCCTCTCATCTAATTATGCATATGAATCATGGCTTTTGTTGGCTAAAATGAAATGATCACTCAATTATTAAATGCTTTCAATATCACATTAATATAATATACTATATATACCTTGAGTTTATTTAAAAAAAATTATTATGTATTGATTATTAAAAAAGAAAGAAAATTAAAAACAATTTAATACACAGTTTTATTTAAATTTATTATTATTATTTTAATTTAAATAAATAATTTTTAATTTCTAAAGTTTTTCAAAAATAATAAGATAAAACAAATCCTTTTAAGTTTAAAATTTTAGTCTTTAATATATCATATATAATGGAGACTGAATTGTTAATAATAAAAAAGTATATTCTTCTTTTATTATTTTCACTAAATTGAAAGATTAAAATTATAACATTTTAAATTTAAGAGTATTTTTCTTTTTTTCTTTTTAAATTTAGGAAAGATAAAAAGTATTTGCTATTTTTCTAAAAGTTAGGTAACCATTACAATATCCCCATATTTTATAATTAATTACCATTAATATTTTTTACCTTTATATGGTATGAAACATGTAAGATAGATAGCTAAATTTGGTTTGGATTTTAATAAAAAATGAAAACACATCAAATTTATGGAATTTTGTTAGAATAAAAAAAATATCACAGATATATCTATTTTTTAAACAATATTTATTTTGTGATTTGGTAATCTTATCTTATTGTGAGCATTCATAATAATATAAATCGGAAGAGGAATAAACAAAGAGAGAAATAAAAAAAACATATTAGCTACTACCTTCATATTGATACTATGAAATATTGAAAATAACGTTTGAAGAGTTCAACATTTATTTGTTAATTAGGTTTGAACAATTCAATTTATTAATTTTATTATTTTAACATTAAATATATTTTTTTCTCTGAAGTTTAATTTGCTAAACTTTTTATTAAATTAAATTATATCAAATTATTTTTTATTGTGTTTGCATAATTATTTTCCGTTCATTCATTTATTAACCTGAAAGAAAATGTTTACTAAAGTTATAAAGTCTAACGAAAATATCCTATTCAGAACTCAATAAATATTTACTTACATACAAAATATTTTTACCAAAATTAGAGAGTTCAGTAGTAGTCTCTAGTTTTAAATTCGGTAAACATAGAAAAATCGAAAAAAAATTTGGATACAGAATTTTTATTATTTTGATAAATACAAATTAAATTAGGACATCAAAATAATTATGTTAAAATATCAATTAATTTGAGTACAAAACTTTGTCCGGCAAAACTTAACGCAGAAGGTTAGAATTTTTATTTATTTTACAAATAAATAAATAAATAAATAAATATATATATATTATAAAGAAAAAGTCTTGCACAATATCCTTGATCCTTCTTTAAACAGTGATATAACATGTGGTTTAAATATCGGCTTTGCTCGGTGCACCAAAAAAATATCATGCGAATGCCCGCAGAACATCAGCGCCCTTAAAGCTCCATTTTAGTAAACTTTTCTTCTCTCAAATAATTTATTTTTTTTAAAAAAAATTCTCCGTTTCAACAATCACACAGGAAACACTGAAAACAGCTAGGGTTTTCGTTTTGTTTTTGTTTGTGTTTTAGTGTTTGTTTTTGTTTTCTCTGCTTTTCTTTGAGTTTCTGCCGTGACATTTACGATCACATGCCCATACCCCCACCGTAACCGACGGCGGCTGGGGGCCCACAGTTCAATGTCACCTGTTGAATCGTTTGATTACTCTTCCGTCCAGTCGCGTCCGAAACGCAAGTTGGACGATTATGCCCCTAACTTTGACGTCGACGATGAGGATCCAGAAACATCCGACCTTGTGTCTGTGAGAATGCGAAGAGACGAACCTAACGCCGTCCATCAGTCGTCAGACTTGAACGGCACCGTTTTGGAGGCAATAGCCAGTGAAGCTCTGACTAGAATTAGTCGTCCGGGACTGCAATTCTTTATCAGGATGATGCCCGAGGGAAACACGATGGTAATCCAAGCAAACTCAAGCGACACCGTAAAGTCTATTCATGAAAGAATTCAAGCTATGACCGGCATACCGCTGATCGAACAACGGTTAATTTATCGGGGAAAGCAGTTACAGTGGGAACAGTCTCTAGCCGAGTGTTCCATAGAAAACGACGCCGGATTGCAACTGGTCGGTCGTATGAGAAGCACCGGACATCCACAGGCCTGGCAAGTAATTGATGATATGGTTTCTGTTATTTTCAGGTTATGTAAAGGTGAAAGAATACACCAACCTGTAAAAGTCATAAAATCTAGAATGAGTGAATTTTTCTCTATGACACCTAAAGACGAAAATGAATCATCAATTGGTCACATCCAAATATTTATGTCATCCTCCGCTCCAGCTGCACTGGTAATGCTTTACATTTCACCATTAGAAGGGAACAAAGATGTTGCTGCTAATGCAATCAGACATTTTTTAAATTCTAGCAAAATTTCATTACCAAAGAATTTACATTCTCAATGTGCTCCAATAGTTTTAGAATTTTGTAAATTGCTTAGGAAGTTTACACCTGAGGATACTTTATATTTAGAATGCCGGAGTACTCTAGGATCTTTGTTGGAAAATTTTGGCGGGTCATTGTTGGAGAAAATTGGCATATTGCGTGGCTTGAAATATGGGGATGAGATTAAGGGTTTGAATGTGATACGAGATATATTTCCTTTTGTTCGGGAGCTGGCTGGTAGGATATCTAGGGATTTGGTTTCAAGTATGGAGATGGTGCTGAGTGTGGGACCGTTGGTTAGTGATGTTCGTGATTTTAGTGATGTTCGTGATTTTACCGCATTTTTGCACCCTTTGCGTAAGGCAATTTTGGGTCAAGTGGGATTTACGGTCCCAATTTCAATGCCGCTGCCCAAGAGGGCATTCAGTGATTCGCTGCATGGGGATGAGATGGAGTGTCTTCATGGTATATTTCTTGATTTGTTGGTGAAAATGGATAAATGCCTTGGTAGAGTGGAGGAACGTTTGATTGCAAGAGCAAATGGGGAAGGTGAAATTAACTATTCGGGTTGGTCACAGTATCTGACTATTTTGAGGGAACTATATGCAACATCAAAGATTTTTCAGGATGCTGAAGTACAGTTTTGGAAGGTTTTGAGGCGTAGAAAATCACCACTCTGTGCTCTGATTCTAAGATATGCAAGGAGAAATGACGATAATAGGTGGCTTCTTGAGCATAAGGATGTAACGAATTTTGAATCCCGGAGGTATCTGGTCATGATGATGTTCCCTGATGTAAAAGAAGATTATGAGGAGCTGCATGAGATGCTCATTGATAGATCCCATTTGTTGGCAGAATCATTTGAGTACGTAGCGCGCGCAGAGCCTGAGGCATTGCGTGGTGGTTTATTCATGGAATTCAAAAATGAGGAAGCTACTGGTCCTGGTGTATTGAGGGAATGGTTTTTCTTGGTATGCCAAGCCTTATTTAATCCACAAAATGCTCTTTTTGTTGCATGCCCTAATGACTGCAGAAGGTTCTATCCTAATCCTGGTAAGCTTCCACTGGCTTTTAGTGCATTCTTTTGTTTTTTTTTTTTTTTATCAGGGTTCCTTTATTGTCGCTCGCCTTTTCCAGACATATTGTTATTGAACCTTAATTTGCATTGCAACGTGTATTCATATTTTGAATATTATATGACATCAATTCTGGAATATTATAAGCTTGCATTTCAACGTGTGTTCATATTTGGACACGACAGCATATTAAATGACATGTTTGAGAACACATTGATTACTATTTAGTATGGTTTGACTGACGTTTCAGTATGTGTACATGTGTATGGAAGTTTTACATGGTGTTGTAATTTTACTTATATAACCCTTTCGCCTTTAGGCGAAACTTGCGTTTTGGCCTATTGGTACGCAATACCTTCTTCGTTTCAGAAATTACACTTTACCCCTGTTTTAAGATATTTAGAAGCTCTAATTGGCCATAAGTTGGCCATCAGCAATTAATGACATCATAATCAAATATCATTAGAACACATTTTTCTTTTTCATTCAGCACATGGCTATATGCTACCAGTGGCAGCCTATACACTTTTGACGTCAAAACTTTCTTGATCTGATTTGTTAAAAGTACTGGCTCTTTCCCCTTAATAATCTGACCAGCCTTTCCTCCACACACTGGAAATGAGTTTCTCAGTGCTGAATATTTTGGCCAAAGAGAACATCTAGTACATGCGTATAATTCCTTCCTTTTCAATCTTTTCATCAATATCCCAGACATAAGAACTACACAACATCACACATCACCACGGCAACTCAATCTGGAACCAATACCTCAACCGTAACTTAAACCATTGGACATGGTCATGATATCTGTCTCTTCATATGAATTAGCATGAACCAAATTGGACATAGATACCAATTCAATTAAGATCTAATCCTGGAGTGTGTATTCAGGATGCAAATATACATGCTTGAAAAGGTGAGAGAATAGAGGCAAAATTGCCAGTTTTATTTTTTGTTTTTCACTTTCTTTATTTTTGAGAGAGGGTGTGGGTGGAAAGGTGGTTGTAGAGATTAGTATATGGTTAACGGTGGAGGAGGTGGCAACAACATGGTGGACCTCTAGTAAATGATAATCACTGCCATTAGCGAATGAACAAAAGTGATTGTCATGATTAATGTAGTACTTCTAACTAAATATCTTTGGTGGTAGTGATGGATGATAAACAGAAATGATTGTTAAATGATTGTGGGAGCACAGATGAGTTAAGGGTATTGAAGAGAGATGGTGGTGATAAGGAATTAGGTTGCGAGGGTAAATTTGTCAATCTGAATCTGTTACTGACTATTTTAGAGGAAAACAGTAGAAAGGGATAAATGCCATCTTCAAAACAAGGAAAGTAGCATGTCAATTTACCAAAACTCAAGGCTGGTCTAATAGATGTTAATGAAAAAATTGTGATATACTAAATTAATCCAAAAGTGTTTTATGTACATAGTCACCTCAAGAAGTCAGAATTATTACAGAATTAGTACACATAGCCTACAGTTGGGTAGCATGGTTAAGGAAAACTTGATTTATTTTATATGGAGTAACATATTCATATGTTTGCATTTGTGTGAGCCAGAAACTGTTTGTGAGTGATGGTGTAACAGTGTTTACTTATATTGCCTGGGGGGGTGATAATATCTTTTTTATCGGAATGTAGAATATCAAGTACTAAGGATGTTGAAAATAAGAGTTCAATCTAACTTGTTTGATGTACATTCACTTCATGATGATGGGATTACTACTAAAATAGTGTTCTTTATTTGGTTATATATTACGATAGGCAAGTGAGAATGCTTCTATGAGGATGTTTGTGGTGATCTTGGTGATGTTCTCTTGTGCTTTGGTGAAAATTTGCTCTCTACTAATTCCAACTCCTGCATCCGTGTCATTGTACTGGTGCTAGAGTTCTATTAGTGTGTAAGTTAAGAAATCTGATAGAATGTTGTAAATTCAGGACTGTTAGCATTGTAATAATTAGGAATACGCTCAAATCTGAATGCTTTGGCATGGTAATTGCAGAAACATTAAGTCATTGATTGATACATAGTGGAATACAAAGGTGATGCATGAAAATCTCTGATGCCAAAAAAAAATATATATATTAGACTTTAGCCATTTAGTATGCAGTTAACCAGCTTAATTTTTTTTGCTATTCATTCGAGTATTGATAGTTGTACACTTGGACATAGTGTGTTGAGCATGGTAATCTTTAAAAATTAACACATAAAAACATGTATATAAATTTCGGCTTTCAATCTATTGCTTCACAGCAATATCTTCTAGGACAAGGAATAAGTGGAAAGTAAGTTTGGTGTTATTAACAGTGAAAGAGAAGTGTGTTTGAATAATAAATAGAACGAAGGATACTCTAAAGAAATGTTATTTAGATTTAGAAATACAGTAAATCGTTGACTGAAAATCTTTAAGGGGCTTAATATGCCAACGCTGTGAGGGTAGTGGAATTTTGCTTATGGACCTTAAGTGTTGCAATCTCTTTGTGAACCAAAAATGCTTACAGTGGCGTATCATGGACTAGCTTGAGCATTACTCTTCCAATTGAGAATTATGCTTGTGAGATATTGACGTTCCATTACAGATTAGCAGAAGTTTCTTTTGGAATCTACCAGTTGATCTACTGCAGTGGACATATGGTCCTTTAGCTTTGCATTTTTGGTACTTAATAGAAAGCATATTTCAAGGTTAGTAAGTCTGAAAAAGTATTTACAGGAGTAAGCACCCATGATGAATTGGCCTGATGCATCAGCATTTGCCAATGTTGCAGTATGACTCCTAAAGTCTCTGTGAAGAAAACTACGGTAAATTTTTACTTTGATGATATAGGGAAGACCAATTTCTAGAGAACACAGTAAATAACTGAATAAGGTTGGGAATCTCGATTTGATAATATAAGACCAGGGAATGGGAAAATTCTGTAGCAGAGGT
The DNA here is from genome assembly GCA_022749755.1 of Azadirachta indica. Taxonomy (NCBI): domain Eukaryota; kingdom Viridiplantae; phylum Streptophyta; class Magnoliopsida; order Sapindales; family Meliaceae; genus Azadirachta; species Azadirachta indica. Next base: position 14,005,803 of record CM040451.1, on the reverse strand, counting down.
TTATTTGCTCCTCTCAACTTTGCATTTAATATTCAACGACTCTCATTTGCTGCTAATAATATTAATGTGCAAATAAAGAAGAGTGAAATAAAACATGTCGTAGATTCCAGCATCTGCATTTTGACTCTGAATATACTTCCTTGTCCGTGGATAACTAATGCTATTCAGAATTTCAAAATTATCAATTCTTTTTTGGTTATCATTGTATAGTTGGTTTGATAATGAGTGTATGGCATAAATCGTGCAACTCAGGTAATTCTTTTTCTTCTATATGCAGCATCTAAGGTGGATCCCATGCACCTCCAGTATTTCAGCTTCTCTGGTCGGGTGATTGCTTTAGCTTTGATGCATAGAGTTCAAGTGGGAGTGGTCTTTGATCGTGTGTTTTACTTGCAATTGGCTGGAAAATGTATTTCTCTGGAAGATATACAGGACGCAGATCCAAGCTTGTATAATAGCTGCAAGCAGATTTTGGCAATGGATGCTGAGTTTATTGACTCAGATGGCTTAGGACTGACATTCGTCAGAGAAGTTGAGGAGTTAGGGTCCAGAAAAATTGTGGAGCTTTGCCCTGGTGGAAAAAATATGGTTGTGAATAGCAGGAACAGGGAGGAATATGTTAATCTTCTTATCCGGCATCGATTTGTCACTTCCATCTCTGAGCAGATGACATATTTTGCACATGGCTTTTCTGACATTCTTTCTAACACAAGGCTCCATAAACTCTTTTTCCAAAGCCTAGAGCTTGAAGATCTTGATCGGATGCTGTTTGGAAGTGAGCGTCCCATATGCGTTGAAGATTGGAAGGCACATACTGAATATAATGGCTTCAAAGAAAATGATCCTCAAATCCTCTGGTTCTGGAAGGTATGTGCTTTTATGATTTCATTTTCCATAATTGTTAATTCCTTTTGTACCTTCATTTAAAATGTGCACCCCCTTTCTTATCTTAATTTTCCCTTCGTATGTATCTTGCGAAAAGCACTTTGAGACCTGGATTCTTCATTATGCTATACAAATTTGTGGTTGAAACTTCTTTGCCCATATATGAATATTTGCTGCATAGTCTGCTGCTGCACTTTCCTGCAACTAACCTCATGAAGTTTTTGTTCACTCATCTTTCTCTTGCTTTTATCTGTCTCAGATGTTATAAAAATGGAACCTTCTTCTGTACATTACGTATCTTTTATTGCCTATTATACATTCTAACAATTGTATGGCACATTCCATGATCAATATTTACAACGTGGTAAATAGATGAGTATGTGAAGAACTTACTTCTCTTTCAAGTAAATATGTTGGTAATATTATCCTGTCAGATTAATGGGCTTTTTGCTTGGAATTTCGTATTCCTGCCATGAATAGAGTATATACTTCATTGATTTATGGTTTTCTTGCTGGATTAATGAGCATGCATGTCTCTTGTCTCATTGAATAAGATTTATGTTCCCTTCTTTTATATGCGAACATATAAATCAAAGAGAGAAATCTCATGTGAGATCCACCTGAAGAGTGATTAATAGTTTACTGAGTTTTGAGTGGGCAGTTGTATGAACCAACTGGGTGAGTTGATGATTAAAACATTTGTTGCTTGACCTCCCCAATGACTAGGTAGAAAAGGATGCATCAATTCTTGGAATTGTAATCTACTAGATGAGACAAGAAAGACATCAAAAGCAGAAGAGCCCAAAAAGATTACCAGTATTTGGCTGGCTTATTAAGAGCTTTAAATTTCTCCAAGCACACACGGTTGAGTAGTATAGCTATGGTGGTGTGTGTCTGTTCTGAATGGATGATAATTTCCATGAAATTAAAAACAAGTTTATTGCTAGTGTTAGATAATTTTTTGATATTTTGTGCTTAAAAAATGTTTAGATTGTTGGAGGAATGTCACCAGATCAGAAAAAGGTTCTCCTCTTCTTTTGGACCTCGGTGAAGCATCTTCCAGTTGAGGGTTTCAGTGGTTTGGCTTCTCGACTTCACATTTACAAGTCCACAGAACCTGATGATCACCTTCCAACATCTCACACCTGCTTTTACCGGTTGTGTTTCCCACCTTACCCCTCCATGGTTGTCATGCAAGAACGTCTTCGCATCATCACACAAGAACATGTGGGCTGCAGCTTTGGTACCTGGTGAAATATGATACCAGTTTCTATCTGCAAATGGGGTAAAGAACGTTTCTGACTGCACATAGATTTGTATTCAGATTGTATTGTACAGAGTTATAGAATACAGTCATCTATTTTATGACTAAAATATGTAAGAATGCTGTCTAGCTATTTGTCTTTCTGTTGTGATGTCATTGCCTTTTTTTTGTCTAGTGTTTATACTATATATAATAATATATATACATATATATAGAGAGAGAGAGAGGTCTAGCTTAGTATAATAAATAAACGCTAAAGCAACAGAAGCAGGCAAGGAGGAAGACAATTTCTCTTCTTTGTTGAACTTCTTTTAGTAGTAATAGGCATAGCTGTTGGGTTTCTGTTTTGTGTCTTGTAATGTAAGTAGACTGTATGCAATGACATCAAAATCCAGAGGAAAAATTCTTGCACCAATCTTTTGGCATTCTTTTATTCTTCTGATTTAATAATCTATATGATCGGATTGCTTCTATTGTTAATTTTCATTGTTCTTTACTGAATGATGCTTCAGAATTTTGTACCTTCTTGAAGAAGGTTTTCTGGGTATTTGTTTTAGTGTCCATTGGTGATGGCAGAGCTATTAGGATTTGCATGATATAATTACTGTCTGATTGATATGGCTGCTTTGTGCATTTTTCAAGCCCATAATAGTTTAAATGTTTTCTCAATTTTCATCTCTCTTTTTATTTTTTACTGTGAACCAAATTTGAACTCAAAATTTTTTTACTATAATACCTTTTCGTGAATCCAAATTTTTTATACCTCATCAAGCTTGAGCCAGCCACAGGATATAAGTTCATTGTTGAATTTTTTGTATTTTTCCTTTAATAGTTTTGACCACCACTACGGATTATTTTGTGTTTAATAAATTAACGGTGATATTTTAAAAATAAATAAATAAAAGATTCATAAGATCATCAAAAGAAAGGAAAAATAAACCCTCGAACATGAAATACGCGCACATATATATATATATATATATATATATATATATATAAAAAAAAATATTATTATTATAGTTATTCAAACCTAGAGATAATTCACACAGCTCATCACACAATCAAACTGTTCAGCAATGGCCCACGTTTTTACCAAACAATTTTTCAAACTGACACTCCACCCTCTTCTTATCATTCATAATCAGCCACGTGGCAGGTATGCTGATGCGGATCCGATTGCTTAATATACTATAATATCTCTAGAATCCCAACCGTACTCCAAACCTCATTCAAACCCTTAATTTAAAAAAAAAAAAAAAAAAAAACAAAATCATAATTAAAAAACTAATTAAAAACTTAACCCCAACTTTCATATCTCGATAATCATATGAAAAGGCCTATTCATCACTCTTCTCAACTGGAACTTCTGTGCTGGTTTCTTCAGCTTTTTCGGCCGCCTTCTCTTCCACAGCCGGTGCTGGTTTCTCTTCCTCCGCCGGAGCTGCCGCTGCTGCTTCAGCCGGGGCCTCCGCAGTCTCCTTCTTGGTGTCCTCGGCAGCAGGCTTTTCAGCTTTCACGTCTTGTGCCTCTTCTGCTTTCTCTTCCGCAGCAGCTGGCTCTGCTTCAACCTTAGCTTCTTCTACAACTTCTTTGGTGGTTTCAACCTCAGCTGGAGCTTCAGTCTCCGCAGCAGCGGGTGCGTCGGAAACTGGAGATTCCAAGGTTGCATCCTTTTGTTCTTCGGCTGCCGGCGGTGCTGCCACCGTTTCTTCTGTTGTTTTCTCAGTAGTTTTGCTCACTTCAGTTGTCTCAGCATTCTCTGGCAATGTTGTTGCAGCTGATTGAACCTGTAAACATACACGAAAATGTTCAAAATATACATACACACACTCTACTGTAAATGCATGCATGGATCATGATCGGATAACTGATCATCCACAAGAAGGGAAAAGTACCGATATAAAAATATACGGGATTTGAAGTATATTATTGTTCGATCTTGATTGAATCGATCAAAAAAAAATATATATCTATAGTAAGTTTGAATGATCATGATCATCATAAGATAACTGATCCATATCCATCGTTCCAGCTAGATCCATAGCTGAGATTCTAAATAAGCTTGAACGATGGATCAAAAATTAAACTTCGAATAACTAGAGAAAAATAAAAAGAAAACTACATACAAAAGCACTTTCTTTGAACGATCTAATAATAAGCTTGAACGATTTGATGGATCAAGAACTTGAAATAACTAGAGAAAAAAGCATAAACTAAACCTTGAAGATCGATCGATCAAAAACTCGGAGTACTCAAATTAATGGGTAGCTAAAGGCAGAAACTACATGCAGAATAAAATTACCTCAACGCTGGCCATTGGGAAGTAAAGAAGTGGAACAAATTAACAGAAGCTGATGAACAGAGAATAATAATATATGGAAGACTGAATGAACGAATGTGCAAGTGAATGCAGTGAAGAGAGTGATCAAAGGAGAGAGCTATTTATAGAAAAAGTAAAAGCATAAAATTAATTAAAATATAATATATACAGATACAGGGGGAGAATCTTGTCAATTCAATTTGCAACTATATGTCAGTTACACATAGGAAATAGCCCATTGTCTAGTTGTAAATGTATCTTCAAAAACAATTAATTATTACAAGATAAGATTATCATATCATAATTTAGTACTATAAATCAATAATAAAAATATTTGTTTCTCCACCGCAAATATTCGTGCTTTTTAAAAATTTTAATTGATGAAAAAAATTTGTAAAATAATTAATTGTATTATATATAAATTTTTTTATTCATGAATTTTTTAATTATTGGTTCGAATTTTAACAAAATACAAATTTTTAAAGAAAAAAAATTAAACAATAAAATACGTAAATTAATGATAAATTAACGGTGGTGGAGGCCAGGCCATGCCATTTTTTCAAATCTTTCTTTTTAGTGATAATCATGTTTTCATGTTCTTACATTTCAATTTGGATTTGCCATGTGGTTGCGTGATCTTTAGCATTTGCTTGCCTTAATTATTTCATTTTTCTTTTTATGTTATTTTAAAATTTTGAATACATCAAATTTCTCTTGAGTTGCAAACCTTTTTTGAGTGTTCAAAGAGCCAAAAAAGGAAAAGATTTAATTTTTTTTTTTCCTAATTAATTGAATTGTCTTTGGTAATTGCTACATACCTTTTCATTAATTTCAAGAGACAAAAATAAAGAAGAAATTTCATAATTTTCTAAAGCCATTCACAATTTATTGAACCCTTTTAGTGTATTAAGAGCCAACAATATAATTTGCATTTGATCGGAGTACAAATTTGGTCACATCGAGGGCTAACACAAGACACATGATCAACATTAATTTCTTACAGACATGTACCAACTTTGTAATGGTGTCCCATTTTCTATGAAATTAGACACAAAATTGACAAAAAAAGTAAATAATAATTTTGATAAATCAAAAAATTTTATGAAAATACATATGTATGTTATTATTCATATTATATATGTGAGTATAAAAGTTAACTATATTTTCATTCGAAAAAGATATTCATGTTTTAATTATATTATAGTTTAGTAACCACCAATTACGAATTGAATCAAGTAATAATTTACTAACAATTTTATATAAATATCTGATAAATTTTTTTAAAAAATTATTAATTATATATAAAAAAATTTTTAGCAATATCGAGAGTACTACCCAAAAATGCTTCTCAAATACTTGCTAATTACAATTTTGATTATTGCAAAAGAACCACTTTTTACCTATTTATGTCAGAAAAAAGATTTTGCTAATTTTAAGGTTTCTTTTTTCATTTTTTTTTTTTTTTTTTTTTTTTTACCCTTGCCCCTTTTGATGCAAAGATTTAATCTTGATTTGTAATGAAGGACAGAAGGAGAGCCAAACAAGAGCCAACAACGAGTACTAGGCCGGTGCCCAAGTGGGACCCAATATCGCCAAACTGCTATCATTACCGTAAAAAATACACTAATCAGGGCCCACACTACATTCAAAACTTGCTGACGTGGCTCGCCGTTCCCCACTTGATTTAGTCCTTCCCCGATTTGATCGTCAGCTTTGGAAACCGCCCTTCTAAAGATGAAAACTTTAGTCGGTCCCACGTTAAGATGCTTTCCAGGTAGTATTCTCGTGACGCTGGACCCACGTCCAGCCGTCTGATTTGCCACGCCTTATTACAGTCATCTCTCTGATCATGTGCGCACTACAATCCACTACCCAAGAATACCGAAATTACCCATTCTTTAACTGCACATCCCAGAAAATAATGAGGGTGATTTCGTCATGTTGAGACTTAATTTGGAGATCCAAGAATGATGTTGGCCATTATCATAACACGGTTAATCGTATATCTTAATATTAAATAACACGTATTAACTCCGGATTTTGGACGTAAATTATGATGTCCAGATTTGTGTGTTATCATGTAGACATGTATGTACTATATTCTTGGAATATTAACTTTTTGCACTCCTGTTTTATGTAAAAAAATAAAATAAAATTTGTCAAATTTTTGAGAATAATTAGTTATATTTTTATTCTCAAAATTAAGCAAAAACACACTTTTTCCTGGCTTTAAAAATAAGATGTTAAAAATATTTGTTGTAAACTCAACCGTGATTTTTGATAAATTTTGCGCAAACTTTTGCAGATAATGTCAAAAATCAGTACACAAATAGAGTTCGATTATCATAGATTTGATATTAATAGATTACATATTTGAAAAAAAAAAAGAAAAAAGAACTTTCGTTGATTATTTTTTGAATTTAATAACATTTTAGTTTTTAATAATTGAAAATTATTGCAAACCTTTGTCTGTTTGCCACGGCATTCTGTTGATATAGAATTGCGAGGCAAGGAAGAGTGGGGGAAGGCTTAATCATCTTTACCATAATACGTACGCACCTATACTAAAACTACTCTTCTGCAAAGTGAAAGGTTTTGGGGATGGAAAAAGGGGGGCGGTGGGCGGTGAGATGGTCCCACAAAAAGTGTTTTTGACAATTATGATTGGTTGGATAGTCAATGTCACCCAATGGGAAACATGCCACGTGTAGTGCCTGAGCACGCATCATGGGACAGCCTGGTCTAATGGTCATGGGCTTAACATAACAAAAGCAGCAGGATGGACTGACGACAAGCCTTTGTTTAATTGGCTTTTCCTTTGCAGGTTTTGATGGAGGTGTACGTGTCATTGATATGACGTGGCCCACGAGTTAACAGCCATGCCATCTTTCTAAAGTTTTGTACAGGGTGGACCTTCACCTGAAGTCTGATGAGGTGGACGAATCAGTTGTCACTTTCTTGCGACCCACAAGTCGAGCTGATTGCTGACACTACCCTTTCCTATTATTTCAAGATGCTTTCCCTCCTGGCTCCTTCCTCATTTATTTATTTATTTATTTATTTATTTATATATTTTTAATGTTACAACCAACGTTCTATGAAAAGTGTAGATTTATGTTCGATAAAAACGATTTCTACTGTCACAATATGTAATTTTATATATATAAACACACACACACACATACACACATGGATCCTAAAGACTTTAGGAGTTGATATTATATAATAATTTATGTGAGGATGGTTTCTCTTATAAAACTCTTTAAGTTAATTTACAATTACTCATCATCGATATATACATGAATTGCAGTGTTAATTATAATACAACGATTTTATTGATATAATTTATTAGCGTTTTCTAAATTTAACTCTAAACTTTTTATTATAATTTTTTAAATTCTCTATCTAAGAGTACGAGGACAGCAGATATATCAGTGGTTCACGGCACATTAGTCCAATTGTCAAAATTTTGGCTGCGGAAGAAATGTCACAATAATTCTGCTATATATATATATATATATATATATATTATCTTTCATAAACTAATGAGTGGATCCTTTAGAATTAGAACAACGCAACCACTATAAAAAGGCATAACAAGTTTCCATCAATGTCTTCTGCTATTCTGTAAATGTAATTTTCACACATCGTGGCTTGTTTAAAAATTGCAGAGAGGAGAGTAGCTTTTTGTGGTGGCACCTTGCTTTTGTTTTATTACGGCCAGTCCGCAAATACCTTCTTTCTTTTGATTCAATTCAATTTTTCTTTCTTTTCGGTACGCAGCAACCTTTTCCCTTTCTGCTTAAATTTAGCAATCAACATGCATGGTCCATTTCAAAAGTGCTACTTGATGGAATGGCCTGGAGTAGGGTCAAAACTGTTCTCAATATGAAATTGTCGATTAACAAGGTTAAAATAAGTTGGTTTCCAAGTTTTGGCCACCCATTTTTTGAAAGCTAGATTGAATTATTTGAATCCTTAAAACGGATTTAACAGCAATACTGTACAACCGCAACTTTTTCCTTGTAGTTTTCAATAGAAGACGTTTGTTGCTAAGAACATTCATTTTCGCATCAATCACAAGAACACAAAGACATTGCGCCAAAATTGCGCATTAAACAGATGGATATCCGGTAAGTATGAAAACTTTGAGCAGTTCTCCATCTGGCAGTAGCAAAAAAGTTTCCCCAATGACAAAAGGTATTAAGTTAAACATAAGCTGAAAACTACAACAATGGTTTCTAGCAGTTGCTATGATCACTGAAGTCTTGCTGACTTTATAGCTGCTGCTATAGATCCGTTAAGAATGGATGAAAATGAGTAGGATACGTCCTGGTCTGCAATCCTCATTCCAGAGCCTATTACATGTTACAGTTGTTCAGCCAACTACAGGTTGCCATCGTTCAGCGAATGAGATTCTTCAATACTGTTTCAGCCCGCTGCTCAAATTTTGGTAGGGCCCACTCATGCTGAACTATGTCGAGGCTATCTTTCTCAGCACCTAAGCTCTGATAAGAAATAAAACGCAAACAATAATTCAGGAGATATTATGTAGCATCACAAACTTGCAGGGTAATCCAATGTGATTAGTTTCAAGTTGGCAAACTGGTTCCAAAGTTCAAAATTCCTTTTATTGTATCCATATTTTAGCAATATACAAAAAGGAAATCAAGACAATGCAAGCCAATATCCGCATCAAATTTGTTAAGTTCATCTATGTACAGACAATCAATCTATGAACAATCATCCTATGATAATTTTCCCTCTAAAAAGAATGTTCTTTGCACCTTTCCTGCACAACATTGAATAAATTAAGTAAAAGCATCAGTAAAATCCCCTCATTCAAATAAAGCTGTATACCAAAACCCCATAGCTCAAATACTTTCTGAAATTGCCAATCAAAACCTATTATCTTGTCAGATGGTTGATCAGGGATAAGCAATGGCTACATCTTTCCTATTGTGCACGTGTCTGTGCAAGTGTGCATGCGTGCATGTGCATGCTGTGTGCCCACCCAATACTGGATTGGCCCACCAGTCAAAATACCACCTGAATTCTCGCCAACTAATAACAGAATGTTGTTTCCTCCCATTCATAGCTCTTACCAGACCCTTCATAAAATTGATATTATAGAAATCCTGATCTAATTTGCATGCTCTTGTTGATTGCAGCTAAAACATAAAAGGAGACTTCTACATTACAACCATTTTGAACAAAGAATGTTTTACTTCAAACTACTTTTACAGGCCTAGCTAGTTGGAATATAACAAAACATCCACCATCTGGAGCCCGAGGGAAGTCCAAATCACACAATGCTGCCATTGACTCACAACAGGCGGCCAATCCACATCAATTGAAAGATGAAGTAACATAGGTTCACGAAGAAACTTGACCACTGATGGGACTACAACCAGAAAAGAAGAAATTCCCCACAGATGCCCATAACACTTGCAGCAGGATCCCACGAGTTATACTAACATTTAACAAGCTAGGTATCATTTAAAGCAACCTAACCTCCAACAAAAGGTTCCCCCACTTTCATCCAGTCATTCAACCACCATTTAAATTCATAGCATCTTGTAACCTAACAGAAACACTACTACAAAAAGAAAATGTTTCTCATTCAGAAAACATAATTGTACAGTTGTCTTTTTCGTGGAGCATTTAGACAGTGATTATTCTTTTACATAGGCCATACTTGGGTATAAATACATGTGAAAAACCTCAGAATGTTAAAAGTGCCTGCTACCAATGAATTAGTTTCTTGAAAAATCGTTAAATATTAACACATTATTGGCCCACATGATAAAACCATTTTAAATAGGCCCAATACTACATCAAACTAAAGGGCAGAGGTTGAAGGACAGAACACTAATGAAAAGAGAATGTTAGAAAGCTGAAAGTGGAAGGACTTATTTAGCCTTAAAAAACTGGATAGAGAACCACTTATAGTTGTACCTTGCTAGGATCAAAGCCAAACCCACCCATTTGCATCATGCGCTGAGTATCGTCAGTTGCTGCATTTACACCATCATATTTTTAAGTTAATAATATTCAAAAGTAATTAGAAGCATCGCTGAACTGGAGAAATTAAATTAAATTAAATTAGTGGTACTTCCAATCTGTAAGGAGTTTAAATGCAATGCTAACCATTTTCTTCTCCAAGGATGAGGCTAAATAAACCCCTTAGTCCGAACAAATTGAGGAAATACCTGAAACAAACATAAAGAAGTTTCTCTTAATAATTGGACACAATAAACCAAACAGCTGCCCAATAGATTAAAATGACTTTAGAAAAGAGCCAAAAAAAAAAAACACAGTAAATGGACTTCTCTCAATAATGTTGGAAAATTACCATGATCGACTACTAACATAGCTGACATCAACAGTACTCAAGTCAATCCCATTTTGTAACATTGACCTGAACCTCTGAGTCAGTGGGAATGGTATCTTGGCTGCGGGATAAGTTATAAGCAGGCATCAAATAAATATTACAAACATTAACATAATTTTTCAAGTCAATCTAGCCTGGAAAAAGAAAAAGAAAAATTGAACAGGTACAAAAAACTAGATAGAAAATGCTAACATAATTACATACTCCTGCCATCTCAACCAGTTAAATGAAATCAAGCAAACCAAACACAAAAGTCACATTTCAGAACAATAGCGAAGCACAAACCTGCAACAAAGCCAGAGAAGAAAAAGTTGACCCAAGCAAAAGTAAGAGTCTGGCCAGCAAGAAAGAATACAAACAGAACTGTCAGTTTATCCTATCCAAGCAATGACACCCAGAGAACAGCAAGAAACTCTACAGTTTGCATTACCTGGGGTATGATCATTGAAAGATTTTTCTTCATCATATCCATTGCCATGTTAGGATCAGAAAACATTTGTGCCTGCGCATTCTGTGCCTGTCCCTTAGGCACATGCAATAATCCATTTTCCTACAATCACAACAAAAGTACATTCCAAATCAACAAAAACAAAATCACAGATTACACGATTCCCATAATCAAACCATGAGCAAATTCATAACCTTCACTATAACATGACGTAAATATATAGAAAAACTCTGTTTGGTTTAGAAATTGAATCAAAATTTCACCTTTTAGAACAACATCAATTTTGAAACTGTAGGGTAAATTGAAATTTAGCCTAAAATTGCAGTCGTTCTAAGAACAACATAAATTTCAAGATTTTCTCATAGCTAATAACTAACAGAAAACCATATCATTCAATTTCAACGCAAACATATGAAAACAAAGAAAAAATTAAAAAGTAAACCTCGTTGCTGAAATAAACCCTGCGAGCACGAAACGACTTCGCAGGGATAAAATTAGCGCCAGCGCGCAAATTCCGAGCCCTAACTATCACTTGCCTGCTTAACACAAAGTTGAAAAAACGAAGAATTCAAATTCATATTATACAAAGACAAGAGGAGGAGGAATTCAAGTAGCTTGAGTTAAAACTTGCCCTTCTTTAACGATTTTAGGATCGGGGATTTGAGAAGAGCGCATGAGTTTAGAGACGAAGTATCGGAGGATACCAATGAGAACCATAACCACTGACAGCGGAATCAAAACCCAGTCTCTGATCGCCGTGTCTAGCACCAGATCTTCCGCCATTCCTCCCGATGATTTTCTCTCCGCTAGCGATCGTTTCGGACTTTGTCTTTTGCTTCCTGATTTGTTGATTCGAATTTCGGAGACGATGGGATTTTTGCCCGTCAGTTTGGATGGAAGGTTAAAACACAAAAACGCAGCGTTTTGTTCCGTGCTAAACAGCGCCGTTTTGTTCCTGAGATTTTCTGTTTTATTATTTGGTTAATCATGATTCACGGTCGTAAAAAAATTGGCTATAATTAAAAACCACTTGTGGCAATTTACATGAGATATGCTAAACTAATAATTTATGTGTATATATTGAGCAAGGATAAGACTAAATTGCTGCCTCTGTACCATACAATGATAGTGAATGAACTGTTGGATTGCATCGTATGAATGATATAGTTACAATAAAATGGACCACTAGACTATATCGTATAAATGATCCATGATTTAAATTAGGAGGCTCCACATTTTATTCAATTATTATGACTATATCATATAATTATTGCGTGCTAATATGACTCCTTGATGAACTTGTGCATCTATTTAATTTCATAGAATTTTATTTTATATTACATAAAATTTATGCAATGTGTATAGAAAGTTTGAACAAATTATCAATCTCTTGTCGTGAATCGCATGCATGCATACAATGGAAGATGGATTTGTACCTTTTGAGGTAGAAGATGCTTAACTTGTTGCATTTAAATTCTTTTCTTCTATGAAATTAATTCCTTTCATTCTAGTATTTCCGCTATAAAAATATTATTTTTGTCCCCATTTTTATTGAGTTTCAAGCTCAAATTCCATTCCTTCAACATTGAAAATGTGTTTAATCTCTTTCCCGTCCACCGTAAACGGCAATATAGTAATCCCAAATTCCCTTCCACTCTCCTATCAATACACCAATTTCAACAAAATTTCACTCCATAAAAACTTACCCAAAACTTGTTTTCACGTAAGCTCTCCTTCACCTTTTTCACTTCAACCTGTGATTCAAACAAGGAACGGAAGCTCCTTTTTGGTGCCATTTGATGCAAAGAGCACGTCAGGATCAGGAGAAGAAGATAACAGAGCTCTAGAAACAGTTCTAAAGCTTTACTCAGCAATCAAGAACAAAAACTTACGTGAATTATCTGATATAATCGGTGATGAATGCCGATGCGTCTGCAACTTCTTCTTGTTCTTCCAGCCCTTCCAAGGGAAAAAGGTATAGTATACATAAAAATTTGTGTAAAACAAAACGATTAATTAGTGATTATTTGGGTGATCTTGCAGCAAGTGCTGGATTTTTTTAGTTACCTTATCAGAAGCTTGGGGAACAATGTCGAGTTTGTAGTGAAACCAACGTTGCGTGATGGAATGAAAGTTGGTGTTGCATGGAGATTAGGTTTTGCCCTTTTCCACGTCAACTGATCACTTCATATATATATATATATATAGAGAGAGAGAGAGAGAGAGAGAGAGAGTCGTGAGTTAATTAATTTTCTTATGTTTTGATGAATATATTTGCAGAATGGAACAAGAAACGTGTGCCATTGGGAAAGGGTTACAGTTTCTACATATGCCAAATCTACCAGGGAAAGGTGTTAATAAGGTAAACAAGTAGACCGATCACAATATTGATCAGATTGGTACTCATATTTTTCATCTCAGAAGTATATCGATTTAACCCCATTTGCTGTTTGCTATCTTTAAAACTCAATTATGCTTGAAATTGTTGATATTCAGGAATGTGGAGATGTTTATGGAACCACTCCTTCATATTGAACCCTTGAGGCTGGTAAGTGGATTTGAAGCGTTCTTAGAAGTTTTGGCTGTGTAAAATGACAAAAATATAGCTTTTTGATCACGTTTGTTGTGTTTCTTGACCTGATTTTGGGCAGAAAATGCTGGGATACATCATGGCAATAGTAGACACGCTGAGCCCTCATACAATCTCAAAGAGCTTGACCAAAAAGAGACTATGTACATCATTTTTTGTTTTATTTTTCATGACTGTAATTCTTCTATTTTCTAAGCCTGGATTCTATTAAGCAATAGGAGAAACTCAGGATCACGGCTCTTGATTTCATGTTATTAATTTAAGATTTAATTTATACAATCACCAACCAGATCAGCCAAGACCTGTCAATGTGAAAAGCAGATATACAAAGAGCAGGAGGGAATATTGACACAATTGGCTCTTTATTTACAAGATTACTTGAAATCAAAGAAACACTCAAGTGTTAACATGAAAGATTAGAGATTAGGAAAAAGACAGTGCGCCTAATCACCAAACTTCTTTACCAGTTTTAACCAATCTATCTCTCACAAGTCAACATTTTAGTCAAGATCTCCTTAAGAGTAGCATATAGTTTTTTCAAATTTGATAGATACCAAATGAACATGTCAACAGTTTCAATCAAGTAATGTTGTAACTCCGAATTTGCACCTGAACATGTCACAGATTTATCATTACGTTCCGGTTTCATTCAGTCTACTTTTGCAGTTAGCTAGGGAAAGAGGAAATGACAGTAAAAATTAGCATGGAAACCTAAGCACATGGCCATGGCATAACTACAACATATCCTCACCATTGGCCCGTGGTACATACTTGTTCTAATCACAAATAAACATGTAGTGTATAACATCACTTATCTAACCGTGTCAATTCACAAAAAAAAACAAAAAAGAAAAAGGTCTTCACTATCTGTTCTAACATCAGAAGTGACCAGATCACAAGGTCCCTAGCACCTGCAAGAATAGATAGAATTCTCCTATCATTTTGCAAGTTTAGACAAGAAGTAAATCAAATAAATGCAGATTAACAAAAGCAACAGGGAGGGGCACCAAACAAATTAGAACATGCGTAGAACATAAAGGCGCACATAATCACAGAAAAAAGGTTTGCAGCTCAATATATGTTAAAAGATTAATATCCAATTGTGAAGTTAACCAACAACATTAAGGAAGTGTAGTTTCCTAAAACTCAAATTTGATTTGTAATTGGATATAAAAAAACCACGAGTGCTTGATGTAACAAACCACCAAAAACGAATATATATATATATATATACATATATATTATATGAAGATTTTATACTAACCAGTCAACTGCTATCAGACATCATGACTTCCGGAAAAAGTGATTGCGTGCTAGCATCTCATGTATTCCCAATGCAGAAATGCTTTCACATCCGAGAAGCTCACGAAGCTTTTCATCACATAATATCACCATGGAATTTAGAGGATCCTATTAGCACAAAAGGAAAACCACTCAAAGTTAATCCCAATTACTTTCTCCTGCTAGCTCTGAGAATTATTTAACACGGGTAATCTACTAAAATACTGACAATAGAAAAACAGCAAAAACAGATAAGAAGAAAAATAGAAAAACAAACAATTAACTATAATACAACATTAGAAAACCCACAACCATAGATTATATTCAGGAAGCAAATTAAGTTTCCTAAGAAAAACCAGCTAGCTCCAAGTTCAGGGTACAGCTCAGATGAGCTTTAGTCAAATCATAACAACTTTAAAGAGAGAGAGGGAGAATGAGCAGAAGCAAAGAGATAAACTCAGAGATGAATTGCACAGTTCAGACAAACTAAAAGTTGACAAAAAAAATAGCATAAATTTTTGTACCAGCAACCCACCTCCAAATGGTTAGCTTTTATGTACTCCCATACACATTTTGTTGCTTCAGCTTGAAGCATCTCCCTTCCTTCAGTGCCCAAAAACTTGGCCAGTGCTTCAGATATTATTACAGGAGATGGACCAGGTTCCGTACTTTCAGTTGTGGACTCAGCATCTGGCTTGAATCGTTTAGAAGACTCCTCTGCGCATATTTACGAGGAAATTTAAGACAAGTTGTCATAGAACCAAATTACTTACACACAATGCCACGTTACGTACTTGTAGGTTCAAGCGGAATAATATGTTTAGCCAGTAACTTGTTCATCTTGAACATGTCAGTGCAATCTGTCTCAAATACTACACGCAGTGCATCATCACAAATTATCTTTCTCTTGTTACTTGGATCTTGGAGGTTGTTTTTCCTTATGTATGCCCATAGCTGCTTCACAATCTGAATGAAATAAGATAGAGGCTTCAAAAATCTAAACATAGAAATGTACTTGAGAATGTTGTAATCATCTTAACCAATCTAGGAATAACAACCTCAGTCCTTGGCAAAGCTGGTTCACCAACGATGGCCTGAAGTTCAGGTGAAACACCACAAACTTTGTTCAATCCCCCTGGACCGCCTCTTCTTTTGGCTCCAACAGGAGGACTGCAATAAAATTATGAAACACTTGAATTCAGATCATTCATCAATGTCATGCATTCTAACCGCAATGTCACAAAGCATTTCAAAGTGGTAAATAAAACAGTCAAGCAGATCACAACACAGAATCAACGGATCATTCTAAACCTAAATATCATCAAAATTACGTAAAATTTACAAGTAATGATTATAACGGCTTCAACATATATGGGTATTACCAGCATACCAAACAGGGAAAAGTGACAACCAGAGTGAAAAGTTACTAACAACACAATCATAGAAATTAAAAAAAAGGGCTCTTGACAACTCTCAAGTACAAAGGCCCCAAAGTTTCTTCCTGTAACATAACTCAAAAATGAAAAAAACACCCTTAAACACAGTAAAAGTTTTGCAGTGCATAATGACGTGACACATTTAGTTGCATGACTCAATAACTTTCCCTAAATTTCTTAATATATTTTCGTTCATTTATCTGTTTAGGTGTATCGATTTCAACCCTTTTTTGGCTTTATAAGATAATTATCAATTATCCTACGCCATTTATCAACTAAAAAAATGAAAGAAAAAAGAGCACAACCAAGTAGAAAATGAAAGTTAATCATATAAAATACTAACTCCAAAGCAACCCACTAACATTTTGCACAAGTAACACAGTCGTTTAATATCAAAAACAACAATTCTGCTCGAAAGAATCAAATTTTATCCCCACATCATAAAAAAAAAAAAAAAAAGGTGAAGCATAGAAAAAGATTACCCTTTAATAAAAACAAAAACCTAACTTTTTTCCTTGAAATAAACAGAACCCCAATCTCCACCACACCACACCCCCACCACCCCCCGGCGGAAACCAAAAAAAAAAAAATCTTCACTTTAAACAGGAATTACAAAGCCTAAAATTGACATAACCAAAACCCTAAAACAGAAACATTTGAAGTAAACACAACAGCACATGAAAAAAAATAAAATGACAAAAAAGTCCGTACTTTTCTTTAGGAACTTCAACCGGAATTTGGGGATGAGCTTCAGCTTTCGCCACAGCGGAATGTGGCTGCAACTGCGGCTGCTGTTGCGGAGGAGCCGGCGACGGGGATGCGTGGGGCTGGCGGAAGTTGAGTTCCTGAGGAAGCTGGGGAAGGGGATGAGGGTGGAGGGCAAAATGGGGAGAAAATTGTTGTGGCGGAAGAGAGAATTGGGGGTGATGTTGGAGGGTAAAATGGTCTTTTGGAGCCAGTTGTTGCGGTTGCGGTTGCGGTTGCGGTTGTTGTAATTGTTGTTGAGTAGTGGTTACTGCAACTTGCTGTTGCTGTTGCTGCTGATGCGGCGGCGTCGGCGTCGTCGTCGGATGTGACCGGAGGAGAAGGCTGATCTGGTCTCTGATGAAGCCGGCTTTGTGAGACAAGTCTAGACCTAGCTTTGCTTCCAGCTCTTGAACGACCCCGTTTAAGGTAGTGATGGCGTTCGGGTCGGATTGTCGGAGCAGAGTTTCCACACCTTTTGCTATCTCTTGGTCCGATACCATTGTTAGTTAATAGTGCTTTTCCTCTTCTCTTCTACATAAAAATTTAAAAAGAAATAAAAATAAAATTAACTGAAAAAACGGACACACTCACAACCAACACAAAAACACTTCAACGTTTCTTTCTTTCTCTTCTCTCTTTCTCTCTCTTTCTCTCTGTCTGCTGTCTTTCTCTCTCTCTTTCTCTCTCTTTATATTTCTATAAATGTCCAAAATATCCCTCGCTTTTCTGAAATTTAAATTTGTACTGCAAGACGGTTTTACCCCTCCGATCTGGCTGCGGATGGGGGGTATAATTGGACTTGAACAGCATCCTTTTCTCTCTCTTTCAAATATGTAAATTTACGACATTATCCTCGTAATGTGGCGGGTCTCGTTTGATATTTGCGTGAGATGAGCGGGGTGGAATTGGAAATTTATGTAGGCTAAAGTGCTGATAGTGATGGAGAGGATAAAGTTACCATTGAAAAAGAGATAAAGAGGTGAACCGAAATGAAACCGTCTTGACAGAACTAAAGCGGTTGAGTAAAGTACGATTCTGCCCTGTTTCTTTTTGCTCGTTGTTTTCAAAAAGTAGGTTGATAAGAAGAGGATATTGGGGATACAATAGTAAATAGAATATAGTTTCTTATTTTTGACTTTGAACCGTTGGATGAGAACCAGTGGGGTGGGTCAACCACTGTAGAATGTTGTTGGCTACTGATAGATGCAAGGCCCTTGATCCAACGGCTGAGAACGTTTATTGGAGGCGTCACAGGGCCCGGCCTAGACAAGACATTTTGTCCAGTGCGAATAATATCTTGCATCGTGTAGTACGAAGATATAATACGGGCCAACTACAGTCAGCTATGAATAATATCGTGTCGGAGTCATATTTAAATATAATAGTATAAAAAACGTAGCGGTAATGTTTATTTCTTTTAGTCTAAAGTTAGAAAGAAACCTAGCTAACATTTGAATATAATATAGGTGTTTATTTTCGTACTTCAATTGTTTGGATATAAATATTATTATTATTATTATTATTATTATTATTATATATATATTTATATTTTATAAAAATTTAATTTATATTAACATAATGATTCATAAATTATAATATTTTTAATAAATTTATATTAATATATACATTTTATTTAATATGATATATGACTTTACTTTACTTTATATTTTGAATAAAAAAATATAAATTAACAATTTAAATAATATAAAAAAAAATAAATAAATAAGATAAATTATGTCAAATATTATTTTAAGTGGAGATGGCAAAAATTGACGAGTGCTAGATAAAATTTAAAATTTAAAATTTAAAAAATAAAATAATAAACTAATAATATTATTAACAAATAAAATATTTAATTTATTAAAATATTTAATTATTTAGATTTAATTTAAAATTTTTAACTTAATTATCTTTATATATTTACATAAAAGACTAAAGTAAAGAGAATTTAAATTTTAAAAATAGCTTGAATTATATTTTTATGATAATAATTAAATTTAAATTTGTCGTTAATAAATTTCTTTTACCAAAAAAAAAAAAATTAACGAGTCTAACTTTTTAGATTTTTATTTAATATGGACTCATAGTAAAAGATACAAGTAACTTAATTTGAAATATTAAATATCGCGCTTCCTATCAGACAATTAAAATATCAGTATGTTAGTATTATTTAAGTTGCGAATTATCAATTTAAACCTACCTTGCAATTAAATTTGATTTTTCTTAAAACTATAATAATTTATTATTTTAGTATTTAATTGAAAGAACTCATTACTATGCATTTTAAATTTTAAGTTTGTTACATATTTATAAGGTAGAATTTAATTTTACAATAAAAAATTTATTAGCCATGCGACCAAATTATTGACTAAAATGAATAAAAAAATAAAAAAATTACTTATAATGAGATATTTTGGCTGAGTATATTTGAAATTTAATATAATACGAGTGTTCATTTTTAGATTTCGAAATTACTCTCCATACTCGATGTTGTCAATTAAATTCGATAATATAAAAATAATATAAATATAATTATAATTATAAATATAATAAGTGACATTTATAATTAATTAATAATTAGAAATAAATTATTCAATAAAGATATTAATATTAAATGGGTTTGGAGGATAATCCAAGGAGAGGTTTGGGCGAGGGTCTAACAGGGAGGGACAGCGGGACAGGTGATGCAAAAGCAATGTCTCACTCACAGGTTGTCTACCGAAACCCTGTCAGCTCCTCCTTCTCGACCCGACCCGAATCCCATTGCTTCCAGTTATCCAACGCCAGCCGATATCAAAATGGGATCCAAACCCAGAACAACTGGACTTCTCTGCTGCTGCACCTCAAGTGCAATGGCAAATTTTCTTGCCTCTTCTCCGACAATCGCAGAGAGGTACACGTCACAATTTGTCCTTTTTTGGTTTAGAAAATTCTGGGTATCGGTGTTTAGCTGCTGTAATTAGTTTATTTGCGGGAAATTTTTATGCGAGAGATTAAAAGATAGTTTTATTTTTTTTTTGAGTGAATTTTGTTTGGAAATGTAAAGGCTCAAATCTTTTCTTTCTCTATATACGTAGTGTTTGGTTAATAAGAAAATATATTGATTAGATTAAAATTTAACTCGATACTTCAAAAGAAAGTGATTACCTAGTTCATTTGGGGTTGTGAATTGTGTCTTTCAGCTATTAAGACGGACTAAGCAATGTGATTTTCATTGGATTTTTTTATGTTTTAGCTGAGAAATTGGGCAACAGTTAGCCTATGAAGTTGCGAGATTTATCAAATTGGTCAAATTGGATAAAGGCTAAATGAAAATTTTATGATTTTTTGAGCTCCTTTGTATGCCTAGAATATTAGTGTGTAATGTACTATGCTATGCTTCATGGAAGTTGTTGAATACATTAGGATGATTTGTGTGCTCTATACATGAACGAGAAAATCAAGCAATGAGTAAAATGATACTTCTGGGGAATGAGAACCAAGTTTAGATTTTTTTGAATCATTACATAATGGAAGATATTGAAATTAAGCATAGGATCTCAGACATCATTATGTCAATCTGAAGTATTTATGGTGCATTATATTTATATAAACATCTCTGCTGGCTTATAGGACCCTATTTACCATCCTATTGCTGCGAGCTTTTGAGCCACACATTAGATTACGACACCAAATAACATATTGCATATGTGGGCTATACAGATGGGTTACCATGTAGGTTTTTCTTTTAGTTATTGTGATTTATTTATTTTCAATGGGATGATTTTGGCTATTCAACCAGTCGATATCTGATCGTATCCACTCATACTTTTAGAGCGCTTGAAAGTTATAAATCACTAAAGTGAATAATAGAATTTAACTCCACCAGGTTCCTTTTTGCTAGTTGACTTGAATCTATTTTGCCAAACAACTCCTTGCTAGTATTTTGTTTCATAAGGGTTTGATTCCCATGGATGTCAGAATTTTAGAATATCATTTTCTCATATCAATTAAAGCTTTTGTCTTCTCATGTTAGATTTATTCTATACATACATATGGTTGCAGGAACAAGCAAGGAAAGCATTAGAAAGTGCTCTTGGTGGAAAGAAAAATGAATTTGAAAAGTGGAACAAAGAGATTAAGAGAAGAGAGGAGGTTGGTGGCAGAGGCGATGCTGGTGGGGGAGGTTGGTTTGGATGGGGAGGACGATTTGGTTGGTCCAATGGTGACAATTTCTGGCCAGAAGCTCAGCAAACAAGTCTTGCTGTGCTAGGTATTATCATCATGGTAAGCTGTTGTCTTGTTCATCTTTATAGGTTGTGAAGAGTTTTGTGTATGATTAGAGTCTCATCTCACTCGTTCTCACAATTTTATCTTTTGCATATGCAGTATCTTATTGTTGCAAAAGGTGAACTGATGCTAGCAGTAATCTTCAATCCAGTGTTGTATGCTCTGCGAGGGACGAGAAATGGGTTCACTTTCATAACCTTGAGGTTTCTGCAAAAGGCATCACGGAAT
The DNA here is from genome assembly GCA_022749755.1 of Azadirachta indica. NCBI lineage: Eukaryota > Viridiplantae > Streptophyta > Magnoliopsida > Sapindales > Meliaceae > Azadirachta > Azadirachta indica. The sequence goes on along the minus strand of CM040451.1, from coordinate 13,983,941 downwards.
GGTAATGCTGATTTTGACGATATGTCAAAGAAGGAAGTCTATGTTCATCTCTCAGCTAAGGAGAAAGTTCTGAAAAAATGGGGAAGTGATTGATTTTTTGGTTTCAGGTTTGAAGGTTACTCAATCAATTTGATTTTTATTAGATAAAGCATTTGATATTAAGTTCTGTGAAACTTAATGAGCAGGGATAGAAAAAGAAAAAGTCGAGCAGTCTGTAGTTGAGTATTCTGTATTAGGAAAAGCTTTGTACTATGATTGGTCTCATACGATGTTTGACTTTGAGATCCTAACCCTTCATTTAGGTGAATTTGATATTTTTGGTTATGTAGATTTTTGAGTCCTTAATACCTTATATGAAGCAATCTATCTTTGCAAATGCATGTAAGATTCGGTGAGAAATTCCGAATTACACCTTCACCTCATACTACATTTTACTGCTTGATAATATTTGCATGTACAATTTGTCTGTTCTACATTTTTGAAGACATTGTATTTATATTTTTCAGCTTGTGTATGGAAGTTGGTAAATGATATAAATACTGAATTAAATTCGTACCTTCGTTGTCCATGCACACCATAAATGATTGCCAGAGTTCATTTTGCAGTTTAACATGGGATGGAGGACCATGCTGTTTATGTGCATATTTCACCGACATCTTAGCTGCCTTCACTCCTCTGCCACTCTTCTTTATACCGGGAAGTCATGAAAATGGCTGGATTCTTTTATTATTATTATTATTTATTATTATTAACCAATGAACTTTTAGTCTCCGTAGGGGGTGTTTGATAAACAATTTGGTTGTGGTGGTTTTAAAATAAAATGTATTCATTATAATTTTGTTGCTCGATTTGAACAATCATTAATCTACCGTGTGAAATTGTAAAGGGATGAACCCCTAAAATTAGGATTGGATCAAGCTGAGAATCGTCAATGATGGGCATGATTGATCATCAATTTAAACACAAAGTAGTTCCTCAATCAATAAAGCGAAAAACAACTAAAACTCTTTAGTGTCAAGTCCTCTCAAGTCTCATCACTCATGTCTAAATGAATCAACAGCTTATCCTCTCTTCTGTGTTTTCACTCTTTGAGATTTTCTTTTTCTTCATTTTCAAGCCATTAATTTCAATCATAACTACTACCTGTAATGCAGCAACGTTGTCTAAGTCAAGAGAGAATTGCAGAGTGATTCTCTAACAACGATTTCTTTCCACTTTCTTTTATTTATTTTTTAATTGTAAATGCATGGAAGAGTCTAGCAAATGATTATTAATTTGTTCATGAAATCATGAATCATAATTATTTTTAAAAATTTACTCATTCTTGTGGGGTCTTTTTTGTTATCTCCTTCAATTAATTGAATTGAACCCATCCATGATTGCAGCCTCATAAGCACTACTATTATTTTCTGACCCATTTTTCAATTATAAACATTTTATAATCATATAATATAAAATATTATACAAGTATTAAAGCTAAACCAACTCCATAATGCTTACTCCAATAACAGCTCTGGCGACTGAAAGAGATTTACCACATCCATCCTTACCTCTATCAACTATATATCATAATAATCAAATAATTTTAAAATAAATATATACTTGGTTTTATAAATTCATTCCATAATAGCAATAATTCATTCTACGATACAACGACAACAACAAATAATACATATTTTAACATTTTATAAGAAGTCTTACTTTCTAGTCTATACAATTCATAACAAACGTATAATAATGTAATTCTAATTCTAACGATAACATTATTAAAATAAGTGCTCGTTGAATATGTATTTTTTATGTTTTGAAAAAAAATTAATGTAAAAAAAAAAAATTCTTTTCATTTTTTTTGTTATAACTAGATAAGAAATTACATGAAATTTAAAAAATATATGCATAAATTCTAGTTAAACAGGTAATCCCAAATAAATTGAAGTACTTTCTGAAGCTGCGAAGTTGTGGAAGCGAAACAGAAGAGGAAAACAACGTAAGACTGAAACTGAGAGTTTATTGTTTCCGACTTTCTGTTTACATACGCTGTGATATATTTATATATCCATAAATAATTTTAAAAAAAAATGTAATATTTCTTTCAATCACGAGAAAGAGTCAAACGCCATTTTCCATCCACTCAATTCTACGCTAGGCTGTCTTCTTTCCTTCTCTCTCTGGCAATTTCTTTCGTGTTTATAATGCCTGTCGAAAAATGAACTTAAAAACTATATAATTCTAGAAAAAAATTAAAAAAAATAATCTGAGCTTTCCTCGAATCATGGTCTTCGTGGAAGCTAGTGCAGAAGAAGTGATCTTCACGATCTCTCCACTTCTTTCTCTTATTATTTTTCAATCTTGATTTGAGAATTTCGGATCGCCACATGACTATTTCTTTCATTTCTATGTAACTTTCCTTAACAAACCCATCTCTTTTTTTCTTTTCTTTTCTTTTCTTTTCTTTTTCTCAGTGTCCTTTTTTGTTCCAAGGGTTATCCCTTTTATGGGTCGTCTTGATTTTGCTATCTGTTTACCTTTTTTTAATCTCTCATTTTTGTTGTTATCCTTTTAAGAGAGAGATTCTTGCTAGTGGGTTTTGGCTTCTCTTTCATGTTCTTTAGCTTTTGGTCATTTTCCTCCAACATTTTGTTCCTCTTTTGAGTAATACTGTGACTGTATTTTACTATCCCTCTTGGTTTTTTCTTACTGTTCGATGGATTGTTAATGTCTTTGGCGGTTGGTTTGGATTCAAGTTCCAAAAACAAAATGGGGTTTGAAGATAAAAGCAAAGAGACTGGAGTTTCAGGAGAAGCAATTCCAAAAACTCCAAATGAAGAAAATGTAGATGAACCGAGTGGAGGATTATCTAGACATATGAGTGAAAATTCTATTTGTCCAACTGAAGATGAAGAAGACGACGAAGAAAGAAAGATTGAATTGGGCCCTCAGTACACACTTAAAGAACAATTTGAGAAAGACAAGGTTTGTTTTGTTCTTTTCTTTTGTTCTTTCTTGCTGTTTGTGTTTTCTTTCTCTGAGCTTTATTTTTTCTGCAATTAGGATGATGAGAGCTTGAGGAGATGGAAGGAACAGCTTCTTGGAAGTGTGGATTTAGAATCTGTTGGAGGTAAAAAGTTTCAAATTTGCTAGGATTTTCTATTTTCTTCCCACGTTCTGTGGCTAGATTCTTTAGGATAGAACAAGAAGTTTGATCTTTTAGGTTATTTTTTTTTGTTAGTTTATCTTATAATTTGGTTCTCTAAGATGGCAAAAGTTACAAGATTAATTAGAAAGGAAGTTAATGAAATGGGTACTATTTTACACATTTAAAACTGAAAATGACGGTTATCAACTATTGGATGGAATATTCTTTTGAATTCAATATCACTGCTACAGTTCCTTTAGATATGCTAGACCCACATTTTTTGTTGATTCTACAAACAGTCATCATATTAGTCATTCCAGAAACTAGAGATGGGAATAACTGCTGTTGTTGGTTGTGTTTCCCTCCTGTTTTGTTCATCCTATAAGCAATACATATAAGCTTGTTAATGGGATGAAGTTTATCTATGTTTCTCACATTTTTTTATATTCATTACCGAATTATCTAGAATCTCTAGAACCGGACGTTAAGATTGTGAGCCTCGCAATCAAATCCCCTGGCAGACCTGATATCCTACTTTCAGTTCCAGAGAATGGAAAACCAAAGGGCTCATGGTTCACCTTAAAAGAAGGGAGTTCTTACAGTCTGCAGTTCACTTTCCAGGTTAGCAACAATATTGTATCCGGCCTCAAGTATACTAATATAGTTTGGAGAACTGGTGTAAAAGGTAATCTCTTTTTCTCTATATCTGCTCTCAAGTTTTGAGAAAGAATTAAGTTCTCTGTCTTATTCATGATGTTCACCTCACACAATTCCCTTGAACAGTGGATAGCACAAAGGTGATGCTTGGAACCTTCAGTCCTCAGGCAGAACCTTATGCATATGAGATACCTGAAGATACTACTCCATCTGGTTTCTTAGCTAGAGGATCATATTCAGCTAGAAGCAAGGTAAGTTTGTGTTAAGACTAAAAATTTGCTGCGTAACAAGACAAAAGAAATCACATTTCATTCAGTGATGAACACTTATTTTCATTGCATTTTGCTCTAGTCACTACACTTGAGTACGTAGGTGAGTGGTTGCTTTCATGGGTATGGGAAAAGAAAACACATTATTGAAAAGATTCTTTATCTGTCATTATTAATTTTGTTACCAATGCAAGCTGTGGCCCTCGAATGATTGCTGCAGGCATCGAATGTGGCTATGTTCATTTCATCCCTCCTTATCTGCATGAATTACTTTACCATGAGTCATCCACTCAATTTGTTGTCGGGCCTTATGTCATGTTTGTCATAAAGCATAAATGTGAAATTCAAATTTGTGGACTGCCTAATGGCTGGACTTGTAACCTCATCAGAATTCTTTTGCCATCTTGAAGATTGTTTTTGCAATATCACTCTTACCGATTTCCTCTGTTTTCTCTGTTTTCAGTTTGTTGACGATGACAACAAATGCTACTTGGAGATCAACTACACATTTGATATCCGTAAAGAATGGCTGTTGACTTAAACTATGAATGATCTGTCTAGTTTCTTTGCTTTGTCCCCCAGTGATCAATTGGCTTTGAAGTTGAATCTGCTTCAGATGTTAAACACATTTCATTTCCATTGTCTTATTTATTTTAGTCGTGTCTGAAACTGATCATCATCTACGGAATCAAGAGAGGATTTTTTTTAAAAGATGGAGCGAATTATTCATTCAGTAGATCTCAATCAATAAAAGTTGAGCTTGGCTGGCATAATCACTTTGTATTCTTCTGCGTTTCAGCATAATCACATCTGTTGCGTTAAGCTTTATTTTTGTTAGTGTGAGGTTGTCGAATGATTCTGTGGGGGGGAACTGAGAAAAAATTGAAAACAGAGCAGTGTAAGAATGTTCCAAATTTGCATTACTTTCTCTTTTTTCTTCGTTCACTGCAACTTCTACTGTTAAAGTTAGTCAATGCCAATCACTTTCACTTTCACTTTCACTTTCTTCTAATAGCTTTTTTCTTTAATGAATGATTTGAGCTTTTTTATTCTTCTGCAGTGTTTTCATTTTGTATCTCCATGAATGAAAAGTGAATCAGAGTATTCAATCTTCTTAATTCAACATTACCTCTCTACTTTAGCTCATGGGAAAAACTATGCTTGAGCATTTTTGTTGGGGGAAAAAATATGAAAAGAGTTCATTCTATCACACAAAAAGCAACCAACTTCAATCACAAAATCTTAAGAAGTTGCAAAGAATTTTGTTGAAGTTATTATTTTCTTCAATACTACACTCAGAAAAAATAAAAATAAAAACTAATAGAAAATGGAACAAGAAAATTGAGTATATTATTTATGTATTATTGATTTTAGATTTTAGATTTGTCAAGAATTGAATTCAAAAAGTTCATTTACATCCTAAAATATTTAATTCGTCATTTGTAACAATCATATTGAAAAGAGAAATTTTTATAGCTCCTTTTTCTCTCGAGTGATTTAAATTTTTTTTTTCCTTGCAGTCCTCAGCAAAAGCAGCCCATCGGCCCAGGGCCCAAGGGTTCGAATCATGTTGTTGTCCAGCAGATTTTCAATATGCACTCCAGTTAATTCTGATTACACGCCTATTCTGTGTAGAAAGGCACTCAAGTCTAATACTTTCTGGTCCAGCTGGCCCATTCCGATTGGACAAATTAGCGGCTTCAACAATTTTTGATGTCTTCAGCATCTGTAATTAGGAGCCTCTGAACGAAAGAGAGAATTTTCTAAGAGCTCCTCTTGTGCCAGCTCTTTTGGCGACTCGCTAGATTAAGTTTAAGCTTCTCAAGTTTTCACTCAGTTTCGCTAATCTGTCGGTACGTAATTTTCTTCTTAATATAATATAAGTCATATCTTTTCTTCTTTTTGTTTTCATGCGTTTTCTCGGCAACCAAACGTAGGGTTTTAGGTGATTTTGTTACTGATTACGAACCTGAATCTGTTATTTCTCTCATTATCATCAAATTTTTACGTTAAAATAATATGCGATGGTTAAAAGTAATGCGGTTGTTACTTCCTATTTTCTCGTTGGTTTATTACTTTAGGTAAATTTATGAACTGGAGATAGTATTTTATGTGGACATGCTATGGTAAATTGAAATCATGTCAATCTATTTATGAGCTAGTTGACAGAATTCGATGGTGTCATGAACAGGGAAATTGGAAATGACGAAAAAGAGAAAAAGTAATGGTAGTGCTGATGAGGATGGACACTCGAAAAGTCTGAAAGTGGCGGAGCAGTCATCTCCTTCACCTCCTCGTCTCGGTTTTGAGAATCCTCTTTTGCCATTAGCTAATACATATGATGACGATGATGAGGAGGACGAATACAGGCAAAGGAATGGTGGTGGTGCTGGTGGAGATAATAGAGCCGAAGTTGATCAAGATGGTCATGGAGTTGAAAAAGATGTTGCCGAGGAGGAGGAGGAGGATGAGGATGAGGATGAGGATGATTTGGCGAATGAGCATGATCAAGCGCCAGGAGGGAAGCGGAGCAGACTTGTTGAAGTGCGGAGGGATTGCCCTTATCTCGATACTGTTAATCGCCAGGTATCTATCTCATCTTTATTTTTTATGTAATTTTTGAGTATCTATTTTGTGTTGGTTGTGTTGCTTTATTTATTTAAGAAGATATTCCTTCTATGCTTGAGTTTGCATACCTTGTATTATAGCTTCTGATTATGTCTTGCAGGTGTTGGACTTTGATTTTGAGAAGTTTTGCTCTGTTTCTCTTTCAAACTTGAATGTATATGCATGTTTGGTTTGTGGGAAGTATTACCAAGGAAGAGGGCGGAAATCCCATGCTTATACTCATAGCTTGGAAGCAGGACATCATGTCTACATCAATCTTCGAACAGAGAAAGTTTATTGCCTTCCTGATGGATACGAAATTAATGATCCATCTCTGGATGATATTCGACATGTTTTGAACCCAAGGTATGTATGTTTGTGCACATGGAGTTGTGTGTATTATTATTTTGAGCTACATCCACATGCACAAGATCAATATACTTTGTTAGAGATTCTTCATAATCGGTAATCAGTTGCAAAAGTTCTTAACTTAGTGCTATATTATTGTACTTGGACACATTTGAGTATCCTGTTTTAAGTATTGTTAAATTTTCAACTATATGTATCCAGATTTACCAAGGAACAAGTAGAACAGCTTGACAAAAACAAGCAATGGTCTAGGGCTCTGGATGGTTCGGACTACCTTCCTGGAATGGTACCCTTATTTCTTCCTGCCACTGCAAGAATATAGTTTTAATCACTATTAGATGTGCAATGAGGTACAAATTTTATCCTTATCTGGTGCTTATAACAATCTCCTGTGAAATGTTTAGGTGGGGCTGAACAACATCAAGGAGACTGATTTTGTAAATGTCACAATTCAATCTCTAATGAGAGTTACTCCATTAAGAAATTTCTTTCTTATCCCTGAAAATTATCAACACTGCAAGTCTCCACTTGTTCACCGATTTGGAGAACTCACTCGGAAGATTTGGCATGCTCGAAACTTTAAAGGACAGGTATAATACTTGTTAGAATTACACTGAAGTTATGGTTCTTGAAAGTATAGGTCTTCAGTATTTAATTCATAATTTTCTTAATTTCTTGCACTTTAGGTCAGCCCGCATGAGTTTCTACAAGCAGTTATGAAAGCAAGTAAAAAACGGTTCCGGATAGGTGTACAATCCAACCCTGTTGAATTCATGTCATGGCTTCTTAATACACTGCATGCAGATCTTAGAAATCCGAAGAAAAATACTAGCATCATCTATGAATGCTTTCAGGTTTGCTTTACTGTCTTCATGTTTGTTGGCTGTAGTATTGTCACTTGTTTTCATCATTTACCTAGGTGGTGCTTAGCTTAAACATAATGTTTGATAGGGGGAACTGGAGGTTGTCAAAGAGATTCCTAGTAATGCTATCACTGAGAAGAAAGAAAATGGAGATGATCAGAATGCAGCTCAAAAAAGTACAGATGGTGGAAGTGATCACAGTAAAATTACTACTGAAACTTCTAGAATGCCATTCCTGATGCTTGGTCTGGATTTGCCCCCACCACCTCTCTTCAAAGATGTGATGGAGAAAAATATTATACCCCAGGTACTGGATATACTAAAGTTTTGAATCTTAAAATTTACCGAAGTTCATAAAATTTGAGATTTGTGGATTGTGCCTCAAATGGATGCCATGTATGATGCATAAATTATCTCATATGCAGAGTTGCCATATGAAAATGATACTTAGATGATCAACTTTGTATCGGATAGGAAGGAAGAACTAAAACCAAGTGGCAGAACCTGAACATGATATTTAGGATCGCTTTAGTATTGCTTTATAGTAACTTTCTTTTTGTGGTTGGTGCAACTTGAAATAATTCATACTTTGGCCTGAATAAAATAAATTGGTTGCTAAATGATGAGGTAAACTCCATAGAAGGACAGGAAAATTCAAAAGAGAGAAGCAACTGGATGAATTGAATTGCTCTGAATTTTTAATATCGGTTCTTCAGGCTAAATTCCAGTTTTGTCTCAGGTTCCATTATTCAATATATTGAAGAAGTTTGATGGGGAATTAGTGACTGAGGTTGTTCGACCTCGTGTGGCAAGGATGAGATACCGTGTCACAAGATTACCACAATACTTGATCCTTCACATGCGACGCTTCACGAAGAATAACTTCTTTGTGGAAAAGAACCCGACATTGGGTAAGTTTTATGTATCTTGAAAATGTCTGATTTGCGTACATATCATGAATAGGACTAAAAACATTATATTGTAAATTTGCCGGAATTTCCTGCCTTGCTGTAATCGATTCTCTCTGATGTTACTTTCTAGTCAACTTTCCGGTGAAAAATTTGGAATTGAAGGACTACATACCTTTACCAACACCGAAAGAGAATGAAAAACTGCGTTCCAAGTATGATCTGATTGCCAACATTGTGCATGATGGTAAACCCGAGGAGGGATTCTATAGGGTTTTTGTGCAGCGAAAGTCAGAAGAATTGTGGTAATTTTTCTTTCAAAGAATTTTTCCCAGATTTGAATGAAAATGCAACGATGACTTGAACTGAGATGTTTGTGATCCATGCTGTCAGGTATGAGATGCAGGATTTACATGTTTCAGAAACTCTTCCTCAAATGGTCGCACTCTCTGAAGCTTACATGCAGATATACGAGCAACAACAATAGGAATTGAGGGATACCAGGATTTCAAGGTTAATGTTGTTTTAACTGTTTAAATTGTTTCTAAGAAGAATTCAATTTTGCGTGTTTGGGGAAGAGACCGAAGGAAGTACGAATCCTTTGGGTTTAGAAAAATGTTCTTTAGAAATTGACTATTAGGCTATTCTGTGTTGGTGATATTAACAAGCACCAATTTCTGGTGTTAGTTTTGAGTTACAATACAACCTATCTTTTGGAGCACTGCATGTTAGTTTTGCGGCAGTTGTTTCAACCCGAAATAACATGAAAAGCACTTTTGTATGTGGAAGGAAACTAAAGTCATTATGTATTTGTAATTATTGTTTACAGCTTGCCGATTCTACATTAGCTAGAATTAAGATGCCAGTCTTGTCCTCATCTGAAATTTCATATCTACGTAAATATTTATTTGTATAGGTGGAATGAGATTATTCTTGTTTTTGTGTTTAGTACTAATGAAAATTAATTAACAACCAATCATATTGAAGGAAGATTGTTATTTTACAATTAAATTTTTTTCTTAAAAAGTCCTGTCAAAGTCAAGATAAAAAATAAACAGAACACAACTGCTTGGTAATAAAGGTTTCCAGTTGCATAATTCATCAAAATTTTCTTCGTAAGTTTTCTCTTTTACATAAGAAAGTATTTAATTATCATGATAACAATTCTGCAGCAACAATTTAATGTCAAACTTTCTACGTGTTACAATATACGTGCTCAAAATTGTTCCGCCAAACCAAACTAAATCAAACAACTTTTCGCCAGGAAAAGAAATATTTTGAAAAAAAGTTTTGTCGAGTGTTCTATTTTTTTTATTCCACACATAAAATTTCACATCATTATACTATTCATTCAGTTATTTTAATAAAAAAAAATTCTGTATTTTTTATTTCATATCTCAGTTATTTCATATATTTTTTCTAATATTTCATTACTTTTTAACCTTTAAATACTTTCAGTTTTATTTTTTAATAATTTAAACATGAACCTATTATTAAATTAATAATTTAAACCAAATCGACGATTTAAACCGATTTTTTTTAAATTGTAAAATAGTTATCGTTGATTTTTCTTTTAAACCAATTTCTGATGTCAGCTTTGAGTTACAATGCAATCCATCTTTTAGAACATTGCATGTTCGTTTCTGTGGAAGTTATTTTGACATGAAAAACTTTTCGAATTACAGATTTTGCAGAAAGTATTAACAAAAACAAATTAACAAGCATTCAAATTTTAAAAAAATCGTTACTTTATACCCAAAATTTTTCTGAAAAAGCCCTGTGAAAGTCAAGACAAGACACAAACATAACATAACTACTTGGTAGTGAAAGGTCCCACTTGCGTAATTCATCATAAACTTCTTTTTGTACATAAGAAAATATTTAATTATTAATGATAACAATTTTTAAATAATTGTTAAAGAAAATAAATCTAATTTATCATAAAAATAAAATTATTCTAAAGTAGTTATTAATTTTAAAAATTTATAATTTAACAACAATAATAATTTTAAATTCGAATTATTTTAAAGTTTTAATAATTATAAAATTATTTTTAAATTATAAATTTTTTTGCTATTTGAAAATTTTTTATTATTAATAGAATTTTTATTATATATATACATATTTTCAAAGGTTTATTTATTAAAATAATTATATAATTTATTGATAAATTTTATTTGGTTCAGTAGTAAGAGCATTAAAATATTATTTTTATATTCTGAGTTAATTATTTTACAATTTTAAAAATATCAGTTTAAACCACTAGTTCGGTTTTAATTGCTGATTCGATTAGTTTATATTTAAATTATTTAAAAGGCAAAACTAATAAATTATTGAAAGACAAAATCGAAACTCATAACTTCCCTTTAAACTTAGCTGCTATTGAAGCTCCATTTACAAATAAATAAAATTTCTGTCTTAATGTAGATGAAATTTGAAAATAATGGAGCAATATGACCTACTTGCAAGAGGGTCGTATTACTCTATTATTTAGTAAGTTTTTCTTAAGTAATTTTTTATTTACATCATTTTTTTAAATGTATTTTTATGCTTTTGCTTTTACCTTTCTATATTCTCTACATCTTGACAACATCCATCTAACAATTATTTAAAATTAATAATAATAGAATGATAATAATTGTTAAAGAAGAAATGCATCCATAGGAAACAAAGAATTTCATTTTGCGTGCATGCTTTCACATGATTAGCACCTATTTCATCATACTCTTTAATACTTATATATACAAATTGCTCCAATAAAATTATCTTAATATATATATATATATATGTATGTATGTATGTATGTATGTATACGTATGTATATGAGACGAGTAGTAGTACATACATATATCTAATACTACTTTATAATGACTAAAGCGAAATGTTTAGGTTATTGAGGCTCATAAATTTATGTAACAGCTACTCCACAAAAACGTGAGCTGGTAAATTAGTTAGTTTACAGCAACACACGTTTGGCTAGCTTCCCAGATCTCTCTTCTTCCTCATGAGCTATATGTACTTCTTTCTAAAACATCGCAGAAAACCAAAATCAAAGCAGATTAAAAATGGATGGATACTCATATTCAGAGATTTACAACTTCACCAAAGTATGGCTCACAGTTTTTATGTCTCTAACATACTCCTACGCCATTGGCAAGGTCGCTCCCAAAGGTTCCGTAAGATTTATTTGCTTTCTTCCAATTCTCTGTCTTTTCCTCTTCCTTCCTCTCAAACTTTCCTCCTTACATCTCGGAGGAATCACTTCTTTCTTCATCGCTTGGCTCGCCAACTTCAAGCTTCTGCTTTTCGCTTTTGGCAAAAGCCCTTTAGCTTCTCACCCGCCTCTCTCTTTCCCTCGTTTCATTGCCGCAGCTTGTTTCCCCGTCAGAATCCGACGCTCCAATGGCCAAAACCCAATTGCAGAAAACTCTAAAAGCCATAAATCTCCCTTAAATTATTCAGTTAAGTTCCTGCTTTTAGCTGCATTCATTCGTGTATACGATTACAGCAACTTCCTCCACCCGAAACTCCTCTTGTTTCTCTACTGTTTCCACATCTACGTCTTCCTTGAGCTCACTCTCGCCATTTTCGCCGCTCTGATTCGAGCCATTCTTGACCTCGAACTCGAACCGCAGTTCGACGACCCCTACCTCTCAACTTCGTTACAGGATTTCTGGGGAAGAAGATGGAACGTCACCGTTTCCAGAATTCTGCGGCCCACGGTTTACGAACCAGTGCTTCACTTTTCCTCACGTGTCGTCGGTCGGAGATGGGCCCCTCTCCCGGCAGTGTTTAGTACTTTTGTGGTGTCGGCAGTCATGCACGAGCTGATTTTCTATTACTTGGGGCGCGTGTCTCCCACGTTGGAGATCACGTGGTTCTTTCTCTTTCACGGAGCGTGTTTGGGGGTTGAGATTGCTCTGAAGAAGTCTTTGACCGTTAAGTGGCGGTTGCCAAGGGTGCTTAAGATTTTCCTGACCGTTGGATTCGTGATCGAGACGGCGTTCCGGTGGTTCTTCCCTCCGCTGCTCCGTTGTAACGGGGTTGTTAGGGCGTTTGAAGAATACGCGGCGGTTGGCGCATTTCTCAAAAACATCAGTCGTAGTCTGACTTTTAGCTATTTACAAAAAATCTAGCGGGTACTACAAGAATTATCTGTATTATTATTATTATTTATTAAAAATTAATTATCATTAAATAAGAATAAGAATTTGTAAGTCATTGTCCCTATTTAATTTGATTTTGTGTTCTTATTTTGTTGAAATGTGAAAAAATCCTTGTATTATTTTAAATAAAAACTATCTCAATTTTTTCTATTTAATAGTAGCATCCGTGCAAGAAAAAGAAGAAACTTAGTGTCATCAAATCACCAATCAAATCCACTCAAAGGGAGAAATATAATACAATCCAAATTTGTATTCACGTCTAATCAAAATTGATTCATCTCATCCAAGAAAAATAATCCAAGTTAATAAAGAAAATTTTATTTAAAATTATAAAATTAATTTATTAAAAGACATTAATATTTAAGAAAAAGAAAAATAATAATAATTTTCTAGAAGATTAAAGAAAAAAGATAAATGTGAATATTATTTATGGATATTAAAAAATAATAATTCTTCCAATAAACATATTGAAGATGAGAGATCGATAAGGGAGAAAATAAAAATATACGTTACAACCATCTCATTTAATTGTTTTTTTTTTATTATTATTTTGGCGTGAGCCCATGCTATTATTTAATATCGACTTATTTGTGTCAGATTTTTATTATTGATTTGCTTTTGTGTTGATTTATTACAGCTGCCACAAATAACTTTGTCAACATATATACATAATTATTCTCGAATAAATGTAACATTTTTTTTTTTAGCAGAAATTACGTACTTCGGGAAATACTGAGATATTATATATACCAAGTACGTAGTAGCGATAGTGGAGAATTAAGTAGGGTAAACAATAGGAAGTATCAAGTATTTGTTGTGTAATTATATTTTATGGGGTATAATTAAGGATCACATTAATTTTGTGAGCAATAATGTTTTGAAAGTAGTTAAAAGATACTTGTTGAAACATTAATTAATTCATGATATTGTCGTGAGAACAGCTCTGTTAATTGGAAGTGTTTGTGATATGATTAAAGAATATAATATATATATATATATATATATATGATGGTGATGATGATGCTTATTAATTAATTAAATTAGGGTGTACGTTCAATAGAAAAGCAAAAGCACTTCAATTATCACTATTTTTATATGAAATGAAAAAGAAAATATATATATATATATATATGTATATATATATACACAAGCACTTTTAATTTGATCAGCCTTAACTGGCGGCATAAAATTATTTTATTTTATAATAATTAAAGGTGGTAAAACGGATGAACCGACTCAAGTACAGCACGATTCAGTTGTGAATAATGTTAGTATGACACTGTTCATGGGTTGAATCGAGAAAAAAGTCAATAAGTTGTATCATAAACAGTCATTGTGCGAAGTTGGGTCAAGAAAAAAAAGTTCACGATCTATTATTATTCAGCTCGTACTCGTAAACACTTAAATTAATACTATTTACTATATACAGCAAGACTATTTATTATTTACATAAGTGTTCTCTGACAGGTATAATCGATTTGGGCTACTTTTTAATGGGTTGGATTAGCAAAGCACATACAGTAATCATGTTATGAGTTGGATTTGGTTTATTCATTTTACTGTGCATACTATGACAAACTACCTTAAGAGTTTGTATGGACTTAATTTTCGTTAAGTGTGCCAAAACTCTAATAATAAGAGAGCCTTGATGCTTTTATACCTTTTACATACCTCTCTTGCATATTTAATTTTATATTAATTGTTACATATTATTAGTTGGTACTATTAATTTATTTAATTCAACATTGAATTTATAAAAATAAAAAAAAAATGAAAATGCACATTTACATGTTTAATTTCATGTTGACAAATATAAATATAATTTCAAGGAAGCGTTTACTTTTTTATTTTACGACCTTTTAGCAAAAACTCGAGCATAGATTATCAGAGATCGAATTATCAATTCTCATATGTAAAATTCAGTTGGCAATTGTATTTAAAAGGAGGAATCATTAATTAAATTAAATTTATAACATCTAGCTAGCTTCTAATATTAATTATAATAATAGTATTATCTCTTCTTCAAGAAAAGTCAACAACATATATATATATATATACATATATATATTTGATGTCTACTTTTAACAGTAATTGATCGAATTGGTTAGATATGATAAAATAAGAACATCCTCTTCATATGATTTTCTATAGATAATTACATACATATAGATACATTGACTTTCAACGCATATATATATATATATATATATATAGTCAAAAAGCATGTTAATTATAAAATAGAGGGCGAAACCTACAACTTCTTGATGCAACCAAAATTATTGATCAATCTAACACTACAAAACGACAAATGAAACAAATCCGTTAAGATATGTAAAAAAATATGTTGTATTACTTAGATATGAATCAAATACAAGAGGTGTTTATTTATAGGGGAATTTTCAACAGTAATTAATATTAGTTATTAGTTTTTTTAAATAACCACTATATAATATATATTACAAAAATGATCAATTTGGATCAAAATACTCTCACAAAAATTTTTTTGAAAATGACCAACAAGCACATTCACGCAGGGGTATTTTGGTCCAAAAAAAGTTGAGATGGTCATTTTTTAAAGACATTTTAAACAGCAGTTATTATCAAAAATTTACCCCAAGTGTTAGTCATTTTTATTAAATTTACCTATTTATAAGTAAAGATGTATAAATACCCCAAAAAAATTTGAGATGATCATTTTTTAAAGGCATTTTAAACAGCAGTTATTATAAAAAATTTACTCCAAATGTTAGTCATTTTTGTTAAATTTACCTATTTATAAGTAAAGATGTATAATGAAATAATAAAGAAAAATATACAATATTAATATAAATTACCAATTGCAACCTATTAACTAATACAACGTTGGTAGATTAATACATTAATATTTAAATTAGTTATTTTTTGAATACATTTTAAAAAATGATTATTTAAGAAAATTAGGTCTAAAAATTGGTGATTGTTAAATATTCTTAATAAGATCAATTAAGAAAAATGTATTATTATTAAAGGCTGTTAAAAGCTGCAGTACTCATTCTGACCATTTCTTTGAACCGGCAGTATAAGCTTCCAGTAAGCCGTTGCCACCACAAACCCAATCGTAAAAAGAACCGAGAGAGTGGGATGAACCGGGTTCCAACCCTTTACTCGAAAAAGATTCTTCAAAGCAACTTCAAAAACCATGGCAATTGCCTGCAAAGATTCTTCAAAGCAACTTCAAAAACCATGGCAATTGACTGCAAAACAAAGTACTGCGTCACTTCCCACGTGGGTTTCTTCCCGCACGTAATGTAGTAAAACATAATCTCATGCATAATTCCCGACACGACGAGAGTCAAAATCAAGGCCACCACCTTCGCCGACAAAAACCCGACAACTCCCTTCAAAGCATTTCTCGTCGGGAGATAAATTGTTTCCCTCAGGATACCAGCCGACAACAGGTTCCACCGTCTTCCCCAGAAGTCTTGCAGCGACGTAGCTAAGTAAGGTCTGTTGAAAAGCGGCACGACGTCGTATCGAGACAAGAAAAACAAAGACTTGTAATTCTTGTCTTCTGATTTGAGTTTGACTGGGAAGACGGTGATTGCAAAGAAGTCGCCAAAGTTTCCGACGGCCGAGAGAGGGCCACGGTCGAAGCAGAAGAGGAGGAGTTTGAAAGAAGAGATCCATGTTATGAAGTAAGAGAGAATTCCTCTAACGAAGCTGGAAGAAGAATGCCATGGAAGAACTGATGAGAAAATATAGAACGTAGGAAGAAGAAATAGAACTCTTAGCATGCCTTTTGGGATCAGCTTTGTGACTAAGAAATAACAGTATGCTAATGAAGCTAAGAGCAGAAAGATCGGATTTACAGAATTCATTGTTTCCATCACCATTTTCTCCAAGATCTCCATAATTTCTCTGCTTCGATCTTGTTTCCTTCAATTCGCTAGCTGTGTATATCTCCAAATTTATAGACAGTCTGTTTACTCGACAGCATGAACTTTTTCTGTCATGAAAATAGTGAATACAATTATTACAACAGTAGATAAAAAAAAAGTTAAAATTTATGTACGTAGATATACAGACATAGCTGTTAGAATACGACGGTGTAATTTTATATATATAAAAAAAAGTTAAAATATATGCAAAAATCGAACTCACTTCCAGTGGGCGAACTCATTTCAGTGGGTGAGTTCGATTCTCGTTTATAACTGATAAAATTTCTCACATGATATGGGTTCAACTTTTTAAAAAGAATTTTGAGTAAACCTTTCTTTTTATAAGAATAGATAAATTTATAAATAATAAATAAAATTATAATACTTGAAAAAATTACACCGTCCTACCTAAATAATTGTTGTAGGGATAAAAGGCATCTCTCACATTATACATATATCTGAAAGCCGGCAGATCCAACGACTACTCTGTCTGCGCGTCTGTATTAAATAAGGTGAGTGGTACAATTCTTCTTCTCAAACGAGTGGATATAATTCTCGGAATATTTATGAAAAAAATAAGTACACCTAAATCAAAATGTATATCTAACTGTTGCTTAATTTTCTGTATCTTTTAAGTTTAATTGATTTAGGGTAGTATTAGTATAACTTTTTAAATAAAATTCTTTAAAGTAAAATTTTTAACTGTAAAATTTTTACGAGTAAAATTTTTAATAAAATTTATTAATCATTTGGTTGTTACAAATAATTTTTAAGAAAAATTTGAATAATTATTTTAATAAATAAATTTTTAATATTTATTTTAAAAAAATTACGTAGAATTTTTAAAATAAAATAAAAGTATTTTAGATAATTTTTTCCTTTTTAAAATATAATATTTTAAATTTTAAATTTCTTTCAATCAAAAAAATTTTTAATTTTCAAAAATTATTTCCATTTACCAATTAAACGACATTAAAAAATTTGAAAAGAGTTTTTATTATTAAAAAAACTCTTTTGATCAATAAAAAAATCAAACCATACCAAACGAGCACTTAATAATTTTACAAGAAATACGCCATCTTTCAGATAAAAACAGCACTCAACTCATAAATTTTGCTAGCTGTTTCGATATTTTTTCTGTTAAATATTGGACGGAGAGATCATTGAACTTTTGATATAATCTACGTATCACAAAATTAATTTCGGCAATATTTAATTCACAATTAAATTACTAGCTATTGAGATAACTATGATAAAAAAAATTAATTATTAAATAAAAATTGAATGTTTATCAAATATTTTACCTAATTAATAGTATTTTTATTTAATTTTTTTTATTATGCACTTACTTTTACCTGATAACATGATTGTTTATCATATAGGTTATTAATTGATATATTTAATAATTAATAATTTTATTTTCTATGACTATAAGTATGAATTTTGAAACATACTTTAAAACGAGAAAAACAAATAGAAATGAAAATTATTATAGCAAGTTGATTAACATATAAATCCCGTTAGATGTTTATTTGAGATTTGGGTCATTTTTTAATATAATCTTTTACAAATCTAAGGAACCCGAGGATACGTGGGAAGTTTATTAATTTGGAGTTAGTTATTTACAAATCAGTCAAAAAGTCAAAAACAGCATATTTTAATAACTACTAAAGAGAAACAATAAATACAAATCACGTAATAATTGTTTACCTTAATTAAAATCTTCTGCTTCCAAGACATTCGAGTAAGGAGCCATGATTCAACTGTCAATCAAAACGGCTTGTCGTTCACATATACATATCACAGTCTTGAAGTAACAGTGGCTGGCTGGGGGTGGGAGCTGCCCAGCTGGCCGCTAAGCACGACATATCTGCGAATTATGGTGACACGTTCACACACGCAAAAGAAAAATTAATATGATAGAAAATCAAATATTTCTGCAAACCAAGACAACAATTTCAGATACATTTAATGACAGTAATCAATTAGACCAGACAATCAAAGGGAATCACCGTCTGATGTCCATCAGGCGGTGCTAACAATTACATCCCACTGGACCACAAGTTCTATATATATATGCGCTTATAATGTCAAGGTACAGCTAAAAGAAAATTTTGTTTAATTTCTTAGAAATGGAGACGGAGAACAAGAAGACGTTGCATGCACCTGTGACTACTGTGTCAGCGATGCTACTTATGGTGATGTTGTGGCTCACGGTTACGCCGGCGGCGGTGGCGTGTGGTCCAGCGAAGGACTTGAGTGGATGTAAGGATTGCATTGTTGATCAAATGAAGTACAGTTGTCCATCGTGCGTGCCGCTTTTCCACTGCATGGCGCGGTGCTTGTGGGGCGGGACTGCGAGAGAGAAGTGTATTCGGAAGTGTGACTGCGATGGCGGGAAACCGAGGCTTTCGGATTGCAAGAAGTGCATGGCGCGCTGCAAATGCAGTTGTGTGGCTTAGATAATTGAGTTTCCTGCTTCACCTACGTCGTTTTTTTTTTTGGTTTGTTGCTTCGTATGTATACAATTAAGTACTATTAGATATTCTGCGAAAGCTTTATGTTTTCGTTGTTTATGGACTATCGAGCTACATGGATTTGTTTATTTCGTTCAAAAGAAAGTCAAACTCAATCAACCGGAGTGCCCCAAACGCTGTCGTTTATAGTGATCGCTAAGCGGTTCTTATTTTAATGTACGTATATCAACATGTCTATTTGAGTCTGCTTTAGCCTTTCTAGACCCTTCAAGAATTGTTAGTCAGGCTCCACACTTACAACTTGTCGATGATCAATCATTGATATTACTATAGTAAATAGTATTATGCCTAAAAAGCACTTCCACAGGCAAATATTTACCCATTTTGCCCCCAGTATTGACAAACAAAGGCTGCTTCTTTCAAAGTCATTTTGAAAGCAACTAAAACTTCTTTCAGATTTCAATAGTCATTTACAAAACAGTTAGCTGTAAGCTGTCTTTCTAGTCACGAAGAAACCTCTGTAAGCAACGAAATCCCAGATGCTGAGCACAAAATTTCTCCATTTCATCGCCACCTCTTTCTCTACAAATTTCTTCCTCCATTCGTTCCACCACTTTATCCAAATCCTTCCAATACCCAAATGGACCCCACTCATCAAACTCATCATCATCAACGTTTGATCCACAAATCCCATCAAGAATCTCCTGTAACCCTACGATCCGATGGCTCACCTTCCTCCTCGCTTCTCTTATTGACGGATTAAAACCCCGGACAGAATCCAGTCTTAGAAGCAAACCCATCAACGCCTCGTTCATTCTCAGCTTCTCCCGCTCATCACTCCTGATGGAATCCACGGTTTCCTGTCGTTGGATTAGACGTTGGAAGTGATTAGCTTCGGAGTTGACGGACGAGATCTTTTTGTAAAGGTTGCGGATCACGTGGGCCTTGTAGGCGGCTTGGATCTTGGCGGCAGCTTGTGATTGGAGTCGAGAGGAGGACTGAATTGGTACCTCAGTAGGTGGTTGAGTGGCAATACGGTCATTACGTAAGGCGTAGGTGATTGTGGCGGTTGATGAAGCGGAAAAGACGGCGAAATTGGGAGAAGACTTCATGGCGGAGAGAAAAAGAAAGTGAGAATGAAAAATGAGGGCTGGTTTGTTGGTCATTTAATTTTATGCGGGGTGTTGGTGGGGACTAAGGAGTGTTACTGTTACGTTTTCTTGAATCATCTTTTGCGCCTAATACGCATTGGTGGCGTGCTCATCCCGTCCGTTTTACGACGGGGCCCAGTCCTTTTTGTCTTTTGACGAGTGGGACTTTAGCTTTACACCCATGCTTAAAGTGCATCTAATTGTCTTCTTGGGATTAAATGCGGTCCAAATATTTTATATATAATATTTGCCATTTTTTAATCACTACCAATTACAGGGTAGAAACTCAAGACTCTTAACTAAAAGATAAATCTTTCGACTCTCACCGAGCATCCACTCATTTATGCATTACAATACCTCAATCTTATGCATACCCCAATTTTTTCCCTCCTCTAAAGCTTCATTTTATTCAAATATGCTAACAACATATATCGGCAATCAAGATGCAAATGGACAATGAACATGTAACAAAATAAATAAGGAAGAATCTCGGGACAACTACTCAGGACTCATTATCCACTTATTTCATCGTCATGTTCATGCATAAAATGCTACAAACTATTTTCATTTATTACAAATGTGGAGTTGACAAGCTGGGGATCTGAATAGAAACATAAAATCACAGTTCACGGTAATTGATTTCATAAGATGTACAGGAACTCACTTTGATCAATGAGGTGATGGAACTATTTTTCCTGAACACGTCCCAAATCCGACATTGTAACTATTTCCCTGCAATAAAGTTAAATCAAGTGATTCTTCTGCACTTCAAATATTTCAAGAATGAAATACTGTGAAATGAGAACATCAAATATGTGACTTTGAGATTCTCGGAATTAGTTGCATGATTGGAGAACATATTTACGTTGCTAGGATATCCAACATTCTTATTTTTCCAATAGGAGGGCAAGGCTCTGAGAACTAAGTAGTTATGGCACAACAAAGCTCCTGGGCGACAAGCCTTTGCTAATGTAAGCTCAAATATTCAGGCAAGCACAACAATATTTACTTAAAAAAAAAAATGGCTCTCCATTCTTACAGCATTTTGTTACAACTTCAGCAACATCAGTAGTCATTGCGCGAGAGGAATGTAAACTAGCAGAATTAACATTAAGACATAATGCGGAAAAATGAATGACATGCAAGTGCTTCTCTGAGACAGGAAAATCAACTATTGACCTAAGTACTGCAGCATTTCATTCTAATATGACCCTGACTCAACCAGATGAATCACAACACCAAATCCTGTTTCCAGAACCATGGATGATTTTCATGTTTGTGTTAATCACCTTGGATGGTAAAGAAGTTAACAAAATAAATTTCGGGATTCTTTCATCTTTCCAAATATCATGTCGGCTAAGATAAGCTAGTAAACAAATAAAGCTCCACTTGACATGATGAACATGGGATGGAATAGACTGAAAGAAAGGTGATGAAAATTATGCTAAATAAACAGATAAGAATTTTATTGGGTATAATTATAGAAAGATAACTTCAATATCCTCTCTTTTTCCTTTTCTTTTCTTCATTTTTAATAAACACTACAGTATCCTTTCAGAAATTGAATGGGTAAGTGAAGTTATACAATGTAGTACCTTGCAACAACCAGTAAATATCACTTCATCTCCATCTTCCAGGAATTTACGAGTTACTCCATTTAGTTGAAGTGGCTTTTGTCCATTCCATGTTAACTCTAGCAAGCATCCAAGAGAATCTGGCTCCTATTGTGAAATACAAGAGAGCCAAATTCAAAAAATCCAAGTAGAAATTTTTAACCTCTAACTTAAGGAACTTAATTCAAGCAATACACTCTTTGAATAGAATGAAATCATACAGGTCCACTGATGGTGCCAGTTCCAAGCAGATCGCCAGGCCTTAGATTGCAACCATTGATTGTATGGTGTGCAAGTTGTTGAGTCGATGTCCAGTATCTGTGATAGGAGTTAGAAAAATAATTAGTATCTACAATAGAAACAAAAACTATATGTATAACACCTGCTCAATTTTAAAGTTTCCTTTTGCAAGCCAATCACTATGTGCTCAATCCATTGTACAAGGAACCAATGATGCATCCAAGGAAAGCACAGCATATAAAAAATTCTATTCCTGCAGCAGCCTTAGGAAGAGAAAGACTGAATTTATTGGGCCAATGGTCCTATTGATGTCATTAAGTCAAGACAGATATCTTACATATTTCTTTACCCAAACATGTTAAAGTGATACTTACAAGTTCTTGAAATTGCTCCTCGTGACCACACACGAATCTTCTTGTCCAGCAGGTTTTATTTGAACCTTGCAGCAAGGAAGCATTTTCATCAGTATGACAAATGTACAAGAAAATTGAGTAAAACAAAAGTCAAAATTCTATAAGAACCACAAAGAAAATTCAAAATACAAAACACTGCAGATATGGAATTATGAATACAGAGAAAAAGAAAATGAAAACTATTTTAGTATGTATAAAACCAAGCTACTAGATACTACCTCTAACGAAATGTCATAGTTTTTGGATATCTTTTCAGCAAGATATGGCAATGGTGGGGGATCCTGCAATTTGCAGAACACATCATATTGCATGTTGCCATGCCAAAAAAAAGGCATTGATCGTTTGAACAAATGAGACAGTAAGATACCTGTTTGGCAGCATCACAGGCAAATGGTTCAAGAGCATCAAGTGTCACAATCCAAGGGGATATTGTAGTACCTAAGAGATTAGTTAAAAGAAAAAGGCCTTGCATGAGGAGCTGTAGGCTAGAATCACTAGTCAAAGCACAGTACAAGTAAAATCATCAGTGAATGGAATAATTTTCAAATCCTGAACCCTAACTTTTTCCCATGGATTCAAGAAGTGTGCAATAAGATTTTATTTCTTACCAAAACTCTTTCCAAGGAAAGGCCCAAGAGGGACATATTCCCATGCCTGTATGTCTCTAGCTGTCAAAATCAATTTCTAATCAATATGGCAGCACTAAACTTGAAGCAAGCCAAGAACATAAAAACTGAAGCATGAAAAGAAAGCATACCACTCCAATCATTCATCAACACAAATCCAAAGATATGATCTGCTGCTTCATTGACATCTATAGGTTTTCCTAATTCATTTCCAGGACCAATAACAGCTGCCTGTCAGAACTCACAAAAAAACAGCGATTACGATGAGTCATTACTCTGGACCATGATGAAATCACTGGCATAACCAAAGAAATAGGATACAGATTTTAATACAAGTTGTAGAATTCCATATCAAAAATTGCATTAGCGTTGAATAGGAGAAGAAAACTGATCATCAGTGTTTATTATAGAAAGGCTAACCATTTCTAGCTCAAAGTCTAGCTTCTGTGAAGGCCCAAAAGACGGTGGAGAGTTGCCTGATGGAGCACCCTGACCTCTAGAAGAACAAAATGTAAATTTATTAATTCAATTTGTTATTTAGCCTTGACATGGCAGCAGCATAATCAGCCTATAAAAGATGAAAATCATGAACTATTCCTTAAATCCAGGGCAACTAATGAACAACATGCCACGAAGCACAAGCTCCAGCTGGAACCTGAGTTGCACATAGACTGCCTTGGGAAGACACAAATTCCCATGCAACAGAAAATATTAAACTCTAGACACAGATACACCTGTAGATATATACATGAATATCTCTATATTATTTCAAAGCAATATGTCAATATTTTTAACTATTCAGTTGATTACTAAGCACTAAATGGCTAGTACATAGAGGTGATAGAACAGTTTGCATGGGCATGTGGGCTTAATCCACTGTATGATGTATGCTCAATACATTTATCTAAGGTATGATACCTAGATATGTCTCTGCATTCTACAATAAACTACTTAGCGTAAAAACAAATCTGGACAGGTAGCACAGTCATGGGAACAGTTATTTGCTGTTACAAATAAGTTGGTAGCTCATAAGTGTTCACTGTGCTTCAAATTCAAGCCATCCATCCCATAATACCAGCATTTGTTTGCTTTCAGTCAACACAAGAAAAACATACTTAAAATATGGAAATATATTTCTCTAACCTTGGCCGGACAATGTCTGTTCCAGAGATAAGAACAGATGATGCTCGTCCATGATATGCAATGGGAAGATGAAACCTGAAACAAGGTTAGACTTTCTAACTTCAAAATGAAATATGCAGTAACAATGCAAAGCAAGCAATGAACCAAAACTTTATTTGCCTTAAATTTTAAATTACATACCAGTTTGCAGGAATTGGGTTCTGAGGTCCACGAAATATGGTACCACAGTTCTTTGCATGATGCATGGATGAAAAGAAGTCTGTGTAGTCCCCAATTTCCATAGGAAGAAGCATTTCTACTTTACCCTAAAGATTCAACAATTAATTCAAATCACAAAGAGATAACCACCCTCATAAAAATTAAATATCCAGAAAAAGTATCTGTTACCATTGAGACAAGTGATTTCTGCTTTATATTTTCATTATCACGCAATTTTGCTTCAGTAGCTGCATCAAAAGATAACCAAATTTCCATCACTTTTATTATTCATCTCAAAATGCAATTGCTAGACACTTCCAGAGGAATATTGTATTCTTTTTTGCCACTAACAATCTATTTCAGTTTAAGCCTTAGTTTGGGATTCATGTGCCTTCTGTTGTGCTTTCAATAATGAAGTACTTGATAAATACCAACTTTTAGTGCGGACAACTCATTTTTTCACTTATTTGACATGTAGTAATTTCACCCAGCTTCAAAACTGTATCACGGCAATCACAAACATGGCCTAAATCTAAGTGTTCTTACTTCACACATCATTATATAGAAAAATGAAAAGAAAGCATACCTGACAATAGCTTTTGTAGGGTAGCACGAGCTTCTTTCCATGCAGGCCTTCCCATAGCCAAGAACTTGTTCAGATTAGGCTGCCAACCAACTCATTGCATCACATAACAAGCAATTACTTCACCGAGAACCGCAACTACAACCGCAATACACAAACATGGGCTAAAATGACCAATAATCCACTCTTGGAGTAACATGGACTACGCCATCACATGGTCACTCAATAGAGCTATTAATCAACTTATAATACCAAAAAAAAAAAAATGGAGCAAAATTTGTTTTCCTCCTGCTTCCCAGTAATCGAACAAAGCGATAGTGATGAAATCTCAAACAATCAAGCTTCCGATCATGAAAATACATTTATAGTTGAAACAGTATAACAAGCTCAACCACTGAAAAACAACGTCGTTTCTTATAACATACGTAAATTTAAAAATAAAATAAAAATCAACGAACCTGGAGAAAGCAGTCAGAGTTCTTAAGGATTGGGCCGTCGAAGAGACCGGATTTTGAAATCTCGGAAAGGTCCAAAACATATTCTCCGATTGCAACGCCGGGTCGGGCCGGCCAGCCTGGTCCAAGCTTGAACACTCCATAAGGGAGGTTCTGGATGGGGAAATGGGAATCCGGTTTAACTTCGACGAAGGACTGCAAAGCCATAGCTGTCACCAAAACGCGTCGTTTGGAGCTCCGGCAGTCGGTAGTTAGTCACCCTCAGAGTAGACAGGTAAGCGAAAACGGGGTGGATTTTATGAAAATTCGGAGTTATTTATATAAGTTTATAGTTCAAGACGAACTGAACTCTCCACTTGTTAGGTGAAATCAATTGGGATTTTATCATTAAAGTCCCTGTTATATTTGTAATCTTATCATTCAAGTCCCTGTGATTATGACATTGATATGCTACATTTTTTAAAAAATTAAAAGAACTGAGGACCTATGTGATAATTACCTTAATTGTTCGTTTTGGCGAAGTGGGGTAGCTGCGTTCAACGACGATCCTGACCATGAATCATGTGGTAGATGGGATGGATCATGTGGTAGATGGGACGGGACAGCTGGATGGACCACGATCATTTAAAGCATGAATCGACTTCTCTTCCATTGTTAGATTGTAAACGGTAGCAAAATTAGTTTTGTGAGTTGTTCGTTAACTTTAAATTATTTTAGTACAATGTCGAACAAAACTTATAATGGGCAATAATTTTTGTATAAAATTCAAGTATCACGCATTTTTATAAAATTTAATTATGAATTAGCTTTCAAATTTATTTTATAAATTACGTTACACTTATAAAATACATGTGATTTGTTAATTGTTAATACATAATTATCACCTTGATAGTGGTACTAAAAATTATTAATTATTTACTATGTGAAAATCATAAATTTGTCTGTTATTAATAAAATATAAATTTTATGTTTCAATTTTACAAGTCTTTGGATTGTAATTTTGTATTTTTCTTGTGTTTGCAATTGAAATTAATAAATATTTGCGTATTATGTATATCTTTATTATTTCTAATAAGATTTGAAGTTATTAGGTATAGATAACATCTAAATTGTTTGGTTACGTATTAGTTTAACTCATCAATCAACCATCTATTGCTTTAGTAGTTGGTAAACATGCGATCCAAACATGATGAATTTGTAAAGTCTTTCCAAATAAAAAAAATTACTAACTAATTATTTGTTTGTGAAAATCAGAGTAAAAGTTTCTAAATTTGCAAGTTTGAGAATTCTAATTTTGAATTTATACTTCATTTACAAAAATGAGACGTTATTTAATCATCTTAATAATTTTAAATGTATCAAGATATCCAGCTTCGGAAAAGAATACTAAGATATTATATATTTTAGAAATAACAAAAAAAAAATCGAATTTTATATAAATAAAAATTAAAAATCTTTGATAAAATCGGACACAGAATAACGTTTCATTCTATAAACCCAAATTCCACGAATCCTCCAAAACGAACCGATTCTTAAACCTCGAATTATCAACTATCAAGCGCACGTAAATAAAAGAACGCCGATTTGATTGTTCCTATGTTATGTCTGCTTGAAACCCTAAGAGCGACGTCGTTTTAGAGGGGAGAGAGATGTCGTTTGATCTGCTACTGAAGCCATCGTGCAGCGGATGTGGATCGTCGGCGGATTTGTACGGGAGCAACTGCAAGCACATGACTCTGTGCTTGACATGTGGCAAAACTATGGCGGAAAACAAAGCTAAATGCTACGATTGCGGCGTACCTCTTACTCGCTTGATTCGAGTTCGTAATTTCTTTCGCATAAACAAATTTATTGATATTTTCCTTCTTTTAATTTTTATTATGTTAGTTATAATTATGAACGGAATCATGAAATTTGGATGTTTATGAGGAATTGTTTGTTTATGCGTGGAGTGAATTGTCTGCGTGTCAATTTAGTAATGAATCCAGGATTTGTATTGTCTTGTTTTTAGTTTTTAATTGGGAGCTAAGGTGAATTTATTTTGCGGTTGTTTTCAATTCAGGAGTATAATGTTCGGCCGAGTGCTAGCAGTGACAAGAACTACTTCATTGGTAGATTTGTGAGCGGATTACCAAATTTCTCTAAGAAGAAAAACTCTGAGAACAAATGGACTATCCAGAAAGAAGGGCTACAAGGACGCCAAGTTACTGATACTTTGCGGGTATTGCCCCTTCTGTGATGATTGTTATAGAATTATAGCTAGAAGAGTTGAAACAAACATGTTGAGATATTATATATATATCTGCAGAAGGCGTGTGAAACATTTGTCTCCTTTTGTTGTTACTGTGGTTGGAATTCTAACTGGTATTTTTGACTATTATAAATCATGCTGTTGCGTTTTAAATGTTGAAATGCTTGGGAGAAGTATATTCTTGGCATTGTAAAAAGTTTTAGAAGTGGCATTCAATGTGAAGAACTAAAATCTGATCTTTTATTTTGTTTTCCCCCATTTTATAAATGTACTTGTAGGCTTGGGGCAATAGAAAATGAAATTATATCCAATGTTTATTTTTGCATCAGTAAAAGTGAAGATTTTCACATTCCTTTTACTATTATCATTTTCTTTTTCATTATTATTACTTATCCAGTTGCATGGTCGAGCACATATTATCTAAAATTTGAATGTGAAATACTTAATAGGAACTTTGCATATATATATATATATATATATATATTTATCCATGGCTGGCAACCCTTTCAGTTTGTGCACTGAAGTGGTTCCTTGAATGGTGCATTAGAACTGTTACTGCTTATGGATCTTTGTCTGTTTGCAAGCTTCATCTTATCAGTGTATTTCTACATTATGTAGGAGAAGTACAAGAATAGGCCTTGGGTCCTGGAGGATGAAACAGGCCAGGCACAGTATCAGGGTCATCTTGAAGGCTCTCAATCAGCGACCTATTACCTGTTAGTGATGCATGCTAGGGAATTTGTTGCTATTCCTGCTGGTTCCTGGTATGCAGGCCTCATCTCTATGTATCTTAAAATTTAAATATGCATGTCAAAACTATTTATGGGAGGATATTTTTGGCCCTGGGAGAGGGGGCGTGGTCAATCCTGAAAATATATTTTCTGCTTTCTTTTGGATGACCACTTTATGAATCATTCATAAATGCTTTACAACTCCTTTTACTTTTGTACTGGGTTATGTGTGTTAAAAGATTTTCTTGCTTGAATGTATAAATCTTTTATTTTGGGATATCTGGTTTCCATCTCTGGGAGAGGGTTGATGTCATTTGATGTATCTCATTTTTGCTTGTAATGATTATATGATATGTTATAGGTATAATTTTAACAAAGTTGCGCAATATAAGCAACTAACATTGGAGGAAGCAGAAGAGAAGATGAAGAATAGGAGGAAGACAGCAGATGGATACCAAAGATGGATGATGAAAGCTGCAAATAATGGGGCTGCTGCATTTGGTGAAGTGGAAAAGCCTGATGAGAAGGATGGTTCTGCATCTGGTGGGAGGGGACGTGGTAAAAAAAGTGGTGGCGGTGATGATGAAGGTAATGCCTCTGATAGGGGAGAGGAAGATGAAGAAGAGGAAGCCGCAAGGAAGAATAGACTTGGACTCAACAAAAGAAGTGGTGATGATGATGAAGAAGGCCCACGGGGAGGTGATCTTGATTTGGATGATGATGATGTCGAGAAGGGTGAGCATGCGTCCTATATTTCTGTCAAAAACCTAATTAATACAATGGATAAGACCGCAAAACCATGGATGAGATTTATTCTATGTTAAATTAAAGAAATGAGCTGTTGGTTATACTGCTTTTTTTTCCTTCTGCAATCCTTGCTATGTATAAAATATATTGCTTCACTCTTATTTTAAATACATTTTATATTCCGTTTTTAGGAGAATTGCTGTTTATTTTACTGATCAGCATCATATGTTTATTGGCTTAGGTGATGATTGGGAGCATGAAGAAATTTTCACTGATGATGATGAAGCTGTTGGTAATGATCCTGAGGAACGGGAAGATTTAGCCCCTGAAGTTCCTGCTCCTCCAGAAATTAAGCAGGTCTGTGTATGCACTTATTATTGTAACATTCAAGTTTTTGTTATCAACGGTGTATAGGCTTTGGTTATTAATCTGCTTTTGTGCTCATGTCATTAGAATTCTTATCAGCCCTAATTAAGAGTGTATTATGACACATGAACTTGTCAATGTGTATACATCATCTAGAGCATCACAATTATTTGTTGTAGGATGAAGAAGATGAAGATGAAGAGGAGGAGGGAGGAGGATTAAGCAAATCTGGAAAAGAATTGAAGAAACTGCTTGGGCGAGCTAATGGGCTCAATGAATCAGATGCAGAGGATGATGATGACGATGACGACGAGGTAAGCTTTTCTGATGTCTAGTCTTAGTGGATACGTTGAACATCATTAGAACAGCTGTGATATATGTCATATGAACCACATAAATGGTGTTAATTACATTTAGGAAAGATGGGCTGTTTTTTTATTAAATTTCCCCCTCACAAACGATTATTTTGATTCCTGACTTCGAATTTTTACAAGTTTCATATTCAATATATGCCTAAACTTTTTTTCAATGATGGGTTTTTTGTCTGGACTGGTCAGGAGGATGATGTGGGCTTCTCTCCTGCATTGGCTCCAAAGCAGAAGGATACAATTAAGAAGGAGGAACCTGCTGATAACAGTCCTGCAAAACCAACACCTTCTGGATCTGCCCGGGGAACTCCATCTGCTTCCAAGTCAGCAAAGTCTAAGAGAAAATCTAATGGAGATGATGCAAAAGCATCTAGTGGTGCACCTCTGAAGAAAGTGAAGACAGAAAATGTATGTATCTACTTTTGGTGAAGCTGCTTGATTTAATAATGTTTCAGTTTTCTTATAAGCACTATACTTTCACAATCATTTTGTTTCACATAAGCTGGCACTTTTTTATTTGGCTATGATTTTTGTTTTTGTTATTTTGGAACCAGGAAATAAAAACTTCTGTCAAGGATGAAAATATTTGTGCTTCAAAAAGTAGTGCACCTGCAAGAGGTACGCCATCATCATCATCAAAGACAGCATCAATGATATCTGCTGGTCCTGTCACTGAAGAAGAAATCAGGGCTGTATTATTGCAGAAAGCACCCGTAACCACACAGGATCTTGTTGCTAAATTTAAACCAAGACTAAAAAGCACAGAGGTATGCTCTGTTGTGTTTTATCAGACTAATGGATTCATATTTCTTTGCTGGTTATGTGTTTTTTCAAGATTTATTATGTTCATGTCTGCTAAGAGTACTAAATGGTTTCTATAATTCAAAGCTTACATCGCTTGCAACGTTGATCTGTAGAGTAGAACATGTTTATGGCCCAAATTACTTGATAGAAGAAAAATAACCAGAAACAAGAAGCATTGAAGATATATCTGGACAGATTTAAAATGTGTTCCACTCCTGTTGTATTATATATGCGCTGCTTCTTAAGGGTAGCATGTTTATTTTTGTCAGTTCAGATGTGTTACTAAAATTTTATTGGTGCAGGACCGAACAGCTTTTGCAGATATTCTGAAGAGAATTTCCAAGATACAGAAGACCAATGGACCTAACTATGTTGTTTTGAGAGAGAAATGATATCTGATCCTGACATATTGCTTCCTCCATGCTATGTTATGTTCAAGAGAGAAGAAAAGAAGAAAATTGTCCGGCAGCTGGTGATTTCCTATTTTCTGCACAAGAAAAGGCATGTCAATTAACTTGATTATAAACAATGCTATGAAACTGGAGTTGTATGTACTAAGATTTTTCCCTGTAGTTTGGAAGCCTGTAAACTAGTTTCATGACTCCATTCTAACTTGTGTTTGATTAATGTGAACCTCCCTGTTGTATGGACTAAAGCCTTTTCCAATATCTAATTGAATATGATGGATGAAAGTCAATTGTTCTTCCAATTTCGATGTCATGTTATCAATGTTTTAAGAGCTGTACATTACGAACAACGGATCGTATTGTAGTCTTATCCTTCAAAAACTAGTTCCCGTCCGGATCTACAAGTAACAGATCCATTCAATCCATTGGAACGAAAAACGAAAAATGGTGAGGAGGATTACCATAATCCAATCCATAAATATAAGATTTAACAATTACATAAATAAGTTATGGGTTCCCACACAACGACAAAGTTACACCAACAAAGCCATAAATAACGGGCCAATACAAAATCCACTCTAAATGCCCATGCAGAAAAACCCAAGCCCAACTAAAACCAAAACAAAACTTGCACTAAATTGGGTTGAACCAGATGGGGATGTGGGCTCAGATGCCAAGGCCAGCGCAGAATCTTCTGATGTAGAAATCTTCGGCGTCTGCGGTTTCTGTTTAGGCATCACTTCCACGTGTAGCTTCAACCCGTTCTTGCAGTTGTCGGGTTTGCTGCTAACGAAGTACCGGATCCCTTCCCCATCAAGTGGGACGCCATCTAAGCCGTCAGAATACATTCTGATGGGATTTCTTACATCGCAAGATTCGTATTCTTCTTTGCTTTTGAGTTCAGCTATACTCTCGTGTGCCGCGGAGTAGGCGAACCCTGTCCCACGCCCACCAACAAATATCATGTGATTGATAATGAATTATACGTTACACCCAAAGTTCACTCTCACACTCAAATATTAATTAGAAAATTTTATTATAAATTATATTATATATTTAATTCAAGTAAATAAAATAGCTTACTCTTCATATTCATCTAACAAACAATTTTTTTTTTCTTAGATTCTTTTCATAATTTTTTTACAATCGCTAACTTATAAAAGAAATTAATGTTCAAGAAAAATTCAAACTATAAAATTATTTTTTAAATAAAAATCATTCTAAAAATAAAAAAAGTATTTAAGGTTGATGAATACTTTTATATATATATATATACATAAAAATTAAGATATAAAAAAGACTTAATTAATAGTTATTTAAATATTTTATAAGAGTGTATAAAGTAAATTTTAATTTAAAAAATTTTTAGATAGATATGGGAGTAAAAAGGATGTTGAAAGAAAATTTTAAGGTGTAAATAAATGATCTTAAATTACAAGCTCAAAAAAATTCCCATATATTTTTTATTAATTACTCGTTGAACAAAATCCCAGGTATTTTTATTGTATAAAACAACCAAGATAAAATAATAATGAGTTGACAAAATTGGAGCCAGTGGAAACTCTGCTTACAAACAAAGAAACATTAGAACTTTATTCTAGTTCCTTCAATTTCATAAAAAGATTTGATATTAATATTACCTATTTTCTCTTAAATTTGCAAGCCAAGAGAAAACTTACAGATTTTGTCTCCAATTCTGAAGACTCTACCGGCGGACCAAGAAGCGACGTCGGAAGACGAGTCCCAACCGCGATCTCCTCCGACGACATGGTGCATCTGGGCTGCAGCCCATGTCCCGTCTAGGCTCACTGCCATCATCGTAACAGCAAGAACCATCCCAATTTTTGCTCCAGACATTTTCAAATGTGTTTTTAGAAAGTGTTTCCGATAAAAAAGTAGTGTTGGATAAGGGAAAGAGAGGTGTTTTTATTTGTGTTTTTCCGCTTTAGTACGGATTAAAGTAAGTTAGGGTTTTGAGTTTCGTGGCAACTTCCTTTCTTAAACCTACATGAAATAAGAAGAGAAGAAGACTGATAGGTGTGTGGGGGATACGGAGCTACAAATCTCAATCGTATCGCCCGTCTTTTCCTCAACTTGTGGGCTCAGTGAAACGCACATCACCGCCCTTGTCCTAACGAATCGCCGCTATTACTAGAAGACGCTTTTGTATTGGCATGTATGACAACCCACATTTTTCTTTAAAAAATAAATAAATAAATAATTCACACACATTTCTTTCATATTTTATTTTATATTGTTCTTTTAAATTTTAAATCAGCGTGTACAATAATCTAGAAGAATTTTACTCTAGTCCTCATACCTTTGCCAAATTTTATTTTAACTGATAAATTTTACACTATACTATAAAATCGTCTACTATTTCCTATATTTATCTCATTTTAATTCTAACTACTTTTACTCAATTTTATCATAGAATTTTTATCGAAATTTATTTAGTGTCCTTCATAATATCCATTAAATTAAATAATAAAAATAAAATTTTTGCCCCTAATATATATAAGATGTCTCTTAACATGGAATGATTTTATAAAATATATGTAAAACACATATATGATGCCTTATAATAATATAAGGGAAAATGTTATCATTTTGACAAATATATTTTGCATAAATGAATTGTTCAGTGAATTTCATTAAATTACTCGAATACCCTTATTCTGTTAAATGAATCTAACAGAATTTAGTTGTATAGACAAAAAGTTCAAAATGCGACAGAGATAAAATATTAGATATTTTTGTTATGTATTATCAAACGTTTCAACTTAAAATATGATTTCATAAAATATTAGGGGCTAAATCAAAATTCTCCCACATGAGATCATGTACCGTTATTTTCTGTTCACTGACGTCAAATATGCCTCCGTACGTCCGTTAATGACTCGTTAGAGATCCAGTTAAGAGTGAAGCCCGGCCCATTTCGGTCCCTCAAATTGGACGTGACGGCGTATAATCTGACGAGAGAGTTCATGTTTTGTACTTACAGTTGCGGATAATGGACAAAGCCTTGGTGAAGTTTCTGCGAAGGTCTTTGATTCTTGAAGATACGATGTCGAGCTCACTTCTTTTGGACAGTTTTGTCATAGTATATTCGTTTGAATTTGATTGAATGTGAGTGTTATACATACATGACATATAATATATTACTGATTCTACATATTTTGATAATACGAAATTATGTAATCTGACTGAACATTATAGAATATAACGAATAAAATTATGACCAACTATATTTTTATTTTGAAAACTACTAATTATGTCAATAGCTATAGTAAATACAGTCATGATATATATGACATGATTGATTATCTTGAATGTATTTGAAACTTAATTCTTTTCTTAAAAAATATCAATCAGCACAAAAATTTTAAAAAATCGAATAGTAATATGCATCATAAAGAGAATCTCGACCACTCTTCGTGCATCACCTTATTTAATAAAAATTTAATTAGTAATTAAGAGGAGAATAATAAACTGAAAATATCCAAGAGTCTCGCTGCGTATTATTCATATTAAATTAAAGGGATACGTAGTCACTTCCAATTTTCTGCGGAGGTGAGTAAAAAAGAATAATATCAGCCTCTTCAGGCGACCTGAAGCTCACTTTTTTCTTCAGCTTCCCGCTTTGGCTTCTGTTTATTGAAGAAGCTTCCATGGAGCAGCTGAAAGTACTGCAGTCTCCTGTTCTGGAAGTATTCGTAGCTGGAGCTCCAGCTTCTTGGATTCTAGCAGACGACGGATGTACCTTTTTGGAAAATTGCTTTAAAACATAAAGTTCTCCTCCATTAGAATATTCTGGTCTCAAGCTAGGACCAGGAGAAGCTAAAAGCCAATCCTCTAATGTCAACTTCCTGGCTTTTGTGATTGTTTTCTCATATGGGTTCAACTTTTTCTTTTTCATATCCTTCTTACTCTTCTTAATTTTCAAACATTCTGGTTTGATCAATTCTATGATTGATGTTGGCTCTTGACTTAATGATGAATTTCCACCGTTTGATGAGCTTACTGCTTTCGTCTGCTGCTCCTTTCTCTTGAAGTGCTTGCTAAACATTGCTCCCATTGGATACAAATTAAAGCCAATTTATGTATATGGGGTTTCAATAAACAAGATGGGAAACGGGTAGAATCAGAATTTTTGTAGGGCTTTTATAGGGAAATTGGGACGGGATGGCCTAGGGATTGCGAAAAATAAAATTTCTTATTCACAACGTTAACCTAGTTATTCTCGTTGTTGTATTACGTACCTTACAAGCAAATTTTATTCATTGCATGCATTTTTCCCATTTTCTAATTGGATGAACTTATTAATTATACTCCATTAAGGAAATTATTAAGACAGTTTCTTGGCTTATCCTTGATCTTACAAAGCCAATGCATTGCCCAATTATAAGTTGGTAATCCTTGCTCTGAGACAAAACAATGGTGATGAAAACAAAGCTGTCTGTTCTCATTAAAAACATTTAAGAAAATAAATTAGAGTTCGATAAGACAAAAGCCGGTTTTCAGATTCATAGAATCAAATGATTTTATGGATCTTCTGCAAAGTTGTGTTAACATTCCTTCTTGTCTGATTAAGAATAATATTTTGACTGTATTATCATCCCCATTTGAGTCAAGATACTTTCGGACTAAGCAAATTAATGTTCCTTATTCCTATATTGCCATGTTCAAAGTTGTACAGATATCACATATTTGTATTCTCGACAACGGCGAGAAATTGAAGTTCCCTCCATTAAGAATTCGGATGCTCATTTTCTTCATTCTGCTTCCTCATTAATTTAATTATTGCTTTCTTTAGTTTAGACTACATTACACGTGGGTTTGCAGTAAAAGTAAGGTGATTGGAAGAGAAAACAATTAGCTGTCCATTTACAACCTTGTCGTGTTTGCTTGAGAATCAACAGAGCATTGGAGAAAGTAATAACAGCATCCAGCAGAATAAGATTCTCGTTGGTTGTTTTATATTTTATCATTAGTTGGCATTAGACTGTCAGAAAGTGCTTTTATACAAAGCACTTTTTCTGCGCATGCAGTATGCATGACACATATACTGGCATCTATTAAGTGTGAAAATTGCACCCTCTTTTCATGAAAGTGGAGATCTTTAAACGCTCTTTTTCCTCTGCAACTGACCCTTTCAATTTATTCTCAAAAGCTTTTGTAGGAAATGAAATTTAAGATTTATTTTGAAAATTCTTTACAATATTATGAAAATTTTGATATTCCAAGGTGTTCTGCAACCTTCCGAGATTTTATTCTTCTTACAAAAACTGAAGATTTGTCCGAGTTAAAAATTCCTGAGGCCGTACCCCTTCAGAATTATTTCCGGTTAACAAATCAGGAAAGTACAATAATCTCAACCGCGCGCGCCCACAGTTCTTGACAACAACTTTATTCAGAAAGAGTTGAAATCATTCTCAAAATATATATAATGCTATTCTTTCTTGGGTTCGTTCAGCAAATTATTTTTCATTTTTTTTGCGAGACATGCAAATTTCGGGTAACATTTCAAAGTTCAAACACACATGTAATCCAACTACAGAGAGCAATAATTTAATTAATTTCCTGCGTGTAAAAATTTTCACAGAGCCCTGTGAGGAAGCAAACTGAAAAATATAACGGAGATGGAACTTCTCGACATTACTGTCGATACACTACAAGAAAATAAGGTATTAGCGACAAATCTTTTAGCGACGACAGTTTCAAGGTCGTCGCCAAAATTAATAGAAAAAAATTAATATTTAATTATATCTTTTAACGACAACACTGTTGTCGCCAAATATATAATATTAGCGACGACATGTAATGTCGTCACCTAAACTAACGGCGCCATTTGACGCCAAATATATGGCGACAAGATGGTAGCTTTTTGCGACAAAAATATTTGTCGTCAAAAGTGATCTTTTTTGCGACGACATTAGTCGTCGTTAAAAAGGTTTTTAGCAACAACATTTTGTTGTTGTCGTAGAATATGGTTTTAGCGGCAACACTGTGTTGTCGCAGAAGATATTTTTGGCGACGAACGTTCTATATGCTTTTGGCGGCGACAGTTGTATATCAACATATTTATTTTTTATTACAATATAATAACGCACACCAAATTAATAAAATACAAATATATTAAAGCAATTACCTTACAAATTAGAATAAGAAGTATATATACCAAATTAATTAAATAGAAGATATTAAAGCAATTATTATACAAACTAGAAAATAAGCTTGAGTAGTCAAGTCAAACACATGGGCATTGAATAGAATTTAAAATAAGAAAAGGTAATGTTTATCTATTGTTTCCTTTAAGCACGTTCTATGTTAGTTATATAATTTTTATCTCTTTACTATACTTTATGTTATTAGCTATATGCTTGACATTACATGAAGAAACCTTATATAACTACACAATTGCTTGACATTACATGAAAAGGTAATTTAAAAAATTCTGTTGTTGCGCAATTGCTGATGTTGGATAAAACCTGATTCGTGGCTAGGGTTTTGTGTTGGACCATTTAGTTTTATACAAATTGCAAATTTTGGTCCATTATTCATTCATACACATAATTGTTTTTTAATTGGTCGATGTTCTTTGTTAAACAATTCCTCTTTCATACATAATAATGCCATTTTAACATATATATAAAAAATGAATTAGGTCTACTTCATAACGCAAACAAGTTTACGAAATTTTGTTAAAAGAGTCTATACAAACTAATAGTAATTGTGTAATTTTGTTAAAAGAGTCTAGTCCTGGTTGAATGCAAACATGCAGGTGCAGATCCAAAATTTTTTAATTTTCTGTTCTCTTAATTTTAAGACATGCATGCACATTAAAGTACCATATTATTCATCTTCTCTTTCAATTACCTTGTTCTAAATATTATTATTATGATTATGATTATGATTATGATTATATTATTATTATTATTATTATTATTATTATTATTATTATATATCGAATAATTAATTAAGAGCATCATCACAATTGGAAAATTCAATTAGCAAGTTAATTTTAGGTTAAGAGACCAAGAACAAAGTGTGCAGGGAGGGAAATGTATGTATGTAGCAGTATAACACAAAATAATAAAATGATAATAATAAAAGAATCTACTATGTATAGATGCAGCATGCTGGTGCTTTAGATCTTCATCAATGTTTTCATGTTCTTGTTATATATTAAATGTTTTCATCAATGTTTTCATGTTTTGATAATTTATGAAGAATTAATTAAATGATAATTTAGCTTTATTTTTTTTATCTGTAAGTTTTCATTATTTTTTACCATTGTATACTCTTGATCATGAGTTTGTTTTCAGCGTTGAGAGTTTATTATTGGATATTGTTTCATTATGACTGTTTGTTTCGTAAATTTATTGCTAAGGTCGAATTCCTAAAATTTGGTAACACCATAATTTGTAAAGCTTCAATAAATATAAAATGGTGACATTGACACCAACTAATTAGTTAGAAGGTGAGGTTTAAATAATACTAGTTACAGCAATGATGTTAGATAGCATCTATGAAATTAAGTTAATATTAATGTTAAATTAGTAGACTTCTAAGATGACTCACTTCTATCCCTAATATTGCTATATTATTATCATTATATGTTCCTTATATTATTCTTGGTTTTAATATTGTGAGATTTTATATTTTTAATTTTTACCAATTCTTATATATATATATATATGTATATAACTATGCATTCTTGAATTTTACTTGCTAAGACTACTTGACTTCAGGAAAGGTGCCAAAAAAATGCTAAAAATAGGAATAAACTTCCATTCAATCATCGAGCTAGATCGAAACCTTTTTACGCTCATCGGACACAAAGTTCTCAGGTTTTTATTGTGATTTGAAAATTTTTGGTAATAAATTTGTATATAGCTTAATAAACTATTATACTGAGTATGTGACTTTTTAACTTTTTATTGTAATAGTGTGACAATTCCAGTTAATATAAAAATTTTGCGGATCATTTTCGTGCGACACATTACAACAAAAAAAATGGGTGGATTAATTCGGAAGCAGAAAAGGCGCATATAAGTTCATTATTTGTTTATTTCATTTAAATTAAATTAAATTTTAGTTTTAAAATTATTGTGTTTATAATTTAATATATTTTGAAATAGAAAAAATGATGGAGATACAACAATTATCGCTTGAAGAGGGATCTTAGCCAGTTAGTGACAAGGAAATTTGTCGTTAGGTATTCGGCAATCAATCACGCTATTATAGGGGGCTTGCCAAACCGAAACGAGCGCGTGATATGGATCAAGCCTCTTCCTCTAATGATGGATATTTACATGGTGAGTTAGAATCAACTCGACTTGAATTAGAGGGTACAAAATTTGAGTTGCAAGATACAAGAACTGACCTGCACGATACAAGATCTGAGCTACAGGATACAAAATTTGAGTTGAAGGATACAAAATCTGAGTTCTAGGATACAAGATCTCGCTTAGTAATTACTAAAAAGATGTTGCAGACATATGCGAGTCACTTGAAGCATGTTACATCTTTCCTATCAGAATTAGCACCAGATCGATTTCCTCCTTCATAGTCTTCTTAGTTGTAATAATATTTTTTTTATGGATTAATATTTGTGATGATATTTAAATTAATGTGTAATGAATTTCATTTAATCTCTATGTAAAATATTAATCCATTTAATTTTAATTATTATTGATTAATTAGATTAATATACAAAAAAAATTTATATTATTATGGAGCAAAAATTAAAAATTAAATTTAGGCCAACATTATATTCATTACAAATTGAATTTTAGTTGAAGTGTTTTGTATTCTTGAAACATGGATAGCGACAACAAAAGTGTTGTCGCCAAACAACATTCTAATGACAATAGAATCAAATTAGCGATAACAACGTAATTTAGATAATTTTTATGTTTAAAGATGTTGTCGCCGAACAAGATTATGTTATCGCCAAAACCGTTTTTGGTGACGACATAATGTTGTCGCAAAAAATTGTTTTGGCGATGCCATAACATTATCCCAAGATCGTTTTTGGCGACGACAATACGTTGTCGTAAAAACCGTTTCTGGCGACGACTTTATGTTGCCGCAAAAACAATTTTTGGCGACGACAATAAATTGTTGCCTAAACAGTTTTTAGCGACGACAATATGTTGTGGCCTAAACAATTTTTGGCGACTACAAGACGTTGTCGCCAAAACACTTTCTAGCGGTGAATCATGTTGTCGCAAAAAGGTCTTTTGGCGACAATAACTCGTTGCCGCTAAAATACTTTTTCGCAGCAATTTGTGTTGTCGCTAAACCGTGTTTTCGCGACAATATATTTAGTCGCTACTACTACTTTGGCGACGACAATATATGTCGTCGCCAAAAGTTAATTCTAGCGACGACATTCTCTTAGGCGACAACTTTGTAGCGGCAACATTTTTTGTCGCTGATATAGTTTTTAGTGACAACATTTATGTTGTCGCCAATAGTTTTGGTGGCGACTCTCTTATGTCGTCAATAAAATCTTTCGCGACCAGAAATTGGCGACGACATTGGCGAGGGCGTTAATGTCGTCGCTAATGCCTTTAGCGACGACTGTTCATACTTTTGGCGGCGACTTCTTGTTGTCGCTAAAAACTATTTTTGTTGTAGTGATGAATATGCATGTAATAGCTGTACAACTTCTGAACAAATTTACAACGTTGTCTTGTTTGTTTGAGAATCAGCAAAGCACCGTAGAGAAAGTATAATAGCATTCAGCAGGATGAGATTCTCATTGGTGTCTTTATATATAATATTTGTTCATTAGTTGACATTAGACTGTCTGAAAGTGCTAATATGCATAGCACTTTTCTGCATGCAATATGACAGATATATTCTGGCATCCACAAAATGTGTGAAAGTTGCACAATCTTTTCATGGGAAGTGGAGATCTTAATTTAAACCCTCTTTTTCTCGACTCCTTTCAACTTATTCCCACAAGAGAAGAGAAAAGATACCCGTTACCCTCTTAAATTTTTTATCTAATATCTCATTATTATTTATATTTTTTTTTAATATTTCATTACTTTGTTAAGTTTCGTTTTTACTTTTTAATATTTTTAATATTTTTAATTTTATTATTTTATAAATCAATTAAACAAAAGGGCAAAGCAGAAAAAAGATAAAAGTTGAAGTGATAAAATATTAAAAAAATATAAAAAATAATGAAACATTAATTAAAAAATTAGGAGGGCAATGGGCATTTTCCTTTCTCATAAATTTGTTAATTTGTTGAAAATAAATTTCAGATTTGTTTGAAATTTTTTGTATAATATACATTTAAAATTCAAGAATTTTTATCTTTTAATTATTATTATTATTTTCCCTGGCAATTGGATATTTGCTCTCAAGAATGAACCATTGATGCAATTAGTTATCTCCTAGCTCACAGCAATTCTAGAAATAGGAATTCTCTTGGACTGTGCACACATTTGAGCTAATAGCTATCCTCATTACTGCCAGAAATTTCCCCCAGAAAAAAGAATATGAAAATGACTACTCGCCATTCATTAATTGTCAAATTTGGCTGTAATTATAAAATTACTATATAGTATTTATTAATAATTTAATTTAATTTACAATTATTTATTAGAACAGCACGAAAATCTTCTCCCCTTCCCAAGAACAACAGAGAGACCAAACCTAATAACTTTAAGTTCTCCCACGTGCTCCCTAATTTTCTAACATTTTCTCTTTAGATTCTGCAATAAATGCCCATTTCATACAACTGATTAATTTAATTTAATTTAATTTAATTAATCTG
Source organism: Azadirachta indica (assembly GCA_022749755.1). Lineage (NCBI taxonomy): Eukaryota > Viridiplantae > Streptophyta > Magnoliopsida > Sapindales > Meliaceae > Azadirachta > Azadirachta indica. The sequence goes on along the minus strand of CM040451.1, from coordinate 13,941,675 downwards.
TACTTTTATGCTTTCACGACTGCTACAAATCTTGGTTTTTAATTGTTATTAACGCATCCACGATCCATAATTTCTTTACAATTTTTAATTTAATATCTTTCCCCTTTACAGAACTGCATTTCGATTTATTATATACATATTATAAACAAATTTTGTTCATTAATTAATGTATCAATTCATGATTTACAACTTTTAGTTTACCTTTATTCAATATTCTTATCACTATAGTTATTAAACAATTACTCGGGCCTAGTTCAAGTGGCCACAAGTAAAGGATCTCTAGAGATTTTGATTTCGAACCGTCATATGTATGGGCTTCCCACTATATTCAGGCTTCTCGAAACAAATGTGAACTTATCTCGCATCTATGTTTGAGGACTTTTTCCACAAAACAAATATAAACTTATTTGATATCGAATATTTTTTTAATAGATTATAACAGGATATATTTAAACTTTCAGCAGAACTCTAATTATAATTCTAGTAAACCTCTAGTTATAATTCTAATTATAATACTAGTAGATATTGTTGTATTAAAAAAGAAATTATTAAATTACAAATATAGTTGAAAACTAACTTTAATTTTCTTATTTTTCTCGGACGTTCTGTTATTTTCTTATCATATTTTCATCACTTTTATAAACTACCGACACCTTAAAAATAAATTTTATAAATATTAAACATTTCTCGTAATATTAACAATCAAACAATCTCGTCTGTCTTTTACAAAATATTTTTTTGTTGATTTAAAATAATTCTAATTATGTTTCTTCACCTAACTCTATAAGACAAAAACAAATAAAATCGATTACAAAAATGATCTAAATTCAAAATTTACTGGCATATAAAAATAAACAAAATTAATTTAGAAGCATATAAAATTTAAAAATCATTTTTTTTATACCAAATTATGAGGTATTGGTGACTTTAAAACTATAATTATAATAAAATAAAATTTAATATGTAAATATTAATATAAAAATTGTGTAAATCTTACTAAAATTGATTGTCACTATTTTTTTTTAACTTTACTATTAAAACACAATGAAATCACCACAATATCTAGTCAAACATAGGTTTATTGCTTTAAAATCAAATTTCACGGCTCAAGTACAAATAATTGAATATCAATTTCATAAAACTATTACAGATAAAATTTTGGATGGGGCAAAGCATAAAATAGAAAATAATAAGTCCAATCTTGAATGAACAACAAAGAATATTATATCATAATACACTTTTCTTTCTTATACGTCCCTTTCTTGTTACATCGATATTAGTCATTTGGAATCTTCTAAGATTTCCATCAATCTTTCTAATAATTATGTGATAATTTGGCACCAGTTTGCACCACCGCAATTTCAATTATTTTTGCTGGTCAAATTGTAATATTGAGATTTTAAAGGGGTACTTTTTAATTTTGTGAAACATCCCTTCTGGCTTTTTCCATTCCCATATTATATCTGTTAATTTATACTGCGTTGAGGTACCACTTCAATATATGCTTTCAAAATATTTTTATTACTAAAAACTGATAATTATGATACAATTTTATAAATCAGAAATAAAATTTATTTTTGGTTTTAATGTTAAATAATATGTTAAAGATGTCCATAATAAAATATATGCCACTAAATGTATATATTATTATTTTTTTTTTTCGTTTTAAAATTTCAATTTCTAAAAGTATCTATCTCATGCATAACAAGCAATAATTTTATACATGAATAAAGTTAATGTCATATTTTAAGCGTTTTATTATTTTATTCAACGGGCATAAGTTCGAAATGACATGCTTAGCATCTAATACCTTCTTAAGAAACAAAGTAAAAAATACGTTTAAAAATAAAATTTCAAAAAGAGAATGGAAAAATATAAAATATGAAGAGTATATGGACATTTCAGTAATATCCATAAAATTCAGAGGGGACCAAAAAGTAAACACACGTCACAACGCACACTGGTTTAAAACGGCAAAAACTTTCCGCTCGCTCCACGTGTAACCTCCAAAGAGGCCAATAAAAAATAAAATAAATAAAAGCAGCGTGAATCTGACGACTACCTGTCTCTCAAGCATTGCTCTTCACGTAAGGCAACAACACAGAATAACTTTTCCTTTTGCCCTTTTAATTTTTTTGGTTCTCATTTTTCATTTTTTGAAAGATTTTTTTTAATTTTTCTTATCATTATTATTTTTTTGTATTCCACAAAATTATTAACGAAACGAAACAAAACTTTGCTTTGCGTGCTGCCTCACGCTCTATTAGTCTCTCTCGGCGCTTTGCTTCATTTATTTATTTCGGCCTCCGATTCCTCTCACTCTCACTGTCACCGAATAACTTAAAGCTCAGGTTTCAACCTCTCTCCCTCGTTTTAACTTTTTTAATTTCTATTTTCATTCATTTTATTCAAATTAATAATTTATTTGTTTATTTATTTATTATTCATATTGTCGTTTTGATATCGATCTTTGGATAAGGTCTTCTTTGATTGAGATTTGAGTAAAAGCGACCTTTAAATTCAATTTAGGTTAAAGTTTTGGAGTATTTCAAGATTTATTCTTTGAATTGTAATGTAGAGAGTACATTTTCTGTAATTTTTAATTATTTTTTATCTGTTTGTTATTTGGTTGCATTTTGATTTGGTGTTTTGTCGTTTTGATGGTCTGTGAAGTGTGAACTTTGCTATAGCTGTAAACTTAAGCTAGCTGTGATTTTTCGGAATTTTGGTTAGTGGTTTAAGTGTAACTAGAGCTTTAAATCTGGTTAGGAGAGGAGTTGAGCAGGTTTTGAGAGTTTGTGTAGTCTATTTAATGGTTAGGTTGCCTGTTTAGTTTTTTTATGTTAGAAATGGAATTTTGGAAGTGAATAGTTGCAAGCTTGAACTTCTGGAGGATTTTGAGAGTATTCACAGTTGCACTCAGGCCTTTGCTTTTCTCTTCCCCTTACCTTCTTAATTTTTAATGTTGTTAGTGTTTAGTTTTTGCTTCTCTAGATGATTTTTAATATCATTTGTTAATGACAAATCTTGATATAGAAGAATTGCATGTAAGTATAATTGGTACAGATATTTTCTCTTTCTTCATATAGGTTGGTCTTTGCTTTTGCAAGTGAGCAATCATGAGTGACCGGACATTCATCTTTCTCAAAGCGTGTGTATGAATGTCAAGATTGAATTTTGATAAGTTTGGCTAGTTTTTTATTTTGTTTGTTCTTCTGAACTTTTTTATTTGTTATTTTTAGTCTTTTCTATCTGATTTAACTTTTCTGCAGCTTTTTTCGGGTCCATAATTTGTATTGTCAATTTGCTCAATATGATAATATGTTTTTGATTGTTGTAATGCTGTTACATCATTTTGCCTAGTGGAACACCCTCTCCCCCTCCTCTTTATTTTTAGATGTGAGATGCCACAGAGATAGCTAATTTTGTCCATAATATTTTGTGGTATGATGCGTCAGGTAATTGTTTTTCTGAAGCACGTATACGTGTTCTTTTTTACCCATTGTGTAAAAGTGAATTGAAAAGACATGCAAAGCGAGAATAGTAGCAGTGCCCCAACAACACCCCGTCTTCGGCATCGAAGGCGTTCAAATGAGGTTTGTTTCGTAATTTTGGTATTATTTGATTCATTCCTAATTTGGCATTTAAAGTCCTTATGAATTGATCTATGCATCAGTACATACTTGGTAAAAAAAAGTTGACCAAAGAAGATTCTTTTGTGAGTTAAGTTTATCCCTTCTTTGCAAGTAATTGAATTGCTTCAAACTAAATACAATTTTCATCTGTTGTATTTGTTTTCAGGCTATACCAGATGGTAGCAAAGCAAATGGAGGCCATTTACTTGTTAATGATCGTAACAAGTACAAGTCTTTTTTGGTCCGTGCATACTCAACCGTTTGGATGATTGGGGGCTTTGCATTAATTGTCTACATGGGTCATCTCTATATTACAGCGATGGTGGTTGTAATCCAAATCTTTATGGCCAGAGAACTTTTCAATCTATTAAGGAAAGCGCATGAGGAGCGGGATCTCCCAGGATTCAGGATGTTAAACTGGTAAGGATACTTAGCATTATGACTATTTGCAAGTTTCAATTTTTTATCCTGGGAAAAATGAAGTTAAAAATATATTCGTTCCTTATTCCATTTGGATATACTCATTTTTAATTTATATGCTCAGGCACTTTTTCTTCACTGCAATGCTATTTGTTTATGGCCGCATTCTCAGTCAACGGCTTGTCAACACTGTAACTTCAGACAAATTTTTATATCAGTTTGTGAGCAGCCTTATCAAGTATCATATGGTTATGTGTTACTTCTTGTATATTGCAGGTTAGTTGTACAAGTTACTGAAATCCTTTGGAATATTCTTTAAGTAATATAGATGTTAAGCACCTTTCTCCTTCCTCCAAATTTGATTGATAATATTTCTAATGCATATTCTGCATGCCTTTTATGTTTACAAAATAAAGTTATGTTTTTTATGCAGTACGGTTTCCTTGTTGCCACTTGGCGTGTTCTGTTGACATTTTGTTTCTAAATAATGAACTGTTTCTGATATAAATGCTTTTTGCTATTGGACTTAGGTTTTGTCTGGTTCATTCTGACTTTAAAGAAGAAGTTGTACAAGTATCAATTTGGCCAGTATGCATGGACACACATGATTCTCATTGTGGTCTTTACGCAGTCATCCTTTACCGTTGCCAACATTTTTGAAGGAATTTTCTGGTAAGTCAATTCCGTCTGTTTAACTGTTTCAGCCTTCCTCATTTGCCTCTTTCTTGACCCTATTACTGGAATGTTTCTTGTTCTCTTCCAAAAAACTTACCACTTCATATATGGGAACTCTGCAATGTGATGTTCGATATTTAATCTGACAGTTGAGTCGCCTCCAAATATCTGATGGTAAAACATGTTTGACTGGTGCAAGGGAGAAGGCTTTTCTTTTTCTTTTGGTATTATATTTTGATTCCTTGTAGAAATAGCTTTCATCATGTGCTTATTTTTCCCCGTAGTAAAATGCTCATATCCAAGTACGGAAATATTATACACATTGACAGATTTTAAATTTTAAATGTTAACTGGAACTAATTGTAAAAATAATTGAATAGTTTTACAAGATGCCTTCAGAACATTAGCTACAGCAAGCTATCCTTCTTGCAGTTTGCTTGTTCACTGTTTCGCATCATACATTTGAATAATTTGTTGTATATATGCAAGTTTAGGTTCTCCATGTGACTTGATTTTCAAACTTTTTGATTGTATGTTGTTTTTTTTTACTTGACCAATAGACATATATCATTGCAGGTTTCTTCTTCCAGCTTCACTGATTGTTATCAATGATATTGCTGCATATGTATTTGGTTTCTTCTTTGGAAGAACCCCGTTGATCAAGTTGTCTCCGAAGAAAACATGGGAGGGATTCATCGGAGCATCTGTGGCAACTATCATATTTGCATTTGTGGTGAGCATGTCTTTTCTCCTCTTGTGGTAGCAATAAATAAGCTTCTGGCCTGTTATATGTATATAATCTCATTACATTTTGGGAAGCCATTACTGGCTAGATAGCATCAACTGATTAAGTTGGCTGTGAGAATTGTGTTTATGGGATGATCCAAATGTGTTTCCTGATAGGACCTATATATCTCTTGTGCTTAAATTCTGCTGCAAACATTGAGGGATTGGCTGCAACATGATAATTATCATCAATTGTAATTTTAATCCGACTTTTTCTAATTATATTACATGCTAATGGTTTGCATTTGGAACATTCCCAAGTTCACTCTTTTCGGAGTCTAAATCACTACATGTGAAATTTTTTCTTTTTCCTGGTCATATTTCACATTGTAGCCACTTAATCACTTCAATGAAATTAATATAGTGGAACTTTCTAAAGATGATCTTTGTGCTAGCTTTCACCATGGCATGTATTGAGAAGTTTTTCATTCTTCAAGGATGCATTTTGATGGCATTATCAATGCCTGAGCACTGGACTTACTACCTCAATTTACTTTGAAAAGTACTAATTCATGCTTAAAACTATGTAGCATACTTCAATGCCTAACCACTTTCTGTTTTACAATAAACCTATTTTGGCTTTTAAGAAGGTTGGGGTAAAAGTTAATGTCCACCTGTTGGACCGATAGGTGTTCATAAAATTGATAATGGTATCTAAACTTCTTTTTGCAGCTTGCAAATATATTGGGTCGTTTTCAGTGGTTAACATGTCCACGGAAGGTAATATATTTTATTGAATCACAAAATTGATTTTTGAAGATGCATATTTATTCAGTTCTGAAGGAATTTATGGTCATGTTTGCTGAGGCTTTTCTTGTGCAGGATTTATCAACTGGTTGGCTTAATTGTGATCCAGGTCCGCTGTTTAAGCCGGAGTCTTTTCCTTTACCTGAATGGGTGAGTAAGCTGGTTTTATTGGATGTTATATTATTTATCACTATGGTCACAAACATGACACTTAATCAGCCATTCAGCAAATAAAGTCCATGCATGCTTCAAAATATGTGCTTTTGGTCTTGAATGTACATTAAAGTTGTAAGTGTCAGAATAATAATGCTTCCTTATTTGTTATTCTCCTATGCAGCTTCCTTGGAAAGAAATCACTGTTCTTCCAGTTCAATGGCATGCCCTTTGGCTTGGTTTGTTTGCATCAATAATAGCACCATTTGGGGGATTTTTCGCAAGTGGTTTTAAACGAGCATTCAAAATCAAGGTTCACTCTTAATAATATCCTAAGTAATTGAGATATATAGTGTGCTTGTAGATACTGTGGCATTAGCTATCTTTTCTTTTTAATTTCTTTTCTTTCAGGATTTTGGTGATAGTATTCCTGGACATGGCGGAATCACAGATAGAATGGATTGCCAGGTGAGACGTAATAAAATTGAAGCGTCACAGGGCAGTTCAGTTGTTGTCTTAAAGAGTTTTCATCTGATATTTGTGCTTAGAATGCCATGGAAAAAGACTATAGAATCAGCAGTGCAAATATGGTTTCAGATTCTTTTGTCTTGATTATATGATTTCATGCTGACACAATAGTCATGGTCCTGATTGTTATTATAGTATCACGGAAACTTTTTATTATAGTTTTTGTGTCAAAAATATGGGTATTGGCGATACTATCATGATTTGCAATTGGCATGGTTACAATCTTTTATTTTCCTGTGGAATCGATTATATGCATATATCGTCGAAATCACCATATTTAGTTGTTATTTGCCATGTCAAAGAGTTAAACTGAGCACTGCCGTGATCATTGATAGGCAAAACTGTCATTTGCACTCATGTAATCTTTTTATGTGTTACTCTTATTCTGATCTGGAGTTTGCGCCTTCCAGCTGCTGAATTCTTGCTTTGTTGATGAACTGTCACTAACACATAATGTCGGGTGTCTCTCTGTCTCTTCAACATGTTTAATTTATTGCATAAAATGGGAATCCGTATTTCATGAGCTGCCTCAAGAATTAGGCGGGCTTTTATCTTTACAGCTTATTATGTGGAGAGTTACATTTTTGTACTTCTGCTCTTGTTAACGTACTCTTTATCTCAGATGGTGATGGCTGTATTTGCATACATCTATCATCAATCATTTATTGTGACTCAGAGCTTATCAGTTGAAATGATATTGGAGCAGGTAAGTTTTAGTCTTTCGCCTTTGCAATTGCACCCATCCTTCTATGCTTGAGTTCCATGTACTGATTGCATCACCGTTGTAGATATTGACGAATCTTACATACGAGGAACAGCATGCACTGTACATGAAGCTTGGCCAAGTCTTGCAGGAAAGGCTATTTGGAAATTCATAGATGAGAGCTAAAAGAAGATTCTGTATATGTTGTGTTTTCCAGTTTTTTTCTTCATTCAAATATTTAGGGGCGGAGGCATTTTTAGTTTGCACACTCTGTATAGTGTATTTTAGCTGATTAATATGCATAAACTTCCGGAAGGAAAATGTTGTACTGCTTCTTACTTCCTCGTTTCTATAGTTTCCCGTTTTGATGGGCAAAAAATACATGATTTATTGCAGGAATACCATGCTTTTGGTTAATTATTGTCTAACTCGAACTAATTGATGATACATGATTTCTCACAAACTTAACGCCCGGAAACTCCGGATGACAAAATCGTCCAAACATTTCAAAATCTTCAAATTTAGTAACCGAATAAGAAAGCCTGCAGCAGTCGTTTCAGTTGATTTAAATTTCATAATTGCGTGAGAAATAGAGACATGGGTTAAGGTTTGTTAGCAGGCACTGAAAGTTCAAAAATCATGCGAACCATGAATAAATATAGCAAATTTCAAAATTTATGATTCTCTGGTAGGTTTAATAACAAATAAAAAATCAAATTCATCACAGCATTGTACCAATCTAAAACCAAGAAACAAACCTAAAAATCCAGATAAATCATCTAATCTGGAAGTTCCAACAAAAATAATTATGGTACAAAGTTCTAATTTGACAATGAAAACTTCGATTAGATACCCACTAACAACTTCAATAATAAATCATCGTTTAGATCCGTCTAGCTGAGCAAAAAAATTCACATACTGTTCCCTTAATTCGCTGAAAGTCTCACATACCTTCAATAACAAAAAAAAGTATACTCTCACCGCTGCATCTTAACATTCTATCACTGGGATTTTGGTTTCTCGATCTTTACGTAGGGCAAAATACCCATAAAGTGGACTACCTTTGGAGCCCATCCTCGTTGCTGGGCACGGCAAAACATCAAGAACGTGTTCGCAAAATAAGAATTAAATCCCATGAAAAGATGCCATAACGCATGACCTTGAGGGTTGATCTGCCAATGGGATATCTCCTTGCAGAAAACACGATCACAGAGCCAGCACAAACTACCTAGTAATATGGTAGCCACGTACATTTTTGCAAGCCGTTTAGCAGCAGCATCTTGTGTGTGAATGTAATACTTGTACATTCGAGGGGTGCAGATGAGGCACAGGATAACATAATGCAACTTGAAGCCAATGCCAAAACGGACAACTGAATGGACAACAGCGAAAACAGCACCGTAGAGAAAGAGGAATGTGGGCATCGTACTGCGATAGTGCCAATCTGGTGAATATAGGATATAAATGTATAAGAGGATTTCCCAGACCATCGGAGTTTCATCACTCTGTTGTTGCCTGGAAGCATAGCCCAAAAACAGCTTTCAGGTGTAGATCTAAATGAAAGAAACTACATAAAGTAGACTTCAATGTCCATCTTCCCAATATTAACAAGAGGCCAGAAGTGGCAATAAAGTGTCTCATGCCTTGCGCATGTATGCTTATGTGCTATTGGACTTACAGTGTATCTACTTAATATAGGGCTAATGCATGTTCCGAGCAATTGAAACTTTAACAAGGTTACATTGCTTGCATTCAAACTCTTTAATTGCACTCGTTCAAGTCCTATCAATGCACAATTATATTCTTGACACAAGCCGATAACAACACATGAAATAAACTTACCAAAATCAGTTAGAATTGGTTAAAGAAAAGTGATACTTACACACGCTGCAATGTTGCATGGTATAACATGCTTCCAATAGCAAGTATCATATTTGATATGTGAAGAACACTGAATCTTTTCTCAAATCGTTGTCTCAAGGCATTTACAAGACCGATGAGTGCCAAAAGAATGCTTGGGATGTTTGATATAGTGTTGTAAAACTCTGCAATATAAGAGGAGTATGCATAATTCTTCTCACAGCACTCAATAGTAGATGTGACAGGACCCCAGAAACTTGATATTCCCTCTGATATTCCGTCAGCCATTCTCCTAAATGTATGCAGAAAAATGTAAATCTATCTAACTAATCACTCAAGCTTGAATGCCACAATAATCAAAGAAAACCATGAGCCTGCAAGAACAAGCAAAAGTGTCAGCAGACGATATATTTAATCACAATAATCCTATACTTGACAACTTTCTCCAAGCAAAATATTTTCAGTCCAAAGATTTGTTATTGCAAGAAATATAACACGGATTTAATGACTAAATTTGCATAAAGGCCAACTATCAATCTGCTATCTGTCATAGAAGATCTTACATGAACATGAAAGAGAAAATACTGAAATACTAACTACAAACTTTGGGTTGTTAAATTGGAACATGACAATTAGACTCAGGAACGACTGGAAGAAAGCCCACAAATTTGGATGAAAATTTGAAAACCTTGTGGTAAAAAATATCAAATAAGCAATAACAAACTCACGAAAAAATTGTTCGGTTTACACTTATTGCATGCCCGTGTATGCATTGTACGATTAACATTTAAGATTACATAATGAAGACATGATACAGACAAATACTTGCATGCTGCTTTCACTCAAGATATGTAGTTTTTACATAAGACTTCAGAAATCGACTAAATAACTATGTGGAAGTGAATCAAAACCTGGCAACTCTCCGAATCAAGGTTGAAAAACACTTTCAACAACACAAAACAAGAATACCCAACTTGATTTGAATTAAAAAAACTTCATAAAAGCACAATTAACAACAAAGCAAACTTATAAAGTAACATACATGTTTTGAAAATAGAAACAGAGAAAACTACCCATATTCATCACAAGAAGTAAATTTTAATATCCCATCTAGAGCCCAAAAATCAATTAAATAACCAAGAGATCGAATCTGAATTGAACCTTGGCTCCTGATTTACAAAACCCGCACACAAATTGTAAATTTAATACTCGGAAAAAGAAAATAATAACAAATCAAATCAGGAAATATAGCTAAAGGAAATCAAAGATAATAAGTTGTAACTGTAAAAGATGCCAAAAAGACGAACCTTGTACGATTTCATTCTCCTTGTTGGCTTTGGCTCTGGCTTTTGCTTTAATCTCTGTAACAGTATCTCTCTACAATCTTAAGCGACACAATCTCTTTTGAACAATCGAGGCAGAGAGAGAGAGAGAGAGAGAGAGAGAGAGGAACCAGTCGCTTTGCTCTTTTGACCTTCTGTTTTCTTCGTGGAATAACCGTGTGAGGGGTAATATTGACATTTCGTTAAACTTTCATCACTTTTAAGTTAAAAAAACAAAAAACGGTAAATGTCCCTGCTAAGGTGGCAAGACGCAGCAACGGGGGCTAAACCAGCCCATTGGAGAACATTACTGGGCATGATTTATATCCTTCCAAGATATTGCAAAGATACCAAATGCACCGTCATGGTGTTCAGGCCTGCATTCGGGAAGCAGTGGGGTGTCATTTAGAAATAGAACGGAAACCAATTTAGCAAAATTTTTATAGCGATAAATATTATACACGTCTAGTTATCGTATACAAAATAAGTTATTGATTTCAATCATCGTTGACTTTTATTAGAAATCATTATCAATAATAATTTTGCATATATATTTTGAAAGATTTTGACGCATATAAAATAATAATAGAATTATCATATTACTAATTGTCAAGTATGAAATAATTATCAACTTTATTAAACATCGTTAATTGATATGTTTACATTCCGAAATCAATAAGTGATCATCCTTATTATTGATAAAAAAAAAAAAAAAAATTGTATCTTTTTCCTTCTAGCATCTTTTAGTGAACATAACCACAACCGCGGTTAGATACAAATTCAGGGACTAAATGTTTTGAACGGCCTACTTATAATCAAAATTGCATGAAAATCAGATTCAATGAATCTGGACATATGCCATGAGTGATTGAACCTGGACAGCAATAATGGTTCAACAAAGGTGCAGCTAGAAGAACCCGGCGTCTATTCTCCACATCGAAATAGGATAAAATGACGTGGCAAGAGCATTAGCCACGTAGGATAGAATAGTGACTGCCACGTGGATTTGTTGCTCGGCACCAAGGACCGCACACGGGGACTCCAAGCATTCGCATGGCGTTAAAACGTCGTCGTGTGCAGTCTACAAGTCGTAGTAAAATTTAAGACTGGGTCAAAAGTGGTTTGGAGGAGATAAAACTATTCCAGGTGACGGCACACAATTCAAAAGTGTAAACATCTTCCAGCTACCGAACGGTTCACTATCGCGACACTGCCAGAAAATTCAACACTATCAATGTCGCATTCACGGGCAAAAAAGTACTCCCGAAATTAGCAAAATCAAAATGTCACTAATTTTAAACAATGATTTCTTAATATACCCAATAATTTTGGATTCAATTTAGTGCATATTTATAAATAATTAGTATGTTTTATTGCTTTTTTTTTTTAATTTTTAAAGTTTTTGACTTATTTCATGAGTTTTCTTTTTTTTTTTAAAAAAAAGAAACATTTTGATTGTAGCAATGTATATATTAAAATCTAGCTAGGTAGATTTTATAAAGCTCCCTCAGCTAACAGAATCTGTATTTTGTTTGTTTAATTCAATCTTAATAATTTTACATTTTAAACTTGTCATCTCGAGCCTCTGAGTCACAAAATTAACACAATCCTTATCTTTATATGTTAAATGATTTTATTCTCTTGCCTCAAAGCTGAGTCATCATACTCAAATTTCAATCACTTAATTAATTAATTAATTAATTATAAGATAATTTCATTTTAAGCGCGATGAATCTAGCAACCCTCCTTAATTACTTCTCCCACCATAAACTGAAACTAACACTGCATCCAGCCATTAAAACGGGCAAATTCATTGGACCGGTTACTAACCCGCACCGTATCGAGTCTGTGTGCATGCTACTCGTTAACGCTGTCTCTTACACTGAACAGTTAACACCGTTTACATTCTTCATAATTTCACTTAATGTTGTCATCTTCTCACATCTGCCTGCTATATTTTTCCTCACAATAACGACATAAAAGCATTTCCTTTTCCAGCGTCGTCACGTTCTATATAAACTCACAAAGCTATTTCTTTCTCCTTCATTGTCTTTCGAGTCTACAAAAGGAATATCAGAAGGGAATAAAGAATTATTCAATGGCGAAAATACCTGTGAGGTTTAGGCGGGTAGCGGCGGCGTTCGATGAGGTGGCGCGAGCTAGGCTGTGCGAGAGCAGTGGGAGCGAGCACTCGTCCCAGAGTATCACTGATTTGTCGGATCTTGTAAATTCTTTCATTGAGAGAGATGGTGTGGTTCAAGGAAAGGAGGAGGAAGCAGAAGGAAATGAATCGGAGAGGGAAAGTTTTTGGTGTGATGATGAGAAGAGAGAAAATTTACTGGGTCTGTTTGGATGCAAGGAAAGTTCTGAGAGGAGAAAGATATGTGAAGAGGTAGAAGTTGCGTGCAGGAATTGGGATAGATCGTCTCAGGGTTTTAAACGGAAGCTGATGATTCATTTACGTGATAGAGGATTCGATGCTGGTGAGTATGAAAATCTTTTAGCAGAAAACAGAAGTCTATTGTTTTCCTTTTTTTTTTTTTATGTTTAATTGTGGATGGATATCAAGGAATTTGATCAATAACAAGTCGATACGATTTTCCAATTTACTTCTTACTCCACCCAATGTAGAAAATTGAAAAAAGTGAAAGAATTTTAAAAGAATAAAGCTTTATGAGAGAAATTTAGGTAGAATATTCATCCAGAGATCAAAATTCTTCCTTTATCTCATTTTTTGTCTGAAAAATGTTAGTTGATTTTTTTTTTTTAAAATGTAACTACCAGTTCAAAAATTGCAAAACAAAGTCGATATGCTTGCAGTTTTCTGGTGCATAAATTGTTATATTACCGTATCTAATTTCATGATCATATATGTGTATACATGTCAGGTCTCTGCAAGTCTCGGTGGGAGAAGACGGGGAGGTTTCCAGCAGGAAGCTACGAATACGTGGATGTGAATCTTAGGGGAAATCGATACATTGTAGAAGTAAATTTAGCGGCACAATTTGAAATTGTTCGTCCCGCAGATGGTTACATTTCATTACTAGAAGTATTCCCTCCAATCTTCGTTGGTAAAGCAGAAAAGCTTAAGCAGATTGTAAGGCTAATGTGTACAGCTGCCAGAGAATCAATTAAGAAAGCTGATCTGCTTGTGCCTCCATGGAGGAAAAATGGGTACATGCAGGAAAAGTGGTTTAGTTCTTATAAACGTACAACCAATGCAATTCCAGCAACAAAAATGTCAAAATCGGACAAGGGATTTGCAGCAAATCGGTCCATTGGATTCGCTGCATTGCCAGTGAGGCCATATTACTGCGGGGGAGATCATTTTGCAAGTAAGCTTGGGTTGAAAGTTGGGCGGCTTACTGCTGCATTCATGGGGGAGCAGCAGTAGTATACGGTGGTTTGGGTGTACAAAAGTTAATTGTATTTTTTGTTCCTACACTTGTTCATTTAGTAGCATTCAATAAGAGATTCAATCGAATTGGTTTTGCAAGTATGGGGGAAAATGTTCCTGCAAGTTTTGGATCTTTCCAGCTAGTTTCAATGGGCGGTAGGAATGTAATTATCGTTAATAAGAAAGCTTCTGCCTTTCTAGAAATGTAGCGTTTTTTTGTCCGGCGTTTTGGCTACGCCTTCAATGAAAGGAAATTGGCAATATATTAATCAGATCAAATTCAAGTGAATAACAGCCTTTTACACCTCACGCTATTTACTTATTCTGTTTAGATTTTTTTACCGAATTTTTAAGTCGTCGTTTTTGCTTTCCTGAGTACCTATTACAAATATAGATTGTCTCCTTCCAAAATCCGTCGCTCAGGCAAAAGAAATTTAACGATAGAAAACAGAGACCATCTGTATTTCGGCATTACAAACAAAACGAAGCGGAGATTTGGAATAACAAATAAAAAAAAATAACAACGAAATGGTCAATTTTCCAAATCTGTTATTTTAATTGCTCTTTCCTCCAGAGAATGCCTCTGCATTAAAGCTAATGAAAGAACAAGCAGACGGTTCCTTCCAAGGTTTCCGGTAAAAGACTTACATTAGAAACACAGACCAATTTGGAAATAAAAAAAATGAAAATTATAGGCACCTATAGACGCAAACTGCTGGGAAATCAAGGGCAGAATGCCTGGAAGGTGACGGATTGATGTAAGAGAAGGGTCTCTTAAAAAAGGCTAAATCCTATGCCGTTTCACTCTTCCCTGCCCTTCTCAGGTAAACAAAAGCCAAAACTCAATAGAAAATAAAAATGTTAGAGGTTCGGTAAGCAGATTAGTCGATAGGAGATTTAAGAAAATCTCACAACTACCGGCCAGTTAACCTCTAAATCGTTCGATTTATATAGCTACAGCCGCTTTGGCAATTCAAGATTTAAAGGGTATCTTTAATTTCACACCCTTCTCTTGGTACATGTAGCTTCACACAGAAATCAAAATATGAAGATCACCCACAAGCCATAACATACCGATAGACTCCAAAACTCGGCGGAAGCACTGGACAAGAAGAGATTGAATAGAAAAAAGGTCGGAGAGATGGGCACTTTGTAACCCTAGTGCCAGGCTGCTGTTTATATAAAGAGACAAAGACCTAGAGGAAGAACTCGTGAGGAGGGCGGCAAGATCTCAACCGCAAATCTAGAGATGGGGAAAAATGTGATCCAGTGTGATGCAAAGCTGAGTAGAAAGCTGCAACCCCATTCTAACAACCTGATTTGCGTTATTGAAAGATGATGACTGTCATTCAATTATTTTAAAAGGAGTCATACAAATTCATCAACTAATATTTTCATCTAAACAAAATACGATATTTACTCATTTACTATGAAATAGATGATTAAATAATCTAGAAATTAACATTTGATAATTAAGCTTTGCCAATTAGAGACATAACTCGAGCAGTGCATATATCCTGACACCCATGAAGCACTTTCTGTGTAGAGATGGCAAAATTTCTCCTAAAGTCTCAAACTCATGGGATTCATCTTTAACAAAAAATATTTAAATAAATTCACAAAAAATAGGACAGAACAAAAAAAATTAATTCTCAATTTATTAATAAAAAAAGAATTAATTTACCTTTCCCCACCTCACCCCTACTCTATTTCACATTAAAACATAATATAAATATATTATAATTTATAAATTAAATTATATATATAAATATAATTTTATATTACAATTTTTAAAATTATATATATTATAATTAAATATAATTAATAATAAAAAATTATACAGTCATGAATTAATGTTATAAAAAATAAAATATATAAAAAAAAAGTAAAAAATTAAAAATTAAAAACACTTTATATTATGTTTTTAATAATATATTAATAATATTTTTTATTTAAGTTAGTTAAATTCTTATATTATTAAAATTAATTTATAAAAATAATATAAAATAGAGAATTGGTATGGAGATGGGAAACTCATTTCCCGTGTAGAGATTTTATCCCCATCCCATTAAATTTATTAAAAAATGGGACTGAAAATAGACGTTAAAATTAAAAACAGGGTGGGAAATAGAGCATGCCTCTTCATCCCAATCTCGCTTCGTTGCCATCCCCACTTCTGTGGGCTACTTTCTGCATAAGAGAGTTCATAGTGACTCATAAATTGGCACATAAGAGAGACTTTAAAGCTTGAAAAGATTGTTAATAAAATGCTTACCTATGGTTACATTGGAGCAGTTTTACTAAATTGTAGCAGATTTTTTATTTGAGTGTCAATATACTATATGTGTAATCTAATTGTGTAATATTAAAAAGAAATTATTAACTCATTCAAAAAGAAGATGATATAAAAAAATTGTCATTGTAATTCTTATATAATCACATACATAAACTACACATGCCATTTTCGAGTAAGCAGACAAAGGGTAAATGCCTATTATCCCTGTTTTTTTAGCTAATATCTCATTATCCCCTATATTTTTTGTAATATCTCATCATCTTCCTGAATTTCAATTTTACCATTTATTATTTTTAACATTTTCAATTTTACCATTTATAAATCAATTGAAATGAAGGGCAAAATTGACAAAAAATAAAAATTATGGGGTGATGAGATATTAGAGAAAATATAAAAAAGTAATGAAGTATAAACAGAAAAAGCATGGGGATAATGGGTATTCCCCCGCAGGCAAACTAGTAAAATCTGAAAATATGAGCCAGAGTATATGCCAGAAATCCATCATCCTCTCCTGAGCAGAGCAACGAGAAAATTAAAAGGTAGAACTTCAGTTTCGGGGTGTCTCACAAGAAACTACCCACTTACAAGTCATACTCTTCTACAAAACAAAATCTGCAACAGAACAGAAAATCCAATATAAAGAAGTTGCATATTGTATTATACAGCTCATGCTTAGTAAGAAGGTTTCAATTTTCTAACAAAATCACGCATGCAAGTATAATATTAAAACTTGGCAAAACTTATATGTTATTGACTTCAAAACCTACTGAAGAAGGGCACAAAAAGGCTGGTATATTAGTCTGCTAGCAATATTCGTCAGGGTTTTCTTTGTTCTGGATAAGAGGGACTCCATCTTCCCTCCATATTACTCTCTTTTTGCATATAGCAGCCACAAAATCCACATACAATCAATGCTCCTAAAATTAGAAAAGATGTCAGAAGAACAAGCCAAAGCCAAAACCAAAATCGTACATCAAGATGCATCTCAAAGTAAGAAGACAGTATTTTCATCATCCTAAGTTGCTCTCTCAACTGTTAGAACTTGCTCTCATTATTTTCCTAAAGTTGAAATGATTGCATATGCTTCCTAAATTATGAAATTTACTATTAACAACATTTCATGATGATGCCTAATTTTTTTGTTGATTGCAAGGAGAAGTTGATGATGCAGTTATCTGACCAATAATTTTCCTTCAGGAAAAAGTGAAAATCCCACTACCTCTCGAAGAACCCTAGCGGCTAGAACCTCCACCGTGTCGTCCCAAAGTACAGGGACAGCTTTTTGAGCAAGAATACGTCCCTGTCATAATGCTCATCAACAAAATGAATTGTTGGACCAGAGTATCTAACCAAATACAGAAGGAAAAGAAAGATAAAGATCATTAACTTTCTTCATATATACCATAATAAACAAGTATGAAGACAATTCTGCAAAGATTTTAGAAGACAGATAAGAGAAATCACACATGTGACACCAGCCACACCTAGCTCCAGAAGCAATGACTGCTGTATGCACCTTCATACCATAATAGCCTTTGCCTCCAAAGGCTGGAAGAAGTGAAGGATGGATATTTACCATGGATTTTTGATAAGCTTGGATCAATTCCACAGGGATAAGTTTCAAATATCCCGAAAGAAGAATAAAGTCAACCTCAAATTTCCTGATTAAGATATTACAGAAAATGTGAATAAATGCCAAGTCAATCTGTAGATATCTAAAATAAGAAAACACATACTTGCAGGTTTTACTCCAGTGCTAAAGTATCTCACGGAGTACGAAGCTCAAAACAATGCATTATATCCAAATTCTTGCAATGCATTATGATTTTAGTTTAAGACTAGCAAGTATCCAATAGATTTTATAGAAATGGTCATCCGTGGTTTACAATAGACACAATAACTCATAGCCGGTTAATAGTGCACACAGCAGAAAGAAATTTCACGAATAAAAGTCTAACCTAAGAGCAGCTACAAGGTCATTTGGGGATAAACCATTTGGTTCATCATTAGTTTTGGGGAACAAAATAACTGGGATGCCATTATCTCTCCCATACTCTGCGCCGCCACAACCTATCAAATAGAGGAACAGAGCATGCACCATTATTAAAGCAAAATTTCACACATAAAAATAGTGACAAGTTAACTTTAACAATCTATTATGCTTCTCAACTATATTGTATAGAACCAAAGCAAGCTTCAATTTTTATAGCATTAAAGCTCTGCGTGCACACAACAATATTGAATAAAGCAATTCATAAAACTTATCCCGTAATTAAATCCATAATTATAAATTATAATTATCAACAATGTTGGTGATTGACAAACTAATAGCACCATCAATTTAACAATGAACTACAAAGACGACATGTGAGTACAACTTTACCATTTCTATTTGTGACCAAAACTACGACATCTCCATTAACTGAACCACCAACACAGGCCTCGTGAATCGACCGGAAATTCGATCCTCCACCGGACACGAAAACAGCCAGCTTTTTCTTTTCAATCCCATCTTTTTGATCGTTCTTTTCATCAGTAACAATATTTTTTACTTTTTCTACACTATTTATACACTCTAATCTTCTACAAGACCGCACGCTTTCTGGAGCAAAAAATTTCTGGGTTCTGAAAGAGACCAACTTCTGTGATCAAACAAGAGATATAGATAAAAACTTTTTGTGATTTTGGACCGCTGGAATTGTTGTGTTAGAGCTTACGCCAGAGAGCAAGCTTCCCGCCTCCATTGAAAGAGAGCGAAGTGAAGAACTCCGCCTAAGTGGGGCAGGGAAGAAAAAGAAAAATAAAACCGCAGCGTTTTGGGAAAACGAATCACCCTGATATTAACTTGTTGCTGGATAATTTTGATATAGCCCCTCACACTTTTACATATATCGTACTTGGATGGCATCTATCCAAAGAATTGATATATTCGCCACTTAAAGTTAAAAGTTAAAAAAACGGGAGGCATCGAAATAATTGATAGCGTTATTAAACATTTAGTATCAAAATTTTACATTTAAGTCCAACAAAATTATTAATTTTAAATTTGAGTTACCTATAAATAATCACATTTACATTATCTTAAATCAATTCGAATTTGCTAATTTTCTGTCGAGTACCCGAGTTCATGTCAGGTTCATGGCTCGTCACAAATTCTGACCCGTAACCGCTGTTCAGAGCTCCAATCATTATTAAGTCAACACAAATTTGCACAATTACCAGATTTCGAAACAAGTCAACCATTGGACGGTCGTGATTGGCCCAGTGCAATCATGGTCCCACTAAGCAATTCTTCCCAAAGTAGGAAACCGCAGAAGATAATAGACACCTGTCTCTCTAAATTTTAGAGAGAGAAATTCCGAATTTTCAACCGAGTCAGAAAACCGCAACTCAGCCCGATCCGGCACGGAAAATTAAAGGAAACAAATTATAATGGAGGGAGTTGGGGCCCGACTCGGCCGCTCCTCGACCCGGTACGGTCCGGCCACGGTGTTCAGCGGTCCGGTGAGGAAGTGGAAAAAGAGATGGATCCATGTTTCTCCGTCTAACGGCAACAACAACAACAACAACAACAATAGCAATCACTCTAATCAAAATCACAATAGCAGCAGTAACGTTAACGGTTCTACTACTAACGGCAATAACGGCTCGCATCTCTTGTTGTACAAGTGGACCCCGCTATCTCAACGAGACAACAACGGGAACAGCAATAATAACAGCGACGGGGGAGAGAAGAATTCTGTTAAGGATGATACGACGCCGGAGGAGCCGCCTCGGCGGAAATTCAAATACATTCCGGTATTTGAATGATAAATTGTTGTTTTCATTTTCTGGGATCTGTTGGAATTTAGATTTCTAGGTTTTGGGAGGTTACGTTGGAAATTCAAATGAGTGTCGGTATTTGAATGCTAAATCTTCTCTTCCGGGATTTGATTTTCTTATTCGGGTTTTGTTTGTTAGGTTTTGGGAGATTAAGTTGGTTTTACGGATTTGCTTCTATACTTGTGAATTGCTTGATTTGCGATGTAGGCTTTTGCTTTTATTTGTGTGAACAGTAGTTTAGGGTTTATTGTGCAGTTTAGATTGAGAGGAGAGGGAGCTTAGTGTGGTTGATTGAAATTTTAGGCAAAAGAAGAAACAATTTTGTGGGGTTTCGGAATAGAAATCTGGTTAGTTGATGATGAGTAATTGGCTTTTGCACTATAGATTTGGAAATTACTTGGACGACTAGGGATTTGAGTATTCAAAGTTTTGGATGAGTTAGATTGGAAAATTTTTGAGTTAGGGGTAGATGCTTTGTTTGAGACTAAATTTGCTTTAGCATTTAGTTATTTAATATTCAATTTGTCTAATTTTGAATTGCTAATAACAAATTATTGTTTTTTTTTTTGCTCTTGGTTGACTATAGTAGGTCACTTTCTAACTATGTTCCGTATCATTTGATAATAATTAAGATTATGAAGTTCTGGACATGGGTGTCAACTTGGAGTTGGACCCTCTACTTCTAGTTGGATAAATGGACTTTGAATTGATATATGATTTGGCCATCTTATATCCATGTTGTCTTGTGTTTATTTGAGTTTAATTTCTTAATTATCACTCAACTGCTTTCTTAATGCTTCTTTGAATCACTTAATTGTGATTCTTTTTCATGAAACTAGTTGTCTTAATGTCTTTAAATCATACGGAAAAGTGTTATGCATTAAAAATCTGACGTGAGTGAATCAAAATGTGTATACATCGGTCGTACTGGATACATGATACCTTTCTAACTTTATCCGATAGAAAAGCGATCTCCATCTAAGACTGTCATCTTCTGTTATTGGTGTAGGTTATTCTCACCTCACATTAACTTTAGTGCCCCCATTAGTGTATCTCTGCTGACTTGATATGGATTCTCCTGGTAAATCTGGGATAAGTTAGGAATATAATGCTTGTGTGGAAGGACACCAGATCATTATTCACCATACACTTTTGTCTTGTCTTTGTCATAACAATTCTTGGTGGGCATTATCTTATAGTGACTTTATAACCCTGCAAATACTCCCTGGTGAAACTAGTTGTTTTGTGCTTAAGTGATTCCTGAGAGAAACCTGTTCTCAAAGCAATAACACTATTGTGGGGCTATTGCATTGTTTTGGAATAAGATTGAGTGAGGGCATCTGTTATCTTCATTTTCTTTTTCTTGGTTGTTTGCGTGCTCTGTGAATGGATGATAGTTGTGGCTGTTTGATAATGCAGATTGCTGTGATAGAAGAACAGAAAAGGGCTGCAGAAAATGAAGCGGCAGAAAATGCGGACAATGAAGCTAAAACTACTGATATTGACCCAAGTGCACCGGAGTCAGCTCCCAGGAATGACGGTTTTGATGAAAAACCTGACATTAATGATATACCAATGGAAGAAAATCAGGTGAATCGGTACCTATTTATTTTCTCTTCAAGTGCATTTTTCCTTTCAAATTGTTCTTGCTTTGAGTGCTTGAGGTATTACTATACCAAATGCCATTGATACAGACTGATCTATACTGAAAGCTTATGTGGACAGACGCTTGTAAGTATTTGCTATCATTTGCTTTGAATTTGAAAATGAGTTATATCTCATCAGCAGACAAACTTTCTTGTCCTGTTTTGCCACGTCAACCCATTGCCCATGTTTTATGCCAATAAATAAACAGCATAATCATCTTGAACACAATTGTGTACAATGGAACAATTTTATGTTCTTTTCATCAGCCCCCTAATTCTCTTTTGAGTTCTATGTTGTCCATCTCTATGATCCCTTGACCCTTGTAAGTAGAATGTGTTCTCATACGTTTATGTAAATTGCCTCTAATATGCCTGGAACTTCTATTCTATCTCAGGCTGAGGAGAAGATAGTACGACAGGATTTAAATGAAAGCTTAGACTTGAGTTTAGGTTTGAAAGCACATGAAGGTGACTCTGATTCTAAAGCAGATCAAACCTGAGACGGGATGGTGGCAACAGTAGAATTAAGTAAATTAGGAGGCCTTTTACAGGTTATATTTACTGCAGAGAAAGTTGGAAGAAAAGGCTCCCTATGTGTCATCCGATATAGAGATCCAATTTTTCTGCGGGCATCTTAGAAGAAGGTAGGTGAGTGACTTATGTTTGTACTTCTAGTCATTCATTTCATTCTACCATGTCCAGCCGCTTGCAATTTGTAATGATTGTGTGGTAACACAATCAATTGTTTATTGAACAATTGAATTTTTTTCTTTTTAGTCTTTGGATATTATTCGAATTAGACTTGCTGGACATGCTAATTGTTCTTGTTCCATGAATAACTTCAGTTACAAATTGTTTGTTTACCTTTGCATAATTGACTATTTTTCCAAAGCTCACACCGCACTTGTGAGTCAAGTTTCTTTTCTTCCCTAACTTTTAGGGTGCAAACTTTTCTTCTTCACGTGAAGCAGATAATAGGGATTGGCTAGATTTTTACATTCAAAATCACAAGCATTTTATTGGACCAAAAGGGTTATTAGCACCGAATGCAAATAGTTGAGCATTACCGCCAATTAGTTGAGAAATATTTTCAAATAGCTTTACAACGCATAAAATCCAATCCCAAGTACCAATGAAATGTTCCGAGCTTAATCAAATTGCAAGAGGTACAAAGCAGTAGACAATGGACAAAGTCACCGCAGAACAAAAGAAAATGGGAAAGATTTTCGTCATCATTCTTGTGCAACAGCTGCCTTTGCCTCAGAAAAATAATCATGCCTGAAAATAAGAAAATGAAATTATTATGCCCAGAAAGGTCATGATAATGGCAATGACGATTAGTTAAAGAACATTGCATGAAGACTGCAGCAAGAAAATCTTGGGTATTTTTCCTATTTGGCCTCTGAGAAACCACATTATAATAGCACATATATGTAACTGAAATTCTCATTTCAATTATTACAATCTACCACCATTTTGAAGTACATTAGGATTACTCCCACCCAAAAATTGCAGGAAAAAGAAAAGAGAAGGAAGAGAAAGGGTGGTGATTTTGTCAGCTACATCAAAATCAAGCATTTAGAAAACCACTTTTCTTCAAATAACAAGAGGAGATACTCGCTTGTATTCAATTGAAGATAGGTAGCGTAAATTTAATTTTACTTACTGTAGTTTGCGTGAAAGTTGATAGATCCCTGTTGCAGCCATTGCAACATTTACAGCAAAAAGGTTCCAGTTTTTCTGTGATCAGGAATGAAAGATAAGCAAGATAAGGAATTAGTGCTAAAATAGTGATCTAAAAAAAGGAAATTCATAGTTTTCCCCCTTTTGTGTTAGTTACTCTAATCTTTCTAGAGTTTGTCATCAACATATGCATAATCAAACTTACAGGAGTGATAACAGTGCTGTAGCGTGACCATATCAGTCCAGTGCATGTAACCGCTGAATACCACAGCCAATGGTGAACAAAAATTTAAGAACAATTCAACTTGGTGGAAGATAGAAAATTGCTAAATGTAATTCAAAATTATGACTTGTTTACAAATAAAAGGAAAAAAAAAGGCAAAAATTAAAAGACTAAGAAGACAAATGCAGACAGATACTTATTCATATTTAAATAAAAATAAATATCAAAATATTTACAAGAACAACGTACCCATTTGCTGGGGATACGAAAGTTTTTCAGGTGGTTTAGAGAAGTCAGCAATATTTGCTACACTGATGCCCCATTTAAAAGTTGGAGCCCAAAAGTGAACTGCAATTGCAGAGCTGCTGTTAATTTATGAATAGACTAAGAATTTGACAAACAGCAACATAAATATTAGCCTTAAAGATTACATCTAAAAAACGAATGATCCCTTCTCCGTGACAAACATTACTGTTCATGAGCTAACATCATATCCCAACTTGTTCATACTTCAAATACTACTTCGAGTTCGTTGCAAAATTCAACCATTTCATCATTTTCTCAGATCCTAATATCTTGCAGTTAAGATGGAAAAAGAAGCGAAGGAGATGGAGAGGAAAAAGAAGGGGGTAGAGAGAGACACTATTCCCACGTTTCATTCGAAAGAATAATCAAGAGGAAAATGGACATGCTGATTTACCAAACCCACAGAACCAAGTTCTTCAATAATTGGACCGTAAAAATAATATCTATTGAAGTGAAAGAATCAATTTTTGCTTGTAACCTTGTCTTCCATAAAAAATCTAAATTCAATTGAACATATGCAATTTTAGCACAAACAAGTGTAATGATCAAATTAAACATATAGTAGTTTCTATTCCCACCCTCCCTGGTGAATTCTGAAAACACTGTCCTTTCCATCCAATTCAACCAAACCAAAGTAAGGATTAGTCTTCTTCTTCCCTTCTGTTTTCCCTCTTTGCCCATTCCTTCCTCCCCCTTCCTTTCCACCCACCAAATATAGTGAAAACTTCACTTTTCATCAATCAGATTCACAGTATTTCAAAATTTTTTGATCATTTGATGGAACTTTCAAACACCCACTTACATTTAGGAAAAGAAGTTTAAATAAAATTCAATCATAAATTCAAAGAGCATGGAAAATCAGAATTCAGACACGAAGATGATCCACGTGTTTCCAATAAATTGAGTTAAAAATTTTCAGCTTGCAATTTCAATCAATTTCAATTGGGATTTGGTTCACAGTTGACATTAAACACAGAAAAGGAAAAAAAAAAAAAAACTTAAACTTTGCCGAAATAACATGCCTAATATTCAGATGAAGGGATTTGAGAAACAAAACGTCTAAATAAATATTACAATCTTAAAACATTCATGGATCTTATCGCAGGAAGACAGAGATAACAGAATTTCATAACCACACCAAAAAAAAAAAGAAAATAAAGTATTGGATTAGAGGTAAAGGAAGAAAAGAAGTGAGTCAACTCACTGGTTTTAGGACCGGCAGGGTGATTCCAGAGAGCTTGAAGCTTCGACGTCGCCATGGATTCAACCCTTCTTTGTCTCTCCGCTACGTGGGAGTTTGGTCGGTTCAGTATAAAAAACTTCGGCACTGTACGGTCCCAATCGGCTGCCCTGTTTTATCTCACGAATGAGTTCATGCCACGTGAGAAAGGATTGCGCTTATACGCACCGTTTTGGAGCAAAAAGATCATCCCATTGTCCCCATCTTTTATATCGAAACGATGTCGCTTTAGGAGCAAACGACCTGTCGGACCTGGATAAAGTTTTGTTCGTTGATTCCGTACCCAAAAACAGCGCATCTTCAAAGGAAAAAATTTCTATTCCATGGATTCCCAGAGCCAAACTACTTCGCTTCAACGTCTTCAAAATGTCGAAAAGGTATCTTACGACACTGTTTTGCATTCCGAATTAGTTTAGAACTATTGTAAAAAAGTTCAATTTCTTCTACAATTGGGTGTAAATATGAAAATTTTTTGCGCCAAAAAAATAAAAATGCAACAGATGAACTGAAGAATTGTGAAAATCTCGTCTTTGATTGGATGCAGAGAGTGGTTAGGGTTTTGGAACTTGCAGGAGGAGTTATGGACGAGCTGGCGAACCCAATGGGTCCTAGAAAGGAGTTCATTAACAACCATTGCCGCGAGTTCATGCAATTGATCAAGGTTCGTTCCTTTTCTGCCCTAAATTTTCAAATTTTAAATTGACTCCAAATTTTCATTAGCTTTGATTAGTTAAACTTGGCTGTATGTGTTTTCCTTCATAAATCCAGGACATCCAAGTGACACTACGGGATGAGATTAAGAGCGCGTGCGAGTACCGTCCGTTTGAGAAATGTGATTACAGTGCAAGAATATCGAACGAGATCTGTTGCAAGAAGCTGGAATATGTTCTTTCGCAGTTGGATGAGATGAAGCAGACCATTGATGAATATCAGGGTGCTGTTTGAAGTTGCTTGTGATTGCTTTTGTAGGTGAGTTGTATGTTACTTCTGTTCGTTAAGGGAGTCATTGTACATATTATGGAGTATAACTTTGATCATTCTTTTGCCAGGAGTGCATGAACAATCTCTGGACTTCAGCTCTGAGGTTTTTGATCTCTCCGAGGATTTGAATATTGTATCATTTTGTTTTTATTGTAAGTTGCTCTAGAAATTTGGGATAAAGTTCTGATTTTTTTCAATATACAAGTCAACTAATTTGCTAGTTTAGCGATTCATGTTACTAAAGTGCCTCAGCACTCTAGATATTAGAGTGTTCTTTTTCGGAGGTTTACTCTTGCAGACGAATGAAGTTTTCTCTACTCTTGTCAATGCTCTTTATGCTAAGTTGAATATTGTTAGGAATGTTCTTAGCTGTTGGCCGGAGGCCATTTGATTTAGAGGATGGAAGATACATATGAATTAGTCGATAGTTGATAATCAATTTGGGATGATTTTATGTGGGTTGTTGCTAGAAGATTGTTGGGCTCAGCCCTTACCAGCGTGCAAAATCTTGCTCATCTTTCATGTTTCCAAAATGTTTTAATTAAAGGCAAAGAAAGTACTCAGAAGAAAAGAATCTTCAAATTACAAACCATGACTTTATCAAATTTCCTATGGAGTCTGTTTGCAGTTCAACTATTGTTTTAGGAAGCGCCTGGAGCCTGAACACTATCATTGTATCTCAGTTCCCAGTTCTTGTTACTTTCAGTGCTGTTCCTGCATCTCTGTGAAGCCTCGCAGCCTCTCTGGTAAGGATTTGTCTGGTCAGGCGGACAGACTGAATCATTGCATTTCCCTGGGTTGGTGTCCTTACTTATGGGCCCATAACCAATGTATTTTCCATTGTTGGATTCAATGAACAATGAGCACACCAGGATGACTGCAACGCAGAAAACCAATTTTTTGTGCAAATTCATGTCTTTTTGAAACAAATGGATTGAGAATCTGCTTTGAATCATGTAGCTGAGGAAGATGGCGCCAGGGAATTCTTGATTTTATTCATTTATAGCAATTGGTCTGCTTTGAAACCTCATTTATTTTGGTCAGTTTTTTGTCTGAACTAATTGAAGCCATAGATTTGTTAATGCTTTTTGCATCTATGAGCTGAATTTATGCTCCAGTGTAAGTAACTGAAACTTCAAATTTAAGAAGACATGAATAACTCTCTCGAAATCATTTCTTAATTTTCTTTATTATTTAATTATTTTGTCAAAGATAATCATATTGGACTCTCTTGAAATTTTTCTCATTTGCACAAGAACATAGTGTGTACATTTGTATCAAATAGGTCACTAAAATATTGAAATAAATATCAAAATAAAAGAAATTTTCAATAAAATATATAAAATAAAATATATTATATGATATAATTGTTAGTTTGTATAAGATCTTGTATATCTAAATATTAAAATAACTGTAACGATGTTATGGTATGTTATTAAGGGTATTTTTGTTACTTCCATGTGGATTAAGGACCTAACTGATGTAAATAGGAATATCATATTATTGTTTGTGAAAAAATAAAAACTCAGGAACGGGAAGTTATTATCCTAAATTTGCCAAGTGTCAATCGTATTAACGGGGATAATAGGTACTTACAACAGGACAACCTCGTCAAAAACAAAAGTATAAGGGCATTTGAAGTCTTTTCACATCCATTTTCCACAACAAAAGTGGAAATAAATTAAAATAGGACCAAAAATGGAGGAACAATGTTATTGACTAAACCGATCGTTCTATTTACGGTGACTCTGAGTAGCACCATCATTTTCATACTATTTCTCCGGCCGAACCCATATTTAAACCAGCAAGATCCCATGGCTCGTAGCTTCATTTTGTGGCTCCATGGCTTGGGTGACTCCGGTCCAGCTAATGAACCCATCAAGACTCTCTTCACCTCCCCCGAGTATAAACTCACCAAATGGTCCTTCCCTTCTGCCCCCAACAATCCTGTTAGCTGCAACTGTAAGTAATTATTTTATCTAACGGTTTGTGTACGTTGTTTTGGGTTTTCGGGTAGTTTGTTTCTGGGTTTTATGGATTTTCTTACACGGGTTTGTTTTTGATTTCTTTTTGTTATCTTTTTGTTATATGATTGTTTTTCTTTTGGTAATCTGAGTAAACTTAAGTTTAAATATTGAATTCATGTTTTGAACATAGAGATTGCAGAGTACATTATATTGCAGATAGCTCATTCTTTTCTTTCTGGAAGTACAGATAAAAAAGCATTTTGAGCATGAATAGAACTTTCAATTTTGTCT
Source organism: Azadirachta indica (assembly GCA_022749755.1). Classification (NCBI taxonomy): domain Eukaryota; kingdom Viridiplantae; phylum Streptophyta; class Magnoliopsida; order Sapindales; family Meliaceae; genus Azadirachta; species Azadirachta indica. The sequence continues at coordinate 13,912,994 of CM040451.1, read as the reverse complement.
TTCTTGATGGTTAGCGTTCTTATAAATAATGATGGAATTCCAATAATGTGCTTTGTATGTTAATAAATGTTTAACTTTATCTGTTATTCTTTTATTTGTCTATTATATATGACATTTTGTGTCATTTTCTGCTGTGTAAATCATTAGTCCTTGTGCTTAGACAATACATGGTTGTTTTATTCCTAATTTTGCTGCGCAATGTTCTTTATGGTGCAAATCACACTCTTGTAAATCCCATTTACTTACAACTACTAGTTTGGTTCTCTTTGTAGATGGTGCTGTGATGCCTTCATGGTTTGACATTCATGAGATTCCTGTGACTGCTGTAAGTCACTGCATCTGTATAGACCTTTCTGTTTGGGATTTATATACAGAGTCTTCATCCTATTAGATAACATTGTATTTTATAATGAAATGTTGAGTTGGATTGTGCTTATACATTTATTGATGGCCACAAGAAAATTCATGGTTGAATTTTGTATGAAGTGGAATTCTGTATAATTATTCTGTCTTTAGTAATGGAATTAACTCTTAATGGTGTACCTAGCTACCTTTGCTACATGATGCTACTGCATGTTTATGCGATTTCCTGATCATCTTCAAGCTGTATTTATAATTGGACACAGCAGTATAAATTGTGGTTCAGCCAAAATTTCGTTCATTGAAACCTTCATTTTCAAATATGGTTAAATGTTATAGAAGCACACTGTTAGATTACTTAGATTCTTTGTAAAATTATAACTATTGAGGTTTTATTGTACTATCATCTCATGGTTTTCTCTTACTTTTTCTTTTCTCTTTTTTTGGTTTGTTTTTCTAGTTCCTATCTCAAGTCAATTAGCATCTGCAGGGGTGCATGCATGTACTTCTGTCATCCAAAATTGACCTATTGATAAGTATTTGTTGTGTTTCATTTTTTTATGATCCTGTTTCCTAGAGTTAATGCAAGTACCATGTCATGTAGTGTTGGTAGCATTTCTAGAAATTTCCTAAATGAGAATGTTTGAACTTGAGTCTTTTGCTTTGCTGGATGATGATGTTATGATGGGTCATGATATTCTTTGAGTTTTGTATTGCTTGTGTGCATCAGAGTTCTCCAAAAGATGAAGCTGGTTTGCTCAAAGCAGTTCAGAATGTGCACGCAATGATCGATAAGGAAGTAGCTGCTGGGACAGATCCTAATAATGTATTCGTATGTGGATTTAGTCAAGGAGGTTTCTTTCTTACCCTCTGAGAAATAATGCATAGCTGCTTTTGTTACGTTTAGTGCCTCGGATATGAAGAATTTTTCTGCAGGTGCCTTGACTCTAGCTAGTGTTCTGTTATACCCAAGAAAGCTTGGAGGAGGTGCTGTTTTCAGCGGATGGGTTCCATTTAATTCTTCTATGATAGAAAGATTTGCACAAGATGCAAGAAAGGTTCTTCCTTTTACCAACGTCAATGGTGTCTGAATCATAGTCTCAAAATGGTTTTGAAGTAGCAACCATGTCTTTCTCGTCTGGGTTTTACTTTCTACCCTTGAAATCAAATTCTGTAATGTTATTTTGTCGCATGGTTAAGTCAAGGTCTGAAATCTATTGCAGACACCAATTCTTTGGTCTCATGGAATGGCTGACAGAACAGTATTGTTTGAAGCTGGGCAAGCAGGTCCCCCATTCCTTGAACAAGCTGGCATAAGCTGTGAGTTTAAGGTAATAAATTTGGTAAAATCTCAAATTCTCTGTTGTTTTCTTAGAACTTCTGTAAACATTGTGTATCAACAATCTTGCAGGCTTATCCTGGTCTTGGCCACTCCATAAGCAATGAGGAGCTCCGGAACCTTGAATCATGGATCAAGACTCGCCTGAGTAGTACTTCTGCCTAGATGTTTTGCATGTGGTTGGAATTGTGTGGAATCCCTGATTAATCAGAATGCAAGGGAAAACCAAAATTTTATTTAGTTATCATACATATTATGATAATAATAAGTGGAGAATCAACTGCACTCTTTTTCTTGAAGCAATGTAGTTTCATAACTTCTGTCCTTATTTTTCAGAAGAACTAGTTTAGGCTTATTTTGAGATTGTTGCGCTTTCGGCTAGACATGAGAACTGACAAATTGTAGCTTTGAACCTACCATTTCTAGGTGACAAAAGGTCAGATTGAGTGTTTCTAACAAAAAGAAAATGCTGATTACCAAACAATCTAGTTATCATGCTTTTAAAAGCATAGCAGAAGCATGACCCTTTCATACTAATTACAATCAAGCTAATACAACGGAAAGTGCAGTTGTTTTTGCCTGATGTCCACAGAGAGCAAGCAGCAGAAGCTTGTCAAACAAGAGGAAAGTGAAAGTGAACCATAGTGAGTGAGTCAAAGATAAGCCCAGCTCCATCTGCCAGAGGTTGACCAATGACCGGTCTCACCAAACCCTAATTGAAACGTTGACGTATAAAGGAGGTTGAGTTCTCTTTCTAGGACAGAGACTACAGGCAGGGCATCGGTAACAAATCATGGTAGTAGGTCCAATCACATCACTCACTACTACCAACCCTCCTGCAGGCACTAAACTAACGAACGAATACGATTCACTCGGTAAGACAAGTGTACCACCTCTCCTCGTAGATCCTCGACGCACTTTAACTTCCCCTAATGATCCCCAAATCTACGTCACCAACCCGAAGAATTTTTAATAATGTTATAACACCATCCAAGTCCTTGAGTTTGCATGTTTTTACCGATAAAGATATGATTTATCTTTCTAACAAAAATATCTTTAAAAGATTTAATTTTTATTATCATAAAATTATGTCGAGGGATACCCGAGCGAGAGCATGTTATGATCGTTTGGATTAATTTGCAAATTCTTTTACTTGTCATCTTCTTTATTCTTTGTATTATACTAAGAGGAGTTGCTAGAAAAAGTTTAGTGAACACTTTAAAATATATTAGACACTTTAATATTGGAGTCTCACTCTCTTTAAAATGTATTTAATCGTTTAAAAAGATTACATTGAGTGTGATATCCATTCATCCTCCATGAGAGGATAAAAGTCAAACTATGCAATCGGAGGAGTTCAGGCTGCTACATGAGTTGTTAAGCTTCAAGCAATAGTCCAGGACCCGTACTTCCTAATTGAGAGATTTGGACAACATTCAAAAGCACTAAAATGTATATTTATAATAAATAAAATGTATATTGTTGAAAAAATACAAAAGTTAGGGACTAGAATGTTATTATTTCTTCTCAAAATATAGAAGTAAAAGCTCATCGGCCTTTCAAAGCCTAAACCTCCCAGTCTTTCTCCTCTCTCTCCCTCTCTGAGTTTCACATCATCTGAGCATCAAATATGAAGAAGCTATACCGCAAAGGCACCGTTCATCCGTCACCGCCCGTAATCTCCGACCACCTGTCCTTTCTTCCGGCCACCATCCTCACCCTCACCGCCGCTCTCTCCCCAGAAGACAGGGAAGTCTTAGCTTATCTCATCTCCTGCTCCAACAACAACATCTCGGTCAACAACTTCCACCGCAAAAACTCCCAGCAGAAGAACGTTTCGTATCCCAAAAGCAAAAGCACCGGCGGCGGTAATAATAACTCCGATCATCCTCCTCTTTTTACATGTGATTGTTTTAGGTGTTATATGAGTTACTGGGTCAGGTGGGATTCTTCGCCGAACCGACAACTGATACATGAAATCATCGACGCGTTTGAAGATGAGCTGTTGCAGCAGAAGAACAAGAAGATGAAGAATAATAAAAAGGATAAAAAAAGGAGAGGAGGAAATGATAACAACTCGAGTGAGTTGAAACCGAACAGTAACAATAATAATCAGCTGAGCCCGGGAAAGGAATCGGCTGAGTCAGAATCTACGGAAGAAAACAGTGTTAGCCGTAGCGATGAAGGTGATCATCGTGAGAATTGTAAAGAAGGGGAAGAGAAGAGTTCGGTGAGGAGTTTTGTGAGTTTCATTGGAGAAAGGATTTGGGGTGTTTGGGGTTGAAGAATCTTTAATTTCTTCAAAAGGAAAATTAATCAAACAGGTGGGTTTAGTTTTAGCTCTAGTTCTTCATCAAGAGAAAGGTTTTTTTTTTTTTTTAAATTTTATTCTTCTTTTTTGCTTTTTGTATATCACCCTTTTACTATGTAAAAATGGGTAGTTTAATTTTGAGGCATATCATGATTTAGCGTTTATATTACATGAATATAAACTAAATCCTTTTTCAATTTTCATGCCGCGAGATTCGAATTAACGAGAACTTAATTGGTTGGGTGTATATTCATAACTGGACAAGAACAAGAGTATCAAGTTTCTTTTTATATGTAAAATTAAATCGTTGATTTTTGTTCTTTTTTTTTCTTTTATGTTTCTTTAATTTGGAGTTGGTACTGCCCAAATCTGTTAATTATGAAGGGCCAAGGGGATTAGGGTTCATTTACTAGTTCAGTACTTTAGGATTGAAAATAGTACAATGTGTTGCTAGTACATAACTGTTTAAAGATGTTTAAAAAAAAAAAAAACAGAAAGGTTTCCCTAAATAAAAATTAACTTAGAATTGAAGATTTTTCTATTAATACTGTGGTTTTGGAAACAATGGGAACCCAAAATAAATTGAAACCTGAAATCAAAATATTTTCTGTTATTTTTCTATTTTAGGAAAATAAATATTTTCGTTAACAAGAACATGGTAGTCATACTGCGACATCGTTTGTTGGTAGTCGAAACTTAGTTTCCACGCTGGAATATTTGAGGGTGAAATAAATAAATAAAATAAAATGATTGGATTTTAGAAGATGGTATTTAGGGAACTTGATATAATAAGTATGAAGGGTACTTTGGTCAATGGGGAAAATATCATGGGAACGTACAATTAGGTGTCGCAATAATCGAGGTCGGCAAAAGCAAGGCCTCGATTAAAGCAAAGGGCCCGTTAAAAAGTCCCCACTCACTCAGGACTTCGGTCCAAACTTCTTTTCGTTGTTCCCCAAGGGGCATTTATTCTTTTCATAATTTCTTCCTAAGTTCAGTCCATTTGACGATATTGCCCCTCCTCTTGTTGAATTTTCATGAATCAAAATTAGAAAAACAAAAATGGATTTTCGATGGCAAAATCTGTACGTAACGTAATGTCAGCTTCTAATTAATTAAAAAAATATTTGGTTAAAAGAAATATTTACTTCAACTTTTTCTAATTAATTTAAAACTTGTGTGAATTGTGATCAAAACAAAAAAATAAATAACTTATCTTATATCAATCAATCAAACCAATTAATTTTTTTATTTCTTTTTTCTTCTGCATGTGATGAATGTTAAATTCAATGGATATCAATTCTCATAAATATAAATTATTTGCAAATATCTACATGCATACCTAACTTAACTAGGATATATTTTACGTGTGTAACGTTATCAAATGCAATTACTAACGTCAACTAATATGAACTCGATCTCACATATAAACCTTTATTTATTTTACAGATATCTATCCGTATACCTAACCGTGTTATCTCCATGAACAAACACTCCACATCAATACTTGATTTATCAATTCTCTAACCATTTCTGTCTGTGTTATGACTATCTAAGCTGTATTAGGTATATAATAACTTCTTATTAAAATTGGTCGATATTAAACAAAAGTACAACTCAGTGCTTGTCTATTGTTCATTTGCAAAATCTCTCTTTTTTTCATACATGAAACAACTTATTTTACTTTGATCTAATATTTTATATTACTACAGTTTAGATTTTGTGCATTAATTTATAAATACTAGAGAATGGCCACTAAGTGGGGTTGGTTTGGTCATATACTATAAATGTTGAGGAACAGAGCGATGAATTTAATAATAAAATTTAGTTGATCAAAGTTGAAGGGTGTTTAGGTGATTTAAGTCCAAAAAGGAAAAGAATATCTTTGATTATTTTTTCATAAAAAAAAATTATAAAATTTTGCACCCCATAATGTCTCTATCTATTCTCTCTTTTTTTAAAAAAAAAAAAAAAAGAGAAATAAATAAAATATTTTAAAACTATAATTAAATTAGGGTATCTTTTGGAATGCGAATCTCTCTACTTTCTTTTTGGGTTAATAAATACACAGAGAGCAGACAATTCGGCTCACGTCTCGGTGTCCCTCCCTGCTGCCACCATAATTGCCCTCTTGTTAGTAAACACAACACGGCGCCGTTTTATTTGTGCATTATATTGTTAACCGTTCTCCTCCCTAATTTTCCGTAAACTAAGATATTATTTTTTTAAAAAAGTACGAGAATTATGAAAACACTTGGTAATATTAAATTAATACGAAAGACTATAAAATTATTACAGTACTTAGTAATACAGTCAACAAACACTATATAATACGCTGCAACATTAATACGTGCTGCAAACGATAAAAGTCAAATTTCAGAGCACGCAAATCACAGTATTTAATAAAAAAAAAATTAAACAAGTAATGACTAATGAGGGCCCTTTCAATTCCTATTGTAATGTAACTCTTCTTTTGAACGACGTTATAATATCATTTGAAAATACCACTTTTGATCTTGAAGATGCATAAATTTAATATTATTCATTCTACTTTAATATATAGTTTTGTTTAGTTTTATTTTATTTTATTTTTTTTGTTGGGTAGGGAGTAGGGAGGAATCTGAAGGGAAATTATCGGTGCCGCTAATTAAATTTGAAACGCGCAAAATGTGGGCCTGAGAATTTTGGGCTCTGAGGAATGAAATTTGACTCATTCCAACAACATAAATGAAAATGAATTCGACTGACTGACAGTTTGTGGTAGGATTAGGATTTAGGAACGAGTCAAGGATCAAGATTATGTTTCAATTTTGATCAACTTCCTCTAACATAAAAGACAAAATCTCGTTTTTGAAACTTTTGTTTTTGAATTTTGTCTTTGCTGCGAAATGTGGAAGATTTCTCAAATTCAACCCTGACGTGTTTGACTGGGTCTCAAAATACAAACCCTTTTTTTTTTTTTTTTTTAAACTTAAATTAAATAAAAATTAGTTTTCACTGAAATATTAGACTCTACTCTCAAAAACTCAAAAAACTCCAATGAAATATATTGAAGTTATATATAAAATATTTATAATATAACTTACAAAAAATATATTACTTTATACTTCGCACTCCAAACTTAAATTCAGTAATTTGTTTTAGAATTTGATCACAATTTTAAAAAGTAAATGTTTTACTCCTGGTTCTATTAAATTTATTTTTAGATTCGATCTGTTCAATTTTATTATTTTATCACTTTTAGTTTTGACTTGGCGCTAATACGGTGCATGGATGTGACATAAATTTTCAAGATAAGCAAATAAATGTACATAATTATTATGATCAATAATTAAAGTTGACTAATTGTGATATTAGGTGAAGATTCCTCTCTTTTCACCTTGAGGGTAGAAATCATCTCTGAAAAAGACTCCAAATCATGCAAATCAAGCTAATTGCCAAAATCATTTGCACAATGAAGACATCTTAAACAAAGGAAATTTTTCAGATACAATTCTTCTTCTGTATACTAAGGTAAGGATTGATGGTCACAAGCATAGACTAACTGGGGAGTATTGGATCCACAATTCGATACAAAACTATGAAATTTACATATAAAAAAACTACAGCACTTTTTTTTTCCCTGTTCTTTACCTGAAAATCAAATAATAAAATTAAAAATCGGTTACTTTTACATTAGGAATAAATACATCGAATGGTGGTTCCAATATTGCCCAAATCTAACTTGGTTTCATCGTCAGCAGCAATAGACCATCATCAATCATCGTCGTCATGAATAGACCTTAGATTTCACAAATACAAATCTATGTACAAATTATTATGCACTGATTAATCTACCGACGCAACGCGACTCGGACGTTGAAGAGATAAAAAAGGAAGAGGATGATGAGAATAATACCTTCTAAAATGCGTGTAGTCAGGCATGTACAGGTACTGAGGAGCTCATAGATACACAGCCTTTCAAGCGTTCAATAATTACATTGCGGTTCACAAGTCCTGAATGTGAAGTCAGAGGAAGTCCTTCCTTCACACATTCATCGTATTTCTCCAGAGCTGAAACAATGTCGCTGAAATCCGGACGCTTCGATGGATTTGCCGCCCAACATCGCTTTATCAAGTGTGCGAGCGCGGGCTGGCAGCTAGCCGGCAACGGAGGCCGCTCGTTCTGTCAAACAACAAAGGGCATTACACGACAAAAAGTTAGTAGCGTTCTTCAACGCAAGAAACGAACATAATGCAATGTTACCTTCTCAGCTACGGCAAATGCAGCCTGCACAGGGGTCATTCCTTGGAAAGGAAGCAGCGCGGTAGTGAGCTCCCACAGGACAATTCCGAAGCTGTACACATCAACTTTTCTAGTGTAGGGCTTCTCTTTGATCATCTCCGGTGCCATCCATCGATAAGTTCCCATGTTTCCTTTGGTTTCGCGGCACTGTGTTTCGAGGCAGGATGTGCCGAAATCTGCTACTTTAACCCTCATTTCATCATTTAGGAGCAAATTATTTGATTTCAGGTCTCTGTGGATGACTCCTTGGGAATGAAGATATTCCATTCCTCGCGAAATATCAAGAGCTAATCGCAGAATTGTTTCCGTTGAAAGAGAATAGGGCTCTTTTTTGTTGAGGTACATTCTCAGTGTTCCTTGTGACATGTATTCAGTGATGATGCAGTACACAGGTGGCTTTTTACATGCTGCAATAAACTGTGAAGAGAAAATTGTTCACTAATCAACCAAAAGAAAATTCTCCTATTTAGATTAGTTACGCATGAAAGTAAATCTTCGTTCAATAAGCATAAACTAGAACGCCAGGTAAATTGTTCGAGAGAATTGATCTAATACATAGAAACTCTGAAAATTTTAAGGTTAAGCTAAAAATTATATGTGTTAAAATGCATAGTCGAAAGAATTGGTGAATGATTACGATCACTCTGATATTAAACAGAATGGTCAAATTGAAGCAAATCCAGATAGTTTATTGCAGGATTTCAGGTTAATTCACTTCCAGTCCAGATAACTAAGAAGTGAATATTTGAGTCCATAATCCAATCAGCAGAATCCTGAAAACCCTGTAAAATGCAACTATTTTTCTCAGTGACATCAGAGGGGAAAATTCCTGAAACTTTTCTAGACTCTGGCATCACAAAGAATTTCAAATTTTTTACTTAAGAAAATCATAAATATTCTGAAAAATAATTGCTAGCAACTTAGAGTTAGAGAATAACAAGAACAGTAAAATATATATATATATATATATAAAAGTACTGTCTTTTTCTAAAATTTTTTAGCTGCATATGATTACAAAATCTTACCTGAACTATGTTAGGATGAAAAAGACGTGAAAGCAAGGCAACTTCAGACTTAAACTGCTGTTCAAGTAAGGCTCTTGTCTCCTCCTTCTGATTCGGAATCCTCACCATTTTTACAGCAACTGCTCTCTGCTTGTAAATTCCTCGATAAATTCTGCTGTGAGCTCCGGAGGCAAACTTGTTTCCGATAAACAATTGGGAAAGATCAGCCGTCCATTCTTCTTGATCTTCCTTTGATACTTCCCAAGTCTCAACATTTTCAGAGTCCAAAATCATCGACCAAGACTCCAGGCTGTCAAATCTCTTCTTCTCCAAGTTTTCCATGTCGGAATTTAACTGGGATTTTGAGGAGGAAGGCACTGAAATTCGTTTGCTCTTTGATTTTCGAAGACGAAATGCATGGAAACATGAAGATGGAGCCATTATGTGTTTGCTAATTTTTTTTTTCCCTAAGTTGTTGTACACAAGTAGTTTTGAAAGAGGGGAAAAAAAATTACTATCAAGACAAACAATGGCAAGGAGTTTTCCTTCTGAATGTGTGAATTGATTTTAGGAAGTGCATGAACTGATTCAAAAACATGAGTTCTGTAAAGAAATGGAAAACATAAATAAGTTTTCATGAATCTTTCAAAACAGTAGTAGAATCAAAGACCAAAGACTCAAAAGACAGCTTTCCATTCCAAAGTTCTAGTTGCTAAAAACAGTGTGATTATTATGAAAACAAAGGCAAAAGAACAGAGCAATAGCGAAAACAGAGGAATACATATTACCATTACTATGATGCTGTTTCATGGTTTGAAGATGTTTGTTTGGATGGAGAAGAAGAGAAAATGAATGGAAATGTGAAAAGAAAAGAAGACGGTTCTAATTTTCACGGATGTTTCTAATAGGATCAGGAAGAGATTAGGTCGTTTGGCAGCAGAAAGATGAATTCAAAGGCAGAAATTTCAGGGGTGTCTCGTGATTTCTCGGTTCAATTCAAAACCAAGACTTCCTTTTTGAGCCTTTTTCTCGACCGTATCCCACTGCTTTGTTTTCTATAACTGGTTCCTGTTTCCTTTTTCCATCATTAATGCTTAGAGGCCACAGTGACAACAATTTCATAGGTTTCCTTTCATTTCTTTCTTATCATAACTTAAAAAAAAAAAAAAAAGAAAAACTTGAAAACAACCAATCTTTCCATTACTTCGAAACTTCATTAAGATTTGTACTCTGCTTTTAACTGTTAATACTTCTAATAAATCATCTATCAAAGGAAAAAAAAGAGAGTCGTAAATTAAAGCTATGTACATAGACGCAGAAGTGGCATTTACACGTGGGCGAACTCTGCTTCGAAAGGTGGAAGCTTATTCACCATTCAAATCAATTTTTTGCACTGTGGGTAAAGTGAATTTTGCAAATATTTTAACAGTCTAAAAAATGCTCTCTCTGTTTTGCATGAAATTATGTAAAGATGCCCTAATTTCTAAGGTGGGAAAAACTGTTCATAAATGTTAGGGTTTTTGCTTCCAAAAAGTGCTGTCATTTTCTGATCATCGAAAGGACATGATTAACAAATTAAAGATTATTAGCAGGAAAGTGTTAAGTTTTTTCAGCCTTGATATGAAGATATTATTTCATGCACTGGACTCAAGTGGGAATAGTTGGTTTATAGCTGCATGTGATTTAGAAAGAACACATCTAGCTGTAATTCATCAATCATCTGAAAACTATATATATTTCTTTTCAACACTTTATAAAGTGGTGATCAATCATTTGTTATGCGCTAAGGAGTGTTAATGGTTTTAACAATAAAATCTCTTATAATAGCATAAAAAGTTTACAATTCAAATTCTGTTCACTGTAATGAACTTAGTGTATTGAATTGAAGCCTATAGTTCTTTGAAATGGTTTAACTTTTGAAAAACTTTTATTTTGGTGATTATTATGAAATGGGATTAGAAAAAATGAAAGGGAAAGTGCATCTTCGTACGTTAAGCACGTACTGAGGTTGTATCACTTTATTCCTGAACTGAGGAATATGAAATTGCTGGGAAAGGTATATATGGTAATGGAGGAATTCTTGAAATAAAAAAAAAAGAAACAATGTTCTATACCTATTACGTGTGTCAATTCTGTGATTACAATCAAAAGAGAATCAGCATTATTTTCTTTTTAGAAAAAAAAATTCCCATAATTTGCTTGGAAGCTAAGACTTTTTTTTTTTTTTTAAATGGGTTCATGGTAGGCAGGAATTTCAAGCATAGAATATAATTCATGTTATAGAAGAAAGGTTTTCAAATTTGAATAACAAACGAAAAGAGTGAAGAGGGTGGGTGAAATGACTTAATGACTTTTTGGGACCCCCAATTTCATACCTTTTCCAGTTTTGGTTGTAAGTTGTTTGGAGGTTATCATTTTCAGCAATAGATTTGAAGGTTTGATAATCTCGCAAGAGTTGAAAGATCAATATTTCTCCATTTTATGTATATGCAAGTGCCAAAAGGAAGGACCATTTTATTTTTGGTACATGTGGTTGAAGCTTCAACTACTTGTGCCAAGCAACATAGCAAGAGAAATAATTCCAAGTAATGGAATTTTGCAAAATCATGAACATTTTTTCTCAAATATTATAGGAAATAAATCAACTTGCTTTTCCATTCTAAATTTTGTTCTTGTTGCAATAAAAATCAAAATCTAAACTTCTTTTATCTTGTTGCAGTGTGTAATTGGTTGCATTTTGCATGTGGAATTGGACTGAACTTACTCAACTTTGGGCCTTGGGATGAAATGGGATTAGCTTGGGCTTCAAGTTGGTCCTTATAGATTGTAGAAAAGCCATGTCTGATCTTTGTAGTTTCAGTTATTCTGATTAGACCCCTTTTTTGAATAAGCTCCAACAAATGGAATGTAGAGATGGGAAGGGTAAATTTGGTTTCCAACAAAAATAGAGCAAGAGCAAATAGGTTCTTTTTTTTTTTATTTAAAAAAAAAATTATCGACATATAAATCATGATATAATATAATTTTATTATATTAATGACATTATAAATCTACATTGGAAATGAAAAATTAAAAAAAAAAATAATTATAAGGTTTTTTAAAATGATGTCAATAGATTTCTCATTTTCTACGAGAAGGATGGTGAAGAGAGAAAGGTATACCGGCAGTTGCATGTGCTTTCATTAAGAAGATGATTAAGAAATTGTTCAAGTACGAAGACAAGATTTCCCAAACACAATTTTGTTTTATGTGATAATCTTAAGAAGACAAAACAATGCCACCTACTTCCTTGTACGAAAAGAACCGAAAACGATGGCAACAATATAAATATGTTTTCGGAAAGCAATTTTCAAGTGGGGTCTCTCTCTCTCTCTCTCTCTCTCTCTCTCTCTCTCTTTCACACACTCTAATACTAAAAAATCTCATTGACTATAACTATAAATTAATCAAGTCAGGAAGTGTTTCCTAAATGGGATCTTTGGTGCGCATTTTATTCAATATTTTAGCTTGTTTCATCTAATCATTGTATGACAAAATAACCCTTTTAATATTTTGTGGTCCATAATTATAACTTATAACTTTTTTTTTTTATAAATTTTTTAATTATAACCCATTTGACAATCGTAAATGACCACTCTTCATTATTCATTGAGAATGTTTAAGGTCTCCTAAATTGAACTTAACTTGTTTAAAAAAACTGTGGATATAATATTAAATTGTAGACATACTTAGATTAAATAACCCCCATCTCTTTATTTATTGATGATCATGCGCTATTAATTATATTAATTTATGATTGGTAATTCTAGACTGACTCTTCAAGTTCAACTGAATTCATTTTGCTTGCTGAGAACCATGGAAAAAACATGCTAACGTTATTTTCGGGAAAAGGAAAGAAATAAAGAAGGTGGCAAAAGACAATTATATACATATTCCAAGCTGTGTTTATTTTTGATGCTTTAAGTCTTAATATAATTATAATATAAATTTGAGTGAAATTTAAATCTAAATAGTATATATATTTTTTTAATATTTAAATTTAATTGTTAAATTATTTTTATAAAAATAAAAAATTTGAAATTAATATTTTGACATTTATAATTTTTTTTAAGTATTATATATATCTATACTTATATTTTATAAAAATTTTAATTATGTTAATGTAATAGTTCATAAATAGAATAATTTCTAAGAAATTATATTAATATGTAAATCATTTTTTTTGCAAAGAAAAAAATTATGAATTAATAATTTAAATAATATAAAATTACTTATGAGTTAAATAAAAAAGATAAATTATACCATAATTTGTTTCAAATATATAAAAACAGAGAGACAGTACAAAAAATAAAAATGTTAAATAACATTTAAAATTAAAGTGTTTAAAAGATAAAAAAAAATTAAAAGTATAATTAAAAATAAAATATTTAATTTATTTATATTAGTTATTCATATTTAAGTTAAAAATTTTAACTTAATTATATTAAAACATAGCTAACAAACTTTTAGACATAAATTAAAAAATAAATATGAATAATTTTATTTAAAAAATAAATACTTTTTAAATATTTAATAATTTTATTTTCACTTCAATTGAAAAAAATAAACAGTTTGAATGTTTATTTGATAACATACTTGGAATTACATGCAAAATCTGTTTTGTTATATTAATTTTGCTTCGTTTTAATTTTATATAATATTCTTTTATGATTATTGTTAGTGTAATGAATATTTTCCTCGAATTTAATTTTATTTAAGTTTGCATTGCCAAATAAATAAGGTTAAATACAAATTATTTTACGATTAATTTAACGAACAATGCACATTACGTTTACACCATCTCATTTACAAGGATATTTTCGTCTTTTTGTTGCAATTTCAGCATCCTTGGATCCGCGTTCGTCAGCATCCACCACCGACTCCCAAAAGAAAGAATTTCGATCAATACCCTTGCCTTTCTCCAAAACTCCACAATTACTTTGCACTGACAGTACTAAAGCGGGCAAAAATGGCGCGACTATAACGAACTTAACTCCGTTAATAACCCTCCGCGCTTCCATATTGAAACACTAATGACCGTCCGATCCTTCCGAACCGGTGGGCCCAGAAAAGGGACCCATCCCCATCATGCAACAATGTGTAGGGAAGGCAACGGGGCGGAAAGGCATGCCTTATTTCTCACCTCGTTTAACTCTCATTTTCTATCTCATTTCTTATTAAATTTAACGATACAGGGATAGAGAATTCTTACACAGACAAAAAGTTCCTCATCTTTGTATTAATTTTTTATTTTATATTTTTTTTATAAATTAATTTTAATAATATAAGAATTTAATTAATTTAAATAAAAATATTATTAATATATTATTAAAAATATAATATAAGATCTTTTTAATTTTTAATTTTTAATTTTTAATTTTTTATTTGTATATTTTATTTTTTATAATATTAATTTATGATTGTATAATTTTTTATTATTAATTATATTTAATTATAATATAAAATTATATTTATATATATATATTTAATTTATAAATTATAATATATTTATAATATATTTTTTATTAAAAAATGAGACGAGAAGGGTAAATCAATTATTATCCTATTAATAAATTGAAGATTAAGTTCTCTTCGTTTTCCGCCGTATTCTGCACAAATTTATCTGAATTATTTATTATCGGGGTTGAATCCCTTTAGATACGTGGTGTCGTGAGAAATTTTGCTATCACTGGGGCCACACGCGGATCGTGATTTGTAAAAAATAACATCGCATGTGTATGAGTGTATCATGGAGGTCCCTTAGAGCGATGTGGACCGTTGATCTACCGTCGGAGTGGGAGTGGACCCCGCTTTTATGTTCCGTATTAAATTGGGCGCGAATTGTGATTGGATTATGTGACGTTGGATTTGTCTTACCATTTTATTTTCGGTTCGCACGGAAGAAGATTTTCTGGCAATCGGATCTATGTTAAAGAGGACCCATTTTCCCTGAAACGCCAACCTGCCTAGGGGACCAATTCCCATACAGTTCGAATACGACGTTAGAGAAGACAGCATAATTCATTTCTTTAGATGCCAACATTTGCAGTAAGATGAGAACGGCTACATAGCAGCATTACTCTCCTCTCCTCTCCTCTTTCCATCTCCCTGGACTCGGTAATGTGAAGGAAGCAGCAAAGAGGGTGCATACAGAAAAAGAGTCCAACTTTCTTAAACGATAAGGGTAAAAAGGTAAATTTAAAAAGTGTACATTCCAAAACCAATCAAATCAATTCGCACCAGAGAGTAAACAGCAAACAACAAACCCACTGTACCGCCATTTTAAGACACCAGGAAACCCACGTCATTATCACATTTCTCCTTACCCTTTTCCGTAATTTCACTTCCCACGACTCAAAGCTTCCATCTTCTAAGCTTTCTCCATCTCCTTCACTTGCACAGTTTTCACTCACTCTTTCCACTCTTAAAAAAAAAAAATGACTACCAGAATTCCGTCGCACCAGCTCAGCAGTGGGCTGTACGTGTCCGGTCGCCCGGAGCAGCTGAAAGAACGGCAGCCGACAATGGCGTCTCGAGCTGTGCCGTACACTGGCGGCGACGTTAAGAAATCCGGGGAGTTAGGAAAAATGTTCGACATCCAAGTAGTTGATGATCAAACTCCTCCTCCTTTCTCCAAACTTCCTTCACGTCCTTCTTCCTCCTCACAACCCAACAGCGGATCCGTCCGATCCGGGTCCAATTCCGGCCCGGTTAAAAAATCATCTGGCCCTTTGTCTTTACAGCCCACTGGACTCATCACTTCCGGCCCGCTAGGTTCTGGTCCGGTGGGTCCGAGGAGGTCGGGGCAGCTGGACCATTCGGGGTCCGGGACAGTTTCCGGCTCGAGCAAGGCGGCGTACGGGTCGGCGGTGACAAGCTTGGGAGAGGATGTGAAGGTAGGGTTCAGAGTTTCAAGGGCGGTGGTTTGGGTGGTTATGGTGGTGGTGGCTATGGGAGTAATGGTGGGGGCGTTTTTGATGGTAGCGGTGAAGAAGGCGGTGGTTCTGGTTGCGGTGGGAGCGGTCGTGGGACCGCTTCTGATGGGTATGGTGTGGAATTGTGTATGGGGAAGGAGAGGATTGTTGGGGTTTGTTAAGAGGTATCCAGATGCTGAACTTAGAGGCGCCATTGATGGCCAGTATGTAAAGGTTACTGGGGTAAGTTATGTTAATTTTTTAATATATTCAAGTTGTTAGTTTAATTTTTAATTAATTTTCAAGTTCATTTTTTAGTTCACCTAGAATGGAAACTTCGTGGTGTTTTGGAATATTATAGTAAGTTCTGTTATTTATGGACGTCGACTTGGTTATTCTTGATGATTATGGTTTGATAGTTACGGTTAATTAGTGAGTCAAGAAAGGAAATGTTTGATATGTGGGTTGTTTCTGGGCTTGAATTTTCTTGCTGGGCATTTACTTTGGTATTTTCCGGATCTATCACGGTGATTATGGATTCCTTGGTGAATAATTTTTACATGAAAGAAAGGGACTAAGCATTAGAGACAAATTTTTAATTGAATGATGCAGAATTTCATTTCTAAGTCGACAATTGGAGGGAATGGTGGTCTGACTTTTACCAGGATCAAAATTTGCTTCTCAAGGGGTTCAAGGATAGAATTTTATGAGGTGACTTCTAACTTTGGTATAGGAATATGAGAGTGGAATTGTTTGCATTGTCTTAGAAGAGTGGTTGAGTCTTAAGCTTCATGACTTCTACGTTTCCTATTTTATTGAGTATAGCGTACCTTATTTTGTTTTTATAGGGTTGGAAAATTACTCTGCTGGAATTGACATTTACTGTGAGTGGAATAAATTAGAGTGAAAATATATGGGTCCTTATCAATTCCTTTTCTATTTTAACATGGTTTTTAGGTGTTAGTGCCTCAGTATTTATGAATTTCTAGGTATTTCAGGATACAGAATTAGCTAATGGGTTATAAGTTATAACTCTTAAGCTAAGGGAATCTAAGATGAATATAATATATATGCCTAGATCATGTGCTGTAAGCTTCAGTGCATTATCTTATGTAGAGGCAGCAGTTGGCGATAAGGACTAGAAATGTGTGCTTTGTGGTTGGATACAGATGCCAGAAAAAGATTTATTTTACTCTTTAACCACTGACCCTTGTAAGAAGTTGGTAACGATAATAAAAACATCATAATTTGTTTGTGGAACTAGACAGCTGATTGGTTAAGTAAACTGCAATTCATCTTAACTGCACTAATGTGCTATGTAAACTTGCCTTCTGCATGGTCAAATCAATATTGTTACATTGTGTTATGTTCTTTTTTATTTTGACTTGCACAGATTGAAACAATTGGGTTTTAGTTGCTTTAGAAAGCAGAAATGACTATAGCCCCATAAGATTATGGTTGGCCAATTTTTTTAGGTTTCATTGTATTCTTTCCTTCTTTTCTGCTTGTTATTGTTTTCCAAGGCAACTCATCATCTACACCTTGTATTCTAGGTTGTCACCTGTGGCAGTATTCCTTTGGAGTCATCTTATCAGCGGGTACCTAGGTGTGTATATGTTTCCACAGAATTGTATGAATATAAAGGATGGGGCGGAAAATCTGCAAATCCTAAACACCATTGCTTCTCTTGGGGTACTAGACATTCTGAGGTTAGTTTCTTGAAACCTTCGTTAATTTGTTCTCCATAATTGTTTAAGGATTAATGCTCGTAAAGGATAAATTATGCTTCTATCTAATTTTGTGATTATTGTGAACAGAAATATGTGTCTGATTTCTACATATCAGACTTCCAATCTGGGTTAAGAGCATTGGTGAAAGCAGGTTACGGGGCTAAGGTTGCTCCTTTTGTCAAGCCATCAACTGTAGTTAATGTAACAAAGGGAAACATTGACTCATCTCCTAGCTTTGTACGTTGGCTAGCGGAGCGCAATCTCTCTAGTGATGACCGGACAATGCGTCTCAAAGAAGGGTTTGCCCCTGATTCTCTATTTTGGGTTTTTATCATGTCTTTTATTCATCAGTGACAATGGGGCTTTTCTTTTCTCTTCTTGTGTTGGAATATAAGATAAATGATTGAAATTTGATCCCTTCAAGTTTATATACACTGACACTGGTTTATTATTCGGTTCTATGCATCTAATGAGATTCTGACGTATATCAGCTATATCAAAGAAGGGAGCACTGTAAGTGTGATGGGTGTTGTCCGGCGCCACGATAATGTGCTGATGATCATTCCATCAACAGAGCCTGTCTCAACAGGCTGTCAATGGACCCGCTGCCTACTCCCGACTTATGTTGAAGGTCTCATTTTGACATGTGATGATACTCAGGATGCGGATGTAGTTCCTGTGTAAATATATTGCATGTCATCTTAATTTTGTTTATCACAAGTAAATATTGGAAGATTGGAAGTTAATCAAATACACTACGGTTATTAACCGTATGTAAAATGGCGTACAAGAGGGAGAAAGAAGGCTGAGGAATGTTAATTACGGAATAGTGTACTGTGAATTAATATGCTGTGGGGATTCAAAAATGAGCTCTGCAGGTAGACAGATTTTCCCACGTAAGAAGCTAGGAAGTATTGTACAGTGAAGACAGTGTGGACATCTAGGTTTGCCTGATTTTATGTACATAAAGATGCAGTGACTAAAGGGTCTGGAAGCTTGCTTCTTCAGATGCAATCAATTCTAGCTTGCAAAGATCAGTGTTCCCGTCCGTTTGTGTTTTCTACCTGATTATGTAAGTTACTTGCGAGGAACTCTTTAATGTTTATACTAGGTGCGTGTCTTGTAGATTGATTAAAATTATTCATGTAATTTAGCTATGGCATCGTAATATCTACCTTAGACACTTTTGAAATCTGTAATTCCTCCCACGACAAAATTTGCAAATGTTCAGATTATCTATGCAAAAAGAATCCATTTGAAAGAAAGCATTTGTGAATTTATTGACTGTATTTAAAAGTAAATCGGACTCAAGGCAACAGGATATGGTTGATCGTGGTATCTAAAATAAAAGAGATATTTATGAAAAACAGAGAGAAACTAGAGGCGAGAGGGAATCCCTCCGGCCACCACAATATTTTCTCCTGTGATGTAAGAAGCATCATCAGAAGCCAAGAATGCAACAACAGCAGCCATGTCTTCTGTGGTACCAAGCCTTCCAAGCAAAGTCCTCTCCTCGAGTGTCTTCCTCTGCAATACAAACCAAACCAACCAGATTCAGACAATGGCAAAGGTAATTACTAGAAGAAACTTGAGGCTTGAAAGAATACTTACCAGGGCATCATTGCTTGTGATGAAGCTAGCAAAATGTGTCGGTACAAAACCGGGAGCAATGCAATTCACACGAGTATTTGGGGCCATCTCAGCTGCAAGAGCCTACGGAACAATTGAAGAAGTTTCAGCACAACAGAAAGAAAATAGTATATTGGTTTGTAGGGTTCTTCAGAAAATTTACTGATGTAAATAAAACCCAGGGACCACAAGCTTACCTTGGTTAACCCTAAAAGGGCAGTCTTAGTAACTCCGTACATAGCCATGGATGTCGGTGGTTGATATCCGGCTATGGAGGAAATTAAAACAACTGAAGAACCCTTCCGCAATTGAGGAGCAGCATCCTGCAGAAATAATGAAAGTAAAAAAACCTAACAAATTTAACATTTGCATTCAAACAGTGTCAAAAAGCAAATGGGGGCCAAAAGTCATTTAAACTCGAGAAATCTTTTGGACCACACTTTATTCTATACTAACATCATTCCATCATCCATGGTTTATTTAAAATTAACATACAGAATTTACTAAATCTATAAGAAAAATAGGTATTGAGCAATTTGATGCTGTTTATCTACAATGTAATAGCATTGCTTTTGTGTTTCATTTTATATTTGCTGCATGAATGATCTTAGAAAGCAATTACCTGTAGAAGAAGTATACCGGCTTTGACATTAATGTACCATAACTTGTCAAGAACAGATTCTTTAGTTTCCAGAATAGCATCAACGGAGGGATTTGCAGCAGCATTTGATACAACCACGTCTATTTTTCCATATTTCTGAAACATACCCATCAAATTTCAATCAAACACTATGTTATTGATTGATACAATTACTACAATCAGTCTAAATCCCCGAACTCATGGCCAATTTCTGAAGCATAAATCTCATACAAACTGGGAGTAAAATTCAAAAGGGTGATTTCTCAACCATAATTGAAAGAAATTTCTTTCATACTTATCTGCTTTACCTAATTTCCCATTTAATTAACTCATTTGAGTGAGAATCTAAAATACAGCCTAATGGCTGACCTCAATAGTTTTGTTTACGAGATTCTTCCTTTGTTGTGCATTTGATACGTGACAAACAACTCCAAGAACTTCAATTCCTCGAGCTTTGAGTTTTTCAACTGCTGCATCCACATTTTTCTGCACCAATATCACCAAACACAATCACTATCCTCTTCAAATTAACAAATTTTACAGTTCAAAATAAAATTCGACTCGAATTCGATCAACAAAGATAACTAGAACTAGAATCCTCGCTGAAAAATTTCGTCATCTTTAAATCAAAACCATTATAACTCGAATTTGAGCGAATTAGAAGAACTAATAAGTACAAGAATTGAAAGCGACTAAGAGGCGATCCAACGAACGTTAGCAGACCTGCTTTCGGGAGGAGACGACGACGGAGGCGCCTTCTAAACCGAGCCGGTCAGCGATGCTGAAGCCGATGCCCTGAGTAGAAGCCGTCACGATCGCGACCTTTCCAACGAATCTTTTTCCCGTATTCATCTTCCCCATTTGGATTTTCAGACGGTGGTATGATGAATGGTTTTGTCATTTTTCTCAAGACACTTATAGTTCTTACTGATAGCCGTTGGATCTCTTAATTTCTCCGATGATTTAATGATTAGGTGGGCCCACGGGTTCCGACTCTCTTCCATGTAGCGAATCAATACACGCAATATTCACGAGAAACAAGCCGACGAACGCTGATGTGATGAGTCGTTATCTTTTAATTCATTATTTTCCATTTGGTTTGCCGCTGGCGGTTCATGATATTATTATTTTTTCATTTGAAACCAATCGATAGGTCCCTGAATTTTGAAAATATAATACCAACGAACATGTTTTTAATTATTTTAACGAATACATCCCCTAATGTTATTCGCCATGTCGTTTTTAACAACAGCAGGTTCCTATTATCACAAATGCCCAAAATATATCGTTATATCAGCCGTTTTTAACAGCAGCAGGTTCCTATTATCACAAATGCCCAAAATTTATCGTTATATCAGCAAAGCTCAAAAACCTAAACGATATTTCAATAATATTCGGTGGGGTTTTGTCATTTTTATTAACGGATAAAAAAAATTTATTAACAGGCACATAAACGATATGATCTAATCGCATCTATAATTCTGTCACAAAAAAATGCTACGATTTCAAAAATTTCTCCGGAAATCATTCAGACATCAAAATTTAGCCAGTGAACAATAAACATAATGCCGGCTAATGGACATAATACAAATCCTTGGTGACAGCCTCGCAAACGTTGTGTTTACGAAAAAAAAAAAAAAATGGGAAGCAAAATTCTAACCCATCACCAAAAATTAGCCTTCAGATTTTACGAAGTCCAAAACTTATACCTGGTTGCCCCTGAAATTAGGACAGCCAAACCACTACTAAATGCTCGAAAATATACAACAATATACATTAGTGCATAAAGGAATTTAACATTCACCAATGATACAAAAAAAGGTACTAGTATAAATAATATATCAGCAACTGCTTCCTTTTGGTATCATCATTCTTCCGATCGTTCAAGATTCATCTTGGCAATATTCTATTCATAAGGATTTCTGAAATTCTTAAGTAATTCTGGGATTTCATAAGCAAGCATGTCGTCCACAGCTTGAATCATCTTCGGTTTCAGTTTTTCAAATTTATCAATGCTGTAACCATTTAAGACCTCGCGGAAGTGCTCAACATTTGGGAAATCTCCAGCTGGTAGATGGAATTCTCTCTGGACCTGTTTTGCAATGATTTAAGTACATAAGGGTGAGGAACAAGAGAGACTAAGAGAAAAGGAGAAAGTGATGAAGAAACCTTTGCAAATTCATCTTCAAGATTATCAATTAGGCGTTGTTGAGCCTTAGCTTTGCCCATCATGGCAGGCATTTCCTTTCGGAGATGACTGATAATATAGGCATGAATCTTAGCAGCTCTAGCACGCTTCACAAATTCATTGATCTACATGAATGAAACAGATAAGTTATAACAGCAAATTCATGAACAAGACACAAAGTAGCCAAATAAAAATGGAAAATGCTGAGCATACTCGTCGATCACAAGCTTTCTTTGGAATATCAATCAGATCCATGAGGAGATCATTTTGTTCTTTTTCAAAAAGTTCTCGTCCTATTGGACCAACAAAGGCTTCGTTAATGGGTTTGTCATTAAAAGAGCTGTGAAGCCAAGAAGAAAAACAATAAAGTTAGTATATAGCAGTTGACTTGAAATGCTAGACCTAATTGAACACTAAAAAATCAATGTCAGAGATGATATTATTTCATAAGAATTTAAGGCCACAAGTTGTGGCAAGGGGATAATGGGAGTTTAGCCATATATATCACAAGGCAGAAGATGTACGCACCCAATATAAACACGTACAACCTCAGGAGTGTTCAAAACTTTTCCAAGAGACCACATCAGTGCTCCATAAACTCTCATCAGCTATTACATTAAAATTAGCATGTCAGTAAACTAATATGGACATCTCAACTTCCACTATTAAAATTAAGAGAATGACAAAACTTCTTACTTGCTGGGTATCAACTTGGTCTGCTTTATTGAGAACAACACGAATCTTGTCATCATTCCCACGTAAAGACGCAATTACACGTTTGAATTCATCACTAATGTCGAGCTTATGAGGATCAAACAAAAGAAGAATGAGATCACATTTTGATGCAAACCATGATATAGCACCAGTGAAATCATAGCTCCTTTGTGTTCTTTGTTTTTCACCCGATAGAACCCCAGGAGTGTCCACAAATGTAATTTGATCTAGAAGCTGCAAATGTATTGATTATGTTGGTGACAACAATTGAAAAAAAAAAAAAAAAAACATATAGATTGATAGACAGCAATTAAACTAAGGAACACAAAATGTTACTCACTGGATGCGGCATTTGGGAACACTCAAATTTTGATAAAAATGCTCCTCCAAAAGTTGTCAAGCCACCAAATGGCATATCAGCATGAACAGCAATGGTGTTCCCAGGTATGCTCCGTTCATCAGGTCCCGACTGGGTACAAGAATAGGAGGAGCTATTAGAAAATATTATGAACAAGACTCAGATGAAACTGAAATCCTTATGGGATCAACTAGATAAAATCATATTGCTTAGGCACACAAATATCTTGTCCAATAAGCACATTATCATCAAAAGCTAATTCCAAACAACAATTAATAGTTATTTGACACATACAACTGGTTTGCAAAAACAAATAAGAAGGGTATTTTGATAATTTTAACATGATTACAGTCATGAAAATGGCTCTGCATACCATAACAACAACAAATCTGTCAGTTGTAGGCTCTGGTCCTATGTGAGCTCCTGCAAATAGGAAAACGTGGTAAGAATACAAGCTTTTACAGTCAATATGTCATATTAGCATATCAAAACAAAAATAAAGAAAAGAAACAACAGTCCTTGACGAACCTGGGTAATTACATCTTAGCAGATGTTTAATAAATGTTGTTTTCCCAGTGGAATACTGACCCAGAAGCATTATCATAGGTTTAGCATCAAAATCACTATTTGTCTGCAAAAAGAAAAGGACATAAATTACACAAATAGTTTACCAAGTAAATCTTCTGTCAAAAACCTAGAACATGCTAGCAAGAGCAATATATATCCCACTTCCCAAATTGCAAACTGTTCTTCAAATACTGGGACAAAGCAAAACTCAAAATCCTATTGCATAATTAGCTTACTCACCAGGAATGGAGATACAAAATCATTGAAGCGATAGATAGCTTCCAATGGCTTCAGTTTTTCAATATATAATCTCTTCAAACCATCAATTATTGACGTGACTGCACTTGGAGGTGTCTGGACAAGAAAAAATAAGAAAAAGAATCATCATACAAAATCCAAATTGAACCTCCTGAGATACAATGAACTCTAATCTATAATTAAAAAGAGAGAGAAGGAGAAGTGGCTTGAATACTTTTAACCAATCAGTAGATTGAGCAGAAACAGTATTCCAATGTAAGAAAGAGACAACTTTAGAAAGTCGAACATAGTAGCAAGCTAAAGTTTTGGAAAAGTCACTAGTATCATATACAGAGAAGATCCATATTGTAAGCATAAAATGCTTCAATCACGAGAGTTTTGAAATAAAATCTTCAGATTTTTAGTGCATACCGACAATGAACATATATCCTACCTTCTTAGCGGATTTTGAAGTAAACCATTGAGATGATGATAAAGTTTGTGGCTGGGCAGACCCTGCATCATTACCAGCAGATCATATATTAACAATTAATTCAACAATATCAGTTGAAGTAACAAGAGATGAAGATCGTCTACCATTCACAGCAGGCTCACTATCGATTTTTGATCCCTTATTTTTCTGGAGAAAGAAAATCATAAAAAATAAGATCAATGCATTCAAGAGTTACAGCTAAAATAGGGCAAGAAAGATTCCTTACACTTACAAAGGCATCCAAACCTTCTATCGATGGAGGTTCAATGTTCTGCATTGAATCTATAAGAAAGTATAGTCAATTTTATTAGGGTATTAATGAACAACGTCATGATATAAAATTTGTTAAAAAGTACATACTAATATATTTCATTTATGGTGCTGAGTGCTAAATGAATGAACAAATAGGACTAATATTTTTCTGGTCAGGTAATAGTACTTGCCTCCATTTTTAACCATATCAGAAGTTATTTCACGTCCCGCTTGGGCCAGAGAAACGAGCTATGCCAGTAAAGTAAAAATAAGATTCTTATACGTTAGATAACCAAAAAGATTGACAGAAACAACATTTGATCATACAACCTGCATTGCAGTGACAAACTCTGCAAAATCTAAAAATCCTTGTCGTTTGGAATCTGCAAGCGCCCAAATCTTGATAAACGAAATAAAAAAAAGTCAGTCCAACATACTCACAAACTTAACTGCAAACACATTGACGAAGACAAAATGGATAGATCAAATGTCTACAATTTCTAGCTGAACTGTGTAAAAGCTGACTCATATTAAAGCAAAAACATGAAACCCTAGAAATATTTCTTGAAGCAGCCGAAAACACAGAATAAAACTTCTAAGCAATAATCGACTCGAGAATATTGACAAGATCTTAGTGAAATAAACCATAATGAAAATTAAAAAAAAAAATGGAGGTTGAAAGTGTTTAGAACCTGCTTGAGCTCTTGCCGAGAAAGCTTTGAAAGAGCGAAGAACTTCGTACGTCGTTTCCTGTGATACGCCCATCCCCGTCTACACACAGAATAATCAATAACAATAAAAACTTGTGGTTAAAATATCTATAGAGAGAGAGCGGTAGTTTCAGTGACGACGATAAACCTGAATCGGCGATATCGAACCATTCGCGGTAGATCTTTTGGTGCTCTTTGGAGCAGAAAGTGATCGGCTGTGGCGCTGTCTCCATTTTTGAACTGTTATTCAACTCGCTGTCTGTTTTCTTTGAAATTCAAAAAAGAAAATTGAATTCCGGAAGAGAGAATGAGGAGACTTGATAAATAATGGCAGGACAACCGGTGTGAAACGGCGTAGTTTTAATACTACCGCTTTTAGTAAAGCGTTTAATTCTTGCGCTTTTCAAATTCATATTTCGAATTTTAGGCGGGACCCGCAAAATAATGGTGGATTGAAGTGTGAGAACAAGAGATCTTGATCGGGTTTCCCTTGTTACCCAAATTTGAAGTTTGAATTGAAGCGCCATTTTTTGTTTCAGCCAGGCACATGGCCCACAACAAGTCAACCAATCATTCCAAACTTGAGTTTCAATCAACGGACAACGTTTGATCCACGTGTTAGGTAATAGAGAGAATTTTGAAAAAAAATTGCAATAAATTAAAGGTTATTTTTAATATATATCCATGTCACTGTTAACACGTGTAATCATATCATTAATTATTTTTATTGCAGCTAATTATTAGTCACCGCTGCTAATTATCATCTCATTAAGTTATCTTAAATATTAATTAATTTTTTGTCAATATTTTATGAGATGATATTATCGCTATTTTTGTTTAAATAACTATTTATTATAAATTTAAAATTAAATTGTTAGGTTATTAAAAATTTAACTTTAAATTTATAATAAATAATTAATTAAATGAATAATAACATTACATAAAATATTTAACAAAAATTTTAATAATATTTATAATGACATTAGATAATGATAAATAGCGATTCACAATGATGATCAACAACTCATTAAATTAGGTGTAAAATTTTATGTTCTAAGATTCTCAGGTGGACAATATTTTCACATAAGACGAACACATAAATATATATTAATAGTCAGTAGGATATAACAATAAAATGAAACATTTTCATCCAAACAAACCGAATAGCCTAATGGGCTGAAATTTTTTTGAGTATTTTCATTACTAATGGTATTTGTAAGGTTAATTAGTCAAACCTAAGAGACTGAAAATGTGAATTAAATTAGTGTTATTAAATATTAATTAGTCATTCGAACAAGAATGCCAGAAAGAAACACTTTTAAGAAAAAAAAGCATAAATGCTGCATGCTGGAAAAAAAATTATGCATGTAGATTTTTAAAAGGAAGATCAAATTACAAACAAAATTTTAAAGAATAGTATCCTGTTGATCATAGGCAATACGTGGTTGAAAGGCATCGAAGACATGTTGATCAATCTCTTCAGCGCGAAAATAGGCAACAACATATCTGCAGGATATTCCAACAAATTAACTTTAGAACATGAAAGGCCTGATATGAAAAGATCGTGAAAGGAAGATAAAGATTTCATTATACGCTTGCATTGTATGTATGCTGTACCTTCGATCTAGACGAAGAACTTCCATTACTTCTCTGCCCATCTGAATAATTGTTTGCTTGTGCAGGCACAGTTGGGAACTTGGTGGATGAAATTTGTTTCTCCTCCTTCACTTTATTGAATATGACAGTAAAACCTTCACCTGATTTTGGGTCAGTTTCATCCCAAGCTCCAAATTTGGGTACTGATGCTTCTCTATGATGCTGTACTCATCCATTAAACTTAACAATGTCAGACAAAAAATTTGGTTTGTTTTTCCGAGTTAATGCCAACACAAAATTCCCTAAATTTAAGATGTAAAGAAAGAAAGTTTTACAGTTTCATCAGGTGGATAATTTCCACTTCTCTGCCTAGAATGTCCTGATACTGATGGCGAGAAACTACTACTTCCCTCACTCAAGCCCTTCTTTCGATCAGATTTTACATGTCGGTGACCTGGCTGCTGTGAATGATCAGAGTTGCTCTTATCACTGCTGAGTTCTGACGTGGTGCTCTTTCGGCTCCTACTCCTCTTGTGATCAAATGTGTTTCTCCCTCGAGGATTATGATACCCCATATGTGATCCTTCAGTGTGATGTTTTTCTGCTGACATATATTTATCAGAATCAACATGGCTAGGAGCGTGAACTTGTCGGCAATCCCCTTCAGTTTTCAAGCCTACTGTCCCACACAAAAAGGCCTCCGGATTCTCCTCCGGATCATTTGGATTCATCCTCACACCAGCTTTCTCTTTGCGCGCATTGTCGAAAAAGGTTGTGTAAGGAATGTTGTCGTTATCCCAGTTTCCGAATTTCGGGACATGAGAGTGCTTCTGCAGCCAAGTCAATCCTCATAAGTTGGTTATTATAAGCAAGAATCAGATCACAAAGATAAGAGACGTAAGACATTTCATTGTTGGAGATCAGGGCAAATTCTTCAAACAGAACAAGAAAACTCCTCGGAGCAAATTAACCTAATAAAGTTAAAAGCAAAATCTAACTAAAGCGTAAAATTTCCTCGGACGAGCAAATCGTCAAAAAAATAGTAAGCACACCACAAAAATTACGAACCCAGTAATCCATCATCAGATTGAAACCACTTACCGCCATTAATGAAGTGGGTTATGCACTACTTGCTGCGTCTGAAATGTAAGAGAAAATCCTCTAAGAAGGAGGAAGATGAAGAGAAATCAAGTATGGTTTATAATATTTTTGAGGAGGTTTTGACCACCGGAAATTCCAAAGGACAAGGCTTTGCTTCAGACAAAGTTACGATGGTTACAAAGTTTTCATATCTAGATAAGAGACGAAAATCTTACGCGTTTGATTTTTTCTTTATTCTCCATCCGAAGAAGATACCGAATCTTTTCAATGATTTGCTGTGAATCATTCCTTTCGTCTTCGTCTCTACAACATTTTCTTCCTTGTCATACTTGTAATCTCGCCAAGCCCAAACTGACGATCTTTCGCCAGTTGCTCGTGTACTCGCAGTATGTGTGTTGCGTGACACATTGGATGGACCCATCGTAGTGGGCCCTACATTTGTGCTGACGTGGCTTCAAAAGTGGTATTTATTTATTATTAGTCCACTACTAATGCTACGTAATATAAATTACCAATATCAATTGCATTATACCTGGTTAACGAAATCGAAAAGGCCACCGATGTCAAAAAGATATGCTTTATCTCATTTAATCAGTTGTTTTTTTTTTTTTTTTTTAATATTACAAATTACATGAACACTTTACAAATATTACTTAAAAATCAACCGAAAATGAAGAGTTTGAGTTTTGATCGAGTGAAGTTTAGTACCATCAGAACATCTGCATTTAATTTGGATGATGTCTGTTCTTATGACGAGGGATATGTGCCATCACAGAAAAGGAAATTTCACCCACACTCTGATATAGTAAACCTCACTTAAAATAAATTATAGATCTCATATTTAGTGGAGATTCCACTTAAAATGAAAAAATTTTCAATTATTTACAATAGTAGGAGTCAAAATTGGCACTTCTACATTCAATTAGTTGAGTCTTTTAAAATGGAAGCTGTGACCATATATAACAATTGACTTGTGTCTAATGAAAGGATCATGATTAATTTGTTTAAGCTTAATCTTAGCCGATAAATATAAAAAGAATATTTACAAAATGTCCAAATATGAAATAGATCTTCAATAAAACAAAAAAAGGTTAAAACAACTAACAATACATACAATGATCCCTTACACTCGTTCTACCTGAAGCTATATTTTCTTATAATAATGTTAAGTATTTTTCAAACAAATCTAACACACGTTTAAGATTGTGTTAGATTATAAAATAGATAATTATTTTGTCAATTGCAATGTAATAAGGGGAGAATCGCTTGCTTATTAATCTTAAATTACTAAATAAAAACTGAGATTGAGAGAAAATCCTTATCCTTTACTAACCTTAAATGGTAAATAGAATATTGCGACTGATTAAGAGAAAATCTTCATCGTTTATTATTCTTAAATGCCAAATAAACAGAAAATTAACAATTCTAAAGATATTCTCATCAATTCGCACAATTACTTCTTTCAAAAAATGCAATAAATCGATTCTTTACCCGTATCTGTTAATTGTAAATCGCAACAACTCTTATTTCTTCACATAATCATATAAATAATTAGCAATTGACAAATATTGTGACAACTCACAATTAGTGATATCGAGTTTCAAAAATAGTTGTCATTGGGATTGTGTTTATCACCTTCCTTTCTCATGTGGGAAGAAATTTGATTCTTCGTGTTAATTAAAAAAAATTAAAAAATAAAAAATAAAAGTTCATGTACATTTTGATGAGTCTCATTATGATGATGATTTGGTCTCTTTTATCATCATTTCAAATTGCGACTTTAAATTCTGTAAATGCAATAACGTGGGGTGAGACAATTTGGATGTTGTTGCCATGCTAGCCCTTTCCAGTGGGCCACAGTGCAAAACTAACCCTTCCTTACATATTTGATGTTATATTAATGGGTGACAGTTTAACGATATGAGAGGCTTTGTAAAAGTAAGAGAAAGAATTGCTAAGATATTAGTAAGCGAGGTTTACTTGGGTCATGTCATAAATGCTGTAGCTAAACATATTGACAGCCGTAGTAAAATTTTAGCTTCTGAATTTCCATTATTATTTGAGCATAAAAATTGTATACAATAAAATAAGAGTAGGCAACTTGTGTTCGGTTCAACTTTTTTAAAAACTGACCCAAATCTAAATACACGTATAAAGACTATTTTAAAATTATTATTACATATATTAATATAAAACATAAAATTTTCAAATTAAGAATTATATTGATAAAAATATCAAGTATTACAAAAACATATTTAAAAGTATTATATTTTTTTTTTTAATTATATATTTAAAGTACTTAACAAAAATTAACTCGTACAATAATTAATTTTTAATTTATTATTAAAAAGTATATCATCGATATTTATTTTTTATATGTAAAATCACTATTTTATGTATTATTAAAATAATATAACAAAAAATATATTTATTTTTTTTATAAATTAATTGTTAAAGAGAAAATAATTGAAAATAATTATCAATTTAATTGAAATAATTTATACAAAATATTGCCGATAATAAATATCTCTGTAACTAACCCGTGAACAGTGAGCATAAGCCTCACACGGTTCGAATCGGCAGGCTTCGTGGGTCGTATTGGACTCAATTAAATTTAAACGTGCTCGGGGGCAAGCTAGGCTGACTCGTTTGCCATCTCTAGATCAGCTTTGAGGTTTAAGTTTGATAAAGTAAGTAACTTCTCCAATTGGGCAGGCTTTCGGCCGAAGTTCCGATCGACCTTGACATGGATTACAGTTGATAAATTAAATCTCTCGCTTTCACAATTCAACTATTAGTTAAAGTAACAAAAATAAAAGTATAAATAGATTTATTGTGTTTAATTATTAAATCATATATTTTTCTTTAAATTGTCCATAAGTTATGAAGCTCGATCTCTATTTGAACGAAATCATTCCATTACTTGAATAATTTTAAGTATAAGGCTAGCTTTCTGTATTCATCGTGTTGTCTACGTATATGTAGTAGAAAGTTTTATATAAATACAAATGAAACTACCTACCTTTTCTTCATAAATCTTCTGACAATTTAATGGTCTATATGCTCTTGAATGTTTGATTATTGAAAATTCAAATATAAATATAAGAAAAATCGCTAATGGAATTTACGATGCATCAACAATTTCATTGTTGAAATCTTTGTCAAGGACTCGTTACAAAATCCAAACAATCTTTATTTCGCCACATAAAGCTTTCACTTGTTGCTTCACGCTGCTGTCCACTGCTCATGAATCAATCAACCAATGCTGCACAACAGAAGAATTATATTATAAGTCTTACATCACTTCGAGTTAAAATAATAGAAGCTAAAAGACCAAAATAGATTACTTGTTGCAATCGATAGTGAGATTAATTGGCACTGTTTACTTTAATTCAGCACAAATCTGGAATTTACTTGGCTATCTCAGGCTTAACTCCAAAACCTTGTGCAATCCTTTTAAAGCATTCGCAGAACCCCCGGCGATATTCTTTCGTAACAGCCTTGTTGTTCACCGTTTTTACTCCAGAACAACAAGGAAAGGAGGATGTGGTGGCGGTGCCGGTTATGAATGGAATGCAAGGTGTCAATATAGATACAGCTTCTGGGCATGTTATTGCATGCACACAATTTGCACTCACACAAAGAATCAATAATCCAAAAACCATAATTTTCTAACTCTCATGCGTGAAATTGGATTGCTTGGAAAATGATTAGGTTATCGATACAGGAACTTTTACTCGACATTAGTAATCGATTATCAATAAAACAATAAATAAATAAATAAATAAATTGTCATAATTTCATAATTTTATCACCACAGTTTGTATCACTTAAAAATAAATTGTGATGATTTCATAATTTTATTACCTCATTTAGTATCGGTTAAAGTTTGCTGGGAGAATATCCTTTGATTGTATTGCAGCTATTGAAATTACAATTACACGGTGTGTACCGGTTAAAGTTTGCAAGTGAGTATACTGTCACGCGCTGAAAACTGAGGCGGAAATTCCAACACATGCGGCACTTGAATAAGATTCAAATGCTGTGTGTGTAGTGTGAGTGGAGAAGCAAAGCAGTAGCAAAGAAGAGAAATTGCAGTGAACGCAGTAGAGAGAAAAGAAGCACACGTAATGCCTTTGTTGAGAATGGAAATGGTTAGCTTTTTACATTTCACTACACTTGCATTTATATACATAGAATCAATGGATGAGATTTGGCCTTCACTATACAAATGGATGGTGGAGATTACATTACACCTAAAAATCCCACCTACCACCACTAAACATAAAATGGGCCAACTGGATTAAACACAAGAATGGGGTGCATTTACAAGTATGGCCACATTGTGTTTAACATAAACATAAACCATTTGAGACAAATCCAAGCATAAATGACCTGCATGCTTGCTGGTCCAAGCTACTCAATATCCTCATGGACTGCCCCAAATCAACCATCAAGCCTCCAACACTCTAAGTTCACCCTCACAAGCTTGCTAGCTCACGGCGCATTGTTCATCCGCGAACTGTTTTGCTTGCACGCTCGTGCGTCGGAAGGTGTCGCTTGCGTGCCCGTGTGCTAGAGGTTGCGCGCTGAGGTGCCGCTACGTCTTTGGCGATTCCGCTTGCGTTTCGGCGGCCCGTGACAATACGCTACCTTTTTGGCATCTACAGAAACCTACAATACACTGCATTTTGTTCTATGTTAATTAAAGTGTATGATGTTATCCTCACCGTCGAATATCAATCTCCAGTCATTGCAATTGCTTTGCATTTCATAACAGGAGTAACTTACCGCCATTTCGTCTTGTGTTGATTGTAAAGTAGCTGTATTGTCCACTTGGGCCAGGAATATGTTTGGGCTCTTTTGGGCTGAGGCTTGGTCCTTGCTATTGAGTCCAATAGTTCATTTTCTTTTCTTCCATAGTACATATTATGATGAGTGTTTATCCTCCAATAAAAAGTCCACGTAAAGTGTCACAAGTTAACCCCAACAATAGTATATATACTAAATATAAAATGTTAGGTTTATAATAAAGAGGTGTCCTTAATTCACCCAATAATTAAATCTTCCAAATATGGGAAATGATAACTCAACACACGTACAAGAGTTTGAACTACATTAACTCTAATTTAAATACAAAGAGAATACCATTTAATGACTCTAACTCAGATATTTATGATTCTCCAAAGACATATCCCGATAGAACTCAAGTAAACCACAAAACGTTGCTTCACTGAATCAAGTTATTCATACAAATTAAAATGGAGATAAAAATCGTGATGAGGTTTTCTGTTTTGGCTTTAGTCTTTGCATTTCTGATTATAAATGCAACCTCTGCAAACACAATATCATGCATCGATACTTTAACAACACTGGAGCCATGCTTTAGTTTTTGCATTTCTGTTTAAAATCTGTGAAGGAGAAGGTTACCAGCAAAGCCGATCTCCAGACATTGTGTGAATGATTTAGAAGTTCGGACCGTTGCTGGGTATTAAGCCTGAGAAAGTTGAGCTACGTCCTGGAGTATGCGAAGTCTCGCTTACAATTCCCATCGGCCCTGACGTCGACCGCACTCGGTAAAAGATTTATTTCTAGTTCATGATCATCTACGAGGACTGTGATGTTAATTAATTCTTGTGTATTCTGTGCTTGCAGTGTTGGATTTCCACATATAAGCTAGGACTGAGCTCGATTTCTGAGTGGAGTTCACCGAAATATTGCCTCAATAGATTCATTTCATGTTGTATATCCTAAAAGGATGTAGCAGAAATTTTGAAATGAGACCGAACTGTTTGCTTTATTTTAGATTCTATTTTGATATTTTTCGTCGATAATAATAAGCTTGTTGCATGTTCGATTACGTGGAAATAGGATGTGCACGCTTTGTCGTTTCAACAAATGCCTTTGCAATGGTATGTCGTTATTATTTAACTGACGTTCACGACTTGTAGTTTATCTTAGATGCTTCATGTTTGATATGTGGTCCTACTTGTTACGAAATTAACGGCGTGCTATTAAATGATTTACACACAACTACGTCATCCTTCTCATTATGAGATTAAAATGACCTGTCATTTTAATACGAGGCCTTGCAATAAGACTAAAATCTACGCAAAAAAGTTACTTCCAATAAAAAAAAAAAATTGTCTAACTCACTTAAAATTTACATCTTCCAAAGATCGTATATAGATGATGATACTTGACTCCTTTTCATTGGCTGTTTTAGAGGAATTAATTAAATTTATTCAAATTTAATTAAGATAAACACTTAATAAAAGATAAATTAAAAAAATTGAACTAAAGTGACTGTTTCAGCCCATTTAATTCTACTTATATCATTGAATTTTTTCAATTTTTAAAATTTTAAAATTAAAATTCTTCCATTAAATTTGATTCTGATGAAAATCGAAACGAAATATGTTCGTGTCCACCTCTAATTCTAATATTTCAGTATGATACATATATTTTAAATTTATTTTATGTCAATTTAAATATAATTATACTATCTCAACTTTATAATAAGAGTGTTGATAAATAGTATTATAATTAGTTAACCCATCAATATATATGAATGAAGGCTGACAACCATAATATCATAAATGCTCAAAACTATCTTTTAAATACAAAAGGTTAACTTCAATGAAGATGTACTTAAATTCACTCCCTGTCACAATCTTCCAGAAATGGTAAATCACAACTCACCACATTTCCTACAAATTGCAGTGCATTAAGTCTAATTCAATGACATTTCCACACGTAAACCTTATAAATTCACCACCCCACATTACTCTCTTCTCACATACAAGCTAGCAAATTATTAAAAATGGAGAAGAAAATGAGGGGTTGTTTTTATGTTTTGGCTTTCATCCTAGCAGTTCTGCACGTAGCGAATCGTGTGCATGCAATGTCGTGCCAGGAGGCCATAGTTAAACTGGCCCCGTGCCAGCCGTTCTTGATTTGGGCCGAGGCCAAGCCGACGAAGCCGTGTTGTTTGAGTGTGAAAACTCTGAATGATGAGGCAAAGACGAAAGAAGATCGTAAAGCTCTCTGCGAATGCTTCAAACAAGCTGGACCCGTTATGGGGGTTAAGCCCGAGAAAGCTAAGCAACTTCCTGATTTGTGTGGTATTCAAGTTCCAGTGCCCATTGATCCAAATGTTGACTGCTCCAAGTAAATTAGATTTTTCTGCTTCAGCTCTCTCTCTCTGCTTTTTGTTGTGATGTACATTGAATTTTTTGAGCATTTTGTTTTAATTTTGTTCTAATAATTATTATTAATTTGGGCTTTTCTTTTGTTTATTTGCAGGATTGGATTTTATGTATGGAGGGACTTCTGTGAATGGAAGCAGTTGGAATAAATTTGGGGAGGGGAAAATGTAGTTAATTTGAATTCGATGCATAAGGGCAATCGGTTTTTTTGGTTTTTTTGCATGTTATGTGTGTTGGATTAATGTTTTATATTAATGAAAGAGTTTACTGTTTCTTTGCATTATTTTATGAAATTGCTTTTATTTAATTCATGATTAATAATTTCATTGAATTAAAATACCATAATCTAATCTTAAAAACATATATTCTAATTGCAACGATTTCTCGTTTATACATTGTCCTGTAGATTCGTATAGTGGTACTCATTTTGGGTCTAAAGACTAGTCACTTTATGAAATGACGTCGCGCCAACTTATCATTCAAATCACTTAAAGATTTCAATTCCCAATTTCACATCTATCCCGTACGTGTTGATGCAAAATCATCTGAAATGATAAATACAAGAGACAACTTCTCCGCATCTTGTATTACTTCGACTTAGTAGTAATATCGAGAAAATAAAAGACTAGGCAACATTCAATCCACCCAAAAAGATTGGAAGTTTGAAGCCATGCATGCCAAACCTATTTCATCTGCTACATTCGTGAAACAAATAACAGGACTTGACGATCACCTTGTCATGTTCAAGTTAAGTTTGAATTCCTCCTACACATATTTGTAGTCTACCCTTTTGATTTTGCAGTATTTGAAACTCTTCAGCTTTGAAATTCAGCAACTCTGCTAGAAATTGTGGTTCAATATTAATGGCATTTTCGTCTTCAAACTTATGAATAATGCTCACAAGCTAATGCTGATGATCACCTTGTATTGAGTTTCGAAGACAATCAATCTATAAACTTTCAAGTCCAGTTCACTGTCAATGAAGAAAAAAAATCAAGGTAAATGAGGAGTATGAAGAATATTGTTTTACATAACCAAAAAGGATACGAGAATTACCAATTGTCTTGTTGAGCAACCAGAGCAATAGAGCTAGCTCTATCCCAAATATGGTATGAAGCCAAGTTCTGTCCAGCATGAATCCGAACACTGTAATTCCTGCTCGATTGTTTTCTAGATAAGTCACTGCATCACAAGCCAACAATTAGATGAGTACTTGTATCTATGGTGCTGAATTATGCTGAAAGTATTCATTTAGTATGTTTTCACTTGCCTAGAGCTTGTCTCTTTTGGAAAGAAATGGTATGTGCATAAATAGGCATAATCCTGGTGTTATCTAGATCATCATCTCCATCTTCTTCATCATCAGATTCCCAATCAGCAGTGACCGGAAAAACTTGGACAGAAGGATCTGGAGCCCTTGGTGTCTCCCCATCAAGTTCATCAAAAGAGTTTATCGTAGCACAGACATGCCATCTTGCAGCAAGGCTTGTAATAGCTTGTCCTCTATGTGTGATCTTTGTTGCACTACGCAGGCAGATGAAGAGTCCCGTCACCAGACTAATGGAGCACAACTGAAACAAAATAAGAAAAACTCAATCAAATTGCAACGGAAGTACGCAAATCTCCAGACAGTATATTGTGATGAAAAGGCAAGTCTTACTGCAAGTTCCCCAGCCTCGAATATATTGTTATGGGCACTGGACCGCATGGTCATAATCAAAGAAATGAACTGACTCGCGGTGACAAGAAGCAAAGACAACAAAATGAATGCTCTAAACCGATGGCTTATAATTCGAAGGTTTCTTCTGATTCTGAGATGCTCTCTCAAGATTGAACCCACATCAGTTTCCTTCTGAAAATACTGAGCAAAATCTTCCATTTTGAGCAGATGAAGATAGCAAATGAGTTGATAAAGAACGCAAGCAAGGATATAAATTGAAATTCGATATAACCATGAGCATAGCTGCAACGTGCAGACGATGATATCACTGGCATAAATGTTGAAAAAATATGGTATTTCTGATGTTCCTGTAGCATACCACCAGATTCTATAGGCACACTCGAACGCGAAACACGGGAGGACAAATATACACAGAAGCTTCATTGATGTCTGCAAGAATTATAAAATTCACACCCTTGCTAAGGCATCAAAATTGAAATTTCCCATCATCAAAATTAAACTTTCACCGTTTTACATCAAATTATTGGCATCGCTGACAAAGGTTGCAATCATTATTAAATGGGATCATACAGTTAGGAAGACAGATTTTGATAATCGAAAATAAATTCAAGGAAAAAAAATTGACTTCATTAGACTTGAATTTTAAGGCCTCAATTAATTGATTCGAATAGAGAAAATAAAGGAAGAAAAAACATACTCTGAGCTGTACTGCGTATCCCTGCCGAACTTTGTCACTCTCGTAAGGTAATTTGTCGAGAAACAGAAAACGATTGACGCCATACTTGCGATACCAGGAAGAGAGACTAGTAAAGGAGATAGCAGCAAAAACCGAAAGAGATAATTGCACGACGGCGTCGTAAGGTCGTTGGTGATTCGTATCACAGGTTGAACACAAAAAAACAAAATGGGAAACAAGAGGACAACCAATGGCGAGAAGCAAGAAAATTGACCACGAAAGAACAGCTTTCCAAATATTTGATTGATCAACACAAACCCATTTCAGACAATTTTTAAAGCTCTTCAATTCAACTCCAAATTCTCTAAAATTATTAGCTTCTGTCTTGTTTCCCGACAGGAACGAGTGTCTTTCATCTTCCATAATTTCGGAAACTTTGATGACGGATGCAGAATCAGAGTTTTTGTCTTGTAAGAACTCATATAAAGAAAATTGTTGGCAAAATTACAAGGAGGAGAAGATCTAGGAAAATGGTCGTTTCCGAGTTTCTAACAGCCTAACATCTGGATGAATTATACAGAGAAGTAATACCTAAGTTCATATAACAGTGTAATAACAGCTGGATCCCTATTATTTCTATATTCTTACAAATGAATCTACTTAGGACAAATAGGTCACCACTTCTATCAAAATTAACTAAAGATATCTTTAGTTTGAAGTTACATATTCTAACACTACAGAAAAAATTTTATATGAAATTTTCATAATATAACATTTATATGCACATTTAATAAATTTTTATTACATATATATATTTATTTTAAAATAAAATAATTGACAAAATGATAAGAGAAAAAATTTTAAAACATCTATTGAAAACATTCTATTTAAGTTTTTTTAACATATATATCTTAATTGTAAAAACTCAATGTTACAGGGGGTTATTGTTGGTTTAATTTAACGAGATTTGGCTTAACTTATGTGCAAGAATATAAAAATTAGGGGATCCATATATTATTATCCAAAACTATAATAGTTCATTAAATTCCGTACATGATTGGCAATTCGGCAATAATA
The DNA here is from genome assembly GCA_022749755.1 of Azadirachta indica. Taxonomy (NCBI): domain Eukaryota; kingdom Viridiplantae; phylum Streptophyta; class Magnoliopsida; order Sapindales; family Meliaceae; genus Azadirachta; species Azadirachta indica. Next base: position 13,873,885 of record CM040451.1, on the reverse strand, counting down.
GCTGTATTTGGGACCCCTTCAGTGAATCAGGTGACGCATGACTAACCAATTTGCGCCACACTTCACGAAAATTGGCGATGCCGCATAAATTATTGCCGTTTTGTGTGCCTACCACAAAATTTTCTACACACCCTTTAGCCTTTTTAATACAACTTGTTTTTAGTTAAGATTATCTAGTCTAATAAAATTATGTTTTAATTATGCTTATTCATAAAATTATGTCGCATAATTATGTATTTTATTTCTTGATTATATTATTTTAATTTAAGAAAAGTTTATAGAGTAAATAGACATGTTATGTTATTCGTACGCTCATTTAATATATTTTTAACAGGCATATGATAATTCTAAAAATTAAATAATCACTGTCGTGGTAATTATAATGAAGTAGAAAATTTATAATATTTAATTATATTTTTTTGTAAATAATTTCATTAAAATCATCTTAATTTTTTTAATTTTCATAAAAAATATATAATACTATATATATAGTCTGTCAAGTTAGTCTTATACAAAATGTAACATTTCATGCAATATTTATTTTATATAGATATGATAAATTTTGGGTCTTAAAAATGTTATATATATAAAAAAAAATTATACAACAAATGTATGTTGATTTAATGAGTATTTTTTTAAAAGAAGTATAAAAAATTTAGAATTTGATTTCGGTTATATTTGATTGAATAAATGCATAAATTTCTTAAAATAATAAAAAAAAAAAAAAAGCTCAGTGTTGGAATTCTATTTGTATCATAATTGAAAAAAAAATTATATCATCAAATGCCACGTCAAACTTGTCAAGTTATTGTCTAAGGTGGAGTGCACGTTTTGAAGCAAACCTCAAAGTAGGCAGGCCCTTGACACGATGAATCTGTGATCGTCTTCACATGAAATCTATCTCTAATTTTCTCGAGAAAATCACGTGAGAGGAAGTTCTTAAAGGAAGCCAGTTTAACAAATTCAGACGGGGACAGAAAAGAAATTGTCTACAGTTAACTTCACGATGAAGCACGGGTTTACACACGTAAGCAGACTGTGAGCAAGAGTTTTAGACACCTGTATGTATGACAGGTCGGTTGAGGTCGACAGAAATCTACCGTTCGGCTCTGCTGGTTTGCACCCCTATCGTCGTTTTCAAGCATTATAATATACGTAATGTCGTTTTTGGGCGAAGACACTGATTTTGACACTTCTTGTTGATGTATATTCTTTTGTGCCTGTCATTAGTCGTTATACGAACCTGATGGGCCGGTTTAAAGGTTAAAACGAGTTGGGCAGCTATTTGTTGAAGCCCGGCCCATGTGGATTGTTACGTGAATTTAGCTGGACTAAGATTTTGTGTGAGGCCCGTAGGTTTGAAGTGCCGAGTTCGCTAGGTTCGCTGCTCTCTTTCCTTTTTCTTCCGAAAAGTTCCCGAGTAGGGAAGTACATGGTTTATTATCAAAGACATCCCAGTATTTACGAAAGATAACAAATTCATCTACTAATCTTTTAGTTAAATTGTTTTTGTTGTGACTATTATCCACGTACATCAAGCACTGTTTTGTAAAGGAGAAAAGTTGTAAAATCCATCTGTATGCTTAAAAAATTTTATCCGTCTATAAGTTTAAAAAAGTTTACAATGTTGAAACAATTTCATTACATTTAAAATTTAGGGAGACTTATTTATTTTTAGTATAATTAGATAAAAATTAAAGAATTATTAAAATCACGTTTAAGACTAACGTACTTCTACTTAATTTTAAAAAAGTAGGGTTAAAATATATTTGATAAAAACCACCAGAATTAGTAGGAGTAACTAGAATTTCTGTAAACTAGTACTAAAGGATTCAACAATGTAATTCCCTCCCTAAGACGAGCAATTGCCAATAACAATAAGATTCCCGGATATAAGATTTTTGGCTATTCAATTTTTAGTTTGATATATGACTCTTGTATTGTACATATATTTATGATAGTGTCCTGCCAGGAGAATTTCAAATTAGTCTTTCTAACCTATAACTTATTCTCTTTTCATTATTGTCCATGTGTTTTATTGTGGTTTTGTCTCCAGTCTTTTTACGTACTTGCAGCACCGAAGTCCTTCCCCACTCCTTCTATAATTTGAAGTCCCAGATACTCATACTTGCGGTGGATTTTAAGTTCGATGGAAACATGCTCCCAGCTGTCAACTTCCTCAACTGCTCTCCCAATCTAGAAGCTCTTACAATATTTTCTTATTGGGTAATTTCAATTATTAAAGTCATTGCTTTTCGTAGACTTAATTTCTCTTGTAAGATAGCAATTGGATTTGGCAATTGGCATCAGTTTGGTGAGATCAGAATCTTGTCAAATTTCCATTTGTTTTATATTTTCATCAGAATGAAATAACCAAAGTAGGTGCTCTTTATGACCCATTTTGCCTAGCGCTTTATAGGGAGAAGTTAACATTCACAGTTCTCCAGTATTTACCAAGCAATAAACTGAAGTTCTCACTTGGTCGACTGAAATATATGCATTTTGCGGGAAAATTTTCACACTTTGACAGTCCTTAGCTGTAGCAATTTGTCACCTTTATATATTGGACCTATTTGATTGAATGTTGTGTTATTGCCCATCTTTCCGGAATAAGTGGCAAAATCGAACATCCCACACCTCAGGTGGCATATTACCTGCATATAAAATGAACAAATTATGTAATTGTGCCAAGAAGATGCACACTGATATTCATGCAGTTTGCATGGGGAAGAATGAATTATAATTAGTATCAACTATCAACCAAGAATTATTTCCTTATAGAATCAGATGCTTTCAGTGTGTGGTCACTCTTGGCTTTATTATTATTCACCTTACAGGAGTCTATAATCATATGTCTTCTTGTGCTCTGCATCACATTTAGAAATGTCTTTTGGCATAAAAAGAGCAGTTAGCAAACCTATTTGGTTAGCTTGTTAAGAAAAAGGCACAATTCTTAATTCTTTTGACCTTCCTTTTGGCTGATAAGATATATTCTTCTTCCCAGTAGTTTGTCAAATTTTGTTACATACTTCCACTTAAAAACCTGTTTTCACTTGACTGCAGGTTTGGTAAACAAGATTTCTCGGAAATGGAGTCAACAGATTCTGATGAGGGCTCATCAGATGGTCTCTCTAGATCGTGCTCTCTACCAGCAGGCAAGCCAATCACATATCTGACATGTAAAGTCAAGAGAGAATTGAGGTGCTTGATATTTATGACGAGTTGGGAATTGAGTTAGTGAAGTTCCTGATGAAGCATGGAAATGTATTGCAGAAAATGATCGTTCGTCTGCGAGCAAACGAGACTCCCAGGCCCTCAGACATTGTTACTGCAGAGATAATGCAGTTTCCCGGATCTTCTCCAAAGGTTCAACTCATATTCAGTTAACTAGCTTCGTTTCTTTCTTGAAGTTGAAATCCAGGAGAAAAATAAAGAAGCAAACGGTTATAACATTAATACTATACAGTGATCATGATTCAGTACTCGTAGTCATAATGTATATCCGTGTTTTTGCTTAAAGCAAAATGTTGACATGAATTGCCAACCAAAGTTGCTTGTATCGTAATATTGCATTAATGTCAAGAAGGTCTATTTTAACCACTCTATTAAAATGAAGTGACATTTGGATCACTCAATGTTCATATTTCTATAAATAAGAACATAATTTATTTATTTGTATCGAACAGGTCCTTAATATAATAATAATAATAGTAATCAGTGATGTCTGTTTGTGTTAAATAACTAATTTACCGTTATAATATTGAATTTTAGCCAGTGTAAAGTATATAACTTGAAATATTTAAACCATGTCTATGGGTATAGGGTATGAGAAGTGAGAACCATCATTTGCATCGATGAATATTTTTTTAATTTTGAATATAAAGTTAAACAATAATCTTTTTAGTTGAATTTGAAGATGAGGCATTCTGAATGCTTCTCATTAAAAACGTTAGGTGCTTATTTGTATTAATATCCGAATTATCTATTTAATTTAGAACATATAAAAATATAGGGACCCATATGTTAAAACCCTCATTAAAAATTGGACTTTTCAAGCCGACCCGCCTCGCTCCGGCCCATAGTCCTGGCTGATGAATTGATCCTTTGTCGAGCACAGAGAGGGGGAAGCAAGGAATATGCGCGCGCCCAAACCGCCAATGTTGCATAACCGAATACGGACAAACACTTTTTCCCTGACAGTCTCTTCGCAAAATTCCACGAACTTGATTTTTGCAAATATCTTTCTTCCGCCAGCCAAGCAGCACTTTGAATTCTCGATTATCATTTCTCTTCCCTCCGCAACCAAAGGATTAGTTACGGAGATGACAGCATCTATTTTTTCAACGGTGATTGCAACGACGTCGGTTTCGTCCATTAACGGTAAAAATAGGAAAAGTTTAGCTTCTTTCAACTCTCCTAACACTTTGCGTTGCAATCCTTCTCTTTCTTCGCATCAATTTCTCTCCAGGTTTGCTTTCGACGATTATCTCTTATCAAATTCAGCGAATTCTCTGTGTTTTGGGAGACTTCATTCATTTTTTCTTCTTTTTGGTTTTGTTAGGAAGTTGTGTAGAGTTCAAGCGACGATTTTGCAAGATGATGAGGAGAAAGTGGTTGTAGAAGAGTCATTGAAACTCAAGAATTTTCCTGGCGATGAAGAGAAAGGAAGTCATGGGAGGCCACTGCAGAATCGGTCCTCTAGGGCACTGGAGAGATGGGTTATCAAGTTTGAGCAATCTGTTAATATATTTCTTACGGTAATTTTCTTTTAAAAATTTTCTGTTCAAGTTGTCGATTTTGCCGGGTTTATTATCGTGTTCGCCAATTGTTTGTTGGATTGAAAAGTTTGTTGGCGAATTGGAATATTGTTTGTTTATTTTTTATATTTTAAGTAGCAGGTGTGCATGATTTTGGTTTTTTATAACTAGCGTTTTATTTTTCGCATGCTAGATGGTGTGATAATGTTTAAAATATACATGTTAGGAGCTGATATATTGGAATATCTGCATCCTTATAAATGGCTCTAATTTATTCTTTCTAGTAGTTGTTGATGCTGTTATTCTTTGTAGTAGTTGTTGATGGTGGCTGATTATAAACTCTATTAATCATTCCAGGATTCAGTGATAAAGGTACTTGATACTTTGTACCGTGACCGAGATTATGCGAGGTTCTTTGTACTGGAAACTATCGCAAGGGTTCCGTACTTTGGTGAGTGCTGTTGCTTTATATTTTACTTGAATATCTGGAGGGATGCCATAGCTAATTTAAGGAGCTAATTTTAGAGCTGGATGAGCTTTAAGTAGTTAGGATTGTTGTGGAATAACAATGGTACCCCATTGCAGTATACTAGTTGTTATACTCTTGCTTGGAGAAAGGGGAGTTGCCCTAACATGCATCATCACCTGACGCATTATTTGGTTTTATAGTGCGTGATCTTGCATAAACATTATGGGAAATTGGGTGGCTCTTTGAAATATGATTAATTGATTAGTTACTTGTTACTGAAGATATGATTAATTTGGTATAAGCATCATGGTAAGTAGGCAGGTGCTTTATTTTGTTACTATTATTTCTTTTGTCAATTCACAATGTAGTGCTGATGACCCATGTTGAAGAGATTGCTTAATTTATCATTTGCTTTAGTTATGCATTTATATTGATTAGGAGAATGTTTGTCAGATTGTTGTGGTTGATCTTTGGTTTTACTGAGTTGCTAAAGGAGTTTGTTTCCCTGTGTAGTCATATTTCCATTAGTTGCAACTTGATAGCGCTATTTTGTTTCTATGGCAGCCTTTATCTCTGTTCTGCACATGTATGAGAGTTTTGGTTGGTGGAGAAGAGCTGATTATTTGAAAGTCCATTTTGCTGAGAGCTGGAATGAGATGCATCATTTACTAATAATGGAAGTAAGTTTCTCTTATTAGATGTTGGAAATACTTCCATGTTTATACTCTTAATAAATTTACTAAGACAAGGCATCCTAAGAGGCTTAACCTGTTACTTATGGCAGTCAGCCTATTTGTCATGTCAATTACTTTACCATATCCAGTTCACAATATATATCTTGGTTGAAGTTTCCATAATGTCATGAATGGAAGTATAACCTAAGTGAACTGAAGCCAATGTCTTAAGATTACAGTGGATTAAGGAGAAAATGTGCATCACCTACTGAGTCACAATGGAGGCCTTTTAAATTACTTTGCTCCTGTTAACTGACAAAACAGACAAGTAATAGTTTTCCTCAGCTTAATCTAATTCAACCATCTTGTCAATTTGGGCTCCAAGATAGTCTGAAATAGTGTATTATTTCTTGAACATTTATTTTTTTCTTGATTGTATGGACATTTGGTTGCAGGAACTTGGGGGAAATGCTTGGTGGTTCGACCGCTTTCTTGCACAACATATAGCAATCATTTATTATATTGTGACAGTCCTCATGTATGCATTAAGCCCAAGGATGGCATGTAAGTCTGTGTATTTGAGTTTTACCATATAGTAATTCATTCCTATATCTTCTCTCATGCATCCTGGAATTATGCTGATCTGGCCATCCTTCAATGGTTACTTTTCCCCACATCTTTCGTAGGTGCACACTAAATTAGAGGTGTCATAGCAAGATGATTTAAGAAATAGCTAACATGCTTCGTTCATCTGCAAACACAAGATTTTGATATATTGGACATATCACTTGTGCAGATCACTTTTCAGAATGTGTGGAGAGTCATGCTTTTGAAACTTATGACAAATTTATCAAGGCCCAAGGAGGTAAATAGTTTTTAACCACCCTTGCTTATACTTCATAATACCGGCTATGTAAATTTTCAATCACTACACACTAAGCACTTGGGACGCCCCTAAATGGAATAAGACAAGTTCATTGGCACTTCAGGATGCTTTAACCACATACAAACTTATAAAGGGTGTCATTTGAGTATCAATTAGAGTGATAAATTAATCTTCCTTTTCTGTGCGGTGTAATAATCTCTATCTTCGCTAGTATTGATTCACCTTTTCCCTTATCTTAACAGAGGAGTTGAAAAAGATGCCTGCGCCAGAGGTTGCTGTTAAGTACTACACGGGAAGCGACTTGTACTTGTTTGGTGTGTTTTCCTTCTTACAACCTATAGTTCTGTCATGTAAACTGAGATCTGGATATAGTTTTTAACAAGTTGGCCTCATTTCTATGCAGATGAATTTCAAACTGCCAGAGCACCCAATTCTCGAAGACCAATAATTGGTAAACCTACGTTCCTGTTGTTGTTAAAAAAGCAGTTAAAGTTTATAATATTGTAATTTGCAGGACAAGTGATGTTTTTTTGTTAGCACCATTGCACAGTATAATTGATCAAAGGAAACACATTACACTGTCATTTATGTGATTTTGACAGGAACTGTATTATATCTTTCCCATTTTTGGTTCTCAGGTAATCTGTACGATGTGTTTTTGAATATTAGAGATGACGAAGCTGAACATTGTAAGACAATGAAGGCTTGTCAGATGCACGGAAACCTTCGTTCCCCTCATTCTTGGGCTGAGGATGATTTTGATTTTGAAGACGATACTGGTTGTGACGTTTCTCAAGCAGATTGTGAAGGAATTGTAGATTGTATAAAGAAAGCTGTTACATCTCCCCATGTAAAGTCAGAATAACCTTTTTTTTTTTTTAAATTTTTGGAGAAAAATAACAAATTTGCTTAGAATTTACCTACAGTGATAGAGTGGTACTCACTGAAAGAAACGATAGATATCAAATATAATAGTTAGAATTTTGTATACATGTTGCCCTGGTCTTTCGTTAAACTTTTGCCGCTTTTTTTTTTCTTTTAAAAAAAATATTGCTGATATTGGGCAAAATAATTTTATTTCCTTCCCTAAAATAATCCATGAACTAGTGAAGATACTACGCTAAATTAATTATTATTAAGGTGTATCATTTTTTTTTAAATTAATTTTGAAAAAGAATAGCTTATACGTCGACGTTTGATCGAGGGACATAGTTTCTTTCATTTCAAGGAAACGAAGGCAGGAATTTCCCCGCCTAACGTGGGCAGTTTTCACCCTCACAAACTTCTCTCTTCCAACGAGTAGTGCTCGTAAATCAAACTTACTCTGTACACACAATACAATCTCAGTATGAGCTTTGCATTTCTCCTTTCGTACGGAAAAAAATCAAACTCGAAAATTTAAAAAAATAATTGCAGAAAAATTAAAAGTAAAAACGATCCATTTTCTAATGGGAGAGAGTTTCGCTGCTGGCGCAGTCGTTCCGGCCGTGAAATCGGAAACCGAGAATGAGCCACCGCAACCGCAGTTGCGAATGGCGGAGGAACAGCAGGTGGTCGACAGGGATACTCTGTGTCCGATATGCATTCAGATTATGAAAGACGCGTTTTTGACGGCGTGTGGACATAGTTTCTGTTACATGTGTATATTCACTCATCTGAAAAACAAAAGCGATTGTCCTTGCTGTGGTTATTACCTCACTAGCAAACATATTTTTCCTAATTTACTGCTCAATAAGGTTATTTTGTGCGCATTTTGTTTGCAGTTTGTCAAATTTTATCTAATGATATAATGATAGTTTGATTAATTTTGGTTTGCGTTTTTTAGTTGCTGAAGAAAACATTTGCTCATCATCAAATAGCAAATGCTGCATCTCCGGTGGAAAATCTTCGTCTAGCATTAGAGCAGGTCAGTTGTAATAGATAGTCCAAAGTTTGATTCAAACAGTGATAACAGTTGAAATTAAGTGGTACATATTATGCTGATTCTTCGGATGCATGCAATGTTCATAATTCATTGATTTTCATTTGATACTGGCAAAAAGTTTGCATTATAACCTGTAAGTTATCGTAGAGAGTTCAAAAAATTTGCCATAAAATGATTACAATATAAATTGACTGCTTAATGTTATGATGATTGTTAGGATGTACATGCAGATGCTGCAGTATTTGTGAGTGATTGATTTTCATTTAATGGAATGACTTGTTTTTGTGATACTTAGACAGGGTTGTGAGGTGTCAGTGGAGGAGATAGATGGGCTGTTGTCACTTCTAGCAGAGAAGAAGAGGAAGGTGGAGCGAGAAGAAGCAGAGACCAATATGCAAATTCTATATGACTTTTTGTATTGTCTGAGGAAGCAAAAACTTGACAAACTCAATGAGGTTGTTGGATTTGAAATTATGTATACATGACTTAGTGTAACATCATAGTATTACATTAATAATTGTTTCTAGACTTTGATAGACGTATTGTTCTGTCTGGATTAATTTTAAATACAAGACCTTGTGCAATGTCTGCTAAAACAGTATTTAGTGTTGAAGGCAGTTTTCAAACAAAAATCCTGTTGGTTAAGCGTAAATTGATGAATTATTGTATGAAGAAGTAACAGAAAAATGGTTAGTGTAATAAACCTGCAAATGGGAGATGTTTTGAGCTGTAAAATTGAACTTAAATAGACTGACGAGACTCTGTTATTTTTTCTATTGTTGTTCTCAATGCTTATGATTATCTATTTAGATTCAAGATGAATGGATAATTTGTAAATTTGGTTTCTGATGCTATTTTATTCTCTGGGTGCAACCAGTTAGGGCCTTCTGCTGTTTTTGGCTTAATTTCCAGTTCTGGTATCTCGATCTTGAATGTCTCCCATGTGGTTTAACAAGCAATTTTTAGTTTGAAGTGTATTTGACTCAATTTGTGCATTCATTGTCTTCTTGGCCTTTGTAGGTTCAAACTGATCTTCAGTGCATTACGGAGGATATATATGCCGTGGAGAGACATAGAAGAGAATTACACAGGGCGAGGGAGAGATGCTTAGCAAAATTAAGGACACTTGACGATCCAACAGCAGTAAAACCCTCTCCTTCATTTATTGATAAACATAGCAATGTGAATACCTCTAGTGCCCGTGATATACAAGGCTGGCTAGGTTCATGTAATACACTCAGCAAGAAAAATGATGAGAAGGCTCAAGGAAGCTCTCAAGGGCTGCAAACAAAGGATGCTTATGGTGGGTGTAATTCACAATATGCTACTCAATCAGGAGTGACTACAGCAAGAAAACTACGAGTCCATGCACAGGTCTGTCATGTTGTAAATGTAAATCAATTTTGGTACTTTCTTTTTATCAAGTTATCCCTAAAAAGCTTGTATTGGATACAGTTCAATGATTTGCAAGAATGTTACTTGCAAAAACGACGGGATTGGACCAGACAATTGCATAAAGAGGAAGAAAGGGACTCTTGTGCAGTAAGTAGAGAAGTTTATCATCCTGCTCTTAAGGATTTTCAGTCTGTGCTTACTTCTTTTACTCGGTACAGGTGAATAATTTTTCCTGTAATGATTGAAGTTCTAAATTTTTCTGTTTATTTGAAGAAAAACTTATGGGTATTGGTTAGTTGCATTTATTGAGTCTTTGCTTTAGCTATTTATATTTTATGTTTTGTGGTTCAAATAGTCGACTGAGGATCATTGCAGAACTTAGGCATGGGGACCTGTTCCATGCAGCCAATATTGTCTCCAGGTTAGTCAAAATGTTATCATGTTATATAACTTCATTCAAAATCCGTGATGGATTGTATTACTATACAACATAGTCACTAGTTCTCCCTGACATGCTGTAAAATGGCAATATGTGAATGAATGTGTTTATATGTGCATAATTTTAAGGATCTTGAAGTAAAATGTTTATTTTGTTTGCAGTAATTTTTACTTTATCTTCACCATACAGCATGTATTTAACCAATGGAGTAAAATTTTTTTCACTAAAACTTGCATATATTTTCTTGCCTTCTTTCTTCACTAAATTCCAGTGCCCTTTTCTATAGTCATAGTATACATGTTATACTAAAAATGTTCTGTAATTGTGGATTTTATGTTGCAGTATAGAATTTGATCGTGATGATGAATTGTTTGCTACTGCTGGAGTTTCGAGGCGAATTAAGATTTTTGAGTTTTCAATGGTAAATATTGGACATTAGAGTATTTGTTTGTGCCATTGAGTTGTTAGCTGAACCTATATAATCAGTGGAAATGTTTCAGGAAACGAGATTTGGACAGTTTTTAAATTTTATTATTTGCATGGTTAACAAGGAACTGTCTTATCTCTATAGTGGGATCAGGTGATGTTATGGCCTCTATAGAAAATTGCAAGAAATACTTGATAACCAATCTAGTTCGTTAAAATCATTGGGTTGTAGTTTTTAGTTGTTAGAATGTTGTTATGCTGCATCTTAAGTTGTTCTATAGGAAGCAACATATAGGTAAATTGTGCATTTGTGCTTCCTGAATTCTGTTTTAGTTCTGTAGCTTTTTAATTTATCTGCTCAGTGGAATTTTCATTGTTCTGGTTGAACTGATCCAGTGATCTCTCTAGATAATTTCAGTTTTAATCGCTAAATAACTCTTTTCCCGTGGTTCTGCTTTCCAAGAGCTTAAAATGACAAAATATTGCAACTCATTGTACCTTTGACTGGATGGTAGTATTCAATCGTATGCTATATGTTTTAATGATAGTTATGTCACCAAATAATTTGTCAATATCTGCTTTTGCATTGCTACAGGTGGTGAATGAACCAAGAGATGTGCATTATCCCGTGGTGGAGATGCCCACTCGATCCAAACTTAGTTGCTTGAGCTGGAACAAGTACACAAAAAACATCATCGCAAGCAGTGACTATGAGGGGATAGTTACTGTCTGGGATGTAACTACCAGTCAGGTAGCGTCACTCATACATGCATATGCATCATAAATTATAATCTTTGTGTTGTCTCTTGTTTATTGATTTGCATTAACTAGCATGTTTTCCTTCCAGAGTGTGATGGAATATGAGGAGCATGAGAAAAGAGCTTGGAGTGTTGATTTTTCATCCACCGAACCGTCAATGCTAGTATCCGGTAGTGATGACTGCAAGGTACTTGTAGAATGGATATTCTGTTAAACATGTTATTGCTAGTTCTATGCTTATGCATATTCTGCAGGTTAAAATTTGGTGTACCAAACAAGAAGCTTGTGCTCTCAACATTGATATGAAAGCAAATATTTGTTCTGTCAAGTATAATCCCGGATCCAGCATCTATGTGGCAGTGAGTCTCCCTTAGTCTTTGTTTTCTTGATTCTTGTTTTGTCCAACTCAAAAAGTTTTTTATGCTTCAGGATTTAAAAGCTATGGTTATATTTTCCTCTCTGGAGCTTATTATAGATAAATCCTTTCAAAAACATATAAGCATAACAATCTTTTAAAATATGATGTTCGTTTATGATCACCCATGTGTATTTTTTTTTTTTCTGCCGGTGTCTGATTCAAAATTCTACAACCTTTTTGCTAAACAACTTTTAACTGTACTTCAACCCCAAAATCTTAATTAGATAAATTTTTGGGATAAAATTATGAGTGAAATTTTGCAGGTGGGTTCTGCAGATCATCTCATTCATTATTATGACTTGAGAAATATTAGCCAACCACTCTATGTTTTCAGCGGGCACACAAAAACCGTATCATATGTGAAATTTTTGTCCAATGATGAGCTGGCTTCTGCATCTACCGACAGCACGTTGCGCTTGTGGGATGTAAAGGAAAATTTGCCTGTAAGTTATTCTGCCCATGACGATCTCTGCCATTTGAGGATTGTCATCTTTATGGTACTTCATTTTTCATCAAGTACATTGATGAGTATAATTACTGAAATTACCACAAGAATTGATCTACTGTATACAAACTAACGTCGGTCTTTTATGTTTCGTAATTTTCTTAGCTGCGAACTTTTGGAGGCCATACGAATGAGAAGAATTTTGTGGGTCTTACGGTAAACAGGGAATACATCGCCTGTGGAAGTGAAACCAATGAAGTTTTTGTGTATCACAAGGTTAGGAAACAACTGATGATCATGTATTTTGGCTTCAAATGATTTAAATAATTCAATTAATATTCATACTCCTCCAGGCAATCTCCAAACCTGCAGCATCACACAGATTTGTTTCTCATGTGGATCATGGAGATGGCAACATGGGACCATATTTCATCAGTGCTGTCTGCTGGAAGAGCGATAGCCCAACTATTTTGACTGCAAACAGTCAAGGAGCCATTAAAGTTCTTGTTCTCACAGCCTAAATGGTAAAATCAAAGGGCTTTAGGTAAAATCAAAAGGCAAAACAATTATAATTAACTTTATGCTCGTTGTCCAAAATATATGCCTCGTTTCTCCTCCACTCAGTTTATTATTAATCTGTGTACACCAATAAATATGAAATGCTAGTAAAGTCTGAAGACTCATCTCTTCGGCTCATAGAGCTATCAAACCTTAATTCTGGTATCATCTTTATCATTATATGATTTGATAATCAGTGACGCCTTTTTACCAAGTTCGCTAACCATTATTTTATTGACGTTTCCAGTGTGCTTTCCTGGTGGGTACAAAACCTTCTGTATAGGGAATAGCTTAAAAGTTAAGAGTTTCATTTGAATGCTCCTTCTACCAGAAACATGACCAGACAATTATTTACGATATAACTAAAAGTACGTTAACCTTATTTTATATTCTAAAGGTCATACTAAGATGCATGCAATTATATTGTATATTTATTAGACTTTCATTATAATTTTTTTAATTTTTCGTTGCAATCTTACTTCTGCTGTATTTTTCAACTTTTTTAATGTAACATATAAATTAAAACTTACCACAAAAGAGTTATGAATTGCAACAGAAAAAATTGGGGGAGTCAGCACGGTACGCCTAAATTTATCTTTCTTTACTTTATGTTCTAACAAGACTCTCTGAAAGTGAAATTAGTTCCAGGGATATTCCATATTTTGTGGTTGATTTGGTTTTGACATGTGCAAACAAACCCAGGCAGACAAAAAAGGAAAAGGGGAAGAAGAGGAAGCAGCCGTAGCTATCACTCTCACACACCAACCGCCCATCTCAGAAAATTGAAACTTCAATGTCAAACAGGTGTCGTTGCATCTAACATCCAATTTCTTTATACGGGAATACCTAATTACTTAAGAAATCCTTTGGTCCAATAATCTGATAGAACTTTCGTTTTGTTCTTTTTCTTCAACCGATTTAGATAGACTACTGCGAACAGTAAATTTCTGAGGGAAAAAAGTCGTGCTTAGCAGAGAAAATTAGACCCGTCAAAAAGACAAACTCCACCCTCCTTTTAGGAAAAAAAAATCGTTCTATTATTTAAAATTTTTTCCCAAATTCAACGTGACTTTGCCCGAACATGGTTAATCTATTATGAACTTTTATTACTAGTAGATTGCTTTATTCTTGGTATAACGACATATTCCATTAAATTTTACGTGCTATTAAATTAAACATGTTGATTATGAATCATTTACCACCACTAATCCACTACGCGTGATCTGTTACCGCCTAAAACCAGCTGTTAACTTCGCGCTCTCCCTAGCCACGTTTTGTAGATTTGATAAAGAAGAAAAAGGGCAAAAAATGATAAATAAAAGCTGAAATTACTTTACACGTGTTCTCATGCTATTGGTCCCTAGCCCTTGCTTTCTGTTCGCCTCCTTAGACCGTGAGATCAGCGTTTGCGTATCTATCAATATTCCATACCACTATTTTTTTTAAAAAAATAAATAAAAAGTCTAAATAAAAACTTTTATGCACGCCGAGTCGAGATCCTCTAAAATCTCCCTTTTTCCCACTGTATAAAAAGCGAGGATTCTGAGATTCACACATCCAGAGATCCTACGCAAAGATTCTCTGGACCTCTGCCGAAACTCGTATCGAAATCAGATTTTCAGTTTCAACTTTTTTTTAAAATTTTTGGCGGGAAAGATATGAAAGTCGATGGCTTTGGCGGAGAGATTCGCGCGGTAACGGAGACGAGTCAAATGGAGAAATCTCTGCCTCCGGTGAACGGAACAGACTATAATGATAGAGACGGTGAAGAATTGTTCGTGCCGCCGTTGAATTTTGCGATTGTCGATAACGGCATCTTCCGGTCTGGTTTTCCTGATTCTGCTAATTTCAGCTTCTTGAAGTCGCTAGGGCTCCGTTCTATAATGTGAGCAAATTTTTTCCTAATCTCTTTCGTTTTTTCGATCTTTTGGAAAATAAATTATTAGGACGAGAATTCCTCGACGAAGGAGAAGAATTACACGGTATCGTTAAGAGTTTTTCGGAGAATACCGTATTTTATCACCGCAGTTTTTTAGTTAAAATTTCAAGTTTTGACTTTTTGATTTATTTTCTGTAAATATACATTGGAGGTACTCAAATAATTGGATTGTGTACGTTTTTTTTGTGTGACAATAATGTATTGAATTATATTTTTAGATATTTGTGTCCTGAGCCTTATCCAGACTCGAATATTGAGTTCTTGAAGGCAAATGGAATTCGGCTTTTCCAGTTTGGGATTGAGGGATGCAAGGTACAATATTTATTTGGGCTGATTTTTTTCATTTTGTGCATAAATTTCATTATCTGTATTGATTATCAAATTGAAGTTTCAGTTATGACATTTGATACTTCATAGAATTCTGATTTTTTACAGACTTATATTACCCGAATTTCCTATAACCATATTGTTTGTGCGCGGATTGACAATCATGTCTAGTAAGTTTATCTTATCAATCATGCATATAGATAAATTCTTTGGAATAGAACTGATATTTTTTCATTCTTTAAATACATAGAAGGCTAATAGTTTAGATGAGCTTTTGAAATCCATGGGATCCATTTAGTCATAAAGAGCAGAGCTTGTAAGGCAACACGTGTTCTGTGCTTCTTATGCTTTGTAATCTAAATTTGTTGAGGAATTTAATCTGCTTTGTGCTTTGGGATTCATGTTCCCTCCCTCAGTTAGCAGTTTTGCTAGGGCGGCAGTCAATACTTGATTGTTTTAAGTGAATGAGTTGTATTGATTTGGGTTCAGGTCCAAATAGTTATGCCCGGTTGTGTGGTTGCTCTTTGGTTTATATAATTGACCATTAAATATGCTGCACGGTCTAGGACTGAATTCCTTTTTCCTTTCTTTTGTGGCCATATCTGGATTGGAACGAGAAAGAATACTGGAATAAGAGACTTTCTGACATACCCTAATACTGTGTCCAAACCTTTTTGTAATCTAGATGAGCTTATATTGTGTTCATTTTGTTGTATCAATCATCTTTATAATAACCAACTTTCTGTCTTGGTGATTTTCCACTGATATTCCCACCAACTCTCCAACTTCCCCCTAACTCCAAGCTCTGTCGCTCACAGAATAAGTGACTCCCTTTCTAACCCATGTTTGTAGCATGTTTGTGCTCCATTTGCAACTTTTTGGTTTGTTCAATGACATTGATAAAAAGTGAAGAAGTATATAATTTGAGTAGTGACAAATCTTTTCAGGC
This sequence comes from Azadirachta indica, assembly GCA_022749755.1. Taxonomy (NCBI): domain Eukaryota; kingdom Viridiplantae; phylum Streptophyta; class Magnoliopsida; order Sapindales; family Meliaceae; genus Azadirachta; species Azadirachta indica. The sequence continues at coordinate 13,857,520 of CM040451.1, read as the reverse complement.
TGCGTGCGAAGAGGTTGAAAGAGATAAGCATTGGACAAATCATCTTTAGGTTTTTGAATTGCTTGTGTGCATCTGGAAATATAACTCCATTATTATCACTTTTAAAATTGAATTCTGGTTTGCATCTGTTAATATAACTGAATTACCATGAGTTTTTAAAATTGTTCTGTACTGACTTTAGTTTGGCAGAGATTGGTATGAGAGCACAGAAAGAGTAATTTCTACCAAGTGTTTGTGCATCTTATTCTTAAATATGAATTTGTTGTTGTATTGAGTTGTACCATGTTTATGAGTAGCCTGTTCTTGTACCTTTATAGTAGCAATAGCTACCAATGAAATAAATTTTGTATGACTGACATTTATTTCTCCAAATGCATAACTATGTGAACAGGAGCCTTTCGTAAACATTCCAGAAGAAACAATTCGTGAAGCGCTGAAAGTACTCCTTGGTATTGTAGTCACTTGACCTTCTAGTTTATTTAGGCCAAAATGTAGTTTTACTGTTCTTTAATCTTCTCCTTTTGCGCTTTGCTATACCTTGCCAGATGAAAGAAACCACCCTATTCTAATTCATTGCAAAAGAGGAAAGGTACTTCAAATTCTTTCATGTTTCCTCTTTTCCTTACACTAAGTTTCTAGTTAAAATTTTTCCCTTCCAACTTACGGCTGAATATCTTCTGCAGCATCGGACTGGTTGTCTGGTGGGGTGCTTTAGGAAACTGCAAAAATGGTGCCTGTCTTCTATTTTTGACGAGTACCAGAGGTTTGCTGCAGCAAAAGCTAGGGTGTCAGACCAGAGATTCATGGAGTTGTTTGATATTTCCAGCTTGAAGCACTTACCCATGTCATTTTCATGCTCAATGAGATAACAGAACAGTTCGTGTTATCTATCGGAACAAAGAGCATAGTCTTTAGATTGAATAGCTGAATGCATAGAGTGCAATCTTTGGTTGCCAATGTCTATTTTCTCTGCTTCTCAATCATAGAAAATCATAACAAGATATCCTGCACATGATTCTCTTTCAAGAATATCATCTTTTATCAACTTTCTACGCTGATTTTCATTTTTCAGAAAAAATGGGGGCAGGGCATTTTGCGCGTAGACATTGTTTCAGAGTTTATACATCTATCAAACAGGAAAAAGTCCCAAATATTAATACATCTATCAAATAGCCAAAGCCCCAAAAGTCCCAAATTTATGCATTATAGATAGGTAACAAGATGAATTTATGCATTACATACAGACAGATAATAAGATGATGATGACAATTTTCATCATCATTTTTTTTTTCATGTACCATATTATTTTAGAATAAAAATTATAAAAAAAAATTTTGGTAAAATATATTTTTGTTTTCAAGATTGACTACCTTACGTTAGCTTAAAAGTTTATAACTTTTTTTCACAATTTCGTGTTAAAGCTTTATATTAAAATTTTACAAATAAAAGTTGACTCGCATAAAAATATTACAAATTTTGTGTTAGAATTGTGCACTGTTGAAATCCCAAATTTCCATGTGGCGCTTGGTCATCGTAGTTTTGTCGTGTTGGCTTTGGCTGCCAATACGACAAAACTGTAATGACGGAGAATGCATTAGTGAAACAGTTTGTCCGCATTTCCTAATCATTGTTTCATTTTTTTTTTGGCAAGACATCACTCGCATTCTCTCTAACCAGTTTCCAGAATTATAAAAAAACTAAAAATAAAAAATAATGTGGACGAGCAACAATCGAATCGTCAATCAAGACAAGTGACGACTGAAACGATATCTCGGCCGTTAATTTTGTTCTACCTCCATGTTCTTCTCAAATGGACAGACACCAATCGTCTTCCACTCACTGAACAGAACAGAGGCTTCCCCTTCCGTGTATAAGTCTCTCAGAACCAGCAAATTCATAAACTTTTATCAACAAACGATGGAAAGAAACGAGCTCACTCTCAACTCATGTGTCTTGTTACGGCGTTTTATAGAGCACTACCAGAGAAAAACCCTAGCATCCGTGAAATTATCGAACTGCCCTTGTCCAACTTCATATATGGGCTTGTCACTTGTTTTTGTTTGGGCCTCCACTTTCCTAAATTTTTTACATCCGCATACCATTTTTATATTATTCGTTATTTATTGACTGAAATTTAATTTTAAATACTTTATATAAGAATTTAAAATTTTTTGTCGTCTTCTGGAAATCTTTAATCTTTTCGAAGAGTTTCTCACACGGAAGAATTATCATGTTGATAAAATTTTATCGTAGAAACATAATTTATATTGATTTTACAACTAAATTTGAAAAGGCCAAAAAAAAAAAGAAAAATAGTTTGCGGTGTGGATAAATAATAATTTAGATGACACACGTACGACAGCAACACATGGATTCATATGAGATCGGGTGGCCCATGACATGATGAATATCTAAATCGGAAGGTTTATATCAACTGTGTCCCAAAATAGTCAACAAATCGGACGGTCCAGCAGAAACTCAAAGTCTTTAAAGTCGTACGCATCATAGATCATGAAATCATCCAATAAGAAACTAATTATCTAGGGTTTCAGCTCCACTGAACCTTTTCTCCCAAAACCCCATCTTCCATTGCCACTTCCATTAACTCGGCTCCCAACTTTTCTCCAAATTCCAATCCTGCCCTCTCGCTTTTCACCTCCGGAACCCTCACGGAGCAATCTCGCCATTCACGGTCTTCACAAAACTGTTCAAAATCGAACCTTTATTATTTGTAAGTTCATCTTTTCTTCTCCCTCGTTGATATTAAGGCGGAAACTTTACCTTGAAATTGTTAAAAGATTGATTTTAATCGTATTTTCATCGGATAGAGTTTCTGTGTGAGGGAGTTTAGTTTATTGTTATATGGGGAAATCTGGAGGTAGAAGAAAGAAGGGTGGTTCAAATGCAAACCAAGTTGCGGCTGATAATTCCAATGCTAATATAACTTCAAATGCTAATGGTGGTGTTGACGTGGACTCTTCTATCTTTTTGAAGAGAGCCCATGAGCTGAAAGAAGAAGGGAATAAGAGGTTTCAAAATAAGGATTATGTGGGTGCTCTTGAACAGTACGATAATGCTCTTAGGCTTACGCCGAAGAACCACCCAGACCGAGCTGTGTTTCATAGCAATAGGGCTGCTTGTTTAATGCAAATGAAACCTATAGATTATGATACTGTGATTGCTGAGTGTAGTATGGCACTTCAGGTGCAGCCTAGGTTTGTCCGAGCTCTCCTTAGGAGGGCTAGGGCTTTTGAGGCCATAGGGAAGTATGAAGTGGCGATGCAGGATGTTCAGGTGTTGTTAGGGGCTGACCCAAATCACCGAGATGCTTTGGAGATTGCACGACGGTTGAGGACTGCTTTGGGACCTCGCCAAGAGGCTCAGCAGGACCTCCAAAGTCGCCCATCCCCTGCTGCCCTTGGGGCTTCTGCAGTCCGTGGTGCCCCAATTGGTGGTCTTGGACCTTGTTTACCTGCCCGTCCAGTGGGAAAGAAGGGAGGAGCTCAGCCGGGGGGATCAATGATATCTCCTGATAACAAGACAGAGAAGTCCCAAGTGAATGTCACTACTGAAAATGGTCCTGAGACCAAAACCCAATTGCCAAAGCTTGTGTTGAAGCCATCAAATGGATCTTTAAAATCTTCTGGCACTCTAAGCAAGGATGGCCACAGAGTGGAGTCTTTTTCTTCATCTGGGTCATTGTCCACTCGTGGGCAGCCTTTGGAGGTGGCAATAAGATTAAGGCCATTAAAGCTTGTTTATGATCATGACATAAGACTTGCTCAGATGCCTGTGAATTGCAGTTTCAAAGTGTTAAGGGAAATTATCAGCAAGCGTTTTCCATCATCAAAGTCGGTTTTGATCAAGTATAAGGATAACGATGGAGATTTGGTAACTATAACTTGTACGGCAGAACTTAGATTGGCAGAGTCCTCTGCAGACAGCCTTATGACAAAAGAGCCGGAAGCAGATCAATCTGATTCAGTTGGGATGTTGAGATTACATATTGTTGAGGTGAACCCAGAACAAGAGCCACAGTTGCTTGAAGAAGAGGAGGAGAAGCCTATTGAGAATGAGGGAATTAAGGGAGATGAAAGTGGATCTCACTCCTCTCTTGGTGAGTCTGTGCTCGAAGCTGCTGATACTGAGATTGATAAAGCAGAGAAAGAAGCTCCAAAGGAGAAACCAGGAATTTCAGAAGATCCTGAGAGCAAGGAAGTAGAGATGGATGATTGGTTGTTTGAGTTTGCTCAATTGTTCCGCAACCATGTTGGTATTGACCCAGATGCTCATATTGACTGGCACGAGCTTGGGATGGAGCTCTGCTCGGAGGCTCTTGAGGAGACGGTAACCAGCGAAGAAGCCCAAAGTCTGTTTGACAAGGCTGCCTCAAAGTTCCAGGAGGTGGCTGCTTTGGCTTTCTTCAATTGGGGAAATGTTCATATGTGTGCAGCAAGAAAACGGATTCCCTTAGATGAGTCTGCTGGAAAGGACGTGGTGGCAACTCAGCTTCAAACGGCTTATGACTGGGTTAAGGAAAAATATTCATTGGCCAAAGAGAAATATGAGGAGGCGCTCATGATCAAACCTGACTTTTATGAGGGTTTGCTGGCGCTGGGGCAACAGCAATTTGAAATGGCCAAACTTCATTGGTCTTTTGCGCTAGCTAAGAAAAGGGATCTTTCAGAATGGGATGCCAAAGAAACCCTTCAGCTTTTTGATAGTGCCGAGGAAAAAATGAAAGCTGCAACTGCAATGTGGGAGAAGCTGGAGGAGCAGAGAGCCATTGAACTAAAAGATCCACGCAAGAAGGATGAATTATTGAAGAGGAGAAAGAAACAACAAGGAAGTGCTTCTGATGGAGATCCTTCAGGATCTTGTGGTCAGAGTGAGATTTCAGCTGATGAAGCAGCAGAACAAGCAGCAGTAATGAGATCCCAGATTCATCTCTTCTGGGGTAATATGCTTTTTGAGCGATCCCAAGTCGAATGCAAACTAGGGCTGGATGGTTGGAAGAGAAATCTCGATGCTGCTGTTGAGCGCTTTAAGCTTGCCGGAGCTTCCGAGGCTGACATTTCAATGGTTCTGAAGAACCATTGTTCCAATGGAGATGCAGTAGAAGGAGAGGAAAAAAAGGTTCAGAACTCTAACACAGACTCAACTAGTGAAGCTGATAAGAAGAAGAAGGCCAATCAAGTACCAGAAAATTGATATCTGCTGTTTTCTACGTGCAGTGTCTTCATTGAATGTTGCATTCAAATTGATTGTGAGGATATACTTTGAAAAGGAAGTTCTTGACTTTTTTCCTCAATTAAAGGTGGTTTTCCTTTCCTTATCAAAGATTTTGGTGCCAATACTAGAAAGTAGTGTACTTATAAGTGATTTTGGATTCATGGCCACAATGTCAATCTTCAAGGTGAAAGTTCTATAAATTGTTTGCAGCACTGATGAGTTTTTAATAAACATTTACATATGCCTAGGCTTTGATTTTTGGCTTTGCTACCGCATATTGGGTGTCATGTGGTGTTTATAATTGTCATTCCTGATTTTTTAATTCTTGTGGGTTGATGTTGCACGTTAATAATTTGTTTGCTTTGGTTAATGATCATATATGTCAGCTTCCGCAAAACCACTGCTTTTGAAAGCCAAGTATTATGTGCGGAGAAGGTTTGTTTCATGCCTTGAGATGGCTGGATACGTAGATTCTTATTAGGTTAATAGATTACAGCCAAGCTTGGGGTATGTTTGTTACTTTGCTACAGAAAAATTATAGCATCTCAATCCCAAACATGATATTAAATTACTGCTGTTGTTATACTTTCATAGTTATTGTCATTTTCAGTTTCTTTCACAAGTCTTTTACATTCTCACAATTATACGAGGATGAAAAGGAAAGTTTCTATTAAAAATACCATTGTTTCTCTGCATAATGCAAACTGTGCATTTTCCAATTATTTAATACAATTATAAATTCCAGATTGTGGGTCCCTTGTTTTGCGCAGGGAAAGTTAGTAACACGAGAAAAATTTAGTGATTCATAATTAAAGGTTATTTTCTTTCTTTTTAGACGATAATATAACATGTATGCCTTTCACTAAAAAAACATTGGCTTTATTTGTTGTTCTGGCATTGTGGATTGTACCCAAATTTAGGTAAGTGGAGTTTATTGTTGTTCCACTTACAGAAATTGGAAAAATGACATGATGAAATATAATGAGATTATTAGCATATTTGTCCATTACAATTTGAGGAAGACTGCCAAATGGAGAAGAGATAAACCACTGAGAGAAATCATTTTCATCACATTTATAAGTGGTAGGATGATTTATAATGCTTCTTATTTTGTGCTCCAAGCAGGTCCCAGTTTAGTTATTTTGTCTTTAACCTTTTCTTTTCTTTACGGAGCAAAGAACAATTCAATTCGGCAATATCTCATCCATGCTTTTCTTTCAATAAATCTTTATGATAACATTAATATTATCTTCAATAATTGAAATAGGGAGCAGTTATTTCATTTTGAATATTCTAACCTTTATAAAGGCACTTTTTATATACTCGAAATGTCTCCTGATTGACAAAATTTCGTTTAAATTTCGACTCACGAGGAATATAGTAATAAAAGAAGATGAATAGCCAGCTTGGTTTGGTCTTTGGTTGTGAATCCAAAAGCAGAAAAGATATTGAAGAGAGGAAAAGCAAAAAAAAAAAAAAAAAAAAAAAAAAACATAATAAGGCCAAATATAAGCTTATATAATTTCATATATGAAACAGGATTCCATCTGGTCACTTGCTACGGTAAGCACCTGATGAACAACACCACAAACCCAACCACCAGGGACTTTGACTTCACCACACAAACTATGATCAGTCCAAGCGTTCGGCTTATTTAAAACTATACATTATGTTTCACTTCCACACTCTGAAGCAAACTACTATATTCTTTTAACACTAGATCCCCCAATAAAACAGTAATTAGATTCGATTTGTCAGTAGACTAAACTTATTAACGAACTTTGCACACCCAAACCCATTTCTTTTTCTAGTTAATTATTGGGGGATTTAAACTGTTGCAATTGGACCCAGATTCACTGTAGACGCCATGGTTTTCATGGCTTCAAACCTTGGCTCCTTGGCCTGAAATTTCAGCCCAGAATACAGTTTCATGTAATCCTCGAACACAAATTTCGGATAAACCTGAGTCTTCTCAGCTTCTTTCTCCACCAATGCTGGTGCTGGATAGATCACAGCATCACTTCCGGGGTTGTAAAATGATGCTATCGACATCCTGTTTCCATCAGATTTTGCTATCACACGGTGCATAATACTCTTGTACTTTCCGTTGGTGATCACCTGCAAACAAGCCATGTGTTTAGAGTAAAAACTCGAGAAAAAACCAACAGAATTTCCATTTCTATATAATATAATCTCTTTTCCCCAAGTGGGTTTAGACTAATCATTAAGGAATCTAGGCATTACATATAAAAAATGGTTTATATTCTTAACACCAAATCACATCTGAAACTAATAATTAACTCATCTTTACTTCATAATTACCTCAAGTTGGTCACCAAGGTTGATAACAATGGAATGTTTCATGGGTGGAACATCAATCCATTGATCATCTTTGAGCAGCTGGAGGCCACTAACTTTGTCATCCTGGAAGAGCAAAATTATACCACCAGCGTCTGTATGTGCCCTGAGTCCTTTTATCAGATCTGGTTTAGGGCATGGAGGATAATTGCTGACCTTGGTGCCAAAAGTTGGCCCTTTGGACCCATAAAACACCTTTTTCAAATAGCCTTTTTCCAGGCCAAGATTCTCACACAACAAGTCCAAAAGTTGTTCAGCTAACTTCTCCAGTTCAGCTGCAAACTCCTTCATCGCCTTCCTGTAGATTAGAACAAGACACCGTTAAAGAGATGGACATTTTTATATATTATGTTAAAGAAAGAAGAAGATCTGTTATGGAGAAGCAAATTCTGAGACCTGTAATCATCTTCCAGGTCAGGAATTTCATTCATGTTTGAAACAGGAAGGTGGCGCAAGAAGAAAGTGCTTTCCCAGTCCAAATCACTGACTTCAGACTGAACAGCTTCAAGACCTTTGCTTGCTACCATTTCCTCGAACCTTTCCTCCATACACTTCCTGTAATGCTCTTTTGTCAGCTTCTCCACAGTGTCCAACAAGTCCTGGGATATCCCATGATTCACCAACTTCAGAACAAAACACATAGAAATCCCATCAGCAAATTAGCAAACAGTTAAATTACTTCATATAATTACATAAACATGAAAAAGAATTGCATTATATACCTCAAAGAAACCCCAGTTCTCACAGGCATCGTTGATCTTAGTCATAGTTGCACTCCTTTCATCACCATTGAGCTTTGACAAGTCGATAACGGGGAAATTCTCCATTTTTTTTTCTCTTCTATTAGACGCTCAGAAAATCTCTCTTCTTACACTATACCTCAAAGCAAACTTTAGTTTTCTGTGTGAAATGAGCTTGAGAGGAGGAGCTATTTATAGGCGAGAGAGAGAGCAAGGAGTGGAAATAAACAAAAGGTGAGGGCCGGGGAGTCTCAAAGAAATAAGCTTTCGAACAGTAAACCAAAATCTAATCCAAGTGAAAAACTAAGTAAATGAAAAGCAAAAACAGTACTCGTGGAGCATATATGTAGACCACATCTAAAATGGACCCCTACCGTCTTTGTCTGAAAGAGCTGTGATCTATTGGAAATGAGATTGATTGGAAGATCAGATTATCTCTCTCTCTCTCTCTTTCTATTTTTTTTTTTTTTATTTTTTGTTTTTACAATTGCTTTGTGGGGCCCTTCACAGGTGGCTGTTTGTTCATCTCTTTGCTTTATAGTTTTCTTCAGAAACCTGAACAACCCTACAGAGGCCGCCGCTTTATCTCATCCCATGCATACGCTCCAATTTTTTTTTTTTTTTGGTTTCCTTTTCAAACTGAAAATTTGGGTAGTGATTATTTGTTTTGTTTTTTTGAAAAAAGAAATCTAAACATGTATCATACATATATATATATGTATGAATTCAAATACTATGTTATTTTTTTTATTTTGTAACGTTTGAATATATAGAAACTCTGAAATTTAGTAATGTGATAAAAATGTTAATTATATCTACATGTAATGGTCAAATTTTCAACGTTATAGTTAGATTAACACATTTAATATTTAAATAACTAAAACTAAATCATACCTAAATATTCAAATCTAAAAATAGCAAGGATCTTTAAAAAAATTAATTAATTATAATTTCTTTTGTATCTTAATTTTTTAAATTATTGTCTTAGTCATTTTAATACGAAAGTATATGCGTTAAAATTGTATTAAATTAGTATGCAAATTAGGTGATAAATTCGTCATACATACAACTTTTCAGAATATGACATGTATGTCGGCTATTAAAATTAAAAATATAGAAAAAGGGAAATCTAGGAAGTTGCCTCTCTTTTGCACTAATATTATTTTTAATAGGTATACTTTTGATTAAGTGGGGATTTTAATTAATACTATAGAAAGAGTATCTAATACCCATATTAAGGAAGTGACCAATTAAATCTTAATATAAATTTTATAATGTAATATGAACATGGATTGGGCAGCCGACTCATTTTTTGATTGCCAAAAAAGGATGAGGCGCTCTCGTGCGACAGATTGGATACCTTTAATTAATTATTACTTACTACATGTTAAAAATGATTTTAAAGAGTACTTTTTATTGGTGTTGTTGATTTTGAGGCCACATAATTAAATATTGATAAAATCATTTTCATAAAAGAGTGCTATAAAAGTATATGTCTACATGGATCGAGTATTATCATAATTAATTGATGTCAGGAAATTAATTATCAAAATCAACAGTTTAACTATAAGTAATAATTTTACATTTGGTTTTGTAAGGGAAAATGACATTAAACCCAACTTAATAATGTCATTGATCGATTGCTGATGTTTGTTTCCGCATAAGAATGAAAAATCAATGTTTTTCACAATCACCACATAAAGGCAACTATATATATTTCAGCTAAGCGAAAAAAAAGAAACATTATTTATATAAATACAAATTTATACATAACCGTCTACATATTATTGTTTATTATTTTAACTATGAATTGTTTTAAGAAAAAGGGTATGAATAATTTATATGTATATGTACATATATTGACGATCATGGTAATTTAATTATATGCTTGTGATGTGATTCTTTTTACTTAATGATGGGATAGAATCGCATTATGTTATGTAGCATATCATGTCATTAGCAAAGAAAAACAAAAAGGGGACGCATGCTATGAAATTCAAGAGACGTAATCGAGAAGAGAATGGAAAACAGAGGGGTGGGGTGTGACGGTGAATCTGAATGACATAATGTAAGAAAGAGTTACTTTTTTTTTTTTGGTTCTGATGGACGTGGGACACAATTAAATATGTATCATGCGCACTTTTAAAATAAAAAAAAAAAAATTAAAAGAAAAGGCATCATCACCGAGGAGATAGAATAAATGCTAGGCTAGCTAGCTCTGCTTCCCCCTTGATACTGTGTGTCATCATTCCTTAGCACAAAACTTCTTTCGTGCTCTAGCAAATTAATATTTTATATATATATATATATATATATGAACACATAAAAGATGTTAGTGAAAATAAATATTGAATAAACTTTGCTGGGTTGGTTGAAAAAGTTTGGGATTTAACCATAGCTCACATCAAATTAAAGAAAAAATTAAGTTATTTTTAAAATATAACCTATAAAAATAATAATAAATATTAACGATGTTTAACGAAACTTGTTATATTGTAGTATGATTTGAGTTTCTAACTTTGGAAGTCAAAAATTTTAGTTTCATTTTATTTTTTAGTTAGGAAAGCATATTACTTGGCTATCAAATTGAAACCCTCTTAATCTAAGAGGCGGTGGAATCTTAGCCACATAATAGCATAAGTTCATATTTTTGTATATCCCATAGTTTTATAGAATTAAAAAATTACATAAAAAGTGTAATAATAATATAATATTATATATATTACTTTATATACATAATTTTTTTATGCAAAAATTTATAATCGTAATATTATTATTGATTGAAAACATGAAGTTGTTTGATTCGATTGAAGAATTAAATAATTAAATGTTAAAAATGGGAGAATGGGTTTGAAATCCAAGGTCTTGGTACGGAGTTGAAATTAATAATTTGTTTATTGGGTTGGAGTGAGGATATACATTATTATGTTGGCGGTGCTGTTGGTGTTGCATCTAAGACTTTGGTTTTTTCCTTAATTTGTTTTTTTTTATTAATTATTTCGAAAAGAAAGAAAGAGATCGATGCTCTAAATGCAGGAGAGTATAATTGTCTTGCAACTAAAAGTGGTAGCATGTTCACTAATTTATGGTAAAGGAAGGTACAAAAAGGTAAAATATAATTTCATTTTAGTTACAAAATATTTGATAAGGAAATTATATCTTATCTTCTCAAACCAATTTAAAAGATAAAAATTGTTTTTAGCGTTAAAAGAAAACCCTTTACTTGCTAAGAAGGTGAACGTAGTTTTGAAATTACATTTATACAAAGTAAGTACGTAATTTATGAAATGAGATACGATATAGATACCAATGTAAATTGTAAAATAAATTATTTATGAACTTTTGTTTAGGGTTTTGTATGATTTATAATTTATAATTTCTTGGGATGCGGTAAACAAAACTTACGTGGTTTCCAATGGCATTCGTCTGCTACTGGGAGACTGATTATTATTATTATTTTTACTACTTTTTAATTTTTTAAGTTGTAGAAACAATGGGCATTTTGGTATGAATAGAAGAGAGAATCTATGTGCTTGCTTGATGAGTGCTCGAGGAGAAATGAAAGTGGAAATGGAATTGGAATTGGACTCTGAACCTCTCTCATTCTAAAGTCACATGCAATGTTTCTTTCTTGGGTATTGCTTTGTTATGTTAATTTCTTCACCTTTGTCAGTACTAGCTAGTACACTAGATCGATCGTATACATGACCTGATATATATATATATATATATTCTTCTTCCTTGCCCTTTTAATTTTTATTTTAAGCGGGTGTCCTTTTATTAAATGAAGAATATTTATCTATCTATATATTAAATGATTGAAAATAACATAAAGAAAACAAAATCTAATTCGCTAGCTAGCTAGCACATTACTTTTAACAACAATTAATTGTGATCTCTGCCTAATATGCTCAAAGTAAAACATTGGACAATCATATATCTCTTAATCGTCAAAAATAAGACTCGAGTTTGATTTAGACAGATCTTGATCGATGAACCTAAATTATTGAGTATAAGAATTTAAAAGAAAATGATTTAACGAGCTTACCGAAAGCAAAATTTAGAATGGACTAACCCATAAGTAAATGGAAAACTGGGAAACGTGGAAGAAAGTTATATATATAACAATTAACTCGGAAGTGTTGTTTGAAAATGTTTTTAATCAAAAAACTTAAAAAAAAAAAAATTATCAGAATACTTACAAATGGCACGTAAAATAAATATTTCATAATATAGGAAATTAAGCATAGCACATGCATGCTGGATCGAGACACATATTTCTTATCAAAATTCATTGGCTCTCCAGGATCAAGCTCCAGGTTCTTTGAAACTGCTCTTAATTTGTTTGCTTTTCGTATGTATGTATGTATGGCTGTGGGCTCAAATTTTGCGAATAATTGACGCAAGGTCCCTTCTAACAATTCAAAAAATTTCTTACCTTTTCTAGCCTTTTTTTTTCTTTCCATTTCTGGGGGTCTCGTTTTCTTAGCATTAAAAAGGAAGAAAGGCCATCCCAATACCTTCAAAAGTACCGTGTCCTTTTGTATCAATTTGTAGCAAAATTTTGAGTGCATGCATGCATGAGAATTATGAATATATAGTTTTCATCACCCAAGAAAGAGAAACCTAATTAGAGGATACACAATTAATATACAGTGCACATGCAATGTTTTATTGCAACATATATATATATATATATATTATCCAAATTGGAAATGAATACTGAATCCCATACCATTTCTCGATAAATCTAGAAAAATAAAATAAAAATTATTGGCCATAAGAGTTTGTGCATGCGACATGGGTTCTGTATAAACTAAAAGAGATTAGGTTTTTCTCAATTTTTTTTTTTCTGAAGAACTACAAGAAGAGAACAAATTTGACCAAATTATAGGCCATAAGAGTTTGTGTATGCGACATGGGTTCTACCATTTTTTTTTTTGTTATGATTATTTGGATTGCCTTGGATATATGTAGAAGTTGATTTTTTGATGCATCTAACTAGTTCCCCGAAAGCTAACATATGAACAAATTAATTTTTATTATTTTGTTCTACTTAATTACGTTCAAAGGTTGACTCCTTTTGTTCTTTTTTTTTTTTAATTCAATTCTAATATGTTTTATTACATTTATATTTATTTGATTCTTTACGTAATAAGTCTTTTCACGATACATCAAGTTTAAAACATATGATTTTATTATATTTTTTATCAAACACATGAAATTCGACCTTTCTCGTCACATAATATGTTATATCTAAGATTTATTATCGCGGTCAAACTCTTTGAAATTTGAAAACAATAAAATTAAAAAAAAAAGGATTTCAATAGAATAGATTTAACAAAATTATCTGATATTTCTATATATATATATGTAAAAGTATTATTATATTGGGTCAAAATTTACATATTTTGATCGAAGATTATTATATCCTAAAGATTTTATTTGATAAATATATTCAAAACCTACTACATAAATTTACAATTTTTTTTTTGTCGATTGCTTGGTCATGTACATAACACTAGTCCACAACTTGATATTATTATTTTATTTCTCAATTGTAACTACAACTTAGTTTTTTTCATCATTAATGGGTAAAAAGGCCAAAAAGATTCTTCGTTTGCAAACGTGGCTGCTAATAAGAGGTCAGAATTTAAAGATGAATGCCACGTCAAACGTACCGAAATTCTCGGCGGCTCTAAGGGTAATTATTCTCTCCTGCTTAGTTTACGTGACACTCCAACCAATCGAAACAAAATATATTATTATCATTATTTTCAAATTAAAAAATATATATTTTTAACTAATTAAGTTGCTAACAAATCTATCCATTGCTTCATTGAAACACGAAAGCATGAACCTGGCGTGCGATTATGTTATAGATTTATTGAATCATATAGCGCTTCTTTATTTGTGGTCCCAGTGGAATAAATCCAACGGTTTGAATTAAGAACCAGACAGTGATGATCAAACTCTTAGACATTTGATGTAAGATGAATCCGACGTGGGGCCGACTTAGTCATATATGTAAACTCCTTTTTTTAAAAAATGCGATTGCCCAATTATCAACGGCTGTTAAAAACACTTTTATCGAACGCGCATGTGATTAGATAATGAAGATTAGTTGAAGAGCAAATCGGATTTAGAAAAAAATTGTGGGGGCCATTTAGTAGAATTATAGTTGACCTCGGCAGTTGATCATAATTTATTTTTTCTTTTAGATGTCTTATATCTATACTTTTCGGTTGGGATTATGAATAATGTTTTGTCGGTAAAAACGTTCAAAATATAATTAAAATAATTAATTTTTTGTTCATAAATTTATTAAATAAAAATTAAAATAGAACATATTAGTTTTAACAATTTTAAGAAATACTCACAAATGTGTCTAATAGAAAATCCAAAAAATTATTATTATGTTATTCATTTAACAGTATATTATATATATTTATCGTATTACCTTGATTTTCATTCTAACAAATGCTTGTAATCAACCAATCGTGACGATTTAGAATACTTTTAAAAATGTTAAAATTTATCAATTTAATAAATGAACTAAATTTGAAGCAAAATTTTTTTAATTCAATTAAAATAATAAGATAACTCGCGAATATAATTCAATTCAAACATAGAATTATTATAAAATTAATGAGATTTTTTGATGAAATAAAGTTTGTTTACGACAAAATTTTTGAAGAGGTTGGTTACGATAAACATTGCCCAACTAACGAAATTGAAATGACATGTTATAAAGATGTCATATTTATATTGAAGAACACAAGTTGGCAATAGAACCCACTTTTGATTTCCAAAATTATGCCATTATTGTTGAGCAATTAACATCATGAAAAACACTTTATTTAGATTAAATGTCTGATACGCCAAACGTGAGGGTTGCAAACATCGCTATTTCCGGGAAAGTAGGAGAGAAAATAATAATGCAGGAGGAAATGAGATAGAAAACAATCCACGTATGCCGCATTGCTACAAATATTAAGAAAGAACCGGTAGCTTTGCAGAAATTAAAGTTGATGTGATGTGATACAAATTGAACAGAGCAGCAGCAGCTTGCTCTTGTCTCCCTCCACTCCCTCCACTAAGTGGTATTTTTGTTTTTTTCATTTTATTACTTGCTTTGCTACATGCGTTGCATGTAGAACGAAAACATCTATTTCCAAGTTGCTCAGAGAATCAGAATCATATGCTTTCAGTACTAACTCCTGCTGTGTAATAATTTCACATTCTTCATAATTTGTTCTTCTTCTCATGCTTATCTATCCATGTTGCCGACTTTTAAGGTACTGGGGCCGTCTTACATATATTTATATATAATATGTGTGCACGTTTGTGGCATGTAAAAGATCAGAGCATTAATTAACTAAGATCCTAAAAGAGATTTTTGTTCTTATATAATGGGAAATATTCTTCGTTTAAGATACTAATGGGGAATTAATTAGGTTTCTTTTTGACCAATTTTCGTTATTTTAAATCTGATTTCATCACTAAAAACAACTTTTAACTACTGTTAAGTATACATCTGATAGATTTCAGATTCTTTTTTTATATCAGTATATCTTAACTTAAAAAAATGCTTCACACTTTTTTTAAATTAATTTGTGATCAAAATTTATTTTTAAAAATTCGTTCAATAGAGTCATATTGCTTATTTTGTATTATTTCATTACTTAGACGAAATAATATATATTACTATTTCTACTAGAAAATAGAATTCCTCCTTAACATAAAGAGTTGGTAAAACGAACCAGAATTTGTCATTTCAGTCCAACCCATCCAGTTCGATTCATCCAATTTTTGGGCCTGGCTTCATTTTGATTATTAACGAGCCCATACGTGAGCCTTTGGTACGAGACGTTGGACAGCGAACGCAGCCCAAAATAGGAAACAAAAATATAATAAATAAATAAAATGTTTGAAAACCTATTTTGTTAAAATCTTTCTTTTATTAATTTTATTATACACTATAAAATATCACCTTTGTTTCAATTAGAATTCTCTCCCTTCTTTTTATGAAAGCAACTTATATAAAACAACGTTGAGTAACATACACATATAAGTTCGCTGTATAAATTTATTTATATATCTTCAGATGATAATGATATTTATGTGTAAAATAATATAAATATATTATTCATTAATTAAAAAAAGTCAAATGAGCACGTGCTTGAGATTTTTTTAATTATTAAATGATTAAATCAACATTTATCCTTAAGGAAGAAAGATTAATTGCTCCTTAACCAACACAAGTCATAGCCAAAAAAAGAAAAAAAATCATTTAAACTCGTATCACATTGTAATTTTTAAATGGGAAAATCTCCTTTCCTTTGAACTGCTCTTCATCTCCATTAAAAACCAATGAATACAATCCCACATGAATCTCGAGGCGTCCATCAATATCATCACCCCCCTTGATCAAAGACGATCATTAAAAAATGTCGAGAATTTCGAGAATTGAACGGTTGCAGAGGGGACAACCGCCTCGATTCAACAACATTTCTCTGGAACACACCCTACAAAAAGTGTGCCCACATGGGATAAATGCTGCACCCTTCTTTCTTCCCATGCACACGCAACACACAGAATCACTCCCCATTTCTCCTCCTCCTCCTCCTCCTCCTCCCGCTTTCTCCTCCCCATCACAGCCGTCCGTTTCCACCAACAGTCTCATCAGCGACACCCTTAACGGCGTTCCCGGTGCTGTCCCCCCTGGACCCACATTATTATTTGTATGACTAATGCCAGTTGTGGGACTCGCCAAGTTAGTTCCGTCAGCTGCCCGGAGATGTCGCTCTGCTGCCAAAGCAGCCGCCAGATTCATTCCACCCGAATTTAACGCCCGGCCCACGCAATTTGGACCGGATACATTTTCGGACCGGCCCGGTCCAGCGCTTATTTCCCGTTCTTGACTGTGATCTTGTTGCTCCTGTTGGCCTTCTTGTCGTTGTTCTTCAACTTCGCTGTCGCTTAAGTTAATTGTGTTTGGTCTGAAACCCCAGGCAGGCCCACAACATCCGATGCCTTTTATTCCTAGCCGGTCTTTTAGACTTCTTCTTCTCCTTCCGATTCCATCAACGCCGTCCATTTTCTCCCGCAGCAAAGCCAGGATCGTTTTCGTCTGCGATTCCTGCAATATTACGCTGAGTTGACTCATTTTCACACATACCCAGAACGCAAATACAGCTTACAACACTAAAAGAAAACACAAATACGATATAAAAAGAAGTAAAGAACTCGAGAAATTAAAACTATTTTCGGATATATTAAAAACGACATACAGTTTTGTATTGGATCAGCATGCAGAAGGCTTAATTAGAGTATCCATGGAAGTCTCGTGAGTTTGTTCAAGAATTGAAATTAAAACCCCACCTCTTGTTTAGCTCCTTGAAATGAAAACGACAATACTAAATTGCTCATTAATAAGTGAAGAAGAAGAGAATCCAAAGAATGAACGAAAGATTAATGCTCAGTTGGAAAGATGACAATAAATAATGAGATAGTAAGGTCGTAGCCAGCTATTTGGAGAAGCAAACGAAGACAAAATAGAAGGAAAAGAAGAGAACCAAAAACAAAAAAGGAAGAGGAAGAAGAAGTGCTTTACAGGGTTGCTTCTTGTTGCTGTTGCTGTTGCTTTTGTTATCGGAGTTGGGGTAACAACATCAGGAAGCACACTAGTTTGTTAACTATAGTTTAATACTTATTTTAGTAGGCTGCTGGTAAGCATGAGTTTTTGTAATTTTGTACACAATGGTCGCCGGACAAAAATGGAGTCAAAAACCATTCAAGCCGGCGCATGTACCGAGGGCTTGCCAAGTGGCGGCAGTTGTCTCTTGCCATCGCTAGCTGCGACTAAAAAAGAAAAAGAATCCTCACAAACGTCCTAGCTTTTCTTTACATCCACACACATACACAAATGATTACGTTAGAAATTTAGTTTGACACCGCCTGCATGTTTGCAAGTAAGTCTCCTACACCCATATCAAACTCAAAACTATTGATATTATATTAAACAGTTTAATAGCTTTCCTTAATATTATAAATCTATTATAAATTTACTAATATTTAACTAAGTACGCACTGATACTTAATCAAAAATCATACTGAAACCTTTAATCAATAGACAATCTGCAGTTGAAGTTTACTCAACGTTCAGAGAGACTATTAAAGATCTCATGAAACTCTTACTAAAACTTTTATTAAAAAGATAATATGTAGTTATACTTGTAATTATAGCGCATTTGCTATTTAATTAGAGATCTTATTGAAACTTTTAATAAAAAAATAATCTGTAGTTGTAGTGTACTCAATGTCTAAAGAGATTATCAAAGATCTTACTAAAATTTTTATTAGAAAAATAATTTGCGGTTGTACTTGTAGTTGTAGCACACCCAATGTTCAAAGAAACTGCCAGAGATCTTACTGAAATTTTTACTAAAAAGATAATTTGTAGTTGTAGTGCATCCAACATCCAAAGAAACTGTCTTTAGAAGAGTAAGAATTGTTACCCAATGATCTCTGAGAATAAACCACATAATATGTATGGAAAACTCTATAAAAATATTAATAGGGTTCAAACGCATTCTTTTCTTGTTTCTACCCATTTAGGCTGAATCTGAATTATAATAATTTAGTAACTTTGATTGAAAGAAAATTTGTATTTAATTCAGTGACTTTTTACTATTCAAGAAGTTAAAAATTTTAAAAGATTTAGATCTAAATTAAGTCAAATTTTATCGCTGCTTGAGAAAAATCTGTCACTTTTAACATTGGCGCAAACAGAAAAAATTTGAGGATATGATTATGAAATTTTTGGTTCGAAATGAAGAAGAAGAAGAAGAGTAGATCTTCTACATGAAGTGAGCCGAATTAATTACATGCATGCAGATGCGGTAGTAATCATTAAGAAGGAAGAATTGTTCTTTCAAATAGACTTTTAGTTTAATCTTTTAGGTGAATTCAAACCCTAATTAAGTAGGTGTAGCGTCAAATCATAATCAGTCATAGTTTAGTTGATTAATACAAACTCTAAGACATCTCGTAGTTCATTTTTATTAAAAATTTTTTGTAAATATGTAGAGTTTGGATCAATGATTGGTCTAAACAGTCGAATAAATTATCAGACATCTAACATGGACACCACCATAATATTATTAATTATAAGGAAATCCTCACATTCTCTCAAAACCAAAAGGCTCTTCAGCGTGCTTCATTTTTTAAAGACACTGGATAGTTTATTATATTAATATTTGAGTCTTTAATCTAATTTTATATATTTATAAATAAGATCCAAAGCATCATTTATATGTTTTTATTAAATAATTTTTAAATGCAATTAAAAATATATAGGTTCTATCTCCCCTCCGAGTTGGGTAGTGATCACTTCTCAACAGCAATATATTACTAAAGCTTGAGTTGTAGGATGGGTTTTAATTTTTTCATATTTTGTTAATAAACTTCTTCTCTTATTTGGAAGTAGGATGCATCCAAATTTGAATAATGGAGTTCTCTTAATTTGTTAAATTACATATTTGCAATGTGATAATCAGAATTTGAATTAATTAGAAGAATTTAGTTTTCTTTAATAGGAATTATTAGTTATTCGTTATCGTTAACAACTTATTTGATATAAAAAAATTACGGTTTTATTTTTAAAAGTAATAAAATTCAGTAACCTAATTTTATTATCTCAAATTTTAACACTGTGTATGGTATATCCTCAGAGTTTTATAGACTTGTAAGCTTTGTAAACTCCATGATCTCATCAGCTCTTTCTTTCGTTTCTTGTTCTTTCTTGTCTGTTAATATCTCAATTATTCCTTGTTTTTAAGACTTGTCATTTTTGTCATTCTTTTAAAAAACCCCGTTTTTTGTTTCCTAGAAGAAATATTTTATCCGAGGACCTAAAACTAAAAAATAAAGACAACAATAATAATAAAATATGCCTCCTGTCTAACAAATTATGAACAATAATTACTTATGAAAAATAATATTGTGGCACATTGCATTTCTAGCTCTTACTGAATATATGTCATTGCATTATTTTTATGGGCCCCTATTCTCGTGCTAATCAAATTTGGACGGCATTAAATTTTATATGTAGCAAAGCTATATATGATAGTTACTTAGTTTTGTTTGTATTTGAGATATTGTGATTTTTAACGTCTAATTATTGTGAATTGAAATATTATTGATCAATAAATGTGAATGAATATTTTATCAAACACTTTAATTATTGTACTTTTATAATAAAATAGAGTTATAAACCTTCAAGTAATCAATATTTTTAAGAAAAAAGGATTGATAACTAGCCTCTAGTTTTCAATTTTGGACGAACGTCATCTTAATCTTATGAAAAATGAATTGAAACATAATTAAAAAGGAAAATTTGCAGACTGAAAATAACATAAGATATGAAATAGAGTAGTACTCTTGCAAGGAAAAATGAAGGTGGTGGGGGTTTGTTGAGGGCCAGAAGAAATAGTAAAATGTTAAACAGATGTTACGGGTTATAATTGAGGGTTATACTTATGTTGGGCCAACCCCTGATCCACCATTGGCCCACAATACGGTCATTATTTGATCATCGAAGGCCCAATTCCCAAGCGCATATCAAAGAAGCGATCAACAACATGTCGATATGTTTTTTTTTAAGAAACGGCGTATCGTCTACCGCAACAGAGAAAAGACGGTCTGTCGTACTCATAAAAACAAAAGCTCACGCGTAATTGTCTACGGATTAAAAATAATATAATTAATTAAATATCATGACAATTGATAGGAAAATAAATTAATATTTATTATACAATTTAAAATAAAAAAATACAACGGTTTCAAACATGCACCATGTTGTTGCGTTGTATAGCCAAACAATAGGCTACGGCGCTACGCTTCTGGAGATATTATTTTGTGGAAAGGGTGGAAAGCCAAAATGGTGGGCAAACGCGACAGAAGCTTCTAGAATTCAATACCACACCAAAAAAATGTGATCACCAATTTCAGTTTCAATACCCAATTTTGCCTCAAATCACATGACCTTGTTTTTGTCTAATTTATTTTCTTCCGATATTCCAACTTAGTACACTTAAGTTCTTGTCCACGTGTTAAAAACCCATTGAATGTCCACGTGTCCTACCGATATTTGTGCAATGCAATCCCCAAATCCTATATTACCCTCGCGATCACAGTAACGTATAGCTTTAAATACAAGGACAAACTCGTCTCTTAATGGGTTAAGATTTTCGGACAGCACAGCTTTTGTTGTTGCGCGGCGTTTTGAACATAAAACTGACTCGTTTCTCTGTTTTCTTGTTCAGCTAAGTCTTGTGTGTTCTGTTTTCTCTTTCAGAGTTCGCGTTTTCGAAAGCTAATGGCTTCGGTTTCTCCAGTTAACCAATTTCCATGCAAGACTATTTCACAAATCCCGTTACACAGTCGATTTACTACAAGACCTTCCATTCTTCCTCTGAATTCGGTGAAAATTCCTCAGAAGGTTACTAAGAAATCGCTGAGTTCAATCCTGGAATTCACTCGGTCCCGGCCTGTGTTTTTGGCTCGGGCTGCTGACGATGATGAGTGGGGCCCTGATAAGGAGGACAATGGTGTATCTGGTGTCTCTGGTGTCTCCGGTGTCGCTGGTGCCGCCTCTGTGGCGGTTGCGGAGGAGGCGGAGAAGCCCAAGGAAGTGACCGAGATTGATAATTTGAAGAAAGCGTTGGTGGATTCGTTTTATGGGACCGATCGTGGATTGAGTGCGACGAGTGAGACGAGAGCAGAGGTCGTTGAGCTTATTACACAGCTTGAGGCCAAGAATCCGACGGCGGCGCCAACTGAAGCTTTGACTCTGCTTAATGGCAAATGGATTCTTGCGTAAGTTTTCGCCTTTTTTTTTTCCCCTAGTTATTGTTTGGTTAATTAGAAAATTTGGGGAAAGGAAAAAAAAAAAATTGGAAGTCTCTGAATTTGGGTATTTAAGTGTTACTTTGTACTTGATCAAAATTGGGATTTTGGTCGATTGGAGTTTATATAATTAATTGACTTAGTTGAGCTGAATTTTGTGATGTTGGAAATGAAAACAATAGAGTAGTTTTACTTTATTGGTTTATTTTATTTCCATTTGCATTGGTTTCCATGGTAACAAACAAAGGATCATTTTTTTTCTTTTTCTTTTTTTGAAAATGAAATTAAAATTAGTACTTTATTTGATCTTGCTCATAATAGTTATATCTTATATCTAAGACAGTGAAATCAATTATTAGAAACCTTTATTTCATTAATGAATGAATACCCAGACAAGACTTTTCCCTTTATGCCCTGAGTAGAGTTTTACTTAGGCTTGGTTGATTTTACCTTTGTGAAGTTGTAGGTAAACCATTTAGATTAAATTTGTAATCAACTTAAGAATCCTGCATTTTCGTGTTGAAATTATTGTGACTGCTTTGAAACTTGTGTGATGCCCTTGCTAATATCGAATGGCCACTGAAATTGCAGCTGGGTTTATGTTCTATAAAGTTGAATTCATGTAAGTATTGACTTGAAAATTATGAGCGGCAATGTAGGTACACATCTTTTTCAGGCTTGTTCCCATTATTGTCGAGGGGTACATTGCCATTGGCAAGGGTCGAGGAGATTTCACAGACAATTGACTCTGAGAACTTCACGGTCCAGAATTCTATCCGGTTCGCTGGGCCATTTTCTACAACTTCCATTACCACCAACGCTAAGTTTGAAGTCCGGAGTCCCAAACGTGTGCAGGTTCGTTTTTGCCATAACATTTTTTAATGTCCTGTTTAACTTTCTAATAAATTATATAGTTAATTACTCGTGAGCATTGGAAATTGACAATGTGTAACCCCTTTAGTTGGCACGCTTTTGCAGCTTTGAAATTAGGGCTACTGTAGGATGGGATCACTAGGTTTAAATAATTTAACTACTGTGCTTCCACTCTTAATTAGAGAAACATAGGCTAATATTGTGAAAGAGAAAGGTAGTCTATGATTCTAACTAAATGCCTTCGAAGGTCAAATTTCTGTTTACTAACAAAAATAAGATCTGTAGCTCTGGAGTCATCTCTAAACTGCATTTTTCATCTTGCCTTCACTCTTCAGATCAAGTTTGAAGAAGGCATTATCGGCACCCCTCAGATAACCGACTCAATTGTGTTACCAGAAAATGTCGAGTTCTTGGGGCAGAAGATTGATCTCACACCCTTCAAAGGCCTACTTACTTCAGTCCAAGACACAGCTTCATCTGTTGCAAAGACCATTTCTAGCCAACCACCATTGAAATTCCCAATCACAAACAGCAATGCTCAATCGTGGTTGCTAACCACATACCTCGATGAAGATCTTCGGATTTCACGGGGAGATGCTGGTGGCGTCTTTGTTCTCATCAAGGAAGGAAGCTCCCTCTTGACCCCATGAATAAGCCTGCAAATATGAATCCCTCCCCTCTGCTTCTTATTACATAAAGACTTCAATATTTTACTGCTTTTATAAGTAAAATGGCTTTATATATATGTGATAATAACGAGTGTATGAACATGTGATCAGAGATTGTAATCACTATGATGTTGTTAGATAATGCCGAACAGAGTGCAAATTTAAAGCTGGTGCAGATAACAAAAGTTTTTCAAGAAAGAAATGAGGATTTTTTTTTAATTTGGAGAACCAAAAAGGCAAATTAAGTAGTAATAAGAATATTAATTAGAGATTATAAATATTATAATCTCAATGATATAAGTGGATGATTTGCTGGGAGAGGTGAGATTTTTTTAAACGATAAATTATGAATTTAATAAAATATCTTGTTATCATCGGTAAGGTTATCAAACCTGAATAATATTCTTCTTTTACTTTTTATTAGAACTTTACTAAATCAAATGAAAATGTGTATGGTATGTATAAAATAAAAGCTGCCCTTTCTTACTTGAATGTACCTGTAGAGAGTTAGCGCTAAATGCTAGTGCTTTGGGAAATAAATCCAAATTCAAACCTATAACAAATAATTGCTGCAATTTAAGTATACCTACAGAGTGTTTTGCACTTGGGCACTTTAATAATCTTTAAATTAATGCAGGATTCTCTGAATTAAAAGGACCCGTACTCAATGGGTCTTTTCTACGTTGCATGATTAACAATTACCTTAAATAAAATATTATAATAAATTATTTTTATTTCATCAAAATAATTTATTTTATCATTATTATCATTATTTATAAAATAATTGACCGCCGACCGCTGTTCGTTGACCGCCGACCGCTAATTGCGTCTACCAGGCACAGGAATTTAATTGGGTCACTATGAATATTTTTGGGATCTTCATTAACTCAACTACTCGTTTATACGCGTATTATCATCGTTAAAGCCGTCATTTTTATGGCAAATGAAAATATTTGATAGTGGATTAAACACAGGCAGTATGTGCTGTCAGACACACCCTTAATATTATGACAAATTAACATGATTTTTCTAAATTTTCAAATATTAGATCTTTTCTTTGTGAGTTAATGATCATAAAATAATTATGATAAATTTGTTTTTATATTAAATAGAAAACATTTAGAGTTTAAAGTAGCTAGTGGTTGATATTAAAATTTATGATTTCGATATTTTATGATAAAAATTAATGTTTTTTATTAAAAAATTTTTTTTTTTTTTTTTTAAAAAAATTTTTATTTTTATTTTTTTATTTTATTTTATGAATTAAATGCGATATATTTATATATATAAATATTAATTTTCTTATTTTAATAGTATTAAGAATTTTAAGTTGATTTTCCATCATTTGATGAATAATGATTTCGTAATAATGATCGAACTTTATCGAATAGAGAGTTCTTATAGATTTAGTGTTTGCTCAGACCGTAATTAACCTATATTTGATCAAGTAAATTCCTTCCCTCGGCAGCTGACCAAACATGAATTGATCAGGACCTGTCCCTGGTTGACTAAGCAAACCCCATCCATACTAAACTGCTATTTGGACTCATTGGCATGCAACCTATCAATCTCTTCGGCTTCGAGCCATTTTTCCAAACAATAGTTATTCGTTAAATGAACGTGAAAATTAATATTATTTTATTTATTAAGGTTCCGTTGTCTTTAACAGTAATTTATATAGAGGATAATTTTGTAATAAAATATTTTTTTAAAATAAAAATGTAGAGCAAATTTCATGGTGTACGTAGATAAACCCACTATTAACCGATACATTATTTCAACAGATCTCTTTCTCTTTCTCTTTCTGTTTCGACTTGATATGGTTAAGCAAAGCGTTTTGCTTTATCTTTTTCTGTTTCCCCTCATGGAAGAATAAATAGTAGAGCTTTGCTTTATGTTTTTCTGTTTCCCCTTATGGAAAGAATAAATAACAGAGTACTGGAAAGGAGAACAAACCATCCAACCTACTGTTACAACGCATTAAATAAATTGAGAGCAATAATTAGAATCTGTGAACAAGGTTTCATTTAATTTATTTGTTTTCATTTAATTAACAGAAATACATTAATTCACAGACTTAATAAATTATTCCTAGATATGCAATTAAATTCTGAACAAAGATTAACGAATTCCAAATTAATTAGCATATATAATTTTATGTTAATCCTGCTAGCTGATGTTTTTTCTTTTATTTATTTTGTTAAGACAAAGAACAATCGCCTTCATTTTGCACGTACGCAGTGATTCTCAGAGACAATTAATAGGATATTGATGGTAATATCTTTGAACTTTATCTTTATTTCATTCTTATAATGATTGTGAGCTTTATTAATTTATTAAGCATAGTACCGATACCCACTTTTTAAAGGTTATAAAAGAAATATGCAATATCAACGGAAATATATCAAACAAGTACACTTAAGTCTGTGTGTCTACGTAAATATAAATACAGAGATATGGAGAGAGAATTACAGATTCAGATAGATTGTCGTTATAACGTTGAAAAACTGAGAGCTGCTTATGAAAGTGCCTTAATAAAGGACTGGAAAGGCTTCAAGGAATTCTATGGTAACTGTGGGCCGGAGAAATTGTTTTCTCCTCTGACGGTAAATGGAGACAACGCATTTCACTATGCAGGAGCCAGTACAGACCCCAAACTGGTCAAAGCTTTGCTTGACAAGTTACCAAATCCATCCGACAAATTTGCGGCCTTGACGACGCCTGATAATCATGGAAAAACTTCTCTCCACGAAGTGGCCATCACCAATTGTGTTAAGGCAGCCCAACACATGGTTGCTCTTGTCTTGGATCCAACGTCTTGGCCTGATAATAATTATGATGATGAAGAAGAAAAGAAGCTTTTGACCCGGAAGATCCGAAGAAATTGGTGAAAGATCCGATGAAACTTTTGATGCGTAACAAATTAGGGGAACCCCGCTGTACAGGGCTGCTGCACTTGGGAAGACCAAAATGGTGTAGTACTTGTTTAAAACTGCTGAACAGATAGATGCAAAACTCTTAACCCAGCACTTCCGAAGAAATGATGAAATCTCTACTCTTCACATTGCTGTCATCGGCCAGCACTTTGGCATTCTCTTATCTCTCTTCCTTTTTCTTATATAGTTGTTCATGTATTAATTATGATTATTTGATCTCTTTATATAATGCCGATTGTTGCACTAGAACTCTAGAAGTGTGTGTATATACGTGCATGATATATACATAGTTGTCATTGATTCTGTGTTGCTTTTGTATATAGAGATTCGGCGATTTGGTTACTGGAAGAGGAAGGAGAGTTTCTAGGCACAAAGGAAACTTATTATGATGGGGAAGAAAAACTTGCAAAGAAAGAGGAAAAAAATGGCATGACAAGTTTTAATTTACTAGCTTTAATGCCAACAGCTTTCAGGAGTTGGAGATCCATGAGCATATGGAAGAAATTCTTCTATTTTTGTACGCGACTTAATTAATTATAGCCTTCATAATGATAAATCTATTTTATAATACATACATACATACATACATACATACATACATACATACATACACACATACATACATACATATACATACATATATATATATATATATATAGACACACAAACACGCACACAAACACACAGGGGTGTGGAGAGATTAGTTTGCGCTACAAAAATATGTAATTTAATCAATTTCTATAAAATCTGGTACTTGGAATATATAGGTGATGGATATTTGATTGCGTTTCTTGGCGGTGATTCCAACAGTTGCGCTTGAAGAGGGCCACGAAGAAGAAGATAAGCTTCGACAGGTAATCTGGAGACTGGCAAGAGCATCCGCCAAGCAAAGAACCAGACAGGTAATCTGATATATATGCATGCATGGTAAAGTGTTTTGTTCTGTTTTTTTTTTTTTTTTTCCAAAAAGAGTGATCCTTAAGAGAGAACTCTTACAGAAATTTAATGAAAAGAAAGAAAAAGGTTAACAAGAACATCTAAAGATGAAAGGAAGTTACAAAAGAAACTGGAAAAACCATAAAGCATCCAAGCTAAAAGATTAGAAACTGCACCCAAATAACAAGTCTAAGAGGCCAGCAGCCGCAAATTAAGAAACGCAACTCCACAGCAGATAGACTGCACCAAGCGGCGGCAGCAAAACAAGCCATCAGCCATAGCAGCAATCAGCGGCAGTAGATGAATGCAGCTCAAAGCAGCAACTCTACGTACAGCAGAGCAAAACCAGCCCAGTAGCAAAAGAACTCCACTCAAAGCAACAGAAACTAAGGAGCTAGCTATATGTGACTAACTGCATGTTATATATACTTTCATGTGGTCGCTAGCATCATTATTCTTCAGACCGTATTATTCTAAAATTAATTAAGTCTGCCTGAGCTGACCATTTACACAAAATGTTGCAGCAACGTCAAAGATGTGGAGGGGCTTGATTCAAGGTTAGATCAAAATTTCGTTCTCTGAATTTTGTTGTTCGAATTGAACTTACTCTTCTGATATGAATTTTTGTTGGAGAAAAATCAAGTTAGTCATTTATATTATAATTAATTCTATTCAGTTTATCTTCTCACCTTTTTGTGCTGTTAATTATGCCCAGGATGTCCGAAGATTAGGAAAATCTGGAAGGAAAAACAAAAGCATGAATTAGCTCTTAGACTGACCAAGTTGCTGGTAGACCAAGACACTTCCTGGAAGGAAAGTTACCAAGCTGATACAGACGCCATAATTTCCTTAGGACTAGGCGAAGGAGAAACAAAACCTGAGGACAGCAAAGATCAGAAAGCTGCCTCAAAAACCTCAACGGAGAAATCAAACACATCAGAGATAACAAGTTCATCAACTGAAGTCAGCGAGAAAAAGAAAAAGAAGTTCAACTGAGGCGCCAACATTTATGGCAGCAAGCAATGGAATAATAGAGATTATTGACGCAATACTCGCTAAATATCCTCAGGCAGTCGATTACGTTAGTGACTATGGGCAAAATATGTTAAATGCAGCGGTGGTGTTTCGTCAAGAGATGATCTTCGAACGCATAATGAATATGGAAGAAGAGCAAGTGCAGAAATTGGCTGCAAGGATTGACAACTGTCTCAATACTTTATTGCACCATGTTGCAGACATGAAGTATTATCGAACAGGAACCCACTTCGGACCGGCTCTCGAATTGCAAGAAGAATTACATTGGTTCAAGGTCAGCGTTTCTAGCTAGTTTCTTTTTCCGTTTATTCTTTTAGAATTTTTAAGTATGAAAAAAATTTTAAAACTGCGTAGATGTTACGTAAGCGAAAAATATTATTTGATTCTGATCTTATCAAATTTTGTGCAGAAGGTAAAAGAAATGATACCGACCCATTATATCATGCACCGTAACAAAGACCAGAGGATAACTGCGGCGGACCTCTTCGATAAACAGCATGCAGAGCAACACAAGCATGCTCAGGAATGGATGAACGAGACCTCTGAGTCATGTTCCACCGTTTCGATTCTGGTCACCACTGAGGTATTTGCCGTTGCTTACACCGTGCCTGCCGGAAACAATGAACAAGATGTTCCGATTTTCCTTCACTCTCCACTCTTCTGGATTTTCACTATCATGGACGTTGTCTCCTTGATCACCTCCTTGTCCTCTGTTCTGATGTTCCAATCTATCCTGACGTCACCGTATAATTCGGAGGCTTTCCAGAAATCTCTTCCGAGAAAGTTGATGGTTGGCTTCTTTCTACTCTTCCTGTCCGTATTATTTTCCACGATTAACTTTCACGGCTGCACTGCTGCTCCTCATTCGTCTGAAGAGGCGATGGACTACCACTCTCCTTTACGCTGCCGCTTTCATTCCGGTCCTGCTATTTACTTTTATTCGGTTTCCTTTTTTTTTTTTTCCTGCACTCCTGAAGATTTTAATCAAAAAATTATCCAGAAAATTTAAGCGTACTCATACCAAGAAGAAGCCCAGATATTTAGAATAAGAACTAAAAAATAAGAGACAACGTAGTCAAGGGCGTAATATATGGATGCATTTTTCAAGTATGTTTGTTTTATGGTGCTTTATTTTCGGAGATAAATTAAGTATATATTTTAAAAAATAAATTATGAATGACGTTGTATTATCAAACCCGAATATTCTTCTTTGTTTTTCCGTAAACTGGAAGTACTTTACTATGTGTATGATTTGTATAATAAAAGACTGCTTATGAAATTTTAATTCCGATAGTACCACTCAATGTCAAATCCAAAAGCTATATATTTTTGCTTGTTATTATGAAATATTTCATTCTCTTCTTAGAAATATTTAAAGTGAAATGCACACGCTGCATTATCAATATGCTCATTCGACAAAATTTTAACAAACATACTTTTGTTTTGAAAATCAACCAATTAAATAATAATAGGTTTTTTTTTTCTTGTAAGAAACTTAAAAAAAAAGGGGCAAATGTAGAAAACAAGATTATACTTAGAAACACACTATAAGCTTTAACCCCTCGAAATAAGCATTGAGCAATTACAAGAAAAGAACAAAATAAAGGCTTGAAAATATTAAAAAGGAAAAAAACGTTAGAAAAAGAACCAAATCTATAATTTGGAACAATGTACATCAGTATCATGATAAACTAATTAAGAAAAACTTTCAAATGGCCATACGAGGATTGGACGATCAATTAAATTCACCATTTTTAGGCAAAGAATGGTCAAAGTTCTATATAGCCAAAACTTTGACAGTGGATTAAATACAGTACTGCCAAACGCATCCTAACTGTTTGGGCTTTTGGAAACACATTCAAATTCAAATCTCGCAGGTGGATTAAATATTATAGTATTTTGTTTTATTTTTGAACCTTACCCAATGAAAAAAATTTTATTAAATAAAAAAAATCTTTAACATAGCTTGACGATACAATCTTAGGTGGGATTGGTATATCAAGTCACTGCCGTGTCCATTTGATAAAATTCATTACACATAAAATGGTTTGATTAAATAATTCTATAAATTTTATTAATAAAGAGTGCATGTCATAACATTTGGGTCGAAATTTGGGATAAGAATTTAGGGTCACTAGCATTGTTCTTTTGCATTGCTTTTAACATTTTCTAGTCAATTATTCTTGATGAAAAAAAATTATTATTTCAATTTACAGATTCTTTGAAAAAATTCATTCAGAATTCATTCAAAAGTAAATGTGAATCGCGTTATTATCTATATCCATGCTCGGAGAAAACACCATACACTCTTTATTAATTAGTTCACTGTCCACCAATAACAGAATGTTTATGAATTAATAAAGATAAAATCATTTTTTCTTACGATCAATTAGTCTATATATAGAATTAGATGATCAAAGATCGAGTTTTACTTCAACAAAAATCTGTAACGAATGAATCTGTTAACATATATAGTTATTACGTGTTAACTTCGCAGTGTTTTTTAACGCAAGAAAGCAAAGAGTAATCACCTTTATTCTGCGTGTTGAAAATTGTTAACTACGCAAAGATCAATAACATAGACAAATAGAATATTTAAGGTAAGATAATTTTCCAAAACGGTAGGACCATTAACTTTTATCTGTATTTTATTCTTACAATGGTTGAGCTTTATTAATTTATTAAGCAAAGTAATGATACCTATGACCTTTTAAGGGTTATAAAAGAGAGCATGCAGTTGTCAGAAAATTAATTAACACTTCTAATTCTGCAATCAATACGTCCATATTAAGTGTGAGAGAAAAATGGCGAGAGAGTTGGAGATTCAGACAGATGAGCGATATCACGTTGAAAAAATGAGAGATGCTTATAGGGCGGCCATGCTACGTGAATGGCAAGGCTTCGAGGAATATTACCGTAGAGATCGGAATGCGTTCTTTAATCCTCTGACGGTGAATGCAGACAACGCATTTCACTTTGCAGCAGGCATTAAAAATCCTCAACTGATCAGAGCTTTGATTGACTTGTTGCCTAATCAATCAGAAAAATTTGCGGCCTTGACCACACCTGATGACCATGGAAACACTCCTCTTCACGAAGTTGCCACATCCAATTGTGTTGAGGCAGCTCAACACGTGGTTGCTATTCTCCTGGATCCAGGATCTGGGCCCGATAATGCAGAAGAAAAAAAACATTTGACTGCCATGGAATTTTTGGAAGAAAACAAGAAATTGCTGGACGACCCGAAGAAACTTTTGATGCGGAACAAATTGATGCAGAAACCCCGCTGTATAGGGCTGCTGCACTTGGGAAGAAGAAAATGATGATCTACTTGGCTACAACTGTTGAACAAATTGATCCGAACCTCTTACACCATCACTTCCGAAGAAATGATGAAATGTCCATTCTTCACATTGCTGTCATCGCCCATAAATTCGGTATTTATATTCTCTCATATCTCCGTTTCTTTTTTCCTTTTATATATATATATAATTCTCGTGTGATGACGTCCATAATTTTGTGTTGGTTTTATACAGATACTGCTATCTGGTTACTGAAAAAGGAAGAGTTTCTTGGGCCAAAGGAATATTATGCCGAAGGGGAAGTCAAACTTGCAAAAAGAGAGGAAAAAAATGGCATGACGAGTTTTAATTTACTAGCTTTAATGCCACTAGCTTTCAAGAGTGGGAGACCCATGAACAAATTTAGCAAATTGTTATATTCTGGTAAGTAACTAATTAGGTCGCAGACAAGTTTATCTAATTTAATATCGTATATATACACTCATATTTGTGGACATTTTCATTACAAAAATATGTGCATTTGTACAAAATTTAGGACTTCGAATATAAGTGATTAATTTGATTGTTTTTTTTTTTTTTTGGAGCATTCAGTTATTCCAACAGCTGCGCTCAAAGAGTATAAGGAAGAAATTAAGCTTCTATCAAGTCGGAGACAAGACTTGGAGACTGGCAAGAGTAAAAGTGACAACATTCTCCTAGCAAAAAACCTGACAAGTAATTTGATAATTGAAAGTGTTTTGTGAAGTTCAAAATAAAATGGTTAATTGATTACCATTCTACAGTAAATTGAAAAAGGAAACAAACTGTTAATTATATGAATTTTAATTTTATGTTAGCATAATTATTACTCTTCAGACTGTAATTCTTAAATTGTGCTTGATTAGCTAACCAATTTACACAATATGTTGCAGCAATTTCAAAGATGCAGATTCTAATGTGGTGGGGCGTGGTTAATGGTTTGGATCAAAATTTTATTCTTTGATATTTCTTGTTCGAATTTAGAGTCTCTTCTGATTTCTGAATATTTATACCATATACAAAATCCATAGATTCACTTTGTATTTCTGTCTATGCTCAGTGTTTCCCAGGCTTAAGAAAACCTATAAGCAAAAGCGAAAAAATGAATCAGCTGTTGAACTAGTCGAATTGCTGGTAGAACAAGACTCTTCTTGGAAGGAAAGTTACAAAACTGAAGTAGACGCCACAGTTTCCTTAGGACTAGGCAAAGGAGCAACTGGAGATAAACCAAAAACCCCAACTGACGAATCAAGTTCATCATCAGCTCAGGATAGCAAGAAAAAGAAGACAAAGAAAAGGAGTTCAACTGAGGCCCCATTACTGATGGCAGCAAGCAATGGAATCACAGAGATTTTGGAGACGATACTCTATAAATATCCTCAGGCAGTCGATTATCTTAGTGACTATGGGCAAAATGTGTTACATTCTGCAGTAATGTATCGTCAGAAAAAAATCTTCAATCGCCTATTGGAGTCGTTGGAAAAAAGGACAGTAAAAAAATTGGCTGCAAGGATTGACATAAATGGCAAAACTTTATTGCACCATGTTGGAGACATGAAGTATTATCGAGAAGGAACCCGTTATGGTCCTGCTCTCCACTTTCAGGAGGAGTTGCGATGGTTTAAGGTCAGCCTTAATTTCTGGTTTCTTTAATTTTTCGTTGATTTCTTTCTCAGAAATTAATTTTATAGCTTTATGATCGTCCCCATTAATGTGTTTTGATGAAATTATATAAGTTCATAAATTGTACAGAACGTAAAAGAAAAAATGCCGTCCCATTATACAATGCACCGGAATGAAAATGGCATAACTGCGGCAGATCTTTTCCAAGAACAGCATCAAAACCAATATGGAACTGCTCAACAATGGATGAAGGACACTGCTGAGTCGTGTTCCACCGTGTCGGTTCTTGTCGCCACAGTCGTCTTTGCTGCTGCTTACACCTTGCCAGGAGGCAATAATGATAATGGACTTCCGGTTTTCCTCCACTCTCCGCTATTCGTGGTTTTCACTATCATGGACGTTGTCTCCTTAATCACCTCCTTATGCTCTGTTGTGATGTTTCTCTCTATCCTCACGTCGCCATTTCAACAAGATGCTTTCCTCAAATCTCTTCCGAGGAAGCTGACGATTGGCTTCAGCTTACTATTCTTCTCTGTATCAAGCATGATAACTTTCACAGCCGCACTTCTGCTCATCGTTCGCTTGAAGGGGCGGTGGAGTACTACTCTCGTTTATGTTGCTGCTTTCATTCCAGTTTCACTTTTTGGACTGATGCAGTTTCATATGTATTCTCAAGTTCTGAAGGACATAATCAACAAAGTCAAGCCGGTGCTCATGAAGAAGAAGAAGCATAGATACTTAAATTATTCGAAAAAATAAGATCGAACTTTATATATTCATCTCAAATGTGTGCTATCAGTATTCTTAATTTTGAAGCATGTTTGCTTTGTCGTTTATGTGTTTTGCCGGTAAACATTAGGTATTTTGAATATAAATTATTATTTGTATGATCTTATTCTTATATTGTCAACTAAGTATTTTATTAATTGCATATTCTTGTTTTACTTTTGAGAAGTATTTTACTAACTGAAATGTGTGTATATTATAACATGTATATATAGAAAAATATTGTTTATAATTTCAAAAATACTGCTCAATATTAGATCTAAAAGTACATATTTTCTTCTTAAAAAAGACTTTAGGTGAGACATGCAAACCATTTTATTTATATGTTTATTCAATAAAATTTTAATCTATTCAGTTCTAATTTAAGATTTACCAAATAATTATAATAGCAATAGGAATAACAATAGAGAATATATAAAACATGTGACGCGATAATTTTATAAATAATTTATTAAAACTGTTTTATATATATCTAAGTTTTTTGATCTGTTGTAATTGACAATTTATTAAATTTAAGTCAGAGATGCGATATGTATATAAAGAAAAATTTTCATAAATAGAAGAAATACTATATTTCTACTCTTATTATGGAAGATTTACAAGTTTTCATTGATATAAAAGAATTAAAGATTAAAAATAATGATTCAAAATAGTAACATAAATTCAAAATTGATTTATAAATGTTGATTTAGAGTAGATTATGATTGTAATTTATATTTTGAATTATATAAGTTTCTATCATTTTTACCTAAACTATACAAGTTTTAACATTATATTTTCCAATCGTAGGATTATCCTATTCTATTTCGTCATCCATAAGCCTGTTTAGATGCCCTAAGATGTCGGTTGACTTCAAAAATGAAAGCAGCAAAATTCAGATTTATGGTGTGAGTTTATTACACCCTACAATCTACTCTTAACTCTATTACACCTTTGTGAATGTCTAGTACTCTTTAATTAAATATTTTTTAATATGTACCATAAAAAATTCATCATATCTAAATATATTTTTTTTTAAAATAATTAATCGGAGAAATTTATAAAGTATGAATAAAAAAAATTTAAAATAAGCATAAATCATGTATCGTGTTCCATTTTCAAATCGTAAACTTTCTTGTAATCGTCCAATATTTCTGTGTTGATGATGGAAATTAATATATGGTAGTTTGTGCTGGCTCCAGCTCTGACTCAGCGTCTTCGTCCAAACATAATTTCACCATCTTGTCTTCAACATGCATTGATGAACCTGCAATCATCTTATCACATCAATATTACAGAAAATAAAAAACCTCTTTTTGTCCATTTAAATTTTCCTAAACATGATTTCTTCTTTTACAAAATGTGAAATAATTAGGAAAATTTTTCAAATAACCCAAAGCTTTAGGGTGAAAAACATATGCCCTTACCAACCATAATTGTTGTAATTTTATATAGTTATTAACATTTATTATAATTTTATTTATTTCAAGTTATATTTTATTTCTTTTGATACTTTAAATACTTTTATTTTTTAATTTATCTCGGAAACATGATTATTATTTTGAATATGTAAAATTTGTTTTGAGTACGAACAACAATATATTTGAAACAGTGGATTGTTTCGTACTTAAGACTACAATTAGAATTTTTTTAGTGAAAAACTCTAAATTCTAGTTAGTTATAATTTATAAAACAAAAATTAAGGTTAGTATTTCTATCTCTTTGAGAAATATATGTATCAAGTACTTTTTTAATTCAAAATATATATATCAAGTACTTTTTTAAAAAATAAAATAAACTAAAATCTTTTATCCTAATTTGATACATGAAATTGTTATGGTTAAACTAATTAATAAGACACTAGTTAAAATATTTTTTTCAAAAATAACAATCTAAACCTTTTAACTGAAATTAATAATAGTTTAATAGTTAAGAGATTTAGCTAAAATAAAGAAATATATTTTTAAATATAAAAGTAATAGTATGGAAATAACAACTATATTCTTAAGATGAGTTACAAAACAAAATTATTTGAAGTATTAAAAGAAATATAATACAAGTTGAAATAAATTTTGGGTATGCTTTTTCTCTCATTAATAGAAAAATACACTAATATTAATAACTGTCTTAATTCATAGTTTCGTAGTTGTTATCAATGGTAAGGGTACATGTTTTGATTCAGGGGTATTTTTATCCATTCAAATTAGTTTTTGGTTAATCCGGCAAGAAAGTTTTAAATATGAATATTTACATAAATTAAGCTCAAATTAGATTTATTTTGAAAAATTTTCTCTCATATGAAAAATTTTAAAATTAGGATTTACTCTGGACACCATTATAGATATTTAAATAATCTTTAATTAAATTGTTTTAATTGTATATCTTAATTTTAATCATGCTATATAATTTTCCAAAAAAAAAAGAGTTTTTTTTCATTTGAATCTTCTCAAATATTGATTTCTTTTCTCATGAATTAATGG
Organism: Azadirachta indica; assembly: GCA_022749755.1. Lineage (NCBI taxonomy): Eukaryota > Viridiplantae > Streptophyta > Magnoliopsida > Sapindales > Meliaceae > Azadirachta > Azadirachta indica. The sequence goes on along the minus strand of CM040451.1, from coordinate 13,820,643 downwards.
TTATAAATGGGCGTGAAAAGTAATAATATTTTATTTCCTAAGATCAAATTGTTTTTAACAGTGAATTATATAATGGATCATTTTGTAATAAAATTTTTTAGTATGAGTATATTTTAGAATATAAATATACTCACAATTAATTGTGTACTTTTAAAATATTATATTTTTACATTAATTTTTTTTCTTAAAAGATTTTAGATGGGAGTGAGAAATCTCACTCATGAAATACCAAACTCTTACTTTCTATTATTATTCGAACTCAAAATACCTTTACATAAATTAAACTTACTTTCTTTGGTATTTTTAAAGTCAAGCCAATTCTCATGAAGTATACATATTTAAATTATACAAAAAAATGAGATCGAACTTATATATTTATCCCAAATAAGTGTTCTTTGTATTCTTAACTTTAAAATAGGTTTCCTTTGTTGTTTATATGTTTTGCTGGTAGAAATTAGGTATTTAAAAATAAATTATTATTTGTATGATTTTAAATGGTTAATAAAATGCTTGAATATTCTTGTTTTTATTTTTCAGAAGTAATTTTACGAACTTTTTTTAAAATTATAACTATATTAACAATATGTTAATATTATATTGAAAATCTATTAAGAATTAGAATTTAGATTGAATATATTCTATCACTACTTGTAAAAATTTACACCTAATTTAAATAAAATGTGCCTTCAGACCCTCTAAATAGAGAACAAAGACACAACCATCTCAATTAAAGATTGGGAAAAATTTTACTAAATGAATTGAGTGTATAATATGTATAGTAAAAGATTGTTTATAATTCTGAAATATCACTCAATGTTAGATTGAAAAGTATATATTTTCTTTTTAAATTTTAACACATACATTTTCAATATAAGATTAACCAATTATTACGGTAATATAGTGATAATAATAAAGAAAATATAAAATATGTGACGCGGTCATTTTATTGAATAATCTTTTAAAATTGTTTTACCTATATTTAAGTTTTTTGGTTGGTTGTAATTTACATTTATTAAATTTAAGTCAGAAATGTGACATGTATATAAAGAAAAATTTTCACAAAGAGACGAAATATTGTATATTCACTGCAAAACCTACATAATTAGAAACTATAAAAGTGTTGACATTATATTTTTCAACAATAGGATTATCCTTTTCATTTCGTCGTCCATAAGCCTATTTAGAAGCCTTAAGATATCGTCGACTTCAGAAAATTAAAGCTAGCAAAAATTAAATTTAGGGTAGTCTATTAATTTCCTAAAATCTATTCTTAATACCCTATTACTTGCATATCTATCTTAGCAAATTTCAAAAAAGATGTTTATTTTAGATACTCTTACAAATGTACAAATAATTTTTAATTAAAACTTTTTATTTAAATATCTTAATTATTTTTATATACATTCATAAAATATTTATGATAATTAAATTTTTTTTAAATAAAATTTTTGATAAGAAAAGTTCACGAAATATGAATAAAATAAAATACCATAGCTTTCCTCTATCTAACCAATTCTTTTATGGAAATGATCACTTGTCATATATTTTTGGTCAAACGATTTTAATTAAAAATATTTGAGTTAAATTTTTTAATAATTAAATATTAAATTATTACTAAGCAAATAAAAGAATAGAGTTGAAAATATTTTCTTTCTTAAATTTTTTATTGAAATAATAAATTAAAAAATTATTTAATCTTTAGTATGTTCTATAAAATATTAAAATAAAAACTAAATCATTATAGTTAAAAAATATTAAAATAAGAATTAAAGAATTATAATTAAATAAAATTTATGTTATTTTGTTATTTTATAAAATTTTAGGAATATAAATGATAATAACTTAATATGTCAATTAACCAAAATAAAGGTTAAAAGATATTTGTCAATTTGTTCAAACGTAAGAAGTATTTACTTTTTTTTTAAATATCAAAAATATCTGTCTGTTAGTCCAAACGTTAAGGATATTCATCAATATTTTTTTTCCATAAATATGTTTTAAATAAAAAAAACAAAACATTTAGAATAGAATATTTGGTTATAATTAAAATCCAGATTAGAAAAAAAAACGCATTCAAAATATATAAGAAATTTAAATAACATGGTAAATCTTACCAAAATTAAATTGATAAATATAAAAAAGGTTCTAAAATAGTAATTTGACTCCATTTCCTCTAATCGGTTGATGGTTCTAGGCGGATCGGCGGCGGAGAGGAAAGAGGCGACGGATTCGATTCAAAGGAAGAAATTTACCGATTGCCTTAGAAATCTTCATCAAAGTATCCATAAATGCAACATATAAAGGGAACTGCGTCAGAGCCAATATGCTCACCGGAATGAAGGCAGCTGTGTAAACGAGAGTCGAAGTCCACCTCCGTGGCTCCAAACGGATGACGAGCAAAACCGTCGCCGTGAACGCCAGCATAGTTGTTGCGACCGACAAGAAGAGCATGGTGAATCCAAACGTCAGCTTTCGAGGGAGCGATTTATAGAAATTTGACAATTCAAAGGGCGATGAGAGGATAGAAAGGAACATTACGACGGCGGTCAAGGATCTGGTTAAGGAGACGATGTCCATGACAGTGAAGAACAAGAACAAAGGGGAATCCAGGAGATTAGGAAGACCACGTTCATTGGAACCTCCAGGGACGGTGTAGGCGGCTGCAAAGACCACGGTTGCGACGAGAACTGCAACGGCGGAGCAAGAATGAGCAGTCTCTTTTATCCATTTCTGTGCTTCCTCAAGTTGTTGTGGGTGCTGCTTTCTGAAGAGATTTTTCGCAGTCATCTTGTGTCTTGCATCACAGTGAGAGCGAAAATGTGGTGGCACTATTTTCTGCATTCGCTGCATATTATATATATATATATATATATATATATATATAATGACCATGTTATAATTAATCATTTAATTTTGTAAATTATTTAATTTTGAAGGTGGGGGAGTTCACTCACTCGGAACCATTTGAGTTCGTCTTGAAGTTGGTAAACTGGACCGGGGCGAGTTCCTTCCAGATAATGGGTCATATCTGCAGCACAATGCAAAAGGGTGTAGCCGTTTTTGTCAATACGGTGGACCAAATTGGCCATTGGTAACTTCCATCTTTTTCACCAAGTTGAAGATTTTCTTTTGACGGTGCAAAACAGCAACATGCAGTATATTCTGCCCCTCAGAGCTAAAATACTCAACTGGCTAGAGGATGAACACGAAGTATCTCCGTCACTATCTCTATTAGTCCTCTTCTAGATGCAGTAAACAATGCGATTTCTCCTTGCCATGATGATGATTCCGGAGGTAGTATTTCTTCTATTTCGACTGCAGTTTCTGCTGGTGTTTGTTTTTCCACTTTGGCCTGCTCATTGGCTGTGCCTTTATTACTTTCACCTTCTTGATGATTCTGATCTCCTCGTTCTTCAGTACCTCTGACAAATGTGCTCGATTCTATTGTAGAACGTGGCATCCACGAATCATCTTTCTCAATTAGAAGCTTAGCCAATTTGAAAGCAAAAACATGCGTTCTCTTTTGTCTCCATATATGCCCCATACGTCTCTGCTCTGTTCTTTCTTCTTCTTTTTTTTTTTTTTCAAGTATTATCAGAAAGAGATAATAAGTTTAATTTATGGAGTTAAGAATATGAATATTTAGGCGTGTGCATGAGAAAGAAATTACCTTGAAAGAGAAATCTCCGGATTGCTTGGGGTTTAAATATGGTGTCACGCAACAGCCCTGTGATGGCACTAGTCCACTTCGAAGCTGTCAAAATAATAGATGCATGATAATCAAATTGAGATTAAAGTTGTGTTTCAAAACAATTAGAAAAAAATAAATACAAATTTCGAACCATAAATATTATTCTTAAATAATTCAACACATAAACTAGTTTGGATGGAGAACAATTATGCAAAAATGATATATATAATTTATTAATATTAATGACTAAATTATTGTATAAATTAGAAGAAAGGACTTAAAGGTTCCAAAAGTTTGGTCATTAGATTAATTAATGTTGATAGTTTTAAAAATACTTACAAAAATCTTAATTTATTTTAAAATAATAAATATATCCTTATTTAATGATAGTAATATAAAAAAATTATTCCTAATTAAAATTAAATATAATAATGATGAGTATTATTTTATAACATATTGATATAATTTACATATAGTATAACTAATATCCGACGTTAATTACATATTGGAAATAAAAGAAAATAAAATATAAATAAATACTAACTTATTAATAAATATTTAATCAATTAATAAATTTATAAATAAAATATATTATAATATAATATTTATGATTATAATATACATAAAATAAATTTGAAAAATAAATAAATTTATAATATATTAATAAATATTATAATATTAATGCACTATATTAATCTATTTTATATACATATATTATATTTTATCAAATTTTAAATATTTAATAAATGTTTTAGATAACTATTATTGTTGTGTAGGGTATATTCGTTATTTTAAAATAAACTGGACTTTTATAATTTTTGAAATTAATGAAATTAATTAATCCATTGAGCCAAACTTTAGGACTTGTAAATTCTTTTCCGTATGCATTATTTAATTTATTCTTCCACTTCAAAATCAAGAATAAAGCTTATCCATCCAACAAACCTTGGCCGTCATCTTCAGCAACAGTTTCAGTTTTATCGTTCCGATCCCCAATTGGAACACCTGTAACAATCAGCGTCTAATATATTTTTTTTATTAATTAATTAATTAAAAAAAAAATTCAGTTCTTGATCTGACCGCTCTCTAAATCTACCGGACCCTTTTGAGTTTCACAATTTTTTTCCACATGATCATCAATAACGCTGCCAATGTCGTCAACCCTGTGCTCCGCAAAAACTGGGAGACCTGTAATGATAAATAATTATTATTATTTTTATCTTTTTCTGCATGAAATTGTTGCTGAAGTTGGAAAAACACTTGCAAAAATAGAGGAGCTTTTTCCAGAAGCAGCCCATTTTGCATCCACTTCTGAAACCATCCAGAATACTAGCCAGCAGCTGCAGACAGCTCCTCCCACTCTCACTACTATTATCATCTTCTAATAACGTTTCATCCAAATCCAGCAGCGCCAGTGCCGTTCCTATCCGTCGACCGAAAAATTAATAATTGCATTAATATATAAACACAATATAAGAAAATAAATTTGAATATATAATTAAAAAGATTATTTGAGGCGACAGACCGAAATGCTCTTCTTGGAGGGTAACCTCGAGTATGGATTCTGCAGGTTGTACGTCGATAGCTTTTCTATGGCCGTGAATGTCTGCAAGCTTCTTATCACGAGTCATTTGTCCCGGTTGAGAAGCTAAAAACTTCATCACCTTTGCATGACCATACACAGCTGCTTTAAACAGCGCCGTTTCGCCCCTCCCATTTTTCATCTCGAGTAGCTCTCTAGCTTTTTTCTCGTTAAATAGATCCCTTGCTTTTGCAACCAAGAGTGTTGCCGCCTCATAGTTTCCGGCGAAGGCCGCCACATGAAGAGGTTTGTTTTCGAAGGCGTTTTTGCTTAACATTTTGTCCAGCATCTCAGGGTCCTCTGCTTCCTTGATGAAATGGAGGAAATGTTGGAGCGGTTGCTTGCGTTTGCTGTAGACTGCCACATGAAGTGGGGTGTCTTTGTTGACTGTTACCGGAAATGTTAGTTCATGATAATTTTCGTCGGTGTAGCAATTCTTCATTTCTTCCCAATCTTCGTAGATTGATGCAGTATAAGCCGACAATGGTGAAGCGCTCTGCATCTCGTTCTCGTCCGTTAACTAAAAAAACGAATTTAAAGAGAAAAAAATGGTAAACTTCAAAAACATTCTTTTAATTATGTAACATTAGCTAGTATACATATATAGTGAGAAAAAAGTTAAATGGGGTACACTTGTATGTTCTTTACTTGAATATTTAATAAAGTTCGTCCACTTTTGCAATATCATGAATATATTTAAGATACATAACCTAATAATGTTCAAATAAAAAAAAAAATAAAAAAAGAATATCATGAATAGATTTAATATATATAACTTAATAATGTTGCTAAAGTAAAATAAGAGATGTGTTTAATATTGAGAATTCAACTTTACGGCTTACCTATAAATGCAAATATAAAAATTTTGTTCGGTAGATTATAGAGTGCACTCATATAAAAAGTGAGAAAAAAGTCAAATGGGCATTCTGTATGTTATTTGCTTGAATATTTTAATAAATTTCAATCATTTTGAAATATTATGAATAGATTTAATGGATTTTAACAAATACATCCCCTAAGGTTTTAAACTTTATCACTTAAAGAGAGAGTATTAAGAAATACACACTTATCACCCCCACTAACTATCCAATTCTGTTAGTCCACTATTAAATAACTATAATATCCTTACAGCTTCATTTTCTTATGCAAACTCTCTTTAAATTGGAATTTAGATGTAGTATGGGGTGTGCGTGTAATGGAATTTAGCTTCATTTCCCATTCTGTTACTTTGAAATTGCTATTGTTTAGTTATTTATTTTTCTTGAGTCTTGATCCATTATTTTCATTTTTACTTTCCTGAAAAAGAAATATTTGAGTTAAGAATCAGTAATCAATCTGGGTTTGTGTAATGGGTTCTTAAAAAAAATTGATTTTGTTTCTGGGGTTTTGAGAAAAGTGGCGATTTGTGGGATAAAAAATGGGGAGAAATAGTGGAGAGAGAGTAACCAGAGAAATACATTGGGTTACTAAAATTGGTGCAAATACTGTCTTTTTTAGTTGTTTTTGCAGCTAGGATAATCATATGATTAGCAACAAGTTCACGCATGAATCAGTGTTTCACATCACCAACTTCGTTATTATAAACAAACCTTCTTTGAAAGCAAATAAAGAAATTCAATGGTATAATGGTTACTTTGCATAGAAAATAAAGATTTATCTGATGGCACACTGACTCTAGAAATTTTAAATTTTCTTGTCGTTTTTTTAAACTTTCTAAGAATATCTATCATTTATTTCTTAAATTTAAGAGGTATTTATGGTTTTCTTATATCCGAGGGATCTCTGTTAACTCGATCACCTTCATAAAATCTTACCCCAAATAAATAGGCATAAACTTATAAATTAGTGATAAAAGTAAACTTACCAAAACCAAAGGGAATAACTTTCCCCCAGTTTTCTTGGTGCCTTATATATAAATTTTATGTTTTTGCGCGCATGCATGCATGCCTATCTAATCTTTCTCAAATTAATTAATATTTATTTTATTGATCGTGACTTACATGGACTCTAAAATTGAGAAAGGAATTTAAATAACAGAGAGGACATTGGTTTATTAATTTTATCCTCTTACTTATATGTATATATGTAAGCTTATAACTACTAATTACAAAAATAATATTTAACTAAATAAAATTAATTAAATTGAAGCAGAGTCACATTATATTCTAACACATTATAGTCCATTCAACAAAACTTTTTGAATTGTGCCACAATTATTTCCACAAAAAGAAACCCGTAAACCATAGAATATGGCAGTTGATCTTGTTGAATAAAACTATATATCTATATGATAATAATTCTAATTAAAATTAATTAATCAAAACATTTACAAGAAGAAAACAAACTAGAACAGACGTCGTAAAAAACCTCAAGGATAATCCCATGATATTCTTTAGAATTCATGGAAATATAATAATTCAAAAGGCTTCTAAGATCTTTGGTTTCTTCAATCCGATTAGCCAAAATCATCTCCATCATGGATTCTTTGAAGTCTTCTCTTGGATCATGAGAGCATTTCTCCATTGCAACCATCACAATGAACTTGGTTCCTTGATCGTCCCTACGACTTATACTTCTTTGCTTTCTCGTTCTTTCGGCTTCTCTATGCCTTAATTCTCTGATCATTTGATCTAGCCTTTCTTGAACCATGGCGTGTGCTAGGCTCGAAATCGAAGCAAACTGATCGGAATTCGAGCTTTCGGCTTCTAATTCGGAAGAATTAGAAGAAACACTGAGCCTGTTGCAACTACAACACAAAGCTGCTTTGCATCCTCCCAAATGAATAAGCTTCTGCTTATTATTCTTGTTGTATTCTCTGGAGGAAGAGGGTTTCATCCTCTGCGCGTAGTGGATGAATATGAATAAACGGAACCCTTGCAAAAGAATTTTGTGGGAAAATAATGATTTAAGCACAATTGGCAAGTGGGGACGTGTAAGTATGATTATGTCTTCAGTTTTAAAACAACGTTTAAGTACATAAAAGTTGAAAGAGGTTAGGTGTTTTTGGAGGATGAAATTTGAAACGCAAATGGGGAACATTTGTTTTGTTAATTGAGCTAGTAGTAATCATGATTTGAAGCATATATATACTCTTATAATTAATTAACTTAATTCCTTTATACCCAACTACTCTAGCTATAGTGTTAGCTAGGTGGCATTCTCTTATCTTTTCTAATTAAAAATTTAGTACTAAAGGGAAAGATTATTTTTGGTTGGCTTCACGTGCCTTCTGAAAATCAATACTAATTTCATTTGTTCTTTAATTAAACCTACGTATATTTTAATTAATTTAACTCTTATAATAAAAAAATTATTATAGATAAAGAGAACATGTCCGTTTTTACGCTAATCTTGAAAATAAATTTACTAATTTTTATTTGTATATAGTAATTTCCTGAGAATCTATAAAAAGCTTTTAGAAAAAAATTGCTTACATTTATACTTCATAGCAATTAAAAGTTAGAGCACTTAAATTTTAACGTGATGTAGGTTTTAGAATGTAGCACTGACACAAGAAATGGAGAAGGTCAATTATAATAATCATGAACATGAAATTGATGATTAATAAACCTAACAAAAACTTAAAGCAAAATCAAATGGAGGGCTGTAAATCAATGACTATATGATAATATAATAATATAGGGATATGGGCAATATGATAGACAAATGCATGTTTTATGTTTGCCACTATTAATGCATATATAACTTGAATCCAATTATTATTTATTCTTTAGTTTAATTAATATTTAATTAAACTGATTAGATGCAGTGGATGAATCAATTTTAGAGGCAAATGCAAGCACTAATACTCTCTGATACTTGTGCTGGCTAAGGGTAATCCAATTATGGAGAAAATCCGTTGAAGATTCACATAGCTGGATAGAATCTCTTTTGTGTATTCCTCTCTGCAATTTTGGAGACACAAAAGGAACTATACATAGATATAGGGTGTTTAATTTAATTAGCATGTGATAATCATGATTTGATTGTGAATTAGTGTTTGCATTTATAAAGTATAAAAACCACATGATTTTCATACTTTTGATTTATTTATTAATTCAGTGCATTGTAATGCTATCAAGTACCAAAGTTGTTGAGCTAACACAATTGCACATGCTGCTATCATGATTTTATTTTAAAAGTAAACACTAACATGCACTAACAAGTTCTAAATGCTAACTCACTCAAAAATTACAGACTGTAGTGTACCTCAACTTCTCTTTCTTCTTCTCATCAAGGCATTCTACGGTACAACTCTCCCAATTTAAATAGTCCCTAACAATTTTCAAATTTTTTGTAAAAAGAGTTGAAAAAAAATTATGTAATAATATGATAATTCGTCCAATAGGGTAATTTACGAAAAATAACCAGCCCAAATCAACATCGATTTGAGCTGAATTTGGATCACGAACGTTGACAAGTAACAACAGATGTTGCTAATTGAGAGACGAAAACGAATAAGTGTTCAAAAACTTTTTAAGATTGGGCTCTGATCTAAACTCTCAACCCATTTATTGTGGCCCATTTGATTTATTCATAATTTGACCAAAAATTCTATAAGAGACATGGGGATAAGATTTGTAACTGAGTGATACTATGAACACCCCATCATATTCTGTTTACACATCTCATCAGGCTTAAAATCAGATGCAATCCAGTTATTACACGCTCACCAACCGATTAGGTACCCACCAAAAAAAGAGGCATAATCCACTTCAACGAGATCCATCATCAAATCCAATCATACAACCGCACACATGTGGCCAATCAGACTACCGATTAGAGAATCAAAATCTCCACTAAACCCAGCGCCTACATCAACTTATCATTTAGTTAGCAGAATCTCGAAACTGCCCTCAAATCCTATGGGCAAATACCTTTCCGGGGCGGAGACTCCAAAGACAGAAATATTGAGAAGACTATTTTGCCCTTATCAACGATATTTATGCTGCAGTGTAAGGCAAATCGAATGCGTTTCACGTTCGCAGCCACACTCACAACTGAAGAAACAGAGTTAGGTAAAATCCGATAAAAACTATGTCCCCGTCTCTGGTGGCTAACGGCGATCTCACTCCCGTCACTTCCGGCGCCGTTAAAGGTCGCGTCGCTTCAGTTTACAGTGAAGTTCAATGTAGTCGTATCGACCACGCGCTTCCTATCCCTTCTGTGCTCAAAAACCCCTTCAAAATCGTCGACGGACCTCGCAGCTCTGCCGCCGGCAATCCAGGTCATAGTCTTTTGTTTTTGATTAAGTATTTTATATGTGTTAAATGTACTTTTAGACATTAAAGTTGTTTATTTATTTTTTTATGCTTTACAGATGAGATTGCAAAATTATTTCCAAATCTGTTTGGGCAACCATCGGCAATGTTGGTGCCAAACAATGTTAACACGCTGCCGGCGGATCAGAAGTTGAAAATCGGCGTCGTTTTGTCTGGAGGTCAGGCGCCAGGTGGACACAATGTGATCTGTGGAATATACGGTGAGGATCTATTAATATAATTTCAAACGCGATTTATGCGAAACCCGGGTCGTGATTTGTGTTATTTCCTTTTTTTTTTTTGGTGGTAGATTACTTGCAGGATCGTGCAAAAGGGAGCGTCTTGTATGGCTTCCGTGGAGGTCCAGCTGGAATCATGAAGTGCAAATACATTGAATTGACTTCGGATTATATTTATCCATACAGAAACCAGGTATAATTAATTTCTTTTTAGTGTAACAACCAATTTGCATAGTTTTGTATACTATATGTAAAATCCAAAAAGACTGTGACTTGAACAAGCAAGTTAAATGCTTTAATGATGAAAGTGGTTTCATACATTGAAGATTGATATGGTTTAACATGAATGACGTAGGTGGTGATTCTATTGCAATCAATCACAGTAGAATTTTAAGCATTTGTGCATGGATTTTGGCTATGTAACGGTATATGTATAATGTGCATGTTATATTAATGAAGTAAGGATCTAACCCTATTTGGTTGTACTTTTTCCCTTTACTAGGGTGGTTTTGATATGATCTGCAGCGGAAGAGACAAGATTGAAACCCCAGAGCAGGTGAAACTGTTCATGTGATGATTAATGGATTCTGCATTGTGTTAATTAGTAAACTTTGGCTGACTTTAAATGGCTGTGAATTTCAGTTTAAACAAGCTGAAGAAACAGCATTGAAGCTTGATTTGGATGGCCTTGTGGTCATTGGTGGTGATGACTCAAACACAAATGCTTGCCTCCTTGCTGAGAACTTCTGGTATGCTACAATCATATAATGTTGTGGAGTAATTTGGATTCTGAGGTGCATTTTAATTGATAGTGATCTTTGCATATTCTTTGTGAATTTTGATGGTACCTAAGTGAAGACACTTATTTTGAGAAATAACTAAGGCAATATGGGGAAAAACATTTCTGTACTATGGTGGCATTAGTGATCTACTCAATGTAGTTTTTATTAATTTTCTATTGTATCAGGAATAAAAACTTGAAAACTCGGGTGATTGGATGCCCTAAAACCATTGATGGTGACTTGAAGTGCAAAGAGGTACCTGCAAGTTTTGGATTTGATACAGCATGCAAGGTAACTATAGCTTGCAGATTTTTCGCTTTAATTTCACATGATTTTATCAAATTACAATCATTTCAGGATGCATTTATTTCTGTGTTGTGTGACTCATGTTTGTAATTATTATCAGTGTTACTAGGCAAAGTTTGCCTTCATGGTCATTTAAAGACTGTTTACATGTCAGTAATGTGAATGCGGCTGAATCACATGCAGAAATGATTTTGTGTAAGTATCAAATTATGGTAACAAGTTCTTTTTTTTTTTTTCAGATATATGCAGAAATGATTGGAAATGTTATGATAGATGCACGGTCAACTGGAAAATATTATCATTGTAAGTGTTTTAACACAATATATTTCATCAATGATGTCCATTGTCATGTATGGTGGATGTATGATAGCATTATAACAATTTTCATAGTTCTTATAAGAATATTATTGTCAAAACAGTAATTAATAAAATAAGACGGACCAAAAGTAAAGAGAAATAGATCATTTCAGCACCACACATTGTTTTAGATGCTTTGGCGTATATGAATTTTCTAGGATCTAGTTGAAGTGTTCCAATCCATTGAGAGCAGTTGGCTTCCCTTTTCCTGCTGGTCTCCTGGTTCTAACTTTAAATTAGAATTCAACCATATGAGTTTCATATGCAATTTGTCAATTTTAAAGCCTTGTGCCTTCTATATGCATCAGGCTTTAAGAAAATCATATCATCATGGGCTTATTTTCAGTTTATATTTAAATTTAGAATTCATGCAACTCATTTTGATTATAGTAAATTATATCATCTACCTATACATGCTATCATAATTCTCTCTCTGTGTCCCCTATCTCTCTCATACTCTCTGCTTTCCGAAGAAAAGTCACAAGTGATATTTGATGTGTCTGTGTCTGCAGTTGTACGGCTTATGGGGCGTGCAGCTTCCCATATTACTCTAGAGTGTGCTTTGCAAACTCACCCTAACATTACCATTATTGGCGAAGAGGTAATTCCATTGTGTTGTTTCATTCCTTTTTATAGGTTAGAGCAACCCATAGCTCTGTAGATGTTACATAAGAGATGTGTACTGTTTCAAGCACTATTAGTGTTCTTCATTCCATCACTCCTGAGGAAAGCTTTCTATGTAAATGTATTTTCAGGTTGCTGCCAAGAAGCAAACACTCAAAAATGTTACAGACTACATTGTAGATGTTGTCTGTAAACGTGCTGCACTTGGATACAACTATGGTGTCATCCTTATTCCAGAAGGTCTAATTGATTTTATTCCTGAGGTATTGGTCTTAGTGGTCTAATATGTTTTTGATCATTTTATTTATTTCTTTCATTTACAATTGCATTGCAGAAGTCAAATCTACATGCTCGCTTATTTTCTGTACTTCTTTTACATGTATTGCATTTATTCTATTTGTAGGTGCAGCACCTTATTGCAGAGCTGAATGAAATTCTGGCCCATGAAGTTGTTGATAAAGCAGGGCTATGGAAGAAGAAGCTAGCAACTCAATCCCTACAGCTTTTTGAGTTTCTACCTCAAGCAATTCAAGAACAGTTGATGCTTGAAAGAGATCCCCATGGAAATGTCCAGGTATATACTCTATGTTACTGTTCTTTCATTTGATTCTTTACTTTCTGAAGTTATGTTGACAATCACTATTTATGTTGCATCTGTTTTCTCCATTAGGTTGCCAAAATTGAAACTGAGAAAATGCTTATTCAAATGGTTGAGACCGAGTTGGAGAAGAGGAAGCAGGAAGGGGCATATAAAGGCGAATTTAGAGGGCAATCTCATTTCTTTGGGTACTTGAGAACAAGTTTTATAATTAGTAGTAATGTTATGTTTGGACGTTATAAACCTTCCCTTGGAGAATTCTATGTTCATGATGAGTTTCAGCCATTGCATAGTGACTATCTTATATCCACAACAGCATTGTATTAATATTCCATCCTGCCATTAGTTTTAAACTTGTGTGTAAATTGTATTTGCAGTTATGAAGGAAGATGTGGTTTGCCAACCAACTTTGATGCTAGCTACTGCTATGCGTTGGGTTATGCTGCTGGAGCTCTCCTTCATAGCAGGAAAACTGGGTTGATATCATCGGTTTGTCTCGTAACCAGTCTCTAGTTTATTCGACTGTGAAACTCATTCTGTGAACTAGTTAAACTTTTCTTTTTTTTTTATGTGGGATTCTCATATATTTCCAGGTAGGAAATTTGGCTGCTCCAGTTGAAGAATGGACTGTTGGTGGAACTGCACTGACTTCATTAATGGATGTCGAGAGGAGACATGGTATTGCACATTTTCCTTTAACTCACCATTTGAAATTATAGAAAACATAAAGCTTGTTATATCCACCCCTTTGTCACTGTATTCTTTGTAACCATATAGCCTTACGTTACTTTTTGCAAATTCTTTTCCTGCTTACTAGAGTTGAATTCATTTTGCAGGTAAATTCAAGCCTGTGATCAAGAAGGCAATGGTGGAACTTGACGGTAAGAATCATCAGACGTAAGCTTTTTCTGTGCCTTTCTACCAACTCCTGTAATCTTGACAAGGATTTTGTCTGACAAAATTTTCAGGTGCACCGTTCAAGAAGTTTGCGTCAATGCGCGATGAGTGGGCTATCAAGAATCGATACATCAGTCCTGGTATGTTCCTTGTTCTGCCTGTCAGAATTTGAACCTGCAGATTTGATTACATCATCTCTTTTGTTTCTAGGCATCATTCATGAGTAACTTTGTTGCTTTGATTGATTTTCCAGGTCCTATTCAATTCACTGGCCCAACATCCACTGCTGTGAATCACACACTACTCCTTGAACTGGGGTCTCAAGTTTAAGCTTAAAGCGTGGAACTAAAATTTTATGCTTATTAGGTGAAAGTTCAAATTGTCTAAAGAAAACGATGTTGTCAAGCTCATCGTCCTCTTCATGTCTCAAGTTTTCTATTTTTTTTTTTTTCCTCAATTTATGTAAGAATTTTTTTCTTGTATTTTGAGCTCTGTTTGGATGATGATCAATGAGATAGGTTTTGATTTTCTTTCTGGTGAAAGTTGCAACGTTGGATCTTAGAACATTTTTAAATATTTATAGAAACATTTCACGTTCTTGTAAATGAACGAATTTCCCCACCTCACCTATCGGAAGGGACAAATTAAAGAAGACAAACACAAATCAATAAAATTTAGAAAGCATAGGGATTAGATATTTTTATTCAGTTATCAATGAACCAGAACGACAAGATTTCGTAATTTTGAACGTTTTGTTATTATATCTAGATTTGACCTGTCAGATCAGCTGAGGACAACAAGAAGCAGCTCTAGTGTTTTCCTTCAAATGCAAAATAAAAAATCACTAAATAAATAATGCTGCTGCTTTATCATTATGTGGAGGAGCATTTGTTTTCACGAAGATTGGAAGCTTGTGCTTGATGCAACTTATTGCTATTGTGAATTGAATACAACCACAAGCTGTGTCTCGCTCTTTTATTTTTATTTATTTCCCTTTTGTTTTCGGTAGCTTCACTTCTTCTCGAGGTTTTCCTTTTATCTTCGAAGTTCTGTGAATCATATGCAGCCGACTTGGCACTTTCATAACTACTAGCTAGTTGCCGCTTTGTTTCTAACCCTTTGGATCCTTCGTAAGTTATTAAAATATAATTTTTTCTAGAAAAAGAAAAACCCTTTTTTTCTGATCTCTTACTGTTCTGAACTATAACAAATACCCAGAAGAGGTCACAATTTTAAAATTTTTATAATTTTTTTACATCTTCTATTCATTTTTAGATGAGGTTAAGATTCTCTTTTTGATTTAGACTTTCACTTTAATAAACACATCCATTTCATTAGTAATTAGTAAAGAAATAAAAAGTAGATTTTGATCTTGATCTTGATCTTAATCTTAATCTTAATCTTAATTAATAAACATATACGTGCATTTTTTTTTTTAAAATTTACTAATGTTGAGATTAAACAACTTTATATTCACATCAACCTTTTTATTTACAACTTTTGATCTACATATTAGCAGATAAGAGAGTAGTTGCATCACACCGCCAGCTTTTAGTTCATATAAAATTGTTTTCTAGTTTCTGTTGTCAAAAATTGTTTTCTAATTTCTCTCTCTAGTGGTTAGTGGGATTACACAAGATAATATCTCTTAATAAAAAAAACAACCAAAAAATGAAACAATGTATAAGCTTGAGTTTTTGGCCATTTGAAAAGATTTTATTAATTATGTTATTTGATTTTATCATTATTTAAAATGCTTGTAAGTACACCAAATGGTACTTCTCTTTCGTTGAAAGATACAAACCAACAAAAATCGGCCAAAATTAATATTAGTAAGCAGTCTTAGACATTGAATAATTAGTGTAATAAAATCTCCTTAATAGAAATCAATTAAATTATATGCACCAAACTGAAACTCTTTCAAAGTAATAATTGAGGGAATTGGATTTATATGGATTCCAAGTACTTTTTGCATGTGAACCCAAGAAAATAATTTGCAAATTTGATTGCCATTTTAAAAACCCTAATTTAGAAAAGTCGGTGAGCATCACATCATAACAAACCCCAATAAAGAAATCTGCCAGCAAGAGATCATTGATGTTAAAATTTACATCTTGTAAATTGAATAGAAATGGAAGTCTTCACACAATAACAAAGCTCATGAGTATCAAAGTCAAGTGAGATATCATCGAGAAAAGAAAAAAAAAAATTTAAACAAATGATGATAATGGTGAAGCCCAAGACCTAGTGCTATGAGCCAAATGGTCCAAACCCATATGACCGATGTCCGAACCATTTATGAGTTTGTTTACTTGTCGAGGCTATAATATAGGGATTATGGGACCACTATCTTCTTAATTCTTGTTGTAAGGATTTATTTATGAGCACACCTACTATACTTTGTTAGCCAACCAAAGTCATCTAATAACATGCCCCCATTGGGTCACCTTCAACTCAACGATATTTGATTTTAGGGTTTTGATCATAAAATATTTAAACAATCATATCATATATAGGCATTCGCAATTTACGGAATGCAAATTAATCTAAATCAATCAATATTACTTGTATAGCATTACTCTATATCAAATCAGCGTTACTTTTACTATAAACTATTGCTGATTTTAATCATATACATGGATATTGTCCTCATATTGTAATTCTTGATTTCATGTACATATAAATAGTTCGAATGGACTAGTTAATTATATTTATATATATATATATATATATTAATTTTGAGATGGGTAATCCTTAATATATGGTGTTTATTTGGGCATTTGTCTTCAACGATATCCATTGGCTAGCATCAATTGTCTTCATCACTTGATTAAATGGCTTCAATATGTTGCATTCAGAAGCATTATTTGCAGAAAGTAACAAGTGACAGAAATGGAATCCCAAAACAAGTCATTAAACCATTCAGTCTAAGACAAAAAAAAAAAAAAAATAACAACTATACAAGTGTCATGTCGACATAAAACAGAAATCAAAGTACTTCTGTTTCCGAGCCTTAATAGAACTACTTCCTAATAAAGTGTTTATATTTTGTTTTTATTTCCCCACAAAAGTGTTTTCACTCCACATTACTTTCACCTTGCTAAAGGGCGATTATAACTGCACGCTCTCAAATAATTAAGTAAGAATTTACTCCAGTAAAACTTGAAACCCTAACCTTAACTAAAGGGTGGTTCGAAATGAGGTTAATTGCGTTTGCTCTCTGAAAAATTAATTATTGTGTGGTAAAATTAAAAGAATTAAAGGGTATGTTTTGTTTTGGTTTCATCTCATCACATTCACATGCATACACATAGGATTATGATGTATCATGTATGAATGTCGTACTTGTACATAAAGATGATGAAACGCATGCAATAACCTTTGGGGAATATTGTTGTGTCCCCCAAACCAACAAAAGCAACAATTAATAGCAATCGGCCCATCGAATCATTCAATACATAATAAAAGTGGTAACATCATTTACCTGCTGAATTTTTGTGTTTTCACAAATAAAGATATATATATATATATATATATATTTATTATTTCTTTATATAACAATAAAAATAATAAAGACAATGTAACAATCAAAATATATAATAAGAATTAGGGACCTAATTCTTATAATGAACAAACTATATTTGTTCATGTAAAACCATAAAAATTAGGGATCCAACTGTCATATATACACAATATATGCATAATGTAAAATGCCATGTGTTTTTTTTGTCATTATAAAAACTACAGAGATCATGCTGTTCTCTGACACCTCTGCCAGGCAAAAGAGAAGAGAAGAGAAGAGAAGAGAAGAGACTTCACCTTCACCTTCGCCTTCACCCTCAAATATAAAATATTTATTTATCTTTTAAATTTTTTTTTTAAAAAAAAATTGATGTTGGTAAAGTAAGTTAAGTAAAAGACATTTCTAGCTTCCCCCACCACCCTACCAATCAACCAAATGTCACAAATTCCATTTCCCGTTTTGGGTCCTCCTCCCCACCAGTTGTTCACCCATCACGATTCACAAAAATCTTTTTTTAACATTGATTTTACTTTTTAACCGACTCATAAGAATTCAGAAGTAACTCTTCCCAATATCAATATATACTTATTTAATAATTACCATCGACATAGATGTACAGAGCCCTTACTTTATTAGATTAGATTCTCACCTTGTGTGTTTTTTTACCATCCTTTTCAGTCAGAACTCAGAACCTCTCTCATAAAAGCTATTCTCATTAATTGTGCGAAGCAGTAGCTGCAGAAGAGCCCTGGAAATTGCAGCAAGTACTCCAGAAACCCCTCTCTCTCTCTCTCTCTCTCTCTCTCTCTATATATATATATATATATATATATATAGAGGCTTTCCAAAATCTAAAGCTAAAGCTACATTCTATATATTTAAATATATATGCATATTACGCAAGACTAAGAGGCACCACAAATCTATGCTATGCTATGCTATGCTATGCTGTGCTATTGCTAATTTTGCTATGTAATCTTTGTTACTTCAACTTTTTTATCTTTTACCTTTGCTTTTTCTATTTTTTTGGGGCGAAACCCACCCTAGATTTTTCAATGTTACACAAATGCCTTCTTTATTGCCCTTGCCCTCCTGTCTTTATTTGCCGCCAGGCGTAGCTTGCAGGGTATGCACCGCTGAACATTGATTGAATGGCCCAGTCTGAAATTCAAGACAACTTTTGATACCCTTTTGTGAAATGTTTTTCTGCTTTTGTTTTCAAGAAACAGTCGAAAACCTACTTATTACATCATTCTACGTAATGAAAGACAGTAATACCATATGCATAAGATTGTAATACAAATTTATATAATTGTTAAAAAGTAACACGATAAACCTTATCAATAAGTGTTGTATTAATTGAATTGAATTATATATAATTAAAATTGAGAAAATCTATCAAAAGTTATCATAAGAAATTAAACGGTATAATTAATCTTCTTTTCCAAAACTAACCCAAAGAACTAAATATTTTATGAAAGTGTATACTTTTATCACTAAATTATGAGCGAATGCCTCGCTTAATATCGTTGGGATATATTTGGTTGGCCGTTGAGGATGCAAGCTGTTCCTGTTTTCATCTTGATGAAATATAAATATGCATGCTATGTAATGTGATACTTACGAGTGCTGCCAAAGAGAAAAGTTCTGCTTTATGTATGTATGTATGGCTCTGGGTCTGAACTGAACTCTGATGTGAACAGAATACTCTTTACTCTCTACCTTTTTAATTTATATTCTTCTTCTTCTTCTTCTTTTCCTCCTCATTATTATAATTATTATTAATTTTCCGGGTAATTTCTGAGAGTGAACAACTTTCATCCATTTTTTATTACATTCCTAATCTCTTATTCTTTTGCTTTTGTCGTCTCATAGATACTGCTGCTCCATTCCTTCCGACTTCATATTCTACAATTTTTTTAATTAAAATTATATTTATACTGTAAATTATTTTATTTTATGAAGTATAATAATATAACAGGATTATATTACAATAACTCTTATAGAGTGTAGAAAGATTTCCATGTAACGTTTTCGCGAGGTTAACAAAATAACAACTAAAAGGACAGAAGAAGAAAAGGAAAGGAAGGAAGTTGCTGTGGAGTGGTGGCCCATTTACATTAATCAAATAATGCTTGTATTTTGCCTGCACATGCCTCATCATTTTGCCTGCAAACAAATCCCATTAACACAAAGGGAAAAAAAAAAAACTAAAATGAAAATCCTAATCATCATCATCATCTTCTTCTTCTTCTTCTTCAACCCATCAATCAATCAAACCCAAAAAAAAAAAAAAAAAAAAAAATTCCCTCTTATCTTTGTTCCTCTGTCTGTTGGATTCCTCAGTCCCCACTTTGGTTTCACCATTACTATTACAATCCTCTACAGCCAACCACTTAGCTATCATCAATGCCTCACCTTTGGGTCCACTTCTTTTGTCACCTTCTTACCCTAATTAAAATCTTCATTTTGCTTGGTTAATATCATTTCAACCGCTTGATTTCATTCTAATCTTCAGAGGCATCAATCTTATTAAAAATAATTTACAATATCCGTGGGCAGGCGTGATTAATATATGGATAGGACTACCTACATTCTGTTATGTAATGATAATTTTTCTAATTTTTATTTTAAAACTTTTGTTTATATGGTTAAAATTTTCTGTTATTTTTCACAACATACGAATTTGAAAAATATAATAAAAGATTTGCAAAGAAACTATAATAAAAGAAAATTAGAGATTGTATGTACGATGCAGCTGAATATGGTGAGGTGATATGCGATATTGACAGGGTGTCTCATCGGAGGGTGGGAATTGATTTGAAATTGGTGAAGTGGGGCCCAAATAATACCTGGTTCCCGTTACTGCCAAGGTGTCCGTTTTTATGGTCGTTCACAGGGTTCTGGGCCGTTCAAGTAAATTGCAAACATCAATCGGATTAAAGTGTTTTCTGTTATTGAAATGGATGTTTCAATTGTTATTTCATTATTGATTTGGATAAAAGTTTTTATGTAAAATCATAGTCAATTTGTTACGTTAATTATGGAGATTCTAAAACCAAAAGTAATAGTAAGGTCTACACACTCTATAATATTGTAATAAATTATCACTCATAAACAAGAAGCCTCCTGACGTTCCAACTTTTTATTATTATAAAATCGAAGTCAATTTGCCCTAATGTATTGACAAATCCGAACATCTTTAAACAAAAAGAAAGAAAATGATGGCTTGTATAGTCAGATTTATTTGATTAGGGAATCTAAAATAATAATGAATTCTAAAATGATTTCAAACTTTGAAAATTTAAATATTTTGACATAAATACATAGTATTAGAGAATCCAAAATAACAATTCAAATTTGTTATTATTTTTTTAAATACCATGCTAAAGTATATGTATGTTTAATAATTATAATTCCACTAGAAAAATTTTATCTTTATTATATTATAAAAGTTGCATATGTTTATCCAGCGATTATGGGTTTTTGAACTAGTAAGGTGGACGTTAAATCATTTTTACAAGGATACATATATATGTATGGACCATTGATATTTGCTTTAATCTTATAGATATTCACTAGTATGTACCACTCGCTATTGTGGAAATATATGGATATTCATATACTAGTAGTAATTTCATCTTTTTCATATATATATATATATATATATATATATGCATTTCAAGTGTTTAAAATTGTAAATTCTTCTGTTTTGGTAGGGATACAATATACACATATAATCTCGCATTATTAATTAGAAAAAGAATAGAAGAAAGAAAATGTATAGAGTGAATGTCAACGCTCACTCACATGAAGATGTAAATATGATTTAAAGAGTTTTTGCCATGTAACCCCACATGCCAACCATGAAATATCATCATCATCATTATATCTCACTCTCACTTTTAGGAATTGGCCACAAACAATTGCATTTTAGTCAACCCACTTTTGCATGTAAATCAAGCTATTTCCTCCACAGTACCTTTTTCTTCCCTTGAGTTGTAATCATCAAGAATGCCCTCCGAGCTACACTCATCAAGTTCCAAGGTACAAGGATCGGATGGCTCAAATTCTTTATTCGAGCCCTCCAATACCCAAAAAGGTGTCATAAAAAGAAGTTTCCCACCACATTTTTAACAGCAACCATACAATAAAATCACACCGAATTGCTTAGACTCTCATTTTAAAATTGACCAATCATATATACAATTTGATGATGTGTGTATATATATATATATATATTAAGATTTTGTTTCAGTGTTTTTATTTTATTTTAAAAATAAAGTTAAAAAAAATAATTAATAATGTCAATTTTTAGTGAAACTCACTTATTTTAATATTAATATTAAAAATATATAATATTTTCACCTCGGTGATGAATGTGGTCCTAAAACTACCCAACTCAATACCAATGGAAACCTAAAATTTTAAAACTTGGTAACAAAGTGGTTGTGAACATGATATGATATTGATATGAAACGGGCATTTTAGCTTCTCACAAGCTACACGTGCTGCATGCAATAAAAGATTAAATATATAAATGTGTATTTGCACACAAAACTCAAAATGTGGCGGTAGATACACCAAAATCATTCTTAGATTAAACACCAACAACAAGTTCCCATGCTTGTAACTTTGCTTCTTGCATGCGTTATCCTCCTTTTTCTTCTAATCTCTCTCTCTCTCTCTCTCTCTCTCTTTCCCTCTCTGCCAAAAACTTATATTACTCCCTCGATTCTCTACTCCTTTCTTTATTACAACTGTAGGGTCATTTCTCCTCAAAGCCTCTGATCTAATCACCTTCTTCTCTCCTTGCCAAACTAAGAAACTTCCCATTTCCCACCCACTTCCAATTTTTCTTATCTTAAACACCCCTCTTTTCTCTTTCTGTTTTTCATAAACAAAACCAAAACCAAAACCAAAACCAAAACCAAAAACATGGATGGTATTGGTAGTACGAGGAGAAGAAGCAGCAGCGATTCAAATTCGCCGGAGTTTGAGTTTTGGATGCTTCGAAACCCGTCTTTTCCTCAGCCTAATCTCCTGTCAGCTGATGAACTTTTCGTTGACGGAGTTCTCCTCCCGCTTCATTTACTGTCCCACAGACAATCCGACCCACCTGACCCGAACCCGATAACGGATCCTGAACCACCGTGTATGCAGCCAGGTGAGCAAGAACCTGAAGCTGAGTCGGGCCCCGAGTTGAGACAGGTCACGGCTGAGTCGTCGACGAATGTGCTGACGTCGTCTAAGCGTTGGAAGGATATTTTCAAGAAAGGTGAGAAGAAGACTACGACGAAGAACGCGGAAGACAAAGAGAAGAAGAGAGACAAGAAAAGTCAAACTGCGACCAGTTCGGCCGAATTGAATATAAATATTTGGCCTTTCTCGAGGAGTAGATCCGCCGGGAATAGCGCGACCCGACCGAGGATGGTACCCGGAGCTCCGGTAACCCGGAAGGTGAGTAGTGCGCCGTGTTCGAGGAGTAATTCAGCTGGAGAGTCAAAATCAAGGAAGTGGCCGAGTAGTCCCGGTCGGGCCGGGGTTCCTGTGGGTCGGAGCAGTCCCATTTGGCAAGTCAAGCGCGGAGGTTCGGGTGTAACGAAGACCTCCGAGGCTGCCGTCGGGAGAGGTGAAAAAGGGGGAGGTAAAAAAGAAAACAGAAGTAAATTGGTGGGTAACAATGGTGGTAAAGCTAGGGTTTTGAATTTGAATGTAAATGTGCCAATGTGTATTGGATATAGGCATCATTTGAGTTGTAGAAGCGATGACAACAGTGCACTTGGTGTTGTGGGTGTTGGCAACAACAAAAACAGCGGCAATAGTGGTATTGTTGCCGCTGTTGCAACTGCTGGTGGTGGTGGTGGTGGTGGCGGCAACAACAGCGTTGCAAGTAGTGGTAATAATCTCTTCAATTTGCGGAGCCTCTTCGCTAAGAAGGTTTATTAAGCTTATTATTATCATTAGTGAATGATTATTAACATGAGTACAAGACCGATATTGAAGGAGTTTGATTTTAATTTTTTTTTTTCTTCTTGTTTATGCTATTGTATAATCTATTGTGTAAACAGAGAACTAGCTTCTTTTTTCTTTTTTTTTTTTTCCCTCTTTTCCCTTCACATGTAATTACTATTAACCAGGAAAAAGTCAGTATTTCTAGCTTTGTATTTTTGGTATTATTTATAGGAAAGCATAAAATTTGCTTAAAAGTTTATTTCTTGAATGTCTTGAATTGTAGATCTCTAAGCTTTAGTAGCATGCCAATGAGCTCATCATTATTTGAATGGTTCACTGGGCGGCCAGTTACATTGCATTTGCGCCATTTTCTCTTCATATTCACACACAATTAATTGTTCCGACGAAATTTGCTGAATTTTTCGACTTCCCATCGTTTCGGAATTTTAGTAGTTTGCGTAATCGTAGGAAGATGGGTAATTATAATTAATTAACCAATTCTGTTAAAATCATTAGAGAGAGGAAGGAGACAGCGATGTGTTACCTTCAATAACTCCAGCTCGTTTGATAGGCAGTGTAAGTTACGACCGAGAGGCCCAGGCCCAGAAAGTGACACAGGTACCCGGATGTCTTGTGTGCCGTCACGTTGAATTCCAATCCATATTACATAATGTCCGCGAAAAAAAATTCACATTAAATAATGTTAAATTATTTAAATTATAATTTTTTTTCTTAAAAATATTACTAATCCAGTAATGAATCTACCATGTAATGGTGCAACTCTTTAAGTAGCCAACAACAAAAAGTGATGAGCATTTATTTGAAAACTTATTTCCACGTACAGTGCTGACGTGGCAGTAATCAGCACCAACGCTCTCAAAAAGAGTTCCTGTGGTAACGTTAACGGAGGGAGTGGGGGAATATCTAAATGAAGCAAATGGATGATCGGGCGGGTCAAACCGGAGCAAACGATGACAAGAACCGTCGAAAACATGCCGTTGATGCCGGGTGCTTATCCGGCGCGCCTCGCGAAGCGTGTTCTAACTCGGACAGCTGCGATTCCGCCAGTGAGTCGACGCGCTTAGCTGATTTGTCAGCGAGTTTCCGAATCTTCTCCGAGTCGCTGCTGAGGAAGGAACTCGCGGAGCTGGAGATGACGAAATCGAGGGAGGCGTTGAGGTGCGAAGCAGAGAAAAGGAGAATGGAATCGGAGGCCGAGTTGACTCAGATGCTCGTGCAAACTCAATTGCAGATTGCTTCGTTCGTTGCCGGGAAGGGTACGAGTCAGAATCGAAAGAGAAAGCGGGATGAAGGAGATGAGTTGCCGCCAGTATCTCAAAGGCAAATTTCTAATCCCTCTTATGAGAGCGTTTAACTCGTGACTTACCCGAGTCTCGGTTACAAACTCACTGAGTTCCTCTACGTTTTCTAATGCAGGGAGAGTGCATTGCTGCTCAGCCTGTTACAATGCAACTTCCTCCTTTGAAGTTCACTGCGGCCCAAGTAATGTATTTTTCTCGTTGAATAAAAGATTTTAGTTCTCAAATGTGTGTACATATTTGGGAGTTAAATATTAATTTTCGTGTGATTACATACAATCACTTATTCCAAATTTCTACGCGTTAAATTTTACAGACAAATTTTAAATTAAGAATATTAATGGAAATAGTTCGCATACTTCACAAGAATTAACAATAGAAGAAAATAAAGCTATGATATAACTCATGAAATCTAATAGATAGGTTTAACATGAGACTTTGTCGCTGTTCATCTCTCAAAGACCCACTATTTTTCCCTGGGGTGATCTAGTATTTGATTTATATATACTCTACATCTGAAAAGAGTGTATCCATTGTAGTCAACATAAATCCAACGGCTGTTTCTTGGTACGATTGCTAGAATTTTGGCGGCTTTGTTCTGCAGCGTCAAGTACAGACCTACGCCGGTTTGTAGCACTCTCGATGTATTCCTGTAGAGGTGGAAGACACCCTTGTTCTTCATCCCTAGTTGCTTGTCCTCGAATTATCTATCAAGGATTCAAAGCCATGAATGTTAGTTTGTAAGCAATGCCACAGAACTTTTAAAATATGAGAAAAGAATAGTTGCCTTTGATGCCCACGAGCGTTCTGCTTGTTGACACACATCCCTAATATCTCTTCCTGACATTCTGTATTTGGCAAGTGCCGACGATAAAGAGACAGCAAAATGCAATCCTTTAGGTTTAGGTTAGAAGCAAATTATGGAGATACTCGATAATTTCATTATACCAACCAAAAAGATATGTGCAGATTCTCAGATCAAGAGAAAGTAAAAGCATTTTGTATGGTGGTAGCAATGTGGAAATAATTCACGTGCACAACTAATAACTAATCAAGTAAGAATTACATATATGCAATAAATTGGATTACATACTCATCCGTAGCGGAGGCTAACTCAACTAGTTCAGACTTTGATAGGTGCTTTGCATACTGAGCTGCTATTTCCTGACGGTTATGATGATCCGGCAGGCCAAAGGTAATCATTGAATCAAACCGACTGGGAAAATAGATAAAGCATGACTTAGAAAACTCGCCTTCTTCAACCTTAGGTACAATTGCCTGCCACTGGAAAACGTGCTCATATAGTATTATTACCTTATTAAAGCGGGATCCAGATCTTGTTTTCTATTTGTTGCAGCAATCACAACTACTTTCTTATCCTGTTCAAATCCGTCAATCTGCAGACAAGAAATTACATCTGATTAGGATCCCAAAAACAGTGTTCATAACACAGACTGAATTCAATGTCAATTTGTCTACCCATACATTCATAAACATACACAAGAACACGCATGCATTTTTAGTCACAGGTTTATCGACAATAAAGATTTTTGTCTGTACCAGCATTTGGCAAGTAGACATTATGAAGTCTAGGAAACAATGATAAACATAAATGACAGGCATGCTGAAAGGCTCAATTTCTGGGACATAAAACAAAGATAAAATCCTGGTTTCACCTGCCGCAATAACACTGACAAAATCCTCCGAGTAGCTTCATGCATTTCGTTATCACGGGCAACAGCAAAAGAATCAACCTGTGATAAGGATGAATAAAGAGGAATAGATTGTCGAGAATCATTACAACTTGACCAGACAAGAAGATTAAGGAGATGGAAAACTAGTAATAACATAGATAATGAACTGTTAGAAAGAAAGGCGTGCATGTTCACATCAGTTACCTCGTCCAAAAAAATAATTGCTCCGTTTGGGAGCTCATTGGCAAGCGAAAAAACTTTCCCCAACAGACGTTCACTTTCACCATAGTATTTCGACATGACAACCTCTAGCGGCACATACATCAACGGAACACCCTGCCAAGGCATCCATCATAAGTCAAGACATGTTCATGCAGAAAGTAACATGATATGATTCACTTATTGAGCTGAATAAAATTTGTATCCTATGTAATTTATATTATCAATGCACCCCTTAGTTTCTTGTGCACGCAAAATCTTTGGTGTATGCACTTCCTGTGTTAACGTGGTACATTAGCAACCCATTAAAGCACTTAACAGCATTTACTGCAAGCCATATCTTTGTGCATAACAAGAAAGGAACACATAAAAGCTGCCTGTATGAGATCCTGTGCATGTCTGCTGAACTCTTAAGGGTCAGGCCAATAACAAGCATCCACTTGTTCAAATTGAAATGCGCCAAGAAAAATGAATGACAATGCTTAATCAGGACCCAAACTTCATGCAAATAAAAGAAACCGCATAGAGCAGCCTAAACATTCGGTTATGCTTCTCTCGTATTAATATAGCTTGAAAGGTAAAATGGCATACAATTTTACATAAATAAAATGGATATTTGTTTTGTTCAGCAAAAATATGGGAAGGAAAAGAAAAAAATTTAACACAATCATAAAACTTTTTTGAGTTGAAAATGGAATTTATGCAGCTACAACAATTGTCCGTTTAAATTGCCAAAGATATGGGTAGTGGCTCACCGCTTGATTAGCAATAACACGAGCACATGAGGTCTTCCCTGTACCTGAAATTTAACAAGCATTATGGGTAAGTCTGCCCAACCTATCAACTAATGTGAACTAGGAGCTAATAATTATATACATGGGCACAATCAATTTACAAAATGATGAGATAAAATGCAGACTGTTGACAACATAAGAATGAGGTAATAAGCTTAGTGTAACACTCTGGAGAAGCAAGGGAATTAAATGCATTGGAAATTATGGATTAATGTTTCATCAATAAGTCTACATTGAATGCCTTATTCAAATTAAGAAGTTGCAAAAATACACGAGTTAAAGACAAAATAGAAGCTTGAGAAATCAATTTAGTTTATCCGTCATCAAGCAAAACATGGCATGTATTAGACCACAACTTTAGAAATGAGATAGCATTCCTTCATTTTTGCAGCAGGTGGCATCCTAGATTTAACTGTTTAGTGTGTTTTACACAACTGCTACATTGCTTTCATGATACTAATACAGTGATTATTTGGGCAAAAAATGCAGGGAATACCACGTAAGTTTGCTACATCCTCCGCACAAAAATGCATTAATGAATACAGGGCAGAACAAAAGAGCACATTCATTGAATGTTGAGAGGAGGCCTGTATATTTCAAATGACCCTCAAGAATGCAATGCACAATATGTGTACACAAAAAATTTCGAAAATATAAGTACAAACTTTAAGCAGTAAGCTTGAGGGACTCATTCAAGGTGAAAAAGCAAACCTGGTGGACCTTCAAAGAGCACAGCTCGAGGTCTATTCGACTCAAACTTGTGCCGAGTCCCACGAGCAATATCATCATACACTTCAGGACTTTGAAGAGCCAACAATATAGTATCTTCTATTTCTCTACAGCAGTTCAAAAGCATATCATTTTGTCAAATTTTGAGCCATTTTAGTTTACAATGTTGTCAACAATACTCTTATCTTTTACCATCAAATGTTGGACTTATATAATGTTCACTTTATTTTAGTTTTAATTATTGAAATTTCCCTGGGAAGTTAAAAACTTCTTTCTAGTTGTTTGCCCATCCTCATACATAAGTCCTTGAATAGTAATTTATCATAATTGCGCTTCAAGTTTGGTTTCCAAGATAGCAAATGCAATGACCAACATTTGATGGTAAAATTAGCAAAAAAAGGTACTACCAGAGCTTTATATACCTCTTTTGTTGATTGTATCCGGCAATATGGTCCCATGATATCTCACTATTTGGGGAATTCATTTGTGGTTCATCAAGTCCATACATTCTAACTCCCATAGACTCAAGAGTGGCTATTGTTTTATCTGCAGATGACTTTTGTGTAATACCCTCCCTCGGTTTTCTTTCCAAAGTTCTATTTTGGCCCAACCTTCCTCCAGCTAATTGTAAAACAGACACCAAAGCATCAAGCTCTCCAGAACTCAACCTCCCTTTCTTTATGAACTCAATTTCCTGCAAGAATTTGTATACTTATACATTAGAAGATATTTTCCAACAGTTCTTGCTTGTGATATATGAGAAGCAATATCTTTCTAGGACAAACATATATAGAGTACGGAAAACAAAAACTAACTGCTTTATCTGAGGTAATGAGTGAACGGAATATAAGGATGCATAGATCTCCTTCTTGGGTATTTACAGTTCCAGACTGAGCTTGATTTTCCTTCTGTTTTTCAGGATGCATAAGTGTTAATTGCCAAGCAACTGCACTGGAGTAGCACGTGAAAAATAGAGAAATTTAGTGCATAGTAAACAATGGGAATGGCAAAAATGAATCCAACATCAAGCATAAATAAAATTTTGTATCATTCATGCCCAAGAACAATAGAGAGAACTTGTGGACATAATAAATGATGGTTTCACATAACCTGTCCCAAGCACGCAATGACATGTCTGAACCAGCACCATGCTCTTCAACCTTCAGTCCAAGATGCGAGACAATATTTGCAATCAATTGTGGAATTTCACATGCAGGAGGGACTTGGAACTTAATGGTAACCTTAAGACCAAAAATACCCATATTAGAGTTTCATTGCAATACCGCAATCCCATCAGGATCCAGACACAACACTAACAGACAAAAAAAAATCAATAAAATAAATTACGCAATGCCAATAAAGGCAGTGACCTTCAATTTAAGTTTTCCAGACATGGAATATCAGAATGTGCATGTAGTGCCTAAACTACAAACCCATCAGCACACTTAAAACAAAAGTAGCTTTGGCCATGCTAAGATATACACAAAATCATAACTACTAAGCAAAGAATCAAACAAAAATTATCTTCACTAAAAGAAAACAGAGGTATAAAGCGAAAAAAAATAAGAGCAGCAACCTTTTGGCCCTTAACAGCAACAGTGAACTTGGGATAAGAACCATAGTTCATTCCTTTTTTTTTAAGCAACTCTTCAATTCGTTGTCGTTCTTTCTTCGCAATTTCCT
Source organism: Azadirachta indica (assembly GCA_022749755.1). Lineage (NCBI taxonomy): Eukaryota > Viridiplantae > Streptophyta > Magnoliopsida > Sapindales > Meliaceae > Azadirachta > Azadirachta indica. The sequence continues at coordinate 13,790,390 of CM040451.1, read as the reverse complement.
CCAAGTCCGCATAACTTGAAGGAGATTCTGATGGCAATGAAGGTTTAGCAGTGCCAATGCCCTATAGAAAGAAAAATCGAAAAGTAACTAAACTCCTAAAGTAATATTTATTCCCAACTTATTACCATAACAAAATGCTTATCTTGTAAATTAAGTAAACCTGATCAGTATCTGCATAGGCAATATGGAGCACCCCAGCACCAAATAGACCTGCTAAGATGGCTGGAAAAACAGAGGTAGTTCCTGAAGCACTGGGCAACAATTTCAGCCCCTGAATTTCTGATGCACTGGATTGAATATCGCGCTCTAATATTCATGCATAAGTAACTAAATACTGTAAGTAAAAGGAATTATATAATATCACCTAAAATGTTTTTCAAAAAGCATATATGAAGTGATTCTAAAAAACAATTTAAATACTTCTCTATTCCAAAAACACTTCTCAGAAAAGCAACTTATCTAGATAAGTCAAACTTATTCATCCAACGGAATCGAAATAAGTCGTAATTATAATCAAAAGAAGGAGCAATAACAATATTCAAGCTAATAACTGCTAAACAAAAATAATTGCTCATCTATTTGATAAAACAAAAAAATCAATAGTTCAAAGCAATTGCAGCAATTTCAAATAACTAAATTTTTCTACAAAAATTATTATGAAAACGGAAGTAGCAACTGCCAAAAAATCGTTATGAGCTTACGGTGAGGGAGATGGCGAGGGAGGTCAGGCGGTGGTGCACGTGAAGCAGTTAGGATGCGACGCCAAGCCGAAGCCGTCTTCGCTAGCCGCCGGCAAGCCGCCATGAGAGAGTTAAAGTCGGCGTATTCTGTAAAAGCAAACACGCGACTGGAGTTTAACTTCGCGTGAAAAAAATTGTCGGTGTTTCTAGAAGTTAATTTCGAGGTGAAATTAATGAGTGTAACTAGAGCGTGAACACAGAATACGAATAAAAACTAAATCATTACAGACTGGATTTTCTCTTTAACCCTCGTTTTTAGTATTTTGTCTTCGGCTTTACCCAAAAATTGTAAATATTATAAAAAATCAATTTAGACGATAATTGATATATCTTACTTTATTTTCCTAATTTTCATATTCGGTCAAAATTTTAGATTTCCCGAATCTTAAGCCCCAGTCAGAAAAACTAATTAATACATCTTATCCACTTTATTTTTCTCATTTTCGTATAGAAGCTAAAGAAATTAAGCATGAATTAAGAAAACACATAAATTATACGTAAATTGACAAATACATTTTTCATATGATAACGTACAAGTTTACTTAACAATTATAATAATTTATATTATGAGATATCTATAAATAAATTAAAAAATAAAAATATGCATAATTTGAGAAAATATATTTTTCATATGATTACGAGCCGTTTAAATCATTACTATAATATTTTATGTTGCAAGATATCTACTCACATATGTATCAAAAAAAATAAAAATAAAACTCTCTGAACTCGTGACTTATATTTAAAGTGTCTGAGATTTATGATTTGTAATTTTAATAATCAAAATTGTTCTTTAAAAAGAAAAAAAGAATTATTATAAAATAGTTGATGACATTTTATATATTGATTATAATTATTGTTTTACTTATTATATTTTTTTAGAATAATACTATACTTTTTAATAATATCTCAAATTTTAACATTTTAAAAGATTTATAATTTACTAACTAAATTGTGAATTTCTATGAACTAATTATCTTAATTTACTATTTAATAAAAAAATTTATATCACTTAAATAAGAATTTTGAGATGATTTTAAAATAATAATAAAGAAAAGGTTATGATTAATTTAAAAAAGGGTTTTAATACATACCTCCCCTGAAATTTCAATTTTAACACTTAAATGAAAAGTTTAAGAAAAGGTACACTTACCTCTCCTAAACTATTAGTTAATTATCCAATTTTATTTATATAATTATAATGCTCTAAATTGTTTCAAAGTAAAGTATAAGAAATTCAATTTATATGTAATTAAAAATAATTTTAATTCATATTTATTTTAAATTAGAAATTTAATTAACGACAATTTAATTTAAGAGTTTTAGTTTACGTGTATTTAATATTTATTGAAATTAAGAATTTAATTAATGATAATTTAACTTGATAATTTTAGTTTACATTTATTTAATATTTACTCAAAATAAGAATTTAATTTTTATTCATATATCATATTTATCCAAATTTTAAATCCTAATATACAAAGCCGCCGCCTTTCTTATTCTCCTCTTTTACAAATTCTTTAGCAATAAATTATAATTTTTTTATTTTACTAAACAATTTCATAGGTTTACCAATCTCACTGTTCTTATAAAAATACTTTAATACAAGATCTATGTTATACACATTTACATTCAATTCACACTTCAATATCAATCTTATGACTCGTAAAGTAAATGTAAACTTTTGGATTTATACAAAAAATTTGATGGAACTACACAATGACGAAAAATTAGAAAAAATATCAACATGGATAAATTGCTAATTTTAAATATCATTAAATAAATATTAAATGAATATAACTTATAATTATCATTAATCAAAATTTTAATTATTTTAATTTTTTGAACATCAAATAAATTAAAATTGAGTTTTTTAAACTTTATTTTGAAGCAATTAAGGGTATTATAGTCATTTTAAGTGAAAATACATGGTCAATTGATGGTTCAAGAAAGGTAAATGTGTCTTATCTTAAAATTTTCATTTAAATGTTAAAATCGCAAATTAAATTGTCATTAATTAAATTTTTAATTTTTAAATAAATATAAATAAAAATTATTTTTTATTAGATACAAATTGAATTTCTTATACTTTACTTTGAAGTAATTAAGGGTATTATACTCATATAAATAAAATTATATAATTCAGGAGAAGTAAGTATACTTTTCTATAAATTTTTCATTTAAGTGTTAAAATTTCAAATCTCAGAGCAGGTTTTTGTTAAAACCTATTTAAAAAATATTAATGTTTGCATTTTTGTATTTGTACGAACCAAATTGCTAATACGATAGATATAAAAGACAGCTGAATATCATTTTTTTTCCTAAAACTCTGCCGTATGATTTTAATAGCATAAATCGATCACTTTCTATGATTTTAATAAAATGAATTAAATGTATATTAAAAAAAATTGATCCGAGCACCTTTTATAAAATTCTATACAAATCAAACCAATAAATTGCTAAAAAAATGAAAGAAGAAATGGGGGCACGTAATGGGAGATTTCCAATTAGGTCATAAAATTTTGATTAAAAAACCTGCAAATTAATATAAATAATTTAAATTATAAACTTATTTAGGAAAAAAATATCTTAGCACTCTGAATTATACCAGATCCACGCGCACAGAAGCGCGTAACCATTATGTTGGATATATATATATATATATATACACACACACACGCACAAGATTCCCGCAAAAAGAAACTGTACTGATAATCATCTCTCGCATTCGAGTTTCAATCAGAGAAACCAAGCCATGGCGTCACGTGACAAGAAACCGGCGAAGCAATCGAGCAGCCGAACCGGTGGCATACGGACGCTTTCCGATCTGAACCGGCGGTCTGGACCCGACTCCGACTCCGATTCTGATGGACCTCAAGAGTACTACACTGGGGGCGAGAAGAGGTCCATTTCTTCAAAATCTCTCGTCTTTTAGGAAGTAAAATTTTATATTTAGCGCGTATTATCGTTTTTTATCCGATTTTCGTTATTGTTAATATAATCGTGTAATAGAATTCATTAATGTCAATTGTTGATGCTCGTTTGTTATTTTTGTGCTGCATAATAAACAGTATGTTTGGTTACGGAGAATATTAGAGAAAATAAATGATTATTGAGCGTTAAGATTTGGGATGAATGATGTATGTTGCGTTTGGTTGAGTTTTTAATCAGTTGCGTGAATATGAAGGTTTCAATGGAAAAGGAATCATTTTTTGTTTTCTTGTAAGTTCTTTTAGCTTAATGAATAGCATAATATTATTTTGTGAGCAGTTTTAGAGTCGGATCATATCATAGTTTTCTTGTATGAAATTGATTTAGGAATTTGTGTTTATGTTCCTTGACTAGTGCGCAGATATTTTTTTCCGAGGAAGCAATTTTGCTGAGAAAGCTGTTTAGTGTTTTTCACCGTACCATATAATACATCTTGTTTATCTTTTTGCTGTCTCATCTGACTGAAACAAAAAGCTTTTTACTTGAATAATCCCTATTGCTCCAGGAAGAAATGAAATTGAATCTGGATGCTATTCAAATGCAAAACACTAAAATATGAACCTGCGGTTGTTAGCGACTGGACTTGTATTATTGCACTGGATGCTAGTCCTTTCTAGTACGAAGTTTGTGCATTCATTCCTGATGAATTTCCAGACGGTGTTTCTGGTATAAGTGTTAGTGGCCTCTCTGATTTGAGTATTCACAGTGAGTTCCATATGAGGGCCAGAATTAGCGAAAACATTTCATGTTCATTGGTAGCTGATATACTTCTGTTTACTTATCAATTTCGCCTGCTAGTTTGAGAAGATTTTTTCATTTATTTGGTTTGTGAGTATAGTTATTTGCTTGCATATATTTTAGGTTATGTATATATGGTAATGTTTTTGATTATTTTGCAGTGGTATGCTTGTCCAAGATCCTAATAAGGGCAATCCTAATGATGTGGATGCAATTTTCAACCAAGCTAAGGAACTGGGAGCAGTAGAAGGGCCTCTTGAGCATCTCCATCCATCTTCGAGCTCAAGAAGCTTTACTGGAACTGGTAGATTACTCTCGGGCGAAACCGTACCATCTGCACCTCAGCAACCTGAGCCTGTTGTTCATAACATTATTTTCTGGACCAATGGTTTCACAGTAAATGATGGCCCTTTGAGGAGGTTGGATGATCCTGAAAATGCTTCTTTCTTAGAGGTAAGAGCCATAAGGTCTCATTTCTATGTGCAAATATAAAATACAAGAGGAAAGAGATTATATTTTGTTGTTGGAGGTTGACAATTTCTTCATCCCCATCTTTCTCCATCTTTCTGCAGAGGTGCTTATTAGTTGTGTGGAAAAAAATTACAGCAAGTATAAGCTGTTCCACTTTTTTCTTATCTTTCCCCCACTCTGTATGACTGTTGACTCTGTAGATGATTTTGTGCAGATTGTCATTTTGTGTGCATTTTCAGCATCTTCTCTTGTGTTTGCTTTTCAGATACTGATTGTTAGTGGTGATATTGTATTTATGAGGTGATTATGTTTATTGCAGAGCATAAAAAAATCTGAGTGTCCAAAAGAGCTTGAACCTGCGGATAGAAGGTCCTCGGTTCATGTCAATCTGATAAGAAGGGACGTGAAGTGCCCTGTAAGTGCAATTTTTTATTTGCTTTTAACCAACATTATGTGCAATGGGGGCAAGCATACTGGTTTAAGTGCACCAGGCAGCATAATCTATGAATTGCTCGTTTCTTATAGAAGACGCATCAATGTTACATGGATTTGAAGACATGCCAGAGGATGTGAACTCCACCTATCATTCTTAATATTTGTCAATGTTACATGCATTTGAAGACATGCCAGAGGATGTGAACTCCACCTATCATTCTTAATATTTGCTATCTTTCAGGAACCAGAAAAGCGCCATGTACCATTTCAGGGTGTGGGAAGAACACTGGGCAGCAGCAGTACTCCAGCAACTTCTGAACCTCCTGCAGATTCTACTCCTGCCAACACTGCTCCAACCCCTTCAGAGGGCCTGGTTATTGATGATAAGCTTCCATCAACATCAATTCAGATTAGGTTGGCTGATGGCTCCCGAATTGTAACACACTTCAATCTCCACCACACAGTGAATGACATTCATGCCTTTATTGATGCATCTAGACCCGGGACTGCAAGAAATTACCAGCTGCAGATGATGGGATTTCCTCCTAAAGTTCTCGCCGATCGAGCTCAGACTATAGAGCAGGCAGGCCTTGCCAATTCAGTGATCATCCAAAAATTCTAATCCAACCACTTGCTGTCCGGTTGCTCTCAGTCACTCATTGTAAAGTGAAAATATCCTGTCAAACCTAGGAAAAAGACCAGTGTCTATTACTTACATATAGAGGAGTTTTCAGTGACTGATTTTCAGTTAACGGGTTTGATTATCGTGTTTACCAATTTATTACATCTTTTTGGTTTTTGATTCCCATAATCCTGACATGTTCTAAAATGTCTGAAGTGATTTTGCTTGCATCTTTTCCCATATGTTTAGAACTGGCATTGTTCAATAGGATCAATGTTATATATAGGGAAGATAGGTTTTATGTAAAGTTTAAGTTCATTCTGGGGAGCATGCGATTATGGTTGTGATTTAGAATTTTTCGATCCTTCTATAATTTTGTATCTCTACTATGTTCTTGTGATTTTATTTTGCTGCTTTCCGGCAACCTCTCTCGGAGATTAGAGAAATACAACACACATTGGGTTTGGGTATAGATAAGGGCCACGTGGGAGTATATTGGATTGTTTCTCGACTCAGCTTACAAATATTTACATTTTTCTCTACTTAAATACGCAGCTTCATTCATAATTTGGCTTTTTTCGGTAATTGCCATTGACATTGTCGCTGATTCTTATTTCGTGTTCGTAGAATTCGTATTTTCCGGTATCGTGAAATAACCTTTTTTTTTTAAAAAAAAAAAAAAGGAAATGTGCAGCTTATGATAATTTGGGATCAATGATCTCGTAAATTATCACCATCTACTGGATGATTCCGACTGAAAATTATCTAATATGAATTTAACGGGTGCGAAGTTGATTTGTTGGGCACTGGAATGACGAGAGCAAACCGTATTCACATTGAATGCAAAATGAATGAATTTTGTGATAGAATTGTGCATGCGAAAGAGAATGGAAGAGACTAATAGTACGACATGGAGTCTTAATTTGCATTGATGGTTTTATGCCATTGGCATATCATATCGCATGGATGATTGATTAGATGGCACTACGAAAAAGCAGCATGCATCCTGTCGGCCAAGACTAGTAACTACTATTATTATTTCCCACCCATTTTTTTTTTTTTCACTTCTTCCCACTGTATTTATATGTGCATATGCTATATGATTTGGCTTCCATTCATGCATAGTTTGTTCCTCAATCCCAATCATATATGCCATCAATCGGTTAGCAAATCCTCAAAACTTTTGGCAATTTGGCCATTAAGTGATAGGAGCATCTTACTACTTAAAACTTTAATTTACTTAATTCAAGTATGATCTAAATGTCCAGTTATGTATAATATAACGAGGAATTAATGAGTTTAAAAAAAAATTTATATTATAACTCATTTCAGTAGTAGAGAAGTCGTGGGCTTCAACTCCTAACCTTTCTTATAAAAAATTTTTTTTTTTAAATATTATTGAGGGTAGAAACTGTTCTTATTATTATGTATAAATTTTTAGATAATATTGTATTAACGTTAACAAATTATTTTTATTCAGGAAATTGTGCTATCGAATATTTTCAAGTTATGTTAGAATACTGTTGAAATTTCATTTTTATATGTTGAGTGTAAATTTGAAATTGTAATACAATAGTTGTTTATGCTTGATTGACATATGATAGTACTTCATATTGAAAATTAAAAAAAAAAAGGATGTTAGTGTTATGGAAAAAACACAAAAATCACCAAAAAATTAAAGTAAACGACATTATGAGAGCTTGAATTATGTACATATATATGCTCGAGGAAAAGCAAACAAAATCCTCCCTTTAATTTGTCGCAAATCCACGTTACAGAGCCCGCAATGAAAACATCTATCTCGACGACCTTGTGTGGTGCCAACTAATAATTAAGTGAATTTAATTAACAAAATTATATATTATATGTCAAGAGAAAAAAAAAAAAAAAGAAAATATTTACAACTTCTTTTTATGATAATGGTGGGCGCCTAAACTCTTTTCCCTTGTGTGATGGAGATACAATATGAAAGGAAAAGAAAATCGTTGGACCCACCATTCAAATCCTTGATGATCTAACTCGGAAGTTGACTCTATGATTTGATCATTATAATCATCTTCTCGCATGTGGGCCTATATAGTGATCGTACTCATTGATGATATTAATTTTTGGAGATTGCCTAAATAAAGTTGGATTTGCTTTTTCAAACGCTCGAATTTTGTTTGTTAATGATGATTAATTAATACATACTTTGGTGTGTTTAAAACCTCTATAATTGACTTGTTTTGCCTCCTTAATGTATGAAATAAAGGATATTAACTATTCATTTGGAGTTCTAAATTAATTACATTTTTTTAATGTCCACAAGTACGCAATTATATCACCTCTTTCCATCAAGCCACCAACTCATCGATTTATGATACGTTGGTGTGTTTAAAACCTCTATAATTGACTTGTTTTGCCTCCTTAATGTATGCAATAAAGGATATTAACTCTTCATTATAAGTTCTAAATTAATTACATTTTTTTAATGTCCACAAGTACGCAATTATATCACCTCATTCCATCAAGCCACCAACTCATCGATTTATGAAACCACTCAAAAAAAAAAAAAAAGAAGTAAAATAGTAATAATAAAGTCTAGGGCCCTGCCATCGGGCCTTAAGCTTGAGGGCAAAATTGAACTCACTCTCGATGGGTGAGTTCAATTTTCATCGGTCACAGTCGGTGAAATTTCTTACAATATATAAGTTTGTATTTTTACAAGTATCATTAGTAGAGTTATTTACAACAATAAAAATTTTGGGTAAATTTTTCTTTTATGAATGAAAGATTTCTAGGTGCTAAGTATGTTACAGTAGTATCTATATCTTCGTAAGTGTTATTAATAGAATTCGTTACAATAGGATTTGTATTTTTTCAATTGTCATTAATAGAGTTCTAAATTGCAAATAGATTGTAAATAGGAAATACGTTTGTAATGCTAAAAAAAAAAAAAGAAGTTTAGGGCCCTAAATTTGTATAATTTTTCGACTTGAGATATAAATTTATTTATGTATCTCAAGTAACTTAATACTTGCATTAAATTGCATTTTTTATATCTTGATGTTTAGAATTTAATACTATAAAAACAAATTGGTAATTTTCATAAAGAAGTATTAAGGATCTTCTAGTATAACTAAAAAAGTCAAAGTAATAGTAAAGTATCTTTATATTTGAATTATACTTAAAAAATTGCAACTCAAATGACTAAATGAAAAGATTAAGATGTAGAAAATCATAATATGGAGTGATTACCTTAAAATTTGCGGACCCTACGATTAATTTCAACGTTACTTTGTAGATATGTATACCATTTATAGAAAGTCATATAACAATAAAATGATTATTTTACCCTTATTATAATTAATGAGATATTAACAAACACTCTCATGAAGTTTTAGAAACAACAAATATTTCTATGAAATATGAAAAAATGACAAATACTAAGTTACTTTATAATATTACAAAAATATCTATCTTACCCTTATATATTTATAATATATATATATATATATTTAATTTATCATTTTAACCCTTATTACTACTACATAATCACCAATATAACCTTATAATTTTTTTTTGACAAGTTAGTGTTTAAATTACTATTATTTATAAATAATTTTATTCTAAGTACATTAATTTATAACAAAAATAATTAAATAGATCACACAATATTTATAATTTTGAGAATATTTTTAATAAATTATTATTAAATATTGAACACTTGGGATTTATGTATAAAAAATATTATAAATTATAGAATTTATGTAATCCAAGGATTTTGGATTCATAATCATTTGTATAATTTATAAATATATAATTTACACATATTATATTAATTTATAAATAAAATAATTTAAATAATTTATAACAACAAATTCTAACAAATATTGAATATTATTAACTTAATGAGAATAAATTTTTTAAAAAATAATAATATTTTAGATATTAATTATCAAAAATATTGAATACATAATTATCAAAAAATAAATTATAAAGTTATATTGATCATTATGTAATATTAACAAGTTAAAATGATAAATTTATAAGTTTTTTAAATATACAAGGTTCAGTTATTTATTTTACATGATTGTACAGTAATTTCATGAGGTATTTGTCGTTTTCTATAGAGATATTTATTATTTTTGAAACTTTACGAGACTATTTGTCAATATTCTATTAATTAAAATAAGAATAAAATGGTCATTTTATTATTATTTGAAAGTAAAATGATGACTTTTAACAAAATAAAATTATACATAATATTTGAAAGTGAAATAATGACTTTTAACGAAATATAAGTATACATAATATATGTAATAAATGATAAGATAAAATTAAAATTAACTCTAAAATAAAAGATGACATAAAAGCAATAGGAGGATTTTGCTTTTGGGAACAAAAAGTGAAGGGAATTAAATATAATTACAATTAAAGAGAATATTATATATATAAGCTTGGAATGTCACTTTAATAATCAAAATTTTCAACGATTTGGAATGGTTATCCAATGTCATCTAAGTTTTTCTCTTACTACTTATGGAAAATTGAGAAAAAATAAAAGTAAAAAAAAAAAAAAAGATAAATCTTTGTTGCAAGTTGCTAGATAATTTATATGTATAATGTATTTATGTTCTTCCAATACTCACCTTTGAAACAAATGGACGCGGAATTTCGGCTGCTTTAATTATTGAAATCAAGCTTATGGATTTGGATGACTTATATTATACATATATTTAAGCTCGGAATTTCACTTTAATGATCAAAATTTTCAACGAATTTGTGATGGTTCGTGATCCAATGGCATCTAAGAGAAAGTTAAAAAAAAAAATGGGATAAGATAAATCTTTGTTTCAAGTGGCAAGATAATGTGCGCGTGTATGTGTATATATATATATATATATATATTTATCTTATTCCACCACTCACCTATGAAACAAATGGATGCCGAATTTCGGCTGCTTTAACTGAAATCAAGCTTATGTATTTGAATGACTCAGATGCTGAGATTAGAACGAAAGGAAACGCATCTAAGATATTAAGAAATTAAAATTAGTGGATTAGTAGATAATATTTAAATTGGTATTGTTTATTAATTTTTATATTCCTAAATGACTGCATGCATATATATTATTATTGTAATCTAAATTAGAAATAACATATTATTATTTTATCTTTTATCTTCTTTTTCGATGATATTGTGGTGGCTTTCTATGTCCAAACCCAATTAAAGTGAAACAAGAAGTGGAATTATAAAGTGAAAAATCAAAATTTAAGTAAAATGCTAACAACAGAATTGTTGTTTAATTAAAAAGTCGATTAACTTTCTAGACAACCCTACAAAACTAATTATCAAACACGTTCAAGCATTCAAAAAAAGTTTTTCCTTTTCCTTTTAAAATTTAAAATTTTTCAAAGTTCCATTTATTGAACCACACATCTAGCAGCTGCAATCTAGCTGTTCTTTCATTTTATTTATTATATTTCTTTCTTTCTTTATGTCTGATCTATCATGGAACTGTTGGTAGAAATGACGTAAAGTGAATGAATATGAGAGAAATAAAGCTTTTGCTTGAAATTGTCGACACCATCTTCTCATTCTTGCAGACTCCACTGCCACTGCTATGACGTCGTTTCTTCTTTTGCTTTAATTTTATTCTTATGCCGTTGGGAAGGATTCGCGTACTACACCTTCCAAACCCTAACCCTAAACGTAAATCCCTTCAACCCCGTTTCAGAAAACAGTTTTTCTTTGCAAAAGCCCTAGCAGTAAATCGTTTCCTTTGTCTTGAATTTTTTATTAATATGTGTATTAGCAGATGTGGTTTTATCATGTGATTGATTTAACTAAGTTAAAATCAAATTAATCTAAATTTTTTTCAGGGTGTAAATTAATTATGTAGAAAATGTGAGATTAAAGAAGAAGAGATGATTAAAAGGTTCAAATTTGATAAATGTTTTAGTCCATTTTTCTACAAATTCTGGATTCTCAGGTCACTTCTGTTGTTATTACTGTAAGAAAATGCATATATATGTCGTCTAAATGCAACATGAAATATTTCATCTAATTATGTAATTGCTGATACATTACCCACCAAAAATGAAGCTTATCAATCCAATTATAGAGTTTAATGTCAAGGAATAACGTATAAATTTACCCAAAACATCGAGTATCTTGGGATCTAACCCATTTAAAGTTGAATTTTCCCGAAGAATCTTGCCAACTTCCTCATTTTAACAGTACTCTCTTTGCATAGACTGTAAGAATTTCACTCGAAAATCATCGAGAAAAAGATCGAATTAGTTTGAAATCGAACCGGCAATTCTCCTAACAGATTTATTAAGAAAAGTTAAAAGAAAAAAAGGAATAAGGTGCAGGGGCACAACATGAATACTGTCTCGTAGGATCGATCTAATATAAATATATATATGACGTGGAGTGGCAGGCCCCTCATTAATTTGTAGAGAGTGTAAGAAACCGATGTGTAACAGTGAAAAATACTAAATATAACATATATTATTGTTGGAGAATTAGGTATGCAGGGGGGACAAAGGAAAAGAGACAAATTGTTCATCTGGATTGGAGCTGTTCTCCACAGGAGAGAATGAAGCTAAAGCCTACAAGAAAAAACCTACACACGTTGAGACTAGAGAGAGAGCGAATTCAAGAGACATTCAAACTGTCGCCACTTTCATTCCAGCTTTTTTATTATTGATTATTAATTATTAATTATTAATTATTAATTAGATTTATTTTCTTCTTGGGCTCAAAACCGCACCTCTATTGTGGAAAATAATTACGTATTAGATGCTTGACGCAGTCTAATAATTAATCATACAAGATTTTTGTCAGAGCACTGTTCCATGAATAATTAAATACCCACATTTCTTTTTATTTTCATAGAAGAAAAAAAAGAAAGAGAGGAGAGTGATTTCGTGCACAAAATATCTTTCCTTCTCTCTTCATTCATCAATCAACAGTGAAAAACCTATTGGCTTTACCTCGATATGATAATTCCTATCGCTATAGCTTTGATCTGATTTCTTTCTCTCTCTCTCTATTTGTTTTTTTACAAATTTTTCTTCAATCTTTTGCCAGCAATGGCAGTGCATCAGTAGCAGTGCAAGAAAAGAGGGTGAGAGTTTTCATTGGGAAGGTAAAGCTTTGGCTCAAAGATAGCATACACGACACCCATCAAATATAATCTCTTCTTCTAATCTCATCTCTCTCTTTTTCTCTGTGTTTTCTCTGGATACCCCGCGTGCGCTCTGTATCTTCTCTGAAAACTTTCTCTCACTCATAAAGGAAGAAACCCTAGAGAGAGAGAGGAAGAAGTGAGAGTTAATGTTGTTGATCACACCAGGAAGATTTAACACCCATTTTCCAAAGGTAGACCTGAGCAGACTTTTGCCAGAGAAAAAGGGAAAAAGAAAAACTCACAAGGATAACAAAACTGACTACTACTACTATCACTGTTTAGGATTTCTGTAAAAAGGCTGATTGTTGTAGCATAAATCTCGGGAGAGCACTGGAGAAATATACAGCAATTCGAAAAGGTTGCGTATGAAAGAGAAAGAGAAAGAGAAAGCGAAAATAGAGAAATATGGTTCATATTATTGCTATATAGTAGGAAGGAAAGCAAAGCAAAACCCCAGTGAAAAAACACTTAAAAAAGATAAGATAGTGAGAGAGAAATGGAAGGTGGTTCTAACAGCACTACCTCTTGTTTGATGTCTTTTGGAGACAACAGTAATGGACTATGTTCTATGATGATGATGCCTCTCATGTCATCACATCATCAACATCATCAACATCATCAACATCATCAACATCATGATCATGATCATCAACATCATGAACAACCGCACCATCTTGATGCAGACTCAAACACCCTATTTCTTCCCCTAGCTGCAATCACCCATCTAAACCAAAACAGAAAGAGCTTTGGTGGTAATTCTTCTCTGATTCTTGACGATACCCGCAACAATAACAACAATTCTGGGTGTTATGTCATGGAAGGCAACGATGGCAGCACTTCTTCTACTGTCAAGGCTAAAATAATGGCTCATCCTCACTATCATCGTCTCCTGGCTGCTTATGTCAATTGCCAGAAGGTGCAAGAGGAAATTCTTGAACTCCAAAACACTCAGTTCCTTGAAACATAACATATATTTCGTGTTTAGTTTTGTATCTTCTTTCTAAAATTATGAAACGAGGGCAAAACTTTGTTTCTTCTTTCATTTGTTGTTACACTTTGTGTAAGAATACTTCTGTTCATAGACAAAGAGAGGTCAAAACTCAAAACCTTTTTGCTTCTTTGATGGAGACGCAAGTCATATTCTTGCTTTAATTTCTTAACTTTTCTGTAGAGCAAAGATAATTTTTCTGACGACATTTAACTTAACAAACTGCAGGTCGGGGCGCCGCCAGAAGTGGTGGCAAGACTGGAAGAAGTCTGCGCATCTGCGGCGACGATGGCCGCCGGTGGCTCGAGCTGCATCGGCGAAGATCCAGCCCTTGATCAGTTCATGGAAGCTTACTGTGAGATGCTGACCAAATACGAGCAAGAACTCTCAAAACCCTTCAAGGAAGCTGTGGTTTTCCTGCAAAAAATCGAGTCTCAATTCAAATCCCTCACAGTTTCCTCTCCAAATTCTGGTGATACCATCTTTTTCTTCACACTTCATTTTGAAATACAACTTTTTGTTAGCTAATTAAATTTAATGGGGTTTGTACTTCCGCTTTTGGGTTTGTTTCTTCATTTTCTATTTTTCATTTATCTTTTTAACATATAGGTTGCTATTCAGCTGTTCTAGAAACTAGGTTATTCATAGTTTCATACAAACGATGGAGATTTTGGTACATATTCTTGCTTTGATTCTCTTCTTGATGTTTGTGTGGTTCATGGGCTATAAGCGCATTGGTTTCTTGTGATTTCTTCTTTCTATATTAGTAGATATTGACAAATATTTTTTTACCTTTTTCTCGGAGTTGAAGAAAATGGTTTGTCATTATTATCCCTATTGAATGTTATTAGTTAATTACTGTGATAGTTAAGATGGCTTTCATAGTTCATTTATTTTATGTTCTCTAGGAGATAGTGAGGCTTTATAAGAAAAACATTTTCCAAAGGAGCCAGCTAGAACAGTACGAGTAACTTCTGTAAGATAAATAATATATTCTGCGTACCACTTCCAAATTCAGGATGGGTTTGAACCTGAGTGTCTAGTTTGGAGCACGACTAAAGAATATTTTTATACTATAATCCTAGATCTTCATGAGGCATGCTTGTACAAACATGGATAACTTTGAAGGTTTAAATTAAAGCCATCGTACTTGTTTCTGCTATTGACTCTTATCTTGGAAGCAAGGATCTTGTTTTCATTTTTTTTCCCATGGTTTCTTTTTGCTGATATTGGTTTTTTCTTTTCTTTGGAATTATCAGTAACACATATGTTTTCCGTTGTGCCTTGGAACCTTTTTACTGCTATCTAATTAGTGTATACTGATCTGACAATTTAGTTCTTGGGGAACCTTGTTCTTCCAAATTACAATTATGATAAGAATTTTGAAGCAACTGCAACAGCTCAGCAGGTTTAGCTTTACAAAAAGAATAAAATTAAGAGCAAGATTTTGTGAAAGCCTTTTATGTGTTAGGAGGAAGAATGTCAAGGTCTATCCTTATCTGAGTGATGCTTTTGATATGTACATATTTAAAAGTGAATATATATATTTATGTGTGTGTGTGTATTTGTGCTGATACAATTATACATTTTTTCAATGATGTGATTCACTTCACTATTTGAATAAACAATGTTATCCAATTTCTGCCACCCCTAATCTTCTGTTAGAATCTTACCTTTACCGCTTGAGTTAGCGCATGGGATGTTTAGAAAGTTGTAAGAGACTAATACTAGAAAAACTGAAATTCAGACTATGTATGTAGAACTTTTTTCATGGAAAGCACGTTTTTGAGCGTTAAAATGATGCAAAAGTAGACCCACGCACTGGTATTTAGGTGGTATTTTTACTTGTTGGCCTTGGAGAAACTGGTGCCTTAGGAGCCAAAAAAAGGTCCCTATTTCCAACAGTATAAGCTTCATAGACATAGGACACTATCAATGTTGGGATTTAGGGTCCTTTGTTAAAAATTTTATGTAATGTAAGTCAACAGATAAGTTAAAACCATTTTTCATGGTATGGTGGATTTTGATCATTTTATCTAATGCAATCTCTCACAATCGGTTGTAGCTCAATATAATCTGCGAATAGGAGGATCCATAAATTAAAGTGCTGAACAAGCTTATGCCATACCCTAATACCTTGTATATAAAATCTCTCTCCAGGTTGATTATTGTGGGACAGGAAAACACTGTAATTCCAATCTTGTTGAATCAATCAGTCTCTATTAATTGTTGATGACTCTCATAGAGATTCATTAGTTGAGGCCATCAGTTTGTTCAAACGAGCAAAGCAGCAGTGTTACTTTTGTTTGAAAAGGAATTGTGAAACACGAACGGAGTTAAAAGTAGAAATTTACGTGTTATCTTGAACTTTGGTACGAGTTCTTCACTGTTTCTTTTATTTTTTGGAAGCTCTTAGGACGCTAAAGAATTTCCTTATATTGTCTTATACATGTGTCTAGGTTTAATTTGCAATGATGCAGTGTAACGAGTCACCACATGTATCATATATGCATGATGTTTACAGCTTAATAGTTATTGTTGCTTGAAACCATTTGCATCAATATAACATACACTCTAAGTGATTCATCAAGTTCCGTATATAATAGTTATGAATTCTTCGATCAGTACATATTAAAAGAATGTCCTATATAAAATTTTAATTTTCTGTATTATTATATTTATGAATTCTTTGAGGAAATATGATCTACAAATTAATTACTGTACTTAATTATTGTGTAGTAGTATACTGCCATGTAACAAAAAGGAACAAGGAATAGAACAATTGCAAAGGCAATTATGTAAACGGATTTATGGTTGATTTACGCAAATTGTGAGCTTCTATTTTGTGGTTTGATCATGTAAAATACTGTATTTTTATGAACAAGCGTGATACTAGTTGCAGTAATGTGTTATAGTCTTGATTCACATTAGATGCTAACTAGTTGATGTTGCCATCAGCTCCCGGTGAGGCTTTTGATAGGAATGGTTCATCTGAAGAAGATTTAGACGTGAATATTGACTTCATAGATCCCCAAGCAGAAGATCAGGAACTGAAAGGTCAGCTTCTGCGCAGGTACAGTGGATGTATAGGTAGCCTCAAGCAGGAATTCATGAAGAAGAGAAAGAAAGGGAAGCTGCCTAAAGAAGCCAGGCAACAGTTATTGGATTGGTGGAACAAACATTACAAATGGCCTTACCCATCGGTATTTATATGCTGATAATTGATTATCATAACTTATCTTAAATTCATTCACTTCAAGAGAAGCGGTCTCTTTTTGGTTCCTTGAATGTTCTAAACTAAAGCACGTAAATGCTTGCTAGTTCTCTAATATATCATTTTTCATTTGCGTTTCTTGTGTCCTCTTTTATAGTTATCTTACAGATATGAACGCTGCTAATTGATCTTTTTAATATGAGATTGAAACTTGTCAGCAGGAGTCACAGAAGCAGGCCCTTTCAGCATCAACTGGTCTGGATTCAAAGCAAATAAACAACTGGTTTATTAATCAAAGGAAACGGCACTGGAAGCCTTCAGAAGATATGCATTTCATGGTGATGGATGCCGCTGCTGCTAACCAACCTCACTATTATATGGACAATGTTCTGGGTAATTCCTTTCCGGTGGATCTCTCTTCTATGCCGCTGCTCTGAACAATTGGGCCAATTTATATCACCGTGCTGATCATCTTGCATCATAGTAGTGTATTATTTCATATATACAAAACCCACTATTATATAAACCCAATATTATATGTAATGGGGCGATTTATGTATCTCATATACGATCATATATATGCGTACAGCGCTTGTATGCATTTGGAGGCTGTTTAATATAAATTCAGACTGCAGTTAAATTAGAACATATAATCTGTTCATGACTTCTTAATAGAATATTTGCTAGTCCGGCGTGTGCTAGCTGTGTTAGAATGGCTATTAGTGTAGTTGCCTGACTTCGGTCGCTGAAACAAAGTTAAAAGGATAGAGAAAGTCTTATAGAACAACGTTCCTAACCGTCCAATAAAATCAGAAACAGAGAACCTTTCCAATAAAATCGGCAAGGGAACCTTCTATTCAGTATCATTGATTGTTATCTAGTTTTAAGTGAGATTGGTGTTTCATGCTTATTGTATGTTTTACTTAGTAAAATTTCTCATATATTCATTTAATTTTATGTATATATATATATATGTATATATATATATATATATATATATATATAAAGTTAAGCATTAATATTATGATAATAATAGAAAAAAAATTGAATTATTGAATAATCTCGTTGAAATAGTCTTTTCTAAAATTTTCAGAATTTTTTAAGAGGGTTAGTATATGATATCCTCAACGAGACCAGAGAAAAACATGTTCTCGACGTTATGAACAAAGCATAATGACGAGCTCCTCAAATGCCAACAGGAAAAATGGCGTGCTTCCAATCGGTAGAAAGACGATATGTCGTATAAATTGGGACGACGTGTCGTTAATACTTGTACAGCTGGTTGGGATTTCATATTAGAATCACCCCATTGGGCCCAATCCGGATACTCTTGTCTTCGCCTTCCCTTAAACCCCGAAAAGCCCGACGCAGAGAAATTTTGGTTTCGGGTTTTTCAGTTGTTCATTCTCTCGCCCTCGCCTCCTTTGCTGAAACCGGCGGGAATATTGACGGCTATCTATTTTCCCTTATCATACGACGGCCAGATTTCAACCACGACATCAGCTACCTTCTTCCTTTTTTTCCTCTTCTGATTGATAGCTACTGACATCGAAGTTTATATGGCGCTGTCGGTCTCTAGAAGGATTCTAAGTCGTTTTGGGTTGTTTTCTGCGTTTGGTCGTGGCGAGTCTCCGAGTTTCGCGAATCAATCGATGCGAACTTCTCTGGGTAAATAAAATCGTTTCTCAATTTTTGTTTATCCGGATAATGGAATTGTTTCATTTAATGAATTTCTAAATCATTCTATTTTGTACACTTTTAACAGATCTCTATGGGGCTGTTTCTGGGGATAACTCATTTCATCTAAAGGTAATTACTATTTGCTCTTCTTATTTTATCTCATTTCGTAAATTTCGAATTTTTTTAGTGTTTTCTTCAACGGGCATATTGATTATGAGTTTTAGAGAGTCTTGTTATGAAGACGACCTTGTAATTTAGCTGGCTAAGATGTTTTCAGGTGATCCTTATATTATATTTCAAGACTTGGGAAGTAATTGTGTCTATTTATTGCTTTTTATTGAGTCTCTACGTTTGATTGTTTGATTGTTTTATGCAGCATGTTTGTATCCTCAGTAAATTCATGTCTCGGGTTTTCTTTAATTTCAAGTCTTTTGAATGGTTTTGGAAACCCCTTTTTGCTGTCATTTGATGTAGGGCGGTTTGTCTTTTCTTGATTTTCGAAAGTTTTCAACTACTGTTCTTACTCCAGACTCAAGTGAAGGTGGTTTCCCTTCTGATTTATTGTCAAAGAAGACTGTGCTAACACCAGATCGTACAATAGGTATGGAGAGTCAAAACATTCTTTGCATAATTTATAGTTGTTAATTTCTTCTTTGATTTAATCATTAATCTTATAATGAATGATGTTATAAACTTTGGATTTGTGAGATAAATTGATTGTCTTTTGATTGTATATCATGGATAAGTTTTCAAATCATGGGATGTATCACGATGCAGGACTTTGTCAGGACCTTGTAATTCCGGTGACAAATTTTCTAAATGAAGATAAGGGCTTCATGGTCTTGGCTGGTGATGTTTTTGATGTACCTATTAGGAAGGACATTATCCATCGTGTTGTAAGATGGCAGCTTGCAAAAAGACAACAGGTAATGCTAAGTCATTATGTTGAGATGCCTATAGCATTTAATTAATGGGTGGGAAAGTTTAAAGAAAATTTATTCGCAATTCTGGGTCCCTCTAAGATCAATTTTTATATATTATGTTGTTGTATGTAAATGTAAATTGTGGGTATTTCATGTGAAAGACATAGATATCAGTATGTGCTTATTGATTGATCATCAGGGAACCCATTCAACAAAAACTATCAGCGAAGTTAGTGGAACAGGGAGAAAGCCATGGCGACAAAAGGGTACTGGTCGAGCTAGACATGGGACGTTACGTGGTCCCCAGGTAATGCATTGTAATGCCTGATGTAACAGTTTTGTTAATTTTGTTAAATGTCATTGCTATTGTGTCATTGGGATGTTTAGTTGTGGATATTGATGATTTTATGTATGGTTAAATAGTTCAGGGGTGGTGCTACTATGCATGGTCCAAAGCCCCGAAGTCATGCTATAAAGCTGAACAAGAAGGTGAGGCGTCTAGGGCTGAAGATTGCTCTATCTGCTCGAGCAGCAGAAAGGAAGGTAAATCTCTCTCTAACACTCACGTACACATAACCACAACCAGAGTCTAATGGTATCAGTGGACATTGTAAGTTCAGTATAATCAAGACTGGGTATATGGGGAATCTGAAGGGACGTAATATTTTCAGCATTGATTTGATTTCTTTTGAATAGTTCTCTTTAAGCTTCTATGATTTGCTGTTCTGCAGTTGACATATATCAGATTCAATGGTGATATTTCACCGAGTACTATTCAGTAGTTTTCATTGTCCTGCAGTTTTCATGTGGTACGTAAGAGTTTTCATAACAAGTATAAACTAGGTGGGTCTGAAATTTCATAAGGCAACTTTTTTAACCCATTCTAGTAGTTTTGGTGTGCACTTTATTTATACTGAGGTCCCTTTTAGACCCAAAAAAAGTGAAAAATAGATGACATTTTAGTAGTGCCACAACAAAAATTCTGTTTATCTTCATTCCTGGTTAAGACACTACTGTTTTATCCTAACCAAATTACCCAAAGCACGTACACTCCATATTGTGAGCTATGTATTTCTCTCTCTGGTAATCTGCACTCTGTTATCTCATTTGTCAAGTAAGGAGGCTGGGCTTGTGCGAAGTTGAGTTTTGTTTGTTTGCACTCTAGCAGTTTATTTTTCTCTTTGCAATATGATTCTTATTTAGTCCAGAGGTTGGTGTGATCTTCTCAATCTTACCAGTATGGCTGTTTGTTAAAAGTCCATAGAAAGTTGCCTATTCCTTCTTTACTTTAATGCAATGCTCTCTTGAGTAAGGACAAGCACGTTGCTTGTGGTGAACGTTCAATCACCATGTGTGGTTGTGTTTTACATTGTTTAAAGTATCCCCCTAATGGCGCTTGTTATGTTCTCAACTTGTATTACTCACATCATATATGTCTTATGTTCTGTTGTTAATGTGGGAAATTTATTTGGAGACTATTTTGATCATTCATCAATCATCGCTGTTGTTGCTTTTGGGTGTTTATTGTTCCATATTTCTTGGCTGTGACTCTTGATGTTTGATCTGTATATTGCTTTCAGTTTTACATGATTCACAAAATCTGACCTGTGTAAATGAACAGCTCATGGTTTTTGATAATTTGGAGGTCTCCACACATAAAACCAAGTACATTGTGAACTATTACAATGAAATGGAGAATACAAAGAAGGTTTTGCTAGTCGATGGTGGCCCCATAAATGAAAAGCTGAAGCTGGCTACACAAAATCTTCATTACATAAACGTGCTGCCCTCAATTGTAAGATCCACAACTCAAATCATTCCTATTTATCAATACTTTTGGGATTTTGTGTTCAAAGAATATTAGACTTATGAAAAACTGTCAAGCATGGCCTTGATTGCAAGTTCTCTTGGATGCTTGGATTAATTATGATGGCATTCGGCTGTCATCCAAAAACTCAAGCATTTTGACATCATGCTTTTGCAGGGTTTGAATGTGTACAGCATCCTGCTGCACGACACATTGGTGATGTCACGCGACGCTGTGAACAAGATTGTAGAGCGAATGCACACTCCAATTAACCGGTGAAGCATTGGCAGCCTTATGCGCCGTGTACTCCTATAGTCTTGAATATGAATAGAAAATTCTCAATTATCTGCAGAGGGAGAAAATAACCAAAATAATTTGTACTTTCTGTTGTGCTAAAATATTTCAAATACATGACAGGATTCCCTTTTCATTGTATTCAGTTTTGCATCTTTTAGCTAGGAATTTTATTGTTACCCAGACAAGCCATAGGTTTTTTCCATGGCAGAATTATGAAAATTCATAACTTTCGCCAGACATGTATATGTATGTCAATTTGCTGCCGCAGTGCAGGCAAACTATTTGTAGCTTTGCCTCCAATTACTTGAAACATGAATTTTTAGCACGTTGAACATATCTTTTGGAGCTTTCAATTCCCATCATATCTTTACCTGCTTACAAAATTAGAATATTAAATTGAAATTTGTATTTTAATTTTATGCAGCTTTTGTAATCTATTGAAAAATGTGTGACATGATTATTATCAACCTTATTATTGATTAACAATGTGATAATTTTACAGTTATTAATCTATGAATTTAAGCATGTTAGTGTCTGTGAATTCTATGTTGCAAAGTACTTTCGCCATCAACATCTAAATGGAGATCTAAAATTAATTATTTGCAAAGAAGGGGTGTTTGTTCAGTGGAAAGTGCGGACACTATCAGCGAAGGAAGGAGACACTGACGAAGGGAAAATCTGGATCTGCAGTAAATTTCCAGGTGGCACTCTATGATTGGACATAGGAAACGACAACTGTACGGTGAAGATCACCATCCTTAAATTAAAGATAATATTGCTATTAAAAGTATAAAACAGAGATTTGTTTTCGTTTTTATAAAACAGATACCTTTAAGTTCATTAAAATTATTAGCTAACTTAATATGTAATTAACCTTGCACATAAAAACACACTGTAATTGTGCTCTATAGTGACACTCTCTTCTCTTTTCTTCTCTTCTGTTCTCTTTCTCCATGAAGAGGTACTAGGGTTTCTTTTTCTCCCAAATTCTAGGTTTCAAACCATTAACACTCTGCATTTCCACCGTTAAAATATAAAATTTCCCGTCTTGAAAAGTCTCCATTCAAAAAAATTCTTTTCCGATTTTTAGCTGCGAAAAACCCTAGTTTTAATGGCCAAAACTAGACCTGGAATCGCAACCAAGACGAAAACTGGCAAAAGAGACCTCGAATCTTATACTATCAGAGGCACCAACAAGGTTGTTAGAGGTACGTACTCTTTACGCTGTCTCTAACATTTATTATTTTGTCTTGCTATTTATATGTATGGTGTTAGAAAAGGTATTTTTGATGGTCAAGATGTGATTTTGAGGCAGTTTTTTATCTGGATATTTCTTTTCTGATGCGAACGTACGCCTTAATGTCCGTTTCTATGGTAAGAAATGTTGATTTGATGGTTTTGCTGTCGGGAATTTTGTTCTTTGTATCTGTTTGCATGTGTTTGTCCAAATGAAGAAATGATGTTTCTTTTTTGGTGGTTAAGTAGTTTATTTGTGGTGCTTTTGCAATTGGGTCCTTATCTTGAATAGATATGTCCATGTTGAGAAATGTGTTAGGATGATTAAGGAGTGGATTTTTGGTGGATTTTGCAGTTGGGGATTGTGTGCTGATGCGACCATCTGACACCGGTAAGCCCCCATATGTAGCCCGAATAGAGAAGATTGAATCTGATGCTCGAAGCAATGTTAAGGTTCGCGTTCGGTGGTATTATCGCCCAGAGGAATCACTTGGAGGAAGGAGACAATTCCATGGAGCGAAAGAGCTCTTTTTGTCAGACCACTACGATGTGCAGAGTGCTCATACAATCGAGGGAAAGTGCATTGTCCACTCTTTCAAGAACTACACTAAGCTTGAGAATGTTGGTGCTGAAGATTACTACTCTAGATTTGAGTATAAGGCTGCTACAGGGGGTTTTACGCCAGACCGAGTTGCCGTGTGAGTTTTTTTGCTTTGTTGTTGTTTTTGCATGGGATATGGTATTTTGGTTGCAGCCATTGAGGGTTTTTGATATCTTTTATTTTGTTTTGAAGGTATTGCAAATGTGAGATGCCATATAACCCAGATGATCTCATGGTACAATGTGAGGGGTGCAAGGACTGGTAATATTCTTGTCTGCTTCTTTTTTGTGCTAATTTATGTTGGCAACAGTTAGTATTTCATTTTCCTACATGATTCATAAACAACTAAGAATTTAAAATATTGGATAACTGGGAGGTGCAAAGATTGGGGGAGAAGCAATAGATTACGTTCTATTAAGAAGCTGGAAATTTTCGCTGCCTCACTCTTGAATTTTGATTGCTTAGTAGATCCATGTTTCTTTTGTCATGATTCTGATTTTAGTTAGTCCAGGTTATGGTTATGTTAAATTATATAAATCTGCCTCCCTGGGTTAACCATTTGGATATGAATGGTGAAATCCATTTCTCCTTTTCCTTTGGGGGCAGAGGGGTAGAGTTTGTGCTGCAATAAACTGTGGAAATTTTGCTGCACAACTACATGGCAAAAATGCGTGAACATCTACAGTATAATTGGTCTATTTCTCTTAATCTACTTAATAGTCTATGACTCTTGCTCTTTGTATGCCATTCTGATTGTAGGTATCATCCTGCTTGTGTGGGCATGACAATTGAAGAAGCAAAAAAGCTTGAACATTTTGTTTGTTCTGAATGTTCGTCTGATGATGAAATCAAAAGATCCCAGAATGGATTTTCTTCATCACCAGCAGCTGATGTCAAGGTGAGACTAGTTGTTGCCAGTTTTTGTTTTCCCCCGTTGGGTAGTTATTCCTGCTTTTGCAAAGGCTGTTGTCTGGGCTGTTATTTGGTTTTCACATTGGAAGTTGAGAAAAATAATATGGACATTAACTTTCTGGAAATGTTCAAAAAATGGAATTTTCTGTGGCTGGTTCTTCAAAAATATGCTGTTCTTTAATTTGTTTATCATCATTGTTATCCAAAGAAAAATTATAAATTTCTGGTCCATCTTATAATGGAACTGGTCACTTGAAGGTAAAAGATATTTGAAAGCAATGAAAAAGTCTTAAAGAAATGCGACCCTGGTAGATGAAATTTTTAGCAGTATAGGCTTCTTTAGTGTCAATTGCTGGTGCCTGTGTAAAGTACTCTTAACCACACATTAAATTCTTTTGCTGTAATCCAAAATGCTATGGCCATTATTTGGTTGATGCTGTTTTTTAAGATGAAAGATCTTCCAACACTTATCTCTGCACTATAAAAGAAATCATTTGAGGACCCAGGATCAAATCTGTTATGAAGTCCGTGTTCAACGCAGGCTTCTCGTGCAGCAGAAAATTTTGGGAGGAAAAGAAACAGACATTTTAAAAGCATGTCGTTTTTCATGATGAATGTGGTTCTCATTTTAATATCACCGATTATACCTGAAGTTTACTTTTTCCATGATATAATCTCGGATAAATAAGTGATATACAGTGTTTGTTGATAATGAAATTGGCCGTTTCTCTTGTGGTTCATTGGCATGTTACTCAAGTTAATGTGATTGTTGGATATATTAAGGCTTTCAGATATGGGAATTAATACTTTCCTTTTCATCAATGAATGGAAGTAGCGATTGGTACTAGAATGAAAGAAATCATTTCACCAATGTATGGATGTCAATTGATGATGAATGATGTGCACAGTATAACTGATGCACTAATTCAGAAACTTGATTTGTGTGTTAGATATATTGGTACAGATTTCTTGCACAATTTATATTGCCCATCACTTCTTGAAGCAAAGTAATGCATAGGCTACGTGTGCTTGAAGAAGAAAAAACTGATTTTTCAGCATGAGCTATCAAAACTAAACACTTGATTGTGCTTCTTAACTTCAATACTAAAGTGCACAGTCCTCAAGTGGTGGTGTGTACTCTCTTAGCCCTATCAATCACAATCCTGAGAAAATTAATGTTGCAGATTTTGTTGTCTTCTGTTGATATCTTCTTGTGGACAATGTTTGGACTTATATGCACAACTTCTCCTGTGTAGTGCTGGTTATACACTTGCATATGAGTTCTTAATTTGGGAATCTTGTCTCAGTGTGTCTTAATGCTTCATGAATTTAGAATTTAACATTTGATGGGTTACATTTTCTTGTTGGAATGCCACATTCATAGTTTCTCATGCATGCTGATTAATTGCTTTCAATGCTAAGTTGTTATGACAAATTTTTTAGCACTATGTAACCCTGTTATATTTCTACCTCTTCTTATTAGCAGCACTGCACTTTTGAGGATTTGATTAATCCAGATATTAAATTGTTAGTTTGACCTTGAATCGTTTATGTATAAAATTATCTGGACACATTGGTGACATGATATGATCTATAATTTTCCTTCTTCTGATGTCTGGTGATAACCTGCTTCTGTTGATCAAACATTTTCAGTTGATCTTGATATCGACTTTTACATTACAAGATGTTTAGACCTCTGCACATGCCTGCGTTAACACTCGATGGTAATGATGACAATTAGCAGAATCTTAATTTCTGTGCATGTTCATTCTATAAAAAGTGCTTGTTGCTTTTTGTATTTTTGTGATAACAAGATCCTTTCAAGTCTACATGAGTCGGTAGAGTATTCATTGATTATGCTGTCAAGTTTGAGTGGTCATTCAGTTGGTATAATATCTGCATGCATGCTAGGGAAATCCTGTTTTTACAAATATTTGTTCAAGCTTTATGATCTCTTGTTTCTTGTCTTCAATATTTACATTATTGGTTGATGAAACCTATGATCTTTGTTACCAGGTGGAACCCAAGCGACGGAAGAGATGAGTACATTTTGGGGGCATTGCATTCAATGCATGAGGGTGGTGGCTTATCTTCCAGTTTTAGCTTGTAGAATGCCGTTGTGTAAGTTGTATAGTCAGGAATGCTTTGTCATGCTCGGGTCAAACTGTGGGTCTGTTAGTAATGTTTTTATTTTGAGACAGTATGTACCTATTCTAGGTTTAGGAGTTGGTTCTCTCTTTTGAGTCTGTCCTGGAAAGATTCAAATGTAGCTTTCTTGACATAAACATTTAAACCCAGAAATTTGAGTTTCCAGTGTTTTCTGTAACTGTGTTTTTCCGGTTATTCGATTCTGCATGCATGCTCACATTATACTAAGCATGTTGATGCTATGAAAGAATATTGAACGGCAGTTTCACTTGTTTATTCGTTTGCCTAATTCTCTTTCCAAATTATCAAGGTTTCTAAATTCTAGTTCGTCAACTTCTCTGGCGATGATTTGATATATCATATACCTTTCCCCACTTTTGATGTGAAATTTAAGCACTGGTCATCAAGATTGTCAAATTCTGTACGGCCAAGGAATTCTGTGAAGCAATTTGTACACCTCTGCTGGCTAGAACTTGCATGAGAAATCCAATATTAGAGATAATCATCGACCAGCCAAAAAGTTTGGAAAAACTGATGGATTCATGCATAGAAAAAGTTAACCTGGCCAGCACGATGTCTCGAACTGAATAGAGAAGACGGTAAACGAATAGAAACCTTTTAGAATGCTTCCTACTAAATGATGTTTGGCGTGAGTTGGCAAGCGAGAAACATGCCATGCACAAATTTTCAACACTCAAGTTCGAACATATTCTACTAATTAGGAAGAAAAGTAACCGTCAAAATTTGGAATGGGGCTAATTAGTTTTTCCCTAAACAACTCATTTATTAGCAGCTTTATTCACGTTAATAATGAGGTTAAGCACAAGCTATAGAAAGGAACGCACCATTAATTTCCTTCCATTTTTTTAACTATTTGTAATGGAATTAACCTACCAAACTTTCCATTTCATTTCTGTGTAAACATGGCAAACAAGATTGACGCATTATTCTATACTGCTCTTCTCGTCTTCACGATGAGTTTTATAGCTTGTCTTGCAGAAGAGAGGGATATATATTTGGTTTTAGTTGAAGGAGATCCAGTTGCATTTCATGACAGCACTCCAAGTAGAAATGACAGAAGACGATCAGAGTACAGGTAGAAATATTCATCTGTAAACCTAAAAAAAATTATTGGATGTGGCCACTAGAAATAAAATTTGATGTTTTATTTTCATGTGAATGGCTACAGTGATGTTTCCAAAGCTCATGCAAAGAAGTTGGTGGAATTCCATGACCAAATTCTGGAAAGCACTTTAGAAAAAGGAAGCTACAACAAACTATACAGCTTTAAACACATTGTTAATGGCTTTGCAGTCCACACAACCCCTTCCCAGGTCCACATAAACTTCTCCGTCACAAATATTCATACCATTAATAAAAAATCTCAATTTCTCAACAAATTATTTACATTTCAGGCGAAGAAACTCGTAAATGCTCAGCAAATAAAGCTGGTAGAGAAAGATAGAAGAGCCAAATTGATGACAACTTACACTCCTCAATTTTTAGGGTTACCACAAGGAGTTTGGACGCAAGGAGGAGGAGAAAAAAATGCAGGTCAAGGAATTGTGATCGGTTTTGTTGACACAGGAATCAACCCTTTACATCCAAGCTTCAGTTATGATTCAGTGAATCCGTTCACGTCGAATATTTCTCATTTTTCCGGTGTCTGTGAGCCGGGTCCTCGTTTTCCGGCAACGTCCTGCAATGGAAAGATAGTTTCAGCTAGATTTTTCTCAGCTGGGGCTCAAGCTGTTGCTACTCTCAACACTTCTGTGGACTTTCTTTCACCATTTGATGCTGCCGGACATGGCAGGTATATATTTAAGTTCACCTTATTGTCTTCCTGAGATTACAATGACGAGCAAGATTAATGTAGGTTGTTTTTTCAGTCATGTAGCATCAACGGCAGCCGGAAATGCCGATGTTCCGGTGGTCGTGAATGGCTTCTTTTATGGACGAGCCAGTGGGATGGCGCCACGTGCCCGGTAACTGTTGGAATCCGATAATTATCGTGCATGCACACTACTGCATGGCTCTATTGCCTTTGTAGTATGTAAGCAGTGGAATTTTACATCATTTTTGAAACATTTTCAGGATTGCTGTTTATAAAGCTGTGTATCCAACGGTGGGAACTCTTGCAGATGTGATCGCCGCCATTGATCAAGTAAAATTAATATCGTAAATCAATCTTAGTCAAAGAATTGAACTGACATATCTTTTATACACTTGTTTTATTCCAAACACACGTAGGCAACCCTAGATGGTGTAGATATCTTAGCACTCTCCATTGGACCAGACGAACCGCCAAGAGATACCATCACTTTCTTAGGTATTTTCGATGTTTTCATTCTGTTTGCAAGACGAGCTGGAGTTTTCGTGGTGCAAGCTGCCGGGAATCAGGGGCCAGCTCCGTCGACTGTGGTGTCTTACGCCCCCTGGGCTGTAGCTGCAGCTTCTTGCAGCACTGACAGAAGTTATCCCGGTTCTCTCCTGCTCGGAGATGGCCAAAAAGTTGGAGGCGTAGGATTATCAGGTATATATATTTATGGCAGATTATGAAGAACTAATAATTCAAGATCATCGCAATCAGATCTCGTAATATATTTGGTTTTCTTGCTCAGGGCCAACTTGTGGAAGAGGGTTATTTCTTTCCAGGTTAGTATTGGCCAAGGATGCGCTTAAGATAAATGGGACATTTCCCAGGACTCCGCAGTACATTGAAGAATGCCAATCTCCGGAAGCATTTGAGCCTAATCTTGTGGAAGGTAGTATTGTGATTTGCACTTTCTCGGATGGGTTCTATAACCAGACTTCTACAATAACTGCCATAATCGACACGGCAAGAGCTCTGGGATTCGTGGGTTTTATTCTAATTGCAAGCCGAAATTATGGTGATTTTGTAGCTGAACCCCTTCCCTATTCTGTTTCTGGCATTCTGGTCCCAAAAGTCTCAAGTTCACAGGTATTACCAAATATCACACTGAATTTAACAATAACAAGAAATATTGTTTTCAGATTAAAAAAAAAAAGTTGTATTTTAATCTGTAGATCATTTTGCACTACTATGAGCAACAAACAGAAAGGGACGAGAGGGGATTTGCTACAAAATTCAACGCGCAAGCTGGCATAGCAGAAGGTAGAGTTGCTTCATTTGAAGGTCGAGCTCCAACAGTTAGCAGATTTTCTTCCAGGGGACCGGATTTTATTGACATCAGCAAAAACCCTACTGATGTTCTAAAGCCTGATGTAATTGCTCCAGGCCACCAAATTTGGGCAGCCTGGAGCCCCGTTAGCGCCTTAGATACCATACTTACAGGTACTAAATTCAGTTGGTTTTGCTTTCTAAGTCTGATACTTCCAAATAGAAACTAATTAAATTATTAAAACTTGACTACACGTGTAAGGATACAATTTTGCTCTGCTGTCTGGTACAAGTATGGCGACGCCACATATTGCAGGAATAGCAGCTCTCATCAGGCAATATAATCCATCATGGACGCCGTCAATGATTGCGTCCGCCATCTCGACCACTGCTACCAAGTATGATAATTTCGGAGAACTTATAATGGCAGAAGGATTTGACATCAGTGGCTTGAATACCTCCAGTCATTTTGATTTGGGGGCCGGCCTTGTCAGTGCAACTCGTGCTATTGACCCTGGTTTGGTTTTATCATCAGGTAATACCCTTCTTACAGCATTTCTGGAGGTTTTTTAGTTTTGCTTCGGTAGATCTCATTTATGTAATGCCTGATACTGAAAAGGATTTGAAGACTACATCAGTTTCTTGTGCTCTTTGCCCAACGTTGATCGGATTTCAATCAAGGCAAGAACCGGAGTGTGGTGCAGTCAGTCGCTTGGCCACCCTGCAAACCTGAACCTTCCGTCAGTGACAATTTCATCTCTAACAAGGTCTCTGCAGTTGCGGCGTAGTTTCAAGAATGTTGGAAACAGATCAGAGACATATTTGAGCTCAGTGTTGCCTCCGAATGGGACAACTGTTAGCTTGTCTCCACCTTGGTTTACTATAGCTCCACAGGGATTTCAAGATGTAGACATACAATTTAATGTGACCGAAGCACTGGAAGATTTCAGCTTTGGTGGGATTGTTTTAACAGGAAGTTTGAATCACATTGTAAGAATACCATTGTCAGTTAAACCAGTTTCAATTATCTAAATCAAGATTAATAAAAGTGGAATTGCAACAAGCTGGAGATGCAATATAGCATCATGTCCTTCTATGTTGCATTGCATCTTTTGTATACTTCTGTATAAAGAGAAAATTATCAGGTGCCGCTGTTCCCAGGACAGCACTCAATTGGCCTAGAACTCAAATGAATACTAAGGAAAAGCTAAATCAAAATGAATGAAAAATTATGCATGTTCGACAAGACAAACAGATTAGTCTGTAGTGCACATACACTCTTTACACCGTGGATACCGATAAACACTTCTTGCCTTTGGCCTAGGCTTGATGTTTTTAGTTTGTCTAACTGCCTTTCTAACCCTCTGTTCAAAGACTTTCCACTCTATGGTTGAATTCTTCATGAAGATCGCTGCAAGTCTTCGCTTGTTTGGCCGAATTGTTGGCATCTTACCACCACCATAATATATTCGATAACCAGATACCAGTGACGACAACTGGCTACCCGAGTCTGTCATGGCGAATGCATCAGCAGCAGTGCAGCCAATATAATCCAGCACTGCAAGCTGTATAAGACATAAGACGTAAGCTTATTATAGATAACAGACAAGATGAAAGTAAACGAACATCTAACTGCTTATAATAACTAATCAAAATTTGCAGACTGCATGCAGACAAATTACTTTAATAAAAATCAGGAACCTAAAATGACAAATATTATTAGTTCCTGATATTTTACCTGAGATGAAAAGTTCTTGAATGGTTCAAGTTCAGTTGCTGAAAGCAAGTTCTCTTTAGTAACTAAATAAGGATATAAGCTCTTCAAGGCAGCCAATCTTTGCATTCCTCCAAATATCTGTGCCCCTGCCACAAATATATGTGTCTTGCGGTTGAAACCAAGAGCAGCAAGCATAAGTACCGCTTCTTCAGGTGTCAATGGACAGAGGCCTTCAGATCTGAGCTCTGCAGGAGAAGGTAGCCTGCAACAAGTTAAATTAATTTCCTTAAATAATGAAAATCATAGTAGTTGGAAAATAAACACACTTCATTTTGAATAAATACAAGGAACAAAACAATATGTGCCCTCCCTCAATTCCTATGAATATACACAATGCAGTAACACAATAAAAGTAAGAAGTGTATACTTTGTTGTCTTCTTGAGAAGTGTCAATGCAGGAAAATGAATTTCACGATACGCTTCCAATTCTTGTCTCTCTTCTTCTCCTCCACCAAATTCACATAGAGAATGAGCTACCATGTCAATTTCAAACCTCAGATGTAGAGCTAAATATCTAGAAGCTTTTGCAGAGTGAACCATTTCTTCCTTCATGATTGTTTCTGCATATGGACCAACAAGATAATGATCCAATGGCCCAGGGTGACCTTCATGCTTTCGCAACCTCCGAAGAAGCAAAGCACCAGTTTCTTGTATTTTAGGAGCAAATTGTAGTGCGTGAAAGTTACATCTACATCGAAGTCTCTAAATGAAGTCTCCAATCAGGAAGAGCAAAGTAAGAAAGATGAAGGGCATAACTCTACAAAAGACCAAGTTATGATGACAAACCAATAAATAATGCTTACAGTCTAAAGAACTTGCATTTGACTAGAATAACAAAGGCTACAAATTCACCTGCAACTGAAAAGGTATCGGGTCAAAGGCCAAACGATTCCCAAATCCAAGAAGATGCACAATCCTATTTCGAAGTAGAATAGGCAGTACGTTTTTCAAATAAAAACTTGGCTTGGACTCTTTTGGGATGTCTACGTCTGTCACCTGAAACAGCATTTGAACTACACTATAAACAAACACAATCACTTATGCTACTACTGCATCAATTAAGAATTGAACAAATTTGACTAAGGTACTCACAACACTACCAATTGCCTCCAAATCTAATGACTGTAGCTCAACTGGAAGTTCCTTCACTATCCGAATATCAGGAGTTAGGTAGTTAATAAAATGCTCCTCTTGATAGATATCGTTGAATTGACTATGAAATTATAAAATTTAATATTGTTACTTACTGTCCATCAAGAGAAAATATTTTATAATATAAAATCAGCAAATGATTCAAAAATGCCACTAAATGTTACTAAATGTGATTCAAGATATACAGATATGCTGCCTGCCTCAAATAAGACAAGCTAAATTTGAACTGAATCCTTATCATTTAGTGCCCAATACCAATAGTGAAATTACAACGCAAGATCAAAACCAAGGAACACATGAAATATCCACACTCTGACAAGAAAACATGCTACTTCTGTAGGATACCTTAATACCAATCCAGAAACAGCAGAATATCACCAACCAAGTCTCAAAAAAGTTAACCATTGGAAGCAGGGGAATGCTTAGAGTTTGATGACTGGAGCAAACAGTAAAACTTAATGATTAATGTAAGAAACCTACTTCTGATCCAGCAATTAGATGCAGCAGTTATAAATTGAAAAAACATTAACCAGACAAAAGAAAAAAGATAGGGTGGTAATTAAATAACAAGCAAAAGAAAGAAAGAAATGAATATGTTACCTCATGTCTTTCCATACACTACTGTACATAAATTTGGGAACAACAAGAGTTGCATTAAGCAATCGTGCTAGGACAACAGCATTGCAAATCTGTTTACAGTCAGAAAATTGTATGAACAAAATGTGTCAATGCTTCAGAAGTAAAGCTTGTGTACAAAACCAACAAAAAGACCAAGATTTAGTTGCACATAATAGACAACAACGGCACGTGAAATTTGCATCAGAAGCAACACTTACAGCTACTCGTTGCTGGTTCATTCCACCATTTGCCGTAACCAAAATGTATCCATTATTTCCCCCTATTAATTACATAAAGTGGAATTGAAAATCAGCACAGGTTATCAATTCACCTACAACTCCACATTCTTAAATCTTACTTTCTTCCAAGATACATAAATTGTCTCCACATAACAACTGTCCAAGCACGCACACATACAAACAGATTCTTACCACTAGGTTCCCAATTACGTTGATTGGCACAAGGTCTCCAAGCAGAAGCAGGAACCACCGGCTCTTGCCATAAATCTTTTGGCTCACGTTTATTCTGCCCCTACATTACATCCAGCATATCCATCACCAAAAATTGCAACCTCAGCTCTTAATAGACAAAGTATAATAATACAAGATAAAAATAAGACATTGAATTACCTCTGCTAAAGCATGAGCAGCCAAAGCCAACATTCTTCCATAAACACCATATTGCGACCTCTTCCCTTTACCAAACTTTTTCAAGTCTCTCTGCAAACATCGAACCCATTTGGAAAAAAAATATATACATAAAACACAATGTTAATTGACAAAATAAATTCATAGACATTTGCAAGAAACCAGCTCCTAATAATTTCCTAACACTTCATTTTCCCCAATCCTTATTCCCGATACCTAAATTGAGTTAACAGTTTACAAATTTCAGTAATTAACTTTACTGCAATATATTTACTGCAAAATAACAGGCATACATACCTTAACTGAAATTGGAACCGAGGCCGACGAAGAATTCGAAAAAGACTTGTTTTTTTCACTATGATCTTGTAAACTGGAAAGCATAAACCAATTAACAAAGAAAAATAAACAAATCAAACAAATCACAGCTACCAAACTTTTCACCCTCTTTCTTTGATACCAAATCTTCCCTCCTTTTCTCTTTACATTGCTGGACATAGAATACTTCTCTTTACTAAAACCGTTACTCAAAAACCGGCTCGGTTCCCTCCGCAGCGAGCTCTGGCGGCTACTCGGTCCGGTAAGAGAAGCAGATAAAAAATTGCTAGCGCTGGACCGATCCGACGCATCGTATTCTTTATTGGATTCGATAAGAAGACGATTTGAAGACATTGTTTTATGTTTCGAGTATATTTGTCCAAGGACAAGGAAGCGAGAAAAGCGGCGGCGTTTGCTTGAGCTGAGCTGAGATGAGTTGGGTTGGGTTGGCTGAAAGTGTATAAGTTCCGGCAAGAAGCGCCGGTCTTTGAACGGCGTCGTTTGAGCCAAATTTCGGAGGAAATACTGGCGGTTTACGGTTAATGAACAAGTTTAGAAGCTGAGTTGAGTGCGATTTGACCAAAGTATAACTGTAAAAAGCTTTATTTGCTTAGCGGTTCAGAAAAGACAATTTCTAAAAAATAACAAAAATATGGAAATTACGAAAAAATCATGTTTAATATTAAAAAATAATTTTTGGAGTTTTATTTTATTTTATAGGATAAAATCCTCATAAATTGCTCACGATAATCGGTTTTAACTTCAAAATAAGGGATATCTTCAGCTTTACCCCATCATTTTTTGATAATTTTCACATATAACCTGATATTTTGAAAAGCCATCAACACAAACCCTCTTTCTGCCCAATAACCATTAAACTTAACATTTTCAGGGGTAAAATAGAAATTTAACAAATAATTACAAAACAAAAATTTAAGTTAAAAAGACGGTAATTATTACCGAAAATTCACCCATTTTTGTTAAATTTCTGAAGACAATAAATTTGTAATTTTAGATTAAATTTATTACAAAATATATTTTCTCTCCTTTCCTTTCTCTCTTCTCCCTTATCTCTTCTCTCTCTCCTCTCCCTTATCTCTTTTTATCTCTCTTCTCCGGTTCTCCTCTTCTTCGGCATATTTATTGATTCTCAGAGTTAAATATTTGCAATGCAAGTGAAGGACCATCATTTAACTCCTTTCTCGTCTTTCTTCTTCTTTTTAATCCCCATTAATGGTTGTAGACTAAGAATTGAAAATTTGTTATTTTTTTCTCTTCTCTTTTTTCTTTGCATTAAGTTCTATTATTATTTTTTGAAATTAACTATTTTTTTTCATTATTAGCTGCATATTAAAAATTGTAGATCTATTTTTTTGGAATTACTTTTTTTCCCTTATTGATTATAAACTAAATTTAAGATCTTGTATCTTCTTTGAATTAATTATTTGATTATGAAATAAATATCAAATTGAGTTGAGTTTTTTTATTTTGAATATTATATCTCTATTGATTTGCATATATAGTTGGTTGGAATTGAAATAGGTAAATTGATTTTGGATATTATAAAAATAAGATGAGAATTGTTATTGAAAAATGTTTGATTTGATTTGATTTCGGATAATTTTCCTAATTTGATTTGTTCTTGAATTATATAAAATAAAAAACCTTCTCTATTATGGATGCATAAAAAAAATAGTTTTAAATATATTTTTCAGTTGAAAAATGAAAAATAAAAATTTATAATAATTTCTTTATACAAATATTCTATGCGGAGACTATTTTTGGATTTTAAAAAGAATAATGATATATGATAATTAATTTATAATATAATACATATTTCACAAAATTGTTTATTATATGTAGGGTTAATTTGGTCCTTTTACATACACTCTGAACACAACTATAAGGACGTTTATGTCTTTGCACAGGCCCAAACACTGAAGTAAAGGTAGTAATGTAATTTGATAAAAATATGTTAAGTTTAGGTGATTGGACGGAAAGAGGGGTTCAAAATATAAGATTATATATAAAGATTGTCAAAAAATGAAGGGGTAAAGTTGAAGATATCCCTCAAAACAAAATAAAATTAGAAATCCATTCGATATCATTTTAACCTACTTTATTAAGTGTTTTAATTAATGATCTAGCCAGTGAATTAATGAACACTTTTTTTTAATAATTTTTAGCTTAAATAACCCAATCAAAATGAGTTCTAGTTTGGGATCTAAAATTACAATTTTGTTAGTAATTAAAAAAGGATTAAGAGGATAAATTAAAAAACCGAATACAGGATGCACGTGGAACAACCTGTTCGAATTCAATCAGCACAAGCTTTTTCACATGACCATTTTTGTCTTCCTGGAGTTGTGCCGATACATTTCCTAACCGAATCTAAACAGTGCAAACTGGCTGGCACAACACAATGTCTGGTAAATGTCCATATTTATAACGACGGCGTTTTAGTCTTCGCAGGAAAAGAAAATTCATTGGAGTTATTGTAGTTCACAGAAGGAAGTCATGAAATGGAAAATTTTTATTTATTTTGCCGCAAAACACCTTGTATGTGCAACAAGTTATCTGAAGAAAATTTTAAATTACAATACATTGCAGCATTTCCGACAAAATATATGTACCTTAATTTGCATTATAAATAGAAAACTGCAGCTGAATTTATGGGACATAATTACATATCTTTTCGGTCATTCAAAACCCTTTTGCATCTTTTCGACTGAATCTGGTGTTCTTCAAGCCTTACCCGGAACTCAGCATGGTGTATGCAAAATTGGCAAGCTTCACTTTCAACTTCAAGATGAGGGTATACAGTTAAAATGACATGTCGATGGCCTCGTGCTCTGGAGTCTTATAGGCCAATCCCAATTCATCACTGGAACGCCTTTTGACAACACTTGCCCTTTGTACTAACCGCACCAATGCTTGCACAACTTCAGACATGGGAGGCCTAAACTCAGGTTCCGGCTACGCAGAACAAAAAAATTTTAACGAACAATACTTCTAGTAGAAAAGATTCTTTCATTTCAGTTATAGTGACTACATTGCAACCATGAGAAAGAGGATTCTGACAACCCTATTGTCAATAGGGGCATTTTATTTTATTCCAAAAGCTTCCATATAAACTCTAATTCAGCAATTGTAAAATGGGTTTACCTGAACACAGAGAGCAATAATGTCGGCAAAACGCGACAGAGACTTTGCAGGATACATGCCATTCAAGGCAGGATCAACCATTTTTGCCAATGCATCTATATCGTGTAGCTGGGGAGTTGCCCATCTCACTAGCGACTGCTCTGATCTTGGCCTTGAACTAAACAACAGCAAAAACGAGCATGTCAACAAACTTCCAGAAATTGCGCACAACATTATTACAATTCAAAGAGCAAAAATACCATAAAATTCAGTAGTCTAAAGCAAGGTATACCTATCAAGTGGCTTCCTACCAGTCAACAGCTCTAACATCACCACTCCAAAACTGTACACGTCACTTTTTACAGTGTATATTCCTGACAAGGCAAATTCAGGAGCACTGTAACCGAATGCACCAACCATCTGTGTTGAAACCTGTCAGACATGAAGGGAACAGCAAACTTGTCAAGCAAGCATATAAGGTTAAGAAAAAGCAAGTCCTGTGAAATATGAAATTGTTATCTTATTCCAGCTGATCACCTGTCTCTCTGTATTTGGTGTTAGAGCAGCTAAACCACAATCTGACAAGTGGGGATTGAGCTCTTCATCGAGTAAAATATTTGCCGACTTAAAATTTCTATGTACAACAGAGGGCAAGCACACTTCGTGCAAGTACCTGATAGACAGAACTAAGTTTAGAACCAAAATGCACCTCAACCACATGCACAGGTCCTCCATGGAATAGAATATTAAGCAAGACAGAGAGACTTAAAACATCATACTCATGTAACATACTCTAAAGCCCGGGCAGTGCCTAGTGCTACCCTAACACGTGCATTCCATGTCAAGTTCTTGCTGCCATCATCAGCAAAGTGCAGCATATCATGGAGACTACCATTTCCTACATATTCGTAAACCAGAAGACGCTGGCCATGCTCTGCACAGTATCCAGCCAGTGTAACAATGTTTGGGTGCCTCAACCGTGACATATTAGAAACAGCTTCTAGAAAATTATCTTCTTCCTGTAATGATAGGGCTGAATTGTCGATTTTCTTCACAGCCATTATCTAGTTCAAACCAAACACAAAAAGATTAAATTGTTATTGTAACACACAAATAAAAACATGACAAACAAAATTATTAAAGTGTCATGATATAACAGCATTGCCAGATGCTAAACGTAACAGTTGAAAGGATGATGTCCCAATGATAAAGCATGACATGACAACAAGAAATTTGAGATATATATAACCAAAAAAGGCAGAACCATACTTGTTAACTTTTTACTATTTCTCATTGTTGATTCAAAATTATAGGTGGTAATTATACTTCAGTAGTAGTCTGTTACAATTAGCTAAACCTTCAAGGCAAGGCCGAGGCCTGAAATTCAACATGTATTAAAGCTGTCTAACATGGTGTTCTCCCAACCATCCAAGATAACAGTGGAAATAAACCCCAAAATAGTTTCTCCATAACAATTTCTTACCCAGGTTCCACCTATCAACTAGGCTGCAGGCAAAGTGCAAGACATAATACATGTCCAAACTACAACTGAGGACAGAAATTTGAGGGTGTATTTGCAGCAATCAGGATAATAGATATATTACTAATTGAATCAAATATCACTTCAAAAAGAAAATGAAAAAAATAGCACCAGTGTCTAATCATTGGGGAACATGGGAAAACAATTAATTTTTACACACAATTGCAGCATAATTTGTTTACCTTCCCATTGGAAAACTCTGCTTTGTAAACACGACCAAGGGAACCTTCACCAATGAGAAATTCCTGACTAAAACTATTTGTAGCTGTCTGGAGAGAAGCAACAGTATATGAAGTAGCAGTGATAGGTGACTTTACTTTCTTTATGGATACATTTTTTGCCACCCTCTCGACCACCAACTTTTCTGCAGGTGGGGGTGTCAGATCAGTGACAGCAGCTACACTTTTTACCCGCTGCTCATGCATCCCAGTACTTGCTGCAAAAAGAAAGTAGATTGCAATGCTCAACAGTCAGGATCGCGGCCATAGAGCTTCAACCTCCAAATTATTAATCACCAAACCTCAAAGCAAACCAACTTGAAGCAGAAACTATGCATTTACAGAGCAGTTACATTTAGAAGTTCAGCCAATAAAATTGGAGAAATCTACATCAATGATTCAGATAATAAAAGAAAAAACTTGTCAGGCTTGGAAGACTCTCAAAGATTTTGTATATAGATAGCTCCGTAAAGAAATTGACTTTCATAAATAAAACCTAAACAAAAATTGCAAAGGAAGTATACACGTAACGTAAAAAGGGAAACAACAAAAGGGAGGTTGTGGTGTTGTGGAAAAATAGAAAAAAGAAAACCTACCATTATTCGTGCTGACAGGGAGACTTCCTGCAGAACTTCTTGTACCGCTTACCTTTCTTCTATTCTTCCGAATGCAATAAGAAAGAGTGAATAGCACAAGGGCAATCAGAAATACAGCACCCAGAACTATGCCCAGAATAGATCCAACAGATAATCCGTTATCTGAATCAGATGATTTGTCTGAAGGTGAATGCGAGGCTGGCTGATGAGTTCGATTATTTTTATTGTGAGATTCACCGGGAGGAGTTGGGGTAAATGGAGGCGATGGTGGAGCAGGACCATTGTTGAAAGAATTTCCATCATATCTAGTTTATTTTAGTACATAAGTATAGTGTATTGCAAGAATCTAAAATTTTCCAAAGTATGTGTACACACACACAGAGACACAGAGGAAACAATCAGAATAAAAGAAACAGTGACCAAAAGCTTACATAAAAGTTTGGATTGCACTGAGCTCTCGAGGTATCCAGCCACTGAAATGATTGTTTGCCACATTTCTGTTGGATAGAATGAGATAAGAAAACATGGAAAAATAGTACAATTCCTACTTCAAGAAATAATAGAAACTTACAGAGTAGTCAAAGGCAAACCCGAAAGGACATTGAGAGTACCAGTCAGTTGATTGTTCTGTATATAGCTGCCACAAATTCAGATATCATAAGCACTCTCATATATCTGCAAAATTATTGCCACCACTTTTTCCCCTAGAAAGAAAGGAGCACTTTACTCACAGGGTAGAAATATTAGATAATGAACTAAATGAGTTAGGAAGATCCCCAGAAAAGTTGTTGAAAGAGAGATCCCTGCAACACAAAGCGAAGTCACAACATGCACAAAGCACTTGAAAGAAAAAATATTAGATGCAAGAAACAACCAACATGTGCAATTTATCAAAAATTGCAGATTATCACAGTGGGTCCACAAGTGAAACAAGTCAAAGAGTACATTTTGACCATGAAACATGAATTTTCCATGTACAAGCACCATAATAAGCCAAACTTCAACTGCTTATGGAAACCAAAGCGAACAGAATAATTGTGACAAATTCGTGTTGAAGTAAGAGGTCTTACAAGATTGCGAGGCCAGCAAGATTACCAAATATGTCTCCGATGGTCATGGAAAGTGAGTTGCGGCTAACATTCCTAAACACAGATTGTTCAATTAGGCAATGAGAAATAATCTAAACTGCAAATGAATTCCAAATCAAATTTCATATCATTCAGAACAAGCCACTTACAAATAAGAGAGTGAGACCATGCCAGCAATGGAATAAGGAAGATTCCCACTAAAATTGTTGCTTGCAAGATTCCTGCATTACAATGAAGAAGAATCTGCACATCAAGCAAGTCAACAAGAAGTTCAAAATAGTAGAACCAATTAGTAAACGTTAGAAACATTACAGGCTGGTAAGATTTGGTGGTAACTGATATGGGATTGTATCGTGAATGTTGTTGCCACTCAAATCACTATCAAAATTGAATAACCCAATCAGATTAGCAACTTATTAATCAAAAACTATGAAACTAGCAATAGAAAAAAAGAATAAAATTTCTCACAATTTTCTCAATGACATGAGGTCTGAGAGCAAGTATCCCATTGTTCCACTTAGTCCTAATCGAGAAATATCACTTTTACAAAAATAACCAACAATTAGTCATCACCTAAATTAAAAGCTCATTAAATCACAGTAAATACTACAAATAAGTAATCACATTCGTGGTATTCAATCATACATGGAAACGACAGCTGATCCCTCACAAATTACCCCTTTCCATGACTCTCCACAGGGATCCCCTCCACTGCTTTTCCAATTAGTTAGCTGTGAAGGACTGTTCAGTGAAGTGTACATAACTTGAAGGGCTTGAACTGCGAGAAAAAAACCAGTTAAACCAGCCATTAATTTTTTAATAAAAACTTATATGCAACATGTTTTATCAGCTAATACCGCAGCTATAATTACCATAATCCAACCATAAGCTTACTAAAAGAAAAAAAATGAAATCAGATTTTTCTATTCTTTTTCTTCAACGAAACAACATTATACACAAAAAAGTTTCCACCTTTACCAAATCTAGATTTCCTACATTTTCCTGCGGACCAAACAGAACATAAAGGATTAGACTTTAAAAAATAAAAATAAAATCAAAGTTCACCAAAGTCAAAGCTCATTTATCGACTCCAGCTCACTCTGAAGAAAACACCAATCAGTCAAGCATTCAAAATAAATAAAAAAGAAGAAGAACTCCGATCAGACAATTGACAAGGAGAAGTGAAAACAGAAAAAGCAATACCATCGGAAGAATCTGTAGTGCATTGAACAAGGGACAGGACTGAAAAGATCAACACGAGGAAAACTAACTGAGCAAAAGAAACATCAAAAACACCGGCGTTTCGTATAGCCATTGTGATTCTCGTATCTAGTTCTGGGGTGGTTCAAAGCTGAGGTTCAGGCGCAGTGGAGTGCATGACGGAGAAACGCGAAACTTGGGAAGAAAAGAAGGAGAAGGTGAAGTCAGGAGACGTTGTTCGAGACAACAACAACGCCATTAAAGAAGGAAGAGAGATTCGAAGCTTGAGAGTAATGAAGAGAGAGTATGCTGAGTGTCGGCGAAAAAAGGAAAAATAAATGTATTAAAAGAAAAAAAATTATTTTGACGGGAAATTAAAATGTGAACAGTACAATGAAAAGTTTGGTTTGGAGTCGGCAAGCGACGCATGAAATTGACACTTTTTTTCAGGTTAGGTCTCTTTCTCTCTCTTCCTTTTTTTTTTTTTTATGGATCCTCTACATCCGTTCTCATTTTCTTTTTCAACAACGTTCTGCCGAGCCAACTCAAATACGCGATGGGGTTAATAATGTTCAGGTCCCTTATCTTCATAATTTATAAATAAAGATATATTATCTTCATTTCATATCAAATAGGTCTAAAACTCCCGTAAAAAAAAAATGTGCTCATTGCTCAGGGGTTTAAAAATTTATTTTATAAAAATTGATAAATTAGGTAAGTGTTTCTTAAAATGTAAAAGTTTAGAGATTACCATCCTATTTTTTATGATTAAAATTGGATATTTTATTTAATAATAAGATAACTATAAATAGATAATTTAAATGTGCATGCTATTTATCTTATATTATATTATCTAAAAGGGAGAATGTCCATTACCCCTGTATTTTTAATTAATATCTTATTTTTTTATATATTTTTTTTATATTTCATCATTCCATAATTTTTTTTTTGATTTTATTGTTTAATTCAATTTAGTTTACAAAATGATAAAATTAAAAATATTTAAAATATTGAAGGATAAAATCAAAATTAAAGGAGATAATAAGATATTAAAGAAAATATAAAGAGTTATTGAATATTAATTCAAAAAAAATAAGGAGTAATAGGCATGCTTCCTATCTAAAATCTTATCCATTAGTTCATTTAATAAATTATTTGAAATTAAGAGTTAAAATTTTGTTTATAGTAAAATCTTATTTGTAAATATTTAAATTTAAATATTTGAATATAAATATTAAAATTTATAAAAGACATCATAACAGATATGATAAAGTAATAGCATGATCTCAAGTAATATATATATATATATATTAAGACACTTTAATAATATGTGAACTTCAATTAAGACGGTTAGATTTTGTGAATAATAAAATAAGAAAAAAGTCTTAATGGTAAAATTTGAAGATTGAGTAAAGTGAGCAACAAGCAAAAAAATACCATCAATAAAATCTTTATTGTTATTTATTTATTTTTTTACTGAGTTAAAAAAAATATCCGGGAACGATTGCCGAATATTTATCAACATTTCGTGATTGCATAAATGAATATTGCACACCGTGTGTTGATGTGGTGCAAAGTTGCAAAAAGTATCGCTAAAATGTAATGCACAGAATCTAAACCCCTATGATTGCTTCTATTCACCGATGCGAAGAGCAAATCTGATCCGAAACGAGTACGCAAGTAAACACGACGAATTTCGAAAAGGGATAATAACAAAGGAGTCCCTCTAGTTTTATGCTTTCATATAAAAGTACTGTTTAGTTATTTATATCAAACAAGCCTCTCTCTAATCGAGGCTCTGTTACACCCAAGAAATTACCTTTATAATTCTACATTTTTAGATTTTTGTTCATCGCAGTGTAAGAATGTCCAACATAAACTAATGGTATCCCAATAATTTCCAACGAGGTCAGGACCTGTCTGATATAAATAAAAATGTGTTCAACTGAAATTTTATGAAAATGAAGGGATTTCAAATGTTATTAATCCAATTGAAAAGTCACGGGTACCCCTGAAAGTGAGGTATAATTGCAGTGATATCATTGATCTCCTCCACTTTTTGTGCTGGTGTGAGGACAATTAGAAAGGGGAACTACATATCAGGCCTGAAAACTGAAGCTGGCAGACAGATTGGGACTTGCATTTAGAGAATTTGTGAAAATGACTAAAATGTCCACTTGTTTAACTGACGGGAAGTGGGGACTCCATGCAATTTTTTGACTTTTGTCGGGTAGATCACTTTTTTTAGATGAAAACAAATGTTTTGGTGTAGAATGCGCTTAAATTATTTGCTTTTCGAGTAATAACATTCAAATCCCTAATTTGTTTTATATTTTTTAAATAATATATAATTCATTTATTTATATCAAATAAATCCTCAACTGGACAACTTCTAGTTAACTAAAAAATCATCGCTTAGCCAAGTG
Source organism: Azadirachta indica (assembly GCA_022749755.1). Taxonomy (NCBI): domain Eukaryota; kingdom Viridiplantae; phylum Streptophyta; class Magnoliopsida; order Sapindales; family Meliaceae; genus Azadirachta; species Azadirachta indica. The sequence continues at coordinate 13,745,543 of CM040451.1, read as the reverse complement.
GTGCTTACCCCTCCATCTTAACTTAGGATTGAAGCTTTGTATCTTTTCATATAGTTATGAGAGTTGATTTCTTCAAATATTTAAAATATGTTCTTCCTTTCTTGAGGATAAATATTTAAGTTAGATTTATTTGAATTTAAAATCAAAATAATTTGACAAATTCTTTATTTAATTTGTAAATCTGCTTAATAAGAAAAAAAAATCTCTAATGGGGTAACTAAGATACATGTAACCTTAAAATGTTATATTTTGACCATCATAATGTAAAAATATATAACTTAGGATGTTTCAATTATTTTTTATAAAGATTAAGTTATGGACTTATTTGATATAAATGAATATACTAATTATTTTTGTAAAATATAAGAACTCAAGGGTCTGAATATTGTTATTCCAATTACTTTTTTGCATATAACACAAGCCCGAGAACTCTCTATGACCATTAAAACGTCGTATTCTAGCAATGTATACGGCCTCCGTTGATAATGTCGCCATCTCGTCGGTTCAATTTTAATATTATTTGTTGATGAATGCAATACCCACATATGTAAAACATTTCAATTCATATAAATATTTTCCATTGTATATATGATCTAGGTCTAGGGGATCCTTTTTGCAAAAATATAATACGAAAGCGACCTTGAAAAATAAGTAAAGTGACATCTTTTTTAGGTCAATAATTTTACCAAACGTTGTATTTAATTAGTATAAATAAAGTTGGGCAAAACCAAGATGGAACTAGTGATGACCTCTCAATTTTATTCCCCATTCCATGAATGGAAAAGCAATTGTGCTACCCGTGATCTGTCTTAGATTCCTTCAACCCATATATAAAAAAAAGGAACAAAGTCATTGACGATGGCATCCATTCATCTATTTGTTCACAAGAATCAAAAAACATTTTAAATCAATTGCAATTGCATGTTGTGATTATTGTTATTATCATCAAAATGGAACATGCAAGAATAAAATATCAGGTTTTCTTACCTAATATGTCACTTCAAACAATATAATAACATATAATATAATTATCATACATAAAATCGCTAATATAGTGGTAGCGGTTGAAGGTCCACAGGCATTTAAAATAGAATTCATTCGTAAGGTGCGGGATGTAATAAATTTGAATACTGCACACTTACGATTTTTAATAAGCTATAATACGTTATAATTGTAATATGCGAAAAAAAATTTATGGTAAATGATGTCCGAATACTAAATTATGGGGTAGTGTTATAACATAACAGTGTGGCTCCAACGACGTCCATTGACGAACGACAGACAAAGTCTTAACGTTGCCTAGATATAGGAAGCGGCCGATTGGAGAGGATGGACGGCGGGGAATGATAAATCACAGCACCACGAAATCAACAAAAATGGGACCCAATCGCAAGGGCTGCAGCGCTCATGTCCCGTCATTTGAGCAGTGCCGTCAACTATTGATTATCAAATCAGGGCCCCACATTCCCGTCTGTTAACCACGTTTAACTCACAGTCTGTCACAGCCACCCCCGTTCGCGTTTAAAGGGAAAAAAAAAAATGGGATTAAGTGAGTATTATTATTATTATTATTGTTTCTGATTAATTTAATGTTACATTTTAAACGGTTTTTCTTGACGATGACTCGTAATTTTGTCGAGGGATGTTTCGGGTATTATTTAAAATTTAATCTAATAATACGTAATTAAGGATTAATTGCGTGTATTAGTAAAATGTGTCGACATGGACTAAGTTGCAAAGATCAAAGATGTAGAAGGGGGCCATTGAAAATGACTTGCAAAATTGAAAAATATGCGCGAAGACTTTTTTAACTCCTAGGAAATAATTAATGTCTATTATATTAATAAATAAATAAATAAAAAAAAAAAAATCACAATAGATATACGTACACGTTGATTCAAATAGGTATAACTTTCTTATAATTTTAAAAAATTAATTAAAAAACAATATTGAACATATTTTCTAAGAAAATATTTAAATATATTAAATGATGATTTAGTGAGTGACAGTTTTAACATTATATTTAACCACGTCATCTCGTAAAATTATTTCATGTGTATAGTTTAATTAATTAACTTTATTTTTAAAAAATTAAAAAATTATGTTATGTGTACAGTAGTATTTTATAAGATAAGCGAACTTAAGTTTATATACAAAATCATGTAACATTTGCATTTATATTAAAGAAAATGTATGATGTAGTTTATTTCATGGCCTGTAAATAATGTAACAAAAGAAATTGCAGGAATTTTGATACTAATTATATATATATATGTGTATTAAAAGAGAGTGTTGATAATTAATTTGTGGAATTAATTTAGATGGAGGGAATCAAGGGATAACAAACAACTGAGGGACTGGCTAGGGTTCAGGATGGAAGCATCCAAAGAATAATTGACTGATAAGAAATGGAGTGTTGAATCAGCAAAGATGGTGAAAAGAGGGAACAAAGAATTTCAATTGCAAATTATATATTATATTGATAGATTGAAGGAAGAAAAGAATCCTATCAGACCAGTTGTCACAAATCCACTTAGTTTTTGTCATTTTCTTGAATTATAAGTAAGATATGCACTAAGCCAATTAACCCTAGTCCACATACTCAAAAAAAAAAAAAAAAAAAAAAAAAAACTAGCCCACATGAGAGCAGACCACCATGCTTCTAGCCTATATGTTGCTGCACAAATCTAACCTCAATAAAATAAAAAAATAAAAAAACACTCATTATACAATAATAATGGTTCGCAAACACTGAACCAGAACCATGAAACAAGCAGGGGAAGCAAGCGAAGTGGCTGAAAAATTTGTAACTCAACCCAATGTCTTTATCTATAGGGACAAATTTCTACACTTGGACACAAAAACCATATTATTTCCATTGAAGAATCTGTCCTTTCTTTTTTCATTTTTTAAATAATTTTGCCACTTTTGAGATTGGAGGTCTCTTCAGCTAGTTAGATAGATCACAAGTTTACCATAGTGTAACCCAAAAATTTGCTTCAATAAAAAAATGTCAATTCGATAATATAGAAAAATCTACCCCATACGTAACACTTGAGCAGACTACTAAAGTACGAGACGATTCTTAAAAAGTTGAGTTATTAAGATGTGGTCGAGAGATGCAAGAATTCGAAATACTATTAAGGCTCAGTAGAAATCATGTGGCTCAAAAATTGTAAGCCCTTAATGAGGTAAATACAGTCATTGACCCATTCAATTATATAATGCTATGTGTCATCATATTATAATTTTAAATTTAGTGACAAGTGTAAAACTGTGGCACTCCTACTCCAAGACTTTCTCGCTTAGACCTTGCATGCATGCATGCATGCAAAAGTTAAAAAAATTGATTAAAAAAGCAATAAAATACTAAAACTAACGTGCTAAGGTTCTCCTAGATGTGGTGGCATTTGCATTGGAGTGATCAATAGGTGTATTAAGGAACACGAGGAGTGCATTTAGATTGCTACATTATTTCGGCCGAAATTTTCATTCCTTACGGGCCAGGCCGAGCAGAGTCTATTTCAAGCACTTCCAAAACGGTGAGTTTTGCCCGACACAGGACAGAATCAGACCGCTTCTGTTTACTCTCCCGCGAGAAAAATGAGTACGAGTAGAAAACGATGCGCCAGCGGACTATTTGAGAGCTCAACTCCCAATTTTTTAAACTTCATTTTCGCAGTTTCAAGAAATCAATAAATATGAACAAGAAAAGCTTAGCAATTCTGTTGCGAGCCAGAATGATGCCTAACGATTCAAGCAAACTCGCCGTTTCTCCTCTTCCCGTAAGTGATCCAGTTTCGAATTTCTCCTTTTTTTTTATCCTCTAATTCGGTTGCTTAATGGAATGATTAATTAATTTAATTTTGCAATCATAATAGAACGCGATTAATAAAATTCCATCAAATTCTCAGCATCCTGCTTCGAAGAACGGAAACAAACCGCCGAGGTCTGATAACTATTTTATATTTTCGTAATTTTATAATTTATTTCTAATTATTTCAATTATACGAATTATTATCTCTGTTTATAGGGAATTTGAGCATGTACGAGATTCAATGCACTTGGCAATATCAATGAATAAAGCAGAAGTTATGGATACCGTGCTTAACGATTTTTCAGAGGTGAAATTAGGGTTTGGAATTAATAATTGCGTTTTTTCACTTTCCTCTTTCTGAGTTAATGAGTACTTATAATGTTAGTATTTGTGATGTAGGGTTATTTTAGCCTTTCTTGTGAAAATCGGCGGAGATTATTACTTGTACTAGCTAAAGAGTACGATCTTAATCGAACACAAGTTTGTGAACTGATAAAGCAATATCTTGGAGGTGAGTTTTGAGTTTGTTTTTGTTGCTTTCAGCAATGTTTTGTAAATTGTGTCCGAACTTTTTTGTGAAACTGATTTGAGTGTTTTAGAAGTTTCTAGTGTCAGGTGAGGATGCTCAGTTAGCTGGCCCTGAAGAGGATGGTGTGCTCACAACTTTTTATCGAATTGAGCGAAACTTGAGACATGCACTTAAGCCAATGTATGAAGCTCTTTTTGAGCGGCTCAACATGCATCCTGACGGGTTGAAGGTTTTATCTAGTCTTCGAGCTGATATTCTATCTATTCTCGCGTAAGGCTATGGTCTTGATTACATAATTCATTTCCGTGTGGTGTTGATGTAGTTTGTTTCTCTTAATTTGATGGATTATAATTTTGGCTGAAGTGTGTTAGTTGCCATCTTGGATTTCAACATATTTGCCTAGTCATCCTTCTTCTAATGAAACTATTTATAAACTAGCTCCAAGACCTTTAGTTTTTAAGAACTTCCTATGTTTGAGTATCATATTTTAATCTTCTGAAACACATTCAAAAGGAATTAAAAATTTCATGTTGGTTCTCTTGGAACTTTACAGAGAGGAAAATATTGCATCTTTGCGAGCTCTGGATTCCTATTTAAAGGAGAAACTTAGTACTTGGCTGAGTCCTGCTGCCCTAGAACTTCACCAGATTACGTGGGATGATTCTGCTTCTTTGCTGGAGAAAATTGTGGCTTATGAAGTATGCTCCTTTCCTTGTTTTGATCCATTGATAGATTTTAGATGAGCAAAATAATTGTGTTTGTATTTTATAAAGATAATCTTTTCTTGTAGGCCGTCCATCCAATCAGCAATCTTTTAGATCTCAAAAGAAGGCTGGGAGTTGGTCGTTGTTGTTTTGGGTATTTACATCCAGCAATACCTGGTTAGCTATTCATCACACTGTTTGTGTGCATAGAGTTTTTTTTTTTTTTTTTTTTTTCATGTTAAAAATGCTTTGCAGCGATTCAGCTAGTTTTTTTATTTATATAAAATCAGAGATAGATTGTAAGGCAAATTTATTTCGCCAGCATTCAATCTTTATCATAATAACTAAAGTACTTGGCAAAATTAGCGACTACCAGAACCAATTATGAATTGTGCAATCAATGGTATTGTTTGTAATGTGAACTTACATTCATCTAGATAGCTAGGGGATTTTAGTATCTAAGTTCCCACCTTATTTGGAATCAAAAGATTGTTGACCATGTTGCTGCATCAGTTCATACAACACCAAAAACTTCTAATTGAATCCTCTTTGTCTTTCTATAGGGTGTGATGTGATTATTTTTGGTTTAAATTATTCCAGGTGAACCCCTTATTTTTATTGAAGTTGCATTATTGAAGAACATTGCTCAGACAATACAGGTTAATTTTTCCTCTATCCTACCATAGCCTGACACCCCCTTTCTTCTTTTTTTCTTTTTTACCATAAGATATTTCTAACCATATTTGTTATCAATTGCAGGAAGTTCTATGGGATGATCCTCCCATACCTGAATGTGAGGCAACGTGTGCTTTATTTTATTCTATATCTTCAACTCAGGTAAAATTAGATATGTCTTCTATTACAAATTGAAAACTATTACTTGTCAAATGCAGAGTGTTTTTTCAAATCTAGAGGCTCTTGACCTTACTAGGGTCTGCTGTTGCTTTAGCTATTCTGAATTAATTTGTTAAGTGAAGGCATTTTTATATATCCTTTTAACATACATGTTATTTTTGTGATATGTTCAAATGGCTATTACTTTTGGTTTGCTTTAAATAGTTGTTCCCATTTCAAATTTGATTTATAAGTAGGCATGACTGTCTTGTATATTTCACTCTCTTCATTCTTTTGTTTATTTGTTTGTGTGGTAGTGATACACCAGACTTTTGTGTGCTTCTTCTTCTTCTTCTTCTTCTACAAATTTTTGATAATATGTTTCTTCCCTCTGATTGCTTACATCTGAACTTCCACAGCCTGGCTTGGCAGGGATCAATCTAGGAAGGTTTCTCATTAAACGTTTGATTACCTTGGTGAAGAGAGATATGCCGCATATTTCTGTAAGTTTTACTATAAAGATAATACATACATATTCTTGAGTGGTGCACTTCAAACAAACTTTCCTTTCTATTCAAGATTGCTTCAAGAGTTGGAGCTCTGAAGTTCATGCTTACATATATAATATAGGGCAGTACTTGGCCTACATATTTCAATTTCCTAGTTTTTGATCTTCAATCTTGATTCTTTTATTGAAATGATAGGTTTTCTTAGCTTTACCTAGATATAAGTAGAATACGCAGCACATTCAATCAGGAGATATTACAGCCACATTATAGTTTGTTATGCAAATACTATGTGCTGCTGCTCTGTTGCATATGTTTAATCATCAGTCCAAATCTTATTTCTGGTGGTACTTGCTGACATTCTGTTTCTTATTTTTCATATGAAAGACGTTTGCAACACTAAGCCCAATACCAGGGTACACCCAGTGGCTTCTATCGAAGTTGGCATCTCAATCGAAGCTTGCTGAAGTAGAGGACAGCTTGCAATCATCAGCAGATAGATCTGGTTCTACTTTTCGGGAAAATATACTTGAACCAGAAGAAGAAAAAGCATTAATGGATTCATCTGAGTAAGCCTTATACAGTTATACTTCATCCTGGCTTTGAATTAGAAGGTGCATAGAGAATTGTGTATCTTTTAGCAAAGCTTCACCGGTCCATTTTTTTTTTTTTATCTTTATTTTCTACATGTTGTATACTTTTGGTCCATTATGCTATCACAAGTTTGGTTGCCCATTTCTCTGCTGCATAAATTTTACATGCAGTTAAATCATGAAGCAAGATTGCTCTGGCAACCTTGATAATATTTTCACTTACAGGGAGTTTGGCACTGGAAAAAATGGCATGGAAATAATGTGGAACTTATTGACATCAAGAAATCATGAGTGGAGCAATTCAGCTAAATTGCTTTCAGTTTTAAAACCCCCTCTATTACGATTATGTGCCAGGTATGTGTACTTTGTTAATGCTAGTTTGTGGGTAAAATTCAGGAATCAATTATATAACAGCCACAAAGCCTTGTTGAGTTGAATTCATAAATTAATTATGAATACAGACAAAATTTCACAAGAAATTGCCCTTGAACATCAGATGGTGGGTAGATGGGAGGTATGACAATGTGTTCTTTATTTTTCTCGAGTCTTGGAAATTCTCAATTTGTTATTTGGGGTTAATGAGTCCTGCCTAGGAAGAAACACTGGAAGCTGAATGATTTAAAAATGACCTCATTTAGAATCAGCTATGTGGTATTTTATGAAAGTTTGCGCTTATGCATTTGAGTGAAAGTAAAATTCACGGATGCTTGTTCTTTGGATTTAGGTATCTTCTACAAGAGAAAAAGAGAGGAAAGGCTCTAGATTCTGTTGCAAACTTTCACTTGCAGAATGGAGCAGTATGTTGTGCCAACTTTGTTTTTAGAGATCTTAAGCACATTGTTTTTGACTAATGCTTTTGGCATGTACCTTAGATGGGTTAATGCATTATAAGTGTTAAATATATATTCCATATTCAGTAATGATATGTTATTTTTATATTTTACCAAAATGAAGAAAGTTTTTAACTGTGAGAAGTTTGCTGTAGTTTATAAATCAAATTGATGGCAGATGGGCACTAGGAGATAGCATGTTATCAAAGTTGAAAATTTTCCATTGTAATAATTTTGAACCTTTTCCTTGTTTCTTCTTTATGGCAATAGATGATTGAAAGAATAAACTGGATGGCTGATCGATCAGAAAAAGGCCTTCATCAAAGTGCGGGTATCATGGTGAACTATGTTTACAGGTAATTTTCCTCTTAAATCCAACTACCATTTTTTTCGATTACATCACATCCCTTCATATTGAAGGCACATATATCATTTTATAAGTTTTAGTGCATGGAATGTCAGGATCTAAGTAAGCTAAAAGTTGCCAACTGAAAATATTAATTTCTGTTGAATTATGAATTGTAGGCTCGAGAATATTGAACAATATGCTCAGTTATATTTCAGCACCGGGCATATCCATGCATCAGATGACATCCGTGGCTATGTTAAGGTACTTTGTGTGGATGAAAGAAAATAAAGTCCCAGAAATGAGCATTTACTTTTCTTTACAATATCCCTGATGTTGTTGTGGTTTGCAGCCACTGAAGGAACATGAAGCAATTATAGATCAGAGAGGATGATGTGAGTTAAAGATCTTTATATTAATTTATAGATTACTAATATACGGGCTAATCAATAAATCCTCCCACACAATTGTTTACAACCGGTGGCCATATTTCGTTGGAGGGCAACTAACGACTTTGCCATCCAAGTGCTGGATAAGATATAATCTCTTTTGACTTGAGGATATGCTTTGCTATGGTTCGAGATTTGATGGAAGACTTTTGTGGTGATGCTTTTTTGTCTTCAAAAGTTAGACAAAGGATATATAGAAACTCTTTTTAGTGGTAATTGGTTGAACCATAAAAATTGTACAATATCGGAAAATATATTATAATATGTATTCCCTTTTATTTTCCTACCGTGCAATTTGCTTCCCTAGTTGCTGAACCATATTTATAAATTTGAGAAACAGGTACTGTCTTCTGCAGAAGGTTGTGATGACAAAACTATTGAACTATGAAATATTTGATTGTTTTAGAACGTTGAAAATGGTGGAATTGTACGCATAGGGGATCAATTCTTTCTACACAATATGTATGTATGAGGGGATACAGCGTATTAGAGTTCTGTTTTTTGCTAATGTATACATTTACGATGCAGAACCAAACAAGACCGATCACTTCTCGCTTTCGACATAGCTCGTTTCCAAGACATAATCTCTCATAAGTCTCGTGTTAGATTCATCGGCCATCTGCATAAAGCCGGCAAATCGTTCGTTAATAAAAAGGAGGAAAACATCAAAATAATTAATCAGAAAAAGCAAATACTCACCTTCACTACTAGTCGTTTCAAGTTATCCCACTCAAAATCATGTTTACAATACGCAGATCGCACCTGCAATTTAGAATCGAACCATAGTATTATTAACTCCATGAACATGAAATGGAATACGGAAACCATCCCAAGAAATCTACTAACCTCTAAGATTCGCAGAGCTTCGCATCAAAGGCCACATGAGAAAGTTTACATAAAATTTAACCAAATGTCAGTTCGAAAATAAGAAAATAAAGTGAGTTAAATGGTAGCGAAATAATTCGTTTTTCATTCATACCTAAATCTTTATGCCTTGAAGATTCTCTCATCAAATCGGCGCAAAACTTGTCCCCATCATTCAAGGAATGTCTTTCCAGGAATTCCATTAACTCATTATAAGCCTCAGGATTATAGCTCTGTTCTGAGAAATAACTGTTAGCAGATGAAACAGCACGAAGAGTATCCCTACCCTACGCGCACAAACTCATTTATAGAAGTTGAATTCAGATCAAGTAGCATGCGGCAGAGGAAATAGAGCAAAGAATGTAAGAAGATGGAAAGGAGGAACCTGAAGCTGGGCAGTAACAATCCTAACTGCAATATAATTGAAGAAATTGTGAAGGTTTTTGGCTCCCTTGGCTTCTGGTGATGCTTCTCCAAATCCTGCATGCAAGTAAAATATTAATCCAATATCATTAACATAATACTAATTTACAAACACACAGAGATACAGAAAGAGAGATGAGAGACTTGAGAATTATACCCACCGGGGACATACATTTTTTGGCAGTGCAAACGAGTGGACTGAGAGCTCCTTTGCTTGGATGGCGAAGAAGGGAAAGCCAATTTGTTTCTGTTGAGTTTTGGAGAGAGAAAAGGGAGCTGAGGAAGCGGCAGAGCAGCATAGGCTTCCATTGATAATGAATCTGAACAGAAATTGCTCAGTATGTGAATTTTGGAAACGGATAAAGCAGTGATGATCCGATGCCGAACTTAAAGAGCCCAGAAGTTTTTTCGGACAGAAATATCTCCAACACGCACAAAATATCCTCGTGTGCTTACGTGTCAAGGTCAAGACTAGATTTCCGTTAACCTTCCTGGGATGGGATCCACCATATAATCCCGATCTAGGTGTTAGGTCTGACGTACGCCACAGACTTTCTTTTTCTACGAAGACTTAAAACGATTAAATTCAATTCCTTTCCCATGCAATGCAAAATATGAAAATGGTTTTAAAACTCAGCGAATCAAAGACTTAACATGACGACAAAGCTAACCCACAAATATGTCTGCCTTAATAATTTTTTTTTAGAAAGCAAACAAAATCCCATCAAGTTATAAGAATAATCCTACATACCAAACGCCAACAAATCCACTTAAATGATCACTGTAACTTCTTTTCCAATTTCCAATCTCTAATCGCACAAAATGGTCATACTTCCAAAGAAAACACAAACCTTTATAATCATTTCCATCACTTTGCATTTTGTTCATCTTTTTCAAGCTCAAGCCAATTGTAAAACTGGCTGTCACCTTGCCTTAGCTTCGTATTATGTATGGGAAGGTTCAAATCTTTCTTATATTAGCTCCATTTTTGGTCAACAAATCTCTGAAATTCTACTCTACAATCCCGAAGTTCCAAACCCAGATAGTATTCTCAGTGATTCAAGAATCAACGTGCCGTTTTCGTGTGATTGCTTGAACGGTGATTTCTTAGGCCACACTTTCACCTACAGAACTCAGTTTGGCGATACTTGTGAAAAAATTGCTAGCTTTGCTTTTGCTAATCTTACCACTAAGGACTGGGTGCGTCGAGTCAACATATATGAGCCGACGAGAATTCCCGACTCTGCTTTGATCAACGTAACTGTGAATTGCTCCTGCGGGGATAAACGCACGTCGAGAGACTACGGACTGTTCACGACGTACCCTCTACGGACCGGAGAGAATTTGTCGTTCATTGCCGCGGAATCCGGCGTTGCTGCTGCGTTGATACAGAGATATAACCCGGGAATCAATTTCAGTGCTGGGACTGGACTTGCCTTTGTGCCGGCTAAAGGTTAGTTTATTTTTATTTTTATTTTAATGGTGGAAATTAATCATGCAAATTTTGACATTTGCGAAGAGTTGAACAGATTTTAAGGTTAATAATTTGATAACCAATTAGATTAAAGATGATATAATGAGGGGACAAAGAAAGAATTTTGGGCATAAAATGTGGTTTCAGATGACTAAAAAGTCTTGGATTGGACGGCCACGATCACATCATTGATACTGTAATTTGATGGTTATTTAGTCTACATTTCTGGTACTGTTTGATCAAAGAAGATTCACCTGGAAAACAAACTTCAATTGATAGAGAAAAAATTGAAATCTGCATAAAATCTTTTTGTTTGTGTCTCATTATTCATTGTAGAACCCTGAAAGTTTACTCTTTTTGATTTTTAGAGTGCTATTTAGAGTAGACACATCTCTTTTTAGAAATAAATGTTGATACTAAATTTTAGCTAAATTATTTATCAAAGTGCTCTTGACAATTCCTAACTCAATATATAATATTATAAAATTAGAAAAGAAAATTTTAACATTTTTCATCTATTCATAGGCTTTGGCATATTCTTATAGTTATTAGGGACAAAGCAAAAGTTATCTCCATATAGTTAAATAAAAAAAAAAATTGCATTGTCTTCTTTGTGAGTAAAATAGTAACGTATATACGTTAAATGATATGATAAGTTACGTGCATGAGTGTTTGTAATTAATTTAATTGGTAATATTTTTAATAATATATAAAAATATTTACAGTTCAAATTTCACTTATACAAACAATATTAGAAGGAATTTAATTTAAATTTGATTAAATTTCTATTGATATTATATAATACGATAATCTAATCGTATGTTAATATGAAATTTGGAGAACAAAACAAACAAGGAAAGATATGATATTGAAGAATATTTGTCATTGTTATAGCATTACCAAATAGGGATTTAATTAATTAATTAATTGAATGGTTAGGGTTTTTTTATTCTTTGGCCTTTTTCAACTATTTGTTAGTCGTCCAATCCATGCATATCATTATTTGTTAAGGGAATAAGAATAATTCTCTGCTCAATCATCAAACACCCTTGTTTGTATGCAATTGATCTCTATCAAAATGGTGGCCCATTTTTATTCTTTATTAAAAAAATTAGAAATTTTCTTCTATGTATCTCAAATGACAATGTTGTTTACATCAAGATTATTGATATATATCATAAGTATCTGGACGTTAAAAAGAAAGGAAAAAAAAAAAAAAGAACCTCTTCCCATCAAAAACAAGTCCTATATGAAAAATTTTATCACCATATTTATAAAACTGTTTTATCAAATTATAATATGTATACTATATAAATAAAAAAATGCATAAGTGACGTATTTTTATTAAAATAGAAAAAATTAAAATACATAATATGCTTTTGTCAAAAGATTTTCAGAAAATATGGTTGTATAAAACTTTCTCCTTCGTGTAACACTTGCATGAAAATTGTTGTTTAACTTCAATATTTTTTTGGCAAAACATAATTCTGTATTTGATAAATATGCTTTAAAATAGTTAAACTTGTTCATAATTTATTAATATTTCATTATTCCTTCTTTTCTGCTAGAAACTTAACAAATTTTTTTCTGGAAGTGTAACTAGGCTTCGGTGTGGTGTTGCATAGGATAGCTCCTAACGTTGCTAAGAAAGTGAAACTATTAAATATACCTTTCCTTTTCGAAGTACACCTGGGTCTAGAGAAATTAGTGAGATCCATTTAGTAATCAACATTTCCATTTGTCGATTGAACAAGCCTTGGTCCATAATGAGAGGGTTATCCTTAAAGGCCTTACTCATATTGTGAGGTAAAATTTAAAAATCGCAATGCAAAACTACTTCGTTGTTGCCCCACATTCGGATGTACATACAATACATTTCCTGATCTCTTCCATTGCAATTTTAACTTTCTTATGCAATTCTTAACTTCTTTCATTATAATTTTTAAATATATATATATATATATATCTAAACCTATTAATATCACAATAAAAAGAATTCATAATCTTATTCGTAGCATAAGACATATTGTCACATTTTACATCGTTAAGGGAAGCCAGACTGAATTATTTTATCCATTTTAGGATCTTAACTTAGTAGAGGTGCTGTAGGTTGCGAAGTCTTAGGATCACTCGACTTTGTAGAGTTGTTGAAGGTTACCAATTCTTAAGGATCTCTTAACTCGGTGATAAGCTATACTCTTAACAAATTGTGCGCTGAAGACAGAGAACCCGAACTGTGTTACATATTGTTGGCTACGGTTGAATGTACTTACTGTGATCATACCACATCACCACCAAAATATTCTCTATGTCCGTGAAAACTCGACGAATTTTCGACAAGTGCGGCAACTTTTGACGCAAGTCCACTCCAATTATTTTAAGAAATATTAACAACAGTAACCAAGAAGTTAACCGAGTCGTTAACTCAGTCAACTCCACCAACACGTCTTTCACTCTTCTTCTACATTTTTGCTTCTGTAGATTCTTGTGTTTATAGCTCCATCATAATCTTTCGCATTCCAAAATGAGAAATTTTGCACTGAAATTATCAGTTTTGTTGTTTATTTTCTTGTGTGCTTGTAGTAGTAGTAGTCGAGTTGAAGCCAAATGTAAGAAAGGTTGTGATCTTGCTTTAGCTTCATATTATTTATGGAGAGGAGTGACCTTAACATTCATTTCTAAAATATTCGATACGTCGATTGAAACCATTCAAAGCTTCAATCCTCAGATAACAGACAGAAACAAAATCTTGGCTGGAACCAGAATCAATGTTCCCTTTACTTGCAACTGCATTCAGAAGCAATTTTTTGGCCATAACTTTTCTTATCTGGTGAAATCTGGCAATACGTACAAAAAGATTGCTGAGTTGATATATGCCAATCTTACTACTGTTAATTGGTTGAGGAATTCTAACATCTATGATGAGGATCATTTACCAGAAGTTGGTGCGATGATCAATGTTATTGTGAATTGTTCTTGTGGAGAAAAGAGTATTTCAAAAGATTATGGGTTGTTTGTGACATACCCACTTAGGCCGGGTGAGAATTTGGGTAATGTTGTTGATGAATCTGAAATTCCTTCAGATTTGTTGCAGAAATACAATCCCACTTCGGATTTTAGCAGTGGGAGTGGTTTGATTTTTTTCCCTGGAAGAGGTAAATTTTTATGCATTTTTGAGTTTTAGCTACCAATTTATCCCTATTTGCCATAATCTTTTTTAAGTTTTCTCTTTTTAATTATGAATAATTCAATTTACTTTGATGATCTTTGACATTCATGGTTGAGTTTGTGCATTTTATCAGCATCTACAGATGAAAGGTATAGCATATAAACCTCGAGTTGAAATTCAGAGCTGACTGCTTGTAACTATTCTCAATTCTCACTATGTTTTCACTTCTTAATTTTTGCAGATCAAAGTGGAAACTATCCGCCGTTAAAAATAGGGTAAGACATGCCATCTTGATATTTGCACTCGAACTATGTTGATTGGTAAAATTTATTATTTTTTCTTAAATTCTTTCTTTATGATGTCTAATGATCATATGCAACTGTGTATCTTTTCTTTTTTGCAGCACAGGTGGTATTTTTGAGTCTTGCTTCGTTGCTTCTTATCTCGAATTTTCCATCAGCAGTGCTGTCATGAGCTTACAATTTATTTTGGCATCTTAAGCAGGGATATCAAGCAGAGTTATTGCCGGTATATCTGTAGGAGGAGTATTAGGAGCTCTATTATTGGTATTCTGTCTATACACTGGGCTTTATAGAAGGAAAAAGGTGACATCGTTTTTGGCGGAAGCATCTGATGAACACTATAATCAACATGGTATTTTTAGATTTGATGAATTGTACTGCTTATCTGTCCTAGACAGAGTCATCTATCACTACTTAATAAGAAATGTAAATTACTTGAGAGAGAAAAGTTTTAAGACTTCAAAAACTTGGAGATGATCCTTTTGTTCCAACAAAAAGATAAGGTTGGATGAGATTTTGTTAGTATAATGCTAATCTTATGAAACTTTTCAAACTGAGGTCTTTCGTGCAATGAGAAAGCATAAATGACAACTACACTATGCAAATTCCATAGTCTAGTAATTAATTGTTATCTGTGTTGTGGATTTAGGTTCTGGGAATAAATTGGAAAAAACTTCAGAATCGGCTGCTGTTGTTGCTTCTACTGGGTTCACAGGTATTACGGTGGAAAAATCAGTGGAATTCTCGTATGAAGAGCTTGCCAAGGCTACTGATAACTTTAGCATGGCTAACAAGATTGGGCAAGGTGGCTTTGCATCTGTTTTCTTAGCAGAACTACGAGGCAAGGTTTGTAGTCCTACTTATTTTTATTCTTTAAGTGAGTTTTAAATTTACTTCATACTTGAGATCATACTATCACGTTTAGCTGTACTGCAGAACTTATCTAACACTTGTAGTCTTTTCTACCAAACTAAACCCTTGTGTTTGAATTGGTTTGACACTTTGCTCCTAATTTTATTCAGAAAGCTGCGATAAAGAAGATGGACATGCAAGCATCAAAGGAATTTCTTGCCGAACTGAAGGTTTTAACACATGTTCATCACTTGAACCTGGTACGGTGCTTCCTCTATTGTAGACATCATTCTACTTGAACACTTCTGCATGCATATTATGATAAAATTTGGTAATTCTCTGGTTGCGTGCGTAACTTCTATTGTCAATTTGCTGAGATGATACTTTGGGTTGACATCTTCAGACTAACCATGTTAATTTATATGTGCTCCTATGCAAAATATTTTATTCAGGTGTGCTTGGTAGGATATTGTGTTGAGCGTTCCCTGTTTCTGGTCTCTGAGTATATTGAGAATGGCAATCTAAATCAACATTTGCGTGGTCTGGGTGAGGAAAATGATTCATATACACAGTAGAAAAATCCTATATACCTTGTGTTATCAGTTATATCTTCTTATTGTATATTGATTTTCTCCTTTCAGGAAAGGACCCACTACCCTGGTCGGCTAGGATGCAAATTGCCTTAGATTCAGCTAGAGGACTTGAATATATCCATGAACATACTGTTCCTGTTTACATTCATCGTGATATTAAATCAGCCAACATCTTAATAGACAAGAACCTTCGTGCTAAGGTTAAAAATATGCCCATACTATTCTTGTGGTGATCTCTCAATCTTATTTGTATTATTTGAACTAATTGACTGTGTTTACAGGTTGCTGATTTTGGATTGACTAAGCTGACTGAATTTGGTAGTGCTTCCGTACACACACGTCTTGTTGGAACATTTGGATACATGCCACCAGAGTAAGATCTGCTTCTTTATTTTCTTTGCTAAGTTGGTCTATGTTCAACAAAAAAGTATAGACTGAGTGCCACATTCCGCATGCAGGTATGCACAATACGGCGAGGTTTCCCCCAAGATAGACGTGTATGCTTTTGGAGTCATCCTCTATGAACTTATAACTGCCAAGGAAGCTGTTGTCAAAACTAATGAAACTATTACGGAATGTAGAGGACTTGTTGCTTTGGTTGTTATTCTTGCCTTTCACTACTCACCAATTTATGCCTCTGCCAAATTACGTCCTTCAAAACTCAGTTGTGCATGTTGGTTAATTTCTTGCAGTTTGAAGATGTTCTCCGCCAGCCTCATCCAAGAGAAGACCTCCGAAAACTTGTTGACCCAAGGCTTGGCGATAATTACCCACTCGACTCAGTCCATAAGGTAATACTGGTCTCAGGATGCAAGAATGGACTATTGACTAACACTGACAATACTGAAAAGCTGTAACTTGTGGTTTTTTTGCAGATGGCTCAGCTTGCCAGAGCTTGTACACAAGAAAATCCTCAACTAAGGCCAAGCATGAGGGAAATTGTGGTTGCACTCATGACGCTTTCATCCTCAACTGAGGTTTGGGATGTTGGCTCATTCTATGAAAATCAAGGTCCAGTGAATCTAATGTCAGGGATGTAGCAATTTCTGCCCCAATAATGAAGATGAAATCCTTAGCATAACTTGCTCTGGATTTGTCTCTCGAGATGTAAATACCTGTAACTAAGTACTGTCACTATATGGTTCGTCTTTGTATTTTAGTTCATATCAATTTCCTCTATCATTTGAATATCTTGCAGTCCACTTTTAATATCATCGAAGTCCTGTAAGGTGTGAATTTTAATGAAAAAATTAAAAAAATAGTAAATTGAAAGTACAGCTGTTAATAGTACATAACTTTATCCTGTTATGCTGCTGTACAATACGGGATAGCTGAGAAATATTCCCATGTATTGTAGTACAAGGTAATATTATTGCTGTGTAGTGTTTTTGACCAACTACTTCTTTACTACCATTGCAAATACCAGGAAGTTTCTAACAATTCAGCTAATTCCGCACTTATGTCAACGTCATCTCAGGAAGACTAAGACGGTCAACAGCGTTAACCCCATGAACACGCATTTCAAACTCTCAGTCTTTCACGCTTCTGCTTCTAAACCCACCTCGCAGATTTCTAATATTAAAATATTCTTCATTTTTCTTGCTCCATTACAGTATGACGCATCCAACAATGAGAGATATTGAGCTAAAATTAGCAGTTTTGGTGCTAATTTTATTGTGTGCCGGTAGCGCAGAATCTGAGTGTGGGGATGGTTTTGATGCTTTAGGATCATATACCGTATGGAATGGAACAAATATGACATTCATATCAGATATTTTTCATACTACCATTGACAAGATTCTGAGCTTTAATCCTGGGGTTGACAAGGATAGAATTTTAATTGGTGAAAGAATCATAGTTCCCTACGAATGCAACTGCATTCATGGTCAATTTCTGGGTCACAATTTCTCGTACGAGATAATAAATGGTGATTCATACTTGAAGATTGCTGAGAAATACTATGCGAATCTTACCACTGTCGACTGGTTGAGGAGCAATAATAACTTTAAAGATTTTAATATACCGGATGTTGATACAAGCATAAATGTTATTGTGAATTGTTCTTGTGGAAATAAGAAGGTTTCGAAGGATTATGGATTGTTTCTGACGTACCAAATTGGGTCTGGCGAGAATTTGACTACTATTGCTAACATGTCCGGCATTCGTCCGGAGGTGTTGCAAAATTACAACAGGGATTCGAATTTCAGCGGTGGCTTGGTTTATATTCCTTGGAAAGGTAAGTATTTTTCATTCAAATTTTAGGTTGTGTTTGATTGCGAAGCATTTATGAGAGAGGAAACGGAATGTTGAGTTTTCAGCTACCCAATTGTTCCTGATTGCTATTTGTTTTCTAGCTTTCTTTCTGTTTGATAATATTCCTTCGGCCCAAGCGTGTGTATGGGTTGTAATTGATTATGCTCTGTTTTCACCTTTTGATTATGCAGATCAAAGTGGAAAGTATCCGCGATTAAAGATAAGGTAATATCTTTTAGCTTGATA
Source organism: Azadirachta indica (assembly GCA_022749755.1). Lineage (NCBI taxonomy): Eukaryota > Viridiplantae > Streptophyta > Magnoliopsida > Sapindales > Meliaceae > Azadirachta > Azadirachta indica. The sequence continues at coordinate 13,726,759 of CM040451.1, read as the reverse complement.
TGCTATTGAATCATATTAAAATGCTTGTTTAAGAATATCTAATGGTCATATTCTATCGTATATCTTCTCTTTTTTGCCGCGGAGACGGTATGGACTTTTTAGAGTATGCTTCCCTGCTACTCATCTAATATTTTCTATGTACGAAGCAAAACGTGGAATGTCAATATCACATTCATGCTTTCATTAGCTTACCAGGAATTTCTAGAGGAGTTATTGCTGGCATATCTCTAGGAGGAGTTGTCGGCTCTCTATTTCTAGCATTTTGTCTATATGTTGGGCTTTGTAGAAGGAAAAAGGCAGTGGAGGCTTCATTTCTCCCAGAAGGAAAAGAAGAGCACTCTATTCAACACGGTAATCCTCTAGGTTTGATGCTAATTTTATGTTATCTAAGTTCGAAACTAATGTCCTTCACGCTAAGATGAAGTTTCTTGACAACTAAATTGCCAAGTTGAAGTATTTAATTCCTAGCTTAAGTGACTAAATTTTTTACTTATCTTGTAGATTTAGGTTCAGCAAGTACTTTGGCAAAAACTTCAGAATCAGTTGCTCTTGTTTCTTCTCCTGGGCTCACAAGTATTACTGTGGACAAATCAGTGGAATTCTCTTATGAAGAACTTGCTAAGGCTACTGATGACTTCAGCATGGCTAATAAGATTGGACAAGGTGGCTTTGGAGCTGTTTACCATGCAGAACTAAGAGGCGAGGTTTGTAGTTCGAGTGCATTTAAAAAATCATTAGTGAATATTGAATTTTTTTCCATATTTGGTACAATATTGGTAAAGTGAATCCCGGTAAACTGACCCGACTCTTGACTTCTGCTATCGATCAGAAAGCTGCAATCAAGAAGATGGATATGCAAGCATCAAAAGAATTTCTTGCTGAGCTGAAGGTTTTAACACATGTTCATCACTTGCACCTGGTATCGTGCTTTCCCTTCTGTAGACTTCATTATACTTGAAAACTTCTGCTTACACAGTGTGATAAAACTTAGAATTGGTGAAATTTTCCCTTGGGAAGTTGTTGTGCCATCTAAAATGTCGCGAACTCTTTGGTTCTGAAACTATATCAATATATGGCTGTTTCATGGAAAAGTGCCCTCAATCAGTCAAATGATAAGTAGAAAGTTGTTGACTAAAATGTAGATGCCTCAATCACTGCATAATCTCTGCATTTTCGATTCTCCGATTGTATAAGTAAATTTTGAGTTCTTGATTTGCTGAGTTGATCATTTGTGTGCATATGTTGATACTTGATTACTGCATTTATATGTTCTTCTATGCGATCTAAATCATGCAGGTGCACTTAATAGGATACTGTGTTGAAAGTTCCTTGTTTTTAGTGTACGAGTTCATTGAGAATGGTAATTTAAGTCAACATTTGCGTGGATCGGGTGAGACAGCTGCCTATTCATCTACACAGTCAAGATCCTACATCTTGCTATCAATTAAATCCCTATCGTTGACTGTTTTGTGTTTGCTTTCAGGGAGGGATCCATTACCATGGTTAACTCGCCTGCAAATTGCCTTAGATTCAGCCAGAGGACTTGAATATATCCATGAACATACTGTTCCTGTCTACATCCATCGTGATATCAAATCAGCAAACATTTTAATAGACAAAAACTTCCGGGCAAAGGTTGAAATTACATCCAAACTAATGAAGTACTAATCTCTGAAGTTCATTTGCATTATTAATCATTTTTATTTACAGGTTGCAGATTTTGGCTTAGCTAAACTAACTGAGGTTGGAAATGCTTCATTATACACTGGTCTTCGAGGTACATTCGGATACATGCCTCCAGAGTAAGAACCATGCTAAAAATGAAAACTTCCTGCAAAAATTTTGCAGCAAAAAATGAATTAGATGAATGCATCATTCGTGATGCAGGGCTGTTTTTGGTAACGTCTCCCACAAGACAGACATATATGCTTTTGGAGTTGTCCTCTATGAACTTACATCTGCCAAGGAAGCTATTATTACAACAAATGAAACCGTCACTCAATCTAAAGGACTTGTTGCTTTGGTTGATGCTCTTTCCCTTTCACTACTACTCACCGGTATACAAATTTCTGGGACTATTTCGTCTAGAACTAAGTTGCAAATCTTGTTTTTGTAACAGTTTGATGACGTTTTGAATCAACCGGATCCAAGAGAAGATCTCCGGAAAGTTATTGATCCTAGGCTTGGCGATAATTACCCGCTTGACTTAGTCATGAAGGTAGCATTTCATAGGGATGAAATTAACTATGAATTAATAATGGATTAACGAACCCTCTGAATACTAATTAATAAGCTGGATTTACTATTTTGGTTTACAGATCGCTCAGCTTGCCAAGGCCTGTACACAAGAAGATCCTCAACTAAGACCAAACATGAGGAAGATTGTGGTTGCTCTGACAACACTTTCATCTTCAACCGAGGATTGGGATGTCGCTGCATTGTATGAAAATCAAACTCTAGTCAATCTAATGTCCGGAAGGTAGCATTTTCAGCTTCTGTAAGTGATTCGTTCACAAGTGCTTCTATAAGAAAGAAGAGGCTAATTTAAGTTATCGTGATACTGATTCTTCCCTGTAAGTTCAATTCAGTTTTTGAGTTCATAAAAGAAAATAAGAAACAGAACGCAACTGCTTCCATGAATTCTTTAAATATTTCTTCCTCTGGAATAAGAGGAAGGCATCATATTCATATAGCAAAGCAAGTGCTTATTGCCTTCCAAAAAAGTATTTCTAAATAAGTTGATTTACTTTCCGTTAATAATTGAACAATTTTATGTCACATTCTAGAAAAGCTGGAGGCCATAAACATATATTAATGCCCGCCTGCCACCGAAGAAAAGCGCTTCCACTTGTACACTGGGTTTTCGTTAGGCACAATATTGAAATATTCTTGCGTTATAGATTAGACGGTCAACAATATTCCGATATTTTTTATGGTAAATATTATTAAATAAACAGAGGGTCCAAATCCAATTACGTGTGAAGATTTTTTCAACGAATTTCACTTTAAACCTAAGGTCACAAATTTCGGTTTTATTCCAATTTTTCGTCTTTTTTTTTTTTTTTAAATGCATTCAACAGCAGTCCCCTGCCTGCCTTCCTTCATTGATTTTAGTCACAATACTAAAAATAAAAAATTAAAAAAAATACAAGAGCACAGTTGTGATAACATCAGAGCTATATAAAATTGAAATGATCCAAATGTCAAAATACACATGCCTAAAATTTCTTGAGGAAGTCAATGTAAACAAGATTTAGCCATATGAAATGAATAAAAGTTAAAAGGTAATCGGTAGTTAAAAGACATTCTTTGAAAATAGTTGTTGAAATTTGGAACTGAGCACGGAAAAATTGAAATATGGGTGTCATTATCTCATTATATATTATATTAATATGAAAAATCAAAAACTTGTGTGGCATAGGCCAATCTTGTCTTTGTATTAGTTATTATTATTATTATTATTCTATAGTAGGATGTAGAAAATCACACATTATCTTCTTTTAATCTTTGGCCGGTGGACCATATGAATTCATTTTGAAGGCACATCACATCACATTAAATAGTGAAATTAATTAATAAAATTTATGAAAAATGTTTTAAAATTCAGTAGGGCAGATGCCCCCATAACTTTATTTAAACAGGAAGCAAATAATTGAATGGGAAACACGTCTAATTGGTCATGGTGCACATTATTTCATCATAATATTTTAAATTATTGGAAGGAAAAAAATCCTACGTAGAACCAACATGGAATTCTTTTTTGCAAAAAAAATTCACTGCTCATGGTCTTGGATTAATCGATTGGATCAAAGAAAAATATACATTTAAAGAAACAATAACAATGAAAAATATCTTATAATTAATTTTATTTTATTTCCTTCCATGTATCTTTCCACGGTATTATCCATTTCTCTCCCTCGTGAAAATTTTTAAAAAAAATCCATTTATCAAAATAATTTTTGAAAAATAACATCTGAGACCATATTTTTTCATATTTTACAAATAAGATTATAATTTATCAAATTATATCAAATAAGTATTTCTTAATTTTTATGAATTAATAAATAAAATTATAACAAAATTTATTTGTGAATTAATCTTTTTTATATTTTATTTCAAACTATAAGGACTCATTCATATGGATTCATAAAATGCATAATTTTATATCTTAATAAAAGGAGTCAATAAATAAAATTTTTATATTTGGTTTTCTTAATTTAATAAATACATAAATACATAGTTGAAATTTAAAAAGGCATGAAAAAGTGTAACCATTTGGAACTTTGTATTCGATGAGGCTGTATATATTACTGGGAGGGATAATATTGAATTGTATGAGTATGGATCAATGATTTAAATAAAATTTAGACACTTATTAGATTATAAGAAATAAGAGACTCCTATGTTATTATCCCGAATATATTGCACCAACGGTCTCAGTAGACCGTAGACCGTACCATTTTTTTTTTAAAAAAAATCTTGGCCGGTCCACTCCGACATGGTCCGTGCTGTCATCCGCCAATCCGCCTACGCAGCAGACGCTGTATCCACGCGGCGCGCCAAATTAATGACTGTATCCAACGTCTGATCCCCCAAAACGTCCCCGTTTGGTCGAATTAACAACTGCTGTGCTCCGCACGCTCTATAATCGCTCGTGGGATAGAAAATTATCGTTACTTGCCAAATCCAGAAAGCCCATGAAAAGTAGCCGTTGGAACTCCGGATGCCCACGTGGAAGCTTGCCGACATTGAGGGGTTATTAAACGACACGTCGCTTAGTTTATCGTCTACAAAACTAAACTAATCCGCGAAAACGACACGGTATAATGAAACAAACGTAAACATAAAGGCCCAAAAGAACCTGAATGACCCACACACTCACTACACCACTGACTTTTTTCCCCTTCATAACAAATAGAAAAAAGCACCAAAAAAAAACAATCAAATCTGTGTACATTCACTACTTTCCTTTTTTTTATTGATTGAATACGACGACGAATTAGCATTCTTGTTGTTAGCATTCTTGTTGGTGGAGAGTTCTGTTTGATTGTTTTTCTTTCCTTATCTGTTTCTGTGGAAGCTTGCCTTGTACTTACCCTGGAAGACAGGTTCAGGAATGTTCTTAGCTTCGATGGAATTTGCAAGCAATCCAAACACTCCTTAATTCCGCCACAGATCGGAGAAATCTTTAGTTTTTCTTTCTTCTTTTCTCACGCAAACTGCAGCTCGTTTCCTTTTTCCGGCGGCCGAGTTTTAAGGTGGTGATTCGCTCTCTGATATCACGCAAAAGGTATGAACTTTTCTTTTTCACAGTATTTTCATTTTACTTTCTTTTTGTATTTTCCTTGAAATTTAGGTTGTAGTTTGGTTTGCGTAATCTGGATAGAGCTGCGTTTGATTTCCTTGTCTTTTTTGTTATTTTTAGATTTTAACTGTTGTGATTCTATAATCGAAGCTTAGTGAGAAAAAAGGCTAGTTATGGAAAATTAAGCGGTGTGTTTGTAAATGTTTGGAAGCTGCGTTAGTTTTAATGCAGTAATTCTGAGATTGAGAAATTCTACTGTTTATAGACAAAAAGTTTCTACTTTTAGCAATTTTGTGGGCTGTACTTTTTGATGGAAAGTTTAATTGTAGCAACAGAAGATTAAATGCAATAGTTTGGAAGTATTACTGGGACACTGTTGTGTTTTGCTGTGCTTACTTTGACTAAAATTGTATGGTTTCTGGTCAAAGTTTCTACCTTTAGCAATTGTTTTAGGTTGTGGTTTGATTTTTGTTTTAGTTCAGATCTGTGAATAGCAGTAGTATTATAATTGATTTTTTTTTTTTTAGAGATTTTACTTCTCGTTTGTTTGTAAAGATTTCACCTTTTTTTAACAGATATTTTTCTCCTTGCTCATTTTTGTAGGAAAATATAAATGGCGACAATTGGAGATATAGGGGTTTCAGCAGCTATTAATATTCTTAGTGCCTTTATTTTCCTTTTAGCATTTGCCATATTAAGGCTTCAACCAATCAATGATAGGGTATACTTTCCAAAATGGTATCTTAAGGGCTTAAGAGATAGTCCAACACATTCGGGAGCTTTTGTGCGGAAGTTTGTCAATTTGGATTTTAGATCATATATCGGGTTCTTGAATTGGATGCCTGCAGCATTGAAAATGCCAGAACCTGAGCTTATCGAGCATGCAGGATTGGATTCTGTTGTCTACTTGCGGATTTACTTGCTAGGACTTAAGATTTTTGTTCCTATAGCATTTATTGCATGGTCCGTTTTGGTACCGGTTAATTTTACAAACAGCACATTGGAAAAGCTATCAAATGTAACCGCAAGTGACATTGATAAGCTCTCGATTTCAAATGTCCCACTTAAATCAGATAGGTATGAGATCTTTGTCATTTCTTTTTTAATCTTTTAACTTTTTATCTCTATATGTCAATGAATCTAGACATAATTTAGGGTACGTTGATCTCAAAACAAATAGATTCTAATGCAACATATGGTCATTTTGAAGAACCAAAAATGTAATAAATTTTCGTATCAATTCTTCATAACAACAATTTTACTTGTTCATGGGTGCAGGTTTTGGACTCATGTCGTGATGGCTTATGCCTTTACCTTTTGGACATGCTATGTGTTACGAAAGGAGTATGAGACAATTGCTAATATGCGGTTGCAATTTCTTGCATCAGAAAAACGTCGTCCAGATCAATTTACGGTAAGACCTTTTCTTTTCTTCATTACATTAGTTTGAATAGTTTGAATTCGTAATTCTGTTTTCAAATAGCTCTGGGAGATTGTTGTAATGTATTTGTTATAATTAAGCGAAGAGAGGCTTTTAAATTATTGTGCAAAAGTGGATAGTTTGTGGCTATGGTACAAATTTTTTTGCTTGGTTTATTTATACTTAAAAGTATCCACTTGTTTTATTCCTATTCTACTAGTGTTCTCAGTAGTGCTAGAAAACATCTGTCAATGTGCATACCCTCTGCAGTAGGAAGTATGGTTCTATGACTTTGTTATCGAAACTCGGTCTGGTGCCATACTGTAAGAATTAATAAATTTCATAACTATTATCTCAGGTAGAAAGAATCCATGTTATTTGAATTGTTCATTTTTCTTTATTTATTTTTATTTTTTTGAAATTTAAGATATCATGCTTCTGTACCAAAGTTCTATGATGGAAACTTACTGTTCTGCAGGTCCTTGTTAGGAATGTTCCCCCAGATCCAGATGAATCTGTTAGTGAGCTTGTGGAGCATTTCTTCTTGGTGAATCACCGAGATAACTACCTAATGCATCAGGTCAGCTTATGTTGAATCTGAATATTTATATTAATATTCTTGTGTAGGAATGTGTTGCTTTATAATGTTATGGAGTCTGATTATTTCAAGGAATTTGTTAAAATATTAAAACTGTCTTGTTGCCATTCCACTGAACTTATTAGCTAAAAAAATTGGTGTAGCCCATTGCCCTCCTTCATGGTGTGATCCAGGATTTGGTCCAAGTCCTCTTATGGAATAACTAGAAATTTTACAAGCTCAGCACCTGTCACAAAATTTCAAAATATTTTTGGTTTGACTGATTGAGACATGTATTACTCTTGTTTTGCAAGAGAGATATATTTTAGGGAATCATTCCATATTGACTTTGTTGCAAAATTTAATGCAGGTGGTAATCAATGCAAACAAACTTGCCAAATTGGTGAAGAAAAAGAAAAAAATGCAGAATTGGCTTGACTATTACCAACTAAAATATTCTAGAAATGATTCAAAGAAGCCAATTATGAAGGTACTCGTATTAAATCTGATGTCATTATAAGATGTTCAAGTTTGTTAATTTATTTGTTGTCTTTTAATCTTGTATTTGACACCACTATGCGTGTGTTTTATTTCTACCAGACTGGTTTTCTTGGGCTTTGGGGAGAAAAAGTGGATGCAATTGATTACCACATATCTGAAATAGAAAAATTGTCAAAAGAAGTGAGTATCTTTCCTGCAATGACTTCTATATTATTTTGATTCACGACAGTTTTTTTAATCAGTAAATAGTTTTCTTGTGACAGCTTAGTGGCACTATGCTTAAGCCTAATCATGATGATTGTTTAGAACATTGAAATTGAGCTCACTTAGGTTAACATTTGTATTATTAGGCTTAGCTGTTTCAGAGTATGGTTGTATAACATTGTGTTTATCTCACTTGTTGGCCTGCATCTTTTATAAAACTGTCTGCTGGTAACCATTTGTCTGCATATCTTTTTGCCCTTTTGTACTTCTGGTCTGTCTCGTAGGTTTGAACCATGGAAAATAGTTTTTCCCAGGTTAAGAGTTCTGATGGATGTATGAGTTTGGTTTGTTCACTAATTGAATGTTTTATATTGCATGCTTTGCTTTAATTGAATGAATAATAAGTTGCTGCATTTTTTTCGTTTCTTTTCCTTCTTCTTTTCTTTTTTTTTTTTTATCTCAGTTATTTTGGCATCATATACTATATTAAGGCCTGATTGAAGTCAATGCATCATTGGAATGTTGTTCAGATAGCTGAAGAGCGCGCAAGAGTTGTTCATGATCCTCAGTCGGTCATGCCAGCAGCCTTTGTTTCCTTTAAATCTAGGTGGGGGACAGCTGTTTGTGCACAAACTCAACAATCCAGAAATCCTACTTTATGGTTGACAGAGTGGGCTCCTGAGCCACGTGATGTTTACTGGCAAAACCTGGCAATTCCATATGTTTCACTTGCAGTTAGGAGGCTGATCATGGGTGTCGCATTCTTTTTTCTCACCTTCTTTTTCATGATCCCCATTGCATTTGTACAATCTCTTGCAAGCATTGAAGGAATTGAAAAAGCAGCACCATTTCTGAAGCCCATAATTGAAGCGTAATTCCCTGTCATCCTCAGACCCCCTCAGGCTATTTACTTGTCCAAGTTGCATTACTATAGTTTACTGATCTGATCTTAACTTATAATGCAGCGACTTTATTAAGTCGGTCATCCAAGGTTTTCTACCTGGCATTGCGTTGAAGCTCTTTCTCATCTTTCTTCCAACAATATTGATGATCATGTCTAAATTTGAAGGCTTTATATCTTTATCTTCCCTAGAAAGAAGAGCAGCTACTAGATATTATTTTTTCAATTTTGTGAATGTCTTCCTTGGAAGCATAATTGCTGGAACTGCATTCGAACAGCTGAATACCTTTATTAAGCAGTCGGCAAATGAGTATGTTATCACTAACTATTCACTATCTTCATTCTGGGTTGTGTATTCCTCATCCCATCTGGTTATCTTTTAGTTTTCATGACGTGAAGCTTTTTGTCTTTTCTGGCAGAATTCCCAAGACAATTGGTATAGCTATACCAAACAAAGCAACTTTCTTCATAACTTATATAATGGTTGATGGATGGGCTGGTATAGCTGCAGAGATTTTGATGTTGAAACCACTGATAATCTTCCACTTGAAGAATTTCTTCTTGGTGAAGACTGAAAAGGATAGGGAGGAGGCAATGGATCAAGGAAGTCTCGGTTTTAACACTGGAGAACCTCGTATCCAGTTTTATTTTCTGCTCGGCCTGGTGTATGCTACTGTGACACCTCTTTTGCTTCCTTTCATAATAGTTTTCTTCTGTCTGGCCTATGTTGTTTTCCGTCACCAGGTAAGTAGTTGATATTTCATTATTCAATAACTAAATCAAGGATAATTTGCTTATGCGTGTGCCAATGGCCTTGCTTGTCAAATTTCAATATTCTTTGCTATGTTCTTTTTCTTTGCAGTATTTCTTCTTAACTAACTCAATTAATTTGTAACAGAAAAAAAAAAAAATCGATTGTATGCTTTTCTTTGTAATATTTGGTTGTGTATTTAATCTTTTCTCCAAATAAAAATGTAGATTATAAATGTTTACAACCAAGAGTACGAGAGTGCAGCAGCATTTTGGCCTGATGTCCATGGACGTGTCATTGCTGCATTGGTTATATCACAGTTGCTTCTTCTGGGCTTGTTGAGTACGAAGGAAGCTGCTCAGTCAACACCATTTCTCATTGCTCTTCCGGTGATCACGATATGGTTCCATTATTTCTGCAAAGGCCGATATGAATCTGCATTTGTAAAATATCCACTGCAGGTTTGTCGATGCTTACATACTGAAAATTTCTCTGTAATTTGTTCTGGTGATGGATGATCTTTTGTTTATGCAAATTTGTTTATCGTTTTTTGACATATTAACTAAGAAAACCTTGGTTCACTTACTGCAATTTCTTTTTCTTTCTCCTAGTAATTAACTCATTGTCTTTTATGTCATGGGTTTCAGGAAGCAATGATGAAAGATACTTTAGAACGTGCAAGGGAACCGAACCTTAACTTGAAAGGTTACCTTCAAAATGCATATGTCCATCCAGTCTTCAAAAATGATGACGATGATGAAGATGTGATTTACAAAAAGGAGGAAGACGAAAACATATTAGTCCCAACAAAACGCCAATCCAGGAGAAACACACCAGTCCCCAGCAAAATTAGTGGCACATCCTCACCACCATCTCTGCCCGAGGCTGTTCCAGAGCATCCAGAACCTTGATTCCCCTATAAGACTTGCACTTGCTGCATGCATGCACGCATTCGAGTCTCGGAACGTTATTCCAGTAAAGGATGGTGAGGTTGTACATAATTTGAGCAAGAAGAGTAAAGTATAGACGGAACAACAGACGAGAAGTGAGTCAAAACTCAGCTTCAGAACTCCAGCTAGAAGCAAGTTCTGGATCTTGTGACAGTACACTTTGAAGACGAATACAGATTAAAGATCCATTAGAGAATGTTAAAAGGTAAATTGTGTGCATGTTGGGTTGCGGTGTTTGTAATTTTTTTTCATCTGTTTGTATAATGAGACATGCTTAACACTGCAATCCAGAAAACTTCTTTGATTTATTTTCCATTTTGCAGTGCAGCTCTTGTAAATTATTCCGACTACTGAACCAGTGAACCATCTGTTGGACAACATTTGAATCATACAAATGTTGGACACTTGTATCTGTAAAATTTTTTTTTTCTGCATTGGTAATTGCTTGTAAGAAATAAATTCCTTATTCCGTTTACAGGCTTCTGTTCTGTTACGTTATAATTTCCGCTATATTGGACAGTGAGTCACGGAAAAATGCCACGATGGATTCCGCAATGTTATCTGGCCCGACGAAATCACTGTATAGCAATCAGGATTGGCTGTGACGATTCCAATTTTCCAATTTCCTTGTCTGTGTGGGCAATGTGAATTGTTTTTAATTATGACTAATTAAAATAGAAAAAGAATTAATAAGACAAATCTGCATTCGGCTGTTTCTCCAATGGATATGTGAAAATATCTGTCTAATAATAGCCGTTTCTCCAATAAAACGGAGAGGAAATAGCAATGTCAGCCCTGATAATATTAAATTTTTGAGTTTTCAACCATCACAATGTTATGGCATACAACTTCACACTAAAGAACGACATTTCAGTTGACTGATTCAATAGAATTTACTATTTCTCGACCTATTTTGTCACAAGTAGGAAATGTAAGTCAGAAACTTAGGGGTTCGGATGTTAATAATCAATGAATAAAAGAAAGTATCAATTAAGAAATTTGTCAAATCCAGGGGCGAAATGAAACAATTATTGAGACTCTCAGGTAAAAGTTTCTCCTTTTCAAATTGGTGATTGACCAAAAAGATTCTGAAAGAAAAATAAAAATTAAAACAAACAATCAAAGTACACAATATGTCGGTATTTGTAGAAAAACAAAATCTTAAGGGCTTAGATGTTAATTATTTATAGATAAAAGAAAGTATCAATTAGGAAACTTACCAAAATCAGAGGCGAAATGAAAGAATAATTGAGACTTATATAAATATTTCTTCTTTTCAAACTGGTGATTAAAAAAAAAAAAAAGAATCTAAAAGGAAAAATAAAAATTGGAAAAAAAAATCCTTACACAGAATCTAGAATCTGAGAGTTCAATTTCTCCGGTTTCAGAAAATGGTAACTGGGCTGCCCATTTTCAATTCATGTCTTAGATCTTTACTACTTTTGTGCCCTTTGGTTTTATTTATTACAGTTTGGTTTGACAGGCAACTGTCCCTTTTGTGCAAAATATAACCTATTAAATTTACAAGTCTTTATAATTTCTGAAATATTATATTAAAATATTTAATTTACATAAGAATAAAAATAATACATTACATTTACATATTTTGATGACAACAACCAATACAGTAAGAGATATAGTATTAATTGTCTAGATTTCCATATAAATATAAATCATCAACTAAGAAATCAGAATATTTGTAGGTATTTTAAAAATTATTAAAACTAATGAATTAAATAAGTTAAATTTTGAGGATTAAAATATTTTTTATTTTTAAATAAGCCATAATTTAACACTAGAAAACATTTTAGTTGATATAACGTTTTATAATGAAAAAAGGAAAACAAAACAAAACAAAATCTTTTGTTTAAATGGGGATGGTTTCTTCAAAAACGCAGCGTTTCGGTTAATATGCGCCATGGATGAAACTTGGCCACTGGCCACTGGCCACGCCTGCCGCGACGATTTTCTCGGGTATAACGGAAGGGCAAACCAAACAAACGGCACTTAACACGTGTATGTATGTGGGTTTGGCAGGAAACAGAAACTGTAAGCGGGTCCCACCTGACGATTTGGCCCCACTTATAAACCTGAAAGAATATTACAACGGCAAAAATACAAAATATATATGGGCTATTATGATGTATTTATCCTACTTATTAATTCTAGCTATTTTTAAGAATAGTCATCAAACACCTTCAGCTTATTTAATCATACCAATTTATTCTTATAAAAAAAATTCACATAAATTGTTATTATTATTATTATTATCATTATTATCAAAATATGTAATTATACCATGTTGTTCTTTCGTTACATTTAAATAAATATTGATATATGTAATGGGTTTAAATAATTTAAAAAAACTTCACTAGTTTTATAAATTAAATTTTAAGAATTATTTTATTAAAAACAGTTTAAAAAAAAGATAGAACAATTTTCAAAATCCTATATTTATTTATAAACCAAAATACTTTGTCAAAAAGACAAACTCTTCTTTTTCTATTTTCTAAATTCTTGTGTAATTTTATAATAACAAAAAGAATTAAGCATTTCCAATGAAAAAAACACAATCTACCAAACAACAGCGTTGCATCAATGTTTTAGCATTTCGAGACAAAAAGCAAGGCTTTCCATTGGCTCGCTTAGTAAGATACAGAATTTCAAGTTCCAATAACTTCTTTATTAATTAGCAAAACAGTAACCGTTGTTATCACTATTACAAATTAATTTATTTATTTTCTCTACAATTTTCCCGTCATAGCAATATTCATAAAAGTTGAAAACTTTTATCACAAACGTTTAATATATTCCAGAACCAACAAGATTTTTATTTGTATTTAACCTTTATATATATATATGTATATATATAAAGTCAACAATTTTGATCTTTTAAGTTTTTACTTTCAACTTTTAATAATACTAATTTCACGTCAATTAGTACAATAAAATTGTATAAATAATTTATACGTGTATTATTAATGAGTAAGATTTTCTTTTTATGCAGTGAAATTAAATATTAATACAAAATCCGAAAAGTACATTCACCCTATTATCTACCACTTGGATACACCAAATCCAATAATTAATCACCATTAATTATAAAAAGGACATCAAAATAGAAAACACACCGTAAACACAATGCCCTCCGATACAAGGAATTCCGGTCTCTCCAAGGAATCCCAATATCGATTGCAATACACGCGGCGAATACCCGCGTCGTCTTATAACGCCAACCTTACAGACTGACTGATTTGTACTATAAATACCAAAACGATATCAATCCATCCGTGTTTACTGATCCTTACAAAACGAAATGAAGAACACAATCACCACGCTCCTAATTTCTTCTTCTTTCCGGTTTTTCTGAAAATTTGAAAAAAAGTTCGACAACTTAGGGCAGGTTTCAGTTTAAGTCTTCGAATTGTTAAAGAACTTGATACGTAAGGAAGGCTGTTCATGTCTACAATCTCGATTGTTGGCTACGAGAAAGGTTCAGTCTCTTTAGCTCTTAGACGGATTACCAGATGACCGAATAATTACCTTTTTTTTTTTTTTTTGAAAATATATGTTTTTGGGTTCTAGGGTTGAATTTTTTGATGTGTTCTTGCGTTTGGTTTTTCTATGTGTGTGTTTTCCAGCTCCATTGACTGGGGTCAACTCGGGTGTTTGGTGTTTGATTAATGCAATGATCATGTAATCTGTTTGTTTACATTTTTTCTTTTTTAAATATAATTTGTTTATGAGAATTTGTGTATATTTGGGTTTCGTTTCTTAAAGGGTCTGTTTGTTTCCCGCGAAAATATTTCCGGCTAAAGAAAATATTCTTTTCTCGGTTTCCAACTTTATTCTATCGGTATAATGTGATCGGGAGCTGAGTAATCATCTTAGACTACATTTTGCGGCATGAATTTGGCAGTGGAATTAGAGGGTTCCTTTTTACATTTTTTCTTCTTTTTAAAATTTTGAACGCTGGCTTGATTGTGAAACGCGATTGCTGTTTATGTTTTATCTGCAGTGAGAATGGCTACAATGACTGCGGAGTCAGAAAAGCTAGACTGTTACTCTGACGATAAAATGAAGAGAATCCGAGAAAATTCGGATGTGTCATGGCCTGCGACAAAGAGAAGGGTTTCTAGAGTACCGCTAAATGAAAATTCAAAGCAAATATCTCGAGAGAAACAAAACAATAATGTGTTGTGCAAGAAACGGAGAATGAATCAAGAATATGGATTCTCTGAGAGTAAGAAGGCTTCAAAGAAGCCTCGTGCTGTTGTGAACAAGAAAAGGAGTTTTAAAGATGAAGATTCTGAAGATGAACTGGACTCGGATGCTGAAGAAATGGCTCTAATTAGAATTAAAGAACATGGGAGATCTAGAAGGTTAGATTATGCAATGATCAAACGAAGTCCGAAGAAGGAAAGTAAGAAAACTGCTTCTGTGAATAATTATTGTTGTTCTTCATCATCATCGACATGTTCTAGCTCATCGATCACATCAAATTCAGGCCTCAGAAGTGATGGTAATAGCTATGGCAGACATAATATAAGAAATGTGAAGGTAGTATTTCTCTTGTGCCTTTTCCTCATTCAATTGTATATTATAGTTTGATGATTTACTTAATTGTTTTACCAACTCAAGGGTGTGAATTTGCTTGAAGCAGGCAAGAGAATCAGAGCGAATAAAATGTCATCAGTGTATGAAAAATGATCGCAAAGTTGTTGTTCCTTGCACAAAATGTATATCCAAAGTGTATTGTGTCCAGTGCATCAAGCGATGGTAAATTTATAGCTAATAAGATTCATATTTTCTTTTCTTCTATTTCAATAATGTAATGCATTATTTTATTTTTTGTTTCCATTAGGTATCCTGAGATGTCAGAAACAGATGTAGCAGAGTTATGCCCATTTTGTCGTAGAAATTGCAACTGTAGTGTATGCTTGCACACGAGTGGGTTGATTAAGGTTTGTTACAATCTCTTCTTTTTCTTTCTTCATCTCTTTTTCTGGTGCTGTAGAAATTTATGAAGCTTAGGCAAACATCGCATTAACTACAGCATCTCTAAACAGAAAAGAAATTGCTGCAATTAGGTCACCAACAAATGCCAGCTTGTTATGGGAAATGAAATACTGACGTAGTTTGCCAGTGCTTCATTGCAATTTTCATTCTTCATGTTTCCTGACATTCTTTGAGATCTTCTGCTAGCTAATTCTTATGTCTCTTAGTATCATATTTATTATTCCAGAAAAAGTATTTGTTTAGTTTGTCTATAAGATCATAAGTTGCCTGTTTTGGTAGTTCTGCATAGAACAGTAGACACAGAGGGCTTTTTCTGCCATCGTGCTTTAGACTCCATGTTTCCAGCCAATTCATCTCACTTGATGTTTCTTCACTGTGAGATTGAGTGTTTGTTTGTAAATCTTAATAGGTCATAGATAACACTAGATACTTCTGATGGTTGTTAGGGGAACTATCTTTATTCATGATGACAATGCAATCCAACTTTTATCTTCTGACGAATATGAATGATAATTTCTAACTTTCAGACATCAAAGAAGAACATGACTGATTGTGAGAAGGTTGCACATGTGCATTACTTAATGGATTCGGTGCTTCCTTTTTTAAGTCAAATTTGTGAGGAACAAACTCAGGAAACACAGATAGAGGCTATCATTCAAGGTAATTAATTTTCCTTCTTAAATATGAGTTTTGTTTTTGGAAGTTATTTCAATGCTGAAAGGCTTTTTCCTAATGTGTAGGGGTGCATAATTCAAAGGTTAACATATCAGAGACCCTCTGTGGCAATGACGAGCGAATGTATTGGTAAGCATCTCCCTCTAACAGAGACTGTAAACATACACTCATCGTTGCATTGTTCTCAAAGATCTTACAGGTTAATTTTGGTCTTTAAGCAGCAATCACTGTGCAACTTCAATTATCGATCTTCATCGAAGCTGCCCAAATTGTTCTTATGATCTGTGTCTCACTTGTTGTCAAGAACTTCGTGAAGGAAAGCTTTTGGGCCGCACTGAAATGAAGTTTCAGTACATCAACAGAGGCTACAGTTACATGCATGGTGGGGATCCTCTGCCAGAATCTTGTCTCCCTCAAACTCCTGATGATTATGTTGAGCCTTCAGTTCGGTGGAATGCTAAAGACGATGGAAGCATTTCATGTCCTCCAACTGAAATGGGTGGTTGCGGTGAATTCGTATTGGAGCTTAAGCGCATTCTTCCAGATGGATGGATTTCATATTTGGAAAAGGAAACTAGAAACTCAATGCAGATTTTGAACACTAAATTAATGAATTTGAATTGCAACAGCACAGAAACAGGCACAAAGATGTTACATAAAGCAGCTTCTAGAGAAGGATCTGATGACAATTTCTTATATTGTCCTGATTTGACCAACATTCAGGAGGAAGAAGAGCTTTTTCACTTTAAAAAACACTGGATTAAAGGTGAACCAATTATAGTTCGTAATGTTCTTGAAAAGGTGACTGGTTTAAGCTGGGAGCCAATGGTTATGTGGCGTGCATTATGTGAAAATGTAGATTCAGCAATTAGTTCTAAGATGTCAGAAGTGAAGGCTATTGATTGCTTGGCTTCTTGTGAGGTTTAGTTCAATTATCCCTCTCCATATTATTTTAAAATTTTCAGCTATGAAATTTTGCTCTAAAAATCTGTATGATATGATGAGAAAAAGAATCCTACTGCAGTATTAGTTCTAGGAAAAAAAAAAAAAAAACCTTTTTCCAAACATTGTGATTCTCTTTTTTCTGAAGATTGCTTGCTCTAAATATGTCTAGAATTTTGATTGTTGAACAATTATCTTTTCCTTTCTCAAGTATTTATTTCAAATGCTAAGTTTGTCATAAACACAGGTGGAGATTAGTACTCGAGAGTTTTTTCAAGGTTATACAGAAGGGAGAAGGTACGATAACTTCTGGCCTGAGATGCTCAAACTAAAGGACTGGCCCCCATCCGACAAGTTCGAAGATCTTCTGCCGCGCCATTGCGATGAGTTTATAAGTGCATTGCCATTTCAAGAATACAGTGATCCTAGGGCTGGTTTCCTCAACCTTGCAGCTAAGTTTCCATCTGGTGTCCTGAAACCGGACTTGGGTCCTAAAACATATATTGCTTATGGGCTTCCTGATGAGCTTGGACGAGGGGACTCCGTTACAAAGCTGCACTGTGATATGTCAGATGCTGTATGTCTTCAAAATTGTCTTCCATTATTATTTTTTTTGGGGGATATGGTGTCAAACTTTGTTGATTGTGGATCTTTACTTGAATTAACAGTAAAACCCCCATCTCTGGAGTCAAATGAGGATGCGGACTTTTATCATTAATTTTCAATCTGGTGGTCCGAATTGCATGATTTATATCATGCAATTTGTAGACCCCAACAATATGCATATGGTCTCTGATTTAAAAAAATATAAAGATTTCTGTTAATCAGTTATTGGAATTTCTCAAAAAGATTCTGGTTTATGTCTCTGGGATCTACTATATCTTTCAACCTGCTCTTCTAATTACTTCTGTGAAAATGTTGATAGGTGAACATTTTGACGCATACAGCAGACGTAGTATTAACCGAAGAGCAATGTTCTGCAGTTGAAAGATTGAAGAAGGAACACAGAAAACAGGATCTAAAAGAACATCTAGCACCGGAACTTGGTGAAGGCAGCAGCAATAACAATAATGGAGATACTGATACCTCAGAAATCAAAGGAGACTCAGGGATTTCCAGAGATGAGAATGAAGTAACTACGTTTCCTCGTCTACCTCTGGACAGTATAACAGAGGAATCGGGCGGTGCTTTGTGGGACATTTTCAGAAGAGAGGATGTTCCCAAGTTGGAAGCATATCTAAGAAAGCACTCCAAAGAATTCAGGCACACGTTTTGTTCACCAGTAGAACAGGTCATTCATCCAATTCATGACCAATGTTTTTATTTAACTTCAGAGCATAAAAGGAAGTTGAAAGAAGAATTTGGTAAGTACACAAGAGTCAATCTAGTAAAATTTTCTTCAATTGCTTCATAAATAACTCAGCTTTTCACATTTTTTATACATTTACTAGGAATTGAGCCCTGGACATTTGAACAAAGACTCGGAGAAGCTGTATTTATTCCAGCTGGATGTCCGCATCAAGTTAGAAACCTAAAGGTAAGAAAATGTTAACTTTTCTTAAGCTTTCCTTCATTCACAAACAAGTTTGCCTGCTGATCACATTCACTGGATTTCCATTCAGTCGTGTACAAAGGTTGCCGTGGACTTTGTCTCTCCAGAAAATGTCCAAGAATGCCTTCATTTAACCAAGGAATTCAGACTTCTGCCAAAGAACCATAGAGCCAGAGAAGACAAGCTTGAAGTAATACCGATTTTCAACGATTTCTTATATAGTTCTGATATCTTATTCATTTGTATTTATTATCCTAATCCATCTTTTTCTTTCTTCTTTTGTTCTTCGCCTTGAGCAGATCAAGAAAATTATACTCTATGCAGTTGAGGAAGCAATTAAAGATGCAAAGAGTTTATTAGCAGCAGCTCCGAATTGAATCAGATACTCAGTTATGGAACCTTAAAACACTGACAAAATCTGTAGTTTTTATTCTTTTTCTTATTAGGCCATTGTTCTTATTAATCTGCTCCTAACAAAAAAGACAATGTACAATATAAATCTTAATAAAATTCAGCCACTGGCAGTTTTGCTCTTTCATCTATGTATACAAACGTATTTGTTGACTATATAATTTTTTTCAATGTTAATTTTGTTTAAATTAAGCTGAGGGAAATAATCTACCATGTAAAAAAATGCTGCATTTTCATATTCAATAATACTACCCCTGAAGGAAATAAAGTTACAATTTAACACGTATTCACTTTTTGATTTTAACCAAGGTACTTGCGGAAGAAAATATATTTTTTTCCTTTTTTTTTTTGGGAAGAAATCCTAGTGATTTAGCTGTACAAAATTATTTTACTAATTATACTATGAATTATTTGGTGGGCCTTTTGGGCTCAGTAACAAGCCCAATGTTGCAAATGATCCTTTCAGCCCAACACTAGAGGGCATTACCAAAACGCCAGATGCGGCGCCAATCGATGAGATTTGTTTCGCAAAAAAAGCCCTGCCTACTGATAAGGCACTGTTTTTAAGATCCTCGAAAATTTATCCAAAAGTCAATGCCATGTGACAATAACACCCCTAAAACATACGCATTTTTGGTCACGTTGTGCTATATTTTAGGTAAAATATCCCTTCCTGGATAGGGCTATTTTTACAAGAGAACCCCACGTTTTAACGGCCAACATAAGTACAAAACATAACTGCATTATCTGCAGTTCAATCCACTCCAACTCTCAACTTTCTTCAGTCTTCCCTCGTTATTTAATGCCACCAAAATTATGAACATGCAATGCATTCATATCCAAACTTTCTCTCCTCAGTATTTTTCTTTCCAAAATCATTCCTTTTACTTCTCCCAACCAAAATTTCAGCAGAGGAAGTTCACATCTTTTAATGTAAGGAAATCCAGTTGGTTCAAGTATTCTGCTAGAGGTTTTGGTAGGAGCATAGTTAGAAGCTCAGTGAGTGAAGTTGACCAGCAGAAGCAGGTGGTGAAAAGAGCATACCCGTTTCATGAAATTGAACCAAAATGGCAGAATTATTGGGAAAAGAATCGAACTTTCAGAACCCCAGATGAAATTGACACCTCTAAACCTAAGTTCTATGTTCTTGACATGTTTCCTTATCCCAGGTCTCTCCCTCCCTCTCTCCAAATCTCTCTTCATCTCTTTGTTGCGTGTGAGTAATTAAGCCTTCAGAAACAGGAATTATGCTATTATGGTTATTTTTTGTTATGAAATTATTGATGAGATTATAATGGTTATGTCCTTAGTATGCTGATTTCAGCTCCTGGGAATTGTTTGAATATTGGTGAAGTTGATTTTTTGACAGCTTAAGTGCACTTTTATGGCAATGTATTGACCAATGATGTTAAGATTCAGTAATTAGTTCTTTTTTTTTTTTTTTTCGAATTTTCTGTTGTCTGATTTTCTTTTCCTAAGTTTAGAGTGTGGATTTGTTGGGTTGATGCAGCGGAGCTGGGTTACATGTAGGCCATCCGCTGGGATATACAGCCACAGATATTCTTGCAAGGTTAAAACGTATGCAAGGTTACAATGTTTTGCATCCAATGGGATGGGATGCATTTGGCTTGCCTGCTGAGCAATATGCAATTGAGGTCTGCTTTGACATTAGGTTGTACTACATGGTTTAAATATATGTGTATAATCATGACAGTTACTCTAATTTATCAATTGGTTGCATTATTGACAGACGGGAACGCACCCAAAAATCACAACATTGAGAAACATTAATCGCTTTCGCGCTCAGGTAATGTAATGTCCTCTCTTTATTTTTTATGTAATTTTTTTTATTTTTTGTGTTTGTAATCAGTGAAGTAACTTTTGGTTGATGCTTGTATGTGGTAAAATGCTGACTTGTAGCTGAAATCACTGGGTTTCTCATATGACTGGGATCGTGAGATCTCTACAATAGAGCCAGATTATTATAAATGGACTCAATGGATCTTTCTTCAGCTCCTAAAGAGAGGATTGGCATATCAGGCATGTGATTGTTTGTAGTTTATAAATTAATCTGTCATATTTGACAAGAAACTTGACATAATCATCCTCTTAATCTTAGTTCAGGCGGAAGTGCCAGTCAATTGGTGTCCTGCTCTTGGCACGGTCTTAGCAAATGAGGAAGTTGTTGATGGCGTAAGTGAGCGTGGGGGTCATCCAGTGATAAGAAAGGTATGGTGGCTAGGTGCTTCGTTATGTTCTCTAAGCTATGTGTCCAAGTTATGGTAATGCTTCTCTTACTTCTATATTTTGAATGGTCTCATAATTTTACAGTGTAATTGTTTATTACCAAGCAGCCAATGCGGCAATGGATGTTGAGGATTACCGAATATGCTGATCGTCTTCTTGAAGATTTAGATGAACTTGACTGGCCAGAAAGTGTTAAGGAAATGCAAAGGAACTGGATAGGGAGGTCTGAAGGGGCTGAGATGGAATTTTATGTCCTTGACAGTGATGGCAAGGAAAGAAATATAAAAATAACTGTTTATACTACCAGGCCTGATACCATCTTTGGAGCAACGTGAGCATCTTTTATGTTCTGCGTTGGAATAGTTTCTTGTATAATATTTATACTGTCCCTTGATAACGTTTGTCCTTGGAATATGACTTATTAGTTATTAATATGCAGATATTTAGTTGTGGCACCAGAGCATCCTTTATTGTCATCATTAGTGTCCATGGCACAGAGGAAAAATGTATGTTCTTTTCTATCCTTAGTCAATTTTGTCTGATAGCTTTTCTGATCATGTTTATTCAAAGCCAATGACTCCTGAGACAGGTTGAAGAATACAAAGAACTTGCCTTAAGAAAGAGTGACCTTGAGAGGACTGAGCTTCAGAAAGAAAAAATAGGGGTCTTTAGTGGTTGTTATGCAAGAAATCCAGCTAATGGTGAAGCAATCCCAATATGGGTTGCAGATTATGTCCTGGGGAGGTGTGTTACATTTTTAGGTTCCTTGTGACTGTTTGTCAGTTGGTTTCTGCATATTTACATAAACTGTGACATACACATGTTTATTTTGTACAAATTGTGAAGTGTATATACTAAACATACATTTTAATTGTTATGCAATTTTATTAATGACCACTGATAAGTATTTTAAGACTTTAGTTGAGGGAAGTGCATTAATGTTGGTTTGGTTCAGTTATGGAACAGGAGCAATTATGGCTGTGCCTGCTCATGACACCCGTGACTATGAGTTTGCTGCAAAGTACAATATTCCAATTCGTTGGGTTGTGATGCCAGATGATGAAAGTCTCAGTGAATCTGGGAAGGCCTATTCTGGTGGAGGAACTGTTATAAATTCATCAAATTTGAGCTCGGGCCTTGATATCAATGGCTTGTCTTGTAAGGAAGGTGCTTCTAAAGTCATTGAGTGGGCTGAGAAAACTGGAAATGGAAAGAAAAAGGTGCTTTTCTCTTTATCTGAACCTTGAGATTCCATCAGTAATTCTGGTTGCACGAAAAGGAAGGGGGGGGTTGTTGTGGGGTTGTGGCGCGGAATAATTGTTATCATCATTGACGCTATTGTTTTAATTTTCATGGCTTACACTTTTTCAGGTAAACTACAAATTGAGGGACTGGCTTTTCGCTAGGCAACGTTATTGGGGAGAACCTATTCCTGTCATATTCTTAGATGGCACTGGTGAGAATGTTCCGCTCCATGAAACTGAATTGCCGCTTACCCTACCTGAGTTGGATGATTTCACTCCCATGGGAACTGGGGAACCACCACTGTCAAAAGCGGTATCTTGGGTATTTCTTCCCCCTTGGGTCCATTTTTCTGAACTTTTTCTATGTTTATAGTTGAAAATGCAAAATAATTTAAGTGATTGGCTTAAAACAAATCCGAATCATTAATTTAAGATTAATTTAATCTTAAAATCGAAGCAGAACAAGTTTCCTACTGGATGTTAATCTGTTTGTGTATTGAGGAAGACGTAGGAAACAAATCAATATTATTTGTTTAAAATTTTCTTCTCCTATAATTTTGTGGTTTATTTTCAGGTTAAAACTACAGATCCCTCATCTGGAAAACCTGCTACGCGAGAAACAAGCACTATGCCACAATGGGCTGGTTCCTGCTGGTAATTGTATTTGCCATCACCTTCATTAGTCAAATTTCATTAGTCCGCACCTCTCAAGGAGCTGTTTTCTTTATTATTTTTCAATTGATTATCATATAACTTTCCTTCTTAGGTGGAATATCGAGGCGTTTTCTCATCTGAATAATATAAAAAACAACTGTTTTTATTGTCTCCTAAATATTTTCCAATTTATATTTGCCATTTTTGGCCATATAGCAATTGGAATTCACACATCCTTACTTTTCACATCTAATCCAGTACGAATATTTTCCGAATTCTCTCCTCTTTATATAGGACACAGATTAGATGTGTGAACATTTGGAAACTAATCTGCCAGACCTGATACATAATTTTAAAATATGACTGACACTAAAAGTGTCTTGTGTTTCTAATTATTGAAATACATTGTATTGTGATGGTCCCGAAACTTGTTGTAGTTCAATACATTCTCTTTGTGATAACTGTCATTGATTGTTATTCCTTTTTTCATCAGAAGTTGGATCTATGTTTTACTTTGTTCCGGTAGCTTTGGAGTTGGGTTAAATAGAAATATTGTTACATTTTTAACATTTTTCTGATGAGTGGATGATGGAACTTCTGTTTTCTCAAATACTGATAATTGCAGAGCTTTTCTCTTTTCTTTTCTTTTTTGTTTTCCAAGATTTCGTGTTCTATAATCTGTGCATCCCATGTTTTTCAGGTACTATTTGAGATTTATGGACCCAAAAAACTACAAAGAACTAGTTGATAAGACAAAAGAAAGGTAAGAGCATATGCCTATTCAATTTTTTCCCTTAATATTATTTAAAAAAGGCAATTTGTCTTGTACTTAATCTCTAAATAATGAAATAAGCAATTTTGCATTGTTTGATTTTGGTTTCTTAGGTTTTCAAAAAATATGACTGCAGGTACTGGAGCCCTGTCGATGTGTATGTTGGTGGTGCTGAACATGCTGTACTTCACTTACTTTACGCCAGATTCTGGCACAAGGTATGCAAGTGGCCAGGAATAAACTAGTTTCAGTTTTCACTGTAGCATTTGTTTTTTTGAAATTGCATGATTTCATCTATATTCTCTTATCCATTATCATCACTGCTGTATTATTCTTATGCATTCTGGTCTTATTTCAGGTTCTCTATGACATTGGTGTGGTGTCAACCAAAGAGCCATTCAAGTGTGTCATAAACCAGGGGATTATCCTTGGGGAAGTAAGAACAGCTACTTGTGCGTGCTTAGGTGATAATTCATCATTGGATTTCTGATGTTTTGATTTACAGGTCCAATATATGGTTCGTAAAGATGCAGATGGAAACTATATATCTGCAGACTCTGCTGATACACTGAGTGAATATCATCAGGAAAGCATTCCCGAGGAGAAAGTATGTGCTTTTGGATGTGTTGATACACTTTTCTTTTTCATTTTGTGCGTATGCCGATGCTGATGGATATAAGGTTACAAGTTTTGCACTACCTCTTGGTAGTTTTTGACAAAAAACTCATTTTGCCAATGCAGGTCATGAAATCTGGTGACTCCTTTGTACTTAAAGACAGTCCTAAGATTCGTTTAATAGCTCGTGCCCACAAAATGAGTAAAAGTAGGGGAAATGTTGTCAATCCTGATGATGTTGTCACTGAATATGGTGCTGATTCTCTTCGATTATATGAAATGTTTATGGGGCCATTTAGGTATTATTTATTTGTATCACCTAAGTTTTCATGTTTGCATGTAAAACAGAGGCGCTAACAAAGATATTTTTCTTTCTTCTGTTGCATTGTGCTTCCAGAGACTCCAAAACATGGAATACTAGTGGTATTGACGGTGTCCATCGATTTTTAGGAAGAACTTGGAGGTTGATTGTCGGTTCACCCTTACTTAAGGGCGCATTCAAAGAAGGAAGCATGGTAATTGATGAGGAACCTACTTTAGAACAATTGCGTTCCCTGCATAAATGCATAGCAAAGGTATCTCGATCTTTGGCAATTGCATCCTCTCCTATTTCTGAGTGTCATTTTGTTATAGAAAGCTTCCTTGGAACATAGTGAGATGCAATCTAAACCCTCTGATCAAATACCTTTTTTTTATTTTTACAGGTGACAGAAGAAATTGAAGGGACAAGGTTCAACACTGGTATCTCTGCAATGATGGAGTTCATTAATGCTGCATACAAGGTTTAATCATTGTGATTATAAAGTTATAATATCTCTTATATTCCTATTTCTAGCTTTTACTCATTAAATGTCTTATCAGTTGTTTGCTTTGGAATGTTCTCAGTGGGATAAACACCCAAGAAAAATTATTGAACCATTCATTTTGTTGCTCGCTCCATATGCACCTCACATGGCTGAAGAACTTTGGTTTCGGTTAGGACACTCAAATTCATTGGCATACGAGTCCTTTCCCAAGGTATCCTGACAATGAAACCATAAATAAATCGAACTTATTTTTAATGCTATGAAGAGCAAGAAAGACTTGTTGATGATCAGTAACCACCACTCATTTCTTTCATCTGTTAATAAAATTTCTAGGCAAATCCTGATTACTTGAAGGACACGACGATCGTCCTACCAATCCAGATCAATGGCAAGACCCGGGGTACCATTCAGGTTGAAGAAGGATGTTCCGAGGAGGAAGCCTTCAAATTAGCTTCCCTGGATTGGAAGCTCTCCAAGTTCCTAAACGGGAAATCAATCAAAAAGAGAATCTATGTTCCTGGAAAGATCCTGAATGTAATTTTGGACCGCCAAAGCGCTAAAGCAGGTGTCCGCTAACTCCTTCAAAGTCAGGAAACCCGAGATTGTTACATTTGTTCAGGTCAATCCAGCATCCCTCTGCGTGCTATAGGTAGCATTAATTTTAAGGAGTGAGAAGCAAATACGAAATATTCAAGATACTGCATTCAGTCCAGAGACTGGATCTGCTTCGATGCCATCAACATAGTTCATCAAAAATTACTTAAATTTTCTATTCAAATAATTATGTAAATCCTCCCAGTAATCTAGAAATGCATCTGGTAAAATTGTGTATGATGATTGACTCATTTGCTTTCATTCTGATGTATACCCGACAATTTTTGTTGTTAAATCCGGAAATGCCTAATTAATTAATGTTGTTACTTTTAGACCATTTTAAGCCATCATTATTTTAACTCTGTAAAAGGTAATGATGAAAACTACATATTCTTCTTTCCTTCTTGATCGTGAAGTGTATCAAACATTCTACTTCGTACATCCTTTCATAATTTTACTATTTATTTCCGACACTGTAGTGAGAGTCAACTGGGATTTTATTTATAAGTGTATTACTATGACGCATACCAAAATTAACAGCATAATACTGTATAAAAATAAAAATATGCAAATTTCTCTACTCATTAATATTTTAATGAAATTAATGTGGTATTACTATTAGAACTCAATTGGAGTTAACTGACAATTATCATCATTTAATTAATTATATAATATGGTATTATGGTTTATATAAAGTGAATTATGCTTTAAAATTTGCGCTAGGCTAAAATAGTTGGTAAAAATTAACTTGTTAAAACATTTATTTGAATAAGAAAACTTCAACTAATGAAATTGAAGATATTAAATACTTGTAGTTTGTGATTCAGACGAAGAAGTAAATCTTTATAATGATATTAATTGTCAAAACCGAATCAAACTAAAAATACATCAGTTTATGAGCTAGTGAATCAATTGAAATTTTTAAATTAAATATAAATTGAATTGAACCAAATTAAAAACGGTTTGATTTTTTGTTTTTATCAATTTTCAAGTGTATTTTCTTTTACCTTTTCTAATCTTTTAAATTTTTTAGCCAACCAAAAGACAGACCAATCGTTTTCCAGAAAAGAAAAATTATATGAATAAAATTGAATTGAAGAAGAAATTAAAATAAATCTAATCAAGAAACTTAATTTTTATTGGAAGGACTTAAGGTAATTTTTATTGATTAAATTCGTAATTAAAACATAAACAAGATTATTATTATTATTATTATTATTATTATTATTACTATTATTATC
Organism: Azadirachta indica; assembly: GCA_022749755.1. Taxonomy (NCBI): domain Eukaryota; kingdom Viridiplantae; phylum Streptophyta; class Magnoliopsida; order Sapindales; family Meliaceae; genus Azadirachta; species Azadirachta indica. The sequence goes on along the minus strand of CM040451.1, from coordinate 13,699,378 downwards.
CAATCAACGTGGCGTCAATTCAGTTCAGTTAACGGGACCCGGCAAGGCCAAATCTTTAGTCAATCTCAAGTTTGACAGCAGAAAGCAAATCGGTTCCCTCACCCTCGCATCACGATTAACGGAGGATAAAGGCCGTCAAACTCTCTTTTTGATTAACCCCTACTCCACTCAATACTCTATAGACTTATACCCACCTCAGTCTACGAGTTCTGGCCCACGAACAAAACGTCATCGTTTAACTCTCCCTCTTCCTCTCTAACAAACAGCACGCAAGTCTGTTTCAGTTCCCACGATTTCAGTTCTTTAAATTACATATGCAGATGCTCTTCTTCTTCTTCTTTTTCTTCTTCTTCTTCGTTTCAGTCTACGTCTCTCCCGTTAAACAAACCCTTCAATGTAATTATATAAATTATCTAGTCGCTTGCTTTCGTTTTATGAAGTGTAAATTTTTCATTTTTCTTTTGGTTGGGAATTTGAAGGAGGTGGAAGAATTATGACGAAGAAAGCTGCACCAATACCGACGCGCCACGTTCTCTGGTTTAGCTGGAAGCTGGTGACTTTCTTCTGTATCGCGTTTTCTCTCGTCGCTCTTCTTCGGCTTCATTCTCAGTACGATATCTCGCCTTCTGTAATTTCTCGCTCGAGATCGCGAATTCGTTACGATAGTTTCGACGGCCCTCCCAAGATCGCGTTTCTTTTCCTCGCTCGCCGTGACCTTCCGCTAGACTTTCTCTGGGGAAGCTTCTTTGAGGTACGTGAAAATTAAAATTTTCTTTTTCGTTTTTTCTGTTTTGGGAACTTTGACGCGGTTCCTGGGAAAATGAGCTGGATTGGATTGTTGCAGAATGCTGACGCGGCAAATTTTTCGATTTACATACACTCGGCGCCGGGGTTTATGTTCGATGAGTCAACGACGAGGTCAAAATTCTTTTACGATCGCCAGTTGAGTAATAGCATTCAGGTGATCATCATCAACAAGAAGAAACGAAAACATCAAATTTTCCTTTTACTTTCTAATTGGAAAACACGTAGAATTCATTTTCTTTTTCTTTAAAGACTGGTGTTTTAGAGCGGAAATTTGATGATTTGTATTTTCTTTTTTTAACCTAAATAAAGTGAAAAGCACCACTCAACAACTTGGCTTATTAGTGTAATTATTAGTCTTTAATCATTACATACCAACAAATAAAATTTTGAACTACATATTCTTATAGAAAAGGTGCATTCTTAGCTATGAAAAGGACTCGTGGTGAATTGTTCAATCTGGCTTGATTTTCTTTATAAAGAAATGAGTTGCTGGTGAATTCTTGCAAGTGAAGATATGATGTGCTGAAGATGTGTTACAGGTGGCATGGGGAGAATCTAGTATGATTGCAGCTGAGAGGTTGTTACTTGATGCTGCTCTGGAAGATCCGGCAAATCGGAGATTTGTCCTTCTCTCTGACAGGTTGTTTTTCATTAAGCCTTTAATATTTTTGTTCTTTCACCTAACTTATTTTGAAGTCGATTTGCTTGTTATTGTTAATGATGTGGGTTGAAGAATAGTTGTTTTGACAATAGTTGATTTATAAGTCTTTCTTCCTTTGTGTTGCAGTTGTGTACCCCTGTACAACTTTAGCTATATATACAACTATCTAATGGCTTCTCCAAGAAGTTTCGTGGACAGGTAGATGGAGGGCTTTGATTCTTGAGGTGCCAAGCACTGATGCTTTGCAAATGATTCAGTGGCATGGAAATTTTATATCACGATCAAAATGTTGTCAATTTTTAGCTGTTTGTAGGACATTTTGAAGAAATACTAAGATGAAATTTGCATTGTTACGTGTATTTCTAGCTTTCTGGATGGGAAGGAAGGCCGCTACAACCCAAAAATGTCACCTATCATACCGAAGGGCAAATGGCGAAAGGGATCTCAGGTTATCTATTTCATTACGTCATTTGCACTTACATACAGTTCAGTTTCCAGGAAAAAAGAGTTCAGCAGAGTTTTTTTTTCAAAGGCTTTGACCTGGAACCAATTTAGTTTTTCTGGTAAACTTTGGGAAATGGTTGTTTGCATCTTGTTCTGGTACTTTGACTATCAAGAAAAAGGAATATTATCCTCAATCAGAGACTCTAGAAAATGGAACTTTTACTATTGTTCATGGTTAGGCTTTACTTTTGATGTTTGATGCTTGCATCAATTTGTTTAAAGGTATACACAACATGGGAAGACTTCATTTTGTTTGAACTCTTTAACTTGTCCTTACTAACTTGTAATACACGTTAACCTTTCATGCTGTAATGGCTATGATTTCAAAAATTGTAGGCCTACTTATCCCAGTTAATATACCTTGATGCCCACGGATAGTTATTTTTCCAGTGATCTTCAACCAGTTAACTCATTTTTGTATGTGATAATTTGTCTGACTGAATTGAGAATATTAATAGGATTAACTTAAATTGCTAACACATTGTTATCATCTCTATAATAAGGATTTCTTCGAGGATAGAATATGCATCTTTCTTACCACTGGCATAATTCGTTCTCTAACATAAATATTTTGTTGCAGTGGATCTCTTTAGTACGAAGGCATGCAGAAATCATTGTAGATGATGAGGTTATTTTTCCAGTCTTCAAGAAATTTTGCAAGGTATTAAGTCAAGCATTTTTGTCTTACTCTTGATAGAATAAAACTAACTACTACTTTCAGCTAATTATCACTGTTAGTGTTCATGTAAAATGGCATCAGTATTCTAGCAGCCACTGTCACTTTTGACTGGTTTTTATAGAATGACATGCTTGTCAGTATGACTAATCTGTCATGGCACTTGACCCCCACTACTCACAACGAAGTAATTATCCTTTTTGAACAAATTTCCATTGACTGAACCGCATTCTAGAATCTTGAGCGCACAAAATTTGTACCTTTTTATAGATCATACAAGGAATTATTTACTTCTTTTCTCTTTGCAGCGACGCCCCCCTTGGGATGCCCACAAAGGAAAGTTGAATATCGTAAGTGGCTCAACCCTGAGTTTATTTGTAGAAAAGAGTGTCCCCATAGAATTAATGTAACACAGTAATTGCATTGTATGTTAATCTGTACTATGTTCAATTCTAAATACTCTTGACAATACTTAATCTCAGAATAACTTAATGATTATTCTTCTCAGAGGCTTACATGTGATCTTTGGAGTTATTTTGGGAATAAAATTACAATCTTATATGAGTTTGATTTGTTGTCTTCATATGAGGAGACTTTCTAGGGAAGTCCTCAAAATATTGTGATTCATATTTGTTTCAGTATCAAGAGAATGATAAGTTTTTTTATTTTACTTTAGTTATTTATTTATTTATATTGGTGTAAATGCTAAATGCAGAAACTTCAAAAGCAGCACAATTGTATTCCAGATGAACACTATGTGTCAACACTACTTGCAGTAAGCGGTTCATGTTTCATTTTTCATTCAATCTTTCTTATCACTTTCAGTTTATTATGGTGGTTCTTCCACTAGCTATTTTCCTGTCATATCACACTTTTACTTTTCCCATTTGTATATATTACTTCTGCATTTGGGAAATGGCTTTTTATGATTATTTACATTCTATTGTTAGATGAGTGGCCTTGAAGGTGAAATTGAACGTAGAACATTGACCTATACCCAGTGGAACCAGTCTGCAGGAGAGAATCAAAATTGGCATCCTTATACATTCAGCTACACTAACGCTGCCCCTCAACAAATCAAGGAAATCAAGGTCATTAATTGACGTCATTTACTCTTGTTCTTCCTTCTCTATTGTCTAGGATGGATACCAAGATAGGCTGTGCTGAAATGTGATTGATTGGTTTTTTCTTCAAGTCCTTGGATTTGAACCTTTTCATTCGGTACTTCCTATGAAGAAGAAAAAATGAATTCACTGTTATCATTCTTGTTTTGTTCAATTGAACAGAGTATCAACCATGTATACTACGAGACTGAATTCCGGACAGAGTGGTGTCGTGCTAATTCCACATCAGTTCCCTGCTTTCTCTTTGCAAGGAAGTTTTCTCGTGGAGCTGCCATGCGCCTTTTGAGTGAGGGGGTTGTTGGCCCTTTTGATGTCTCTGAATTACTGGACACATCTTGATGTTCTTTTGATCGATCATCATCCATGACAGCACACTCAGTAACGAAACATAATTTTGGTAGCTGGCAAGTAGCTTGACTGAGGTTTTTAGTTGATACACAACATGATCATATTTGCAGAACAGATTTCGATACTAGGGCGACCAAAACAGAGACAAAAACTAGTTTTTAGAGAGTATACAGGTTGAAGTTGTTCTAATGGCATTGTTATTAGCCTGCCATCACATTCTTTACAAGGTTGGAGAGCACCATCCATTTGTTACATTTTCTGTAACTTCTGTAGTTGTAGCATAGTTGTGAAGAAATTCTTCATATTATGTGCTTGCTGGATGTAAAGAGAGGTTTACCCAAATAATGTCCAATATATTGCACGAGCCATTTGTTTGGCTGTGATTGATTACAAAAGGGAATAGATAATTGAATTCGTGAGTTGCATAAATATGAGGACCAATTTTAGGAATATTTTGTTTTATGTAATCGCTGCGGAGTTGTACATAATTGTTGAGAATTCAGCATTTTTAAAAGACTCATTTTTATACATATTTGTTGTTTACTTGGTTGCATATTTTCCTAACTTCACCCCTTTGATTCTGTAAGAACGTTTGTCGCAGATAATTTAACGAATGCAGGTGAGAAAACCTGTAAAAAGTAGTTCTGTTCAGCAGCAAACTGATTAACAATGGAAGCTGCGTGGGGATCCCTGGAAATCCCAGAGTCAACAGCAAATAACCCTTTCCCAGTTAGAACATCCCTGTAATACTGATTATCGAAAATCAATGGCGTTGAATCATTGGGTACAGCCGTGAGATTTGTTAGAGGAATTTTACTCGGGCATTGAAGTTTTAGCAGAAGTTCGAAGCTGTAGTTGATCTGGTCTCCAGGAATAAGATCATGTAATCTGCTCACTATGTTTTTGCAATGTCCAGCACCCAGCGTATGTGCACCTGAAGCATTGAAAAACGAAAACTCAATGACTATATTTTGCGAAAAGTTTTGACAAATTTTAACCTGTTCATTACTCAGTATGGCAACTGATTCTTCAAGGGTCATCCCTTTAGATGTGAAAATGTGAAGTAATTCATCAACTGTTTATTCCTGGAGAGGGTAGATGAATGTCTGATTTTTTATGACTACAAATTCTGGAGTATTTTCTTCCAGGAGGGATATGAATTTCAGGTCCTCCTGAGAGTGCAACTGACTCCTTGGCAGCTAAAGCAATGATGTCTTCACAGGAAACCTGCCCTGGACACTCAACCTAGAGTGCATTTTTTATAAGTTGGATATTTTCTCGATTTCTTATACCAAAGTTCTTCGAGGAAACCATTTCGGAGTCAGTTTTCGAGCCATCAGAATCTAGCAGGATTGATGCATCACAATCCTGCATTATTACAAAATCCGAAGTTAGATTTAGTCCATATCGCTTAAACATACACACAGATGCAAACTCTGCAGGCAATTGCAGAAATTACAGAGCAAGTTTGTCAGGAAATCTTTGACTTTTGAAGTAAAATGCAGATAGTAGAAGTACGAGTGACGCCAAGTGATTCTTAACTTTTTGAAGTAAAATGAGTGGTAGTGGTATAGATGTGTATTGATCAAGAAAAAATTGTATGTCACCAAGATCGATGAAATGGTAGACAGTTGGAAAGTAATGGAAAATTACCTGGACTTGGCAGTCATGAAACATGAGCCTAAGAAAAAACAGCGAGTGCAGTAGCATCTGTCAGGAAAATGCATAAAAACTTCTTGCTTCACTATGGCTTCCAAGTTTGGACATGAATATTTGTAGTAGTTATAAGAAAGTTGAGATTCACAAACACCAATCGAAACACTCACCATTAATGCTACTAAAAGAATCGATACAGAACAACTTCCCATTCTTCTTCTCTCTCAAAAACACGCAACTTCGCAAGCTGGAAAAGGAACTGAAAATGGGAATATACGGCAACTGCATACATTGCTTGCATGGGGAATGACACTTTATAAATTTAATTTGGCAACTACTTTGACAATTGACAAGTGGCGATTGCTGAGTAAGCCAGGCAGAAGTCATTTACCAACCTTCGGCCAAACCCAACTGCCAGGAAGTTTGTAATTTATATAGTTGGTAAGGCTCAGAGTGGACTTGTATGATCTACGATTAATTAGGCTTAGGTTAAGCCTGCAGCAAGTCAAAAATCTCATGCTGATTGCATGTGCTGACACAGTTCCGGAGCAGAAGTCTTTTTGTCCACAAATTTTTGAATCTGTGGACATCATTAAGTAGCTGCATGTCATCTTGATGACTTTTCCATCAGCAGCTAAGCATAAAAGAGCAGCAAGAAGAAACTACAACTGCAGCCTTAAACAAAGCAGGGAACGAAAGTTTTAGTTTTTGTGTTTGATTAACTGATCCAACACAGAATAGGGGTGCACTGATAAAAGAATTAAAGACGTAATAAATGGGTGAGTACATGGTCCAGTGTAGCATAACAAGAAACTAGGATTTGCCTGCTAGTCCCATAACTGCAATGGCAATCTCTTACGCGTAAACTCTCTTCTACAGCAACAGCAATATACAATCTTCTGATTTTCAGTTAGTTATGTTATACTAGTTGTATGCACATCTGCTTTTAGTTTCCGGCCTTACAGGCAGCCAGACTTTGTTGGGAAACAAGACAAATCATGGGTAACGTCCCCTAAAATAGCCAAATGTCTCTTGTGCACTGACATTGTTTCCTCCGGGTCAGTTCCTTTCCGAATCCATTCGATCCGAACAAGGTCCTTGTCCATCAATTTTAGCTATCTGTAACCTTGGCTCAAACCCTGAATAACACCCAACGCTTGCGGTCTAAGAAACCAGGTCTCTCGGACGCTTAAGTCAAGCGCTTGGCATGCACTTTTATTGGTGCGCGAACTTATACAAGGATCAAAAGGCTTAGAACTTTACATAGTTACAACCAAGTCATAGCAAAAAAAATTCCTCTGGTAGAATCTGGACCTGAATTTCAGATGAACAGATACTTATTTTAAATTTGCATCCATCAGCATACATAGAGATTCGTATGCTCAGATATGCATTTCACCATTCTGAAGGGGGGTCAGTATGCATGACACCCAATATTTGTTCAAGTCGGTGAGGTAAGGGAAACTAGCATGTCCATAGATCAAGTACATAAAACATGATTAATCTATACTCATAAGTACGTTAAGATAAATACATGACAATGGCCATAATGTTTTCGGAACAGATGGAAATAAGTTCAAGTCTAATTCTTCTTCAGATATTCCCTTGGACCAAATATAGTAGATCCAATTCTGACATTGGTGCTACCCATTTCAATCTGCAAAACCAGAAAAGTTTGTCAGAAGTTGCATAAATGGACTAAGCATAGCAAATTAGCTATATGTATATTGTAAACATTAGGACTTGCACTGATATTGACCCCTTGAGGATCAACAATATTTCCATGAAATAAAGAAAAGAACCTCTTTACTCTACCAATAGAAACTTAGATCTTTAATGTCATCCAACTCTAAGACAATGGAACTGAAAATAGCAGTCGCATGGCATTCTAGAGAACAATCAGCACCAGCACGAGTAAATTTTTTATTTTTTTTAAAAATTCTATTGGCCCCTAGTAAGCACAAGTACTTAATTCTTGTGGTTGTTGTAAGACACCCTTATAGTGGGATTATTGGATAATTTCACTTACAAAAATTGGCTTCATCAAGATAAAGGAAGATAGAATATCTAGAACTAGTTATTTCATTAAGCCAACAGTAGGGTATTCCTTACCGCTAGCTCAAAGTCACCAGACATCCCCATAGATAGTTCACATTGCCCTTCTGGAATTCCAATTGCCCTGCAAACCTCACTTCTGCAGTTTGCCAATGTCTGATTGCAAAACACAATTCTCTGTCAGACAATCCGAAGTAGCACAGAGCACATAGAAGAAGAAAACCAGGAAAAAGAAAATGAGAGCTAATATTAAAATCAGACAATAACCTTGAAATTCTCTGGGGTTGATGTATAATCCAGCATCCCTATTGTCATTAGCCCACAAAACTCAAGATTTGGGCACTCTTGACTAACATGTTTGACAAGTTCTGCGCACTCTGATGGCTCAACTCCAGATTTTGCTGCAACGTAGCAGAAACCAAGCAATAGCTCAGAACTACTAGAAGTAGCAGAGAACCGCTGTTCGAGAAAGTTCTTAAAATGAAAGATATTTATGGAAACAAACATTTTCATTGAGAAGAAAAGGTTACATTTATGACAAACAACTATCAGAATTTAGTACAGCCTCTCCAGATATAAAAGCTAGAGATTCAACCATCAAATGACTGCAATAATGTAAAACTAGTGGCAATTTAAGGGTACCATAAACTAATATACTTACACTCTTCTCCACTGGTATTCACTTGGACCAAGACCTTTAAAGGCTTTCTTCCAATGGTTGCAACCATACGATCAAGACGATCTGCGATCTGCGAAACACAATAAGGTGTTGTGAAACAGAAAGAGAAGTGCCAACCTACAGGCTAGCCAACTTGCTTGGTTGAGTGAACACGACAACAAATTTCAATACATCTCTTGCAATCTCTAAAAGGTGAAAGCAAGTACTAATGAAAGAATCACAAAATTCTTTGATTAACTTGAGCTCTCACAACATCAGAGTTATTAAACCTTCAAAGAAAAATAACTAAAACTGGGAAAACTGTTTACCTTCTTGTCATCTACACTTTCCACCATTGCAAGGTTAGGTACACCAGCTGCTCAGTAGCAGAAGAGTGATAAATAAGACATCATAAATATATATAAATATAAGGGATAAAAGTTATGCAACATAAATGCAAATAAAGAAATTTGCTGGAAGAGGTCATGAATATCGTCTTATAAAACAAGAAGAAAATTCTAATTTTTTTTTTTTTCAGTGAGATGGAAGGAAACCAGGAAGACAAAGAAAGAGAGAGAGTTGTACCAATCAATAATCAAAACAATGGCAAATAATCTCAAAAATCCATCACAATTTAAAATTAACACGTGCATTTGAAGACCATAAAGAAAGTAGTAACCCACAATTCCACGGCTTATACGAGAAAAAACTAATTTAAGTACTGTGTCAATTACAAGACCTGACGGACTAGCATAGATTTTACTTAGCAAGACTCGCCAACTTCATATATTCAATAAAAAAAAAAACGAAAAATTCTTCTCAAGTTTCATTTCTCCTACTCAGGAATCACTATAATGTGAATGTTAACAATAAAAAAAATTAAAGAAAAAATAGAATTTAAATGAAAAAGAAAGAGAGAACAAGTCATTACCCAGTAAAGGTTTCACTTTGTTGCTCTGCAAATTTCCAATGAAATGCCATTCAATATCCTCTGGAAGCTGCAGGTAAAAATCCAGCTACGAGAGTTACAAACTTTCCTTCCGAATAAACACGAAATAGTACACTTAATTTCATATTTCACCATCCGAAGCTTAAATAAAAAAGGGAGAGAAAAAACCGTTTAGGTTTATCCCAAAAAATAAAAATTTATTTCCGAAAAAGTGAAGACCTGAGGAGCTTTTTCCACGATTTCTTGAACGTAATTTTCACCGAAAAACCGGTGACCAGCCTCGTAAACCTGGCGGATCAACGAGACCGGCTTGGTTTTGCTGACGGCCACGATTCGGATACGGTCCGGCGCGCGACCCGCCCGATCGGCGGCTTGCTGCACTCTCTGGACCACGGACCGAAGCGCCGCCGCTGCAACGCCATCTGTGGCGGCAGCGGACGCGGCCATGGTTCCTGCTTGTGGTTCTAGTTCTTCGTCTCCGCTGATCTGATTCTTCTTCTCTCTTTTGTTGTCTTCTTCTTCATCCTCCAGACCCTTCATCCGTGTGGCTGAGTTTTTGTCGCTAACTAACACACTAATTTCATTGTGCGGAAACGGTGCGTTTTAGTGGCAGCTATTAGACAAAATCACAATGTCGTTTGACCTGTCAAATGAATCGAAACGACAATGTGTTTCTTGATCTCTTCTTTTTTCTTATTTGTGAAATAAGAATATTTATAATATTTTTATTGAATATTTAATTATTTATCTCTGAAATTCTTTTTACCATTTGGATATTAATTTTTTTAAAATTATATAAGATAGGAAAACCAAAAAAAATTATAATAGAGATAGCGTTTGAATATTAATTTTAATTTAATCAGTTTAATATCAACAAATTTACTTAAAATTATGATATCAAACTATAATAAAGTATATAAAATACCGATATATGATTGGTAGTAAGTTAGCACTAAATGATTATACTTTGGCATCGAATCATTATTCATAAACAAGTTCATATATAGATGTTTGAATTAAAGAATATAACTATATATGTGAAGGATGCAAGTATCGAAGTATTATTTTAAGTATTTTGTAACAATTACAAAATATTGAATGGGAGATAGATTGCTGCAAAATGAAGACCAAAATAACTAAGTGAAATTGTGAATATTGTCGTCGTGAAATGTTGGCATTTGCTGTTGAATTCTAGACTTGAAAATCCATCTAAGAATCTCCAATGTTGCAGCAACAAAACCCAAAACTGCAAGAATTCCCACATAAATCCATTTCCATTTTTCTGCATGACTCTGATGAATTATCCCTTGAAATATATTTGCTACAATCAGGGCAATCAATGTATATCCCAAACATTGATGAAAAATCTCCCAACACTTTCGACATTCATCTTCTCTTTTCGGTTGCAAAAACGCAACTAAAATCTAAACAAAATTACGAGACAATTAATTAAGTTTATTAATCATCAAGATATTAGTGTGTATATATATATATATATATATATATATATACATATATATATATATATATATATATATTACATATACTAGATCGAATAATAGACCTCGGTCTACAACTTACTTGTATGGTTGCCAATGTGAAGATAAGGATGCCAAGAATGCGGTGCGTTTTGAGAGTGTAATACTTGGAAGAATTTCCAAGCCATAAGCCAACTGCCCATCCAATTGTACCTAGAATGTATCCTGAAGTTTGGCAAAGTACATGAAGTGTGTACCATTCACCATATTCCATTGGAAATTTTCTGAAGAATCTTGCAATGATCACTCCGATTGGCAACAGTGTCCCCCATCCTATCATGTTCAGAATCCCATGAGCCTGTTAAAAGTTTCTCTGTACGTTATTGCTAAACTCGAAGGGAAGAAGAAGAAGAAGAGGAGGAGGAGGAGGAGGAGGCAGATGATTGATCATGCTTACATTTCTTACGTGATGTCTCCTATGCGAGAAAATCTGCCCTTTCCATGATCTGAGATTTGTCGTCACTTCATTATTTTCCGTGTGTTGAAGAGGAGTACTTGCGTGTAATATTCGTTGCTGCACGTCATTATTATGGTTCAGGACAGAAAGCTGCTCTTTTGATGCTTGGATGCTGATACAATGGAGAGGATAGATAAGGCTGAGGATTATAAGCCAATATGAATAAATCATGTTGATGTGTGTTTATACAACATTGATCAAATAGAAGGATTTTCGATGTAATCAAACAGTTCCTTATTCGCTTTTTTAGTCACAGAAATCGCAAATGATGTTAATTGAAATTCTTCAGCAAAAGTATCCGAGAACTTTTCTCGAAACACTGTTTAGGTCTCGGGAATATATGCTTTTCTTATAGGACTAGGGAATCATTTTTGCTTTAGTAGCTAGCGTTTTAGGCAATTGTTAGATTTTATTCCGATCTTTAACTTGTTCCTGCTATTCATATAAGTTCTTTATTCATGCACGAAAATTAAGTAAAACAATCTAGTAAGAACACGAAGCTGACGAATTTATTTATCTTCAATATGAAATGGCAACAGTAAAAAAAAATCTAACCCTATGAAGTAATTAAATAATTAAAATCGATGTATAACTTGAATTTCGAGCCATATGTTGAAGTGATGATATGGCAAGCAATGATTGGTACCAAGAAGTAAAACATACAGAATCAATGCAAGGCAAACTTTTCTTTGCATATAATCAAATGATTTCTTCTTAAGAGATTTTAAGTATTTTATAAGCAGTCTATTGAATTAAGACCACACAAAAAAAGCATAACTTGCACATTCATTTACTTACCTTTTGTCAACTCTCCCTCCAAAAATTTTCCTATATAAACACAAATCTTTTGAGGAAATTCACACACTCAGCTCTTCCAGCTCAATTTTCCCTTTACAGCCATGAAATTTCTCACACTCTTCTTTGCACTTGCAGCGACATTTGCAATTGTTGCAACTGAAAATAATCTAGACAGATATAATGATGAAGATCGTGACCAGCAAAAAGTGTCAGAAATGCAAGAAGCAACTTCTCTGCGAGGAATGAGCCGATTCCTGGCACAGCAGAACCTGATAGCCAACATAACTTGCAATAAATTTCCTCGTTTTTGCCGGCTGAAGAACAGTCCAGGACCGGATTGCTGCAAGAAAAAATGTGTTAATGTGGAGACAGATCGGTTCAATTGCGGAATGTGTGGGTATAAATGCAAATATACTGAAATTTGCTGCAAGGGGGAATGTGTGAATGCTTCGTTTGATAAAAGACACTGTGGTGGGTGTAATAAGAAGTGCAAAAAGGGAGAGTTCTGCGTTTATAGGATGTGCAATTATGCATAAAACTTGAGAATTTCAGTGTAAAATTTGCCAAAGCTATAATATTTTTCATACACAAATTCTTGCTACACGAACTCTTGCTTCAAAAGAGTAGAATAAGTGTTGCCTCGTTGAAATTTCATACCATATTGTATATAGCATCAGAATATGATTGCAATCTTGCTCGATCGCCAAGTGTTATATATATATAAACTTCAATCTATTTTAAGTTACATGGGTCACATATATATTCTTCTTTTCTTGTGATAATTGCACAATCATTAGTGGTGAGCTAAAGTCCATCAAATTACAAGAATTACAAATTTTTCTTGCTTATTATAAACAAATATTCAGGAAAAAGTATTAGATATATAAGTTAGAGGTATGCCTATTTAATGAATTCGATCTTACTAAAAGTATTTTTATTTTGAAATTAATTAACTATATTAGTATATTAATAATAAAAGAGAATATTTAAAAAATGTAAAGGTTTTATCATATGATTTTATTGATTGGGACGTCCAATTTAAGTCTCACTCGTGTTACAATTCTTTTGATCACTAAATTTATTGCACTAAGAATATCATATTTTTAAATTTAAAATAATAAAAATTTAAACTTAGAGCATGATTAGAAGGAAATCATCGAATTTATGTACTGGGCCGGGGTGGTATATTCCATATATAGGTATGTTAATTAAAATTGAATTTAATAAAATAATAAAAGGAGAGAGATCCATTTGCGTTAACTCACTTTGATATTTGGCGTAATATATCAGATAATATTACACGTTTTGCAAGTCATTAAGACAAACTATTAATGGCTACACTACGCTAGGTCAAACTCAGAATAATGTGCTTAGGGAAGGTGCGTAGGGGTTGCTTCATATTGTTAAAGTCCAGCAAATTAAGCCCTTAATGCTGGAAACACTTCCCCTGGCAAATTCAAACGTAAGTATCTTGTAAAAGTACAGGAAATGAAGCACTTAATGCTGGAAGCACTTCCTGGTAAATTCAAAGTCCTCTTAATTAATATTCAGCCATGTTGTTTCCTGAATTTACCAGGCTTTCTAAGTACCAAGCAATCCTGGAAAATATTGGCCAGATATTAAGGTCTTGTTTGGCAGCTTTAAATATTGCAGTTGCAGGATAGCCAAACCTTAATAAAAAGTCAAAATATAACAGAGACGTGAAGGCAAGAAGTTAAAATATCTGTCATTTCTTAATCTATAATTGCTTCTGTAACTGATTTTCAGACCAAAAGTTTAGAAAAAGAAAATAAAATTGTTGTGGGGTTGGAAATATTGCCAACCTGGGGGCTGAGGACTTCGGCTTAATTAGCGTTGATCACGTAAAGAAAGCCTGCGTTTTCCTAACTTGATGAAGAGAAGAAACACATTGCCACGTCACTCGCTTTTGACTTGGCCCCAAATAATTTTTTTTCTTGTGTTTTATGACTTCTATTACGAATTATATGTGACATATAATTAATTAATTAATGTAATCTTTTGTTTAGTGGCAGTAATAAAGGTGTTTTGGGTAAGAATATATATAACATATGGAAGTAGTTGAAAGAGATCATTGAGTAGAGGTTATTACTTTTTGATATTTTATACTAACAAATTAATTAGTTAAGGAAGTCAAACATAATAAAAAAGGTTGGTAATCAGGACTAATTCTGAAAAAAAATTACAATCATTACTTCATAACTACTATGATGATTAGATGAGTGAGTCATTCATCTTTTAGCAACTTTTTTTATATGTATATATAAATAAAGATTTAAATTTCTAATCAAATTCAGACATTCGCACATAATTAAAAATTCTTCAAGATTTGATCTACAAAATCGTTTAGATTTGAGTACTCCTCCCTTTCCCCATTATAATTTCAATTTTTAGCCTAACTTATTCCATTTTCTTAGCCATTGATAAAGACCTTCAATATGCAAAAAAAATCTTGATTTTTTCCTCACGAAGTTTCTATAAATATCATATGCTAAACCATTTAGCATTCATCAGCTAGCAACAAGCAATTATCACTCAGAAAAGTGGTAACAATGAAGTCACAAATTCTAGTTGCATTTTTAGCAACAATAATATTTTTCACCGTTGCACTACCAAAACTTTATGCAACAACAATAGAAGGAAAAATTCATTCCAATGAACTACTTCCATCGCCCAAAAGGGAGGAAACATTTGTTAATCTTCGAGGATTTGATCGAGTTCTAGCAGAGAAGCCTCGGGTTCCCCTGACTTGCGACAAGTATCCGAGAATATGCCGTGCCAAGGGCAGCTCCGGGCCGCATTGCTGCTACAAACAATGTGTTAATCTGTGGACTGATGAGCTTAACTGTGGAAAATGTGGCAAGAAATGCAAATACTCTGAAATTTGTTGCCAAGGAATTTGTGTTAACCCTTCTGTAAATGAGAAACATTGCGGCCGATGCAACAATAAGTGCATGAAGGGAAGTTCTTGCGTTTATGGGCTGTGTAGCTATGCTTAGATTAATTGCTGATAATTTTCTAGTTCTATTATATAGTAATAATTAGTAATTAAGAACTAATGATCATTTTAGTGTGCATGGAGCGGAATTATTATCTAGGGTATGTGTTTAATTGAATAAGGGCAAACGATATATTGATGGGTTTTTGTCAGTTCATAGTTTATATATGCTGTCATTTTTATATATCTAATAAATAAATTTTTATTCGTATTATATGAAATTAATTTGATGTGAATTTGAGAATTGTTGTGTTTCTACTTTCTATGCCTTCTGCTCGATCCATTTTCTTAATCAAGTGAACCGGAGTTTAACTCATATTAATTATCATCTAATTTGATGTTAATTTGAGAATTAAATGTTATATGATTTCCTATCTTCTCTTCCATTGATTTTTTTTTTATATCAAGTGAAGCATTAAAAATTTGTAAAGTATAATGAAATTAAAAGTGATGTTAAATATTACAAAATTTATGTCAAAAAATATATCTTAAATGATGTGATTTTTAATATATATATATATATATATATATAAATAATGTGGAATTGATATATAAGTGATCCATCACGAATCATTTAGTAATATCATGTTATGTATATATTATATCTATTATAATAATAAACACATTAACTTCAAAGTTTTATTAAATTTATTGCATAATATGACATAAGATTTTTCAAATACCAATTAATATTATAGATCTAATAATTAGTTAGGGAGACTTTCATTTTGGGTTGAAGGGCTCCGGCTTGGCCCAAAAGGAAGATGAGAAAATATGAAAAGATTAACCTAATGAATAAATTAACGTATGTGTACGTGTAAGTGCAATCACCATAATTTCGCAAGTGCACGTGCCCACTAGACTTGAACTTTACAACGCAACGTTACAATGAAAAATTAAAGCTATACCAATATTATCTTTAATTTAATAAAGTCGTCCAGTACGTTACCAACGAATTCATGCAAGTGCAATTAATTAAGAACATATAATATATAGATATTTAATTTACGAAGGACCTGGGATTGTGAGCACTAATTGAAGGAAGCAGAGTCGTATCATCGCCCACAGTTGCATAAATAAATTGGAATTCTTCCCCAATTTTGCCTAATTTATACCCAAACAAACGACCTAATTTCCGTTTACTTCAAATTTTCTCAACTCTCTAGCACTGAGATTTGACCACTCCACTATCAGTCGACACAATTTGAACACCTCCATGCAGCTGCTAGCTCGTTTACACATTTTCGCCTATAAATACCAAATCATTAATCCTTCCTATTTCCACCAAATATTAATCAACAATTATCATTCATCATCATGAATTCTCTCCAGCAATTCCTTTTCCTGGCCATCTTCATGGCTCTGGCCATTGCTCTTGCTGCTACACCATCACAAGAATTGAAACCAGTTACTAACGTTGATGATGAAAGTACAGTTTCTGACGTGGATCCTTCCGGCGACAGGCAAGAACTAATGACGTCGCTGCGAGGGGCGAGTCGTTTTCTCGCTCATAGATACAGGCCGGTTATGCCGACATGCAACAAGTACCCTAGGGTTTGCCGTCTTAAGGGCAGTCCAGGGCCGGATTGCTGCAAGAAGAAGTGTGTAAACGTGATGAAGGACAGGTTTAACTGCGGCAGGTGCGGGAAGAAATGCAAGTATTCCGAGATGTGCTGCAGAGGTAAGTGTGTGAACGTAATGTTTAGCAAGAAACACTGTGGCAAGTGCAACAACAGGTGCAAGAAAGGAAGCTCGTGTTCGTATGGTATGTGCAGCTATGCATGAAAATTATGGCAGCAAAATTAATAATTAAGTTTGTTTTATATATGTTGTAGCTGTGTATAAAGTTTTTCCATTCAATTCGTGTTTCGAATAAGGCAAAACGATTTTGCCATTATTTGATTATTTTTTAAATTATTAATTCATGTAGTTGTAATGTTCATAAGAAATATTTAATCGTTGTATGCTTTCAATATTTTAGTTTAAGTAAATTATGTATTGTTTTTTTTATATATATAGTTATTGGAATTAATTTTACTTAATTTAATAGTAAAATAAGTTATGATTACGGCAAAAGTACCAACGGATCAGACTTAATTTTTGTCAACGATGATAATATTGTAAGAACATTTAAGTCAAATCCAATTTCATTAATTAAAAATGTTAGTTTATACTTTTAATTCGGTCTCACCTACTTATTAATTAAAATAATAATAATAATAATATAATAAAATATGGAGTGCAAGCTAACTCTCTACTGATTGCAAAGGAGATAATTCTATCCCTTCGAATTTATTTTATACCAGAAATAAATTAATCGAAGAATTATTTGACGTATATATATATTGGTGAACTGTTGAAGATCGGTAAATCAAGCACTACTCGATTCGATCGGAACTAGAGCAAATTAGGCCAAGGAAATTTATACATTGAGGAGGAAACATGTTATATCTGTTGCAAATTATTTTCTCTCTTCAATCAATTCTTAAACATTGTAATACATATTTTCATTATTGCATCTAATTAAATTCCAAATGTTCCATTGGATCTCTTCCATTTTCCAAAGATGTTAAATAACAGATGGGCAACTCCCCCTTGATGTGGATCTCCTTCAATTAATATATATATATATACACAATTCATACTGTCTCAAAGCAAAAATGTTGCCGCCACTATATACCGACTTCTTACATCAATCAAAACTATAAACTAACAACATCCTTTACGAACATTCTTTCACCGGCCATATCCATATCCATTGAATAATTCTTCGAAAACATTTAGATTCTCTGAGTTGCTAAATATTTTACCATTTCTTTGTACATCAACACTACACTACACACACTACTTAGAAATTTGCCAGTCAACGAGCCAAAAGAGTGCTCGTGCTCTCACGTCTAGTGTAACTCCAAAATCCCACCAACTACACAAAAAATTTCCCCATAAATCGTGTGTACCACCTTCTCATTTTCCTATATAAATTTCTGTTCTCTATTTTCCCTCCATCGCTATCCGAAATCAATGGCTTCTCTTCCCACTTTCCTCTTGCTTTCATGCATTTTGACAAACTTTCCTTACGCCATTTTTTCATATTCACTAGACGGCTACCTGCCGAAGCCTCCCACCAACCTGAAAGTGATGAATGTGATAGATTCCTGCTGGCGAGCGAGAGCCAACTGGGCTACTAACCGCAAAGCTTTGGCTGATTGCGCAGTGGGGTTCGGAAAAGATGCCATTGGAGGAAAATATGGCGCAATTTATGTAGTAACAGACGCTTCCGATGACCCCGTAGACCCTAAACCGGGGACTTTGAGGTACGGTGCCATCCAATCCAAGCCGCTCTGGATTATTTTCGCTAGGGACATGGTGATTACGCTTAAGAATGAGCTTATGGTGAATAGTTTTAAGACTATAGATGGAAGAGGAGCCAAGGTTGAGATTGCAAACGGTCCAGCGATAACAATACAATATGTTAGCCATGTTATTGTACATGGGATTAGCATTCATGATTTGAAGCCAGGGAAAAGTGGACTTGTCCGGAGTAGTCCGACGCACGTCGGCCGTCGCGGTGGCTGCGACGGTGATGCCATTGCTATCTTTGGATCTTCCCATGTTTGGATTGATCATTGCTATTTTGCTCGTGGTCCTGACGGCTTAATCGATATCATTCATGCTTCAACTGCTATTACCGTTTCTAACAACTACTTCGAGCAACACGATAAGGTATGAAGATTTTTAAGGGTTAATATTTTCGATCAGGATTTTATGCTGATATCAGTTTTTATTTGAGCAAATATATTTTTAAATGAATTCAGATGTTTTGAATATTGATATTTGATAAATGAAAATATAATAAACAAATAAAATTTTATAGGTGATGTTGCTTGGACACAACGATCAATTCTATGCTGACAAAATTATGAAAGTTACAGTAGCGTTCAACCGTTTCGGCAAGGGACTTGTAGAGAGAATGCCAAGGTAATCAGTGAGATGAATCACTGTTAAATTTCTGAAAATTAGAGTAACGAAAGAAAAGAAGTCTTATACGCATAGAGTATAATGCATGCGGCAGGGTTAGAATAGGCTACGCTCATGTTGCCAACAACAGATACGACGAGTGGCAGATGTATGCAATTGGTGGCAGCGCAGATCCAACCATTTTAAGTGAAGGAAATTACTTCTTAGCTCCACTAGAAGCTGCTTCCAAACAGGTAAAAATAAAATCGCAATACTAATTTACACCAAATTCGTATTTTAAAATTAATACAAGTGTTCACAGGAGAGAACAAAAAATGTGTACTACTGATGATTTTGTTTCTTCGTACAACAGGTTACAAAGAGAGAGAGTTATGGGGGCTGGAAAAATTGGAAGTGGAGAACTTCTAAGGATGTATTTTTGAATGGTGCTTATTTTATTCCATCCGGGTATGGAAGTTGTGCACCAAATTACTCACGAACTCAGTCTTTTGTTGTTGCACCAGGAGCAATGGTTCCTGTCTTAACAGCAAACGCAGGCCCTCTGCGTTGTGTTGTTGGTAAAGCTTGTTGATAAACATTTCGATCCCCATGACTTGTTTTGAATTACTCTTTTCTTGTAATTTTCTCTTCTTTTGTTTTTGTTTTTGTTTTCGGGAGAGTGCTAGATTACAGTTCCTTTGAAGCTTACATGTACATCGTAGCACTTGAAGAGTTATTAATGTATGGAACTCGTATGATTTTACATATTTGATTAAATTTTGAGAAAATCTTGTATGTAAGCAGATGCATTATAGCATATATATATAACTACTGTTTTAATTTTGTAAATGGAAAATTGTTATGCTGTCTCTTCCCTATTGTATATTGTGAGCTAGACACGTTTTAAGTCATGAAGTCTAAAAAATAATTATAAAAATTTAAAATTTTGTATACATTCAACTTGAATAATATCTGCACTAAGTTGAAGAGTTACAATCTATGTACCATTTAAAAAGATATGAAATGAACAAGTGAACAAAGATGTCTAGAACTAGAAGAAAATTAAGATATATAACGAGGAAGCTAAAAGGAAATTTGTCAAAATTTGAGACCCAACACTGTGAATATGAATCATGTTGAGTTCTCTTAGCATTTGTGTACAACCAAAGAAATATATATATAAGCCATCTAGGAGTCTTGTTGAAGTGCAAAAAGCAATTAAAAACAATAAAAAAAAAAAGGAAAAGAAGACTAAAGAAAGTCTTTGGTTCACTTGAATTTGGTTGAATATATATTGTTTTCAGAAAAGCCTATTCTCATTGCTCTGAACCCCACATGTTACTGGTGCTGTAGCTCTCACTTTTCTCAAATACAAAACAGCAGCTCCAATTCCTATAATCCCAGCTGCTGAAACTCCAGTCACTGTCCCTGAAATCAAATAATTAAAATGTATATTTAAAAAAAAAAAACCTTAATCTTTCAATTCGTTAGTACCAGAAATTCATAATATATATATATATAAATAAATACACACTCACCTGCAATCACTCCAGCCTTACTATGCCTAGAAATTTCATGATCTGCAAAATCAAGCCAAATTATTAATCAGATTCGTGGATAATCGATCTCTAAACTTTCTGCAACAATATATACGGAAACTTGAGGACCAAAATGTCAACTTTTAAAAGTTAAAGAGGCCAAACTCTAAAAACGGTTGTATAAATCAAGCGTTAAAACCTTAACATTTTAAAGTTGGGGACCCATAAAAAAAATAAAGAAAAATGCAACCTTTGCAAAAGGTAGTGGAGTTTCCCTTCGGACAGAGACACAAGAAATTCTGAGTTTCTGTATTGAATCCGCAAGTTCCGCCACCTTTTGTCATATCCTGACACTGAAGACAACTTGTAGTAACCGGAATATCGAAATCAACCCTAATTCCGTACTCCGCAACCTGATCATACGGCGGAACAGTTCCGACATTTTTCCAGTAAATGCTGGTGTAAGAAGCGCAGTATTTCAGCATTAGCCGTAAAGATTCGGTGGCTTTCGGGTAGTAACCGCAGCAGGAACTCGTATGCAACGCAGAGGGACATTCCGGCAAGTGTCTGCAAAGATAACTAGAACTATCACAGGAAGAATCACAGCGTTCGGGAAACCGCTCGCAGAAGATAGGTTTCGGCTCGATGATTACATTTTCCTCGCTGCAGTTGAAGAAGAGATAATCGTTTTGAGAAGAGAGAGAGAATGGTGTACTTGTGTCGAGGCTGAAAGGTCTGGTTGCACGGAAGTTATCTCCATCTTGGCAATTCCACATGAATGGATCGTTGAGGAGAATGTGAGGATCGGAGTAACTTATGCCGCGGACAGGATATCTACCAGAAGGTGTCCGGAGCTCGAGCTTGCCGTAGTCGGAGCAGATAAGCATGTGCCTGTAGTAGGGGCTGCCGCAGCCGTCATCAATGCCGAATGGATAGTTGATCGGAATGCCTCCACAGGAAGTTCTACAACCGCTTGCTTGTGCTGGTTTTGAGAGGAGGAGAAGTGGGAAGAGAACTAGAAATGTTTTCAGGAAACAAAAACAATGAAAGCAAGAAGAAGATGGAGAAGATTTGTTTTCTGAAATGGGGTTGTTGCAAAAGAGAGAACCCATTGGAGAAATGAGATGGAAGTTGGTGTTAAGTTTTGGGTTTGTATGGCGTAAGAAGAAAATTGAAGCAATAAGTTGAGTAAAGCGTTGTTGAAGAATCTTTGAAGTGTTGGTTCTATAAGCTTTTTCTTTTTCTTTAGCATTCTTTTGGGAATTAATTTGCTTTTGTGTTTTGCTTTGGTGCTTTTGCAGTTTGCTTTTTGAGTTTAGAAGATTGTGGGGATTGAGCATATTAATTAAATTAAGGTAAGTAATTAATGATGGATTAGCATGTATGATTTCCAAAATATCTTAAATCTTTGATGATGGAACGAGTAGAATTATAATATTGAATCTATTTCAGAAAGAGTGTTAGCGAAATTTGGTTTATACCTATAATTAATATTCTACAGTTTTTACTATTAAGTTTAAAATATGGGACTTATATTAATAGCGATTATTAAATATATATATAGAGTGTTTGAATCTGTACCTTTAATTCTAAATTTTTAGATCAAATGAAAATTGAACGTAGTATTAAAATAGATTTAACCTTCTAGTCTAGTATTTGTTGCACAGAAGTTTTTCATCTCAATTATTCGCACTAGAAGTGTTTGTACAGTAAAATGTTAACGATGGGTTTGAGCCCAAATCTAAATCCATTTTATTGGACTTTGGACCTCCATGAAAACCCATTTGATTACGAGCAGAATTGGGTTGATTATGACCCGGCCCAAATATATCCTTATTGGCAGTTTGGTTTTGGACTTGAAGTTTGTTAAATCTGACACGATGACTTGGATATTGAAGAAGAAGCAGCAGCTTAATATATGGAAAGAAATAACGAGATTCAACGTATGGCGATTTAACAAATTTGGAGTTTTAGTCACATCGAATGTGATCAACAAAAATTAATCATATGGGGGCCATTTCAAGCATAAACTTTGTTCTTCATGCTTTCTTTATAATAGAGTCCCAACGTCAAGCTTTGACCAAATGTATAAAAAATTAAATTTTTTAATTATAAAAAATATAAGTTAGCAAATACGTTAACTGTCAAACAAAAATTGAGTATTTATCAAGTAAATTAGCTGCTAAACTTTTAATTAAGTAGAAATACATCAATTATTATCATGATAGAAATTACAATGAGGTTTGGAACCAATCTATCCCTCGATCTTTAAAAAAAAAAAAAAAAGGAAAATTTCAAAAAATAAGTATATTTTAATTCTTTAATCTCTCCAAATTTTAATTGCTTACATTTTGAACCCTCAAAAAGATGACTTTTAACGCGGTCCCAGAAAATTAATACCTGTCAAGATATTTTGGATTACAGGGGTCACGAAGTCAAAACATTGAGAAGAAAATTCAATTTTGCAGAGAGTTATCAGGTATGGTATGGGTGAAGCCAGTTGTAAATGCTGGATTGGAAGGAAATTGAGGTTAATTAATTAATTAATTAATTAATTAATAGTCAATGGATGGAAACGATCGAGTTTCCATTTGTCAATTTTGCCTTGAAAGTTCTCTGCGTTTGCTAAAACTTTCAACCAATCACGGTCCTGACTTTCATTATACTATCTGCCTTTCTCATTATTTGATAAATTAGAGTTTTTTATTATTAAAAGAATGAATTTTAAGATACTTGAGTTATACAAGCATTGAATCGAGCCGTAAATAAAAAAAATAATCAAATAAAAATATTACAATGATGTAATAAATTTCTATATGTAAATATATATCAAGCCGTGCCGACAGAAAACAAAACCCATAGTTGTATAATATTAATAGTATGTTAAGATAGATAAATAAATAAATAAATAAATAAGTGGGATAATAACAAACAGGTCCTTTCATGTTACATAATTTTTAGCTAAAAGTGTAGTTTTTTTTTTTTTTTGCATCAAATAAGCCAGTGAAATATATATGAAACACACACACCTAGATATATGTGAACAGGTGGGCAGTGGTTTACAGAAGCCATTGATAACTTGGTCTGCAAAGAGACAACGGAGAAAGGTGTGTATGTATTACTTTCGTCGATGTGGGGGAAATACTTTGACACCTTTTCACTAGAATTCAAAATAAATAAAAATTGTTAATGCAATTAAAAGCAAAGCTTTAATTTAGTCTAGAAAAGTGTAGATTAACATCAATCTGTAATCTAGAAAGGACAGTTGAAGAACATTAAAGGATAAAGTTTGAAAAGGGCAAACTAAAGTGGGCGGTCAACCCCACGAGGTTATACATTTCATATATACATATATATATACATATATATATATATGTATATAATTATTGTTTTAGGTAGACATTCATAAATTTTGAAATGTAAATGTTGAGCAATTCAACCTTAATTTTTAGAACAAACTACTATTTAATAATACTAAATTTAAAATTTTAAAAGTGTAAATGTTTTTACACTTAAAACTTTTTATGTGAATGACTAAGGCAATGTTTATTTTTTTAATCTAAAAATTGAATATAAATATTAAATTTTTAATTAAAAATTTTAAAAATCAATAATTTTAATTTAACAATAACATTTATGAGAAGAAATTTAATTGAATTATTTAGATTTTTTAGATTCAGTAAAAAGAAATTTAACATTTTAATAATAAAAAAAATTGTTTTAAAATTGATGAAATTACAATATATATATATATTTAATTTTCTAATGTAACAAAATTAAGTAACTTAAGTACTAGATAAAAGAAAAGAAAACCAGATCCTAACTTTGAAATTTGGATCTGAATTAGTAAATTTTGAACAAGTTTCTTCTTGGTTTTTAATTAAGTATTTAAGGCTAATAATTTAGATAGGATTGAAGATAATATAAAAAAAAATTTTCTTTGGTAACAATAAATTACTAAGTTTAAATGTCTGAATCTGTGGCTTGATTCTATCCAACCTGACTTAATTAGCAATATTATGATAAATTTTAAACTAAATATCATTTTCAATTACTATTTTTTAGTCAGATTAAGATAACGAAAATGACTCTTTTATCTTTGAGCACATTATATAATATATATATATATATATATTTACATATGCATCCTAACTATTAGTCTTCACTAAAACCAGTCCTTTTCTACTCTTCGGAGGGTATAGTAATATGTCTAATCAATCAAATCAATAAATTAAAACCCTAGTAATAAAATTTTAATAATCTTGTGTCTGTGTGTGTGTGTGTGTATATATATATATATATATATAATTCATCTCACAGTCACCTAATTTTAGTTTAATAATTAATTAATTAATTAATTAGCAAGACCAAAAAATTCCAAGTAGTTAAACCCTAAACGTCATCGAATCATCAAAACAAAGATGAAGCATCAAAAGCAGGTAAGGTTTGAAGACAATATATTGTAATGGGATTCCAGTACGTATATTTTGATATATACACACATAAATACAAGCAGAAAAGGACTAAATTCAGGATCAAGTTTCCCTACATATATATTGACAACAAATTATGGGCTGCTTGCTTTCTGTTGTTTTCTGTTTTCTCACAACATATATATATATATATATATATATATATAAAAAAATTAAGAAAACAAAAAAATTGGGAAGTTTTGTCCAACAAGCATGCATGTATATATGGAAAATAGCTTGACAAAATTAAAAGTAAGCAAAAGACAGAGGAAGGGGTGGTGTTGGAAACTGGGAAAAAAGCGGAGATGATTGATTAAATGTGAAAAGTATCTGTAAATTGCTTAGGGGAAGAAGCAACTGAGTTAGCCAGGCAGCAAAACATATATATGTTTAATTGTTGTTGTCTTGACTTGAGGCATCAAACCGTTTACTTAAAATCGGATGTATGGTATGGTTGGTTGGCTTAGCTTAGCTGTCTAAAAATAAATTACCTAACCACACACCAAATTTCTACGTCATGAAAGACAGCCACGTGGGTTTCCGTCAAACATGAATCTCAGTCAACTCATCTGTTGATTTTCTTTTTCTGTTTGCTTTGAAAACCCCCCCCCCCCCCCCCCCCCCCCCTTTTTTTTTTTTTAAATTTTTTATATAAATATATTCAAATATTAATACCATCGATCCAGGTCTCTCTTGGCTGCTTCCTTCCCATCCCATGCACTACATATCCTCCTGTTATGCAATCAATACATACCATAATAATAATAATAATACAGCCAGATTTAATTTCTTTCCTCGCAATAGCTTACGTCTAGCTACTGTTTATTTATCATATATAATATGAATTAAATGAATGTTATGGCCGGTGATATCATTAGAATAATAAATCTGTTTGGCAACACATCACGAAATTGATTTTGGCAAATACTTATATATATATATATATATAGTAGTACGCTGCGACTGCAGTATGAAATTAAATTTATATATTGCCGTTGCCGTAGAACAAACGCAAGCAATCATATTTCTTGGGATTCATTCGAAATTAATTAAAACTTTGTTGATCTAGCTAACGCGTCAAAATTATCCATCTTGTAAATGAAGAATTAATGTCCTTCATCATCGATCGGTTACAAAATTAATAACGAAACTCGGCATTTAGTAATTGAAAAAAGATTTCGGGATCAGGATTAACAATTAATGCGATGGAGATGAGAAAAAGAAAATTCAATTTCAATGACATTTAATTTTACAACTGATATTTTATATATATAATATAACAAGTGATATTCAATTGAACTGATATAAATAAATATAATAGCTGCAATAGAAGACCAAGAAAGTCGTGGTTTTGGACAGAGAAAACATGGGCTGTCGTTGATCTTTGAATTATTAATATTGACGACGATGATCAAGTACTACATATATATTTGTTACCTGCGTCCGTTGACTGCAACATTTTACAATTTTTTTTGCTTTCATATTTCTTGGACTTGGAAGCAATATTATTTTGACTGGGATTGCAAACCTTACATCATTCTATAAAGGGCAGAAAACCAAGCATATATACATTATTATTATCGTAAGTATTATTTTCCTGTGGTATCTTATACTAACATGTTATTTATTAATTAAGTAATTACTTTGCTTTAGTTTCCACACTATTGTTAATTTGTTTATACACCTACGCTTCCGTTTCCGTTCTTCTATTAACTTATCTATTTATATAAATTTTGTTGAAAATAATCTACAAAAATATTTGTAAATTATATATGAAGTATCTTTTAATAAAATACAGAAAAGTAATTAATAATTGAATATTATGTCAAACTCGTGGAAAGCAATGAGAATTTTCGCCTGCTTTTCATTCTTTTTTCCATTTTTTTTTTGTTTAATTTCTCTCGTTTCACATAAAATTTGTCTAAAGTTATTTATTACGACTATAACAAGGTTATGAACTACATTTAAAAATATGGAAAAGTTTAGTATTATGTCAAACTCAAAGAAGGCACCGAGAAGTTTCTCTCCTTACTTTCTTCTATCAATAGTTTCCATGGTGTGTTAAATATTTTTTTTATATTTTTAATAGAAGTTTTTAAAAAATCTTTAAAAATTTGTAATAAAAATAGAATCTTAAAAAGAGAAAAGTAATAGACCAAATTTGAGAGACAGAAAGCTGCGAATAGAAATATACCATGCAAGGAAATTAAAATTCACTCAAAATCTTCAAAAACAAAAGTAATCATTTGAATTATTTTACTCTTTTCTAGATGCATTCGTGTGCCCGTCGACCTCTATATTAGAAATTTAATTATTTATATTAAAAGCCAAACATTGTTGTTGTCCATATATATACATATAATATTATATTGCGAATAAGCAATAGTCGGTGGTTTTAGTAATTTTATTGATGCACGACTGGAGATAATATTCACGGAATTGGTGGCATTTCTTTGAATTTGTTCATACAAAGGAACAATCTGCATGCACGCCAACCAAAAATTTAGGCTTTACATAAATTTCTTTTCCACAACCAGCCAGCAAGTTTTGACAATAAGAATACAACCTACTACTGTTAATTAACTAGGAGTTATTCTCTCTTAGGCACAATCATATTTATTTATTAATTAATATTCAATTCACACCTCTTTTGTAACAGTTAAACCACCAAAAATATTGTTCGTTTTGGGCACACAGTATGTCACAATTTTATTTTCAGACTTTTCAACTTAAAATACATTTACTGGAGGATGTAACATGTCGATTTATATACCCAGCATCTCTCCCGTGCTAATATTGTCCTCTTTGAGTACATAATCCGTCACGGTTTTATTTTTAAACTTTTCAAATCAAAACGCATTCATTAAAGGATGAAACATGTCAATCTATATACACAGCATCTCTCGCGTCTGTACTTTACCAATGTGTAATTTACCTAGGGTGTTACATACACCCCCCTTAGTAATTTACCTAAGGTGTTACATACACCCCCCTTAGTTTGCTAAGGTTTGCTCTACCATTGCTCAAGAAGACACGCACATTTACATTTATTTATTATTTAATATTCAATTTACATCTCTTTTGAAAGAGATTAATCTATCAGAAATATTATCCGCTTTGAACTTATAGCCCGTCACGTTTTTAGGCATGTCAATTTATATACTCAGCATTTCTCTCGTGCTTTACCAATGTGAGATTTACTTAAAATGTCACATACACTTCCTTAAGGACTCAGCTGGGATTTGTCTAAGGTGTCATATACATCTCCTTAGGGACTTAGCGAGGACTCTGAGGTTTGCCTCACCATCACTCAAGAGGACACGCGGAGTGATTTTATTTCAACTATAACAACTCAGCCCACCAGAGATATTGTCCGCTTTAAGCAAACAGCCCATCACGGTTTTATTTTCGAGTTTTTCAACTTAAAACCCGTCTATTGGGAGTTGGAGTATGTCAATCTATATATGAAGCATCTTTCCCGTGCTTTACCGATTGCCGATGTGGGATTGCTTAGGGTCTCACATCTTTTCCGACTCTCTACATAAAATATTTAATGAAATAAAAACTATTTTCTCTTACAAATGTCTATATTTTATCAAATTTTCATCAAATAAATTATAACTTTCTATATATATATCTTTATAAATAAAGAGACGGTTTAAAAACAAAAATTTCCTTAACTCTTCTTCATATACATTAAAGTTGATAAATTTTTTATTTTATTTTTTGCCTTGATTTAAATTTTAACAAAATATAAATATGTTTGGATTTGAGAATTTTCAATGGAAACAAATTAAATTCAAAAAAAGATTACTTGAAATCTTGAAACCCTAGCTAGGATATGGAGTAGACCACGTTATAAACATGTTGTTTTTAATGGTTAATGAATTACAAAACACAACTTTAATTTCTTACAAAGTGCTTTTGAATAGTGGAATCTTGTAGGAGAATATATTACAACATTGGGCGCCGTATGTTTGAACAAGATTACTTCCTTTTGATTTTGTTTTTTCTTAATAAGACAATAATAATTTATGCAATTCCCATGCAATTATATATATTCATACGTTAACATTTTCCTAGTCTTCCCCATGAGTTTGGCTTTTGAAGAAAGAAAAGAAAGAAAATTAGGATAATACAATTGCATTGCCGTACGGTATCATACAAATTTGAAAGTTTGGGGAGTTTTGATTGATCAAATCAAATTGTCAAATTTAGGCCGACGTAATTTCCCATTCTAGGGTTTTGCTTTTTTTTTTTTTATATATTTTATTATTATTATTAGTCAAAGGAAATTAAAGGAGGATAGGTATAAAGCTTTTTTTCCATCTTGGGATGCACATTAAATGTCATTGGCTACCTTTTGTCTTCAATATGAGAAATTTTTTCTAAAGCTAAGATTAAATGTTATTAAATAAGGTAAAGCGATATCTTGTCACTTTGATGTAGAAATACACCCATAAATATCAATTAATTAAATCAAATCAATATATATATATATATATATATGGGACTAAAAATTATAAACGTCTATTATTTTTATTAAAAGAAATTAATCACCCTTAATTATATAATTGGGTGGTATCTCATTTTTTGGGTGGACAATGTTGAATCTGTCGTTATTAGAATTTGCTCAATATATATATATATATATATATATACAAAAATGTAGATCTAGCATTTATAATTTTTAATGGTTTTGTTAGGATAAATCAAATAGAACTTAGTGTTAAACCACTTAACTCAGTTACTTGACTTGTTCTAGTCATAAATCAAATTAAGAAAATGATGCTACAAGCAATCCATAAGATAAAAATAATACATTCTAGATGAAATATATACATAGAGATTATTTTTTTAAATGAAAAAAATATTAATAAGAATAAAAACACTAGTGACTGTCTACCTATTCTCCAGGTAAGGCTTACACCAGTCGCAACAACCCAAACAAAAGAAAGAAATAAGAACAAGCAAGGCAATGAAATGAAGAGTCTAAAAAGTCAAAGCAAGTGACTCGGTCCCACGGGTAAACAGTCAACAAGGTTCCCGGGCGGAGGCCAAGATCCAAAACGTGGTCATTTCTCAATTCTCATGAATTGTCTATGCTTTGCTCCCTTGCTTTACGTGGGGCCAATTTATGACTCGGTTACTGTCACAGCCGGTGACCAGTCAGCAGAAAGAGCCGGGCCGTCAAATTCGTTGACTTGGCTTGGCTGGAAATTGTGCTTATTCCTTTGAAGAAAGATTTTAATTTTAATTTCAATTTATTTCCTCACGTGGAACGCGCCGCACCATTCGGGGCGGTGGGACTCATTTCTTTCTTTCTTTCTTTCTTTCTTTCTTTTCCTTTTGATTTACGAACTGGTCAACATTTTTCTTGACGAAATGTAGACGAAACCACACTGTCAACACTTCAACTCGGGTTTTCTAATTCCTGCCCCGAAACGATCCATCGCATCTCTAACCTGACTTCAATACACACGGGTATTACCCATATACCCGACTCCTCTTTCTCCCAAAGTCGAAAGGTGGGACCCGTGCCAGCTGTCAAACTGACGCACCATCTGACGCAACACGATCAAATCCCTTCAATTTCTCAAAAATCCAATCTATTTTTTTTTATATTATTTTTATTCAATTTTCGGTCTACGTTCCAAACCCTTTTTATAGGCGAACCAGTTGCAGCGGTAAAAGACTTCACAGACTTCATACACATAACCCCTCTTAATTTTCTCTCTCTTTTTTATCTTCTTTACATTTCACTCTATCTTCCGTCTCAAATTTATTCTCTTTAGCTTCGTTTCTTCGTTTATTTATGGACAAAGGATGGGGTTTAACTCTTGATTCTGATCCTTTAACTAATAATTTCTTCCGTAGCCAGCCGCCGGCTTCTTCTTCTTCTGTTAATTCTTTCGCAAGGTTTAGAACTACAAATCGTGTAGCTGACTCCGTCAGAATGTTTCCCTTTCCGGCAAGTCTAGGTGGTGGTCGGGAAGTCAGGGACCTTCCTTCACCTTCTGATGAAAATCGGGTGGCTGTCGATGAAGTTGACTTCTTTTCCGAAAAGAAAAACAAGGTTGATGATGATAATCAGAGAATTATAACCAGTACTGTTAATGTTAAGAGGGAGAATTCTCACGAAGATGTCCGCCAAAGAACTAGTTTGGATGTAAATGTAAGAAAACATTTGCTTTGTTTACAACTGAATTATTACACTGCTTTATATTTTGTTTTATTGTTAAACTTTATATATATATATATATATATATATAATTACAGACTGGTTTACATCTTCTGACTGCCAACACTGGAAGCGATCAATCAACGGTGGATGATGGGGTTTCGTCGGATATGGAAGATAAACGAGCTAAGAGCGAGGTAATAATTAAGAAGATAAAGAATTAATTCTCCGCGAAAAAAAATAATAAATTTATGGAGAATTTGATTCCTGACTGAAGTATTTTTGCAAATTTTCTCAGCTAGTGCAATTGCAAGCGGAGTTGCAACACATGAATGCAGAAAACCAGAGGTTAAGAGACATGCTAAGCCAAGTAACTAATAATTACAGTGCTCTACAGATGCATCTTGTTGCATTAATGCAACAGCAGCAACAAAATCACAGAGCTGAAAGCACTCAAGAACAAGATCAGGTTGTTAATTGCTCATTAAATTTCTCGTAAATATATTGAAGTGAATTAATGTTTGTTCGCATGGTTAATTTTATTGATTTTTTTACAGGTTGTTGAAGGAAAAGCTGAAGACAAGAAACATGAAGTAATGGTGCCTAGACAGTTTCTCGATCTGGGCCCGTCTGCTACGGCGGAGATTGATGAAGCTTCGAATTCTTCCTCAGAGGAAAGGACTTTGTCAGGAACCCCGCCGAACAATAATATTGAAGTTGCATCCAAAGAATATGTTAAGAGCAATGGAAAAAGTGAGATGGTCTCGTTCGATCAGGCTGAAAATTCGAACGGAAAAAGAATCGGAAGGGAAGAGAGTCCGGAATCTGAATCACGCGGTTGGGGTGCTAACAAAGTGCAGAAGTTGAACAGTTCTTCTAAAGCAATGGATCAATCCAATGAAGCCACCATGAGAAAAGCTCGCGTCTCAGTCCGTGCTCGATCAGAAGCTCCCATGGTGGGTTTATAGTTAAATCATTATACAAAAATTCGATTGAAATGGTTTTTTCAAATAGTTCTGAAATTGATTGGTTTTGTTTGTTACAGATTACTGATGGGTGTCAATGGAGAAAATATGGACAAAAAATGGCCAAAGGAAATCCATGTCCTCGAGCTTATTATCGTTGCACCATGGCAGTTGGTTGCCCAGTTCGCAAACAAGTAAGTTCATTTCTTCAATTTTGGTAGCATGTTACATAATTTACTGTAAATGAATAACTTCCATCGACCTGAAACTAATCTGAAATCCTGGAATGTTCCAGGTTCAACGCTGTGCAGAAGACAGGACGATTCTGATAACAACCTACGAAGGAAATCACAATCATCCTCTACCTCCAGCTGCAATGGCAATGGCATCAACGACAACAGCAGCAGCAAATATGCTGCTTTCAGGATCAATGTCCAGCGCAGACGGGATAATGAATCCGAATTTGCTTGCAAGAGCAATTCTTCCATGTTCATCAAGTATGGCAACAATTTCAGCTTCTGCTCCATTTCCAACAGTAACATTAGACCTTACGCATTCGCCAAACCCTTTACAATACCAACGCCAACCAGCACAATTCCAAGTCCAATTTCCAGGGCAACCTCAGAACTTCCCAACAGTAACAACACCACCGCAATTGCCGCAAGTTTTCGGACAAGCTCTTTACAACCAGTCAAAATTCTCCGGTCTGCAACTATCTCAAGAGATTGGAACTAACTCTCAGTTGCCCGGTGCCCACCAAACTCTCCCTCCAACACTGCACCAACCGCAGCAGCAATCCTCGTCGCTAGCTGACACTGTCAGTGCCGCCACAGCTGCCATCACCGCTGATCCCAACTTCACTGCAGCTCTCGCCGCCGCCATCACCTCCATCATCGGCGGCTCACAACATCCATACAACAACAAGAACAACAACAGCAATAACAACAGCAATTCGAACACCGCCACCACAAGCAACGGCAATAAACTTGGCAGCTTCTCGGCAAATTAGAGACCAGCCTTTGTTTTTTCAATCAATATTTTCCTGTTAGTTTCTTCTTTTTTTTTTTCCTTTTTTGGGGGATGCAAATGAAATTACATGTTCATACATTTTTTTTTTTGGTCGTGGGGAGGATTAGATCACAAAAAATTTCATTCTTTCATATTGTTTCATTATGAATAATTTTTCTTTCAATTTTTTCTTTTTCAGTAAATACAGAGAAAAAAAATGAGATTACTAATTAGTTTATCGGTTCAATGATTAATATCCAGAAATATCTTACATTATCTTCATACGTTTGTTTCTTACATTGTGGTTTGTATCAATCTTCAAAGCTTGGGTAGAAGACAACTATTTGTAAGAAAAGAGAATTAATAATGTTTTGTTTTGAAAGTATTCGATGATTTCAGAGAGGTCAAGAAATACGGCCATTACTATTTGACACGTAATTTGCTAAGAACCTGAAAATATTAGACTTTACTGACGCTTCCAGGCAACTACGTGCGTATGAAATGGGAAATCTAAATGGTGGAATAATAACCTTTGAGCCCCTAGATGTAGACTAAATCACAGATCTAATATAGTTTGTAATTTACTTTCACTCAGATGTCTTAAGTAAAATTAATGATGTTAATGTTACTGAAATTAGCTTCTAAAAATATTTGATTTTTCAAATTATTTAGGTGTGCGTAACAAAATCATCAAGATTTTTAATAAATTATAAAATTTAACATTTTGAGTAGCATATTTTTTAGATTGAGAGTGATTTTATTTATGATGAAACCAAGTTAAGATTTATAATGTTTAATCTTTATAAATCTCATAAAAATTTTGAAATTTTTAGATAAAATTATCAATTTAATTTTTTAAATTTAACTTTTCTTATCTTAACCTTGTTGAATTTAAATCCTTACATTTTAGTCCCCTTAAAATATTAATTTTAACTCCACCATAGTTAACTATATATATGGCATATGAGAAATTAAAGATTTTACCATTTTTTTGAAAGTTACGATCTTTGACATCGTTGTATAATAATTCATGGATATCTCTTTTATGTGGTAAAATTTTACTTTTTAGTAATCATGCTTAATTTATTTCTTGTTTTACAATCTCGTTGTAGCTATGCATTTGGTCTTGTAATATTATCTCTAATTCTTTAGCTTTTAAAGGTAAGATTGCATTATCATTATGTTCTCCGTATCACATATTCTTTTAAATGGTAGGAATTGATACCAAGAACAAAACTTATTTACTATAAATATATTAAAATATAGGGACTTGTATATAATGAACCCAATCAATAATGTGGGAATTTAATTAACTAAAAGGTTAGGTGTTGGGAGGTCAAATTAAGTTCAAATTGAATTCAATAAAGAAAAAGGGGTGGGGAAGTAGTTTCGTATTGTGAAGTTTAATTATTTATTTAATTGGACAAGTCAGTCAGATACTTTTATTGACTTTCCGTGCACTTTGATTGACATCACGTCAATTCATGCCCGCCCAGCCTGCCAAGCCAATCAATTATACGACATCGTAGCAAACTTCTCTTTTTTCTTTTTTTCTTTTTTTTTTAAATAAGTTTTAAAAAACCGAACGTGGGAACTCCGTGGGTCGCACCGTACTTAATCCACCGTACAATAAATATGAATTAGGGAAACGGGTGGCTTCGCTAGCTAATCTCAGTAATGATGGGATAATGGATTGGGCCTTGCGGGGGGCACATGCAAGCACATGTTGCCTCGTGATTTTCAATCGTTTTCTTTGAAATTTCTTTTCTAATTTACTGTACTTCACGACTTTAGGCGGTGTACGTGTTTATGTGGGACGAATCTTATTATTAATGGTTGATAAATGGAATTAAATAGGGGAGCAAAATGGGTTGAATTTGATTACAGAAACCCAAACAAAAAAAATGTTTATATATCAACTTTAATGTGTTATCATTTTGAGAAAATCTTAATATTTAGTTTTAAGAGTTGAGAATTTGTGATATATATATATATAAGATGAGATGAGAGCCAAAATGGCAAATTTGAGAATATTTTATAGATTAAGGGTAAAAAAATTCCTTTTAAAACCTAGCTAGATCAATAATCATGATCAAATAAAATCTATTTCACAATTATAAATTATAAACATGGGGAATTAAGGGGGCATTATTATTAATAGACGAAGAATAGAGTAGTTAGCAGTAGCAGCCAATTCAAAATCAAATAAAGGAGTTTGTTCCAAATTAGTCACATGAAAGTGGAGGATACGTTTGTTTAAAAAGTAAGTAATTGTATTGATACTAATTATTAAACTTACCATCACATGTTGCATGCATGCATTTCATTCACATCCATAATTGGGTGTGGAAGAAAACAAAGCAGCCATTAATCCAACTGGCAATTCACTGTAGAATATATGAAAACTGGGGGAATTTTATTTTTGCTTTGCTTTTATCATTATTATCAATTCTTTTTTTATTGAAGGAGTAGGACACTCTCATTATTCATGTTTTGGCCTTTGGGGGTTTGGTGATCGATCATGTTCGGTGAGTTGTAGACCAAACTTTTGAATTTCTTTCTCATGCTGGGCTAACCTAGTATGGCCCATAATTCAGTCATTTAACATTTTAAGGCCCATATTCCAATATCCTATCTATCAACCATCTTAACTCTCCCTCTTTCCAAATTAACCCCCTCTCCCTCCCTCCAGTTTATATTATATTTTTATTTTTAGAAAAATAAAAATATATGCTTTTGATTAAACATCACGCAACTTTCTAATAATCTCGTTCTCATGCGTCAGCACAACCATTATTGAAGTTGATTTTTACATACCATCAGTCTAAATATAATTGACTTCTATGCATTTTTTGTGTGATCATATTAAAAGAATATTTCTAAATTAAATTGTCCAAAAAAAAAAAAAAACATTGTATCATGGTAAGTGAAGAGAGTTGTTATGAGAACAGTTATTGTTGAAAAATGTTTTATAAAAGCATGCACTTAAGAAATCTAGCAACTCACAAATAAATATTATACTTGAAAATTAATTAATTAAGTAATGACCTTCAAGCCATATATATATATATATATTTATATATTTATAGAGGAAAATGTCAATTAATTGGTTTTAATTATCAAGTTAATTAACAACCCAACCGATAGTCAACTGGTCTCACCTTCCATTCCCAGAGACAAAGGAATTTTCATATAAAATTATCGGACTAATTATAATTGTAATTATGTGATTTAATTAAGATTATAAATTAAAATTATTAAAAATTTATTTAAGATTGCTATGAACATATATATATATATATTTATCATTGTTAATATATATAAATACGTAATTATAGATTTTGTTTATGTTTAGAGTACTTAAATTAAGCTTGATTTAATATTATAAGAACGATAAATCTACTCTCATATTGTTTAAAATTTAATATTATAAAATCATTATTTGATTATATAAATGTATATCCAGCAGAGTTCGGAAACATATATGATAATATAAGCATAGTCGAAAACTTATATAATCTACAAAAATAAATAAGCAAGGAAGAAAGTGATCATCAATAAAACCCTTAGAAAATATACAAGTATCAATTTATTACAGAAACTTAATCACTCACTCAAACTCAGTAGTAGTAGTAGTAGTAGTAGGTGTTGCAGCAGCTAGCTAGCTAGCTAGCTAGCTATGAATCAACATCGATCAACAGGTGCGTATGTTTTGAATTTGATTCAGATGTTTCTGAGCAGCTGCATAATCACTACAACTACTTTTTGCAACAGGATTTTTGGCTGATTCAAGAGAATTAGGGAGCAACCCTACAAGAGCAGAAATTACACATCCCAAAACTGGAAGAGAAGAACACATCATTACAGCTGCTTTGAAACCCATATTCAACTTTGGAAATTTTTGTTAAATGGAAAATGAAGATAATGAATTAATGGAGTCTTTGGTCGTCTATAATTATAATTATATTGTAGAATTCGGTCATTCTTTTGCGTGGATGTCAAGCTCTTCCATTTTCCATATCTTCTGACTGTAGGGAAATTATAATATTAATAAGAATAATAATTGAGGAGAATTAATATATGATAAAAGGTAGTAAACACGTGGCTTGACCATTGACAATTTGACAAAGTTTACCGCGTGGGATTCTTTAAAGTTGATAGCGAAATAATACCTGTTGCCTTGCACTATAATGCCAAGTAATTTTTTTAAGTGTATTTTTTTAAAAAAAATTACACCTCACAACCTTGAGAGGGTAAAATGTAAATTTTTGTCTCAGTGGGCCAAGACAATTAAAAGGCCCATAAATCAATCTACCAAAATTTGAAGGCCCATTAAATTTGCAAAATATTCTTTGTTCATTCAGTAGCATAGCAATTTTCATTTCTTGCACTCAAGTCTTTATTCTTTAGTTGAGCTGTCTTTTGCATTCATTATTGGATTTGGATAAAAGTTACAATAACATTGCCCTTGCTTCTTGGCAACATCTTCCCTTCCTGCCTTCCCTACTTTTGTTGTCGAAAACAATTTTCTAGCTACAAGTTTTCTTCCAAAAGCCACCCCCCACGAAGATTGTGTTTAATGCCATAATGAAGTATAATGCGCGTTAAGCCAAGTTAAATAATTTTGGGAAAATTTCAGTTTAGTCTTTATCCAACTAATTTGACATTTTTTTTTTATCATAGACATCTCTAATATAATTGCATTTTTTATTTCACTTTATTTCGACTTCATTTTATTTCATTAGTCTCTCTATTAAAATCAAAAAAAAAAAAAAAAAATTATCCCTAATATATTTTAATGAAAAACATTTGGATTAAAATTTTGGCTTAAATCACTTCTATTTGATGTTTTAAGATGCTTAAAACAAAAAATTTTGATAAATGAAATTTAGAAAAATTTAATATTTAGTGGGTCTTATTAAATAGCTTTCCTATCCCTCTCTTGCAAGACAGAATTAACATAAATTTGATTTGACTTAACAGAAATATTTGTGATAAAGTGTCATAACATAAAATTTTATAAAAAATCAGAGACTAAAATGAAATTATCCAAGACATTCTTTAGATAAATAAAGAAAATTCTTGCTTTCAGTGACACGTCAGATAATAATAATGAGTATGTGTCGCGTGCTAAGCAAACCAAAATGCATGCTTTTCTAACACATAAGCATATTCAGTTATAACGCCAAAGTCTAAATCCTGCGCGTGTCGTTATCCTTCACAAATAAAACCGCCCCTAAAGCGCAACCCACTGCATTACCTTGCATCCCCCGCGTTCCCACCTCTTTTTCACTGTCCGTTCATACTTCAACGGTCGCGATCCAAATTAAAAATCCAAATATATTATCACGCGAAGCACCCAATCACAATTGCCGTCACGCTTTTGTTCCGCTATTTTTTGAAACGAGCAGATCGTGAATGCTAATTATCCGGTTAAAGGGCCATATCAACGGCTGAGATTTAAACAAAGCCAACACACCAGCTGCTCTTAGCTGGGCCCCGGTTGCTGACAGGTTTTCGCCTTTTTAGTCGGTTCTTTCTTCCTCTTTGAATTCATTTCTCGTCTCTCTTGTTTTACGAATCCGTCTTCAAGTTTGGGTGAGTAAATGTTTCGTTGAATTTTCAGTTTCAGAATTTTACAGCTTCTCTTTGGAATTAATGTTGTAGTTTTTATGAAATTTTGATTACTGTTTGGGTGAGTAATGTTGTAGTTGATTACTGTTTTATATTATATTATAATGATTTCACGGTGAGTAAGGTTGATTACGGCTCATTTCTATGCCTCCGGTCGATTTCGGCTAAGCTTCATTCCCTTCACGACCAGTCGCATTTCTAGTTTCATTTTTTCCCTTTTCTTTTGTTTTCTCTGCCATGAAAGGAGCTGGTCTTTAAAAAAAAAAAAATCAAAATTTTATCTTCTTTTTGGTTTATTTTTGCCTGTTTGTTGATTACCGAACTGCTGAGGAGTCAAAATTTTCAATTTAGAAGTAATTTACCTGACGGAAAATTATTTTTTTTCAGTTAATATGTTTTTTCTTTTACTTTCTGCTGAACATGAAAAAGGAATAAAAATTTTACTTCTGAATTGCTTTCCCTGAAGTTGAATTTTGAATGTGGGATTCATAGGTAAACATGGGAACTAAAATCAAAGCTGCAGTGTTGTCCTTGTTCCTTTCGATCCTATTGTTTTCTCTTGTTGCCTCTGCGTCCAGTGATGGACTGCTTAGGATAGGGCTGAAAAAGATGAAATTGGATCCAAACAACTGGCTTGCTGTCCAGCTGGAGTTGCAGCATGGAGACACTTTAAGACCTTCTGTTAAGAAGTACCGATTTCGTAATAATCTTGGAGACTCTGAGGACACTGATATTGTTGCATTAAAAAACTATATGGATGCTCAGTACTATGGTGAGATTGGCATTGGTACTCCTCCACAAAAGTTCACTGTAATCTTTGACACGGGCAGCTCTAATTTGTGGGTGCCTTCATCTATGTGCTATTTCTCGGTGAGGTTTTAAACTTGTGTCTATTATGAATGTATTCCACGTTGGTACTTATATAAGAACTGGAGTATATTGGGGCTTGGAGAATTTATGATTTTGCTTTGTGGCTAGGTTGCCTGTTACTTCCATGCCAAGTACAAGTCAAGTCAATCAAGTACTTACAAGAAGAACGGTAAGTTTTCTGCTTCCACACATTTGAGAGCTCCTTACATTTATTTTGAATTGTACACTAATCAACTTGAGAAGGAAGATGTTTCCCAATGATAAGCTATTATGCATAAAAGAAAACGGAAGAATTAACATTTATTAGTACTGTATATTATCCTACAAGTTAGATTGAGGTTTTTAAACTTGCATTGTGTGTGATGGGAATCTATTGGAAAATGATTAATCAGTTTAGAAACTGATATTTCTTGGAATTGTTTTGGATTCAGGTGAACCTGCTGCTATTCAATATGGTAGTGGGGCTATCTCTGGTTTCTTTAGTTATGACAGTGTCATAGTTGGTGATCTCATTGTGAAAGACCAGGTAAATCAAAGTTACTTGCCTTCTGCTTGCATAAGATCCTCTAGTCTGTTAGAGTATCATGCACTAAATTTTAGTCTTCTTTGCCTTAAATATTCAGGAATTTATTGAGGCAACCAGGGAGCCTAGTGTCACATTTATGGTGGCCAAGTTTGATGGTATATTAGGTCTTGGGTTTCAAGAGATTTCAGTTGGAACTGCTGTTCCAGTCTGGTATGCATGTGAATCCTCAATACCAATGGCCAGTTTACTAAATATTTTCTAAATATAATGGTAATCCCATGTTTCTGATTATGTCCTTGTGTGCCTTACAGGTACAACATGGTTCAACAAGGTCTTATTAAGGATCCAGTTTTTTCATTTTGGCTTAACCGCAATCAAGGAGATGAAGAAGGTGGTGAAATTGTGTTTGGTGGTGTTGATCCAAGTCATTACAAGGGCAAGCACACATATGTTCCTGTGACACAGAAAGGCTACTGGCAGGTTGGTCATTGAAAATTTAAATTTAATGGCTTGCTTGATTAACACCTTTATATGCGTCTCTTATGTTCTCATTTTGTTTTACAATATTTTGTGTTTTATAGTTTGACATGGGTGATGTTCTTATTGGTGGAAAACCCACTGGTATGTTTCTGCTTAATCCTATAGTCTGTAACAAGAAAATTGAAATGAAATAATTGAAGTTCTTACAATTTTTTTCCTTAATGGAAAAGACAGGGAACAGAAACATAGTTTTGTCCCTATTGTTACGTTGTTCTGACTTCCAGAAAACTGTTATACAGGATCTTGTGCTGGAGGTTGTGCAGCAATTGCAGATTCTGGGACATCTTTGGTGGCAGGTCCAACGGTATGAAATGCTTAATACCATTCATTAATCCCTTGCTGGATATGGTTTGCTAAATTTCTCGTTAGTTTCATCATGGATTTTGATTATGGCTATAGTCATTATACTATTTCAGTTAAATAAAGTTGTTGCATGAAAGTATGAGATTTATCGAAATTCTGGGAGGGATAGAAAAAGAAAGGACAATGAGGGAAAATAATATCTTGATTTTACAGGCACAATTCACTAATATTCTTCTTGGTATAATGATTTTAATAAATAGCCATGCTGATGTTAGCCTTGCATGTCTTCTCCAGTAAATCGTTTTATATCCTCAATCAATAAATAGGTACTAAGTTTGTTTACTTCTTTGAACTGAAAGCATGATAGCCTTAC
Source organism: Azadirachta indica (assembly GCA_022749755.1). Classification (NCBI taxonomy): domain Eukaryota; kingdom Viridiplantae; phylum Streptophyta; class Magnoliopsida; order Sapindales; family Meliaceae; genus Azadirachta; species Azadirachta indica. Next base: position 13,657,764 of record CM040451.1, on the reverse strand, counting down.
TGTTTTGCATCTCAGAACATGGGCAATGAATAAGTAATTTTGTTATGTACGTCCTCTTTTGCTTGACTATGCACTCTATCAGGAGCACAGTTGATACCTAAATGAAATTTTCTCTTCAGACTGTGATTACCATGATAAATCAGGCCATTGGGGCCACTGGATTCGTTAGTCAGGAATGTAAGACGGTTGTTGAACAGTATGGACCAGCCATTATGGATCTGCTTCTAGCTGAGGTGAGTTATCTGATTTTATTGTTAATATCCATTTTTGAAAGTAAGTTGACTGATTATATCTATTGTGGTGTTGGCCTCACTTTGGGTTTGTCACTCTGTAAATCAGGCGCAACCTAAGAAGATCTGCTCCCAAATTGGATTATGCACCTTCGATGGAAGACATGGTGTTGGGTCAGTCTCTTAGGACATGCTTTCACGATTACTTTCTGGCATTTCAAATCCTGTTTGTTATCTTTGCTTGATGGGAAAAAAAATTCCTGCTGCCACTTTTTTTTATGGTTGTGGTAAAATTAAATGTGTTTGTTCAGCATGGGAATTGAGAGCGTGGTGGATGAGAACAGAGGAAAATCCTCTGGTGTTCTTCATGATGCTATGTGCTCCGCTTGTGAGATGGCAGTCGTATGGATGCAAAACCAGATGCAGCAGAATCAAACTCAAGAACGTATATTGAACTATGTCAATGAGGTGAGATGAACGTATTACTTCACTCAAAAAATTGCATTGACTCATTGCTTATTGCTGATTTAATCCTCTGCTATTTCCACAGCTATGTGACCGAATGCCAAATCCAATGGGAGAGTCATCTGTCGATTGTGAAAAGATTTCTTCCATGCCTAGTGTTTCTTTCACTATTGGGGGCAAAGTTTTTGACCTGTCTGCAGATGAGGTACAGTGTCATTGCAACTTTCAGTCAATTGTAACATCCTGTCAAATATTAATATTATTCCGAATACTAAAATAAAACTGGAGGATGATGTAGCATATAATTAATGGAAATTCATTTTTTGTTGGTCTCATCAGTACATTCTCAAGGTCGGCGAGGGTGCTGCTGCTCAGTGCATTAGTGGATTTACTGCTTTGGATATTCCTCCTCCTCGCGGACCTCTCTGGTATTTCTCTCTCATATTATTTGAATTTCTGTTACAACATATTTCCTTCCCACTGCCCCGTTTATCCTTACTAAATTTTCGGAACTTGTCATTTGCGTAAATATAGGATTCTGGGAGATGTATTCATGGGTCGTTACCACACCGTCTTTGATTTTGGTAAACTGAGAGTCGGCTTTGCCGAGGCTGCATAAACATTAAACGGTCTGTTGACCTGGAGGCCTCTTCTTTGTATACCATGGAATTATCTTTATCTGGCAATATACTTATATACCCTTTGTAATAGACTTGGTAGTGATAAACAAATTGTGAAGGTGTTGGCCTCAGCCTAAATGGCTAAAAACAATTTCATGTTTGCCTGTAAATATTTTCAGTTTGCTTTATTTATACAGTATAAAATAATATTTGCTTTCAGTTTCTGAATGTAAATCATAAACAAGTATTTTTTTGCACAAGTGAGTAACGATTAAGTAAGCAGAAAAGAGAGCATGAAGAGATGACCCACATCGATTTAATTAATTAAGCGGTTTAAATAATAGCTTTGAAATTTTAATTGTCCAAAGCCTTACTTTACACGTTATATATAGTAGGATGGGATGGGATGGATTCGTTTTCTGGTCAAGGATTGGATGTTGAAGAGATAAAAAGACTCTGAGGTGGAGTTCTGTGTTGGCTGCGGCTGCTAGCTTTTAAAAAATTGCAGGTGTTTGAAGGTGGAAACCTTACCAGGGTGACTCAATTAACTAGAGCTCGAAAATGACATCCAAATTAAACCGAGCTCAATCGTTAACGTAAAGTTCTTAAAGCCAAGAGAAGTGTTGCTGTAAAAACAGAAAGTGTGTTTCCTTATAGTGTGATTCATGAAACCAAAAAGGTTAAGATATGATCAGAGAAGACAGAAATTGTGGGGCCGGCAAGTGAAGTAAGCTAAGCTAAGCTAACTTACGATTGGGTTGGTCGGCAAGCAAAGCGTGCTAGAACTATGTAATAATTAATACCAATAACGTGTGTATGCATTGTAAAGATCAAAGACAGACTGATTGTTGTGAGAACGTCAGTTGGGAATTTTAGTTTAAGTTTTAACCCTCTTTCAACTACATGCCAAATGTTTGGTTGTAAGAGATACTTTGCTTTTATGGTTTTTTTTTTTTTTTTTTTAAGTTCTTTTCTCAATCTTTGGCTTTGGCTTTGGCTTTGGCTTTGATGTTTTTGTTTGCCTCTTCTTTGTATACTTCACCCACAATCCAAGAAAAGTAACTACTTTGCTCTAGAATTTGGATTACAATTCACAAGAATCGCAAATATCAACACGACCTTATAAACAATTGTTTTTTTATTAAACAAATAAGGAAATTCACAATGTAAAAGATGTGACGATAAAAGTTCTATATAAATTATATAGTTATAAATATTAACTAAAAGAGACTGTAATTTTGAACACATAATAGAGATGTAGAAAATGCAATCATTACTCGACCCATTTGATGTTTGCTGTAAGTGCAAATGAATGAATTGATGAATGGACTTGAATTTCAACTTGTAATAGGTTCAAGGTATCACTAAAAGTAAAGCGTTTACTTCGTAATTAATATTATATATTTATATATTTATATATATATATATATATATAATAAACTAAATTATTAAATTAAACAAAGTCAAGCACTCTCGAGTCTCTCTAGACTGAGGACACTTGGATTAAGAATTAAACGGATAGAACATCCCAACTCATTGAGAATTGTAATCTCTAAGCCAATGCCAATGAACGAATGTGCTCAAAAACGCACGTGCCTCCACGTGGGCAGTATAATTCATGCCTAAGTTAACCCACTCCGCCGCCCAAAACATATCCGCCAAAATTTTCCCATCTCCCTCCTTCCGCCACGTGGAAGCCTCACCTTCACTGAAAAACGACGGCCGGGCCATTGGCCACCGAGAAAGAAAAAAAGTAAAAGTTAAACCCCGAAAAATAAATAAATAAAAGAAAAGCAGCATGCCTTCTTGCATTTGCATTCAAGCCAACCATACCAAAACAAATTACAAGAGCCACAACTTTCTCATTCATATATAAATTAAACTGAGCGTCTCCACAACATAATTATCTAAACAACCTAACCAAACCAAACTCTCTCTCTTGTTTTAATTTCCAGTAACATATATTTCTTGGAAAATGGATTGGAGCCGGGGGAGGACCGTCGGCCGGGGCTCAACCGCCCTCGTTTCCATTGCCTCAGATAACCGGACCGGCGAGGTATTTGCGGTAAAGTCAGCCGAACTTTCAAATTCGGAAGCCCTTCAAAGGGAAGAGAGGATGTTGTCTAAATTGGTGTGTCCCCAAATTGTAGCATACAAGGGGCATAACATTTCATCCGAAAATGGTAAGTTGTTGTACAATCTTTTCTTGGAATATGCACCTGGTGGTACACTTAACGATGCAATTTGCAAGTGTGGCGGCGGCGGCGGCGGCGGGATGGAAGAGGGAAGAATCCGATCATACGCAAGGGCAATTCTAGTTGGGTTAGAATACCTTCACTCTAATGGAATAGTGCATTGTGACATTAAGGGTCAAAATGTATTGATCACTAGTGATGGACCGAAAATTGCGGACTTGGGTTGTGCTCGCCGTGTCGATGAGGTGTCAACTTCGACGGTGACGATTAGTGGTACGCCTGTCTACATGGCACCTGAGGTGGCGCGTGGCGAACAACAAGGGTTCTCTGCTGACGTGTGGGCCCTTGGATGTACACTCATCGAGATGGCAACGGGTCGGGCACCGTGGGCGGATGCTTCCAACCCGGTTTCGGCACTTTACAGAATCGGGTTTTCGAGTGATGGACCAGAAATCCCCAAGTTCATGTCAAAACAAGGTAAAGATTTTCTGAGCAAGTGTTTGAAGAGAAACCCGGCAGAGAGATTGACAGCCAGCGAACTTCTACAGCACGAATTTGTTAAAGAAGAGAAATTTCCCTGGAAAGAAATTGAAACTTGCAATCCGGAGACTCCAACAAGTGTACTGGATCAAGGGATTTGGAACTCGATGGAGACTTGGAATTCGACCCAGAAAAGAAGTGCAAATTCTGCCAGGGAAAGAATCCGGAAATTGAGTGAAGGGAACTCAGAAATGATCAGCTGGAAATGGGATGAAACTTGGACTACAGTGAGAAGCAAGGAAAGCAAAGAGCTTGGAGTGTCATCTGGTAATGAGATCTCCAGTAGTGGTGGGGCTGCTGCAGACACTGAAGAATATTTCAAGGATGATGTTCCCGATGAATTATTCATTAGAAATAGCGAGATAAATACTAGCAGTAGAAACAACAGCAGCAGCAGCACGCATGAAGAAGAAGAAGAAGAAGAAGAAGAATTAGAAGAATTAGAATGTAAATTTGCGAATGATATATTATTATGTAGAAATCTTGCTCTAATGAATAATAATAATAAAATTATGTTTTCTAATTCTACAATTGCATGCTTTGAAATTGGAGCTCAATCTCACTTTCTTTTTCTGGTCTACGTACCCTTTGAGTTTCTCCAAGAGTCGTCTATGTTTTTCAGGCCGGGCCATACCATAAAATAATTGGGTTCAAATTCAAAATCAATGGCGACATTAATTCATGCTTCGGTGCTAGTCATGCTAATTTACAACGAGGCAAAAGGGGAAGCTGCACGCAAAAGAAATGGAGTTAGAGTTGGATTACAATTAGGTTAAGGAAAAAGGCAGACTTCTATATTGTGGTGCTGCATAAGCATAATCTAAAGTATATGGCCAAAGCATTAATTGCTTTTATATCCACTAATTTAGAGATTAATTTTTCTTTCGGTTTCCAAGTCATTCTAATGAAGAGGAATTAGAATTCACAGACCTTATTTAAGTCACTTTAAATACACAAAAAAATATATATATTTTATTAAATTCTTCGATTTATTAAATTCTTTCAAGTCACTTTAAATACACAAAATATATATATTTTTTATTAAATTCTTTGATTAAAAGAATTTAAAATATGTCTATTATTATTTTCAATTCATATTTCTTAGAAATATGTTTGAATAGAACACAATCCAAAAATTAAGTTAAAGGATGAGGGTGTCTAATCTATATATAAAGAAGATAATAATTTGGTGCGATAATGATATGGGACGATTAACATGTTTCTATACGCAAAGCGTGGATTAGATGTGTGAGTAGATCAGATTAACACTATCTTTGTTCTTTTACCCTTTACCCTCTTACGTATTTGATCCATGTTTCGCGTGAGAGAGGGTGTTAATCGTTTCACATTGTCATCGCACCAATTGTTATCTTCCTTATATATGAATTGGGCACTCTCATCCTTTGAACTATCTTTTAAGTTGATTTCTACCTAAATTCATTTCCAATACTCCGATGATAATGGGATCCTTGCACTTTTACCCTTTACTCTATCAAGTATCTAATTCACGCCTCGCGTGAGAGAGGATGTTAATTGAACTCACTTATTTTAATTAATTTTATCCAATGATTTTACTTTACAACAGTAGTAGTATTTTTAAGATAAAATTAATGAATATGGTTTTCAATCAACATCGTTATAAAATAAAATATTGTATTAGTTATCGAATAAAAATATATAAGTAAATTTCTGCAGCCAACTTTTGTGGCGTGGTCTGATTTCAGTATATTTATTAATTTAGTGCCCAACCAGAGCTAAGAAAAATTGCCTCGTGACCTGATCAATCTTACAGCTATTATTAACTCCATGCCTCTAAATTGGATTAAATTAAATTTAATTGCCAAAAGCACACAAACGAATTAGCTTATCCTTCTAACCACGCACTTCATAAATAATTAACTATATATTTTTATATGGTACTTATAAATTAGGTTGCTTTCTCCGTTCCATCATCATCGAGTCATATGTAACATATATGTATGTATAATTAGAAGCACAAACCCAACACGGAAAGTTTCAATTCACTCTAATTTTGTTTTGTCGTAAGTTAATTAGCTGGTACCAACATATATACATATGTATGAATTAATGGTAGTTGTGTGTTGCCCTTCATTTGCTCGATCCAAACCCCCTCAATTTAATTAATTAGGACAAGTGAACAAAAATTTTATAGCTCATTGGAGTAATTTCCTATATATACATATATCGTGAAAGTTTATTATTATCTACATAAGAGGGCCGGGAACAAGCATGCTTGCATGAAGTGTAATTCACAGCGTACATATAACCTAACTTGAAATTAGGAAAAGCGTGTGTGTATACTATATATAAATATAAAAGATTTAAATCTTCATTAATTAATTTGTTGTCAGCCAACCCAACTTAGGGTATAGTTAATAATAAATCAAGACCATTAATAATTATTTTGCATTATCTCTTGCATTCCATTAGGTAGCTAGCTGCTTATTTGCTAACACCATTCATTAATTTTATCCATTTCTCATCAATATTCTCCCTTAATTTATTCTTTTTGGCTTCTCCACAAATTTGTTCAGACGTACGTACATGTCATTTTAATTATATATATATATATCTATATATATTCTCAGCACTTCCTTAATTTTTAATTTCTTAATTAATTTGAATGGTAATGAAGTTACTGAACCCGGAAAACAATCAAAATCAACCACACTGCAGGAACATTAATTAATTCTGTGAGATTTGGAAGAATTAAAAATATTCTTGAAAAGTACTAAAGATAGATGGATAAGATATTCTTTTTCGAAGGTAAGTAGAACGAAACTGAAATGTACTTCAATGAGAATATATATAATTAAATTATGGTTTGGTAGAATTTAATTGAAATAAATAATGCAAATGATGATGATATATGTATATATATCTGTAGTAAGTTAGTTTACAAGTTTTAAGTTTAATTCTTCGAATCCTGCCTAAAACTAGAATATATAACAAGAAGCAATCCAACAGATCATATTCAAGTCCACAACAAGTACAACACTTGCGTCTTCTCACCAAATTAAAGCATATTATATATTCTTAATTGTATATGGGAGCCAGGGCTACGATCAGAATGTAAGAGGGATTTTTTTTAAAAAAAATAATTAATGTATTATTAATTGTGTGTTTTGAAGCTTTAGTTAATTATTAGGTTTTTGTACAAGAATTCTTCTGCTAGGTCAACTATATATATATATATATATATATATAAAACAATTAATTAATTAATTAGAAAAAAAAAATTTTGTCAGATCCCATTTCTCTCTTTTTTTTATTTTTTATGCAAGTGCCTTTACCTAATAAACAAGAAATTAAGATACAGATATATCATCTTATATATATATGCGCTTAAGGCACTTCTTGATAAGTAAACTACCTAATGGCAGAATTAGTGGAATGTAATAACCCCCCAGTTCTTGAAGTTGTAATCGATGCATCCATTATCACTACTACTACTACTACTACGAAAGAAGAAAATTATGGCCAATCAATCCAAGTTTCTATCCAATCCCAGTCTTCATTCCTAACTAGGCTCCATGCAGGCTATTTCAGAATAAGCCTATCTCTTGCTACCCAAGCTTTGCTATGGAAGATTTTGAGCGAACGCAAGAGCAGCAAATCCCCAGATATTTGGCCCTCACTACTTTGCATGCTTCCTTCTACTGCTTTTCTCTTGCTCTGGTGCCTTGCTCTTTTCACTCAAACTTTACTCTCTCTTCTTTATATTTTGAAATTTTTGGTTCACTTTCACACGGTGAAGACAGAGTTCTTGCACCGTGTTGGTCTTAACTACTTTTATGCTCCCTGGATTTCATTTCTTCTATTGCTTCAATCTGCGCCCAAAGCTGTTCTCAACACGGTTCCAAATTCAGTTCTCTGTTGGGTATTTTCCGTTCCAGTTGTTCTGCTCGATATAAAGATTTATGGACAGTGGTTTACAACAGAGAAGAGGTTTTTATCCATATTTGCAAATCCAACTAGCCAGATATCGGTGATTGCAAACTTCGTCGTTGCACGAGCAGCAGCACAGATGGGTTGGAAAGAAAGTGCTGTTTGCATGTTTTCCCTCGGATTGGTTCATTACATGGTACTCTTTATCACCCTTTATCAGCGTCTATCAGGCTGTAATAACTTTCCTTCTGTACTGCGTCCAACCTTCTTCTTGTTCTTCGCTGCGCCTAGCATTGGCAGCTTAGCTTGGAACTCAATTTCAGGAGCTTTTGATACCGCATCGAAGATGCTCTTCTTCCTCTCTTTGTTCCTCTTCATATCTCTGGTAATTTAACTTACATCCGAAATTTAACAGTCATAATCTTCTTCAAAATTTATCAAACATTTTGATTGATTTCTGTATATCTTATTTCTAACAGGCTTGTAGACCAGCTCTTTTCAAGAAATCGACGAGGAAATTCAATGTTGCATTGTGGGCTTATTCATTCACGTCAACATTTTTGGCTCTCGCATCTGTTGAATATGCCCACGAAGTGAAGGGTCGTGCAGCTCCTGGAATTATGCTTTTTTTATCATTGCAATCAGTCCTGGTTTTTCTTGGATTGACGCTGCTCACGGCAACCAACACCAATAAGCTTTTGCGCGAAGATGATCCCGTACTGAGTTTTGTTAACAATTCAAAATCTAGAACAACTGCGGTGCAAAAGTAATCGCAAGTTATCTTTGATAAAAAATAATTACGCCCGATTCTGCAAATGGGGACTTTCCATTCACACCATTTTCGCATATTATGATATAATTGTACATAATGAGTAAATAAATAAAATCACCCGTCAAAATTGATCTTTTATTAAACCAGTATATTGCAATACATTTTGTCAGAAAAAGATTCAGATCTACTTCAGCACTTAAATCTATCAAAAATTTAACACACAAAAAAACCTTGTTTATGCTCCCTCGCTTTTGTTTTTGTTTTGCTTGAAAAAGTTAATTAACACTTACAACATTGCATATATGACCAATTTATCTCACAAAACCATTATAACCCTCCAATTCGAAGAATACGGTTTATATTGAAAGGAACTGGAAATATTTGGCAAAAGGTGTTAATTCCTTAGGTATTCTTCTTGCTACCTGAATGTGACAATCTCCAGTCCAAAGATTGCAATTGATTCCGCAGATTTTGATTCTCCTCAAGCAAACGATCATACTCAAGAAGGAATCCCTCAGATTGCTTTCTTAAAGCAACTGCATTGGCTTCTGCAGCATTTACCTCCTTGGACTTCGTCTCAATTTCAGATTCTAAATTCTTAAGTTTTGCCTTCAGTGCAGTCATCTCTTCCTCCAAGGTTTTGATTTCCTCTGAACTGCCAGCTTTCCCATCCTCAAACCCTCGACTTTGATTCTTTACAGCTTCCATGCTTTTTCTTCTTAATCGGAGTTCTCTAATATAATGATGTAGTCTGTCTATCATTAAAGCGAGGAAAAGAGTGGCTCCTGCAAGCAATTATCTATGTTTAATAAATGTCCATGCACCAACAAAGAAGTTTCTAGGCAAACGAGAATTCAAAATGAAAGCAATTAAAGCCCTGTCCTAAACATGAATATTAGAGTTCATAAAAGAATTTGATAGACCACCAAATAGTGAGTTTTCTCACTTCAATGCCTGCTAGTGAAAAGCAGAGCACTTTTGTGGCAAATTATTACCAAAAGCAAGCACTCAGAAGCCAAAACAGAAAATATAAGACGTCATCAAACTGGGATTTCTTCTTTATTTTAAGAGAGACTGCAGAGACATTATCCGGCATTCTCTTGAAATCTAAAGAGGGATAGAATCACATCACACATTTTAGAATTATATTTTTACATGCATTCCATTTTACAGAACTTCATAACCATCAACCTCTATTGAATGATCAACTTGTTATTTGCACTCAACTCAACATCCATTGATAAAGAAAATACTTTTCAGATGACCGTGAGAAGATTTTGCACCAAATTTAAGAAGTTAACAAGGCTCACAACATTAGTGCAGTGTTCTTACAATTGCCAAGGTTAGCATGCAAGTGCTTTATGTTTTTAATCTACTTACAGAGTGAACAATAATTGGTCTGAGGTAGACATCCAAGAGTAAAATTAGCTTTGATAGCAGAACATGGTTGGTGAAGTAAGAAGAGAAGTTTTAGTGCTCTTTATATAAACATTTTGAATCAAGTCAAAACTTTTATGTAAATATGAACATCTATGGACCTCACAAGCAGGAAAACCACTCTTGATAATTCAGAACGTCACATCCAAGGCAATACGACACTGATATGCATGCCCAAATTTTATTTGCTAATCTCAATTCCAACACCCTAGATGATCTAAATAAGGATCACCTAATAGGCTACTAGATAGAGCCAAACTTTGGGCACATATACTGCCAACACCTAAATGTTGTTCTTTTTTAATCGATAATCCTCACAGGAGCCATTACCAAGCAGTAATGGTAAAAAAGGGACTTTTTCTATACTTGACACCTTCGTGAATATGCTGGATCAAATACTTGCCCGGTATCAGATGTAAAGATTGATTACTGGTAATTCAAAATTATGGTATTTCCCAGTAATATCAACCAAAAATATCCGGAAAACAAAACAAGCTTCAATATCGCTTCCACCAAATCACATCACAAATGTAACAATGATTACATGGAAGACAAAAAAACCTCATCAGCCACAAATATTCAACAGAACCCACTTCCTGAATTCCAATCGAGCGCATTCCAATCCACATTATCAATCAAAACTTTATAAAAGTCACAACTTTAATAACCACAACCTAAACCAAAAATTTTTAAACAAAAGCACAATTGAAGAATGGAATAAATAAATACCCATAAGAGTAGCTTCAAGAAGATGCTTGGCCATCAAAACCTGGTCCGTCGGATTGAGCACACCTCCTTCATCGATCTGCTGCTTCTGGATCTTCAGCATACTGTAAACACTGGCAATCAGGAAAACAGAAAACGTTCCCGCCACGGTTTTGACCACCACGGGCCCACTACCACGCTTAATCCGATCAAGAGTCATGATCACAAGCTTCCTTAACGGCGTCTTGAACGATAACACCATTATCAGTGCCATCTCTGAAAATATCACCGTGAACAATAACTGTTGCATCCTTTTGCTATTGTTGACGACAGAGAGTTTAAGAAGTTTATCTTTTCCTTCGATTTTCAGATGAAGGAGAATGGAAGGCAAGTGGGTGTGAGTTAATGCGATGGGATTGGGAGTATGGGATCGATAAGGGAGGAAGACGAAAAGAATGGAGGTAGAACTTCTTGTTAATGGTCTTCGGTTATTATATTTTGATTTTGGTTCTAAAATTTGTTTTCTTGACTTTGGGTTATTTCGACTTAAGGACCATTTTTAGGGTTTATTTGCAATTAGAATAAAGTATATGAATTCTCTGTTATTATGTGCTCTTAAGACACGTGTTGAAAATGCAAAATAATAACTAGTAAATTTTAAGTAAATTATTCAAAAATATATATAAATTAATTTACTAATTTAAATTTGAATTATATTTATTACTTACCAATTTTGACTTCTTATCTCATATTTATCTAACGATAGAAAGTAAATAAAAGACATATTATAAATTGAAAACCTATACTATAGATTGAGTTCAGACTTCAGAATTACAATGTCTGAACTTTTGATTTCCTAATTTTTTTTTAAAAAAAATTCACATGTAGATTTAAATTGGAAGATATATATAGTATATATTTACAGTCTATTTTAATTTTAAAAATTCAAATTAAAATATATAATTTTTTTAAAAAAAATTATTAACCATATAAATTATATATACAACGGCAATGATAGATAATGTTGATGCAATTTTTGCCCAACTTGATAACGTGGATGTCCTGTGTACACATTTCACTCCCAGTGGCAGATTGTTATTTCCCTTTTTGGAGCCTTTGTGCTACTAGAAGAGGGGCATAGCTCTTTTCTCCATTTAATTCTTTGTGCTACTAGAAGAGAGGCATAGTTCTTTTCTCCATTTAATCCTTAATTTGTGCTACTAGGAGAGGGTAATAATAATTTCTCTATCCTTTCGCTTGAGCTTTTGGTTTTGAGAGATAGTGATGGGCTTTACATTTAAAAAAAACTACTTTCCCTTTTTGAGTATTTACACACATCTAAGTTCAAATACTTTTGTGTGGGAGTTTATAAGTTTCTAATTTGATAGAATCTCTCCTTTTTTAATGAATGTTTTACAAGATCTCGATAGTAAGTGAAACTAAACTTCACAATCAAAGAAGCCTCTTCCTTCTTTTTAGAGTATTTAATTACCTTTAAGTAATAAAGTCTCCTAAGAATTCATCTTATAATCGTCGTCTCCCTGTTCTCTCTAAATTTATTTTAATAATCCCCTAAGAAATTGATTCTTCCTTAAAAACAAAGGTCTCCCACTAAATTATGCATTCTGAATTTAAATATTTCTAATAATTAGTTTGAGTTTAGGCTCATTTGTTAAGAATTTTTGGGTATAACAGATAATAACAAGAAGCAATTAATTAATATTTTGGTTTTGGTTATAGCCATTAATATAATGGATGTCCTCTTATTGAATTTGAAGTTAATAAGTAGGTAGTACTACAATTCCTACACAATGAAAGAGAAAACCGAAGTGTAAATATTTGTAGGAGAAGATCGATCGATTATTGATTTTAATGAAGGACTAAATAAACATTAAAATGAAATTTCACCCTACAAAAACAGGTAAGTATAATTGATGAGAACGCTTTGAAAATAATAATTAATGAATCAGAATCATTATATATACAAGAAATTTATGGTGCATGTCTGAATTAATTTTCCTGAAATGGTACAGTAGCTGTAAAATATAGTGTGTATCTATATATATATATATATATATATAGCTGAAAAATAAAATAAAATAAATAAACCGAAAAATGGAAAAGTAGGAGGGGGGCATGCAAGTGATCTCCCTCCCACTGCTAGCTAGCTACCACACTATCAACTCTAATCATGCAGGCTAGCTTCTGATTAAATCTTATTAATTTCTCTTTGAATCTTTGATCGATCATTCATCTAAATAATAATAATAATAATAATAATAATAATAATAATAATAATAATAATAATAAATGATGATGATGATACTGAGTAGTGACCGTACGTGCATCACAAGTTTACGATCTATTTATTTTATTTATTTATTAATCTGAAAATAATTAATAAAAAGTTAATTTGGCTGGGGATAACCTGCAGATGGATCCATTAAGAAGCTAAAATTAAGTTGTTCTCCTTTTCCTTATCAATTTGAAAATTAAAAAAAAAAGAAAAAGAAAGAAAGGAAGTGTTTGCCCTAAATAATTAATTTCTTAATTCATGATTTCACATCTCTTTAATTACTTCTATATATATATATATTAAAGTTAATTAGTATAAATTAATTAATTAGGTATTATATATTACATATATATTATTCCTTTCCCATTTGTATAATATTAATATATACTCGATCAACATATATATATATATATATATTCCGACGAAGATTGAAAATGTGGCCCACGCATGAATAAATTAGATATTCCGGGTTGGCAAGAAATTACATTATACAGAGAATACCTGATGAGAAGCAACTTATCTACGTATAGCTACATACATTTGACTTAATTCCTAGCTAGTAGCTAGGCAGTGTGGAAAGAATTAATTAATGTATACATTAGCAAGAATTAAATATGTTATATTAGACAAACAGCTTAATTAAATATTTATTAATTAATCCAAAACTAAGGCTGACATATATTAATTGTTAATCTTAATTCTTGGTCTAAAAGAGTCAGCTTAACGTGTACGATTAATTATGTTACGTATTGTGCGTCCAACCCTTATTTTCATTTTCACATATTCCAATATTTTCCCACCTGCAACATCACCACACACACACACACACATATATATCTACATGGCTTTTCTTTTCGATTAATTGCAGCAGCACAGTCGTGTAGTAAACACTATTTTTCTTCTTTTCTAATTGATTTTTCTTTCTAATCTGTCTATGCACACGCTTAATTACGCTGATTAATTCTCAACAATGATATATAAATATATATATATATATTGTGTGTGTATATAAAACATAAGAGCACATTTTCGACTAGTTTTTAATCACAATGACATGCTAAATATTCTCTATATAAAAAAGCCAGTCAAATAAAAACAACAATAAATACATATAATAATTAATAGAACAAATCTTATCTAATGAGATTGATTCATCAACACATCATACAAATATATTTTATAGATAATTATTTGATATATTAGCAGTTGATTAATTTGCATCATATATATAATTGTCATTGTATCAATATTAATAATATGTATGATTTTGTTTGTAATTAATTGATTGTCTCTAACTCTCACTAAATATATTACTTCATATTCCTCTAATTAATTTAATTAAATACTAAGATTACACTTCAAGAAATATTCTATATGTGTATTTTTTGTTACCATTATATATGCCCAACAAAAAAAGGATTGAAATCGATGCAATCCATAACCTGCACACCTGTGCAATTTCGTTTTATACTATATTTTATTTTATCTTATTTTCAATAAATACAGCTCATAGTTAATGTCCATCTGATAATATATTTTAATATATTTTCACGTGTTGAACAAATGGAAATTCAAGATAGGGTGTAGTGACATGATTCATCTTCATTGATACAAGTCACAGCCTAGCACGTGAAAGAGTATATGGGTTTATGATACCTACAAATCATAATTAGAATAATAATAATAACAATTCTTCGAGAATTAATGTCGATATTATTCAGATTAATTATATCAAACCAAAATTAATGGTTAAAAAACAAATTAATCATGAACAAAACTAATTATGATCATTAACTTGTGTATGTACAAGCACAATTACTATTGCTACTGCATATCATATTAATCAAAACAACTTGCTTGCAAATTCTTTGACGGCAGCTTCACCATTTCCTGAAGAAGATGCAAGATTTCTAAGCTCTGACAAACTTCTTCCCAGTTGCAGAGCCACCTTCAATTCAAACAATTCTCCATTTTCTCTTTGCTCGACATTTTTCTCGTCGACATTAAATTGTATAGTTTCTTCCATGAGTTTGAAGAATCCGGCGTTTCCTCTATACATTTCAAACACCATTCCCACTTGGCTTGCATGCTCGAATGTGTTCACAACGCAAGCCAATGCGCCTGCTACAACTCCTACAATCAGAGCCCACGAGCCTTGATTTGTGCCCACAAATGCTGAACCAATTGCAGCAATTCCTGTCAACAGAGGGCCAGAATTCGCCAAGATTGTGTTGAGTTTCAATGCTATTTTCCCCAGCCTTACATAATCATCCATATCTTTCATCCTCAAAACATCAACAACCCTTCTCATTTCCTCTTCCAGGTTTCCATCCCATCCATTATTATCATTATTCTTCCCGTTCACAATTCTTCCTTTTCGCCTTTGCTGCGGCCACCACACTGCTGGTTCAACCCTGGAAGGGAACTTTTCAAGCATGGCACCAAGTAAGGGAAGTGGGTATGCTCTGTCGAGAGCTAAAACTTTCTCCATCGCTTCATCCACATCGGCACTATTAGGGTTTCCGAGAGCTAGTACTGTTTGAAGTTCTGCATGTAGCACCTTGAACAATCTAGCCGCATTTCTCTGCTCTTCAGCCAATTGAGATGGCTGGATTTTGTTCATCAACACCAACATTCCAGTGACTGCAGAGTAGAGAATAGTGGATGAGATCTTCAGCGCCAGAAGAGACGCTCCATTTCCAGTTGCTGCAGCTAACCCTATCATCACAGCGGCGCCTAGAGTGATTCCGTTGATGGAAGTCAGAAACAGGTGATTCCAGTTATCTCTCTGTTCTCCGATGTTCTTATGCATCTCAACTCTATCCGCTACAGCTTCCATGATTGCATAAAACTTAGCAATCACCAGTTGATCAGCAGAAACATCATCGGCTCTTGAAGAGCTTGAATCCTTCTCCATTTGGGTGGTACTGGTTGCAATCTTGTAACTATTTCTCAGGTATAAATCCTCAACCAAATCACTAGCTGGGAGTTTTGGAAGAGAAAGGTGATGATTCATCTGGATTTTCGGTGCATTGATTGTAGCAGTAACTATTCTTGAAGTACTGCGACGATAAAATGGAGACAGTCCAGCTGAATACATAAGGCTGGAAGCTTGAATTGTTGCCATTTTTAGGTCTCTTGTTAAAATCTCTTTAATGGATTCTGGTATTGTGTTGAAAGCTTTAGATCAGGTGTGAAATGAATTGATTTGGGTTTTAGATTCCAGTTCGCTTGCCTGCTATTTATACTAATTTTGGGATGTGAAAGAACCGCGAGTCCAACGGTTGAACTTTGAATGGCTTTTAACATACAGTTACCCATTATTTTATGTTTTTTACATTAAAAGATATTTTTTATTCATATGAGATAGATCCTTTGATGCTTTATTTTGCTACACTACATATTTTTAGGTCAAGGATCTATCAATTAGCCTTGAAATCAAGCTTAACTAAAATTTGACCCAAATATAAAGTCTCAAATTGGGAGCGTTTTTGTTCCTTATTTGTGGAGAAATTAACTTCCAACAAATTTATAAAAAGATTTAAACCTCTCATGTTAAGTTAGAGGTAGGGAGGTCAGCACTACATGTATTATTAACTCTTATTAAAACAACAAAAATATTTATCGGCGTTAATGGTAAGAGCCAAAAAAGTATTTAATATTAAAAGATGTTTCTAAATTTATTAATTCTGGTTCATGTCGAAGGTGATAGACATACTTTAATTAATCAGATTTATTGTTGTAGATTGCTTTCTGCCTCCTCTACTTCTCACACCAAACTTAGAGAGTAAATTTCTTCAATTGGTATTTGTGTAATGTGAAAAGTAAGTTGTAACTTGGGTGTTTGATGAAAAGAATAAATAAATAAATTGGGGACTTAAATGATAATTTTCCAACGTTGAACGGATTAACCAAGTAAAGAATTGGACGCAGCACATTCAATTTTTGTGCTCTAAAATTAAATTTAAATTTCAACAGCTTTAATCTTGGGGTTTTCCTACGCCGAGTGCTGACTTTAAAACTGCGTTAACGAGTAAAATCTTGAAAACAGCCAAAACCCTCGGGACAAAAACTGTGTTTTGTCTTGGCTTTTACATTACAGGTCATCTCATGAATTCAATTCCATAAGATGAAAAACTGACAGGCCACGTTAATAATAAAATAATATAAGATTAGCCAATTATATAATTGTAAACGGAACTTCACATGGCTATTTTTTTAACTGCAATTATCACTGTTCATGCGTATGCCTTCATATTATATTATATAGTTATTTATTTATTTATTTTTCCAAATAATAATGTAGATGTATCAGCCGCGAATTCAGCGATTATTTAAATAAATTTTCAATTTCAAGAAATCTCAAGAAGATCCTCGTGCCAATTCAAATCCAGCCATTCATATTCTTTTAAGGGTGTGTTTCTTGTCTGCTTTGACCATGTAGAAAATCTTGTCGTCAAATTTATTTTCTTTTTCTTTTTTTATAAAAAAATTAAGAATTTTGTGTAAAATCAACTACTAGCTATTTGACGTTAAACCACTCTAATTCCACGTTAAAAATTGTTAATAATAATATTAAATAAATTTGTATAAGCATTTGGACTCATTAAAGTGTAATTGCATGGTTTAAACATGTTTTCATCAATTTTATTAGTCGTTGCATTAAAACATTTTATGAGAATAAAAAAAATTTAAAGACATTTGACAGTTGTTGTGGAATTTGGGGTATGAGAAGTTGGAATTTTCAACAGGAGCTACAGCCAAAAAGGGTCAGCACTGATCAGTAGAATGTTTGAATATATATTTTTTAGTCTTAACGAATGTTTTAATATGTGAATTCGAATGAAGTGCAAATATTATATTCTCGAAATAGGAAATTATGTTTATGTCAACCATCGTGCTTCCATCCCAAGACATTTTAGCAGAAGTTCAAGTTTGAAGTATATAGTTGATTCATCACAGCTCATAATAAGCTACTATAAAATGAAGAGTAAATTTGGGACTCTCGTGCTTCTCTACTTAATTTTGAAAGCCTAAGAGAGACTAATGAGCACTAGTATTTGTGGCTGACCAAAGCCTACTTTTGAGCTATACATAAAATACGCACATAATTTTATTAGTAAGCATTACTACTCATGAGTTTGGGACATTCACGTCAATGCTTTCCTTCCCCTCATTTAGCCTTCGGCAAAGCCATTGTCCGAGCTCTTAGATTTAGAAATATTCCCCTGGAATAAGAATGAAGATAAAACCATTTTCTCTGTCGCATAAATATATTAAAGAAATACTTTAAACTGCAGATCTAACAAATATTGGCATACGAGGGAAGTAAATCATAAGGAAAACAGAGTATGTACCAGCACATTGCAACAAAGCTATGGAAAATAACACGGAACTGCAGTGGCACATACTGATGATTTATCCAACCCACAACTGGCCAGAACTGCATTTTCGTTCAATGAGGATGTAAGACATTAAAGGGATGTATGTTTCATGTTAAAAAAGTGATCACCACAATTCACTAAAGGAACGTTGCAATACCGTCCATGCTGTATACTGCACTATTGGGTAGTCTTTCTTGATTTTAGCTTTCACATGCACCCAAGGTCTTCCTGCAATTCATACACTTTCGTTAAAATTGTAAGCAGCACACATTTTGCTCAATGTTATAGAAAATGTACAACTTCATTTGTAGCTTGTTTCTCACGATCGATATGGTTATGTGAAATGTTGATAGCTTAGCCTGTGCATGATTTCTCATGCTAACTTTATTTGACAAAGTGAAAGTTGGTATACTTTTCCAAGATCTTCAGACACCAAACTTAATGCAGGACTGGACTGATAATTGATATAGAAACTAAATGACTGTCGCTTGAACTGTTTTGTCATATGCATATTTGATACTATCTTGTTTGCAAGAACTCACATACCAATTATAATAAAAAAGCACAGAATGTTGACTACATGCTAAATCCATTTCCCCCACCTATGATTCACATATATGTAAAATTTGTATCGCAGGCATCAACTTACCCTCAACAACCACCCCATAGTAAATCATAAAAAGCAAGTTGTTCCAAGGAGAAGATGTCAATTGTTCCAGCACCACCTGAAGTAATATAATTCAGCATTTTAGAAGGATTTCATTCACCTATGCCAGAAAAGTTACTTGGAATGAAGGTAAGCTGGAAATAAGTTTCCTGTTTCAAGTTGAAATTTTACAACTTCTGAAGTTGGAGAGGTTGTAATTTACCTTCTTGGCAACTGTTTTGGGATCCTTCTTCCCCTTGAAAATTTTATCCAGTATTATATGTAGGAAATGTCCAAAGGGTCCAAGATAAGCACATCCAAAAAGCTGCATTGAGCCATTTTAAGTTTAGATAGGTTCATCTAAGTTATAATAACAACACATAAATATAATGGTTACTCTAGACCGAGAAAAGCAAAGTTCTAATAGATACAAGATGAACCAAATTTCTTCTATGCAACTTCCAGATGATGTCGAATTAACATAAATTACACAGAACATAAGAATGATTTAGTTATGATTCAACAACAATTCCTGCCAAAATTCTGCATGTGATCAAAGGGCCATTATTTGTTCTGTGTCATTTAGCACCAAAAGAGTTTGGGGAACTTATTGTTTTCCAAACTGGAAGAGCAAATCTGGAAGGACAGGGCGAAGTCATCATTGGGTTTGGGTACACAAACTCAATTAACCATTCACCCAATTCCCATCTAGTAGTATGTATATTTACGAGCATTTCTTGTCAAATAAACCATGCCGGAAACAATGAAGTTCATTTACTATCCAACCTACAAGCAGGCAAAGGCTCTAGATTGGACAGTAAACATAAAGCAGCATGTACTTGCAAGCAGTTTAAATTATAGAACTAAGAAAAGGATAAAGAAATTGCCCTCACCATCACCTACATTTGGGAAGGTTTGTTAATATCCTCAGAGTATGCATTTGATACAAAGTAGAAAACTTAACAACATAAAGGGCATTAATATTGGTAACTGTAGATAGAATTTACAATATAAGACATTCTCCAAACCAACATAATTTTCTAATTCTATTTGTATATAGAATCAACAACCCATAATATAAATAAAATGGAAACAAATTCAAAAGTGCTAATGTCTTAAGACAAGTTACCAGTCAGCTAAGTATGGACTATAAAACTTTACACATCAACGAATCACAGGTGCCCAAAAGCTAATTTTGCAGTGAACACAAGAACACGGAAGCAGTAATATCAGTACAAGATACCAATCGCAATAGTAACTACCTTCAATTAATTTGCAAAATTAGATATAAAAGAGATTAAACAAGAAAGAAACTGACCACTTTAAGAAGTAGCCGTCTCAACTGAAGTTTTTGAATACCAGTGAGTTTCTGAGCAACTATGTCACTAACTGCTGACAACACTCCAGCAGTTATAGCCTGCACAACATGTATAACAAAGTTATAAAATCCCAAGCACTCATTTTTTTTTTTTCTTTGACTTTCCTCCAGTTTCTCACTCACCAAACACAAAATCAAACATAAAAAGGAAAACCCATCTCAGAAAATCAATGAAATAAAGGAAAAACGGGACTTTACCTTAGTTCTTAATGGATGTTGCTGAAGCTGCACGATGTACTGTTGCAATCCTTTCTTTGCAATTGATCCCATTTTCCCACCAAATTTCTTCTTCTTTCAATCTTAAGACGTAGAAAATGATATAAATTTCTGTTTTACACAAGCTACTTCCAATTTGTACCGGCTGAAGTTAGCTTCTGTTCAATGTAATAAAATATCTTCCATGGAGTACAGACAATGTTGGGTCAACCGGGGGACACGTAGGACAGAGAACGTCGCGGATTATACAAAATTAGACAAGTAATTAAACTTTATATAATTATAATTCGAGCGCATATCCTGTTTCCAAATTTGTCCCCACATTTTTGGGCTGGGTTCAATTGATTGCCAGTAAGTGGGTCAAATTTCTTAATTTCTTAGCCTTTGATCGATTTTGACCCGCTAAGGATAACCTGGTTCCTTCACGCGGTGGTAAGCTAATTGGACAAATAAAACCTAGGTCTGTGAGGTCTTATGTTTCTACAAATTAGAGCTGACGTGTTTCATTTATAACAAAGAGGTCTCTTACTTAATAACTCCTATTGAAATGATACCTTATAATATTGAGTTTTGACAATTATAATCTTGGAGTATATAATTCAATATTAAAAATATAGTCCTACGAGTACAAATTCTTTATACTGTTTATGAAATACAAACTGACGTAATATAATTGCATTGATTGTTATATTATTCATATTATTTATTCATATTAATTATATTAATTTCATATTTTCATTAACCAACACTATTATATCATGTTAATTTATATATAATAATGTACATAGAATGTTTGTATTACTAATATTACTTATACTGAAAACATAATTTAGTTTTTTAAATATGGATTAGGGATCTATTTATTGTAAACAGAAAAACTATATCCTTATTTGTAAAACATAAAAATGAGGAGTCCCAGCTGTTATTACTCCTTAGCAACTTAGTAATAATCGTCAATCCATATATGAAAATGAACTGTTATTGGAAAAAGTAAGAACTCTTCGGTTAACCATAAATATTATCGATGAATATATGTGTCCTATTCTAGACAATTGGATTTTATAAAATATCTTTTCAAAGAAACTTTTAAGAGTTTTTGATAAAGACAATATATTTCTCCTTTTAAAATCTTCAAGATAGAAGATTTTACCACTCAATACGTAAATAATATCATCTACAAATGAAATTAATTAGCGCCTTTAATGAGCAAATTCTCGTTGTTAGTCAAAATTATGGTCCATGTAAGGAATAGAATTAAATTGTAAAAGATGAAAATCGTCAGTGTCTTTTACTCTCAGCGCTCACGCAATCATCCTTGCAAGCAAAGCAAATCAAGTGCTGTTATAGAAGTTAATTCACTGCGTCTCATTTCAGAAATCAGTATTCAGACCAAGCCAATGTGAGAAAATATTGACTGGTAATAAAACAAAATTTATGAATTTATATTGAATAGGGAATCGGTCATCTAATGGCTGAGTCAGAACAACAGACAGCGTTAGCCGGTCCATATTTTCAAAGTTCAAACTATGACCTCTTCTTCTGCAGTTATTATTGCTGTTGCTCTATATATACAAGATCAATTCTGCTTCTATGTTTTCATTCTCAAATCTCAATTGCTTTCCAAAACGCATACCAAGAAAGAAACGAAATAGAAATCAGAGGAAACAGATCCATGTCTTCGTTACAAGCTTCAAATCTCTTATTTACTTCTTCTTCCAATAGAATCAATGCAGCTATATCTGCCCCAAAACTTCCTAAACTCCGTTTCTCGCCTTTAAAAACACCAAACAGAGGCTTGGTGGAGGAGCTGAAGCTAAGAGACGGTGGATTCACAAATTCAGTGATCGAAAAGATTGTCCCTAGCATTACAATAATAGAAGAAAATAATGTGGAAGACTCTACTTCCATGGTTGCAGCTCAACTTTACGGGATCTTGGAGGCTGTTGCTGATAGAGTGGAGATGCACAAAAACGTCGGCGAGCAGCGTGACAATTGGAACGCACTTCTCTTGAACTCCATCAATATGATTGTTCTGACCGCTGCAACCATGGCCGGTGTTGCAGCTACCGTTGGTGCAGGTGGTTCTCTACTGGCTTTGAAGTTGTCTTCCGCTCTCTTGTTCTCTGCAGCCACTGGGATGTTGGCTATAATGAACAAGATCCAGCCATCACAACTAGCTGAAGAACAGCGTAATGCAACAAAGTTGTTCAAGCTACTCCAGAGGGAAATACAAACTGTGCTTGCTCTTGGGGTTCCTACTGAAGATGATGTGAAAGAAGCAATGGAGAAGGTGTTGGCGCTTGACAAAGCATATCCACTTCCCTTGATTGGTAAAATGATCGAGAAGTTTCCTAAAACTTTTGAGCCTGCTGTCTGGTGGCCATCAAATCAATCCCAAAGAAACAACAACAAAGTACATAAAACAAAGCAGAGTAGCAGCAGCAAAATGGAGAATAATGGATGGAGTGAGGAGCTGGAGATGGAAATGAGACAGATTCTTAAAGTGTTGAATAGAAAAGATACTGAAGATTATTTGAGACTAGGCAACTTGGGGTTGAAAATAAACAAGATTTTAGCCATTTCAGGGCCAGTACTCACGGGCATCGCAGCTGTTGGGTCTGCTTTCGTGGAATTTCCTCACGCTGCGGTGGTTGCAGTGGCTGCAGGCGTATTAGCAAGCACCGTTAACACTCTTGAGCACGGTATACAAGTGGGTACGTTGTTGGAGATGTACAGAAACTGTGCTGGATTCTTTACGCTTATGAAAGAAACAATCGAATCTACTCTAAATGAAAGTGAAGTGGAGAAAAGAGAAAACGGGGAGATGTTTGAAATGAAAGTGGCTTTGCAGTTGGGAAGAACCGTATCAGAGCTGAGGGATCTTGCAAGAAAATCAAACTATTCTCGCATAGAGGGAACCGAGATCCAGGAGTTTGCAAGCAAACTTTTCTGATGTGTTATTTAATTTGTTCATATATACATAACAATATTCTTTGATTCTTTTCTTACCATTTTTTTTTTTTTGTATAATCTGCATGAAAGAAGATTTTGATATCATTAATTGTAGTCCAATTTTAACCTTTAAACTAAGAAATTAAAAGAAAATATTATTATTTGCCTGATTATATTATATATATTGTTTGTTGATAGATTTATTTCACATGAAATTTGTTACCATCAAATAAACCTACTTAATCAACACCTAATGACAACTTAAACTAGCAAAGAACTTGACGTAAGACAATCTGAATTCATAACACGAACAATTGATGAATAAACAGGTGAAGAACATGAAACTAAAGATTATGTAGTTGAACACTTAGCCTACGCATCCTCGAAGCAAAATCACCATAAATGCTTTATGAGTGATTTGAGAATTAAGAACATGTTTTCATCATAACTAAGGATACATTATTTTACAAGAGTCCTCAAATTGAATTAAATTAAGATAAATTGTTGTCAGAAGGTTTTAGATAACACATACATATACACTATCTCATTTTTTACTATGTTACAATAAAATCTCATTGTATAATCGATATAAATATGGTAATGAAAGGAAAATTCAAAATGTGTGATATGATTTTGTTGAACAAAATATTGCATTTAAATACGAGGTCGACGGTCCTAATGGTTGGTGCATGATTCAAAATCAAAATGTTGAATGAAAAAGCTACTTAGAATTAAATTATATATATATATATATATATTTATAGATAGAAAGATAGATAGATAGAGTAGCAGAGCAATTAAGCAGTAAGCTAGCTAACAAGTTAATTATGGAATGGAGAGGACTGTGATTATATATATCATGAAAATATGTTGACTTCACAAGAGGCCGCTCTCCTCGATGATCGTTTGATTACCCACCACAACGGACCTAATTAATATTATTATAAAAAGCTTAAAAAGAATTAATGGAAAGTTTATTTTTCAAATACATATTATGCTCCATTAATCTTACATACAAACTAAAAGCGAACATCAATCTCTCATTTTCTTTTAAGTAGATCTTGATGGAAGGAGAGAATTTATCTAATCAACAGCAAAACGTCAAGGAAGATCAATAAAATTATCATTCTAATATCTTATATATATTTGCTAACGAAATTATATCAATTATTTTTCTATCTAGCTAGTAAACATTTTTTATTTTATGATGAGAGAAAATGATGAATATGCATAGAAGATTTTGTAAATATTTATTAAATATAATGAATCAATCTTACAAATGGACAAGAACATTGAACTTGACGCAGTAAGCCATGTAATCAAGTTTGTTTGCTATAAGTTGCAAAATATACGTATACATAGAGGACCAAAAATAATAATATATATGCCCAAGTCATGGGAGAAAATCTTGACTTTGAAATTAATTAGAAGAAAATTATAGTCAGGAATAGCGAATGGGTCAGCCTCAGCCTCGGCCAATGGGCCAAGTCAGCCTCGCCGCCAGTCAATATATTTGATCCTTAATTTCAACGTAAGACTTTTTCTCTTTTCAGTTATTGTTCGTTACTATAAATAAGAGTTATTGTCTCTCTTTATTTTCATTCCAATAAAGAAACCAAAGAGAAATCAGAAGTTAAACACAGTAATTAAACGCCATTCATACTTCATGGCTTCTTTACAAACTACAAATCTCTTGTTATCTTCTCAATCTCCACCTTGTCATTCCTCGAATAGAATTAATGCTGCTATTTCTCTCCCTAAACTTCCGAAAGTCCGTTTCTCACCTCCAAAGAAACATAGTGGAGATAACTTTGTCGAGGAGCTGAAGATTAGAGGCGATGGATTCACCAAGTACTCAATCCCAATAGAAAAGGTTGTTCCTAGCAAAATAATGCAAGAACAAAATAGCGTCGACTCCTCTTCCTCTACTTCTATTGCCACTGTCCAACTTTACGCTATCTTAGAAGCGGTTGCTAATAGAGTGGACATGCATAAAAATGTTGGGGAGCAGCGTGATAATTGGAACACACTCCTATTGAACTCTATCAACATGATTACCCTCACAGCTGCAACCATGACTGGTTTTCTCGCAGCTACTGGTTGCGCTGGTGGTTCACTGCTGGCTTTGAAGTTGTCGTCCACTCTCTTGTTCTCTGCAGCCACGGGGATGTTGGTTATAATGAACAAGATCCAGCCATCACAGCTTGCTGAAGAACAACGTAATGCAACCAAGTTGTTCAAGCAACTCAAGAGAGAAATCCAAACTGTGCTTGCTCTTAGGGTTCCTAGTGAAGACGACGTGAAAGAAGCAATGCAAAAGGTGTTGGCACTTGACAAAGCATACCCACTTCCCTTGATAGGTAAAATGATCGAGAAATTTCCTACAACTTTTGAGCCTGCTGTTTGGTGGCCATCAAATCAAAGCCGACTAAGAAACAACACAAAGCAGAGTAGCAGCAAAATGGAGAATAACGGATGGACTGAGGAGTTGGAAACGGAAATGAGGGAGATAGTTGAAGTTTTGAAGAGAAAAGATACGGAAGATTATGTGAGACTAGGCAACTTGGGGTTGAAAATTAACAAGATTTTAGCCATCTCAGGCCCACTTCTAACCGGAATTGCAGCTGTTGGGTCTGCTTTCTCTTCTCATGGGTCATGGGCTGCGGTGGTTGCAGTGGCTGCAGGCGCATTAGCAAGCACCGTTAACACTTTGGAGCACGGTGGGCAAGTTGGTATGGTGTTGGAGATGTACAGAAACTGTGCAGGTTTCTTTACACTTATGGAAGAATCAATCGTATCCACTCTTAAAGAAAATGAAGTAGAAAAGAGAGAAAATGGGGAGATGTTCGAAATGAAAGTGGGTTTGCAATTGGGAAGAAGCGTATCAGAGCTGAGGGAACTCGCGAGAAAATCAAACTATTCTCCCTCGTATGGTTCCCAGATAGAGGAGTTCGGAAGCAAACTTTTCTGATGCGTGATTTAATTTTTCCATACATATATCACAATTCTTTGATTCTTTTGTACAATCATGTATAGGGCCTATCATTGTAGTTAAATTTTTTAACCATTTTACAAAGAAAGAAATTTTGAATATAACTTTAGCATGAGAAATATAACCGTATCGTGGAAGAGAAACTGAAGCCTAAAAAGTATCTGTCATTTTAATAAGATTTATTAAATAGACATATTGTGTAATTATTTGTTCAAATGTAAAAATTCGGGGAACCGAACCTTATTACCCCAAATACGAAATCACAGAGGTCCCATTTCACACACAGTAATAGAAGCTGTATGCTACAATATCCTGGAAAGAGAGCTTGAAAAGTTGAAGCACTTATGGAACAAAATTTACAGGGCGCAGTCAGGTAGATAAGTAGATAAATATTATGATTTTTCCTTCATTTTACTGATACATCTTTACAAAAATATTTATTGGGCAACCATATGCAAGAATCAATAATTAATATAACCAGAAAGAAACACAAAGAAAAAAAAAAACAGGTTGAATACTCTTCCTAATAAGCTATGCAGGTCAGACCTGGATGATAACAAGTTTTCTTGACAGAACCTTCATCTGATTATCTTCACTTGTAAGAACTGAGAGAATGGTGTTGCAGTAGGAAAGGCTCTCTCAATGAAAATGATGAGCAAGAACAACATATATAAGCCTTATATGAGCATCAGGAGAATTGCTGATGAAGCAAAGAGCTGATAAAATTTCAAATCTTCATTATAGAGACCTGTAAAACATGAGAATATTAAGTCCATCATAGGCAATAATTCAGTAAAAATCAGAAGTTCATTCTCAACTCCATATTGTCCCCAAAAATATTTGTATAAATTACACTCTAGCTTTCTTAATTTCCCCTAATGACCACATCAAAACTCTAGAAAAAATGGTCACTCGTTTTCAAATTTCTTGTTGAGTTGCCTTATGTTTTCTTGTTGATGATAAAAATATTCCTTTTATATCTTAATTGATTTCCTGTACCACGCTTCCCCATTCTACATTGTTTGTACTTCAATTCTTTTGCTTGTTAAGCTACAGTCAGACCTCATATATATCATCTAATATCAGCAATTTGTTTCATAGATTTTCTTCGTGTTTAAAGTAATTAGCAGCGTAGTTATTTTATATGTTATACAAGCCGTATGCGTAGCATGAGAAGAAATTACTATGCAAGTACTTACCACTTTGAGCAGATGCAGCAGCAGGAAGTGCTGGGATTCTGATAGCTGCCCAAACAAGTCAAATAGGATTAGGATTTTCAATAAAATGTGACAGAAAATAAAATTAAAAGTTGGTGATAATAATTTTAAACAGCAAGAAGAAACATTTGCATTCCCAATATCAGGTATCCCATCTGGAGAGTAGCTCATTATCAGTAAAACTTACTTTTATTACATGATGGAGTTGGTAATTGAGATGAAGAAGGCCAGGGGGCTGGAATGTTGTCATTGAGGTCACAAATAAAGCTGATCCCTGAAGACTTGTCAAATGTTGCATCTGATGGCAAACTAGGCAGGAGGCATCCAGCTTCTGTGATGGAAAAGGATATAAATATGCATGCTACAAACAACTTTAATAAAATAATTCAAATAGAATAAAAAGCCACATAAACAGTATATTTTCTGCACACCAACAGCAATCTTTCTAATGTGAAGTTATATAGGATAATGAGATCGTAATACGGACAATGCATCTTACCTTGGTTTCCAGTAGCTGCACTCATTTCATCAATCCCCAGTATCACATCGTAGAAGCAAGGTGACAAAAGAATTATGCGTTAGTATCAGTCTTATGTATCTGACGAAAGAATACTACAATTTGCTCATCAAGTAGCACTGTGAAACAGAGCTAGGTACCAACCTTGAAGAGAGAAATCTTTCAGGCTTATATGACACAGTTTAAAAACATCTGTTGTTATACTCGATTTTTGCAACTTCATTCCAAGTAATGTTGCGCAATCCAAAGCTTGCAAGTTGGTGATGAGGCTCTGCTTTTGCAAGTGTGATACATAGCTCTCCATGGCAACACAGCAAGCTGTCTGGTTACTTATTTCATTTCCGCAGCTCTTTGCAACATGCTTTGTGTTGGGGAAAGCCAAAGGACAAACTGAAGCAGAAAACAGAAGAAATCAAGTAGAAAAAAACGTGCAGAGCAAATATGAATTACAATATACTCCTTCATCAAGAATTGAAGCAATACCAAATACCATTAAATAAAGAAGCTTCAGTAGTTTCCAATCAGATATTAGATGTTTAAATTCACATTTCACTCCAAACCCACCTTTATTAATGTTGCAATTTGATAGTCCTCTGAGAACTTCCTTTGCACGAGAGTGATCAAGTTTACCACCCAGCCACCGAAGGACAACATTTTTACAATCATTAATCCTAGTTGAGTGATCAGATAAAACATTGCCCCCATCCATGTTTAAAGGATCTGAAGCTCTCAATGCAAGTTTCGCAGCAGCTTCTAATATGGCACTCTGACAAGTTTGGTCACAACATTCTTTTACAGGATCGACCTTTCCACAGGCAGTAAGAAGCTTTGAAGAGTCCACAGTGCTTTCAAACTCATTAACATCTTTGACTGGGCAAGATGCTTCAGTTAGGTTTGATGGATGAATTAAGCATATCTGCTTAAGATTGTCGGCAGCACCCTGGCCCACTAGAAGTTGCTCAATATCCGAGAGGCAAAGCTCGGCAAGTGTGTCGTTTAAAGCAAGCACATTAGTTTTTTTGCTGGACTGACCAATAAGAATCAGAAGAGTGGCCTCTAGCTGCGGACAACACATAACATTGGCCAAAAGTGGAGCAAAGAAGGCATAGCAATCAATTGAAGTCATGCTCATCAAACTTTCAGCAGCAGTGAAGTTTAGAATGCATTGTCCTGATAATTTTGGGACGGTGCTATTTGTAAATGGTGCCAATGGAGAAGGGGCGAGAAGAGGAAGGAAGGGTTGAGGGGACCCAGCAGGAGAAATCTCAGGCATAAGATCATCCGCTCGTCTGTTTGTTGACAAAGGACCTTTAAGATTGTATAGTGGAATGCAACAAGATTCATGGAAACCTGTAACAAACACAGGGTCATTTAGATTACAGTATATACTCTACTTTAGAATCTCCGCCAAGCTGAATCTTCGTTCTATAGCTCAAGTTCACTGAGGGTTTAAGCAATTATCCAATTGGGTTTCTCTTAGACACAAAAATGTCGTATCTCAAAACCAGTAAGTATTAGATATCTAGTAACTCTATAAAATTCTATTTGAGCCACACAATAGGGTTCAGGAAAAAATGACTCTAGGGTGAGTCATTTTGATCTAGAGCTTGGAACACCAGTAAAATGGAAACATGTTTCTTTTACATTTATGCAACAGCTTCCACCATAAGATATGCAATAGCAAATTACCTAACACTTATATGTAGTTGTTAGAACATTATCACATACATACATGTGGTTGTTAGAATAATCTCACATTTCTATGCCTTATATTCTTATTCTTATTTCTCCTTTCAGGGACATTTAGAAATAAGCCCAACCCGGAATAGCGTTAAAAGGAAGCTAATTTATAACTTAATTAAGGTAGCAAGAACCGATAATAGAAAATTACTAGTTTCAATCTTGGAGAATTGAGGTTAAAAAATACTTGAAAGAATTCTCCACATTTCAGATAACAACATTCCAACAAAGAAATGAAGGAGCTTTACACACCATAAGCAATTTTCAACCACCAGAAACCCCATTTCTTAAACACTAAACACATCACAAAATTAGCTAAAAATCACAGTATAGTCTACAAATGAGCAATACAACAAACAGATCATGGCAAAATCGAGGAAACCCGAAAAAGGAAAGGAGAAAAAGTGATGAATACTTACACAGAAGCAACAGAAACACCAGCGAAAGCACCATACTCAGACTCAGCTTGAGAGAAACCCCTTCACTCATGTCTTCTTTCAAAATTCCTTCTCTTTTAACTCCAGAGATAAAACAAAAACGGTTAAAAAGAAAAGGGAAAGAAAACAAGGAATAAGCCAAAAGGGAGGAAGAACAGAAAAGAACAGGAAAGTTAAAGTGTTAAAGTAATGTTAAGAAGTTTCGGTCTTGGAATTCAGAAAGAAAAGAAAAAACATAAAAATAAAAAAAAAAAGAAATGATGGAACAGAGAGAGTAGTAATGGGAGAGTAGAAGAGAAGACATGAATGAGGAGGTTTGAAAGTAATATGTGGGGTATACACAAGCTTCAGAAATATAGCTGTACTGGGTTGCAAAGTGGAGCCCACTGTGACATTAAAACACTTCAGATATAACGACACTACTGCTCTGCTTTCATTAACGCCATCAATTACACTCTTATTTTTCTTCCTTTCTTCCTGCCCCACTTCATCAACTTCTTCATCCACTATTCACTTCACTTGTCCAACTCTGACACGTGTGAGCTTTCTCTTCTGCTTCTTGCTTCTTGTTCTCTTCTGTCCCACACGTGGGATGTGTCCAGTCAGTATCCATCTACTATGTTTTTTTTTTTTTTTAACGATTCATCCAAATGAGATTTTATTAAGATATTAACATTTTAAGAAGAAAGGAAAACATAAAAATTAATTGGGTGATTAAATGCTAGTATTTAGATTATGTTATTTTGCATAGATTTTCAAGAATTTATTGAGATGTGATATGATTTAAAATAAAATATTAAGATTATATTTTAGTGTCCGTTTGATTTGACTTTTTTATTGAGTAAAAGAACTTGTTTAAAGATAAAAAATTTTTTCAAATTTTTTAATACCGTTTGATTCACAATGAAAAGACTTTTTTATTGAGTAAAAGAACTTGTTTAAAGATAAAAAATTTTTTCAAATTTTTTAATACCGTTTGGTTCACAATGAAAAAGAATTTTTGAAAATTAAAAAAACTGTTTTTCTTTTATTGGAAGAAATCTAAAATTTGGGTTTCTGATAGTAAAACTTTTCAAACTTTTTTAAAAGGTGAAATTGTATAAAATACTCTTACTTTATTTTAAAAATTTTACGTAATTTTTTTAAAATAAAATATTAAAAATCTGTTTATTAAAATAATTACTCAAATTTTTCTCAAAAGTCATTTCTAACAACCAAACGATTAATCAATTTTTATTAAAAACTCTATTCATAAAAGTTTTACAGGTAAAAGTTCTACTTTAAAAAGATTTATTTAAAAAACTATACCAAACAGGCCCTTAATAAATTTTACTAATTAATTCTAAAATTATTTTTTATCTTTTAATACAATTTTTTTATTTTTTATTATTGTTGATGCAGGAATTTTACTCGACTGTATTAGATTTGAAAATAAGTTTAAGTGTCTTTGACGTGTTCCATTGGGACACACTAGGTCAATGTGTTTAAAAGTTAGGTGACGTAGTGGTCAAAGGAAAGTTGGATAAGAATTCTCTGAAATGGCGAATAGACATTGCTCGTTCTTTACACAACCTTCTCGTTTTATCTTGCTGAACCCCGAACAATCTTGAACCTCCGCTTTTGCCGAGTTGATCCGTGAACACCTTCATTCTTAGGGAATATTATGTTTATATATTGAGGTAAAGCTGAGCAATGATTGGTTGATGCGTTTTGCCTTGACTTTGCTCAACTTAGTGCATGTGGACTAACTTATTTGACTTTGGTGTGTCACGTGGCAAGTTAAAATGTGACTTTTGTACTACCCAGCACCCTTTTGTCACGGGGCTCAACCTTATTAGGCTATGGGATGAGGTTGCCTCTTACCTTTTAAATAGTAAGGTCTCATTCACCCTAGTGCAAGCTTGTAGTCCCCTCCTAACTGACAGCTAGTCCCCACCCTGCTACTTAATATTTGGCCAGTCTAAAATACTTTCTATTCCTTGGCGAGTTCAGATATTGTTCTTTCTTACTTTTAACGGTCCCCTACTCAATATTTTTAAGTATGAAAAGAGATCCAGATTGTATCGACCTGATCTCTAATATACCTAAGTTCCTAGTGTACTTGGGTATCTAGTCACTTCTGGACCTAAAAGTATTTAGATATCTTGGTATTCTTAATACCTAGTCACTTCTGGACCTAAAAGTATTTAAACACCTTGGTATCCTTAATACCTGATTGACGAAGACGAAGTACTCAGTATCGAGCTATTTGGAGCATGTTTGTATACATCTACTGGCATAATGGAAAATCGGAGAACTCTTTTAAACCCTTTTTCATGGGCGATAATACATAACTACGTGTATTGCTCACACTACAGTATATGGTTGTGTTTTCCTCATGCGCTGCAGTATATAGTCACATGAGCACTTCCACATGCACCACAGTATATGATTGCATGGGCATGCTATATGCGCTATATTATATGATCATATAAGCATTTTCACATGTGCTACAGTATATGGTCACATAAGCATTTCTATTCATACCATGGTATATAATCACATGGGGCGTTAGTAACAAATGGTGAATGTTTTAGCGATATATAGTAGGGAGCTCAGGTCAAGATGAGTCTTATCTAACTGCATTAACCTGGTTCTCAGTGCGCAGTATGTCGAGGTAATTGTTAAAATAAATCACCTCACCTGCTGGTAGCTGAAACTATTATGAGCTCATGTTCTGTCACATATCTAATTATTTTTCACCCATAATAAGTATAATAAATTATGATAATTAATTAATTGACGAAATTTATTAAAATGTAACTTTAATCTTTTATTTTAAATTATATTAAGTGTTGATGAATTATTGAAACTTCATAATACAAAAAAATTTGTATCAAATTATAAATGCTATGCATGCAGCCCATCTATATAGGCCATAATCCTTTCGCTTTTAGGCCTGACTGACGGAGCTACGTGGGCTGGCGCAATCTCAGCCCTAAAAGACACTACTAGGCTTCTAGATATTTTAATGCATATGAGATTGAGATACCACAAAAACTAATGGTCATTGGTCAACATTAGGTGAGATTTTAATTTTGTAATTTTAGTATTTTGTTTTCTGCCATCCTTAATTTGCTTAAGCAATGATCAAATCTTTGAATTAGTTCCATTTTCTTAAAATATAAATGAAATTAATCTCTTCAGTGTTGTTGACAACAAGATTTAATAACTATTTTTTTCATATCATCTTAATATTTTATCATTTGAACCAAATAACATCTAATGATTTTGTTTTGTTGAAATTGGATATCTATGTTAAATGAATTTACACAATTTCATACAATAAATCATGAAAACATGTAAAATGCGTAGAAAAAAGAGTATGATAAATTTGAAAAAAGAACGTAAACGTTGTAAACGATAAAATTATTAAAATATATACATATATATATATATACATATATATATATATATAGATGCCATTCACTTAATAGATGAGACATTATTTATACATCAAAATTTAACCTTCTTTTTTATTTTTACATTAACTTCTGAAATATCATCACTCATTGCGAAATAATAAAATGAAAGTATAATATGTAAGACAAACTAGAATAGATAGAAGAAGATCATGATGGATTTGATTGTTTATATTAAATGAAACAAATTAACACTTTGTAGTTTTCTTTTGCCGAAAAGTTAATATTTATATTAAATGAATTAACTTGCAAGATTTTTCATACAATGAACTGTGAAAACATGTAAATCAAATTAAAAATTTATTTAATGAATGTCACTAATTTTTACATTAACTTCTGAAAATATCGTCACTCATCTTGAAACAGTTATAAATTAAATCGAAGAATGAAAGTAGCATTTGTAAGAAAGATTGGAATACGTAGAAGCTCATGAATAGATTTCATACACTAATCATATATTATTAACTTACAGAAACCATAAAAGAAACGTAAAACAAATTTAAAAACACTTAAAATATTTTCAGACGAGAATAAAAACATATCTGTACACCAAAATCTCAACTTCATTTTTACACACCAGCTTCTGCAATATCTTCCTCTCTCAACCACTAAAATCAAAGAATTAATCATTAGTTATTCTATCATGATCAATGATCATCATCAGCAGCATCAGTTCACCTCCGGAATGCTCTGTAGGACCGGCCTCCATGTTCGGTGGTGATCCGTCCGACAACGATCACCTTCATTATTAATCAAACTAGCCAAAAATTGTTCCAGAGAACCTAAGCCCTCCATGTCTTTTCTTACCATCTCCTCCAGCTCCTTCTTTGTTATCTTCAACTTCACCTGATCTCTACTACAAGACGTTGTGGTCGTTGCTGTCGCAGATGACAAAGAAAACCCTTCGTTCTCACCCAGCAGTCTTTCCTTCTCAACATCTCCGCCTCGGGCGCCTCCGGTGTCGTCCATTATTCTGTTGCCAAGGCGGCGGTGTTTGGGTGTCGGCAGAGACTCCCAGTCTTCGCTATCCCACTCCATATTCTTCTCACGATTAACGCAAGCGCAGTTTCCCATTTCGGGTTCGATTTGCTCTGCTCTGTGTGTAAAATTATTTTATCTGCGGAGGAGAAGAGATTTTAGGCTTAAAGCTGGGGCATATATATAAATAGACGGAGTTCCATTTTGGCAACAGATTTTGTATTACGTTCGAAGAAACATCAGGTTTGGTCTTACGTGGAAATATCGGAGTTTGGTTAGTTGACCAAAGATAATTAATAAACAGCTAGATATACTAGAAGGGTTTTGTTTGATGATTTCAAACAATGTTTAAATAAAATTATATAAAGCTTGGCTTGTCTTGGCTTATTTTAAGCCGGTTCGGTCGGCGTATGGTACAAGAGATTTGGTCGGGTCGCTCAGCTGGGTCAGCTTTCCCAGCTAAGCTTCTGTGTAGGACCCAGGTTGCATATTCGAACCGAAACGATAAGACTGAAAGGAAGATTGCGATTGCCCTTTTTTCTTGGCGTTATAATGGTATTTGGGTCCCTGATGTTTTGTGATTTATCTTAAATAGAGATCTGAATTTCCTATTTTTATCAAATAAGTCTCTAATATTAATACATTAATAATAACCCCAATCAAAGACTGAATTATGTTTATTTACAATAAGTAACAGTGGCAGAGGCCAAAAATTGATTCATATTTGAGAGGGGGCTGGTTGTAGTAACAATAAAATATTAGATATTTAAATCTAATTCAATTTAATTTTATTGACTCTTTCAACTAAAAATAATTTCTAACTAAGATTTTAGTCTTTCTAGTGGTCACATGGAGATTTCATCCCTATTTATAGTATTAACAATTTTATAAATACAAATTCTTATACAAGGATTTTGATTTATATTATTATTTTTATAATATTAAATTTTGACCATGATAATATAACAACATGTGACTTAACATAGTAAAGGGTATTTTATTCATTTCAATATGATTATGCATCTATGTGATACAAACAAAAAAACAATGTGTTTTTACTTAAGAAATCATAAAAAAAAGGGGAGATAGTTTTGTTACTTTATTAATATTTTTGGAGTGTGAAATTGAATAATAGATGGCATCTATAGTTAGTAGTTAGTAGTTAGTAGCTAGGAAGGATAAGTGTGAACGAATATATTACATGGAATCTTTGACTTGTTTGATGGGTTCTTCACCTTCCCCTACCCCGAGAGTGCTCTCTATCTCTAATTTCTTATTATCTAATTTAATTAAAATTAAACCCTTGATTCCTTTCTCATACACTATCAAATTCCCATTCACGTTTCACTTAATCTTCATTGTCAAATTTCGTATACATGTCTATCGATCTTACATTAATTTATATTAATCACTAATTATATATGTGCATAATGGTATTCATTCATTGAGCTTGATATAATCAAGTCGTTACTTGTCTTAATTTAATTAGTATCATAATTAAATTAAATCAATTCAAAATTGTTATTTCGAAGTGGTCTTGATTTCCTTCAATTTGAAGATATGGGGTGTAAGTGTAAGCGTAACGTCGATCCTTATGTAAGTGCATGCATTTTGGTCGTGTTAACACGAGCATAACGTGAAAATGAATATCATTTTTCTTCACGACAACGTCAGAAGCAAAAGGTAGCCCACTGAAATAATATGCTATGAATCAAAGCCCATCGAGAAAAAAATGTATAAAATCTTAGTAAAACAAAAACAGCTTCAAGCTGCTGGTAATTAATTTCGTAAACAAGCGAAAGAGAAATAATATCAAAGGGTGGCAGAAAACCAATTACTATATATTACAAGAAATTGAAACTAATAACACACGTTCCAATGAAGTTGCAAGCATATTAGAAGAATATTGTTATGTCATGTTATGTTATCAATCTGAAGTGTCGTGTCTTTGTCAAATGATTGATGATGAATTAAGCAAAGAGAGAAGCAAATTAATTAATAATTATAGAAGAATACATTGCTTTAGTTTTGGTTTTCTAATTAAGATATTTATATCAGGTCTTCTTAGTTTACAGTCAATGCCGTATTTGGGGGTGAATTTAATTTTACATATGACTGAAATTTGAAAATGAAAAACCATCGCTTTGAAGGATTTTACCAGAAATTAATTAGTAACTCTTGTCAATAAAATTCGTTGTACGTCTTGAAAACAATACTCTTATTTAATTTTTTAATCGAATTTTCTTAAAAAATATGTCATATATAATTCTCTCCTAATATAAATTTGACTTAATTATATGAATAATTCGTTAATTAATTGATTTTACCCATGTAAGATGAGAGAGAATATTAATGGATAAAGCTTTTAGATTAATTTAATTTTATTTGCGTGAATTAATTATCCCAAACAAGAAGTTTTATTTAAAGAAGTTTGAGAGATTATTGAAACACAAATGATAGAAGCATTTTCAGAAAATATTTCTTGTGCTGTCGAAAGTCTTTGCTCACTACCTAAATTGTTACGGTCATTAGTTGAAAAATAAAATTCTATTATTAAACTCATAAATATAATTTTCAACCAATTTTTCAACTCATATTCATAATTCAATTGAGAAATGATGATACCCATTTTTTTTTCCTACAGAATTTGGTCCTCTTTGAATAACAATACATGATACATGCACATGGTGTACCATACAAGTTATTAAAGTGAGAAGATGAAGGCATTCAAAAACCTTTAATAATAAAATCAAATAAATAGACAATATTAATTAATTGAGTTTTATATAGATATATATATATATATATATTGACAACAAGATTTCTTTATTTCTTTATTTATTTTTAAAAAGTTGAGACGTATGAGTTAAATAAATATTGTATAGTACTAAATCAAATTGTTGGCCAGCCAACTACAAAATATTTGGGTGTCAAAATTTTCTCATGTCTCATTCAATAAATTAATTGTAGCAATATAAGTACTTATCGATCATACCCTAATTTCTCAATTTCATTAAAAGGATTAGTTGCACATATAAATTAACTATCATGTGTCTACTTTTTATTCAACTACTTGATTGTCTAGTGTTTTAAAATTTTATACAAATATAGCAAATATTCACACATGGTTGCTACATTTTAGTTGGGTTGACATATATTTATTAATTTTTGTTCATTGAGGAAGGAGAGAGAGGTCCAGACTACTATTCGAGATTTAACCAAATTTTTGTGGTAATAAATTTGATGATTAATTTTTATAAGTAAAGTAGACAAGAAAAAAAAAATAATGAAATTACTAAAGACAACATGTATTTGATGTAGTAGTTTTAAATGATCAGTATATGTTCTTGAATTTTCTAGTAATAATTATGATATATAATTAGTTATTAATAAAATATAATATGATAACGAAATAAAATTTGATTACACATTAAAAAAAAATATAAAGGCATTTAAAAATCATTCAAAAATTTTCACAAATAAAAAAATTATCCTAATTTTTACAAATATACTCATATTAAACCCTAAAACTAAATGTACTACCAAGTTCTTAGAATTTGCAAATACAATCTTACAATATAAATAATATTGAATTCTCAATCACCAATAAATTAATTATTTTATACAATTTATGATTATTTAAGAAGATGTGATCCAAACCTTCAAGAAGTAGAAACTTTAAAGAAGTGAACATAACTAATTGCTTTTAAATTTTGCCACCTTGTAACGCTCTGTCTCTCTATATATATATTTACTGCTTTGTTCCTCAAAAAATTTGACAAAAGAAGACCCGATCTTCAATAGCAAATTTAAAGACCCATCTTAGTGTATTAATTGGTAACATGTCGGTTTCAAGAAACTGTGTCTAAATTAAATTTTATTATCGAAATTGCTTTTTTTTTTTTTTTTAATGCACAAAGCAAAGAAAAGTAGGAAACAAAAACACACCATGTTCTTTTTCCCATGCATATCTTTTTAACATAATATTGCACCAAATTATTTTTGGATTGGCCTATTTGTAATCTTTTTCATGTTTCGGAGTTGAACATTTCTACCATTTATATATATGTGTATATATATATATATATATATAGCATTTGGAAAGCCATAGACTGTTGTTTTTGTTTTGTTGTAACCTTACAATTATCGAATTCCTTTATTACACTTTTTATTTATTTATTTGAATTTTGGATTATATATACATATTTTCAAGCTTTTTACAAAATTAAAATATAAGATAATATTTAATGAAAAAAAAATATGCGAAATGTATATAGTATTATTGTTTTCAATTGAGTGTGAACGAGATTGAAACACAAAGCCTCTTCTACCAGCTCAAAATTTTTACCAATAGAATCAGTTAATGACATTATCAAAAGTACCTAAAAATATTATTCTTATAAAATTTCTTCCCTAAAAAATCCATATAAGACAAATATGTTCAAAATAAAATTAAAAATCTCAGTTGTATCTTTCCAAGATGATTAATGAGAATATACAATTATAGTTGCCATTTCTTACAATTTCTTCCCTAAAAACTATAGAATTAACAAAAACATTAAAATTCCCAAATAAAATTAAAGCGTTTCTTAAACTAAATTAGCAACTTAATTAATCACGTCTTAAAAAAGAATTGGACAACATAGCATGCGGTGGATTGTCATTTTGTTTTTGTTTAGGATACCGAATCTGTCGTTTTCAAAAAATCTTATAACTAAACTAAATTAACTATGTAACAACTTTAGTTTCCCCCAACACTATCAGAATTCCAATCCACGCGGCAATCTCTCCGTAACCGCAGCGTCTTTGTCCGAAATTCAAGCGGTGTGTGCTGTGGTTTGTTTTCTGTTATGGAATTCCTCTCACTACTACTACTTCGTACAACCAAATGAACGTTTCAATGTCAGTAAAATCCTTCTCTGCGCTCACTACTCCACGTCATCACCGGAAATTTAGGAACCCAGTGAGTTGTTACCGCCGCCGGAGGTATAGGCCGCCCGGGACTCCACTGTTGCAGTGGAAGTTTGATGATAGACAGCGCGGTTGTGGGAATGTTGCGTTGTCTGCTAGGAAGTTGGCTGCTGGGCTCTGGCAATTGCGTTTGTTGGCTGAGTTTTCAGATATTGGAGTTAAATGTGGATCATGTGATCGATTGAAATTTCAGGTATGGATTTGAGTGATTTTGGTGTTTGATTGACTTTCTTATGTTAATGCATAAATTTCGATTAACAAGCTTGTCGATTGTGACTGTGTGGATTTTTTTTTTTTTCTTTTGTTTATACTTTGCATGCATGTTTGCTTGTTTGATTTGGTGATCATGTGTTTGTTTGGATGAATGCTGAGAAAATATTGGAAAATCAAAGAAAATAGGAGTTTCCAGCAATTGGGAATTTTCTGAAACCATAATTGAGTAAACAGAGATGAGAAATTCTCAGTGAACACACATAAAAAAGAGTTATATTAACTTCTTTCTTAATTGAATTCTCAAACAATTTTTACTCGAATCACTATTGTCAAAGCATTATTCGCTTCAGCGTATTGCTTGATATACTTTACCCTTTTGTAGTTTTTCTGATTGAGTTTGCTTTTATTGAATGTGGTGAAAGCATATTAACCCAGAATTTGTAATTCTCTGCCTTACGAAGTGTACAAATTTTTGTCACCTCTTGTTTCTTGACATATCTCGGCAAGTACGAAAAAAATCATTCACAATAATCGCTTGATTGAATGTATGTCAGAAGTTAAACTTATAGGTTGCATAACAATTCTGAAAATTTTATATCCTTTGTCATTATTGTAGCCGCACCCAGGAGACGTAAATATCGCACTTTCCTCTCATTGCACAAGCAGAGAATATGGTGTAGGAATTAAGGATCCGCTTGGGAGCCCTGTGCTTGGTCACAGTTTGAGCCATAAGATCCCACATAAGGTATGTCTTTATTATTTGAAAATGTTTTCTATAATTCGGAATGACTATCAACTTGGTTAGTTGTGACTTTGGTGGATGGTTCTCCTTTCGGCGCACATTTAGGTGGGTCTGTAAGGATCTCCAGTCAGTGACCTTATACCACATACTCAGTTTGATTGTTTGGTTGAGGATTTAAATATGTTGAATTATAGTTTGTTCAGTAGTCTTAGTGAAATTGATAATTTGAATTTGTGAACCAAAGAATCCATAATTGGTAATCCTCCACTGTTAAGATTATCAGTTTTCTAGTTCTGATTTGTTACCTTTATATGTTTTTATAGCATGGATCTTCTTTGCAGCACCCAAACTCCACAATGGAAGGGTTGACAAAGTGGGATCCTAGCCACTCGAAAACATCAACTGAGGCCTATTGCTTGTATAGCCACGTGAAGCTTCTAGAAGATCGTTTTACAACTTTCTCTGCTGTTTCTGCTCTGGAAGCAGAGCTAGTGCGAGCTCGGTTACGTATTCACGAACTTGAAGATGAGCATCAGTTGTCTAAGAAGAGATTTGAAACCTTGATGAGAAAGCTTGGAGAGGAAAGAAACTCGTGGTATAGCAGAAAACACCATAAAATGCATGCAATTATTGATGTCTTGAAGGATGAATTAAACAAGGAAAGGAAAAGTCGGAAAAAGATTGCCTTTCTCAACTCTAAATTGATGGAGGAGCTGGCTGAGGCTAACTCATCTGCAAAGCAGTTCTTGGAGGATTATAAGGACGAAAAAAAGGCTAGAGAATTACTGGAGGAAATTTGTAATGAGCTAGCTAAAAAAATTGGAGAAGAGAAGGTTGAACTGGAATATTTGAAGAGTGAAACTATGAGAATTCGTGAGGAGGTGGAAGAAGAGAGAAATATGCTGCAGCTGGCTGAGGTTTGGCGTGAAGAACGTGTGCGGATGAAGCTGGTTGATGCAAAATTGGCTCTTGAACATAAATATTGGCAGATGAATAAGTTGGTGGCTGAACTTGAATCTTTCCTAAGGTCGAGCACTGCAACCTTGGATGTGATGGCATTAAGAAAAGCTGAATTAATCATACAGGCAGTCAAATCATTGAATATTCAAGATAGCAAGGAATTCGAATATGCTCCTCTGACCTCAGATAGT
Source organism: Azadirachta indica (assembly GCA_022749755.1). Lineage (NCBI taxonomy): Eukaryota > Viridiplantae > Streptophyta > Magnoliopsida > Sapindales > Meliaceae > Azadirachta > Azadirachta indica. Next base: position 13,615,600 of record CM040451.1, on the reverse strand, counting down.
ATATTTTCCATCTTTGAAGAAATTCGACCAAGTACTAACGAAAAGGAAATGGGACCATTAGTTAAATATAGTCCTGTTTGCGACGTTTGTAACTATCACATTCCAAGTCCTCAGGTAAATGGTTTTGGTTTTGACAACAACAATGTGCCGAAACATTCAAATAGCTATGTTGCTAGTAACAATGGTTTAGAAGATGATTTCAGAGTTTTGGAATCTGCAAGACATGCCGAGGATCAAGGTTCAGGGTTTTCCTTTGAAGGAACTGATCACTCCGCTAACAGTGTCACCCAAGGCAAAATTGCTGCGAGAAGAAGCATAATGTGTCACGAGAGCTCAGGTCAGCATTTTCCAAACACAAATATCGGTGATGTGAGGCAGAAGTCATGTTCTGTATCTCAACTTAGATCATTACCAAGTAACGGTGAATTCTGCAAGATAATGTCAGACGATGCCAATGCAAGGCTTATAAACAGAACAATTTCTAGTGCTGGGACAACAACTCCACCGAGAATGAAATCTGTAGACTTGGGAAATCCACACATAACTAGAGGGATGAAAGGGTCCATCGAATGGCCAAGGGTCACCCGAAAGAGTAACTTGAAAGGTAAGCTTCCGAAAGCCATGATTGAAAGGCAGAAAACTCATCTGCGCAAAGTTCTTAAATAGATTAGTTGAACCACAAACTATTTCCGAAATTTTGTTGTTTGAGAAAATATAATCAGAGCAAGAATATGCTGGAATTCATTCCGATGAACATATGACTTCCTGCATGCATATAGCTGCATTATATAATTGATTACTATGTTATTACAATCTACACATATTGAGCAATATATGAATTGTTACATGAAACAGTTCAATTATCGTTCTTTCTCTGTGTTGAATTCTCTTATGGACAACAGTTTGATGTAGAATGACAGCAGAGAAAGGCAACAAAACACTTGTGTTTTTATCTTGAACATGTTTTCACTAAGAATTATGGACCAATTTGGGCCCGTATATGCAACCCTCAAAGTTAAAATTAAAATAATTAATATGCTTTAAATACGAACTTTATCTAGAAGTTCATGTTATAAAAATGGCAGTGGAAGTTGATATGGTAGCCTACCAAACATATAGGAGTGCGTTGTGTTTGTGTGGATCAGATCGAATTTCAAGTAGCTTAATTAAGTTAATAAAAGCTCTTAAAAGAAAAAGGTTTAATTTCGTAATTACGGATCATTTTCTATTGGCCCGCCCGTGAGAAATTCTTAAGTGCCTGGCCTTTGTTAAAATTGACATATAAAATAAAGAGAGAGAATTAGGTAGTGTTGGATCAAAATCGAGACCCAATAAATTTTGACCATACATAGATGATAATGTTCGACATTAATGGATAAATATGCATTATGAGAGAATCTTAATTCGTTATTATTTTGATAACTAACAAGAATTTGAGGACATGAAAAGAGTTTGATTAGAAAGCAAAAAGATAATGGAGATTAAGTTTGCCAAATGGGTAAAGCTAGAACAAACATATATGTTGAATTTAAGAAAAGATATATAGCGAGCTAGCTAATTCATGTATGCAAACCTAAAAAATCATTTCTTTCAAATATGAAACAAATCAATCAAAATAAAAGTAACACATAATGGCAAACATGTTCATTCATGTCTCTCTTGGATTTATATCTTTTATAAGTCATAATAAATAAAAAGACATAAAGTTCCAATAGATGTTTCAAGTTATAGACCAAATTGTACCACATTTCATTCATGGGCTCTTCTAAAATTTTGTGAAAGAAACCATAACTTATGGATGGATCCCTAACTTTTTATAATCTATTTATATACACAAATATCATTTGTTTTTTTATATTAATTAATTGAGTTTTTTTAGGTGTTTAATAAAAAATTATAAATTGTTTGGTTATTAAATAAAAATTGTGTACTTCTCTTAATAATCCAGTTTTTTGAAGTTATATTATAAGAGAAAAAAAGTACAATTTTAAAATAAATGAAGGTTATTTAAATCTCTCAAAAAAACTCCAATACTAAAATCTTAAATTTTGAGTTTCCACAAATGGAAATAAAATAGTTTTTAAACTCTCCTTAATTCTCTTACCTCTAACAACTAAACACCCAACAAAAATTTGAGAAGAGTTTTGAATTAATAGTAAAAAAGTTTATAATACACGAGCAGTAATTATTATTATTATTCTTATTATTATTATTAATTTTCGAGAAAAGCAGTAAGTACTTTTAATTGTGACTCATAAACACAAAATTCTAACATCATAAGGAGAATTTGGTTGTTTCAATAGGGAGTCAAAGATTTGATTAATGTGAATGAATAAACCATAATCCTATTTAAAAAAATATAAAATTCGAGAATTTGAATGTCATTACCCAAAAAATAAGAATAAATAACTCCAAGAGATACCAAAAAGTAGATCATTCACCCAACTTTTTGTTCAAATGGGAGGAATGGTGCTGGAAAATCATGATTGCACATAACCCCACCTACTTGATGATCAAGAAATAGACCGATCACCACCACTGGAATCAAATGGTCAGAAATCATAATGTGCAAGTGGGAAAGTTTCATTTCTTCAGAAAAATCATTGCAAAGATAAAGATACGTATATACATACAGATATTAATATATAAACTTTCTGTTAACTGTCACTGTAATAAACTGCAAGTACAGTAACAATTAAATCTTAGACTTAGATATTGAATTGTAACTTGCATGATTTTGAAAGTGACTTCACACCAATCTACAAAAGTTTTTAATACTTTTTAGATGCTGCTGTAAATTCTCGGCAGGACGGGAAAATCAAAACAACTTATCAAAAACATGCTACCAGTTGAACGAACTACAGGTTGTAAACCAAGAATATTCTGTAATAATTAAAGAATGAATATTTAATTAGATAAACAAATATTAAATGAAGATTCTATCTCTAACAGCTGCATGTAACTGAGAGATGAGATTCATGGAGTGCGTGCGATGCGGCTAGCTGCAGATAACCCCATCTCCATTTCGGAAGGCCAAAGATTCTTGAATAATTATTATTACTTTGCTTTCATCAGACGGTGTGGAGATCGTCCTGGAATTATCAATTATATATTATAGAAACCAGGAATCTCCCAACTTATACATACGGAATTGAATATCTTTAATCTCGCAACTCGGTTTCTGAATGCATTGGAACCCCGCAGACACTGTTGCTTTAATTTCCCGAGAAATCGACCCACCTCTTTTTTCTATTTCTCTCTTTAATTTACTGTTCAGGATTTTGTAAGATAGTTACGTGAGATTGTCTGAACGCCATGCACGATACATGAAGTAGAAAGCAATTAATAAAAAAGTTCTAATCCTTCCAAGAAACCCAGCGGATTCGCGTGCCGAATGAACAGTGCTGAAGCAATTAGGGTTTGTACAAAACATTATTTTACATTGATAACTATTCTGGCAACATACAAAACGATCATCTATGATCATGAAAAATGTTTCATAAAATCACACTCTCCAAGGATAACATATCTCTTGTTTTGGCAACGTCAATCCTGGAGGATGATGAGATAGTGGCACATGACACAAGAGGAGAAACCCTGGCCCAATTCCTGAAAGCAACGACTCCATTATAGAGATTGATGGCGATCGATCGTCTGTTGGTTGCTATTTCAAGATGAAAATAATAATAATGATCCTCAAAACATAAAATCATCAGCAGCCACCACTAGTGTGTGTGTCTATATATATATATATATATATATGTTGTCAAACAGTTGTATTTTCATCCATCAATTCAAGACTAACTTTAAGTCTAGAAAACATCTTCTACCAGAGGAAACAAACACGTATATCTAACTAATGAAAAATATGCACTTATCCCAGTTTTATTGGATGATTGTTAGAGGAAAAATTTTGCTTGGTATATGAAACTACCGACCTAGCAAGCTAATTAATTAGGTTATGTTTCATACTTTTATATTTCAGTTTACTCTAAATGCACAAAAATTAAATTGTTTGGTAAATATTAATTTTTAATAAAAATTACTCAATTTTTTAATATTTTATAATTATAATATTAACGGTAAGACATTTCGTTCTCAAAGACTCAAATATACCCTTCATCATATGCTTGTAAATGAACATACATATGCATAAATTGCAAATTATGGGTGACAAAATTTATGTCTTTGATATTTTATATTTTTGTTAATACATAAGAATATAATTTGTCAATTTATAAGTTATAACAAATAAATTCGTAAATTATATTGAAATAATTGGACATATATTTTACTCGTTTAAGTTATTTATTAGGTCAAAATTGAAAACAGGATATTATAAGAGTGATAAAAATATTTTAAAAGAAATTATTAAATTAAGGACTTATTTGATACAAACATAAATATTATTTGCAAGTATGTAAAAATAAAATAAAATACTCCATCGCATCTTAGGGGATTGAAACGGGAGGTGAGTTTCACACGAATGAAACGGCAGGTGGCATTAACCTTCAGTTCCTGAAACGTAGACCCCACGTTGGCTGTCAAAAACATTTGATTGATGAGCTCGCGGAAGAATCTCCATTGATTGGCTGTCCTGACACTGACAACTCTAAGCCTGTCACTACTCGACAAAACCTCAAACCATTAAAATAATTTTTATTTATTTTATTCCCTAATGCCAAAAGCAAAACTCTTCTTAAACTAATCAAAACTAGGTGACTTTTTCAGTTTTCCTTCGCATGAATTATTGTTAAATAATTAACCTGGTACAATAATTACCTGAGCTTCGGGATCTTGTAGATCTTATTTAATAATAAACAAAGGACAACACTGCTTTCAATTGAAGATTTGCTTTGATCTGGTACATGGATTCTGGGCTCTAAATCAATATATGCGACCGATGTTGTAATTTTTAAGTTTTAAATCATGATCAATTTTGTGTTTTGATTATTGAGTTATAAAAATATCATATTCATCATTTTATTATTCATTATTGCATTTGTATGTTAGCTATCAAATATGACAAGTAAACGCACAACGATGAGGGAAGTCAAAATTCAAAATCTAAGGGGATTAAAATGTTATAAAATTAAACATTTAGGAGCTAAATTCTAAAATTAATTTTTAAATTATGGGTGAAAAGATCTATATTTTGAAGTTTGTAGGATTAAACAAATATATATATATATATATTGCGTTGTGAGGTCAAATTATAAATAGTTTTATCTATATATTTTTTCCAAAAAAAAAAAAAAAATTGGCAGGGTCAAAGCCTATCCATAGCTCCTCTATCTCCCTTGACACTAGAGATTTATTTTTACTTCAATAGTTAATATTTAGAAATTGCTCGGACGTAAGAGTAAAATTTTACAGGTATAGTTTCAACAAAGTTTAGAAGAGTCCTACCTTTGAGACCTTACAATTTTTTTTAAATTTTTAATATAATATTTATAATTTATCCCTATTTATCATATTTATTTATATATAGTTTCGTTGTTATAATTTTATAAAAACATTTATTTACTTCTTAATTTATTAATTATTTTTAAAATATTAATCGATTAATTTTATTTTTTAAATATTTTAGCTTTCAATTATTTATTTTTGACTCAATCCTTACTCATAAATGCGTATTTGGTAAGTAATATTTAGTACTCGCTCATATACTTAACAACTGATCGTTTTATTTTAGAACAGCAAACGAAAGAAGCTGAAATCAGCAACATATACAAAGGGAAACAATGAGATGGATCACATGGAAAACGCCAGGGTTTGCTGTGTTGTAAGAGCAAATATTAGGGGCGGTGAATGAGTTGTGACTAATTAACTATATAATAATACCAGAAGAGATTCTGATTCTGTTAGAAAAAAAAAAAAAAAAAACAGAAAACAGATCCTGTCTTTGTTTAAAATTGCCAAAAACTTGACGGAAAGAAAGCTCTTTCTTTTACAACTTGCATTACATGACAATAATTAATCTTGCCTTTCTCATTGTGTCAGGTTTTTTTTTTTTTTTCCTAGCTGTCATGTTTTTGTAAATAAGGACACAAGTTTGTGGGTCATCTAAAAGTTAGGGTTTTTTGCCATTTCATGGCTCCCTATAAATTCCTCCGCGCATATATATATATATATATATATATATATGAATACTATTAAATATCTTTGATCTCCTATGTTATTGGATATATTTTTTATTTTGGGTGGGGTACACTTCTTTTAATATTTTATTACATAGCCGCCAATTGATATAATTTTGCGAGATCCATTTGGGGTTCTAGTGATTGCATGTCACATGGAGATGTCAAATTTCACTTGCCATTTTCATCAACCTTTTAGATTACCATTGAAATTACCATTCGACATCGTTTTTTTTTTTTCAAGAAACTGTCTTATTCGTTTGTTAAAATCATACTAACATTAAAATTTTAAGTCTCCGTTAATCAACCATTAAGAGTAGCAGCCCTCCAGGTATTGAGAGTTTGTTCGAGTCCTATCAAATATAAGACTTTCTCATTTAATTTGTGAGTTAATTTTCACCCTTTTATGTGGATATATGCCTTTTTAATTTGAAGGTAAATATCGTATAATCTGTATTATAATTGTCATATTTACACTTAACATAAAATTTTCAAACAGTATTATTGTGAATTAATTCTCACCTTTTATATGCGTATATGTCCGATACATATGAAACAACCTATACCACAGTCATTCTACTTAGACTTAACATAAATTTTTTAAACAGTACCACAACAGTCTACGTCTGGAATTTTGAATATGGGAGCCCGCACAGTATGATGTATGGTAATCTAAGTGTCAGGTAATTAATGGGAAGATTTACACGGGGAAAAAGATTTTAACCGTTTGATCAACCAAGAAAACTGGCTAGATATGGGCAAGCATAGGATACTCAATTGTAATAATGATAGGAGCAACGTTGGCCGAAGTGGGTTCGGGGTCCACCCAAACAAGTTAAGCCAACCAGTAAAAATGGGTCCAAGCAGAGTCTGATCACTGCCCATATGTAATATGGGTCCCAAATCCCCTTGCCATACTTTCGCCGATATAAGCCCAACATACGTGCCTCAATGCTACCACCCACCATTTGTCATTTTTAGTACATTCACCCACCATACACAACTTGTGCGAAAACACCAGTACACTACAAACTATACGACGCATCTGTTGCTACAATTTATTATCAATTACATACATATATGATATTGATACTTATTTAATTTAGCGTAAGAGTGTCTTTCCTTTCTTTTCTTTTTTTTAACAAAATAGTGATTTTCCTTAGGATTTATCCCTTTGATTGTGAAATATTTGATGGTGAATGGTGATAAGGTTATTTGTTTAGTTCACATACGACAAGCACTTGTAGGTCCTACGTTTGACCCTACAAACTTTATTCTTAACCGTCCAATGTGCCCATGACAAGAGATTTCTACTTTCTTTTTATAACCCACAAGTGGGATTATTTTATTTTTAATTCATTAATTAAAATATTGTTAACATCCTAAACCATCAATTATGTCTTTTTCAAAGAAAATAATAAAAATACATTCAATCAAAATTCAGTTTTATAATTATTGTTAAATAATATTATTATAATAAATAATATATATTATATAAATATATATTTTTTTTATTTTTGTAAAAATATAAGATACGTAATAATCATACATTATTATCTCGTCTTTACAAGAATGGATTTGTGTCCATACTCCTTACCTTTAGACCAATTAATTATGATAATAATTATAATAAATAATATAGTTATATTCAAAATTTTATAAAAATAATTTTATTTAGTTTAGATTTTTTTAAATTTACTTGTGTATAATTTATTGTTCACTAGAAATCAGTCCATTACAACATCTCAAACCTTTTGGAACTCTAACCTGTCAACCTTGGGACAAGCCATTGAAAGAGGTGAGTTTGGTAGGACCCACCTTTTGTTGAAGTATACACGTGTTGGGCTATCAAAGGATGATGAAGTTGTATGTTGCCCACGTGGATGCGGGGCCCTGATTTGATGCGCTTGACGTAGTCAAACTATGTGGGCACGTTCGAAGTGAGAATGTAAATCTGACGTGGACATATCTAATCTCAACTCTTCAGTCTTGTCCGGCTCGTCAATCAGTTAAACATAGCGCGTGCAGGAGAATCGCTAGCGGTGACCTAAAAGACTGAAAAGACACTTAGTTGCCCTTTTTCATTTGGAAAAGGAGAAAATAATTTTGATGCAAAAACAACTTTTTAACTGCTTGAAATTCGTTTTTTTTTTTTTTTAATCTTTCAAATATTATTTAAAATATATTTAAAAATTTTTTTAGCCCGGTAATTCTTTTAAAAAGAAAAAAAATCTAATCTAAATGCTTATCTAATTTTAGAATACATAGAACGGTAAGATAACATTACAGTTCATTAAATATTTTTATGATAAAAATTTTGCATGCCTAATTCATTAAATATGATAAAATATATTCATTCTTCCATACAACAAATACAATCATACTCTTACATCGGATAATAATTTACAGACAGGTGTAAGGTACGAAAACGACTGCACTTTGAGAGATTAGAACTTGAAAAAGACTAAAATTAGTAAGAAAGCGATGATACTTACATACATAATCCAAATTTAGCAAATCCATTTTCATTGCAAGCTTACTCCCACGAACGAATAACAGTTCACCACGTGTAACAATAATCGACTTCTTTTATTTTGTTTATTCATTTTTACAGTTTCGTGCACATCTTGGGGTCTTCCAATCTTATCATGCATCTTTAACTTAATGAAATTCAGACAAAATGAACTCCAAATTCACATGAAATGAAGTTATTAATTTCTTCCATTTTGTAATGGAAAGTTGAAAACAACCGCTATATATACATGCCCACTACACCAAAACACAACCTATGTTCTTATGTTATGAGCTCTGTAATGGACTCATAATATTTCTTACTAGTTATTATTCTTTCATGATTTTCGAATCAATTTTAGATATTTTTCCTATCCCATTTTCTTAATTTAATTTAAAGTTTTAGTTTTTAGAATGCTATATGGCGAAAGGTCGGAAATTGACGACCAGTAGAAGCGAGCGGTATTTGGGAAGTAGTTATAGTTATGGTAATGGTAATGGTGATGGTAGTGACGGCAGCGCCGACGTGTCGGAGCTTGGAGAAGAAGACGTCTGGTCGACGGTTGATGACGTTGGAGACAGGAACGACGAGGTAGTTGTCAATAATTCACGAAACGACTGGAGTTCACGCGCTGGAGGTGGGGAGACTAACGGGAGTTTGCCCAGTAGAAGCCGCCGACGAATCTCGCGGGAGGACCGCCACGTGGGTGGGCTGTCTTTGGCGTTTGAGGAATCTGGCAAAACTGCGGCGCCGAGGATAGTGCATCAGTTCAGGGGGAGTGACAGCGTGGCGGCATCTCCACGGGGGCATCACATGGCAACGTCAGCGCCGGTAAACGTTCCTGATTGGAGCAAGATTTACCGGGTTGACTCGGTCGAGTCGCTACATGACTCGGACGACGACCCTGACATGGAAATGATTCCTCCGCACGAGTACTTGGCACGGAGCCGAAAAACGGGTGGTGCTTCGGTTTTTGAGGGCGTGGGTCGCACGCTGAAGGGCCGTGACCTGCGGCGCGTGAGAGACGCAGTTTGGAGCCAGACCGGGTTCGACGGTTAAATTGCAATTAATTAAATGATTAGTGCCATAATTTATATATATATATATATTTTTTTTCTTGAGCAATGATTCGGTTGGGTCAACGCAGTCGAAACCCGGTTGACTCGGTAGCGAGTGAGCTCAAGCACCGATTCTGATTGAGCCATTCTATTATATCATTGTTATTGTTATTATCATGGCCTGAAAGTGAAATTTATAAATTTGTGTGCGGTATAATATTTTGTTTAATGGTAAGTTAAAAATTTAGCCTAATAAAAGAAGAGATGTCTGTAATTTTTAATTAATAAATAGTATTATAATAATAGGTTTTTTGTTTGTATTGTAATATTAAAATTAAATAAAAGAATAAAAAAGTATTGGTTTCATTTTAAAGAATAAGTGTTGGTGTTAAGACTGTAATTAGTAATTAGTAATTAGAATTAGTGGTGATTTAGCAGAATAGAATTGATGGTACGGAAGAGAAGGGAATTGATGCGGGTAATATGTATCAAGAGAAATGAAAGAGGGAATCGAAGAAAGAAGTTGTAGTACATAAAAGAAATAGGGGTTTATAATTAGAATCAGTGAGTGAATGGAATAGTGATAATAATTAAATTAAATTATGAAATGGTGGGGTGGAGGGAGGGAGGGGACCAATACGAAATTGAGAAGAGGCATGCAAGAAACAGAAAACTAATTGCTTTTAATGGAAGGTGATGGATGAAGATGACGATGAAGGTGAAGATGGGGGGCACAAATTGACAAAGTCAAGACTTATATTATATATCAATAGAATAGAATTGAAAATTTAGAAAATTGTATTGATTGACGAAACAAACAATATGGGAGGTTTGGATGATATGATATGAATATGATCTCCCTTTTACAGGAAAAAAGGACTAGAAACTCTCTATTCTGCTCACAACTCAATGTGGCTTTTGAGCCATTGGTTTCCTCTCTTATTTGAGTCTTTATGATTTTTAATATCCTTTTTTTAAGGGCCCATTTGATCATCACCATCATCATCATCATCATCATCATCATCATCATCATCATCAACATATTTGGATTTGTGATTAAATTTATGATGTTGACATGATTTCTGGAAGGAAAGTAAATTAAAGTTGCAAGTAAAATGGTTTTAATCCTTACTACTATCTCATGAAGTAGTACTGTACCGAGGTGGCAATTTGATCAAATAAATTAGGTCCCACAATTATTTAAGATTAAGATAATGAAATGGCAAAAAGCATGGATCACTATTTTGTAATGATGACATTTGATCATATGATCTTATCAATTATTTTTATTTTTTATTTTTCAATTATTGGTTCAAAAGGGGAGGAATTAGCCCATCTAATGGCCCTTTGGGCCTTCCAAAACCCCAATGTTGTTAAAGTGGAGTCCACTCTCCAATGCAACGTGGGAGTGTGCAGTCCATATCCACAAATAAATTTATAAATTTAAATAAAGATAAAAGCATATTAACTTTATAAAGTACAATTGGCTTTCTGAAAACCATTATTTTGCATTTTTTTTTTAATGAATCATTTTCTAAAAGCACTTTACTAAATATTTTGTATTATTTTTGTTTCCCAAGAATAAAAAATAGGTACTACAAAAATAATACCGAGCACAACATGTTTTTTTTTTTTATAAAATTAAACTAATAAAAATTACTATTATTGTTTTTGTAACATCCTATTATAAAGTTGATAGTGTTGGGCAGATTCTAACAAAAGCTATTGTGACCACTTCAAATTTGAAAACGATTTCATTTGTTGCTTTGTAAATTCAGAATAAATTTAAAATTGAATTACCATAAAATTTTCCTTCTTTGTTATTATAATACAAAATCACTGCTTGATACGTGCGAATAAACGTTAACAAATAAATATTAATTAAAAGTTGATTTTTATTAAATATTTTAGTGATTATATTTCTTTAAATTGAAACATAAAATAAAAAAGAAAAATGAACTCATAAATATTGTTACTGTTAACACTGAAGAGAGCTATGAAAACATGCAAAATTATGACATTTATTCTGTTTGTCAGCTACCTAAACTAAGAATTCATTTTGTTTTGTAGTAAAAAATTTCATGGACCACCGTCATATCTATATACGCACAATTTTTCAACCAGTTAATTATGTTAACTTTTATTATACTTTTTTAAAAAAATATAAAAATATAAATAAAAAATAAATATATGTTCTCTATATATACGAGCTTGTGTGTATTGTCTTTTCTTTATATTTTTGTTAAAATTAAAATATATTATTTAATTATAATATAAAATATATTTAATTACTAATTCTATTAATAAAATGATATCAAATTATCCTCTTCTTTTATATGTTTTATTTATAGTTTTATAATAAATATAATAAACTTAATATAATCTTTTAAATGAATATATTGTATATAAAAAAAATAGTAAAAAAAATTTCAAAATTTTTTTGACAATTAAATATTAAATTATTATTAACAAAGTAAAAGAAAATGGTTAAAAATATTTTAGTATATAGGTCTGGTTTATCTCACTGGTAGGTTTTTTTAATAATAATTTTTTAAAAATTCTTATTAAAATAGTAAATTAAAAATTATTTATTTCTTAATATCTTGTTAAAAATATTAAAATGAAGAATAAATTGTTATAATTAGAAAATATATATGATAAAAAAATTATAATAGAGACTAAATTATTATAATTAAAATAATTATTTAAAAGTATAGGGATATAAATAATATTTATTTAATTAATTAACTAAGAGAAACAAAAACTAAGGAGATATTTATATATTTATCTAAATATTAGGAGGTATGCGTCTATTTTTTCAAACATCAACGAGGTACATGTCAATTTTTGTCTTGATTTTTATTATCTTTCCCTTGTCTTCTTCTTCACGTTGCATCAAACATGAAAAAAAATCTTCAATTGTGGACCTTAGGATTTCTTTAAGAACTCAAGATTAAAAATATGTTTAACATTGAGTTGCTATAGAATTATGGTTAAATAAAACTATTTTGGTTATATTTATGTGAACTTAAATACTTTATTTGTTTGCATTCCTTTTTTTTTTTTGAAGAATAATATTATCTGGTTTTTTAATAATCCCAATTAAGAAAAATTAATTAAGTAAAATAAAAATTGACGACAATAGAGAAAATTTTCTTAAGAAGACAGAAATAAAATTCATGAAAATCTAAAGATAGAAAAACTCTAACAATCTTTAGAAAGAGGATTCTTGATTTGTAGTGGAGGTGAATCAAACTAAGTAGAAAGAACGTGAAGAATAGAGGCCCAAATTCACAAACTTTACAATTTAATCAATGATTTCTAATCAACCTCTTTTAACAGCACAAGAAATAGCTTGAATAATGACCCCCATAATTTCTAAAAAAGGACGAAGATTGACAGCCCAAGTTCACGATAAAAGCATTAAAAAAAAAAAAAAAACTTTGATAAGAGTAGCGAGGAGGAATTAAAGAAGACCAAACAAACTTAGTCCATGCAACTAAATTCTATCATTTATTCAATTGTGGAATAACTTAGAATTCTATCATTATCTTGAGGATTTCTGCTCTTCAATTTTAGAATCAAAATTCTGTAATATCATTTTGAGGTTTGGGCACTCAAATTATGAGAGATCATTAAGTCCTACAACAAAAGATCAAAGTCATGTAACTAAATTTTAAGAGAGAATTGACTCCTACATATATAGTCCTCAAAGTTAGAGAGAAAATACAATAATCTTAGTTACCTTAATGGTTGACTTACCCAAACGTAAACATCATAAGCGGTGATTAGATAGTCTAATGTAAGGATAAGATTAAAGATTACAATATAAAAATGTGAATATGATGCTTACACACACAACCAATTATTGTTCAATCGCTAAAATTGATGGGTTGTTAAACGTTTGACAAAAACAGCTCATACATGAAGAAACTTAGCATAGATTTATGCCACGATTCTTGCAATAACGTCATTGCAAAAAGCCAATTAATTGGGTCTTAAGAATATATAAATGTTTGACCCCATAACTCCTTATTATTCCGTTAAATCATATATAATTTTCTCATGCTTAATGAAACGTTAATTAATGTGCGAATTTGTTGGTAACTTTTTCCCTTTTTCCCTTTTTAACATTTTCTTATATATTATTACCATTTACTAGCTGAATAGAACAAATTGGGTATGAAAAGAAAGAGATGAGAAATGTTTTAATTTTGTGTTTTCTATTTAGTAATTATGCTTATTCTAAACAATGAAAATGTTTTTACATCATAATTATATGTTCATTTTATAAAATGTTATCATAAATCTATTAGTTTTAATATCAATCACATAAATTATTGATTAGATTTATATGCTCATTTGATAAAAATATTTTCCTAAATATATTGACTTTTAATATTAATCATGCAAAATATTAGTTAGGATAGATAGGTGACTGAGAAATTTTAGAATAAATATCGTAATTGTATTGGACGATCTTATAGGAATTACTTTCATTTGAATAAATGACTTAAAATGTAAATTAAAAATGTTATGAATTTTTTTTTTATTATTGGGAATGGATTTTTTCTTTTAAAAGAGAATTATCATAATAAGAAGTGGGAGTTTTGAACAAGCAAAAAATAATTCCCCAAAATATGATCTACCTTCTAAAATAGTATTTAATACTCCTTCCCATGTTAAACCAAATTAGAACCATTTTTTTGGGGAAATAAATAATTAATTTCCCTAATTTTAAAGAAAACAAAATAAATTCATAAAGAATTTTCTCTCAGAATTCAGGCCAAGGCCTCAAACTTTGATTTGGGTTTTGCTTAAATGCCCTTAGAACTCCTTGTTTTTGTCCACATTCAACTTTTCCCATATTCTTTTGAAAAATAACCAAAAATGTCCTCATTTACCCTCAAAAATTTAAAAATACCCCCCTCCATAAATTTCAATCAAACAAGTCCATTTTTTATCATTTAGGATAAAAATACCCCCCTATCCACACAATTAAAACGCATGCATTTTACTTCATTTTCTTCTTCTTCTTCTTCTTTAACTAACCACCTCAATTAAAAATCATAATATTACATAATTTATATTAATTTCAAATAAATTTTGATAGTAAATTATTATTAATTTAATTTACAAGTTTTATTTCAAAATAAGTATATTTGATAGTTGATCTCCCTCGAAAATAAAATTTTACAAAGTTTGAATTTGATCTGAATTGTCGTGTTCGAAAGTTTAAGTCGAAAGTTAGTTTTGATCACCTTATTCGAAATTAATTTTCAAATAAAAATACGACACTTATTTTATAGAGTTTAAACCCAATTTGTACTGTCGTACTAAAAAATTTAGCTCGAAAGTTAGTTTCGAGCACCGTACTTAAAATTAACTTTAAAGTAAAAGCAGGCACTTATTTTGTAGAGTTTGAACTCAATTTGCATTATCGTGCTTGAAAGTTAGTTTCAAACTCAAAATTAACTTTTGAATTAATTTTCGAGTTAAAACTTTCGAGCATAATAATTTAGATTGGGTTTAAACTCTGTAAAATCATATTTCACATGTAAAATAAACCAAACTCTTGAATAGAAAAAAATTGACGATCACAACTTGTTCAAGTTTCAATTGCCATCAAATTGGTGTTGCGAATTGAAGGAAATTGATAACGCTGCTTAAAGGTGAAGGATGTAAAGAGTGCTCGAAATTGCAAAAGGTTAGATGTGATTATGTTTGAAAAATTATGGGCATGAGGGTAGTTTCATCTAAAAATGACAAATTAGGGCATATTTGATTGAAATTTATGAAGGGGGGTATTTTTAAAGTTTTGGGGAAACATGGGTATTTTTGGTTATGTCTCTGTTCTCTATGTATCCAAGCTTCAACCTTTTTCATCAGATTCACACTGGAACAAAAAAGTCTCAGAAACCCAATTCTCCAGCTTGAATTGTCTCTGCAAATTCCATCTTTTTATCCACACATCTTGATCTCACAATGGGTTGCTGTGGCAGCAAAGAAAGGCTTCCACCATCAGATATGAATGGCCACGGATCGGTCCCTCCTCATTCAACCCACCGAACTGAGGTTTCCAGACAAACCCATCAGAGTTATCAACAGCAGCAGCAGCAGCAGCAGCAGCATGGTCAGCCGCCAAAAGTATCTGTTCCTCAAAATCATCCTGTTCCACAAACAAGGCAGCCGCCACAGCCAATGAAATCTGCAGCAACAAGCGCAAGGACAGTGCAAAAACCGGAAACAATTCTAGGACAACCGCTTGAAGACATTAGACAATTTTACACTTTAGGGAAAGAACTTGGTAGAGGTCAATTTGGGATCACGTATTTGTGCACTGAGAATTCGACGGGCCACACTTATGCCTGCAAATCGATACTGAAGAGGAAACTTGTGAATAAACAAGATAGAGAAGATATAAAGAGAGAGATAAATATAATGCAGCATTTGTCTGGCCAACAAAACATAGTTGAATTCAGGGGAGCTTATGAGGACAGACAATCAGTGCATCTTGTGATGGAATTGTGTTCTGGTGGCGAGCTTTTTGATAAAATTATTGCTAAGGGTCATTACACTGAGAAAGCAGCAGCTGCTCTTTGTCGGGCTATAGTGAATGTGGTGCACCATTGCCATTTTATGGGAGTTATGCATCGTGATCTGAAGCCTGAGAATTTCTTGTTATCTAGCAAAGATGAGAATGCTATGTTGAAGGCAACTGACTTTGGACTGTCTGTGTTCATTGATGAAGGTGATATTTTCAATCCTTTTGTTCAATTTTCAGTTTCAGTTTTAATTTTACCGGTTTAGCTTTAAATTTGTATCGTTTGTGACATGTATTTTCTTTTCGGGGTCTGTTTTAGATGTCATCCCATGAGAATCTGATAGTAGCTATATTTTCAAGAATTGGTTTAATTCATTTGACAGTGAAAAGTTGGCTGGGTTCTATGATATTCAATTTCATGCATTTCACATTTTGTGGCTTGGATTTCTGGGAAAGAAGAGTTGTAGTTATTATAATCACAGGCTGCCTTGCACAAGAAACTACAATAATCTAATTTTAGTGCCGAGTGAAAATCTGCAGACACTGAAGAAGATTGATTATCATGTCAAGTTGTTATTTTGGTAATGTTTCCTGTTGATGTTTGTTTTGGTCTGTGCAACTTTTTGTTCTTTTATTTTTGATTGTTTCATTCATTCTTGGAATTTTACTTGTTATGTGTAATGTATCCAGAAACTAAATTCACCCTTTCTTGATGCTTTATCTCAGGGAAAGTGTACCGTGACATAGTAGGCAGTGCTTACTATGTTGCTCCTGAAGTGTTGCGGCGTAGTTATGGAAAGGAAATAGACATATGGAGTGCAGGAGTTATTCTGTATATTCTACTTAGTGGAATTCCTCCATTTTGGGATGGTAAAGAGATATGTTTTTGCCATAATGTTCGATGTTTCATATGCTTTCATGTTCTCTCTCAAGTACATTCTATCAATTATGTGCAGTAATATGTTTTGCTCATGAGCATTGCAGAAACTGAAAAGGGAATATTTGATTCCATTTTGAAAGGAGAAATTGACTTTGAAAGTGAACCATGGCCTTTGATATCGGATAGTGCCAAAGATCTGGTCAGAAAAATGCTGACACAAGACCCAAGAAAACGAATCACTTCTGCACAAGTTCTTGGTAATGAATCCTATTCTGGTTAGCTCTACTGAAAATAATCATTAATACTCCAGTCATCCTATTATGCTCTAGAGATATTCCTAGTAGTAAGTTTTTGTCCATTTACCTTAAGAATTTGTTCCTGATATCTTTTCTTTTACTTCTTTTATGGCTGACATTCACATAGTTATTGAATCACCATAGAAATTACTTGTTTCTGGGAATCTATGGCTTAATTTTGAAATTTATATTTCACATGCTGTGGTTTGCAAGAGCAAATAGCTGGCATTACTGGTTGTTACTCCTTAGTCTTTCAATGAAAATATGTTTTTGCATGGCTTCTGTGCTTCTGGCTAAAGTATTATAATCTCTGTTGCCAGAACATCCATGGATTAGAGAAGGCGGAGAAGCATCTGACAAGCCAATAGATAGTGCAGTTCTGTCTAGAATGAAGCAATTCAGGGCAATGAACAAACTCAAAAAACTTGCATTGAAGGTAAATTATAGAATTGTACTGATATTAACCTATCTTAACAAAATCCGAGAAAATGCTATTTTAAGATTAATATTTTGTTATTTGTTTGCTAAAGGAATCAGGGGTGGAGGAAATCATGAGTCCTTTGAAATGCCATTCAGCAAAGAAATTTCAAATTGGCATTCCATAGTGGTTTTTCTTCCCAGATATGTAGTAGTGGATTTGGTTTTAAACTATTACCATCAACCACTGCTGCAACCCCCCATTCCTCTTCCAACTATGCTGCTGCCATCATTTTCACCACCTCATCATCACCTTTTCTGTCAAACTGACACCACTGCTGTCATATCCCAAATACTATCATTGCCTCCTCTTGATACTGTCATATACCGCCACTTGTCTGCTGCATCCTTCTTCATTTATTAATATTGGTGCATCTTTTATTTCACCCAGGTCATCGCTGAAACTTTATCTGAAGAGGAAATTAAAGGTCTTAAAGCTATGTTCGCAAACATGGATACTGATAAGAGTGGCACAATCACTTATGAAGAACTAAAGACAGGTTTAGCTCGACTGGGTTCAAAACTCTCTGAAGCAGAAGTCAAACAACTCATGGAAGCTGTAAGTAATTTGAGGTCCCCAACTGCAGCTCAATTTATTGATTGTTAATAGTGCCGGGCATCTCATACTCATTTGCATTCTTGTTATTGCCATGCAATGAATGCCAGGCTGATGTGGATGGAAATGGAACAATTGACTACATTGAATTTATTTCTGCTACAATGCATAGATACAGACTGGAAAGAGATGAACACCTTTACAAAGCATTTCAGTATTTTGATAAAGATAATAGTGGGTAAGTTCTCAGTTCTCCTGTATTCGTAACATAGCCATACTACCATTTGCTCTCATACTATACTTCTCATAAATCAGTAAATTTTTTGAGGCAAATTTGACATGCAGTTAAACCAATGAAATTTGAGGTCTAGTTGGTTAACTGGTTAAACGAATTGGAGAATTCTGGAAAAGTTATTCTTTTGTAGTCTTTAAGCTAATGTATTATGGATGGCTAATCAAACGAACTGTGTGATTGCAAACTTTCTGGCAGATATATTACAAGAGATGAGTTAGAAACGGCAATGAAGGAATATGGAATTGGAGATGAAGCCAGCATCAAGGAAATAATTTGTGAGGTTGATACAGATAATGTAAGTTTTTCTCCGATTCATTTTCAAACTTCCATTTGAAACATTATTGGTTCTGATGCCATTTGAACTAATTAATAGGATGGGAGGATCAACTACGAGGAATTCTGCACAATGATGAGAAGTGGGACTCAACAGCCTGCAAAGCTCATCTAGGTGTGTATTTTCAAGCAAGTGAGCTGCTTGAGTAACTTAACAACGTCTGTTTGAATCAGGGAAAATCTTCTTTCTAGATTTATCAGCCATTTTGAATTTCAAATTTTGCATTTGAAGCTCACAAGGCTATAAGTTAGTTGGGGATGGAGTTGAGTAGTATTTGTGCATATCTACTTCCTGAATAATTCACAAGTCTCTTCTATTTTCCTAGTTCTTCAATCTTTATTTTTGCCCCTTTTGACCCGATTCTTTTGATAACTTCTAGTACTATCTTATCTGGGAGAGACTTCTGTAGTCCTGCGTGGTGCACACATTAGATGGGACTGCTGATTTCCTTGAGGATTGCTTTGTTCTTTACTTACTTTTTGCAGAACATCTTAATGGCAATTTAATTTTCAAGTGGCACATTCCCACTTTTTTCCTTCCTTACTTGGCCTGCATTCTGTTCAATCTCTTTACCTTTGCAAGAATAGCAGTAAAGAACAGAGCAATAGTGATTATTGCAAAACCAGAAAAGGAAATAAAAATTTGGGTTATGTAACAAAAATATTTGTCTGTAGACTGATTAGCAGAATTAGCATACACTCCACAATACAAAACAAAGAAAATTTTTCTTACACCATGATCCAACTGGCAATTCTTTATTTATGAGCTTAGAATTAAATATTTTTTATGCATTAATAAAACTAGAAAGCCAGTTATGAAGGAGTTGTGTGCACTCATTACAGAATTCTATTCACCTTTAACCAGCACTATTTCTATGGAACCCTATGAAGAATTTTATAAACTAATCTTGTAGTTTATGTTATGTTATGTTCCCTTTGCTTCTCTTCAACTCCTGCAATGGAAAAGACTGCTTGCGCGCCTCAAGAAATCCTAAAAATTGACACAAACGAGGGCTGAAATTGTATCTTCATTCCCAAAATTTGTTAAATATTAGGGTTGCCCATTTGGGTAGGATTTGTTTAAAAAGAGAAGGATGGAATCCAAGGTTTAGTTTCGTATTCCCCTGACAAAAATTGCATTAGAGACAAGCATTTAAGTTTTCTTTGCACGTGAGGTTGTATCATCTGTAACCCATCAAAGCATATTTATATAAAAATGCACGTGTGCACACAATTTTCTTTATGCCTGGGAAAAGCCAAAGGCTTTCATGGACTCGATTGTCAATACAAGACAGGACACGCAGCAAGCTTTCTATCTTTTTACTCTCAGCAAGTAATGATAGTCATAAACCCCATTTCAGTCGGTTTGTTTTTGCTTCAGTTGTCTGATTACTAAAGCACTAATCTTTTCAGGATGCTCGCTAAAAGTTCTTACTTCACTGTCACAAGGGAATCTATCATTTTCAAAACCAGGGTTTGGCAAAATTTTTTTCGAACCCAAAATGAAAACATTTTACAACAGATCAGAATGGAAAACTAGTTTGTGTTTTTGAAACGGTGAGCATTGACATTCTGAAGTAGTTATGAATTCTCCCAACTGGAGTTAGGTAAGTAAAATTATATTTTAACAAGTTAATTATGTAATGAGATAATAGTAAATTATAATACTGAAACAGTGCCTAGGATGCTCTTAGCTTGCTAAAAAATGGGGCACGACAACAACATTTACAGAAGAAGACAGTGATTTTGTTATTAAATCTTAGCATGAACTGTGCTGTCAAAAAATTAAGTGATGGTTTAATGAATTGATTAGTCATTTATAAATTATCAATCAAAGACAGAGACAATAAAGCACCAGCTAAGGTAGGGACCTTTATACTAGCTTCCATATAGGCCATCCATCTTATTGTAGGTGCACTTTTCATCTAATTGAAGAAAAAATATATATATATATATATCAAAAACAAGCAGAGTAAAATTTTTAAAATGGTACAAAAATGTTTGAGAACGGAATCTCGTTCATACTAGAGACTAGAGAGCTTCGAATTTCACTCACATTAGAAGTAAAATATCTCAAACTGATGCGAAACGTTTGAGATTTGATTTTCACTCACAGTAAATTTGAGAGTGATTTAGTGTTTTAAACAGTGTTTAATTGAATGAAAATAAGATGCTAATGTATTAATTTAAAATGAAAGAGGAGAGAAAACAAAAAGTTGATCTTGAGTTGGGAGAGAGGCGCACGTGGTATTGCATGCCTCACTCCTCGCCGTTCTATTTTCCTTTGGCGAACACTGAAACCAAAACCAAAGTCATAAGATTTCTTCCTTCTTCAATCTTCATCCCTTTCACTATCTTCTGCATCGGTCATTAGTCATCAGCCTTGCTTAGTTTGTATTAAACGCTTCTTCTTCTTCTTCTTCTTTATCTGTCAAGAACTTGTGCTTTCTTCTGTTTATCTAAACTGTTACATATTGCTTTCAACTTTTAAGAGTTTGACTTATTACATTCATCATGCACATTGCTTATTGACATGGGAATACAAGTCTTCGATCAATGAATGGAGGACCAATCCAATTTTGCTTTTCAAAATCACTTTTTTGATATGGGTTTTGCCTTCTAAGTGAATACTTTCGACTGTTTTGCATTATGTTTGCTTCCTATATATAATATCTTCTCAGTACTTGTATTTTATTAAACTTTGAAGCATTTCTTGAAGTTTTTGATTAGTGGGTATCTTTCATTCTTGTTGAAGTTTAAGGTTTTGCTCAAGGAAATTTATGTTTTGTTTCTACAATGGTGGAACACCAATCTTGTGCTGGTTTGGTCAATGCCTCTGCATTGTGCGCCATTGAACAAGAAGTCAAAGGAGACAGTGCTAATGTTATTGCAGAGATTTCAGCTGAGTTAGAAAGGGAGAGACAAAAGAATGCTGAACTTATAGAGAAAATATCTGTGCTTGAAGCTCAGATACAAGAAAGAGATCATAAAGAGTTTCTTCCAACAGATGGAAAAGTATGATTGTATTGCTTATATTTGCGATTTTGCTTGCTTTCTTGGCTTCTGTTTTATATTTGCAATTGTGTTTAATGTTATTTTGAATTTAATCTCACTCATTTGTAGTCTTGCAGTTCAAGCACGTAAATTTACCTTTTTATTTTCGATGACTTGTTGTAGCCAATCTGGTTTTGTCGAAAGATCATAATCTGAATTCATAAGAATAACTTATTCTCTCAGGCCAGCTGTCTGAATGTGACAGAAAAGTATATCAGGAAGTTCAAAAGACAGAGAATAGAAACAAGTGACAGAATTGAAAATGGACATGCAAAGAAAATTGAAATGGCATCAAAGGCACTGCACTTCATAGATGCAAATCAGGAAGGCCGATTAGTCAACTGGATGAGCAAGGATGAAACTCAGTTTGCGCATTTTGATAAGCTGAAAGATGGTGAATCTGCTGCAGAATACGATGATACAGATGAAACTGAGGATGAAGATGACGATTGTTATGAAGAGGATGAAACTAACACAGACCTTAAAAATAAGGAAATTGATGAGGGTGTAAGAACTGCCAATGAACTAAAAGGAATGCTACCTGGTTTGGAAAATTCTGTTGGTGCTCAGAGTGAGCCAATTGTTCCAAAATTAAGCCAAAAGGAAGATAGAATGGAAGGTTTCAAACCACCTAATGCACAAGCAGTTTTTACAAAGATTGAAGAGCGCAAGGCATCAGAAGAGATTATGATTTCTAGGGAGGAGGTTTTCCATACAGCATCCGAACGCATACTGGCGAATAAAAAGCCTACGAAGGTGCCTTTCTGTCCAAAAGAAGTAAAGAGAATACTTGAAACAGAAGCTCTGTTATTGAAAAATGCTCATTCCCACACCATTAGAAAAATTATAGTCTTTGCATCTCTAGCTATAAGGCATGGGTGTGAAGATATGTATGAGTTAGATTTCAATCATTTTAGCATCTTGAGGAAGGGGGAACCGTATGTGTCGCCAAAGAACCCCGGGGTAAGCACTTTCCTACCATAAACTTCTTGCTTTTCATCTCCTTGTTATCGAAGTATTATAACTGCTCGAAACTGGAAAGATATTCATGATGCATGTAATAAGAGTATTTTGTTGTTTGCATATTACATCTTTAACTTGTGTTAAACATTGCAAAATGCAAGACAAATTCAGCCATAATGAAGTGCAAATAGAGCCACTTGCACTATGTTCCACTTCAACATGATATTTCAATCACCATTAAGAGATTAAAAGTTCAATTTGACTTTTCATATATCCTGTGTCTTACTCATAAATTAGACAGCCACTCAATTATTTATTAGCAGGAGCACGCGCTATATGAGAATCCGGGAGTGTGGAGGAAAGTTTTCTATCCAAATCGGCAGAATCCAACACTGTGCCCTGTTCAAATACTTGAGGAGGAAATGGCTATGCGTCCATCTGGTCCTAGCTGCCCTTCATGCTTGTTTTTGTGCATTAAGTATGGGGGAAGAACTAGAAATCTTCCCCAGAATGAGTAAGTGCTATTACGAGTATTGATTTGCAAGGTTGTGATTATATTACTTCCATTTCTACCGTGTGCATCGAAAGCGTACAACTGATTGTAATTTGATCATGTTATGCCATTCCCTTGACCTAACCTACAATTGTCTGCATGCTGATTTTTACCAGATATGTCAGGCAACGGATGGGAAGAAACAAGCTGAAATCTTTTGGACCTGTTATGTGTCGAATGGCAATGCTAGTCCATGTTCGTAGTGGGAGCTTCTTCTTCAAAGCCTTGGGCATCACTCTTTTATTCATGGCTGGTTTTCCTGATGATCTTGTTCGAAGGGAAACAAAATACCAAAATCTAGACTTGCTGCAAAAGTATTACAGGTATAAAATGCTAATACAACATGACTAATTAGATGTAAATGTCAAGCCAATACCTTATGCAATGCACTTTTAACTGCTTTCTGTTTTTATTATAAGCATACATCATAGTTGTCAATGTATGGGCAATATGTGAGAATTGTATTCTTCTTAGTTCTAGCTTCATCATCATCTTCACTTAATAGTGCAATTAATCTTAGCAGGAGATCTTTAATTAGTTGTATGACTTTACACACAACTTTCTTGTTGCAGGACAGATGAGGATGCCAAAAGGGAGTCGTTATTTCTTCCACATCAAACAACTCCTGATACTGTAAGTTCTTAACTCCTAAAAGTATCCATATTTTGGTTGTTTATTGTTTAGAGTTGTCCAGACAGTTAGTGCAATGTTCTATCTCCAACACAAACTCTGAACTTGATAGGAATTTTGTTAAAAGAGTTTCTGAATTCTAAATTTTCTTACTCTTTCAGCAAGCCAGTCCTCAGCAGTTGACCGGAAAGACAACTTCAACGAAATCAAAGGCCAGGAAACAATCAAACAGGTGTAAGCTTAACAACGTGCCAAGATTCTCAATTCAACAGTCTGCACCTTCAACTGCTGTGCCTCCTCCTACGCAGTTTGGTTTGCTGGGCTATGCATCGATTCAAGGCAATGCAATGGCAACATTTCAATCCATGCCACCTCAGACTCATGCAGATAATCCGGTAGCTTCAAACCAATGGATTACCAATTCTGGAACCAGTTTTACCTACCACAATCAAACACCATATATATTTCCACCACAGACAACAAATACATTCATGCCTATGTTATATTGGCCTCCACCAAATATATTTCCTCCTGGTCCCTGCACAAGTACATACAGTTACCAATCTTTTCCAACCGCTGCAAATTACGTTTCAATCCATCCCCAATCTTGTAATAATCTTCCCTCCTCCAGTACATTTATTCCGAAGATGATAGAAATTAGGGCAAAAAATAATGTGGCCTTGGAGGAACCTGATAGTGACTCATCTGATGGCACTTCTAGTAATACAGATCCAAAAGAAAAAATAGCAAGCTGCAAGTAATGCTACACATGCAATTTTTGTAAATGAACCTCACTGGAAAAATAATCCTTGGTTCAAGAAGATGCAATGTAATATCTAGCAGAGTGGTGTCTTTGTATTTGGAAAGTATCTATATGATCTTCTCTTTTGCATATATCATAATATCATGTTCTGTTTCCAACGGTTGCTTAAGCTAGTTAGAAGTTACAATTCCGCTGCTCATATTCACTGAACATTGCAGGAGAGAGCTAATTCATCAGTTATAGTGATCATGAAAGCACTATTCTTACTTTGCTGGTACAAACTCTTATGTTTCCACAATTGCATTGAAATGAAATTCGTTTGGATATATGAAAAATTGAACATTAGAAATTTCGAAGGCAAATGGCCATTTTCCCCTCAATTCACACTTCGATGGCAACCTAGATTTAACATATCACAGCATAAAATCGAATTATTTCAATCTATTGTCTTTGCAAAATCTCCTGCCATTTTCTTTAGTACTTGTTTGGTACACTTTTACTTTCGCCTCGAGTATAGATTATTTTGGAGCGTTTGATTCACTATTTTCGGTCTCTGTCTTGCACAGGAATGGTATAACTCTCTACCAACCAAAGATAATTCATTTATTGCATTATGTGGGTAGAACTTTATTTGCTAACATAAGGGAATCTTATCCTTTATATTTTTTGTCCTTTTCTTCACCCTTTCATTAATTGTATATTGCTGAACGTTACATTTTAGCTTAATTTTATTTCCACGTCCATGTTCTGTAGCTAACTTTTGGGACACGTTGGGTACTTTAAATGGTTTTCCTGTTCTGCCCGTGATGGTGTCATTTTCATTCCATTCCATCGAAAATGTATATCGTCCACACGTAATCAGAGTCTTAGAGGACAAGAATCATCAATTATCATCATGGTAATCCATGCACCATACACCATCGCCACCATCCATACATACATGCACATAGATCCTACATCCACCATGCTCAATACTAACATCCAATAATGCTCACAACAACTGAGAATAACAATCTAGGCTACAGATCAAACAACATAGTAGTAAATGCTTACTGGAAACAAACCCATCTAGAAAAAACCATCTTATTTTGCTGCTTTCACAGCCTTTCTCCCTCGTAGCAAGAAGGAAGAAAGGTTTGAGCCATAATGCATAGCTTCTAGTGGAGCTTGTTGGCAAGATTGCAAACCTTTCTGATCTCACCCTTTGTACCAGTGAGGGGGTTGTTTTCAGAAAGTATGGTAATGGCTCTTGAAAATTCCTTAAAGAAGTAGTCTTGGCTCTTGGCCATTTTCTTCACATAAGGTTTTGTCCTCTTGTCAATAGCTAGCTGATGATCCACAAGCATCAAGCCCTTGTTGTCCAAAATGTTTCTGTAGTAGTTGTTGTCTAGCTTCATGGGTGTGCCGCGATCGTTTCTCACATACTGCACAGCTTTAGGGTCTGGAATTGGGTCCGGACATTTGTGGAGCATATGCTCAACGTGGTCTGGGTTTAGTGCAGAATCAACTTCTGGGTACAAACGGTGCACCAACTTCACACAGTGGGTTCTGCCAACACTGTGAGCTCCTGACAGAACAAATAAGACCAAATTATATAAACTATAAGTTTAAGCCAATTTATTATATGCCTAATTAAGCATAGACAATGAGATCATATACATGCATACATAAAAATGCTTGTGCATGCAAAAAATATTTGATAAGATTATGTACCTAGCAGAGCAACAACTCCAGGAGTATCAATGCCAATGGCTGCAAACCTCTCAAGAACGACAGACATGCTTTCATTGTGATCCGGGAGGTATTGCTCAAGTATTTCTGCTCTGCTTTTTCTGCCATCTCTTCTTCCTGTCTTAAGTGGAATGTAAGGACCTCCTAGCTGAAACAAGTTAAAGACTTCAACTTAAAATTAACTTAAAGAAATTAAAAGGTTCATACCCACTTCCAGATCTAGTGCAAAGATGTTATTTTGGGCGAAACAGCGTAAGTCAAGGACAGGAGAGAGTATGATTACAAAAGAAGAAAAGACTAAACATAAAAAGATGAAGAAGTACCGCAAAAATGCCATCTCTTGCAGACAGGACAAGAATATCGGCACAGGAAACAACTCCAGGGCATTCTCTTTCAACAGCTTCTTTAATGGTTTCAACGTACCTGAAATTCCTCATACCAAAGCTCCTGTCTGTTTCCTTCTCAGACAAGCTCCTCCTTGTGGAGTCCAGCAGCAGTGAAGCATCACAAGACTGAAAAAAACGAGCAATTAGCATTAAGAATTAACAACAGAGAAAAAGAGGGTGCATGCATGTTAATATACCTGGACAGCACAGTCATGGAAGATGTTTCTAAGCCAAGAAAATGCAGTGTTCTTGTGGCGCTTGTAAAGAAGTTTAACTTGTTCTTTGATAATATCCTCAGCTTGAGGACATGTATCCTTGTAAAAGTTCATAACAAGACCTGGATCTTCTACATTTTCTGCAAAAGCAGGGCTGAAAGACAGAGCTGAGAAGGCAAACAGAGCAAAGGACAACAGAAGTTTGGCACCCATTTTTTTCTTTCACTGAGTGAAGGCCAGTGAACTTGCATTAGAGCTCTCTTGGCTGCTTCTTAAATAATGCAAGAGGGAACTAAATCTTGATAATAAAAAAAGAGATAGTTGACATTAATTTTAGGCGGTGATGAGTCAGATAAATTTTAACCTATAATAACACTTGTAATTGATCTCGGATTTACAGTCTAAAGTGATATAAACTTTAACCTCATTTTGTGTTGAAAGTTGGGAAAGTTTGTTTTGAAGTTAACAGAAGATGCTGAAAGCAGCTATGAAATTCTGTTACAGTTGTTATTGTTTTGAGGTCCATAAATTTGAGTTTGGACCCACAAGTATTTGATCCTATGGTCATAAATTCATGATCCAGACATAAAATAGTTGTTGGAAGAAATATTACCCTAAATGGAAATGAGGATAAGATTTTGGCAACCAGCTGTGTTGCCCACATAGAGTCCTCTCAATGAAGGGTATATTTGAAATTGATGCCTCAGTTCATGAAATTTCAGTTAATGTGAAAAAGAATTATTAGATACTAAATATGAATTGTTAATTCCACTCTTGCGTTTGCTTAGTACTTGTTTCCTTTACCTTTTGGCAAAAGACACAGGTGCACACGTAGCAGAAGACACATAATAATCACATTAATGGAGGTAGTGTTCATCTCTTGCAGGTGGGCATTCACTGCCTGCCTAGTGCCTGAGGCCTCTGTACTTGCAATTTCTTTCCCTTTTTGTCCTTTTCTTTATCTTAGAACTTGTTAGGTGGAAGCAGCTTATATGTTGATGAAAAATGGTTAATTCAGTGATTAATTCAAGCAATTTCTCGTTAAATTTTTTCAAAAACTGCGAAAGTTGGAGAAAAGTAAAGGTCTTGTTCCTTTCACTTTCATGTGGGCTATGACCAGTTTTCCTTTCATCATTAATGATATTTTTCTAACTGTAAATTGAAGGTAGAAAACGAAGAAGGAAAATGATGGGTAATGTCACTAACCAAGAGAACATTTCATATCCTATCATTTTTCTTTCGGGAATTTGCCTTGTACTTTTGGATATTGTAATAACTTTCAGGTCCCTAGATGTTTATCATTTTGCAAATGAAGATATAATATTCTCATTTATAACAAATACATCTCTAAGCCTATTGAAAACTACTCCAATAGACAAATACTCCTTATATTAAGTTTATATAATCTAATTTTGTTATGGTCAAGTAGTCACGTTCACCTTCTCCATATGAGTTCTTTTTTTTTCTTGTAAGTTTTAGATTAAATTTCTTTTTTAATTAATAGTGTGAATAAAAATTATCTAATTTGAATTTAAACACCTAATTATATTAGGGTTATTTTAAATAGATGCTTTCAGGTTAGGGATTTATTTATTATAAATTGACAAATTACGTCTTATTTTTATGAACATATAAAACTAGAGATCCAAATGATATTACCCCTTCGGAAATCTTGAAAGGACCCATGAGCCAACCATTGAAGAACACACTTGCCGACGGGCCATGACCATGAGCAAAGCATCTTCCACAATATAGGTTGTGTGTAAAACAATATGAAAGCAACAACATTTCTTGGTGAAATTACCAAAATGGGCTTTCTTTCGATTGCAAAGGTGTCCACCATAATGGCTATATGCACAATGATGCATATAATAGGGCCTACTTCATATAATAATGTCAAATTGTTGGATAAAAAGTGCTTGTCTTTGAACCATTCAATAGAATAAGGAGCCAAAAGAAAAAAGGATTAAAGCCATGCAATGAAAGCAAAAGGAATCAATTTTGTTAACAAGGCAATAATACAATTTTCTATTCATGAATGGCAAACCCTAGAGGCAACGATTAATCATCATTCATCTCGTCCTCTTAAGTTTAGGAGCCAAATGCCTTTTCACTTACCCACTTTGCCCTTTCATTATGATTACATTTAATCTCTCTTAATTACCCGTTTATCATCTATCTTAAGAGAACTAACTAATAATAATGACCTAATCATTTGATGATAGCATGAATGAAATTCAACTTAGGTGAGGAGTTGGACACATTTAATTTTATTTAGCTAGGCTAGATGCTTTCGTTTTATAAAATGTAAGCATGTATGTAATTGTCAAAAATTTAATGCTAAGTATTGAATTACTAAAAATAAATCAATTTGAAAAAGATATTTTATTATGAGATAATATTGATATTGTTTTACAAATCGTGAATACGTATATAATTGTCAATAATATAAAGCTAAGCTATCAAAATTAAACAAGGAATTATTAATAATTATACATAAATTCAAACTAAGAAAAAGGGTAATCATTTAGACAAGAAAATGAAAGAAAATCAAACCCACCAAGAAAAAGCTGGTAAGGAGTTTTTCTACAAGAGATCTCATATTGGTATTGCTGAAGGGTAAAATTGTGAGAAATTAGTGAGCTGAATGGCTGGAAGCTATTAAAATATTGGCTGGACCAAAATAACGACAATAGCCACCGACACTTTCCATTGACAGTAGGTGCAATTATAATTATACAATAGTTTTAAAATCTTAATCATACTTTTTTAAAATAAAATATTTTAGATAGGTGCATATACGATTTAGTTGAATGAATGATGGTAATAGAAATTTGTGAAAATTTAGATAAGACTTCAACCCATATGAAAAAATTTCACAAGATAGAGCTAGTAGTAGTACTGGTTCTCATCGTTTAACTAGATAATAAACTGTTTGGGTTGAATGGATACATCTCTCAATCAATCAAGAGTGGACAAATTTACTTGGGTTTTGCATTTAAGTAATAGTTTTTTTCTTCTTTGAATGAAGTGCTTAATAAAGAAGTTAATTATTTATTAAATTAATACATTCTTGGAAGCATGAATTTTGAGTAAGCAATGAATTATTTGCCTAGAGATCCACAAATAATGGGGCACGCACCCAATGTTCCAAATTGTTTAATTCGCATAATTTAGAAGAGACTCACTTACATGTAACGCCAAAGTCGAAACTTTATGGCATCTTTTATTATTTCTTTGCAAGAAATATAATTTTCAAAATTTAATAGCTAACATCATAGTCCTATATATTTTTTTTTTATCAAAATATCTATCTATAACAAATAAGTCTCTCTTCCTAATATAATAACATAATTACCTTTATATTATCAAGTGTTGACCAACTCAGTATAGAATCCTACATAACCCTTTTTTTTTTTTTTTTTTTTTTTTTTTTTTTTTTTTTGAAGATGAGTACTACATAACTTAACATTAAAGGATATCATATTTTTATAATAAGGCTTTCTTTGTCATTACCAATCAACAAATTGTTTTCTTATTTTTTATTTGTAAAAATATCACAGTTCACGGACTCAACTGTTATTACCCCCATTATAAACTATGCACAAAGCATTTTAGTGCCAGTATAGAAATTACTGGCAAAATTTGTATTCTATAAGCTAAAAACATTCAAATTGGATAAAGTTTAAATTATCCAAGTTCATTATCGTAAAAAAATAAGTAGCCAGAGGGGAATATAGCATACATATGGACCACCACTCAGGCTTTTGGCAAAAGTTAAAAGCCAAAATCTGCAGCAGAAGCAGCAGCCACCACTCTTTACCAAGTGGAGGAATAATGATGAGCACAATACACAACATGTGCTATACTAATGTAAGCAACAAAATATTTCAACATGTCTCCTCTATTTCATAGCTAACACATATATCAAACGTAAGATATGTCCTTTCAGGAGGTACAAAATTTTCATTCAGGAGTAACGATTCTCATAGTGATCAATTTTGGCCTATCTTACCCCACGCATTTACTGGATAGATGCTTATACTCTGGCATCCTCTATCTGAGGGACCCCGAGGAGTTGCAGGCTTTTGATGATGTGTTTGCACTCAGGTATATATCATGACAAATGATGGATTAGCCGAGGCTTACCATTTGACATCAAATCCCAATTCCTTTTCTCTGCAGACATTGTGTTTGACAGGCAGAGGCACTTTTTTATTGAGATAATTGAATGTTTAAGCTGCGAGCTGTCTACATTGTACATCTGCAACAAGATGGCGAATGTGGGGTGCATACCATTTAACTCTCTCTACATGCTCAATTGTAACTTCCCAACCATGACCTGCCAGAAAACAATGTTGCCCTAAGAGTGAACGTAATATGCAACATGTACTGTTTTTTTACAAGCGTCAAGAAGATAATACCTTCAGATCTAGCAATTTCATGTATTGATTTTGAAACATGTTCAGTCCAGAAAGTCTCCTCTGAATCCTTCACATTTGCATGCACATGTAATATTCCACCCTCAGTCCTGCATTATCAGTTTTACAACTAAATACCAAGAAAGAGGAAAATGTGGGTAGTCGAGAAATACTGGACCCTTGCAATGACTGTAACCAGCTTCAAAGCAGTTCAATGTATAATGCAGATTCAAATTGAGACATTTAGTTAGAATGAAGCACCTTAACGCCCTTACAGCAGTAACCCAACTATTCTCACTTGTTGGAAGGAGACCGAGACAGACTCGATTGGCAACTCCCTGAGAAGAAAACAAACATGGTCAATCACTAACAGTATAACTCATCTTGGGATAATACGACATGCTATCAGAGTCATATAATCCTTAAAAACAAGACTAGCAGACAATCAATCAATCCCATTATATTGATGCCCTAGAAGCAAATTGTTATGGTTCAGCTGGTATGTATGTTTCTAGAATGAAAATAATTACACTATTTAACAAACAAAACCACTGGACATACTTTAGGGGCTGTAACCCGATTATCCCCTTCAAGTACAATACAACGATCAGCAACAGCGTTGGCTTGAAGATTACGTTGAAGCGCCTCAACAGCATGAGGATTCCATTCACAAGCATAAACTAGCTTTGCTTTGGCCCTGGTTAATCAACATGATCATTTAAAATAAACACCAGCATAATGTAAGGATGATCAGCCAGTTATATAATTCTAAGATGGTGTAAAAGATGATGAACACAACTAATCCAAATTTTAGTTAAAGATCCTGAATCATAATACTCCAGAGAATCTTGTATATATGGAAATCATAAAGAATAATTTAATACATCATAGAACAAGCCAGTAATAAAGGACTGACAACGATAATTACAACTATACCTGACGAGGAATGGCAACACAAAATATCCAATACCAGCAAACAGGTCCACAATAACCTCAGCTCTACAGTCTAACCGGGCCATACGAAGCTTTTCAGAGAGATTGCCCCAGGAAAACATGCACTTGGTAGCATCAAAGGAATAGAGAATTCCATTCTCGCAATGCTTCACCCAGCCATTATCTCCTACAAGAATCTCCAAAGTACTATCCCTTGTACCAGTTGCTGCAACTCGACCCTTAAGAAATACCAACAAATTCATGTAATAAATATAGGTGTACAAAAGTTCGCTGTACCAATTACAAGCATAAAATAATTTTTGCAACCAAATTTTGATAGACTCACTATGACATGCCATATTGAAATATACTCTGTGAGTTTCTAGGTTGCAGAAGATTTATTAACAATATAAAGCACAAGTGAAACAGCACAGCAGAATTTGGGCCACTTGATAGGAAGACAATAAATAGCAGAATCGTCAAGTAACAACATGGTCAAATCTATAGGCATACATTCTAACTATGAATAACCTAGTAATTAAGAAAATTCTGAATTTCAAGAAGACACCACTCGTGTATTCTGTAACATGGATCACAGATAACTTATACAAGGAAAACAGGAAATATTGTATTACTAAAGCTATGCGAAATAGAGTATTTCATTTATTTATGCATTTTGACAATACCATTTGTTTATGTATGTGGACCACTGTAAATCGTCATCAATAGATATCTAAATGGAACCCTCATAGAGTGAACTTAAAAAAGAATACAACATAACTAAGGACATTTCAAAAAACTTCAGCAGAAGGCATCAGCAAGTATAGCTTAAGCTTTTATATAAATACATGCATATAGCTTACTTGACGCGCAAGACGAGAGGTATTAAGTGATTTGGCAATAGCAGGCCAAAGCTTGTCACCAATTGAGTCCCATACCGGATCCCTGAAGGATGACATTGGAAGCACAACAATATCCCCCAGTTTTTCCCATCTGATGAAGCCAAAAGATGTTAAGAGTCATGGGCATTGGGAAACACAAAATTACGAGCAAATGACTACAGCCCCTATCTAAGTGAATTTAGTGATATCAGCTTGATTCATATAGCTTTACAAAGACAAACAAAGACAAAAGAAGCCAAGATATGCAAAACAAACCTTGAGGGTAGCTGCTCCACAAGTGTAGCCGACAGACCTTTATCCTTAATCAAAGAGGCTACAACTTCAGTCATTATTTTGAAGGGAGATTTAGAAGCTCTTCTGACTTCAACAACTTCATCTGCCAGCTTAGTGGCACCACATTCCTTAAGCAGTTGCAATGCTGTTGAGAAGGAGATTTCATTAAGTGAAGTACCTTCCCCCATATAAGGTTTAGATAAATGGACATTATTCAAACCTTCTGATTCATATCCAAAATTATGCTGCTTTTCATGGAATATAGCACAAAAGTTTTCAGTCACAGGAAAACATATATGTATTCCATCCTCCCGTTGATATACCTTCCTACCAAGGTCTAACCATCCAAACTTCTTCAATATGTCCTTCCCTAACTTCGCATATTTTCTATCCAGTTGCACTACCCAATATGAAGCAACCATCTGATGGACATCATTTAGACGTTCAGCCTCAGAATCCTCATTTAAAGTCTGTGCACCCCCAATTTCTTGGAAGTCAGCATTCTTTTCTTCTATTACTCCTTCATATTGGTGAGTGACAAGATTTTCTCCAATCTCTGGCAGCATGTGACCATCATCAAAAGACATAAGTGGGATAGAGGACAAGTTGATTTTCAATGGCTCACTAAACTTCGTTCCAAAGGCATAACAAGCTGCACCACCACCAATCATTACAAGATCATCACCAACAACATTAGCTGTAGACCGTACAAACAATTCTTTACACATAAAATTGAGCTTCACATGCTTCCACATATGTAACTGCAGATCAAGTAATGCCAGCTCTTGATCAAGTTGTCCAACTGGACAGCCCCCGATTACTCCAAGATAATTTTTGTAGAGGAACATTGAGTGGGAGAATCTAGCATGTGGACTTCTTCCCACTACCTCCTCCTGCTTCCATAAGCATGTATGGACATCAAAAGTAAACAAGTCTCCAAGGGCTTTCTCTCCATTATACCCTCCAAACAAATATAACCTAGACCCATATGCCACCATTGTGTGAGAATGACGGGCGCATGGGCATTCACCATTAATTGATAATTCCTTCCATTGTTGGATATCTGTGTCGAGCTCGTGCAAAGATGAAGAGATTGTATCATTGTTAAGTCCACCAAATACATATATCTTTGAGCCAACAACAGTTGCAGCATGCCGATGCCTGCATAACAAACATATAAATATAGAATGGATCAAGAATTAAAAAGTGATAATTCATGCAGATCACAGTGTGCATGGACATTTAATATCCATCACGAGATATAGAAATGACAAACAGTGTTAAAAACACTAGAAAGCTCTTGTCAGATGATATACCAATCTGCTTCCAAAAATTATCCATTTTTTGAGTATTACTGTTGATTTATTGAAGGTAATCATCTCTTAAAAAAATGTACATAGCATCTACAAGCAAAAATAGGAAAACAAAAGTGCACTGAAGAAATTACCTGGGTGGAAAGATACTGCCAGCACAATCTAATAACATCCATTCACTCTTGGCCACATTGAAAACCCACACATCACTCAGTATGTTCAAAGGATCAGCCCTGCCTCCAATAATAAACATGAGATCCCCAACCAAAGAAGATGTGTGACCCAAGCGTGGAGATGGACTGCCCTCAGTGTGAATTGCTTTTAGTGTCCCTCGTGATGGATCAAGCAGCGAAAAATCATTTCTGCGTGCATGTCTTCCCATACCCCCAAAACCACCAAATACAAGAATCTTATAGTCATTGGTTGTATTTTCCAATGTGCAAGCTGAATGACCCCAAAGGAACAGCTTCTCTGCAGGTTCACCTGCAATCACCATCTGACTTACTGACAGACTGCAACTAGCAACTCCTGCTGGCCCTGCCAATGATTCAAAGACTCAAACTCGCTGTCACAATAAAAGGAAATGTGTCCTGCAATCAGATGATATTAGTATGTAATAGTACTACTCAAGGTATTCACGGACAGACAATGGAAAAAAATAAACTTATATGGATAGCTAAGCACCCATATCTCAAGCCACTATATAAACCTCATCACATTTCAGGATTGATTCTCCGCTGATACCATGAATCCAGAATTGCAATTAATGTTAGATAAAGAGTCTTGATAGGTAGCACTTGCACCATTACATTCTCCTATATACTCATTTTTGGGTTCATTAGTTTACTAAAATGTCAACAAATAGTGAAATACATGAAAGAACACAAACAACACAAAAGTTAATTCGTCATAGTGGCTCAATTTCACCGATACATTTTTGAAACACTCCTGCAGCAATTTAAGGCAAAATGCTCACCATTGCTTAATCTTTTTAATTCATTCACCAACTAAACCTAAACTCTTAACACATTGTACATCAACAAATCACATAAAAATGAAATCTCATGCAATATACATTACAAAGACAATTACACTATTATTAATTACCATCTACTTTCTTCAAATCTTCATCAAAATTCCCATCTTTCTCCTTCATTGCACCTACAGGCCACACAAAGCCGCCATTACTACCAACCAAAGCTTGTAAAAACCCATCAGTTCTCCTCCTATTAGCTTCCATTTTCTCAATAGCAACACCAACAAGAAACCTCACATACTCCTTAGACACCAAAACATTACCCATCTCTCCAAACGGAACCTCCAGCCGTAACGAAGACCGTATTCCGACAATCACACGTTTTTTCACACTGGTCACACCAGACTCCCGCAGCCCACTAGAAACCGCAAGAGAAACCAAAGAGTGGGCCGACTCAACGTCCTTACACTCAACCGCTACAATCAGGGGCTCAAACCGGAACACCAGCTCGTTCGAGGACCGGTTTGGCTCGGGGGGAAAGAGGAGAGAGAGAACTGTATTTTGGTCAGCGGGGTCGTGGGTTATGTAGAGCCAAGTTCCACCTTTAGGTCGGTTTTTGGGGTGGGAGAAAATGGAGATGCGGCCGGAGCAGGAGCTGGTGGTGAAGTAATTCGGGTGGCTGTTGAGAACGTTGAGGAGTGGGATTATGGGTGCATCTACCGTGCCTTTCGGTGATTTGTCAGTAACAGAAGAGTTCAGTGCCGATAGCGTCGCTGCTTTCCGTTGTTCGAATGACATGTCTTTTTGTTCGGTTTTCTGTTGTTGTTTCTTTACTATATGTTTGCTTTTGTTCGGCTCTGCTCTGTCTTTGAGGAGGAAAAACAAAACCCTCGGTAAATCTCAGTACATCTTGCGGCTGCTGACGGTGGAGGGAAGGGAGGGGCATAGTAACATTTTAGTCCTAAATGTTAAAAAAACAACAAATTGGGACATAGTGTTCTCAATTTTAACAATTTAGTGCCGTGCCACTGCCGCCGCCATGGGCATTTGTATTTATTTTACAACGCCTTTAGTAAACGTATCACGGCATCACCTACTTCAGGAACTAAATTGTTAAATTTGACAAAACCATGCCTTATTATGTTGTTTTGCTAAAGTTTAGAGACAAAAATGTTATTACTCCAATAAATATTTCGGCGCGCTAATTTCTTTTATGACGGTTTTATTATATAGGTCCCTAATTGTTCACGTTTTACTGTTATAGTATAATCATTCCATTAAATAGGTCCATAGGTCCTTCATCTCTTGCCAAATGACCATGTTACCCGCGAAAGTTAAGCAATTTGACAGTAATACCCAATGCCACAAAAATAACTCTTATTAAAATTAATGTTCTAAACCTAATGATTATCAAAGCAAATCAACGTAATACTCCATTCTCCATCGTTTTAGCAAGGAAACATGCACTGAAGATACTGTGTATACATATACGTTCCAGAGAACTTCATACATTACAACAAATAATGAATAAGATATCTGCTTTATTAACAGTGCTGTATCGCCACTTCGATTTGGTCATCATCAAATCATGATCTTCCGCCTGATGTTGATCATCAGGAGCTGTTTTTTGAAGTCCAATACTTCTCAATCTCTTGTGCTGTTCTTCCAGGAATCCTTCCGGCGATCAAAGACCACCTGCAGATCATACATATATATGTATGAACACAAAGAAAATGTAATTACCTTCATTCTGGAAATGATGAGAAAGAAGAACTACTACAAACCTTTCACCAACTAAGTTAAACATCCTGGAAATGAGCATCTCTTCATCTTCAGAGAACTCCACCTTACTAGAATCTTGCTCTTCTTTATTATCCTCTAAGAAAACAGAAACCCAGATTCTCACTAATAAAAGAAATATTGGTCTATGAGGTCAATCTCAAATGGGGCTATTAGAAGTGAGTACCTTTTCTGTCTTCTTTAGCGTCATTGGATTTGGAGGTGTGATATGAATCTGCCATATTTTTTCCTCTCAGAAGCAGCCTATAACTGAAGTTTAAGCAAGGCTCAATAGAGCCTAGTATTACGTACTACTAGTATTTAATAGAGCAAGTCATAAGTTAGGGTATAATCTAATGTGTACACCTCTATAATATATATATTTTTATTACAATTCTCAACTATTGTGATCACGTTCTTTTGATTTGTAGATGCGAGTCCTCTTAATATTAGTACCACTATCTAAGGCAAATTTTTAGTTCAAATTATAGCCTACAAGTAATCAAAATAAATAGATAAAAAAAAAACTTGTAATTTAAATCTTGTGTGATTTTCCTCTTTGTATTTTTTTTTTTTCTTAACAATCAAAAAATTCTCACGTAATTAGCGTTTGTAATAAAACAGTTGAAAATTTTTGTAAAATTTACATTTAGAACCAAAAAGTTGAAAATTGTATAATACATGGTCTCTATTGTATTGCAGCAAAACCATTAAGATAATGATCAATTTTGGGACAAATTGACATTAGTACTGATGAATGATGATATGGGTCTTTCAATGGTGGTTGAGAAAAGAAGAATGGTAGTTCTTGAACATGGATAAGTTGTTGAGTTGTGCCCTTAGTTTGTTTAGTTTGTTGGCTTGGAATTTTGTGTCCTCTAAACACAAGACTTAATAATTTCATTAGTCAATTGTACAAGTAGGCAGCAATTTATGATTCTTCCCTATCCACATTTGTTTATTTACGTTATATAAATTAATAATTATTTAATAGATGATAATAACATAATTAATATATTAATTGAGATACAAAGTTTCTACTTAAACGTTATATATTTATTGTTATTGAACAATAAAATGCCAATAATTCATTAATCTTTAAGATATATTACTGAGAAGTGCGAACAAGGCCTTGGACATCACTCAACAAACAAAGGTTTTGTTGCAAATTTTGGGCTTTACTTATTAGGGCCCAAAAGTACAACCCTAAGTCCATTTGGCTTGGTATCCTGTCTCGCGTAAAAAGCAGGCGCCAGCGCGTAGTAGTCAAATTGCTTTTGGCAACACTTTGTACGTAGTTCAGAACGAACAGTTTCTTTCACTACAAAGTCGAAAAGCAAATTTTACTTCTCCCTTCTCGTTGCGAGAAAGAGGCGTTGAAGGTGACATGTTTCAGCTTCGCTCTTTGGATATTCAGTTAAATTTCTGGTTTTTACCATCTCTTTTGCTCTAAAAATTTGAACTTCAGCGTTTTTGCGTGATACCCACATGGGTTTAATGCTTTGTACAATTGGGTTTTGCTTATTCACTTCATATTCCCTTTTAAATACTTGATTCTGAATTGGGTTTACTCTGTTTTGTTTCTTTATTGCAGAAACTGTGCCATTTATGAATTGGCTTTTAAGCTATCTATGTTTTGCGGGTTCTGTTTGTACAAAAGTAGTAGTCTTGTAAGCCGTGCTTTCCACGTGGGTAAGCAATTTGCTAACCTAAGTACAGAGGATATTGTTTTCAGAGCAGTTTGTGTTAATTTAAGACAAAGGAAATGGAAATTCTTGGAGCAAATGACTCCAAGTTTCACAAACCCATTAGTAAGTCGTGTGATTTGCGAGTTCCGACAGTCGCCGAAGCTAGCTTTGGAATTTTACACTTGGGTTGGAGAGAGCAAACTCTTTTCACACTCATTAGAGTCTTCTTGTGCTATAGTTCGTTTGTTGGTCAATGTGAGGAAATTTGACGAGGCATTGTCCATAATGAGGAACTTAATGTGTACAAATAGCGTGTCCCCGTTGGAGTTTATGGAAAGGCTGCTTGATAGTTATGAAATATGTGATGCAACTCCAGCTGTGTTTGATGCCTTGGTTAGGGCTTGTACTCAAATTGGAGTCACAGAGGGCGCATATGAAGTGATTCAGAAGTTGAAAGTGAATGGTTTGGTTTCGATTCATGCTTGGAATAATTTTTTAAGTCACCTTTTGAAATTAAATGAGATTGTTAGGTTTTGGAAAGTGTACAAGGAAATGGTATCTTGTGGATATGTTGAAAATGCTAATAGTTTTAACTTACTTATTTATGCTCTCTGTAAGGAATGTAAACTAGAAGAAGCCTTGTCAGCATACTATCGGATGTTGAAGAGTGGGATCTGGCCAAATGTTGTTTGTTTCAATATGATAATAAATGGAGCTTGCCAAATGGGTGACATGGAATTTGCCTTGAAGCTTGTCCAGAAGATGGGAGTGATGTCAGGAGATAATGTTTTGCCCAATTCAGTGACCTATAATTGTATCATTAATGGGTTTTGTAAAATTGGAAGAGTAGCAGTTGCTGAAGAAATTCATGATATAATGAAGGCTGGTGTTGACTGTAATGTAAGGACCTATGCAACTTTGATAGATGGATATGCAAGAGGCGGGAGTTCAGAGGAGTCACTGAGGTTGTGTGATGAAATGGTGGAGAGGGGCTTGGTGCCAAATGCTGTCGTTTATAATTCAATCATCCATTGGCTTTTCGTAGAAGGAGATATGGAGGGAGCTTCTTTGCTATTATCCGACATGATTGAGAAGCATATATACCCTGATCAATTTACCTATTCTATTCTCACGAAGGGACTTTGTAGAAATGGATATGCCACACAAGCTTTCAAATTTCATAACCAAGTTGTAGAGAAACGCATTACAAAAGATGCATTTTCACACAATATCCTCATCAACTATCTTTGCAAACATAACAATGTAGCAGGAGCTAAACAAGTATTGAGCAGTATGATTGTTTGTGGTTTGATTCCTGATATTTCTACTTATGGTGCTCTGATTGACGGGTACTGCAAGGAAGGCAAAATAGAAAGTGCAGTTCGGCTTTATGAAAATATGATAAAGGTGGAGGAAAAACCCAGCTTAATAATATACAATTCCATTATAAACGGCTTGTGCAAGGAGGAATCTGTAGATGCTGCAAAGTCTTTGTTTGATGCATTACAGAGGATAGGTTTACTCGATGTCATAACCTATAATACTTTGATAAATGGGTATTGCATCAGTGGGAAGATTGCTGAGGCATTTGCTTTGTTTTCTGAAATGAGAAGTGCAGGGATATCAGTTGACAAAGTCAGTTACAACATATTGATAAACTATTTATGTAAGTTTGGGTGTTTTCAACAAGCTAAAGAGCTAATGAAGGTGATGATTCTTCAAGGCCTTGTTCCTGATTGCATAACATACACGACTCTTTGTACCAACTTCAGTAAGAATTGTAGTCCAGAGGAAGTGATTGAATTGCATGACGACATGGTGCTCAACGGAGTAATTCCTGATAGGCAAACATATAAGGCCATTATTAGCCCACTTCTTGGCGAAAAAAGTGCAGAGGATCAACTTTAGCATGGATATATGGATCTATCAAATCACCATTGATTGATTATTTCAACTGCCTGGTTATGAATTACCAAGTCTCTGCTTTTGACTCCAATTCTGCCCAACAAAGATTGTGCTGAATGTTTGGAGACAGGGAGCCGGAATTACTTTTCTTACATGTGCTCAAAACTGTCTCTGATACAAGCATATGTAATTCATTGGCCATTCTACTTATTCTTTTGATTTGTTAATTGAAGATCCTGAACTCGATTTTTCTATGTATTATATGTATCTGGCACTTTCTTAGTTTATGTTTTCGTTAGAATTTGCTCTAAATCCAATTCTAACTCTAAATCCCGGATCAGTTACGGTGTTAGTTGAGATATGCACATCCATATCATTATTATTTTAAATTCAGTTTGGATTCCAACCATTATCCTGGGGAGAGGCACATCTTTCTTGTGCACGTATAACTTTGTACTGCACTGCATGGTGCTCGAACCCAGATGTTCCATGTAGTTATTAATTTTGGAGTAGCTATATGCAATTAGAACCTGTCTGCGTACTATTGTTGAAATTGATATTCTTAAATTGACAATCCAGCCAATAATTGCTGGAGTAACCGCGTTGCCCTCCAAATTTCATTCTAATTTTCTAACTAGTTTTTCATTTTCTAGTTACCTGTCACACCGGCATCAGTGAAGAAATGATTTAAGATAATTATCTGCATGCCAATTGCCATATCCAATGACTCCATATTTGAAGCATCAAGTTATTTCCAAGCTATTTTCATTTCCCAAGTTGCAGAAATATTCGTTTTCTGTTTTTCAAGAATGACGAGAAGAGAGCATCTGATTGGTGTGGCAGCATATACCTTCTGGAATCAGGTACTTAAAAGATCCTATGTTCAACTGAGATCATGCCACATCAGCATAGGCCCCACTATAAAAATAGATGATAAAAATAAATTAAAAATGGATCAAATTCAGGTCCCCAGCAATCTCCAACGGTCAAAATCCTTATCTGAAAACCTCATCCACTTTCTTCCTTTCCCTCCACTCATTCCTTCTCCGTTT
This sequence comes from Azadirachta indica, assembly GCA_022749755.1. Classification (NCBI taxonomy): domain Eukaryota; kingdom Viridiplantae; phylum Streptophyta; class Magnoliopsida; order Sapindales; family Meliaceae; genus Azadirachta; species Azadirachta indica. The sequence continues at coordinate 13,572,972 of CM040451.1, read as the reverse complement.
CTCCATACCAGAAGTATCATACATGAAAAAGATAAGACTTCACAAAACAATCCCCTAATACAAACCAAACCCACATACCAAAACTCTCCCCTCTTCCCCTTCTTCTTCAGCTCCAAGAATCCATTATCACCATGTCTTGCTCTACAACAATCTGGGTATCCTCAAAACCATCTCTCCCTGACAGTTCTTCCCTCTCTTTTGCCTCATTTCTCAACCCTTTCCGGCTTCCTTCTCATAATTCAACCACTACCAGCCCCTCAAGATCCTCGTCCGTTACCCCGGTTCATTGCGGTCTCCGTGAGCTCAGAGAACGTATTGATTCCGTAAAGAATACTCAGAAGATCACTGAGGCCATGAAACTTGTTGCTGCTGCTAAAGTCAGAAGAGCTCAAGAAGCTGTTGTCAATGCCAGACCTTTCTCTGAAACTCTTGTAGAAGTTCTTTACAACATCAATGAACAGCTCCAAACTGAAGACATAGATGTTCCTCTTATCAAAGTTCGGCCTGTCAAGAAAGTTGCTTTGGTTGTTGTTACTGGTGATCGTGGACTTTGTGGTGGTTTCAACAATGCTATTATCAAGAAAGCTGAATCAAGAATTGCGGAATTAAAAGAACTTGGACTTGAATATACTGTCATTAGTGTTGGCAAGAAGGGTAATTCTTATTTCCAGCGTAGACCTTATATTCCTGTCGATAAGTTTCTTGAAGGAGGTTCATTACCTACTGCAAAAGAAGCTCAAGCTATTGCAGATGATGTTTTTTCACTCTTTGTTAGTGAAGAAGTCGACAAAGTTGAGCTTTTGTACACAAAATTTGTGTCTTTGGTCAAGTCTGATCCTGTGATTCACACATTACTGCCACTATCACCAAAGGGAGAAATTTGCGATATCAATGGAGTTTGTGTTGACGCTGCTGAGGATGAATTCTTTAGATTGACAACAAAGGAGGGAAAACTGACCGTGGAGAGAGATGTTGTGAGGACTGAAACCGTATCCTTTTCTCCAATCTTGCAGTTTGAGCAGGACCCAGTTCAGATTCTTGATGCTCTCTTGCCCCTCTACCTAAACAGCCAGATTTTGAGGGCTTTGCAGGAATCACTAGCCAGTGAGCTTGCAGCAAGAATGAGTGCCATGAGCAATGCAACTGATAATGCAGTGGAGTTGAAGAAGACCTTATCAATTGTCTACAACAGGCAGCGCCAGGCCAAAATTACGGGAGAAATCCTGGAGATTGTTGCTGGTGCAGAAGCTTTAGTGTAGATAACATATTTGAGGGTTTCTGAACCTACAGAATTGTGCATCTTTGTAGGTAATTTTATGACTGCACCCTTGTTCATTCACATATGCTTTTTTAAGAAGAGTTATGCAGAATTTACACTTTTTTTTTTCCATTGTAATTCTCAGCTGCGAATAAACTTTGTGCACATTGAGAACTTGCAATGTATCTTGGAACAGAAGAACTTTCTACTTGTCTTTGTATGCTATATCTTTTTACCCCTAGTTCTCCATATACTACTAGTATAATTGGGAAATGTAATTCCAGGATCCCCTTATTGTCCATTCTCCTTCATATATGTACATATTTGTTCTCAGTTCTTGGCTATACTCATGGTTTGCTTATTGTATTAATTCCATTTGCTGTCAAGATTCCTACTATGATGCTGTTATTCTGATCTATATCATGACCTGATCCAACAGAGTTCTTGCCTGATTGAATTCTCCATGAACCAATGTTTTTAACCACAATTGGATCATAATTCACTGATTTGAGTCATTGAAAAAGGGGTTGCAACTCTAAATTTAGTTAGTAGTAAAATTAAGTTGAGAATGGATTTCAACAGGAATAATGTCAACAGTCAAACAAAAGATATGCGGTCTAGCATACTCTGAGAAAATATAGGGGAAACCGCCACAAATTTCTTAGCAAGTAAACTCTGATGACTTGTGTTGATTCTCAAAGCAAAAACTCTCCATTTGTTTCGGCAATATCGTCCCCACCGTTAGAAATAGTCATCGTGTTTCCGAATTTGCTGTGATTTCTTTTTTTGTTGTTGTCCCTATAAAATCAACTCTTCTCCTCTTTCCCACTTTCTTCATACGCACAGCTTCGCTTGCATGGTGATGCATAAATTAAAATTAGAAAATTGATTATTAATTGAGTAAGGTGGCAGTTTCAGTTTATAGACAAAGCGACCTGTTTCAACCTTTCAAATGAGGTAAGCTTGTATTGCATTGCATGGATTAAGTTTAAGCCTCAACATTTGCCTAACACTAAGTTGTTTATTACCAAGGCTGTGTTGCAGTACATTCAGTTGTATTCCGCAATTTTTATTTTTACTTTTTACGTGTCTTAATTTTTTTTTTTTTTTGGGTTACGTCTAAATATTTTAAAATATGAACATAAAATTTGCAAATTAAAATAAATTCTTTAATACTACTTTTATATTGTAGTATGACTTTGATTAACAACTATTATTAAAAAATTTATGTAGGATCTGATTTTAATGAAACCAGTCAACCAATTTTAAGATAGAGTAATATGTATTAATAGACATTAATAATTTAGTACACAAATTACAATTAAATTTTCCTCCCACCTTCATCATTTAATTAAATTATTCTTTTACAGTTATGTAACATGAATAAAAAGCAAATTAAATGTTCATGTATAAATCCCTCTTCAAGCAGGAATAAGCTTAGAATTCTGTGTCAATAGTGAAAATAACAAAGATGGAAAGATGGTGCAGAAATAATAATCAGTTTAATATGTTAGTACGGTATGAGTGAAAAGTATGAATTAACTTTAATTAAGAACAAGGCAAAACCAAAGGAATAATACACCACAATGTTCAATGTGATTAGGGAATATGTTCTCTGCTAATTCTTTGATATTTCCTAGGCATTTTGGATTTATTTATTTTTTATTTATAATTCTTTTTAGCTCCACTACTATCACCTATTATTATGGTTACAATTATTGTAAATATTATATTTTTGTCAGGAACTTATTTGTTACAAATACATAAAGTCGTACTTTTGTTAATAACTCAGAATAATGAAGTAATAAATTTTAAAAATAATTTAATTTAACTGAAACAATCTGTGTAATATTGAGACGTTTGATTAATTTTCAATTTTTACAGCATAAAATTACTGCAATTTTTTCGACTAATGTTGTTGAAACGTCTTCGATATACGTCAGCAAAAGTAAATTATTACCGATAAAAAAACACATAAAATACTTCAGATTTCATCTTCACAGGACACGTTGACGGTAAATTTAATCCGATTGTAACAATTTTTCACTACAAACGGCCACAAGTTAGAAAAGTACACTTATCGCTTCCTGAATAGATCCCGCGAACATTCTTCAGAGTACGATTGACGTGGCGCATTTTCATTCCTTGACTTAATTCCTGATTTGATTCCACAACCATCCAAGCTCTTCACTCAATAGTAGCCTCTAAAAAGGTTAATTTTTTAAAAATATTTAGAAATAATCTCAAGCATTTCTTTCCTACTTGCATATCCATTTTTAACAATTATACAAACCTGTTTCACCGTCCGATCTTACATCACATAAAACCGATGGTTGATATGTTGTGATGCATGAATATATGGTGGAATATCTTACAGAGTAAGATTATAGACACTTATGGCTGAGATTCCAGGGCTCCTTTGAGACCTGCTGATCAGCCGTGACACTTAGACTTGTAAAGTTTTAATTTTTATATTAAAGTTTGATATTTTACCATTAATTATTAATATTTTTGGGACGCACAGTTGTAGACGAAAGTGGCTTAGGGATGGATCGGTGATTAGATTGACTGGGTGAAGCAGTTCAAAAGAACAGTGCTTCAGCAAGCAAACATCCTTTCGCTGACAGTGTAGAAGTAGTAGCGATGGAAGCTGGTTTGCAGTTACAGGGACCAGTGAGTTGCAGAGCTGTATTTCATGAGAGAGGTGTCTTCAAGTTTAAACCTTTTCTGGGCTCATTTTCTCATGTCAAAACAACGCAAGTAAGTTGATTTCGTGATTCTGAATATATAATTTTCTTTTTTGTTTAAAACAAATTCAAGCTGCGATAAGAGTCTTAATGATCACTTTGTTCTGATTTCCGGTTTACTGATTCTATAATTCTTAGTTTATTTTGCTTTTAATTGGATATTTACCTTTATTCTGATATATTGTGTAAGTTTAAGTTAGAACTTGTTAGAGTGGTTTCCATTTTCATTTCGTTTATTCGAGCGTAAGAGCGTAAATTTTTAGTGTAATTGTAATGGAATAACACTATAGCATGCGGGATCTGAGATTTGACACTTTTGTATTCAGTTTATTTCAGGGCGCAATGAGCACCTCACAAGAGGAGTTTCACATAGAATTTATGCTGCTTCAGGTTGGTTAGTTGCATAGTTCTTGCCGAGCCAGTTTAATCTGAAGTTGACAATAAATTACTTCTTATTGCATTTCTAAATTTATGTTCTTTTTTGGGCTTGTTGCATAGATTTTTCGAGGAGGAGACAAAGAAGGGTCTCAACACCAAGGCCTAAAGATACCGCTTCCAAGGGATTTATGCCAAAAACACCTGTGGGAACAAGCACACAGAAGAGGGATCAAAAGAAAAATGGTGAGAAAGAGGGTTTAGGCATGGCAGGATTGGGTAACTATGGAGGGCCTGCTAAAAAGACGCCCGCACCAACAGTTGGCATTGATCAAAAACCAGTAGTTGAACTTTCAGGGGATAAACAAATTGAGGAAGATGTTGATGGGACTGAAAAGGAAAATGAAGATATACCACATATAAGTAAAAATCTGGCAGCTGCTAAAAGCAGTCAAATGGAAAATGGAAGTGTAGGTAGAGTTGATGATGTGTTCCAGAAGAAAGAAACAACTTCCAAAACAGATATTGAGAATGTGACAGACTATTCAATTTCAAATAGAAAGCATTTGAATCTTAATAAGAGCAATACTGTAAAAGATGTAAGTATTAAGACTGATATAAAAGCCTCTGAAGAAGCTGCCCTTAAATTAAAGATGGAGAGGGAAGCGAATTCACGTAAACAGGAAATTGAGAGGCTTGCTGATGAGAACTTTGTGCGAGGAAACAAAATGTTTGTTTATCCGCCAGTGGTGAAACCTGATCAAGATATAGAAGTGTTCCTTAATAGGAGTCTGTCCACTCTGAATGACGAGCCAGATGTTCTTATGATGGGAGCATTCAATGACTGGCGATACAAGTCTTTCACATTCCGGTTGAACAAGACCCAACTTAATGGGGATTGGTGGTCTTGTCAGCTCCATGTTCCCAAGGAAGCATATAAGATGGACTTTGTGTTCTTCAATGGGCAAGAGGTCTATGATAACAATAATCGGAAAGATTTCTGCATAACTGTAGAAGGTGGAATCGATGCAATAGCATTTGAAGATTTCTTGCTTGAGGAAAAACGTAGGGAACAAGAAAAACTTGCTGAGGAGAAAGCTGAACAGGAAAGACAAGAAGAAGAGCGGAAGCGAATAGAAGCTGAAGAGGCAGCTACTGAAGCTGATAGGGCACAGGCAAGTATGGAGACCAAAAAGAAACGACAAATGTTGCAAGAGCTGATGAAAATTGCTGCAACGTCAGTTGATAATGTGTGGTACATAGAGCCCAGGGAGTTTAAAGGTGAGGACTTGGTCAAATTATATTATAATAAAAGATCTGGTCCTCTTGCTCAAGCAAAGGAGCTCTGGATACACGGAGGGTATAATAAGTGGAAAGCTGGGTTGTCCATTGTTGCTATGCTTGTCAAATTAGAAAAAACAGATGGTGATTGGTGGTATGCTGAAGGTATGTGCAAATACAGTGTTTTTTGTGGTAGCTCACTATACCCAGAAGAGATTAATATGGATAGACTTGAAATGCGTTCCTTATAAGTTTTGGGAGAGAGAGTTTTCTTTTCCTTTTTACTTTTAAGGAACATAATCTCATTTATTCTTCCCTGTGGATAGAGCTTAAGTTCATCTCATAATATCTATTAGTGAAACAAGTGTGATTTTAGTAGGAGGATTAAATACTTTTATATGATTATGGATGTGTATTCTTTCTTGTTACTTGTTCTCCTGCAGAGCCTTGGTTTGGTGATAGTGTTGCTTGATATACAAGATAATTTTGCAAGCAACTATAATTTTTGCAGTTGTTGTACCTGATCGAGCCCTTGTGTTGGATTGGGTCTTTGCTGATGGGCCGCCTGGGAAAGCTATTGTGTATGATAACAATAAGCATCAAGATTTCCATGCTATTGTTCCAAATAGGATTCCTGATGAATTATACTGGGCTGAGGAAGAACACCAGACATTCCGGAAACTCCAGGAGGAGAGGAGATTAAGGGAGGAAGCTCTTCGTGCCAAGGTTAATTGATTAAACTCTTGTTACAAAAACATTGGGAAGATTAAAAGGGTTTTTGATGAATTTAATGACAGTATTCTTGGTCATTTTTAAAGTTAACTAGCATGCAGAGGATGGGACAAACCACTAAAAGTTCTGAGTCAGTGGGTCCCCGTCCAGTACTTCATCTTTTTAATTGTGAGATTTGTGGACGAATTTGCCTAAAGAGTGCTATTGAAGATCCTATTATCTGTGTTTATGTTGAGACAAAATTTAGATTTATTTTGACTAAACTATGGACATAGGATATTAACAATTTCTTTCTGCTTTTGTAGTTACTGATATCTTATTTCTTTCTTCTCTTGTTTCAGGCTGAGAAAATTGCATGCATGAAAGCTGAAATGAAAAAAAGAACATTGAAGAGGTTTCTGTTGTCCCAAAAACATATAGTTTACACTGATCCTCTTGATGTTCAAGCAGGAACCACTGTGACAATTTTTTATAATCCTGCCAACACAGTTCTCAATGGAAAACCTGAAGTTTGGTTCAGATGTTCATTCAATCGTTGGAGCCATCGCATGGGTCTATTGCCACCGCAAAAGATGTTGCCTGTGGAAAATGGTGCTCATGTTAAAACCACTGGTGAGTTATCAGCTTAAACAAATGGTGTGAGATTTACACCTGTTTATGATTTTTAGTTTTAGCCATGTCCTTGCAATGTAGTGGCCTAGGTTTGTTATCCTTATCACGATATACAAGTTATTTATTTATTTTTTATTATTACTATATTTCTATGAAGCTATGCCTTCGGTCATTTTGGCACCAACTTTTCAGCTGCTTCTTATTTTCAAAGGAATTTCAAGACTACACTATAAGTTATGACCTTGAAATCCCTGTGCCAGGATAGCAATCTAGAGCTGACATAGGTGTACTATGCATGCAGAAACCTTTAAAACTTCTTGTACGTTGGTTAAATGGTTGTTCTCTCATTTCATGTACCTGGGTTCTAAAATTAAAGTTAGTTGGTTTCTTGGTTCCTTGCCCCATCACAAGCCTTAAGAGCAAGGCTTTAGAACTCATAGTAATGTGTTGGGTGGGATTGTAAAGGGAGCTCTAATCAGGCTGGCTTCTAGCACATTTACATTTTAGGTTGGTTTCCATAGCATTTGGAAGGACAGTAATGTATCAGCTATCTGGTAGCAAATTTCACTGGTTGCAGAATGATGCCAAATCATATTATATTAAGAGATCTTTCCTTCAAGCAGACAGACACTATTAGTTTGAGGCATCCATTTATGTAATGGTTTTAGACTCAATGGTGTGGATTTTTGTGTCTTTGCAGTCAAGGTTCCACTGGATGCATACGTGATAGATTTTGTATTCTCTGAGAAGGAAGATGGCGGAATTTTTGACAACAAAAATGGCATGGATTACCACATACCTGTCTTTGAAGGAATTGCAAAGGAGCCACCAATGAACATTGTGCATGTTGCTGTTGAAATGGCTCCCATTGCTAAGGTAACTTTAGGCCATCAAGTCAATTCACGGTTATGCAGAACATGTTTGGTGCATTATTCATAATATACTCTATCAACATCACTTTCTTACATTCTTTACTTGGTTGTGACCAGTATCTATGTCATATTAAACTTAGGCATCTGTATCTTGGGGTGTTACCTTGTTATTGTCTGGGAAAAGAAGTACAATAATATAAAACTGTTAAATCGTTTTGAAAATTAGAACAAAATTCAAGGTTGTTAATCTGAAAAGTCATAAAACTATGGTGAAATAAGAGGAAAATGATAAGTAATTGAGTTCAGTATATAGTTATTTTCAGATGAAAGCAGTACTGTATCTTTCTTATTTCTGTTTCCTGTCATTTCCAATATTTCTTGCAGGTTGGAGGTCTTGGTGATGTTGTCACTAGTCTATCTCGTGCTGTTCAAGATTTAAACCACAATGTGGATATCATTCTTCCAAAGTATGACTGTTTGAAACTCACCCATGTAAGCTTCATTGCCTTTTCTTTATCAGAATTCATTTCAAACCTTTTGTGCTGGGCATTTAGTTTCAATTCCTTAAGTTTGATGTTTTTGGTGTGAACTGTTGGTATACCGAGCATACCCTCAGTCATATTGTGGTTTGCAAACTTCTAGGCAGTCTCCTTCCTGGTTGAATTTGGAGTTGTCAAGGTTTAAATTTCATATTGTTGCACTTTTCCTAGTTTCTTTCTAGACACTTTTAGAACATCAGTATGACAACTACTGTGGATATTAACATCTGATTTTCTTTACAGTTGCATATATGCGGCAATCCTCACACTACTATTCCTTGTTTATGGCATTTGGTCTTAGTTTTATCATGAAATATGAGTAGTTGAACGAATGTTTTCTGAATAGGTGAAGGACTTGCACTACAATAGAAGCTACCATTGGGGTGGGACTGAGATAAAAGTTTGGTTTGGGAAGGTGGAAGGCCTTTCAGTCTACTTTTTGGAACCTCAAAATGGGTAATCCTTCAGAACTGATGTCACCTTAGATTGTTATTCTCTAAACCCTTTGTGATTTGTTTAAAGATTTCTACTTGTATTCTTGTGTAATATGTATATAACCTTCGAGATTATAATGCTTTGGGTTGCAACTGTTAGTTCTTCTTCTACCCATATTCTTTTTGTATGGTATCGGTGTATTTCTTATATTAAAGCCTATTAGTTCTTCATTATGTTTTTCTTTTACTAAATGGGTGAAGATATTTGGTTTAATCAATTAAGTTTTAAGGAGCTCTTTTAAGTTGTTTTACTCACTGCAATGAGCTGTATTTATTTGTGTCATGAGACTGTGAACTGGGTTTGGTAAAAGCCAACCTTCGACTCCGTAGCTTCAAAACGTTGAGTTATTTTCCCCAAAAAGATTTAACTGCTACCATAGTGAACAACAAAGCTGTGAATTTAATAACTCTAATGAATTTGATTGAGATGAATTTTAAATAAGAAATTACAGTTATTAATTCATTTAACTACATACCCAATGATATGCCAAGTCCCAAAATCACAACTATCTATTATGTGGCCCCAAATCGTTGACAACATTAACTTGGATGCTAGTCTTTTTTCCAGCATATAGCCCCAAAGTTGAGTGGTACAAGGCTCCAATCCAACCAAGAGGTCTGACTTCTGAGGTTCAAAACTCCTTCTGGCCACCTATCTGGGATATTTATTATCCCATAAGTTTCCTGACAAGCAAGGTTGTAGAGTCCAGCAGTAGTCCCCAGTTTAGAACTCAGTGAACATAGAAAGATCAAGGGATTTCTGGATATCCCAAAAAATAGTAAAAAACACAATACTTTTTTTCAGTGTATATACATTGATGTACAACATAGAATCTCGTTTTCTTTGGTCATGTTTGACCTCATTTTCTGTGTTAATATCTTTTCGGCCTCTATCTCAGAACCTATTCTGCAACGATTATTTTTCTAAAGATCTATGTGTTTTCTATTTATTGCTTTTCGACAAACTGCATCTTCTCCAGATAGGATTTCTCAGTGCACTCTCTTCTTGTAGATTTTTTTGGAAGGGTTGCATATATGGCTGCAACAATGATGGAGAGAGGTTTGGCTTCTTTTGCCATGCTGCCCTTGAATTTCTGCTCCAAGGTGGATTTCATCCTGTAAGTGAATGATATTAATCCAACGTAAAGCATTTTAAGAATATGTATCATGAGTTGTGCGAACTTGTTTGTTTTCTTCCTGCTGCTCTGTTATCTTTTTTCCCTTTTTTCTTTTAATGTAGACTTGCATATTAGTGGAAAATTCTCATTGCATAATAAAAGGATATGGTTTAAAATATCATTTAGATGTGCCACAGACAATGCCATTTTTTGTCTGCTGTTTTTGGGGAGGTTTTCTGTTGTTCATGCTAAGTTATGAATATAAACTGTAATCTGCCTCACTCAGCTGTGCAGTCTCACATGATTCTAGACATTCATATATCTGCTCTAACTGGTGCTTTACAATGGGCAGGATATTATCCATTGCCATGATTGGTCTAGTGCTCCTGTTTCCTGGTTGTTTAAGGACCTCTACATGCATTATGGGCTTAGTAAAGCTCGAGTTGTCTTCACAATACACAACCTTGAATTTGGGGCGCATCACATTGGGAAAGCTATGGCATACTCAGACAAGGCTACAACTGTGAGCAGATACTATTTCTTAATATTTTAATGTCCTACCTTAGTCCTGAGTGAAGTTTATGATTCTATATGGTTTGCTGGTTATTTTCTGTTGTGAACTTGTACTTTGTTTCTTTTAATTGGCTTGATAACAAATTGCTTTGAAGGCCATTTTTCCCCTTGAACCTTGAAGTTCTATTGACACACTTCTCCCTAACCCTGAACGTTGCATTTTCTGTTGTTTTCTATCTTGTACATTCTTGTATTATGATGTCAACTGTGGAGAAGCTACATTGTCAGAAACTTGGTCTTTTTTGTCCTTTCTTTCGCATCATCATATTCACATTTATACCTGCAGGTATCTCACACTTACTCAAAGGAGGTTGCTGGGAATCCTGCTATCTCTCCTCATCTCTACAAATTCCATGGCATATTAAATGGAATTGACCAGGATATATGGGACGCATATAATGATAATTTCATTCCTGTACGTACTAGCAGTTTGTTCTTTTTCTAATTCTCTTCATTATTCTTCTTATCAATATTTAGGAGAGATGATTCTTGAAAGTGAAGTTCTTACATGGCTGTCACTTCCTTTCTGGTTCTCTGTCATCTATGAGTTAATCTGTATAACGCACTGATTGCATTTGCAGATAAATTGCAAATGACAGAATTAACAACCTATAACTTTTTATCACTATTTATGCCAGTGAAGTTGTGGCTAATGTGTGATGGATGTCATTCCAGATATCATACACTTCAGAAAATGTCGTTGAAGGCAAAAGAGCTGCCAAGGAAGCATTGCAGCAAAGGCTTGGTCTGAAACTGTCTGATCTGCCTGTAATAGGAATTATTACTCGCTTAACACATCAGAAAGGAATTCATCTCATAAAGCATGCTATTTGGCGCACCTTAGAGCGTGGTGGCCAGGTCATCTTTTGCTTCCTCTTTCATATTGTCTTTTGGGCCATGTATTAGCATTTATAGCACCATATTCCATCAGTGTTCAACCTATGCATCAGTCTAACTTTTCTCTGGGGTGGCTATTAATCAGAAAAGATCAAAGAATTTTACTGTCATTGTCCTAGAGGATGTCCTCTAAACCTTATACTTATGGTTCTTCTCTATGATTGTGTTACTTATGCCAATAATGTATGTGAGCATCAATCAAGGAGGACGAAAGAACCACCAAAATGTGAATGTAAGAATAATATGGTCTAGTGTCAGACTGAATCTCATGAGCCAACTCAATTGTTACATGCTAAGAAGCTTAACTTATTAGGATTTTTATTTTTATTCTGACTGAATTTATTGTGGCAGGTTGTGTTGCTTGGTTCTGCTCCAGATCCTCGAATCCAGAATGATTTTGTAAATTTGGCCAATCAGTTGCATTCTTCTCACAATGACCGTGCTCGGCTTTGTTTGACTTATGATGAACCACTTTCCCACTTGGTATGCTCTTTGCAAAAATCTAAATCTTCAGTTTTTCCTCTTTTAGAATTTAACCTTTTACATCTTCAATATAATCGTGGCATTTACTGACTCATTTAGGCCATATTATAGATTTATGCTGGATCAGATTTCATTCTAGTTCCTTCAATCTTTGAGCCATGTGGACTGACACAACTTGTAGCTATGAGATATGGTTCAGTACCTGTTGTTCGGAGAACTGGAGGTGTGTACCCTCCTACTAAAGTATGTTGTTAGTTATAGACGGTGCTGTCTCTCAAGAATTTCTCTACTCTGTCTTACCTTATCGTTATTTTGACATGTGAAAAATGTTTTGTCATAGCCCGGGGATATGCATGTACACTTGCCTTTGAAGTATTTGGATTGTTATTTTTCATTTTTCATTTGGAGCTTGGAAAGCTGGAGCATCTGTATTGTCATGCTTAACATCTGGATTTTTGTCTCTCTAGGACTTTATGACACTGTATTTGATGTTGACCATGATAAAGAGAGAGCACAAGCCCTAGGTCTTGAACCGAATGGATTTAATTTTGATGGAGCCGATAGTGCAGGAGTTGATTATGGTCTCAATAGGTGAGCGAATACATTTCCCATCTAATGACATCAGTAAATATCCTTTTCCTGATTAGTACTTGGGCAGGTTGTTAGTTTCATTGTCCATGTTTCTTCATTCATTGAGAAATCGAATTTTCAGGGCAATTTCTGCTTATTATGATGCACGAGATTGGTTTAACTCCTTACGCAAGACAGTAATGGAGCAAGACTGGTCTTGGAACCGGCCTGCTCTTGACTACATGGAGCTTTACCATGCGGCACGCAAATGAAGATAAGATGTCGATCATGCATAGAGAACAGTGCAATACACAGCTCAATCCCGTCACATAGTTTGTACAGGTTCAGCGGGATTTCTAGTTTGAATTGCATATAGTTTCACCATATTCAGAATCATTCAAGTTCACCTTATCCCTGAGTTGTAGGGCATAAAATGGTTCATTAAATTTTGTGTAGCATAAAACAATAGGCCAGCGTTTACAATGTAGTATTATTTCCTTTATAATTGTACATTCATGTCTCTGAAGAATAAGAAAATGTATCAGCAATAAAAGAAATGGAAAAATAGAGAACTTGAAGATTTATCACGTCATTAGATGGTGTCAACTCAATTATAAACATGATAATGACTGCTCTTTGAGGTTGGTAATGCTAATGACAATTGAAAGTCACAGCATGCAAGAATGAACCCAAGTGGGAAAATTCTTTCTTTCTCGTCTTAACAACCACCAAATTTGCATAATCTTTGGATGACATTGAGGTGACAAAGGCATGTCAGTGGAGGACAATTTTGGACAAGATGCCCCACTAACCCCTACATGGAGAAGCATGAAAAGATGAAAAACAAATGGGGATGAGTGTGTGATTATTTATAATCAAATCTAAATCAAAGTGGAATCCTTTTTGGATGGTAGAAAATAGGTTCTTTTAGCTAATGATTAGAAGCTTTTGGGTAAGTTGATTACTATCCGTTGAAATTTCTTACTAGGATTCCACATTCTTAATGTGCCCGGTCAAACTATAGCTGGGTAGAAGTTTCACAAACCTTAGAAATGGAAATAAGCTATAAAAGCCTTTTTATATTGGAAGCAACAGGGTGGCTGTAGTTTAGTGGTAAGAATTCCACGTTGTGGCCGTGGAGACCTGGGCTCGAATCCCAGCAGCCACATTATCCACAATTCTTTTTGGATAATAACATATGGATCCCTGATTTTTCAATGTTTTTAAATAAAAGCATAATGTTCCTTCTTTTGTATCAAATGCGCCGACTTCTATGCCACAATTTTCTTTTGGATAATTATACATATTTCCCTGCATTCTTTTTTTCTTTTTTCATATAAGTATATATTCTGTCCCTTTTATCAAATAGGTCCTGACATCCATTTTAACAGTTTCTTTTTTTTTGGAGAAGTATACATTGTATTGTAGTTTTTAATTGATAATATAGTTTGTTTATTTATATCAAGTAGATTCCTAGCTCTTAATTAATTAATTTATTTTTTGGATAATAGCATATGAGTTCTTTTTCTTCATATTTTTTCAAATCAAGATATAAATTTTCATTTATATCATGTAACTTCCTAACCAATAACCATCAACTCAATAACTCTCATTTAAAAAGATCAAGTTACTTTGCTAATAAGTAATACTAAATATACAATTCTTTATAGTTTGTATACAAATATGGAACAAGTGATAATATACATTAATTTTTCAATGTTTTTAAATAAAAGCATAATGTTCCTTCTTTTGTATCAAATGCGCCGACTTCTATGCCACAATTTTCTTTTGGATAATTATACATATTTCCCTGCATTCTTTTTTTCTTTTTTCACATAAGTATATATTCTGTCCCTTTTATCAAATAGGTCCTGACATCCATTTTAACAGTTTCTTTTTTTTTTTGGAGAAGTATACATTGTATTGTAGTTTTTAAGTGATAATATAGTTTGTTCATTTATATCAAGTAGATTCCTAGCTCTTAATTAATTAATTTATTTTTTGGATAATAGCATATGAGTTCTTTTTCTTCATATTTTTTCAAATCAAGATATAAATTTTCATTTATATCATGTAACTTCCTAACCAATAACCATCAACTCAATAACTCTCATTTAAAAAGATCAAGTTACTTTGCTAATAAGTAATACTAAATATACAATTCTTTATAGTTTGTATACAAATATGAAACAAGTGATAATATACAATAATTTTATATCAACTTATAGAGAAAATGTTATTTGAGACAAGCGTATCATATTGATGTATGTTCATCTAATAAATTTTTTTTATAAATATATATCATAGTTTAAATTTGACTCATCATAAAAATAATAATGATAATAAGAAAGAAAAGTTAATATATGTAACCTATTAGATTCAAAATTATCCTAACCACATTTATTTTTCTTTTTAGAGTATATCTTGTATAGTGTTTACATCTTCCTAATGCTACTTTCGATAATATTCAAACTGTGTTTTTAAGAAATCACGAAAACTCATGGTCCCAAAAGTTATTATCCTACCTTTTTTTTTTATAACCCCAAGAACCCACAATTATAATATTAAAGTTAAAAATTATGAAGTTAATCAGTGGAGTAATGATAATATATATAAATTAAGTAGGCTTTGGATTCGTGTCTCCTTCTCAGCGGCCAAAACAGACTCGTAAGGAAACAACAGCTGTTTCACTTTATATCTGACCCCTAGCCGTAATTGCCAACCAGCAAGCAAGCAAAGCAATTACCATGTTCAAACTTCCTTGCAAGCTTCCAAGCAATCAAATCCAATCCAGGCTGCAATTATTTCTAGTCCCAGCTTCAAAGGTTGATAAGACATGGCATTCATTTTGTGGGTACACTTCTTGAAGACAGTAGACTCGGAAAAAAAGGAAAAGGAAAGAAAAAGAATTAAATGTTAATCTTATCATTAATTAACTTTTGATTGTTGGAAATGGTATCAATGCAGTAGTAAAGTTTAGTAGATTAGACTTGTCCTATATGTTTAATTCGCCGGTTGCCAGCATTGGTAAAAATGTAAGTTTAGATTACAGCAGCCGTAAGTAGGTTCTCAGATAGCTGTTTAAAAAGAGGGAGCTTGGGCTAGTGTTCATTAGGTCCTTCAATTATCCCATGTCCAATTAGGAATGTCATGAAACTTCGTATACTTGCTTTAAATTTATGTTGCAAATAAAAAAAAAGTTAACGTAACAGTACATATACAATGAGGCCTGGAGCATGAATCCAAAGAAGGAGTTGACGCACAAACCTCTCTTGGGTCGTTATCAAACAGAGTACTGACCCCTGTGATTTGCGTTGAGAAGACATCTCAACCTGCTGACTTACATATGATATAATTGCCTCTGCCTCCAAAATACATTATATTATTGCCATTGGCCAATTCTCCGTTCTCCATGCTATTGGCATGCTATTATTATTTATAAATCCCATCTGCTATAATCCCCAATACCCAGGACCGCATTGAAGTATGAAGTATGAAGTGTGAAGTGTGAAGTATGAAGTAATAGATAACAGGTTCAGTCCCAGTTATACGTATAGGAGAAAAAATTAAAAAAAATAAAAAAATCCAATACAAATCTCTATGCAAATCTACCAGCAGAATAGCCAACCAATTAAGTGGTTTTACTCTTTAAGCACTTCCTCCTAGGTACTCCTTACAAAGTCTTGCTTCACATCACTACTACCTCCATAAATTAAGAGAGAGCGAACTAACTAGTTTATTTCACTACTTCCTGCCCTGACCGAGCTTTTTTCACTGGTAACGCCGAATGAGGAGCTGAGTTGTAGTTTTTGCTGTGAGTTGGGGATAAGGTTACGGTAATCAGTGAGGTTGGTCAGGCCAATACTTTCTTTCCACCTTTCCCAATCACAAGCCAGACTTTTCAGTGCTTTTTATAAAATATTGTAGAAATGAAAACAAATTTATATGAGTACTATCAATGCACAATGTGTATTTCACTTAACGCCATTTCAAGAAACCTCCACAACGACTGATTGTCTTTGTTTTTTCTGTAGGCGCTAAATTTTGGTTTCTGGGTTTGCTTAAATTCAATGCTTTCTCTTCTATTCTCTCTTGTGGGACTACTTTTAAGTAAGTTGGTGTAATTTTTGTAGCAACTGGGATTCTGATTCTGATCAAAACAGAACCCATCATTTTTGTTTTCTATTTATTACTTTATATGCCAGGTTTTGTTTTTGGTTTGATAAGCTATAAATGTTAAAAAAGAAAGGTTTGCTAGCTTGCTCATCAGATACAGTCTGTTTTTTGTTGTCTTTTTCTCCTTCTGTTGTCTCAGTGTACTATTTGATCTCTTGAAAATATGTGATTTTGGGGTATTTATGGCCTCTTTCGTGAAAGGGCTTGTCATAGCTACCTTCTTTTGCTTCTCTGTCCTGATTAGTCTCTCGGAGTTTATTCCAAGTAGTGATTTGTGATTATCCTTGAAAAGCTACCTCTGGTTCTTTTGGATGGTATGGAAAACAAAGGCATGGTAGATTCCTGATATTATTCTCTTACACCACCTTTTCCTTTTTGATTCCGAAGACAAAAAAACTCAGATTTTTGTCATTAGCAACATAAAAGGAAAAGTAAAAGAAAAGAGCTTTTTCGCTCCTTTTATTTATATCGATTCAAGTGACTCCATCAGTTGCTCAAATCTTTCTCTTTCTCTGCTCCGGTGTTTTTTTTTCTTTTCTTTTTTTTTTTTTTTTTTTTGCTTTTGAATCTTTGTTTGGGTGAGTGTTAGAAGCAAATTCTCATGGCAGATTGGCCTGGCTTTGTGCGCAAAAACAGCGAGGGTAGTAGAAGATCAATGAGAGATGAAGAATTTGAAGAAGAAGATGTGTGGTCTTTTGCAAATGAGAGTGAAGATTCAATTTCCCAAACGAGAAAATCTAAAGAAAACTCTGCTGCATGGCGCTTCCATGCTGCTCCAAGAATGATCAGAAGAACAAGCAATATACCAACTGCAACCCATGAATCCAACAACGTGGCTCAACAATCTTCAGCTCCTGTTAACATCCCTGATTGGTCAAAAATTTATGGGAAAAATGCAAACTTTGGCTCATCATCAAAAACTAATTCATGGGCTGTTGGCCATGGTGATGGCATGGGCAATGGTGTTACGCATAGTAATGGTGATCATCATGGTTCTTATGATGATGATGATGATGATAATGAAGATGATGGAAATATAATACCTCCTCATGAATGGTTAGCTAGAAAGCTTGCAAGGAACCAAATTTCTTCTTTCTCAGTGTGTGAAGGAATTGGAAGAACACTCAAAGGAAGAGATCTTAGCAAAGTGAGAAATGCTATCCTGACAAAAACTGGTTTCTTAGAGTAGTTTAATCATGTCATTTTATATCTTGCATCCCATGTGTTCTTTTTTGTTTACGTTTGTTCTTGTTACTATGAAATGCACTGGGTCGAGGAACTAGAAAGGGGGGAGTCCCTAGAAACAAGTCAGAGCTGCCTTTGGGTGGTTGTTTTTCAGGAAGAAAAAAATTACGCAAATGGACAGTTTCTGAAATTTTGTCTGATAGATTTGTGTTTTGGGTAAAATGGAATGCAAACTGTAGGCTTTGGCCAGAGTATCTGAAAGTGAATTACCTAATTAGTTAAATAATGACTTCCTATCTGCTTTTGTCTGCTTTTGCTTTTAATATTATGTTTTAATACTTACAATAGTATTTTACTTGTCCTATGCATATTTCTCTTTGGTTGTATTTGCTTTACTTATATCAATAACAGCATACAACCTTACATCATAATCATGTACCAGTTTTCTCACCATACCCAGATTTTATCTCCTTATTTTATTATTAATGATTGTATTTGTCAGACAATCACTTCATTATTTGTCTCTTATATACTGAACTCACTCAATCAAATGGGATTCTCATCTATCCCCTAATTCTTTAACGACAATTTGCATGCACAAGCTCAGCATGATATTTCTTTAGCTAATGTCTCTGCAATTCTTGGCTTAAGGAGCAAAACTGCAAAATTCTCAAATCCACAAAAAAAGGCAAAACCCTTTTGCATCTGAATAAGGGGCCACCAATAGTGTGTAAAGTTTTTAGTATAAAGAAGTTTCTGCTGCTTGTCCTTGGACAGATTCTCTTGTTTACCTTACCTGGTATCTCTAAAATTCCAACACAATCGGTTAAAGATCCCACAGCTCCACTATTTCTACACGGTTGGAATGGATACATCCCCTTTTGCCGACACTTATAACACTGATATTTTCTGGGAAAATTATTCCAATTCTTTCACTATTACCTTCATTTTCAACATTTTAAGCATCCTCCCAATTTGTTGAAGGACCACTTAGAAAGTTGTCAAGAAGGGGCAGATTGATGTAGTAGCTCTAGTTTATCACCGTGCCTATGTTCGTGTTGCAGGGGAAGCAGAAACGAAATGGTATCGGAAAGCAAAAGCAGTCGTATTACATTTAATTCTGCTTTTGTTTCAAGTGCTCTACTAGGCAGAACATATTGATAATGTTAAAACCGGCTCAAATAAATTGGTTTCAGTTTATTTTCTAGATGAGAGAAGAGTTTTGACTCAAACTGAACAACTCTTTAATAACAAATTAAATGACTGTTCAATTACTTTCATAAATAAGTCTTCAGCTAAATAAATCATAAAGAATCCTCAAATTCATTTTAAGGTAACATAATGTCCATCAATAACTTTTAATTATTATCAGTTTTCTATTAGAGAAGTATGAGCGCCGCATAAACTCTAAAATATAACAATAACATACAAGCCCCTAATATCTTATATCCTTACAAGTAAGGACATAAATTTGGCTCTTTGTATTAAATATATACATCACTAATCACTATTAAAAATATCTGAAATATAATTTACATACTCTTACATTATTGAAAATGCATACGATTAATTTGGTCATTTTGATTGGAGAAAGGAGATCCATTTGATGTAAATAGACACTAAATATCCTTATATGTAAATAATTAATAAATTAGGGATCTAGATGTTATTACTCCACGTATGAAATGAACTAAGAACAAAAACGGGCTGACCCGACACATTACAAGCTAGTTCTAACTTAACTCAGAACTGTCTGCTGTTATAATTAGTTCAGTGTTCTAACATAAACTCTTGATTAGAAACGTCAAGATGATAAAAAAATAAAAGGGATGATTCTGTAAATTGGAGTTGTTAAGAGTTCATTTAGTGGGTCTATTGACTAATGCACCTCTCTTGGCTCTCTCTTGAGCAAGAGTGTGTGTTTCAAACCAGCTAACCAAAACTGTAAGACTAATCTTTCTTTCTGATTCTGAACCCATTTCTTTTTGTTTTTTTAGTTAATCAAGCTTGAATCTCTTGATTAATCTGTTTTCATTTTCATTTGTAGGAGAAGAGAATAGCCAAAATGTCTTTCAAAAGTAGAGGAGCAGGAGACTATGGTTCAAAGAATGTCATACCAAGAAAATGGGCACTTTTTCTTTGTTTTTGCAGCTTCTGTGCTGGAATGTTTTTCACTAACAGGTACTTTTTTGTTACTGGGTTTTTGTTTGTTTGCTTTTAATTCTGACAAATTCTGCATTTTATCGTGGTGAGTATCTGTTTTTGAGAAGGTAAATCTTTTGATTGGCTGGTATGCGAGTTAGTGGATTACGGATTTGTTGATTTGGCGGAATTTCAATTGTTTTCTGTTCTCAAATTTAGTATTAAAATCATATTGGGGCGATTTTAACCCCTTTCCCCCTTTGTTCTGTCCATATTTAAGGAATTGTTCTCTCTTCAATAAATGTAATATATATTGAATTCTTGTGATGACTATCAGTAGTTCACACATATTCCATGCAAGGGAAAAATGTTGTCTTCTGTCCTTTGTCTATGGAAAGGGAAGCTATATGTGAGGCTCTTTTTACCTTGAATTGTTTGCCTTGAAAATTATGATGAAGGAATAGACTTTTGAATTGTTGTGCTGTCTTGGCCACTGGAGTCTGCAAAATGCACCTCAACTAAGCTTTAGTTCTGAGTGTGATCGACTAAGGGCAGATGTATGTTTTGATTTCCAATTCATTTATGTTTTCTCTTCCATTGGATCATACTAAGTTATGTTACGCTGCCAGTTATTATATCAGTTTCAACAAAATTTTGTTATTCACAGATTTTTAAGTTTCATTTGATTTTTTTGCATTGATTGCTATGGGTGGAGATTTGTTCTAGTTACTTGTCAAATTGGCTTGTTTTTGGTATATGTTTGTCATATAAATCAAGAGATGTCTTGTCAGGATGTGGACGATGCCTGAAGCAAAAGGTATTGCAAGGACATCCAAAATTGAGGTCAGACAGATAAAGTCTGAGGATACTAATCCCGAACTTGTGAGTGCGCTTCTAAATTACTATTGAAATCTTATTATAGATGGATAACCTTTGATGATGCGATCTTATTATGCATTTTCTTTTAGCAAAACATATTTATACTGAACGTGTAGTTCTTGTGACTACATTTTTGGGAAATTTTTACTTGTTTAGATGCTTTATCGTCTCTTTTCTCCCCTTTTGGAGCATGGATTACTAGATTTTCTTTTAGCAAAACATATTTTATGATAATCATAACTGTTCACAGAAAATGAATTATTAATTGTTGCAGCTTCTGCTCATCTTTCAATCTTCTGTACTAGAGACTTCATTTTTCTTCTTCTTGTTAACTTTAACCATACTTCTTAGTTTCTACTGGCTGTTAATGTTTTCCATTATCTTCTCTTAATCTTTTTCCTTTGCAAAAAGGTTGTAAAGCATGAACCCAATATCAGTGCAAAGGAAGTTTCAATGTTGCAGCAAGATATTCAGTAAGCTATGTTAACACTTGTTTGGGATAGATTCATTTATGAGAGATGTACTATTGTCTTTTAAGTGACCTAAATGTAAAACTTGTGGATGCAGGGCACAGGACGAAAGAATTGCAGATTTAAAGAAAAAAATAGCAGCTGCTAGGGCCAAAGGCAATTCTATGTCAGACAGCCATCCCATAAAAAGAACCTCAAAGACCTCTGAATCAATGTCGAAAAAGAAGTACCTTATGGTTGTAGGAATAAATACAGCTTTTAGCAGTCGAAAACGAAGAGATTCTGTTCGTGCAACTTGGATGCCACAAGGTGCACTAATTGATTGTATATTGGTTTAAATTTCTTCACTCTCCCCCTTCTTTTTGATATTTATGCCACATTGTCTATCTAATGCATGACAAATGGGGTTTACTGCAAAAATGTTGCCAGACGAGAAAAGAAAAAGGCTGGAAGAGGAGAAAGGCATCATCATACGCTTTGTTATAGGTCACAGGTGAGATTTTGAAGACCTCTTGCAGTCTTTCCTATCTGGCATCAATCATCTGATTTTCCAAAAATACTTTAGCTATAATGCTATAGTTTTCCCTCTGATGATTATGAATGACTGTTGGAGGTTTAGCATTGAAGAAATTTAAAAGTCCGGTTAAGTTCTTTTGGCCTTTCAGTGATGGCTTCAGTTTATTCTATGATTCAGCAAATTGTGCCAAATGGGCATGTTCTGATACCTGTGCAGGAATCTCTTCTTTGGTGCTTGTAATTAAGTTTTCTGTATAGTATGAAGTTAACAGTTATTCAGTAATCAATTGGGGTTTGTTACTAGTTCAACTTCAGGTGGTATTCTTGATAAAGCTATTGAAGCAGAGGAAAAAACACATGGAGACTTCTTGAGGCTGGTGAGATTCACTTCTCATCACTTAAAGTTTGTGAGCAGTATATACATTTACATTCTGGTTGATCTTGAAAAAAGTTAAAAAATTCTGAAAATCTTCTCTTGTGTCTGCATCCAGGAACATGTTGAGGGCTACTTGGAATTGTCAGCCAAGACAAAGATATATTTTGCTACAGCTGTTGCTATGTGGGATGCAGAATTTTATGTCAAAGTCGATGATGATATTCATGTAAATCTAGGTAAATTGTCGATAATAGAGCGAAATTTTGTTAAAAAGCAGGAGATGAATTGGAACGAAAATAACTCTTTCACTAACAATTGCGCATATTATATATCTCATATCTCCCTTGTCTCATCAAGTTCATTTGCTGTTAATTTCCCACAGCAACACTGGGTACAACTTTAGTTGGACATCGAATGAAACCCAGGGTCTATATTGGTTGCATGAAGTCCGGGCCTGTCCTTGCTAGAAAGTAAGCAATATTTCCTATATTAGCTATATTTACTTGGCTATTTTCAGTTTTGGGTAAATTTGATTTTAGTATCCTTTGCATGGAACAGGGGAGTGAAATACTATGAACCAGAGTACTGGAAATTTGGTGAGATAGGAAACAAGTACTTTCGTCATGCTACAGGACAACTATATGCTGTATCAAAAGATTTGGCTGCTTACATAGCAGAAAACCAGTAAGCTACCACTTCTTCCAGTCTGTTTGTTGAAAGAAGTTTCAAGCCTGGTTGTGATTAAATGAGAAACTGGAACTGAGAGGTTATGGCCCCATTTTCCACATCTTCAAAATTCAAATTTAAGAACTTGCTCTAACATAACAAGTGGCTAATTTGTTTTTTAAATATCTACCTGTAAATTTAAAAGAAAAATGTGTCGGTGATTTACCTCTTGTCATGCTAATCACCTCAGGCATGTTCTGCACAAATATGCAAATGAAGATGTTTCATTGGGATCTTGGTTTATTGGTTTAGACGTGGAGCATGTGGATGATCGAAGACTGTGTTGCGGTACCCCACCTGGTAAATTCTAAATTTATTATTTTACAATAAGAATAAGCTTTTTAATACCTTGATGAACATTTTGCTTGACATGAATGTTGATTTTGCTTGTGTTTCCAACTTTTGTAAGCCAGGGTAGGAGACAAAACACGGTTATCCTTATATTAGTATAAGATGATACCGAACTGATATAATTAAATTTGTTTCTGCAGATTGTGAGTGGAAGGCTCAGCTAGGCAAGACCTGTGTTGCCACATTCGACTGGAGATGCAGTGGCATTTGCAAGTCTGTTGACCGGATGAAGGAGGTTCATGAGCTCTGTGGTGAAGGTGAGGATGCTTTATGGCATTCAAGTTTCTGAGAATAGCGAACTCGAGAAAGTAAACAAAATGCTCCAACCAAAATACCTTTGTGGGCGTGGAGAATGTATGTAATACTATAGCATAAAACTAGTATAAGGGAAGTACAAAGAATGAAAATAGAGTTTAACCGCCCATTCTTTAAATGGTTTGAGGGCTCTATTATAAGTTCTCTGCCATAACTTCGAACAATAATTTAGTAGTAAATTTTGTAAGCTGCTGTACCTACTTGCCTCTTGCTTCATAAAATTTACTACATATATTTTCAGTATATTTCAATCTTTCTCTTGGTAATTGTATGTGATGTTGCCCTTTGACGTTTGAATGACATCTTTCTTACCAAAATTAATTATTTTTTTTCTTTTGGGTAATATTTAGTTGATTCAATTGGTAAAACTTTTTCAAAGCAATAAAAAGAAGTTTGACATTCGAATCTCGTCCACATCCTTGATCACTCCTTCATATTTCTCCGTCTTAACCCGACATTTGAGGCTAGGGGCATGGCCATGATTAAGTTCAAACCTTTATGCTTTTTACCAAAAAGAATGTTAAAGGGGAGATTTAAGAAAATTCAATTGTCCTGTCAGTCACTAATGGTAGGTTTATGTCGTTAATTAGGTCATTAAAAATTCACATTGTTAAAAGTAAACAAGTTTATTAAAACCCTATCCTTAATTTATTAACTTGCATAGCTTGATATATTTCCCATTATTCATCTTGACATGATCACAAATCTATTTATGCTTATATATAGTTACAAATTTGGAAAGATAATACATTCTATATACTATTGACTTATATAATCATCGATCAGAATTAAATTAAACTCGATTTCTTTACAAAATTATTTTTAATAAAATAAATGCATAAATACCATTTGTTTAGAATAATAATATGAACACATTTAGTGGAAAGGTGTTTGGTTTGAAAGAGCTTTAATAATAATAATAATGAAACCAAGAAGGATGGATAATTATCTTGTCACCTACCCAATGCCACTTTGTCAAAAAAGTAGTGCACCTTTACGTAGAAGTAACTAATACAACTAAAAATCAATTTATTAATTTCTTAATAAATATTTAATCCATCTTACCTACTACAATATTCCCACATCAAACATTGCTTTACATCCCTAATTCATTTTCACAAATTAATTAAATAGAAAATTAATGGAAGTCCAACAACAGTATTCCAACACATTATTGGAAACTTTTGCTTGGTAGCTAGCTAGCTCCTTGATTGCCTGCTGCATGAAAACAAAGCCAAACCTTATTAATCCTGCGGCAATGGCAGCATAGAAAACAAGATGCTGCAACAATTGTGTCATCAGAAACAGTAATATGTGATCGCGTGTGTGTGTATATACACACACACACATATGCATGCAAGAGCTAGAACAGAACAATATTATTTGTGTGTGTGCGTATATATATATATATATATATATATGTTTGCCCATGAAGCCGGCGCCGGAAACGCCGCCAAAATCTACTGAAACAGGAGGAGTTGAAAGGCTATGATCATTACATACGGAAAGCAAATCAACGTGCAAGATCGATGATCTGTCGTTAAATCAGAAAGTTCATGTGAAAAATAGTATCAATTTAACAAATGAAACACCTTAGGGATAAAGAATGTCTACCTCCTAAAATCAAAATGTTTTACTTTTGATAGCTTGTAATATTAATTGCACGTGATATTGGCACGGCTCAATCAAATAACGGCGTTCTAAAGCTGTGAGCGCCGTTCTCAGATTGAACCGCACCAATATCCCGTACTATAAAGTTTATATATATATAAGCGCACACATGGAAAGAGAGAGACATATACCTGAAAAGGTGACTAGAAAATGAACAAGAGTTAAGACATGGGAAAAGCTTGAGAAAGGATGAAGGTCAGATTCAGAAGAAGAGAGAAGGTGAAGAATTGAAGATGCAGTAACGTGAGATTCTCGTATTTTAATGAGAGAAAGAGATGGGGGCATTGAATTTGCCAACAACCCAATAACAAAAAGAAGGTGGACATAATAAATTTAAAGTTGGAGAGACAATAGAAAAGTTCAATGAGAGGCAAACCTCCTTGAGCTTTCAATTTGTATTTATGAGGTTGAAGATATGTGCATGTTGGCGTGGTGCCACCAGCATTTAAATTTCAAAAAGGCATATATAGTTAAAAAAAAAAAGGAAAGTTTTTCTCGGTTGGTGCACTTAATTTTAGGTTTGTGTCTAGTTGATATTCTACGAAAACAACTTTGTTGATGTGAAAAATATGTTGGTTATTCAAAAAGCCTAAATCTCATGAAACTGATTTGACATTCATAAAAAATTCGTGCACTGTCACATATTGCAATTAGTAACTTTCATGTGGTGTGTGTGCATGATAATTACGTATTATAATTGTGGATTAAAAGTGGCAACATCTTAATTAATTTCAGAGATGGGTCGAGAAATATGAGCAGTGTAATTAAGATGAATCATTTGTGGCGAAAATGAAAGATGAGTTAAGAAGGAACAAAAATGGGGCCAAAAAGCATTAATGATGGAATACAAGAATGGTCTCACCAATCAGTATTCCCATAACGTTAGATGCATCAACATAATTTCTTGTTACTGTCAGAAACCCACGTTCTACAAAGATTTCATGCTTCAAGCATGTTCCCCTTATTAAAGCTGTGCCTGCAACACCCTGCACCATTGCTTATTTTGAATCAATTATGTGCTAATTTAGTCTAGTACATCATCAAGTTTTTGGTTTCAAAATCTACTTACTTGTTGCTTCAACGCAAAACGGTGGGCCTCTCCACTTTAAGTACCTGTTCATCCTGCAAACAAATGGTAGATCAAGAACGTAACATGTATCGATGATAGCATGAAGTACAACATCGCGAGGCAGTGGCCTTACAATAGTAGCATTAATTTCATCATCAATTATAGGCCCTTCAGTTTCATAATCAACTGCTTCGCTTTCATCTACCTTCCCGTCGCGGGCTAACTACTAAAGTCAAGCTGCTAAGGTGAGTTTACTCTCCCCTGAGTAGAGATAATTAGAGTCCGATTCTCGGTGTTTCCATATAAATTTTTCGATAACAACAAATTAAAGACGCAATGAAGTTCTAGCTCGTGTTGATTTATATACAGTGTATGAAGTAATCAACACAATATTTTGTTTCCTTACCTTCATAAGCTAGCTATGATACAAAGCTTTTAACCTTTGTTTTGCATTGATAATTCGTATCTTTTACATTGGCAACAAGGGAAATACGTACCTTTTTATCATTTCTGCTATATATATATATATATATATATATATATATATAGTAACTAGCTAGCGATATCAAAAGGAGCATCTTTCTCCCCAAGGAAATGTCACTCTCCCCATGTGAATTAATATTGTTTGTATCTTCTCCTCTCCTTTTTAGTTTACAGCCGAAATACTCTCTCTTTTAATGACTCTTTCACGTGAAAACTCTGCTCTTACATCACCTTTCCAATTCTTCCACCAAAACCTAGTCCTGGTTTTACACTTCCTCCTTTCTTCTGCACGACTTCTGATATGAATTTAGGGCAGAGAGTGAGCACAAAACCCTAAACCCAGTTAGCAGTTCACACAAATTCTTCATTTGAAGTCCTTCTGTACTGTAAGAAGAGCAAACCCCATAATCATTTGGTGATGATATGATACTGAATATTGATCCATTAATGAAGAAATGGAGTGAATTTCTCAGAGGGCATGCGGAGTTACTGCATGCAGGAATCTGCAGACATGTATGCTTTTACAGAAGCTACAGGTACATTTATCAACATTTCTCGCACTTGTTCCGACATAATAACATAATAATACACCTTAAAATATAAATCCTAGATCTCTGTTCCTTAGCCATAGCTAAACATCTTTTCTTCATCCTTGAATCCGAAGGTGGTGGCTCCCCACCACCGTGGCCCTGGCCACCTTCTGTCGATGAAGACGACGTTGAATAACACTGACCCATATGTTCCAATTTCGTGAACAGCGATTAAAGATTTAAGAAGAAGAAGAAGAGATATGTTTGTGATTATGTGTAGAGTGAGAAGCGCAGAAGTAGCAGTAGTCGTAACTGCAGATGACGATCTTTAATAGAGTTTACCTAAATAATGGGCCAATATTACAGTACCCTCTCAGTTGTGGTCCTTAGTTTCCTTTCTTCGTCTACCTATCTGTCTTTCTGTCTCCTCAGCCTCAGGTGGACCATATGCAGATTGATCATCACACCAAGAATTTCCTATATATTATTAAATAATTCAAATAATTTTATACTTTTTAACCGAAAGTTAATAATAAATTAACAGTTAAATCCATAAAAAAAAACTTTGTTAAAACAAAAAAATATATTTAATAATAATAATAATAATATGTAGTAATAAAATAACAGTTTTGTTAAAAAATACTTAAAGCATTGTTAGAAATATAGTACAATTTAAAACAAATTTTGAGTGCGTTTGGATAGGGAAAAAGTATAATAAATATTAATAATCATCGTAAATTACAAAATATGTTGTTATTGTCTTTTCACTCAATCTCAACAAATACAAAAATTAAAACAAAAATTACAATTTTAGGTTAATGACTACTTAGGTCCCAAATTTTTTTAATTAATTTGATAAAAAATTTTAAAATATGATTATTTACATAAACCGGGGTTCAAATCACGGCCATTTTGATAAATTTTCTTTCTAATTTTAAGTAAATATATATTGGTATGAAGAGAAATTTTTCTCCACATCAAAAACTAAGCAAATAGTTTGGATTGAAATAAAATTCACACAAAATTAGAATTTGAATGTGCTAAAGTTATGTTGATGAATAAATCTCATATAAATTTTTATTCGCATAAAAATATAATTTATGTAACAGAATTTATATAAGTTGTAGTATTTTATTTTAAATATATTGGTAAAATAATTTTATATTGTAAGAAGGCCTAAAACTAAACCTAAAGAATGCCCAGCCGAGTTTATCTTCGTCCGTGATTTTCGAAACGTCGTCGTATGGGAACTCGACACGAGGCAGCAATAGATTCCTCTAACGGAGGAAGACTAATCCAATCCAACGTTTCGTGTTGGAATCACAAAGAAACCCTAACAAGTTTCAGTTTCTTCTCCAAATTAAATCCTATTTAAATATATATTCTTTCTGACTTTAACAACCTCAGCAATCGATCAATCAACCAATCAATCACTCGAATTCCTCGAAGCCCTAATAACTTCTTCGATTCACTTCCCGTGTCGCGTCTAGTATGTTGTTTTTTTTATTACTTTATTTTTCTAGTCATAACCATCAACTTTTGTTTTTAATACTTTCATGTTTTTGTTGTTTTGGTTTCTGTGTAGCAAAGATAGATGTTTTCTTGGTGGGTTTTTTTGTGATGTTTTTTTGTTTCAAATTTGCAGAAAGTAATCGTAGCGTGGGTTTCACAATGGCCAAAAGTGCATTCAAGCTCGAGCATCCATTGGGTTCGTTGAACAATCAATTTTATATTAAAATAAAATTTTGTGGAATTTTGTTTGCCTATACGCAAGTTTTGGTTGAACTTAGTGAAATTTTTATCTGGATTGATTTGGATTGATTTTTTAATTGAGGTTTCGAGGAAATCGGTGGCTTGTATCTAGAATTATCCGAGATTTTGGGAAGCTTTTGTGATGATTTCGGTTGTTTCTGTAGCCATATAACATTTCCTTAATCCCTGTATGTCTATTATTCCTGCAAATTCTTACATGGAAGAAGATATCTTATCAGATTTATATTGTACAAATTGATTAGGATTTCTTTTTAATATTTTACAGTGGGTAATTGATTAATCTTTTTTTCATCCCTTTATGCTTGGTTTAATCCTCTATTTTAGCTATTTTGATAATCTAAGTTTCTAATTTGTCGAATTAGAACAATGAGTGTACAGTAGAGGTGCAATTGTTTATCCAACATATCAATATCAATGTTTATGTTTTACCAATTGCATTCTAGATTGCAGATTGTAGCATTTGCTGAATGCCATTGTTGTTGTCATCCTTTGTCATAATTGTTGTCATTCTTCGTCATAATTCTGGCTATGTTAGTATTTTTGTTTGTAATATATGTTCATATATGTTCAGGGCTGAATTGTAATGTTAATTCTGTTTAACTCATTTGCTGTTTCTACTTTGTTGGTTATATATTTCAGAGAGAAGGCTAGCAGAATCTACTCGCATAAGAGAGAAATATCCCGACAGGATACCGGTAAGAAATTTTTCGGCTAAGGAATTCTGCATGCCTCCCATGCGTTTATATCATGTACTTATAAGTGGGCTTGCTGTGTAGGTTATTGTGGAGAAGGCTGAGAAGAGTGATGTTCCTGACATTGATAAGAAAAAGTTAGTTTCAACCACACTTTTTCTATTTTTTAAAGAATCTCATAGGTTTTTAATTTTTTCAATAAAAGCCGATTGTGGCTTTCGTATACTTAGAAAATGCCGTTGATTTTTTTTGCTAAACATGTTGCATTAATGCCTTCTTTTATTGGTAAGGATATTTCTATGGAGTTGATTACTTCCTCTCTTGTATCTTGCATTATGGTGATTGTAAGTAAAAACATACTGTTTGTAGACTTTGGAGGTGATGAGGGTTTGTTTTGTTTGAACTGATATAGTGATTTCACCCAACTTAATATTCTTAAAGTAATATCAGGGCATTCATCTTCGTTTGTTGTCATGAATGCAGATATCTTGTCCCGGCTGATTTATCTGTGGGGCAATTTGTTTATGTTGTTCGGAAAAGGATTAAGCTCAGTGCAGAGAAGGCTATATTTGTTTTCGTCAAGAACACTTTACCTGCAACTGGTATGTGGCGTACTTTGAAGTGTAAATCTTTTCATAACATTCAAGTTTGTGTTTGAAATGTGTCTTCTGTTGTTACAGGTGCGTTGATGTCTGCAATTTATGAGGAAAACAAAGACGAAGATGGTTTTCTTTACATGACTTATAGCGGAGAAAACACCTTCGGCACTTTGCCTTAAGTGCAAATGCAACTAGCTTGTATTAGACAATTTGAAAGTTGTATATTCTCAGTCCATCCCGCTTAAGTCAATGCTCAAACCTGTTTATCGATCCTCTTATTTTAATTTAGATTTATTGCATCAGTTGATGCTGTAAGTAATTTTCATTTCTACTGTCGCTTTACAGTATGTGACCTGAATGGAACTAATTTATTATATTATCACTGATTTTCCAATAATCTTTTTGGTGATCAAAAGTTGCAGTTTATATTGTAGGATAGGCAATACTAGAATATATCGATCACTCAAAAAACAAAGCAAGTTATCTCAAAATCTTCTTCCTGCATGCAACAACGTAAACATTGTGATTTTATTCATTTAGAAGAGTTTTTTCTCTTGCATCGAAGCTTGAACCATTTGATGCCATTGTAAAATGCTACTTTTGCTTTGTTGAATCCTTTTGCATTTGCTTTCTTCTTAGTGTTTTCATTCTTAGCTTTCACGTTGTCATCGTCTTCCATGGCACCAAATCCTCCGGCTCCCCACTGATCTGCCCAACTTGGAGCTTCAGTAGCCATATCTCTTGAACTCTAGCAAAACAAGTTTGTTTTAATGTAGATATCAGTAAATGTAGGATTAAAATATTAAAACCATTTCCGTTAATGTTAGGTAACTCTAGCAAATCTGGAATCAACTCTAGCAAAACAAGTTTCAATGTGGTCACAATCGTGCACGAACTTCAGAAAGCTATTAGCTCAGATCCAAGTTTCTGCACGTTTTCCTTCATGTTTTGCTGTCAATACAGCACTAAACGTAGACACTGCATATATTCCATGGTAAGACACTGGATCCATCCAGTCTTATTACCAATAATAGAAAGGCACGAAAAAGCTTCGTTTATCTAAACAGAGTATTTGAAGAAATCAACATATTAAAACCGTAGAGCTTTAATATTTCTCAACTTCTGAGAGCACTAGACTGAAAATTTTTGAACCCATTTGGAGAGAGAAACAGAGGAATACCTGGTGACGAATACTTGGAGCTTGACCTGGAAAACCTTGATCTAGGAGTTTCGAGCAGAACAATTACGAGTTATTAGGAGGTATAAGCTTTAATAAAGAAAGAGGCCAGTTGTTGTTGATGGTTGTCTTTAACTTCCCATTTCAAAACTTTTTTTAAAGGACTTGCCAACTCACTTGTTTCCATCTTCTCAAGCAAACTTTGTTCGTCGGTATCTCAGTCAATCCCATTTCTTTACTGCATAAAATATTCAGTTTATATTTAGCTTTAGATTAGATATGTATCAATTTTTACCTAATTACAGCCAGCTAATAGATGAAGATTATTACAAAAGTTTGAAAGTGAACAAAAACAGAAACAGTACCCCCTGTCCCTGTCCCTGTCCAAGTCCAAAACAGAATGCCATTCAAGCAAAAACTAAAATAATAATAAATTATATAAATAACTCTGCATGCACGTTTTTGCAAATCGAGTATTCAGTCCATTTTTCTAAATTGAGTATTCGAGTCAGGATTTAACTTTTTTTTTTTTTTAATATTATAATTTTAATAATATTTACATCAAATATCTAACGACAGTGCTAGACAAGTAACACTCAAAATTTCTCTACACAATGTAGATGCTATCTACTCTCAAATTCAAATTATATCTACTCAGAAGAGAATGCACTAAAATTGGGAAAGCCCTACCCCAAGACAAGCATTTATTATTATTTGATATCTAACCTTTACAATTTATTTATCAATAAATATATTTTAAATTAAAATAATAATAATAGATTAAACAGTTACATTACCTATAAATATATTTTAATTTAAAATAATAATAATAGATTAACAGTTACATTACTTTAATTTCAAAGTTAAGAGATATGTAGTGGGACTAGGGAGACATATTAACAATATGAATTTTGATTTAGGAGTTGCTAAAACAAAAGCAGGATGCAAAAGAAAAAGTGAAAAAGAGGAAGGCTAGCAGTAAGAATCACTTTAACCCTCTTTTTATGCAAGAATCTTATCTTATAATTTTTATATAGATTAATTACCTCAAATGTTAGGTACTTATGCCGGTGGTATTTATTTTATGCCCAATTATAGCTGTCACTAACAACATTGACATTTTCTAATACCTAGACTAAAATTTACAATGATAAGATCATGATGCAATCAATCAAGACAAACGGAGTTGTGCTCTCACACACTTATTTGTATTGTGCATTTTTTCAACTTTTTACTAGTATTACTTTCTCAAATATACAATTCATTTGCATTGCAATCCTACCCGTAGGTGAAGGTAAAAGGTGTGCTTTGAATTTCGAATTGGGCGCTTTAAAATGATTGATTACTTTATATCATTACATCAAATATATCTTGTCTTGTGGGAAGGATCTCCTCAACTTTGCAATCAAATAAAAGACTTGCCCTTCACATGTTGTTCCATTTTGGCGCCTGCTAAATGTGCCATCATTTTCATTCATTCTTAATAATGATGTTGATTATACAAACACATGATCTAATCACTCACTCTAGTCAACGATTAATTAAACATTAAACAAAATTTTTAACACATTGATCCATCCAATTAGTCAATAAAGTTTTGGGTTCATTCATTCTTCTTGTCTAAACATTGTCACCCAAACCCAAAACAAGATGGTAATTGGTAAAATTATATCTACACTGTATTTCCAAACTCTTAAAAAAATTGATAAATTTAATAATTTCTTCTCTCTTCCTACTTGGATTTCCTAGTAGATTTTGATCTTTTCATTTTACTTGCCTTATCATCAATGCTTGACCACATATACCCAGTCGGTATAGCAAAAGGATCTTTGTCCCATTGTTGTCCTACTGATGATGATGCTGCTGCTGCCGATGAATTCCGTTGTTGCTGCTGCTGCTGC
Organism: Azadirachta indica; assembly: GCA_022749755.1. Lineage (NCBI taxonomy): Eukaryota > Viridiplantae > Streptophyta > Magnoliopsida > Sapindales > Meliaceae > Azadirachta > Azadirachta indica. The sequence goes on along the minus strand of CM040451.1, from coordinate 13,539,390 downwards.
TTGCTTGCTGATTGGCTGCTGTTTCGCCTCAGCCACGTCGACCCTGTTACCGACGAAAACGACGACGAAGCTGATGATGATGACAGGAATGAGGTATAATGAGCGGTGTCTGATTTTTTATCTTCGTCTGATTGTCCTCTAACAAAATGTCTTGGACTTGATAGCGGAGTGTAGAATTGCTCCGTTGATTGTAGCTCAACGAATTTTGTGAACGTCACCACCACTCGTACTGTAGGGACCACCGGTATCGCCACCTGACCCCACAAAAAAAACAAACAATCAAACCTTCAGTCGATATTCAATTACTAGTTTAGAGTCTTCACATTATTCAAACGTATGCCAATGAATCCCTGATTTTGCAACGCCAACCTTTGACGAAAGTTTCATTGACGTGGCAGAATCAGGATCCATCTCTGGTCAAGATACAAAACAATCCTCGGATCTTGCGGGACCCACAGCGTTGATCACACCGCGAACAAACACAGGGTCAAAAAGAAACAATCACAGCCTTCCGTGTCACATAAAAAAAAAAAACCAAAACCTACCCGTAGACCCCACACAAAAGCTTCTCCTCTAATCAGAGAGCAGGTGCTGGGCGCTTAAGGTAAAAGTTCAGGTCAGGTCGTTTTGCTTGAGCATCAAAAGACCCGATTAAAGCAAAGCAAGACGTTCATGTGGACCCCACATAGTTAAACAAATTTTTGTAGTATGCCGAAGTTAGCCTTACCTTAACCGGAAACGTTCCCGGCGGGAATTTAGTTGTTAACAATTCTCTGAGCCTTCTCACGGCTTTCACTTTATTCGCTAAAATGTCAAGTAACGGAAGTAACTCCTCCGTCTTTAACGGAAACTGCTCTGTCAACCATACAGACGGACGTAAACTCTTCACGAACTCTTTCTCTTTAGTTGGCGGAGGCGCCATCGTAACTGCAGTCGTCGACCTCCTCGGCATCGGCGGTGGCGCCATCGCAGAAGAAGGAATTATATCTACACTTTTTCTCCCCACGCTTACCCAGTCTCTTTCCTCCCTCACAAAACTACTGTGTCTTCTTCTATCGTTATTATTCACGTTGAATCCGAAACTTGGATTTTCAGCTACTAAAAATCCGTCATCGTCTTCGTCAAGCTCTAACGGCAATACTTGCTCGCTTCCGGCCACGTCATTGTCGTTGGTGACTTTTCGCGATCGAAAACTGAAGACGACGTTATGTAATTCATAAACCCTAGCTTTCCATTCACCGACGGATTCGGTCTTCTCTTGTCTTCTCCAATTGGTTCGTCCAACTAGTTCAGCTTTGGTGACGTCCATTCCTGGACGGTAAACGCTTGTTTGCGCGCAGAAACCGGCAATGTCGGACTCGGACATAGGAGCTCCGGCGTTTTCGAAGGCGTCAAAGATTTTGCGATCGTCGTGGTTGAGGACTAACAGCGAGCCGGATGGAACATTATGCGTTTGGTCACCGTCCCCAAGGAAGAGAAAGCTTTGATCTGCGCGCTGAATTTTTAAGCCGTCAAAGCCAGCTAAGGAAGTATCCGCTCGGAGATTCCCATCGCGTTTCCAGATCTTGTAGGTGTCAGAGGGAGCAATTTTCCCGACGAACGGAATCACCGAGCTCTCGAAATGGAAGGATATTTCCATGTAGAAGTCGCGCATTCTGCGTAGAACCGAAATAACACGTGGCAGGCGACGACGCCACTTGGCCCAGGCGGAACGGTGGTGAAGCTTGAGTAGAATGAGAGCAATGTCAGAGTTCCGACGACAGACAGCTTCTTGCAGAGGATTCCATCCGGAGGCGTTTTGCAAAGACACGTCAGCGCCAGCGGCGGCCAAAGATCGTGCGGCAAAGGCGTCATTAACACGGACAGCAAGGTGCAGAGGAGTTTCTCGGGATGGAACATCCCGGCGGTCTATAACGGATGAGATTTGGTCGGCAACTCGCTCCTGACTCAGTGAGTCGGACTCGGTGTGAACTTTAGCTGGATCAGCTAGTTTAGGCAGAGTCGAGATAATCCGAGTCAGAGTAGTGTGATCCCCCAAAACGACGGCGTAGTGAACTGGGCTGTGGGCATAATCTTCCGGTTTAATAGCCGGAAACGGCGTCGTAGCGGACACCGTAGAGGACTTGGCCATTTTTGTTGTTGGGTTCCAAAGCAAAACAAGTGGAGAAGACGAGAAGTCTAGAGACAGTTTATGCGTTTCTTTTAACAGACGCAGAGATGAGAATGTTTATGGGTAAGAGAGACGGGGGTAGTTTGGTCTTTTTGAGAGAGGGGATTTTGTTTTTATTGGATTGTGTGAGAGGGAGGAGATACACGCAATCTGGCACTGCTTTTGGTGATTCTTTGAGCAGCAGCAGGGAGTCCGTGGATATTTTATGTCTTTCCATTCCGGTACAGTACGATTGCTCTCTTTTCTCTTTTTACCTTCTCATCCTCCGTCTTTATTTCCTTTCTCTCTCTTTTTTCTTTTTTGAATTGCAATTATAACATCCAAGTCCCTTAATTTTAAAATTTTTAAATAAAGATGTGATTTTTCAAATTATGTTAATCTCTATTAAAATAACTAAAACACTCTTTTGGTAAATTTAGTTTTGACATTTTTCCCTCTCATGGTCGTTTCAAAGAAATTTAGATATTTTAATGCAATTGTTGTAAGCCATGATCAAGTTAGAGCTTACTTATCACTGTTCTTGTCGTTGATTGGAGATGAGCTCCTCATCTTTATCACAATCTCTGATTTAACTAAACCAAAATTGGGACGATAATTCACAATTTGAAATAAAGATCTTGGAATTTCTTTACTTTTTGTTTTTCAAAATGAGTGAGCTATTTGATATACGTAGAATAATGTTCTTCTTATTTAAAAGAGCTTCAAAAATTAGGGAGCTTATGGTTATTATTCCTTCTGAATTTGTACTAACGTTAGTCCAATTATGGTGGTTGATTCAGTTTGGCGTGGTGACATCACGGACATACTATTGGCCCGCCATGTAATTATGCATTTATGCTCCGACATCTATTGGATAAAGTCACTAGAATAGTGGCTGTCGCGTATGATAATTACCGACTTGGACATTTTCACAAAGTACCCTTAAACCCTGTTTTAATTTATTTTTAGACCCATTTTGAAATTTATTTTTCCTATTGATAGATTTCTTTGAGAGTTGCACAAACACAAATATGGTAGATACGAATTTTACCCATTTAGCGTTACCATAGTAACAATAATAGCATTAACTCTATTATCCTTGAAATTATCAATCTCCGATCTGATCTAAATGTTAATCTTAACAAAGTTGAAACGCACTATACCATATATGGAAATATTACATGTTTGTTTTTCATTTTCTAATTTCTAGACGAGTTATGCATAGATCATGAGGAGACAGTGAAGCAGACAAGTTTGATCTTGTGCCCCCATTCTTCATGGATTTTTTTTTTTCTAAATTATATATATATATATATTGTTATTTATAAGGTAAAATAAGAATCTGTTGATCTGAAGTTGACCGATCTAGAAATGGAGCAATCATTTGGAAGCAAGTGGCAAATGTTTACCGTGGGAAAAGAATTTTCCTAGTTTAGTATTTCAAAGGCAGAAATTTTTCTGAATCCAGAGCTGATGTTCAGGAATGATTGGTAGGGACACCGAAAAATAAAAAAAAAAAAAAAGAAAAGTGCAGTCTGGACTTCCTTTTGTCGGGATCATATGCAATTTAAGCCAGAATAGAGGATGGTGTCTGCCCTCTCCCAGACCAAACCCTAACGGATGTCACTCCCTTCCATGCCTATGTTCTGTCTTTCCTTTGTTAGACTTTATAAACAATCATCTTATAAATCCCCCCAAGTGCTAGATTATTTTCAACAGGTCAAACTAAAAATAGTGGAGTACCCAGTAGAATATGTATATAGGTGCAAAAGTTTGTAAATTTAGTATAAAATAGCGCACGAAATTCGTATTTTAAAAATATGAATTTATGCAGCGTAGATATATGTATATAACTTTTAATTTTGTTTTTTTTTATATATATATATATATATGTTTGAGAAACGTAGGGATGCAAAGTTTGATGAGAATTTTATAATAACACATGCTTTATTTAGAAGGGCAGATGTTTCTTCGAAACCTTTAGAGGAGAAAATATTTGCGTTGTGTACAAGGTCAAGACTTGTTGGTGAAGAAATGTAATTTGTGATTGATTGAGACAGATGAAACAAAAATGCTAATGTGTTTGCCGGTCTCGTGGATTGCGTTATGTGACGAGAGCAACAGATTCCATTTTGGAGTCTACGTGTCATCATCAGTCAAATTTTCGTGTAAAAATATTTGACAAGTTCAACATATTCTGGTCTTTGTTGAATAGTCAAGCCTTCAAATTATTGCCCGCGGCGCACAGCATGAAACATGAATTCTTAGAACTGTAAGTATGGGCCCATCAATCAGTGCTCCTAGATATTTCTAAGAAATGCTTGAGAATTTCCATGGATTCTTCTTGCCTTCTTCCTCTTGTGTGTATATCTATATATAGAAGAAGAGCTAGAAATTTATGCTAAAGAACAAAATTAAACACAGCTGATAATTTGCTCTACATCAATGGCTTTATCATATAGCTGGTTTAGTTGCTTTTCTGATTCAAGCAGGGTTTCATGCGAAGGAGAGAACAACAAGACACAGAGAAGATCAAACAAAGCTGAATCCGAAGCCGATACAGGAAGCAGAAAATTAAACAAGAACAATTCTTCTAAGAAAAGTCCTCCTATTCCTATCGCTTATTTCCCTATTGGAACAAGATTTTCTCCCTTGTGAGAAGCTGAACTTTCTTAAAATTTAATTGTTAGGCTTGTAGCTCACTTCCTTTGATTTTAGCATCCCTTTTTTTTTCTTTTTAGTTTCAATTCCTTCTTTAATTGTTAGCTAGGGTTCATTTCATTGGTTTCATTTCTTGTACTGTAATACCGGTTAACTTTGATAAGATTTGTAGTACTGGTTAGTTTATCAACTCAATTATAGCTTTTTCTTTTTTGAAATATTATACAATTATATTTATATGAATTGACTATTGAGAGTTAGTGATCGTATAAAATTAATGTTGCCCCTAAAAGTTTTCGTCTGATTTGCACGATATCCATCCTCATTTTTAGAAAGTCTGATTAATTTGGAAATTCAAATTGTTATAACTTTTGGGCTGGCCCAATAGAGGCGTTTAAATCTACATATATGGTAATTAAAGAATGGAGGAATATTGTCCCCATGTCCTTGGTTATACGCATCATTTAATTTTCTATTATCTAACAAATCACAGAAATGTTTTAAATTTGTTATATTATTAAACTTTTATTTATTTTTAAGCGTAATTAATGCCAACTAATCACTTGCTTATGTAAAAATGACCCATTTATTTTTAGTTTATGTTTGTGCATAAAATAGGGTAGAAATTGAATGTGTGAAAATATTTTTTTTTTTTAAAAAAAAAAAGTGGTGTAATTTGATTTCAAACATATTTTATACAATTAAGAGTTAGAGATAAGCAAAATTTTAAGAGTGTGTTTAGTAACAGTTTTAAAATATTTGTTTTCAGAAACTATAGAAAATGATGTTTGGAAAAATATTACTTTAAAGAATAGAAGATATGTTTATCAAAAATAATTTTGAAAAAGAAAAATAACAAGAATGTGTTTAATATTATTCTAAAAATAAATTAAATAATGGTTCTAATAAAATTCAATCTGTGATTAATTTTTTAAAAATACATTTTCTTAAAATAGTAAAAAAAAACAACAACAAAAAGATTATATTTTACTTTGTTGTTAAATAATTTTTAGTTTCTTAAAAAAAAATTTAGAAATATGCGATGCAAAATAACTTTTACTAATTTTTATTTAAAAAAATATAAAAAAATGGAAAATGAAATGAAACAGCCCATTAAGTACTCAATTGGGCCAGTGACATCATTATTGAGGATGAGAGGCAGAAAATAGATTCAGACATGGATCATGGATGATTATCGATTAGATCACCGCCATCCCACTACTTAGTCTAAGTGTCCTTCAAGATTTATTCATATGGGTTGGGCCGGGTCGAGTCCTGTTTTTTAAAAAATATGTATATATAAAATTTTCACGTGCAAAATCCGAACATCTACCATGACTCGAGCAACGCACGGGCGGGAAAACAAATATTAATATATTATAGTTAGTTAAGAACACGAGTTCAACTACTAGCTATATTTTGAAAGAGAGAAGAGAAGATTGATCATTCATATCAACTCAACTCAAATTGTTTCTACCACAAAAATGGTAATGGATCACCTAACACCTTTTCTTTATTACCATAAATATCATATCATATCATATCATTTTTCATTTCATTTCATTTCATTGTGCATGGTAATTTAAAAAAATTACAGTAAAATTTTTAATTCTTTTGGTATATGATTAATTTATAGTATTTTTTGTATTATAAGTTTATTTATTATTTATAATTTACTTACAATTTATAAAAACTCTACTAATAATGACAAAAAGATACAAATATTATTATAATACACTCAACAATAAGAAATTTGTCCTCTATAAGAAGTAGGTTTACCTATAATTTTTTAGAAAACAAAATCATATATTATGATAAATCAGTTAATAAAAATTCGAACTCACCACAACAACCAAAAATATATATATATATTGAGAAATTAGTTGGTGGAATTCGAACTTATCCCAATAATTAGAAATCTATCCTCCATAAGAGAGATATTTACCCAAAATTTTTTGAGAAAATAAATCTATATATTATAAGAAATCGATCGGTAGAATTTAAACTCACCTCATTATTGATGAGTTCCATTTGCCATCAGCCCTGGCCTAATGGAAATTTATATTATAGTTGTTGTAATTTATTTTATTTTATTTTATTTTATTTTATTAGTATAAACTAAAATGTATATTCAATTTTAGTGCAAATAAGATTTACTCATGCACTTAATATCTAACTGAATTCACTAAAATACATTGATTGTAATCTTATAATCACTCATTTTTAGTTATATTCTTCTTTCAAAGATTTTATTAAAATTAATTGTTTGTCTTGTTAGATTTTATTTTTTAGAAAAACTTGATAAATCTATTTAATTAAATTTTTTTAAAAAAAGTAACAAAAAAATATAAATATATAATTATTTTATTCTAACTTGCACTCTGTACACATCTATATAAAAGAAAAAAAAAAAGAAAATAGAAGGAAAATATCTTTCAAGTCAAATCAATAGAATTTTGAAGAATTTGTCAAATTTCTAGACACTTAATGGCTACATATATTTTCAAACTACGCTTTTGTCATTTATAAAACAAAATTTTTGTTTTTTGTTTTGTCTGGTTTGAAAATTAAGTATGCCTTTGAAGACTTTTTGTCCTTTAAATGGAGCTCTATCCTAAGCAAGTTTTTACATGTGCAAAATTAAATGTTGGATTATATATATATATATATATATATATATATAAACAAAAAGTGGGTTGGGTGACGAGTAATTTTCCAAGGCCTCACCAACCTCCGCGTATCAGTAGGCAAGACAGCTGATTGAATCAGTTCATTGTTATTGACCAATCAAATCGTTTAGATTAAAATTGGTGTATTTTCTCATATCCTTACTAATATCTTCTCTTGCCTAAACGTTAGATTTGTGAAATAATCTCTCCCCTCTCTATCCAATACGCTTTAATCGGTCGGCAGCATTGTTATAGGTATCTTCTCTTCCACCGCCTTTTTTGAAGACAAAAATTAAAATACATGCATTTCGTGTAAATTGTACGTTCATTTTTTTGAACGATATTAAATTTATACTCATATTAAATTTTAAATAATTTTTAATTTAATATTAATAAATTATATATAAACTTATTATATACTATTTAAAATATATATATATATATATAACATCTTTTATCTCTTTGCATGTAAGAATGATAATTTTTTTTACAGGATTTATTAGTTTGACACAAATACAAAATATTTAGATTTAAAAACTTTATTATGTGAACCATTGATAAAATAATTAATTTATGTTAATTTATTTATAATTTAATTATTTATTTTATATTAGTGTTTGAATATATAACAATTTAAATATTTTAAAAAATATAGTAAAAATATAAAAAAAAAAAAAAAGTATGTACAACTAGTAATATAAAAATCGACAAGCCTAAATGTAGCCTGCTTACCCCTTCCCTCTTTTTCTTAGAGGTGGACGAATGTAGCCTCCCTTTCTTCCTTTTTCTTCACATTTTGCAAAATACACCAATGACATGTTTTGAAACAGCAAAATGACAATTAAATATTTATGGGTATTTACTAATTTATACTTAACTTTACAATAAATTTAAAATCACGAAATTATAATCTTCAATATATTCTCAATATATTAATAAATTTCTAATAATTCCAACTAACTTATAATCTATATACAAGTTACCACAATTTTCCGTAGCAGTTATGCATAAAAATCAATATTTGTATTAATATATGATAAATAAAACAATTAAACTACAAATTAATTGTCCTTAGGATGGTGGTTAAACATATAAATTAGGCAGGTAGCTCTATCGAAGTAGAACCACAACTTATTTGATTCATCAATCACCACCATTCACCGAAATTATAGACACTAGTCATAGAGCTGCAATTTATCCACCCGAATAAAGAATAGATTTATTAAGTTCATAAAGTTTTAAGTTAATAAGTTGACTGTCTTCATCCCTAGCTGTGGAATTTTTAACCCTCTGGACCTCCCTCAGCCCCCTAATTTGAAACCCATTAGAGAAAGTAATGTAAATGTACTGTTGTATATGTATATTGCAGTAAATGTACATTACTTCCACTGTTTTATGCAAAGAGAGACTCCAATTTACCTGTTAGCATACATATCCATGTAAAAGTTACGTTAAATAAATACGGATTTTAAAAATATTATGAAAAAATGAACTAATATACTTCAATATAATGTTTTAATAGTTAGCGTGAACCTGTGAAAAAAATTTATTGCAAATTACAATATTTAATACAAAACTTAAAATTTCAACTTTTCTGCAGCAATACAATATCTATAACATTAAAAAAAGTCAAATTTGTAACACAGAAGATGAAATGTTTGCAGCAAGACACGAGTTTTTGCCAGTATTATGAGTCTGGTTTGATATAAAGAAAGTTCATCTTCTTACAATTACTTTACTTCTCTGTTTCTCAAACTCAGAGATTCTGTTTCCTTGACAAAAACTCCCAACTCTTTGTACAAATCTGAGGAAAACGTATGGTCAATGTTGTGTTCAGTTCACCTACTGGTTTTTTCTTTTGTTTTCTTTAACTCTCTTGCCAAATGTCTTCTGCAATAACTCGAAAGAGTTTTACTTTCAGTTTCATCACGGTAACGTATGTCAAAAACAACACTTCCTGCTTTTCAATGTGGGGTCCATACCCTCCCACCATAACCATTCTCTTCTTGACAATGTCATTCGCGGTTTCACCAAAAACTCTTCACCTACAACAACAACAACCCTCTCTCACGTGAACCTGGATTTGTCTGAGACCAGTTCTTTTCCTTTCACATTGTCAAATCTTTTGCAGAGTGTGCAAGTTTATGGCTTTGAAGACTAAACCCATATGGGATTGTGCTAAAACGCCCCATTTTCATGTGGGTGTGCCAGATTTGGGAAAAAGATGCCGGTTTGGTTTGGATTTTAGGTCTTTGAACAAATGGGAATGTCGTTGCGTGAGTGCTTTGTCTCAGAATCACAGAGCTATTACTCCTGTTGAGGATGAGAAACCATACACTCCTGATGTTGAATCTTCCGAGGCCACTGAAAGCTCTCAAAATTTTCATAAGGATTTAAGTCTTCTTCCTAGTGAGTTTACTCCATAACATTTCTTTGAATTTACAATTTTTCTGTTCCTTTCCTGTGTTTTGTGTCAACTTGTCTTTTTGGTCAATTATAGGCTCGATTTCAATGTTGGGTAGTTTTGTTCATTGAGCATCATTAGCTTTTAAATATTGTTCCTTTTCTAATTTTCATTTGAGCAATCTATGCCGATACACAATCATGACCAGTCAGTGTGAAATGTTTCTTTAACTTGCATTCTTTTAGCTTTGCTGGTGAATGGAAATATCTAAATGATAGTTTTTATGTACAATAAATTTTAGTATCAGGATGTGTTGCTTTGTAAAGGTCATTTATAGGTCTTGCTGTTCCTGATCCACAGAGTCCATTCGTGATTTTTAGGTATATTAAGTGCATATCTTTTCGAGATGATCTATTTTCTTGAAGTTCGCTAAATTTTATTGATCTACTGCAGTTTAGCTGAATTGTAGTTTGTGGGGTTAACATATCAGAAATGTTGCTACATTTTGTTCCTTTTCCAGTCCTGCCTATTATTTTCAACAACTAAATGGCACAGCTTCTTAACTCGAGTATATTGACAAATTGCAGAACCCTTGTCTGCAGTGGAAGTTTCTTATTCTCCTGATGATGGTTCAAAGGTTCGAGTAGCTTACCAGGTATAATCCATCCCTCTTTTTCTTTCCGCCTTTTTGGCTAGATACCCTTTCTTGTAATTTTTTCATTGGTTATAGGGCATACCAGGTGCATACAGTGAGGCTGCTGCACGAAAAGCATATCCAAAGTGTGAGCCTGTTCCATGTGATCAGTTTGAAGCTGCATTTAAGGTTCAATTTATTATTTTAATTTGTTTAATGTTGTAAGCAACTAGCATAGACTGTTACCTTTATTCTGCTGAATTCTGTTAAACAGGCAGTTGAGCTGTGGTTAGTGGATAAAGCAGTTCTTCCCATTGAGAATTCTGTTGGTGGTAGCATCCATCGTAATTATGACTTACTACTTCGACATAGGCTCCACATAGTCGGGGAGGTACAGTTGGTAATTAACCATTGTCTTCTGGGATTGCCTGGTGTACGGAAAGAGGAAGTGAAACGTGTCTTGAGTCATCCACAGGTTTTTCATATTCATATCTTTGATATTATTTTTTTTCTCTTGCTCAATATGACATATGTAGTTCGTTATATGCAGCTCCTTCGATAGAGAAGATGTTGGTTCTTGTCATTTTGTGGTATATTAGCCAAATTCATATACAGCCAAAACTCCAAAACTAGTCCCAATAAAGAAATTGTTCGAGTTATGTTTTTTAGTCATGATCACCCTGTAATAAATGTTCAAAAATTGTTTTTATGGACTGCTTTCACTTCCTGACTCCTCAATCCTCAAGGTTCATTAAATTTGGATTTTGGTTGGTGGTGTTTGGTAAATTGCCTGTCTTTTAGCATGGAAGATTAAGTACTTCAGGTTTCTTGTCATCTCAACAAATTATCGTTTGCAGGCACTTGCTCAATGTGAGATGACATTAAGCAATTTGGGTATTATCAGAGTTAGTGCTGATGATACTGCCGGTGCTGCTCAGGTAATCTACGTAAAGCCTTTTTATCTGTTTGTATCAATCATCTGAGTTATACTGGGGCCTCTTTATATTCTTATAATAAAGCTTCTGATAGATGATAGCTTCAATTGGCGAAAGGGACACAGGAGCAGTGGCTAGTGCTCAAGCTGCTGAAATCTATGGGCTTGATATTCTTGCTGAAAAGATCCAAGTAAGACTTTTCCTTCACTTGTTGTATGCCTCGCCAACACATCATATCAAAAAAGTACATTTTAAGTCCTTGCAATTTATGAAAAATCCCATTTGAATTTATCTTGGTCCTCATTGCCCTCATCAGGATGATAGCGATAATATTACACGTTTTCTGATACTTGCAAGAGAACCAATAATTGCAGGAACTGACAGACCCTATAAGGTATTGTTCCTTGTTAGTCATATATACATTTTGTTGGTGTTAGAAAAAATAATTATTGGTTTTGTATTTGCCCAGACAAGCATTGTTTTCACCCTAGAAGAAGGTCCAGGTATGCTGTTCAAAGCCTTGGCAGTGTTTGCCTTGAGAGATATTAATTTGACAAAGGTATCTTGAAAGTAAGAGCGTAATTGTGTGAGTTAATCATGGAATACATGGGCTCTGATTATTATCTTTCCTTTGGGGCACTTTGCAGATAGAGAGCCGCCCACAGAGAAAGCGTCCTCTAAGGGTTGTCGATGATACTAATAAAGGGAGTGCAAAGTGAGTGATGTAACTTCTTTTGATTTAAGTAGTATATATATAAAAAGCTGTTGCTCTCTTAAAAGATGAAGAAACTGGTAATGATTCACGATAAGAGGATGCATAAGATTGAACATTTAGATTCTATATTTCGTTTTTCCAATTAATTTCTCTGCAAGCACACATAGACAGTTATGAAATATATTCATTGGCTTTTGGAATAAAATGAAATTTCTAAAATTGGGGATGGTAAACATGCATTTTCGTGCTTAAATGGGGATTGTTCTCTGGTGGCAGGTACTTTGACTACCTTTTCTACATCGACTTTGAAGCTTCCATGGCTGATCCCCGTGCCCAACTTGCTTTGGGACATTTGCAGGTAAGGCTCTTTGTGCTTTCATTACGCTAGATATTAAAACTTTCTAATTCCGTTTATGACAGATTTTTACTTCATCGACTCTTTTGTGAGTTACATATTCAAATGCCATATTGTTGAAATCTTCAATCTATATAACCATCCTTTTGCAGGAATTTGATTGTATATTCTAAACCAATTATTTTTTCTTTTTCCCTTATAAATTTGTCAGGAATTCGCGCGATTTCTACGTGTCCTTGGTTGCTATCCTATGGACACATCTTTATAGATGGAAATGCTCCCCAACTCCCTCCCCAACATTGGATCTCCCATAGTTTGTTTTGATCTTAGAAGATAAACAATTCAGCCTCCATCACTGTACATACATCTGCTGATTCCGTTCAAAAGTGGAGAATTTCATGGGATATAGTCAAAGGTAGAAATTTCCTCAAGGGATCTCTTAAATGTTTTTCTTCTTCTTTGTCAATTCTTTTCTTCCTCCTAATGGAGGTGTTCTTGGATGGTGTTCTGGACCAAAAATGGTAAATTCTAGGCAATAGTCGTGGGATGTTCATATGATGTGCATTGCCTTCTCTGCCTCACATTCCTAAATAAATAAAAAGAATTTGGTGAATATAGTTAGATCCTGAAACAAGTAATTATCAAATGGGTCTACAGGTTTTGACATCTTCTGTGATAGAAAGGTCACAAGCTCAATTGTGTGCCTACCACAAGTGAGAAGTCATTGTCTTCACAGCTTGCATGCTGTATACAATTCCCGAAGTTAGGTCTTTCTTTAGCTGAAGTCTCAAGTCTTGCATTGTACACAAGAAAAATCATGCAGTCCCCTCTCACTTATGAACTTGGGAGACTAGGCCTGGCCCTCTCAAGTTAACTCATAGACAAGCTCAGATTCTAACTAGTTGATCCAAAGCAACTGTCACATATTTAAGCAGCTTATCACAATTTTAAGTCCCCTAGCAACAACCATAGTAAGAGAGCAAGACTGACATGTTGTGCCTTTTAATTTACAGTTATTGGGTAATTACAGAGCATGATAGCACCTAGTAGATTTGAAAACCAATGCTAAAACAATTTAGCTGTTGTTTATTCATCCTAGTTGTAGTAGGACTCATGCACTTGATGGTTCCTGAATTCCTTCTACCGTGAAATCATTCCGATACGCAGCTCCTTGAGAAAATCTTCACTGTTTTCCAGGACCTACATGTCAACAAAAAGTAACCATAATGTCAGCTCTTTAATAAACAAAAACAGTGTTAGCTCTGTGTATATTTTGGATTGACACTTGCATGTATTGGTGATAATGATATTCCTTCAGAGCTGGTTGTTACGTCACCTAAGACTTCGATGTATTTATCTTAAATTGCTGCAAAATGAGAGACATTAAATTGATAGATCTAGAGAAAAGTATTACTGTTATCCAGCCATCTGGTCTAAAACACGGAGAATTTTGGTTTTGATTCCAGCAATTGGTCCTGGTTATCAAGTTATCTTCCCTGCCAGCTCTTGGGTTGGCTAGTTCAGAACCTCAGCACTCTTTTATACATGTCAGTACCAATAGCAACCTACATCATAAAGAAAAAAAGACTTCTCAGATGAAGAAAAAGGTTACTGAGATTACCTGTGCATGCATATGCATTACCCTTGCTAAATTCGGTCACACCACAATTGCAAATTAACTCCGGAGCTGTTGTTTCATACTCATCTGCATCTCCAAGCATGGCCACAGCAGTCAGAAACATAAATGGCACTGCCAAGATGGGGCAAAACAAACTCCATAGACCTTTCCATAATCCACAAGAATAACAGATCCTTCTAAACAAAGTACAGAAAATCTTCAAAATGAAGAGAACTTCAAAGTTCACTTTGTATTCAGGACTATCAATCTTTTCTTAACAGCTTAATCCCCGTTGCCTGAAAAGTGCAGAGACCCAACAAAAGCACAAAGCACGAAAATTAAATGCTATATATACAATATCATTGAGGAAGATAAACGTACTATATCACTACCTTTTTGTAGAAATAGATGGCGCGATCAGGATCACCAGCGTGAAGCATTACTTGACAGAGTGGTTCAGGCGTCGACTCTTTCTGGAGTAGTTCAAAAGAGTAACCATCAGGAGCCTTCTCATAGGCTAGACCACAGTTCCACCTTTAACTGAAACAGGCTTGCTAGCGATATTCCCACTCTTGGCTTGATATCTTCAACCATTTTGTAAATCTAAAATTCCATGGAATACATAGTTGTTCAGGTTTCAGTGCTGAAATGAATTCCTGTGCCAATAAGAATTTACATGACATTTACATCTTGAGTTGCAATTGCAAAAATGTCCAAAACCAGTTCCAATATCTTGTGAAGTTACACCACAATCTGTGAATCAATAACAAAATAGGTACTCAGTCCAAAGAAAAAGTATGAAACCATGCTGTATGTTAACTCCAGAACAAAATGAGACTCTTGAGGGCCACATCCGTGGAATGCGTTGGAGTATTTCTCTTCTCGGATGTCTCTTTTTCTGAACAGCTTCATTCCAGGGCACTCGGTATAAAACCCGACAACAAAAATATACAAGAACATCCAAAAGTGTCGATTATGTCAACCATCATTAGGGTTTTAATTAAGGGCATACTTGATGGTGCGATCAAGATCAGCAACACAGTACGGTTATCTTCTTTTTGGCCATTCCAATAGCTCAGAATTAGGGTCAGCAGATGCAGTCTCGGCCATTGTAATGTGAAATTACTCTGTTTCCACTCACAACAACGTAAATCCAAATAATAAAGCAAACCAACATATAGCATTTGAAGAAACACTACTAAATTTGGGAGTAGAGCTATTACGAATATGGAGACAAAAAGAAGCAGAGAAAATGCTAACCTGATCAGGTGGGAAAACTATTTCAAAAATTAATTTTTCATTTTTTTTTCCCTTCTTATAAGTAAATTTTTGCAATCTCCTCATTTTGCTTTGAAAAATTGATATTGACAAAACATTTGAAAGAGGAGAAAAGGTTTGCTTTAAGAAGCAGCAAAATTTTCACCTTCGATAAATTGCAAGATTTAAGTACTTCTTTTAACAAAACTATCACCGCTGAACTTTTTTTCATTCAGGAAATTAAAATCAAAACACGCTAGGTTTTAACAGAACGGGAGGGTCTTCAACCTTTAGAAAGTCCCAACGGAGTCGTGATAATTCCAAAATCACTCCAATTCGTCTTACTCGAGCACAGTCACATGATGAATAATAAGTTGATCATGGATAAAAGATTTAAGAGAGCAAGAAGGAATTAATTGACGTCTAACGATTTGGCCTGTCCTTATTCTGCAGTAATCATGCCCCTTGCCAATTCACCGCCAAAATCAAAATATATCACGTCACGTGTCCATCGTTAAATAGAGATCACTGGATTTTATTTTATTTTCTTCTTTTATCTTCTTATTTAAAATACAACACATCTAGTTCGTAGCCCAGGCCGACCATCGTGTTTTTTTTTTTTTTTAATCTATAATATGGTGATGTTGGGAATAAAATATGCAAAATATATTCAACACAAAATATCAATTGACATAGTTAATTTTCTAAATATGTTATGAATTTCGTATTATTTAATTTCTTTGACAAGAATTTTTATGGTATAAAAAGTTAAAATACACTTTTAATCAAACTGAATCAGTTCATAAATGATCGTATTCCCTTTTAATTGATATAATAATTTATTTCCTATTACTAGGTAATTAGCAGTTTAGTCAATTTGCTTCCTCACTAATAATAATAATAATAATAATAATAATAATAATAATAACAACAACAACAACAACAACAACAACAACAACAACAATAATAATAATAAATAAAACTCTAGTTAGTCCTTTGAAACCACCAAAAAACTGATACCAAGTGCTTATAACAGTAGCTGATCAATTTTGGGAATCAGTTCATCACCTAGAATCCCAGATCTCATAATCTATATCCACCAAATCTATGGCATGGCTAAGACTCTAATAAACAATGCACAATAGTTATATCGGCAAATATCAGTCTCGGGATTCTACCAGGTAGTGCGATAAACAAAGTATCCCAAATCTAAGCAACAGATCGTAATTCAAGTCACAATAGTAACAACTAACAACCATACTAAGTCAGGGCTTGGTGGTTGCTGACAACTCATAGACAACTTATTTATTCATTAACGTAGTAGTAGAAATTATGCACTTCATGGTTCGCAAACCCTGTCTACCACGAAATCATATTACTTTGGCAGTTCCTTCAGAAAATCTTCATTGTCCACAAGGACCTACATATCAACATAAGAAAACCATAATGTGAGCTTTCCAGAAACCAAAAATGCACTTAAAGTAGATAGGCCTGCATATATTTGGCATCGCAAGTCTATTTCATAAAGCATGTTTAACACAAACAATATGCATGACACCTTTTGCCAAACTGAAGTCTCTGGTGAGTTTATATTCTTTCTTCTTCAGAGAATACATGTCACTAGATGATATAGCAGTCATCTAAGGAAAAGAATCATAGTTTTCTATCCAAATTTGAAAAAACAATGAAATTGTACTCATTTAGGGAACTGAAATCGGTTATTTTCCACACTAGAATATGGAGGAAACATGAGAAAAAGGGCAGAGTGAGTGTACAAGTACCAGCAGCATGCATTAAAGGTAATGGTCTGTGTCTGAGCAGGATACTAATTGACTGGAAGCTTCAATGCAACAAATGAGAGAGATTTTAAACGAACAGATGTAAAGAAAACTTAACTGTTTTCCAGCCATCTGGGTCTAGAAAAGACGTAATCTTGGTATTAAGTCCTGGAATTGGTCCAGGTTGTCGAGTTATCTTCCCTCCAAGCTCTTGAGTAATCACATTGACAACCTCAGCACTTTTGTATACATCATCAGTACTAATAGCAACCTACAAATGATAACACAATCATCAAAAAGAAGGGTTCTCAAATGAAGAAAAAGTTACCGAGGCTTCCACTAGACCCAGGACTACTTTTATTACCTGTGCATATGCGTTTCCCTTAGTATATTCAGTCACACCATAATTATAAGTTAACTCCAAAACGGTTGTCTCATGCTCCTCTGCATATCCAAGCATGGCTATGGTGTACTGTAATATGAATGACACCGCCAAAATGAAAAGAATAAAAAGGAAATTCGTAAGCCTTTCCACAATCCATAACTGTTGCAGCCACTACAAATGAAGTGAATAAAATCTTAAAAAGCGAAAAAAGTTCACCTTGTATTCAGGGTTGTCTTTCTTCCTTAAAAGCTTCATCCCCAGCGCCTGTATATACGAACAAAAGCCAAAACATTTAAGTGCTAGATCCCTTTTTCTTTCAATGTAGGGATTACACAGAAAATCACAAACTCTGTAGAAAACCAAAGCATAGGCAATTGGACAAGGAGTTAAGGAACAAAAAAAAAATGACATGATTTTACAGTACAATCCAATAACCAATATGTCACTACCTTCCTGACACCGGTTGAGTCATAAATATGTTAAATAAATAGTTTATATACTTGCCATGGCCATTCATTTCATATGCACCTAAGAGAAACTTGTCATTCAAGGATTTAGTGGATGGTAATGAACCAATAGATCCATAAACAAAAAAAATGGCATGATTTTACAGTACAATCCAATAACCAATATGTCTCTACCTTCCTGACACTGGTTGAGTCATAAATATGTTAAATAAATAGTTTATATACTTGCCATGACCATTCATTTCATATGCACCTAAGAGAAACTTGTCATTCAAGGATTTAGTGGATGGTAATGAACCAATAGATCCATAGTTGAAACACACTTGTTGCAGTGGGTTCAGTCAGAAATAGGAATAACCAGTGATGCAATGACATACAAAGAATTCAAGAAGATAAACCTAACATTATATTACCTTTTCATAGAACTTGATGGAGCGATCCAGATCACCAACGCGAAGCATCACTTGACAGAGTGGTTCAGGAGTTGGACCTCTCTGGATGAGTTCGAACATATAGCCATCAGGATCCTTCACAAAGGCAATGACAGTCGTTCCACCTTTGACTGGGCCTGGCTCTCTAGTGACATTGCCACCCTTGGCACGGATGTCTTCAACCATTTTGTAAACCTAAAATTCCATACCATGCATGGTTCAACTTCAGCTCAAAAAGCCCTTTGCTCAATATCTGTAAAAATCTGAACGACACTTACATCTTGAGTTGCAATTGCAAAATGCCCAAAACCAGTTCCAATATCATATGAAGTTACACCATAATCTGAGAATTAATAACAAAGTAAATACTCAGAGATAGATAGATAAGATTTAAGAAAAGGAAAAATATAATATGCATTCATAATCAAATGCCTAGAAGAAAATTTCCAGAGCAACTCTCCAACACCAGTATCTCTTATGCAAAACAAAGAAAAGTAAGAGCACCATACTGTACGTTAGCTCCACAACAAAGTGAGAATCTTCAGGGCCAAATCCAAGAAAGGCATTGGAGTATTTCTCTTCTGGGACGTCTCTTTGTCTCAACAGCTTCATCCCAAAGCATTCAGTATAAAACCTGACAACAGAAATGTGGAAGACCATGAGAACATCCTAACAAGAATATCAATTGCATCAACCAACATTAATGCTTCAATAGCATACTTGACGGTGCGGTCAAGATCACCAACACGATACACGGCATGAAGGAAACGTCGTTTATCCTTCTTTGGCCATTCCAACAACTCAGCATTTGGAGCAACAGGTGCAGCCTCAGCCATTTTCAAATGAAATTACTGTTTCCATTCACGACAATGTAAATACATATAATGAGAGAAATCAATTGAACGCTACAGTTATAAGATTCTCTATATGTAGCAATGGAAGTAACAATTATACTATTTATACTAGCAATTACAAATATGTAGACACAACGTTACAGTAATACGAATTTTGAGAAGCATAATGTCTATAATATACTAAAAGTTCCTTCCCAACAAGCAAGAAAAGTATAAATATCTAATCACGTGAAAAATTACACTGAAATGGCACACAAGCTAAACAGTACACATTTTCTTTTCCATAATGGATTTTTATTATTTTGCATCAAGAAATATATTATTCCACAAAACTTTGCAACAGAAATTTGCTTTTGAAAGCAACAACCTTATCGCTTTTGCTCACTTGAAAATTTCCTTTTTACTTTAAGAAAACGTACTTTCTTCCAAAGTAACCAAACGCTGATTATTTTTATTTTTCTCAACTTTTTTTATTCAATAAAGAAAAAAAATCGCAAAAATAAAATTCTTCTTAAAAAACAGCAAATGCTTTCTGATCCGATACAGCAGAAACGCATTACACATTTATAAATCTCCAGAATAATCACAATAATTTCAAAGAAAAACATTATCTAAATCGAACAAAAACATGCTGATACAACTATACAAGAAATCAGATTAACACAAGCAATAACCAAAAAAAAAAAAGACACTCAAATTACAATCTTATTAGAGCAGATTCGGTTATAAACAAGCCAAAGCAAAGTATCATAACAAGATTAATAGATAAAAGAGAAGGTAGAACTTACCAGAAATTGGGAGTGAAGGCAGTACTGTGAAATGATCGGGATGATCAAAGTGTAAATATATAATAAAAAAATTGTTCGATTGCACTATTTTATAGTAACCGTCTGTCACAAAGGTCTGAATGACAGAGTGAGTTCAACGGTTGACATTCGCCAGAATTTTTGCAGCTAACGGTCTAAGATGATCGAGCCGATTATTTGACATACACGTGGACATCTCTGTCAGTCAAGCCTATTACGAGGCGCCAAA
Source organism: Azadirachta indica (assembly GCA_022749755.1). Taxonomy (NCBI): domain Eukaryota; kingdom Viridiplantae; phylum Streptophyta; class Magnoliopsida; order Sapindales; family Meliaceae; genus Azadirachta; species Azadirachta indica. The sequence goes on along the minus strand of CM040451.1, from coordinate 13,519,043 downwards.
ACATCTGCACGTGGCATTATCTTATTAAGACACGTGATCTCGTTTTCACTGAATATAAGGAAATAAATCAAATCATATTAAAAAACAAAATAAGAACATAAATAAAAACAAATAATTACCGATTACGTTAATGGAATTGCAAATAAATATATTTACTCCGTTTTTTAATTGATTTAAAAAGTGATTTTACTTTATTGTGTGTCAAAATTCAATTAATCATCGACAGTATAGTAATATAGTAATAATTATTTTTTAATTTATAATAGAAAATTGAGTAAATAATTATAAAAGAAAAAACTCCCACATCAAAATGTGAATATGTAAAAGCTTTTGTAGGGACCTGATGAGTTTTAGGGGTTAAAAAATCTGAACAGGTCAGTGATAAAAGTAGTGGACACGAGGCAACAACTTTATGAAAGTATTTTGATCGTTTTCATTTGGAGTGAAGTTGAAAAAATTGAACATAGTTAAATTTGCAAATGACGTATCAATTGAGAAATTGCTTTCAACTTTTTATGGGGCAAGCGAAAGCCTTTTATAAAAAAGAATAGTGCTTGTGCTTTTCTTGATGTTTCCATTCAAATTGTGTGTATAATATATGGTTGGTTTATAAATTTTAAATCTAATCTTACAATGTTAAGTAAATTTGTCCAACTAATATGATGTTGAATCTAATTGATGACACTAGAAGAGACAATGAACTGGATTAGAAAGGTTTGTCATTACTGTATTACTTAATGTTAGATATATCATGTCCTGTTTGTGATAGATAGTTATAAATTTCTTTTCATATTAAAAAAAGGATATTTATTTTTTTATAATATTAATAAAGGTGAAATATTTGTTAAGTGACACAAAGATGTGTATAGTTATAGAATAATATTACACTTATCAATTGGTATCTCAAAATTTTCATTGTAAGCGCTACATAAATCGACTTATTAGTACACATCAATTTAACATTATTTTAAGTATGTAACGATAAAGAGAAAATAAAAAAAAATTGAAAGGGTAGATATAATTTAAAATTTAGATGTTAGTAAATACTCAATAAATTAAAAATATTATTAAAAAATACAATAATTCATTCATTCAAATATTTGATTATTTAAATATAAATTAAATTTTTAATTTAATTATATTTAAATAATTTTAACAAATTTTTTAGATGTAAATTAAAAATTAAAAATTTTTAAATATTTAAATAAGTTTATTATTTAAGAAAAGAATAGCTTTAAGTAACATAAAAATTTTTAACACAAACTTAAAATCTTCAATCAACTTGAAGTGATTTCCAACCATTTGACATAAGTTTAATTTGTTTAGTAAAAACAAGGCAACTTTTGGTCATAGATGGCAACACATTGCACAATTTGTTTGAATGTGGTCATTATTGTAAGCACTATTCATCTTGCATTGGAAAATGGTCCATCTTTTCATTATCTTCAACCATAGCCTCATAAAAATTAAAAAAAAAAAAATGTAAAGAGGATGCAACTCTCTTGATTTTCAAAGGTCGCAATTCTAAATTCAAAATTTTAATAATCAATTTAAGGTTCAAATATCCCACCCACCCACAATTAATAATGTGATTCCCCACACTTTAATATCTTTAAATTTAGCATTACCCCATTTGTTTTGTCATTTCTTGCACCAGTGCCTAGCCGTTGGTCTCTTTTCCCGTTTTTAAATTCCTTTTACTTTCGTAGCTTTCTTCTAGGCAATTAGATTGAAGATTACATTTAAGATATAAAAATCTTAAATATATTTGGAGACCTCTTTTTTTTTTTTTTACTTAGAGACTCTTTTATAAACAAATTTAAGCAAACGGCTTTTCTACAGGCATTGCAAATGTTTATTTGTTGTCAAAGTCCAATTACAGTCCAAATTCAGACAAGATTTTTCATAATACTATGCTGTCCATTACCTTATTTTGTTATTTCAATTGTGGGCGATAATTACGAAGGTTATATTATAATATATATACTTAATATAGTTTATAATTTTTTTTTGAAATTCTCTTAAAAATCTCATCTCTTTCATTTTTATTTTGATAAGTTAAAAGTTATAAATTACATAAAAACAATTGATAAATTTAAAATCTCAAATTAATTTCACCGTGTATTAAGTTTTTTTCTTAGTTTAAATTGATAACATCAAATGACTAATTTTAATTTGTTTTAATCTCATTGTAAATTTTTTTTAATAAAAAAAAAAAGAGGAGAGAAAGAGATGGGGAAGAAGAAGAGAAAGAAAAGAAAGAAATACAAGAAAAGGATGAAAAAGAAAAAATATAAAATTATAATTTTTTTAGTCGTTAAAAATAAAAATGAGGGTAATACGATAATTTTCATATTTACTTTAGAGTCGAATTAAAAATTATTAGTTAAAAAAAATAAACTTCACCAAACATATTAAATAATTTTCATATTATCAAACTTCACCAATAGTTAAAAAAAATAAACTTAACTAATATTAATCAAAATAATTTAGACATAAATGATAGTTTTTAATAAAGTTAAAAATTTTTATATCTAAATGTCAAACATATTAAATAAAGTGACGAAGTATGATAGCTCAATTCAACTTATAGTATAATTAAATGTATCATATAATTTCATATTTTTTTAATTTATAAGTTACATTTTTTTAAAATTTAAATAGTTTTGTTGTATTACAAATGAGCCCTGATTACATGCTTACTTTAATTAAATTTTTTTTTAATAAATATATGAGATAATTGTGGTGTGAGTACTTCTCATAAAATTATTTATGTGAACAAAATCCATCCAAACAAAAAGAACAAAATTATTATATGAAGAGCATATTCTCCATATAAGGTCAAAGGCCACAGAAATTAAATTAATTAATTAAAATTCATAAGTAACAAAATTTGAATGGAAATAACCGATCGCCCGATCAACATACATATATTTAATTTGTGGGCCCACCAAGTCCACTAGCCCACCGCAAGCCCAAAAGCCTCCGTTGACCGCGTCTCTCCAGCGTACCTGACGAAAGCCATGAGCACTAGATTGAGGCCTGACCAATAAAAGACAGCCACGTTAGCATAATGCGCGGAGCAGCCTCACGTACAGAATCACGTCCAGGTTCAATGAATCTGCAAACTCGCCTTCCCCTACAGCTATTATTTAACTTTAATTCATCCTTGCCTCCTCTGAACACAGAAGAAAATAAAAGAAGAAAAAAAAGGGGAAAATTCACAGAATTCAATTCAATAATGGCTTTGGCTGTAACTTCTTCTAATGCAATTTCTGGCTCTGGGTTCTCTCTTTCAAGTTCTTCAAATGATGTTAAAGGTACAAAGTTTTGTTTTTTGGTTTTTTGTTTTATTTTTGTGCTCTTATTTTTGTAGAAAAGAATACAAAAAGTTGAGTATTTTTGTTGTTTTCTTGCTGTTTTGTGATTTGCAGCTTCACAAATTGGTTCATTCCGATTACTGGATCGGCCGTTCGCGGCTTCCACAAGTCTATCTCAACGACGTAGTTTCGTGAAGCCGCTGAATGCGAAGCCGAAAAGAAATGATTCTGTTGTGCCTCTTGCAGCAACTATCGTTGCTCCCGGTAAGTTCTTTTAATATTGTTTAATTATTAAAATAATTGTTGAAAATGAGTTTTTGGTCACGTGATTGTGATGATTTTTGCAGAGGTGGCAGAGAAAGTAGAGTTGGAGGAGGACTTTGAGCAATTGGCGAAAGAACTTGGAAATGCTTCGCCTCTTGAAATCATGGACAAAGCACTTGAGATGTTTGGAAACGACATCGCGATTGCTTTTAGGTATTTTTTATTTTATTTGATTGTTAATTGGCTTTTGCATGCGAATTCGATTTAGCATTGAGGAAAATTTTCAATTTTGCCAAGATGATAGTAGATAATTTTGCATGAAGTGAACAAGAACGATATTGAGGGAAGGCTGAATGTCATAATCAGCTTGAGGCTGTGGATTTTAGTTCTAGATTTGAAATGGTTCATTGTATTTGTATCCAAAGAATTGACAACACTATTTCTTACTGTCATGTTAGTTGGAGAATTATTTTAATAATCAATTTGACAGCAATAACTTTAATTGCCATGGTATTAAGATTCAAAAATTTAAACGAGTAATAATCTCTCTTCCATAGGTGTGGTTAAATCATTTTATGGTGAAATCATGACCGTGTATTTAATTGGGAAGTTTTCTTGAATATGTATGTAGCTTAGCTTATTATCATTGGTTTCAAAATTTAGCATAGTTAAATGCTACGTAGGTTGATTGATGTCTAATATTCTTACAAATGAATATTTGTATGTTGCAGTGGTGCTGAAGATGTTGCCTTGATTGAGTATGCCCATTTAACTGGTCGACCATATAGGGTGTTCAGCCTGGACACTGGGAGGCTGAACCCTGAAACATATGGTTTCTTTGATGCGGTTGAGAAACACTATGGTATACGCATTGAATACATGTTTCCTGATGCTGTGGAAGTTCAGGCCTTAGTAAGGAGCAAGGGGCTCTTCTCTTTCTACGAGGATGGGCACCAGGAGTGCTGCCGTGTGAGGAAGGTGAGGCCCCTTCGGAGGGCCCTTAAGGGTTTGCGTGCCTGGATCACTGGCCAAAGGAAAGATCAGTCTCCGGGTACTAGGTCTGAAATCCCTGTAGTCCAGGTGGATCCTGTTTTTGAGGGGCTGGATGGTGGGGTTGGCAGCCTGGTTAAGTGGAACCCAGTGGCAAATGTTAAGGGCAATGACATTTGGAACTTCCTCCGCACTATGGATGTGCCTGTGAATTCATTGCACTCACAGGGGTACATCTCAATTGGGTGTGAGCCATGCACAAGGCCTGTCCTGCCAGGGCAACATGAAAGAGAAGGAAGGTGGTGGTGGGAGGATGCCAAGGCTAAGGAATGTGGCCTCCATAAGGGAAATCTTAAGCAGGAAGATGCAGCTGTGAACAGCAATGTTAATGGTGCTGCCAATGCAAATGGAGCTCCTGAAGTTGCCGACATCTTCAATTCTCAAAATTTGGTGACTTTGAGCAGGACAGGGATCGAAAATTTGGCCAGATTGGATAACCGACAAGAGCCATGGCTTGTTGTGCTGTATGCCCCATGGTGTCAATTCTGCCAGGTAATTAATGTTTTAGACTAATCAAGACTCAGTTAACAGTGTTCATTTTAGGGCTATACAGCTTAACTGGTTTTTGTATGAATTTGAACAGGCAATGGAAGGGTCATATGTTGAGTTGGCTGACAAGTTGGCTGGGAGTGGTGTGAAGGTGGGAAAGTTCAGAGCCGATGGTGACCAGAAGGAGTATGCAAAACAAGAATTGCAGCTAGGAAGCTTCCCAACAATTTTGTTCTTCCCTAAACACTCTTCAAAACCGATCAAATACCCCTCAGAAAAGAGGGACGTGGATTCATTGTTGGCCTTTGTGAATGCTCTCCGGTGAATGAAATCATATATCATTAGCAAAAGAAGCATTCAACTCATTTCTTGGTGCAAGTCTAGGGTTCCAATTCATTATATATATATATAGAGAGAGAGAGAGAGAGAAGGAAGGGGAGGGACCCGGCAATGCTGCCTGCTTGTTGGAGCTGAAATTCATGACAACAAGAACCCATGGGGAATAATGTACTATGGGTGTTTTTGTATATTTGATAAAGGGGTTGTTTTACATTTTATATATCAAGCCTTCGGTAAGATTGTCATGTAGGTGGAGTCTGTTGTCAAAGTGTCATTTTGGGAGTATGAGAACTCCTGTTGGTGGAAATGAGGGTGTACACTTTGTTGTGTACCCATGTCGGTGCCTCGTGTATAATAAAGTTCTAAAGATTCTTGGCAATTTAATTTGTACAACACTGGTCACATGCATGCGCTTATTTTTTTGTAACATTTAAACTTATCGTGCACTCTCGTCTTCCTAATGACATTTTTAAACCGAGCTAGCATTAGCATTCTTTGTGGCAAACCAACCGTGAAATTATTTGTACTCTGACGTATAATCAGGAAAAACAGATTATCCAAATTCTACGATTGGCAATATCCCTAACCAAATGAGGTTCTAGGAATGGCAGTCCCTGTATTGGGGGACGATATGAACTTATATTTGGATAAATATATGCATGCAATTGGTAGTTAATTAATGAGAATACTGGTAATTTTATATCAGGAGGACATCTTAATCGGTATTAGTGGACATCAAGAATCAGCCGGATAAGACATTAGAAATCCTTGACACGTAATTCGCTAGGTGGGAAGATAGGGATAAGATTTGGTCATCTCCTTAAGAAACAACAATTTCTTACAACATTGAGAGTTCAAAGGCTAGGACTTTGTTAGTTATGAAAGTCGTAAGTTTCTATTTTCTTAAGAGCAGAAAAAGAAAATCCACCATTTTCTCAATAAATTTCTTTTCTAATTTTTGATGATTCCTATCCTCATCCTGCGAATGAATTGTGATATATGCGAGAGCGTTTAAGGAATGAACTCTCTTAGGATTCCAATTCTCATTTTTCTTGGATTTCAGAAAGCATCTTTCTCTTTTTTAATAATCAAAGAACTTATGGCTATGCACAACCCAAAAAACCCGTATAAAAAAAAAAAAAAAAAGCTCATGTCTGTATCATTACCATTCCCACATTACAGAAAAAATACTAATGAATATTCTTATTCGACAAAACAATAATAATAAAAAGAAAAAGCAGCGTATAGTACAGCAGCAACCCAATGTTGGTTGAACAGCAATTTCAGATTCTTTTGTCACCCACCTTTTCTATGATCTTCTATTATTATAAAAGTAAGAATTTTTATTCAAATATTTATCAATTCAATCCCCTTTTTTCCTTCTCCTTTTGCTTGAATTGGTCCTCCTTTCCTTCATCCTTACTACACTTTCCCTACTAAATAAATAAATAAATAAATAAATAAATAAATAATCTGAGGCTTCCTTCCAATATGAACTAGAAAATTGATTCTTTTATCTTCACGCACAACATATAATGCATCTGGCAACAGTGATTCACATGTGATGCAGGTGTATTTCTTTTGATTGCCCGTGACTTTACTGCTGCTGCTGCTGCTGCTGCTGCTGCTGCGTATGGTACCCCAGCTGCTATGTTTATGTTTTTTGTTTGATTCCAATTGCTACAGTGCTTCTGCTCTTGTCTTGAATCTTCTTTTGGCTCTCACTGTCATATCACTTCACCCCTTTTTTCTTTAATATTTTTAATTATGTTAGTTGAATGGGCCTGTTTTCTCTTACATCCAAAGAGATTAGATCGCTTAATTGGACATAGAAAGACCAACAACCTCATATCAATATATAACTTGGTTCTTGTCAAGTTATGTTGTTATGTTTGGATTTGCTCCTCAGATTCAGTGTTGAGCTTTCAGTATAGAATTGGAAAGCAGCATAAATGTTAGGGGGACAATTTCACTTTAAGGCTAATCTTTCGTGAAACTGCACAAAAATTAACGGTTATATAAAATGTACACGAGACGCTTCGTAAGTCGTAACATGAGGAATCAGTGTCATTTTAGTCAATGCTCTTTAGAAAGAAAACACATCCTTTAATGAGTCCTTTAAAATTTACTTCGTTAGCCTTTCTCCACTGGATGGGATGGATGCAATAGAATTTAGTTAAAATATTAGAAATTTTATCATACGATGTCAAACTTCTCGATTAAATATAATTTTGAAAAGATTAAGGACTAAAGTGAAATCCTTCCTAAATGTTGGCTGCTGTGTTGGAGCAACGTCTCTCTGGAAACGCCAGCCTGGAATTCAAAGAGCAATCTCGTAAAAGTACAGTACCAGAAGCAACCATGTTTAAGTTACCATATGGTCCTTGCAACTTTAAGTCTTTTAACCAAGTTACAGTCTAATCAAGAAACAAAATAAAAAAAAAGCCCTTCTGTTTTTTATTTATTTCCTTAAAAGTTTGAACTCTTACGAGTCACCAACCAGCCCAAACTCCAACCATTGATGCAGAGAATGAATTGAAACTGTTGAACTAAGACATTAAATAAATGAAATTGCAAGAGTGATTTTTTTTAACTTCTTGTCGGCTACCAAGGTCAATTTGGTGAAGTAGTAAAATGAAACGAAGTCTGCAGTAACACATCTTTTGGGAAACAAGAATCCAGGTAACCCCAAAATAAGATTTCTTTTTGATAAATGTCGCGTTTCTTCTTCGGAACTGTGCATTTCTTTAAGTCAATACCCTAACACAAACCAAACCAAAGTCTCTCATGTAAAAAATCCACCAGGAAGACAGAAATATTGAGGGAAATTTCAGAAGATAATGCAAGGTTCTGGAGTTGAACCAGAAGCTGCAGAGGTAAGAGAAGTAAAGCTCGACCTTGGCTTCAATGGCAATCTCTAAGCTTACCCTTTTCTTCTTTTTCTACTTTACAGTGCTGTATACAGGTATTGTTTCAAAACCCCATTTCAAAGAACTCATTTTTAAGAACTATTGTCCATTTTTTGATGTATTCTTCACTGAATTTTTGCAGCTAAAGCAGCAGACCAGGATAATGAACCATTTGTTGGTGTTAATATAGGCACAGATGTTTCGAACTTCCTCTCACCAACAGATTTGGTTTCATTTTTGCAAGTGCAGAAAATCACGCACATACGCTTGTACGATGCAGACCCGGATATACTCAAAGCACTGGCTAAAACCAAGATCCGGGTTATTGTCAGTGTGCCCAACAACCAGCTTCTCGCAATTGGTTCCTCAAATACTACTGCAGCTTCTTGGATCGGTAAAAATGTTGTTGCTTACTACCCCGAAACGCTTATTACAGCCATTGCAGTAGGTGATGAGGTTTTAACAACTATACCTTCTTCAGCTCCAATTTTACTTCCAGCAATTGAGTCTCTTTATAGTGCTTTAGTGGCTGCAAATTTGCATGCTCAGATCAAGATTTCAACTCCTCATGCTGCATCGATCATTCTTGATCCATTTCCACCCTCTCAGGCTTTTTTTAACCAAAGCTTGAGTTCAGTAATATTGCCTTTGCTTCAGTTCTTGTCAAAAACTGGGGCACCATTAATGATGAATCTTTATCCTTATTACGTTTTTATGCAAAACAAAGGTGTTGTGCCTCTTGATAACTCTTTATTTAAGCCATTGACGCCATCTAAAGAAATGGTTGATCCTAATACTTTACTACATTACACTAATGTGCTTGATGCAATGATTGATGCTGCATATTTTTCGATGAAGAACTTGAATATTACAGATGTTAAGATTCTTGTCACTGAAAGTGGGTGGCCTTCAAAAGGTGATTCGAAGGAGCCTTATGCTACTGTTGACAATGCGGATACATATAATTCGAATCTGATTAAGCATGTTTTAGACCGTAGTGGAACTCCTTTTCACCCAGAAGTCACTTCAAGTGTGTATATCTATGAGTTGTTCAATGAGGACTTAAGGTCACCACCTCTATCGGAGGCTAATTGGGGGCTATTTCATGCAAATACAACACCAGTTTATTTGCTTCATGTATCAGGAAGTGGGACCTTTTTGGCTAATGATACAACAAACCAGACATATTGTATTGCAATGGATGGTGTTGATACAAAGACATTGCAGGCGGCATTGGATTGGGCATGTGGTCCTGGCATGGCAAATTGTAGTGAGATTCAACCAGGGGAGCCTTGTTATCAGCCTAATAATGTGAAGAACCATGCTTCGTATGCTTTTGATAGCTATTATCATACGGAAGGAAAGGCTGCTGGTTCTTGTGACTTCAAGGGTGTGGCAATGATCACCACAACTGACCCAAGTAAGTGCTAGCTACTCCAAATGACATGAATTATAGATTTTTTCATTGCATTTGAATACAATTTAAGGATATAATTCTAAAAGCATTTCTATCTGTAGTTTTTAGTTAGTGATTCAAGCATACTAAGATTCATCATTGTTCATTTTCTGGAAATATGGTATAAATTGAATTTGGCCAAACTCAAAGGGTACTAGGAGGGGGAAAAATGATCGAGAGCTAGTTTGGTTAATTTATTCTTCTTTCACAGCGAAAAGTGTCTTAAGCTAGAAGTATTCCACAAATGTAAAGCAATATCATTAGTGGTGCCCTCCAATCACAATCTTCGGGGATTCTCAAGAGGCAAAGCTGACACCCAAACAGGAAATATGTATGGCTCCTTCCTGACATAGTCACATGGCTTCTTTACTGATTAGAGATTGAATATAGTTCTTGCAAAGACACTATTTGGTGCAAGTAGGGAACAAGTATTTCCATTTAGACACTGGCTCTTCCGTTGTGAGGGCCGTTGTGCTTGTCACGAGACTATGGGCTTTCCCATGCTAAAATTTCTTATGAAAATTATTGAAAGCAACTTCAATTTTTGCCTGTATGCACTGGAAAAAGGTGCTGATCCATAATGGGGTCGGGCTCTTTGTTATTATGCTGCTGCTTATAATACTGCCATGTTCATTGATATCTCATTTATGTGTTCTGATTGTGGGTTATATTTGCAGGTCATGGAAGCTGTATATTTCCTGGAAGGTGAGAAATAATGTACTGTAAATCATTAGAATATTGTATTGAGTTGGGAAAGTTGTGATCTATACATTCTCTTGCTTTTAAATTTTTGAAAAAAAATTTCTTTGCGTGAGTATATCTAACTCAAACAACAAGCTTAATGTTCCTAACAGAGTTATTTTCTTTTTATTTTCAGTAAGAAGGTGAGCAATAAGACGAAAGAAGTAGTAAATTCAACCCAAGTAAGTGGGGCAGCAGATAGGTTAAGATTCATTCCCCTGCGCGGCAACCAAATAATTGCAAACGCTGTAGCTTTCTCTGTTTTGTTATTCATTCCTTTTATGACTCCATGGTGGGGTGTAAAGTAATTTTCTTCCCTTTTCAAATGTATCATTATTTTGTTTTTGAATTCGTTGATCTATAGCTGCTGCAGGAAGTGCTATTTGGAAGTTCAATGTGATAATTTTGGGATGGTTCCTGATTGTAATTAACATAATTTTGATGAGCAGGTTAGCTTTAAGTTGGTATATTCTACTTTTGCAACAATCTCTTACCAAACATTGAGTAAAGGCAATGATTGTAAGAACGTTTTACAAGATTATTATATATTTTGAGATCAATTTCTTAACAAAATCTAAAATATGGCGATTTTCCGGACATGGATTCCTTCAGTTCCTCACATTTAACAGGAAAATTGATGCCTCCCATGCCTACAAAGTTATTTTTAAATGCCGTAAATTAGCAGTTGCACGAAAGAAGTAATAATAATGAAGGAGGGATAAGGGGATGGATCCGCAAGATAGCAACTTTACATGACGACATGTCGTTCACATGTTATATATCCATATGACATAACATGCTATCTGGTTTTAGGAGAAAGACATGTTCTATATTCGCTTTTCTTGGAGTACATGTCGTCCAAGCCCATTAGATTCTATGTGGGCCCCGAATCCCCACGTGTACTTCCTACGTGGGCCATGTGTTCAAACCGGATATCCCCATCGTACAACAGCATTGGATTTCCAAAAGCAGCCAACAGTTTCTAGAGTTTCAAATGAGACTGTTTTTCTTGCAATCAAACCCTAGAACTTTTGTTTCATTTGATTTCTCAAATTTTCTCAGAACAAGAAGAAACCCAACAATGTCGTCTACAACATGGGCATGCAAGAAATGCACTTTCCTCAACTCTGCATCTCAAAACTCAACCTGTCAAATGTGCCTTACCCCGTCTTCTTCATCCCCTTCTTCAAAGTCTTCATCTTCTGTCCCCACTTGGTCTTGCAAAGCCTGCACTTTTCTGAACCCATACAACAACACGAACTGTGAACTTTGTAACACGAGGGCTCCGGTCTCTTCATTATCGAGTTTTGAGGACTTGACTGATACTGGTCTTGATTCTGAACTGGATTCTTCTGTTGGGTCTGTTTTCTTTCCCTTGAAGGCTTGTAGTAGCAGTAAGAGGAAGATTAGGGATCAAGATTTTGATAAAAGTTGTGGTGCTTTTGATGAGTGTCGTGGTTTGAAGCAATTGAAGAATAATGTTGTTACTGTAAAAGGTGAGTTTTGATTGCTGGTGTTAAACTTTTGGGTTTGGGTAGTTTTATGTGTTTTTATTTTTCTACGCACATGCAACCTACTTGCTGACTTTTAGATTTTCAATGTGAAATATTGTGTTTGCATTCACATGTTTGGGGATTTTTTAAATTTTTTTTAGTGTGATAATGTTTGTTTACCTTGTTATGAGTTGCTGTGTACTTATTTTTAGTCAGTTTTCTCGTTTCAGAGAAATTACTCATGTTACTTATTGTTGTCTGTGTTGTGGGTGCGATGAAATGCACTTGAAAAGGTGTTTTCTTTAGGAGAATCTCACGAGTAAATATAATAATGTAAGAATTTATTGTTTGTGTTACATTGGAGTTTCTCTTGCTTTCTTTCAAGGGGAGAAAATAACATAATTGACGTCAACAAATGCCATTTTGCGATTGAAGAACTTGTAGATTACTAAACATGTGATCTTATTGCCAAAACAGGATTTATTGGCCACCAAGATTATATTTTGTGAAGGAGCATATTTCAATCATAAATGTGTATTCTTTTTAATTTCTTTTAATTACTAATTCTAAAGTGCTGTCTGCTGACAATTGCTCATTTAATTCATGGATGAGATAAATTGTCAAGGAGTGAAATAGCATGCAGCAACTTGTAATTGCAAAAGTTTCCAAAGGTTATGTACTGCAAGTCTGCTTTGAGAAAGCATTGTCTTGAAATGAATTATCTTCATGTCATTATACTGGTGGACTATAAAAGGTACTACACTGAGTGTGGAGTTTTTGCCTCTACCTTCATTTTATTTAAAAGTATAATTTAGTCTGTGGAACAACTAGATTGACATGATCCATGTTGAAGGTACTTTTTATTTGTGGCAGAGGATACTAATTCTGGCCCAAGTGCAGCCAGCAGCTATTCTGGGGCAGTATTTAGTTCATTGAAAATTCTGAGTTATAATGTTTGGTTTAGAGAAGACGTGGAAATGCATAGCAGGATGAAAGCAATTGGTGACCTTATACAACTGCATTCACCCGATTTTATTTGTTTTCAGGTGACTGGAACTATTCCTGCCTACCATTTGTCAATGGACTTAAACTATTGTATAACATCTTACTTATGAATGTGTCACTACATAGGAAGTTACTCCCAACATATACAATGTACTTTGTCAGTCCAGCTGGTGGAAGGGATATCAGCGCTCTGTTTCCAGTGAAGTGGCTAATTCAAGTGCATACTTTTGCATGCAGGTAAGCTTTTGATCAACTCGTTGTTAGAGACCTTTTGGTATTTGAATAAAATGAATGTAGGCTTGTTTGATTCTATAGTTTTTGATTCTTTTGGGTGGGTGGTGAGATTTTGCTGATACTCTTTGTAACTGTATGGTATGTAGTTAAGCAAATTGCCAGTGAAATCCTTTAGCTGCAAACCCTTCAGGAATTCAATCATGGGGCGAGAACTTTGTCTTGCTGAAGTTGAAGTTCAGGGGGACAAGCCATTGGTTGTTGCCACTAGCCATCTTGAAAGTCCCTGCCCATCCCCTCCTACTTGGGATCAGATGTTTAGCAAAGAACGTGTGGAACAGGCAAAGGAGGCTATCAACCTTCTACAGAAGAATCCAAATGTGATCTTTTGTGGCGATATGAACTGGGACGACAAGCTGGATGGTCAATTTCCTTACCCTGATGGATGGGTTGATGCTTGGACAGAGTTAAGGCCTGGGGAAAATGGATGGACTTATGATACCAAGTCCAACCAGATGTTGTCAGGCAATCGTACACTTCAGAAGCGGCTGGATCGATTCATTTGCAATTTGTGCGATTTCAAGATCACTAGTATTGACATGATTGGGATAGAGGCATTACCGGGTCTATCATATAGCAAAGAGAAGAAAGTGAGAAAAGAGATAAAGAAGTTAGAGCTCCCTGTTTTGCCTAGTGATCACTATGGTTTGCTTTTAACAATCTGTTGCCAGTAATCTTGTTTATTGCAAAGTAAATGTTTGAATTGAAGATTGGTCGACTATGATAATTTCTCAGGCATCATTTGCATGCATACACTGTATGCAGTTTTGTATAGATGAAAAATGAAATGCTATACAATGGCAAGACCAGATTTTGCAGCGTATTAAGTTACATATTAAGTTACATATTTATGTCAAGCAATATGGATAACATTCGTTCATAGTACAGCTTTAGTTACTGGAACTATCATATTTTTGGATTTTGCGGCGTTTCTAGTCTTCAATTGAGTTTAGCTTAATTGTTCTGATTTTATTCTTACTACTGCATGAAGAAGGCACAGGAGATTCCAGCCTTAGTCATATAGTATTCCACAAAGTGGATCTCCACCCCTGGCCTGTACAAGAAACATGGAGTTATCTCCCTCAGTCAGCAGTGATGAGGAAACATCAACACTGAAAAGCTGGTACAGTCCATGAATTCGATGTCGGCAAACTGTGTTATCCATCCCCAGATTCATCTCTTGGAACACCAGGTGGTCATCATCTAGTTTATTAACACAGAACTGCAACAAAAATGGGAAAAAACTGTGTTATCCATCCCCAGATTCATCTCTTGGAACACCAGGTGGTCATCATCTAGTTTATTAACATAGAACTGCAACAAAAATGGGAAAAAACTGAATAGTTCGATGGTTTTGCCTGCCTAGCAATCAGACATATCACAGGGCCTGAATCTGTTGGTCTTCACCCTAAGATCAGATCGGGTTGCTGATGCAATAGCTAATCTCAGATTGTAAGTTCCACTTATTACAGAATCAAGATTAAATTTGATGGTCCATGTTGATGGGAGATACTTGTTGCCTGGCCTCCTCCTGGAAAATATTCCAAATACTTGTCAGGCCTCACAATCTTCTTTGAACTAGAGACGTTGAACAATATTGAGAGCTTTCAACTCGGATAAGCTGAGTAAAATTGTAAAAGGAAGAAGACAGACCTGTCTACATGAGCAAAAAAACAGTCCTTTTTGGGATCATTGACTCCTATAGTGAAAACTTGATCAGATACAGGATGTATATCAGTGTATCTGTCCCACAAGCCATACTGCCTGTACCTCTTATACGATTGAGAGATATAGAAGAGCCAAGTATTTGAATCAAATGCTTGGAACTTATTCAGAAGAACAAAGTTACTTCTCCGGGCTATTAAGAAATAACTTGTTGACATACATGGGATTCACATCATGAACATGGTAACCAAAGGCTGTATGATCAGGGTAGCCAATTTCCCATACAGTTGGACCATTTCTGAGGGGAACATATATTAAATTTCCAAGTTCTGTCTGTGACCCTGGAGAATTTTTATGATCGTTTAGCATATCTTTATTAGATAAAACACAAAATAGACCAAATGTTTTTGAATTTCTACCTGCGGAAATGCTGACAAGTGCTTTCTCAAGGTAATCACCGAGGAAACCTGGAACCCAACCATGGAGTCCATAGACTCCGGGCACAACATTCTTGATTGTCAAGTTACCGTTAGAATCTGTTTGTACCCAGAATTGATAATCCTACATGCACAAGAAACGTCAAATACTGCTTAACATTTCCATCTACACGAATGGCATAGTTGATCACTTTGAATTAGTGCTAGCCTTGCTTTTTGTTTGCCATCCTCCTTGAGTTCTTGAGGATGATAGACCAACGTATGCATATTTAGCTGGAATCAAAGAGCTGGAAATGAACCTGGATTTGAACAATGGAACTGCTTACAATTTTCACGACACTCGCATTCTAGTAAATTAGTTTTACAAGGGAGTCTTAAATTACTTGTCTTGGACAAACAATGTTCCTGTGGCTGAACCTCGTTCTTTAGAAGTAAGATAATAAGGTGAGGAAACAAAGTCATATGGCCCTGCTGCTTCCTCAAGCAACCTCTAGGAATTAGGATTAACCAACCATGGAAAAATGCATTGGCAGAAGTTGCACATTTCGGCTAATTTTCATGAAATAACAAAGCAAGTCGTTTGAGAGAGAAATTTCACCTGCTTTTTTGCATCTATCCATAAGCTGTATGCATTTGATACATGAAGAGTTGAATTAACGTAAATAAAGAAAGGGCCAAAAACCTTTCTCCACGTTTCTCCTTCTTGGAAATGTGCTAAGATATCATTTCCAATGCAATGGGTTCCATCCAACATCTGTAACAACGAAAGTTTCAACCTTTTTAATTTCCCTTACCATTTTAGTATCATTTGTCAAAATGTCATACGAATGATTAACTTACTGCTAGCCAGGTTGGACCAGTATGAACAGTGAGATTTTGCTTAGTAGGACCACCATTTCAAAACTCATGGCTTGGAAAGATGATCCAGAAACAAATAATGGGGCTAGAACTTATCCATCCATGGAGTCCCCCATCTTTGTTGTCCATTGAATACTGGTATTTATCATCAACCTGCAATCAATCACAACAAGATGCGACAAATTCCTTGTTTTTGACATGCAGAGTTCACAAAATTCTGTGCTAATGCATACACACCTCGCCTTTGACGTCAGGATTTATGGGATTTACAAGCAAAACTGACTCAGGTACAATTAGCTGCTTGCCTCTGCCTGGAAGTAGATCCTCTGGCATTGGCATTATTCGTTGCTTCTCATCTGCCATTGCCATGTAGTGGAACTTGTCACGCCGCAACTTGAAAACCATTCTCGTTTGAGCTAGATCAAATGCACTGCTTCCTTGATCACGCTCATATATTGAATAGCAGTAGAAGCCTGAAACTCCAGTCCTCAATATATACCTAAAGAGCAAAAATATTCATTCAAAATTTGCACAGAGTTCGGATGCAATAAAATTTGTATAATTATGTAACCTTATGCAACACTGAGTGGCAGTTTGATGCCTGGAGTTGAAGGATTGTAAAAATTCTTGAACGAAACTTCTAAACAGTCATTGCTCATATGAATTACACTGTACTCAGCTCCATTAAGTCTACATAAGAGAAGCAAGTAGGCTTTCAGTTGACTGCAAACCAAATCAAATTCTCGAAGCTTTAGTAGTAATAAAGACATACAGTTGGTATCTGTCTTGTCCCCTGGGAAATTCCAGTTGATGTCCCAATATCTGTTTGGCATATTGAAACATAGCGATATCAAATGCTAACTAAATTAGAAAACAGCTGAAGCAACCTCAGAATCTCTGCTTTTTAAAACAATCAGAAAAAATACGAACTCTAATTTGGAAGTTACCCTCTACTAGATTCATTTGATTTGAGATCTAAAAGATTGTTCATTCCTCCATACTGTATGCCAATTAAATACCCTTGAGGTTTTGATATTGTTAGCCTCACCGAACCATTGTCCAGTATAACCTACACAAACATAAAAATTTAGGTGCATAATACCGAGAGAAAACGGGAGATTCAGAATGAGGGTCTTCATCCATGCATAAACTCACATATGATCCCTTGTTGATCAACTTCACTTTCTGATTTGCCATAACAGGAATAATATATTTCTTCTTTATTCTTTCTCTAGAGATTAATCAGATTAATCAGTTTAGGGCTTGTGATGGGCTATGAAATATGAGTAGTTAATTAAAGATCAACAGTCGTTAAGCACTAAGAGGATCGATATATTCTTCGACAATAAATTCATATATGCTACTCCTTGTCTGCTTATAATTAATAATATGTCATTTCTTGATAATATCAACCCATTATATGAAAATCTTAACCTTTATTAATTTGATTAAGATTTATTAGCTTTAGCTCTTGATTGCAACCGACTCTTTTTATGTTCCTATTTTTCTTGTCCTTTACAATATTTGGAGTGACTTAAAAGAAATGATTTGTAATATTCTGGGATTGATCTGGTGTTGGTTTTGCTCTTATAGATATCCTATGTTTGCAATAATTAATTTGGTTATGTTTTTGGTCAAACAAAAGTCATAAGACTATTAAACAACTGATTTTGTATAAGTTGTAGGGTTTTGGCATCATGACCTCAGATTTTTATCAATGGGACGTTACTTTAATTTTTTATTTTGTTCGACGCAACATTAGATATATATATATATATATATATTTTGGGGTAATGAAGAAATACTTAATAAAGAAAAATTCTTGTTATTTTTGTATCTAATTTAAAAGATTTGATAAAGAAAAATAAAGTAAATTTTAGTAAACAGAAAGGACTAAAGTTAGACAATAGGTAGGAAATTTGTGACATAATGTCAAATAACCTGCAAACTAAGGTACGATTTTGTGAAATGTTATGGAGTAAAACGAAATTGTACCTTTAGGAAAACCTAACTGAGAACTGATTTAACAATATTGTGTGTTTCTTTCCTAGTGATTGACCAACATGTTGTTTCCTAATTAATCGTTATACCAAATAAAGTGTGTTAATTAATTAAATCAGTCTTTATCGGGAATCATCCTAAAGTCGGTTAAAAGTTACCAAGTTTGGTAGGAATCTTCTCATAATACTACTCTTTTTCAAATTGGAAACCACAAATCTCTCTCCATATATACATGTAACCTAACAGATCTTATTAGTTTAGATCTCTGATCCACTATTTCTCCATGGAAAAACCTTTTCGTTCTTTGCCAACATCTTGGAACGACATGGAGCAGCAGCAGCAGGCAAAGAAAAAACCAAAAGGCACAGGCAGGAAGAAGATTGAGATAAAGAAAATAGAGAAGAATTCAAGCAGGAAAGTTGCATTCTCCAAGCGCAGGAAGGGTATGTTCAAAAAGGCCGAAGAACTTTGTTGGTTATGCGACGCAGAGATTGGTATCATCGTGTTTTCTCCCAAAGGAAGAGTTTACTGTTTCGGCTACCCGTCTCTGAACTACGTTATTGATAAGTTTCTGAATGAAAACTACGACGAACTAAAAGACTATTCTGATGACAGTGATAGCAACGATTGTGTTACAGAGGAGGAGGAAGATGATGGTGAAGAAGAAGAAGGGTTTTGGTGGGAAGAGTCAATAGAGGATTTAAATATGGAACAGCTGCAGATATATAAAACTTATTTGGAACAACTGAGATGTAATGTTGCGACGAAGATAGAGGAAATGGTGATGCGTAGAACTCGTGAGAGGGATTTTTTCGGTGTAATGGGTAGGATGCTGTTAATTAAATAACTAGTTATTTATTTGAATAAAAGCGGTTGTTAGTTGATTGATTTGTACATTTCAAATTTGAGATAAAAGAGTTATTTGTATTCTTTTATTAAGATGAAAAATTGATTAATTGATTGGAGGAGATGAAAAGATCATGACTTTTTTATGAGATTATGACATTTCTCACGGACGTGCCAACTGTTAATATCCATTCTTGACCATAACTATGCCTCTAAATCTGCTAAAATAAACTATCATCAAAGGTGGCAGTATCTCCTAATTGAGGAAGGCCGATTTTGACAATATAACAGTAATTAAGAATTACCCACCTGTTTGTGACCTTTCACGAGTTTTATTTATTTATGGGTCGTTTATACCGTAGTCCTTCTCCCTATCATGACTTATCTCGTAGGGTTAATTTCTTAGTATTTTCGCTTTGATAGTTACTGAGATAAGCATAGTCTCGGTTCAGAGTATGGAGGCTGTAACATCTCCACGCGACCATGGTGAGGTTGGAGCATATCCATACTCATGGTTCAGGTGACACCCTTAGCCGATCGATTGGTGATACCTGATTAGGCCCCCACCACACAACCAAACAACACCTTAATCTTTAATAATATACATGGTATTGCTACACTTTTCAAGATTAATATTTTAATTTAATTAATTAGTGTACACTAATAACATGTTTGAGATAAAAATCTAGCCATAAAAGAAGTGTGTATACTATATGGCGATTGTTAAATTGTCAATATTAAATTCTAGTTTTTTTTTTTTACTTTAAATTTTAGCCACTGGATTATATATATGAATAAATTAAATTTTGTCTTTTTGAATTAAGCTAAAAAAATATGTATAAACTAACTCTATTTTAAACAATATTAATTAAGAAGTCTTACAATATTATGAGTTTGGTACGTATATATATATAGAAAGTTTGATTTTTTAAACTAAAAATTAGTTTTGAATTTTAACGGGTGCATTGGATAACAATCTATATTTTAAATGGATGTGTTTTATATTTTAAATTTATTAAATGGACGTTTAAGTAATGGATTATTCAAAATATTTTCAGAGTCTCACTCGTATGAACTCATGATTAACAATTGAATCTATCTTAAATTTCTTCTTTTCACACTTATTATTATTATTAGATTATCTCCTAAATCTAAGGTAGTACTGTTGTTTCAGGACAAAACCTCCGCCTATCATTCCTTAATTGTAAATTGTTTAGGATTAAGCTAAAATTTTAATTAAACTTAATTCATAATTATTATAATAAAATGAATCTTAATTTATCTTATCCGTATAGGAAAGAACAACGGGAAGTTTTCTTCATTGAAAAGAAATAAAAAAGTTGGCAATTTAATATAGGAAACCTTCCTTAAACACTCTCATATTCAAATCAGGAGACAAGTTCAATAAGGTATATATATATATATATATATATATCTCTTACAACATCATCTCCTTCTTGTTATTAATAATGGAAGACACTGGGTGGGTTTCTCTGATCTCCAGCGTGCACAAAGAAGAAACCTTGTGGTTCTGGTCGAAAGAAGATTGGGATTAAGGGAATAGAGAATACCTGCCGCCGTAGTGTGGCTTTTCAGAAGTGTCGGAAAGGTCTTTTCAATAAAGCCGTTGAAATTTGCCGGCTATATATATGTGACGCCAATATTGCTATAATAATGTTTTCTTCCACATGGAAGATGTTCACCATCGGCCATCCTTTTCCTGACCGTGTTATCAACCGTTTTTATTTCTGGTGATGAAGATAATAATCCATGGAAGGAAGCAAAGGAAGAGAGTATGGGGCCGGAAGCGGAGGAGGAAAAGGACGACTCATTGACGACCGGAGAAGAAGGTTTTTGGTGGAAAGTGCCGGTGGAATGCTTAAGCATGGAGGAGTACTGGTGATGCGTAGGAATCGCGAGACGAGTTTAATCTTTAATTTAATTAGCCATATATGCATGCAGGTTAGTTGATTATATATAACTGCGCTTTATACATCTTCATGTTCCCGTTACTTAGATTTAATTATATATATATTTATATACGGGTATTAGGTAGTGTCTTTATATTATGTTGCTTTTTCATTACTTACTTTTTGTTTTTAAATGAAAAGCTCAATTAAGAGGCGAATTAAATAGAAGAAAAACTACCATGAAAGTCTAAAGGATATATAGGAAAAGGCACCCAAAAGATGTAAGCTATTGCCCGGAATATACTTGCAGCAACACACATGTTCGGGTTGCCATTTGAGAGACCGTTCAACGAAGAACTCGAAAGTTGCACTTGTGCACAACAAGAGGAAAAAACAACTCGATCGAAGAGATGTAGAGGCTGAATCAAAGATATATATATATATATATATATATATAGAAAGCTGAAAACCACCAAGGCCAAATATCCTGACACTCAGCAAATAAGTGGCAAGCTGCATGCAGCAGACAGAGCAAACAGAGCAAACCGAAAGACAAAACTAATACCCAAATGGAATACAGCATCATTCGTAAGCAAATATTTTCTCCTCCACAAAACGAAAAATAACTTGGGCGGGATGTGTTGCCGCCAAAGCAACTTGGTCCAAGGTACCTTGTCAACCTTCTTACCGTAAATCATTCCTTGGATTTGATAATTATAGCTAGTGTAGTAAACTTGTAACGCCATAAATAAATCTATACCCTTAATATTTTGTAACTATTTGAGATATACGAAACACTATAATATTATAGTAAAGTAGAAAGAGAATTAAATCAAATAAACTTTAGATAATTCAAGCCCAATTAGTTAAAATATGCAACAACTTGTTTTCATTTAATATGGAAACTACCCTTTAATTAAATATAAATTTTGTTATTAATATATTGCAACCAATCCAAAAGATTCTTGATGCCATTAACTAGGGCATTTAATTTCGTTTGGCTTTTGTGCTACATGAATAATAAATCATAACCTTCCTACAACTAGCTTCGAAAATTTGATCTGGAAAGATCAATTTTTTTTTTTAAATTTTTGAATATTGCATATAATATAAAATATTCTGCCAAAAATTTAGATAAATACTATTGTATTATATTTACCTATGTAAATGATGAGATTTCTATCTTCGGCCGAAAAGAAATCCTACCGACAAATAACCAGAGAGTACAAGCAGTATGAAACTCGAACTCAAGCCTGGCTGGGTGCTAACCAAAACTTTCTTAGACTCGTCTAATTTTAAAATCTAACGCATTATTATAATATAATGAATAGTAAAAGTCCCGGAGAATACTGTTGGATATTCTCTCTCTTTTAACTTTTCAGGACAGCAGCATATATAATTCCAATTACACGTGAAAGGGGTGATTCAGTAATTTCGTAGTCGAAACTCCTCTCCCTTCTACTTCCCTCCATCGAGCAAACCTTCCAACGAAATCAACACCGTCAATATCAGCGGCCACTGAAATCAACGGTCTGAATGCACTATATCTCAGACATTTAATTGGGAATCTACTGACAGCTCATATGCAAACGTTTGCCCTGTTCTCTACAAAACAGAGCAGCTCTCTGCTCGGACACAAAAGTAGAAAGAAAAAGAGAGGGACGTAGATTCAGAGAGAGAAAAGAGAAACCCCTTTTCTCTTCTCTTTTAGATCTATAAATCCCTTAAATTTAGTTATATAAAGCATTTCTGTTTGGAAGTTTTTGTACAGAGTAGAGAAGAGAATAACTCTTCAAGAAAATGAGAGATGGCAGAGTACTCTGTTTTCTCATTGCTCTGGTCTTTTTCCTCGCTGTTCATGGCGTCCACGGTGACAGCCCTTACAGGTTTTTCACGTGGAAAATCACGTATGGTGATATCTACCCTCTTGGCGTTAAGCAACAGGTAACTATTCGGTCTTTGTTTCTTGGTTTTTTTTACTTTGTTTTCTGCAAACATTTTTCTTGGCTTCGAAAGCAACAGTTTTGTTTATTTTCTCTGAATGTGGGGAAATGTTGCAGGGAATCTTGATTAATGGGCAGTTTCCAGGACCTCAGATTGATGTAGTTACCAATGATAACTTGATTATTAGTGTTTACAATTACCTAAGAGAGCCATTCCTCATCTCTTGGTAAGTGTATGAACTTGGTTATTGTTTTTATTTTTCTCTGTTTCGGTGTTACTTTATGTCTGGTTTTTCCGATAAAATGTAGGAAAATGAAATATAAAAAAGCAAATCTAACCATCTAAGAGTCTTGGATGTATAATGCTTATCATGAATCTTGTTCGCTGTCAATGGCCACCGTCTGGTTTTATCAAATTAAACATGAACTAAGATTATATATTTCCCTTCTTTTCTTTTATTTTCTCAGCAACCAAGTAAGACTTACGGTAAAGTCTAAATGTGATCTAGATAAAAGGGATTTCAAGTTATGGCATAAATGTATCTAATAGAAAAATGATGGGACAAAAATGGGCTATAGCAGATCTGTGGATAAGAACCTCCCATTGGTGCAAATATTAGCTTTATTACCTGCCCTGGTTTTGGTTTCTAAATGACCAATGGCTCCTTAGGCATTCAAATTTGAATCACCCATTATAATGGATGACTGATGAAAGTACAGGGTTGATTTGGTACTTTTCCCTCATCAGAATATCCTTATTTCATGCCCTCAATAATCAAATATTGTCAATAAAGAAGTACAAAAAGTTGTGGAAAAAGTGGGGACAAGGCTGAAATTTTGCCATTCTAGCAGCTTTACTCTGCCTGGTTATTTTATTTCAGATCTCACTTACTTCAAGTTAAAATCAGACTAGATCAGAAACGCAGTTCATGTCTAATCTTTGTTTAACTTATGATCCTACTTATAGTATTAAATTATAAACATGATGCTAGATCCCTAGAACTTCGCATCAGAATTAGAAATAAATCTATTTTTCTTAATTCGGTTTAATTAATGGATCAGGATTTGCCATTAATGTCTACTAAAAAAACTCTGTAACCCATCTCTCATTGATTATGTACAAGCCAGATCGGTTCTTGGGGAATAATATATGCATTCTTGTATGTGTATTTATAGTTTTATTTAATTTATAGTATTTAATAGAATTTATTGAACACCAAATATGAATAAATGAGTCGTTAATAAATGTTAACTGTGAGGTAAAAGTGATCTTCTAACAAACATTCAACTGCTGAGTTTTAAAGTTTAGCATGTCCTGGGTTCTCTTTTTTTCTCAGGAATGGGCTACAGCAGAGAAGGAATTCATGGCAGGATGGAGTTTATGGAACAAACTGTCCAATACCACCAGGAAAAAACTTCACGTTTGTGCTCCAAGCAAAAGACCAGATTGGTAGCTATTTCTACTTCCCTTCATTTCTCTTCCACAAGGCTGCCGGAGCATTTGGTGGCATCAGAATCTGGAGCCGCCCTCGGATTCCTGTTCCTTTCCCCCCTCCTGCTGGGGATTTCACTGTCCTAGCCGGAGATTGGTACAAGACAAATCACTATGTAAGTGTTTCTCAATTCGCAGGTTTTTTTTCTTTTTGCACTTAAGTTTTACACTGATTTCTCTTTCGTTTTATAGATATTGAGACGTCTCCTGGACATTGGCCGCAACCTTCCTACCCCTGATGGTCTTCTCATCAATGGCCACGGATGGAACGGATACACATTTACAGTTGATCCAGGTGATCTATTAATAAAGTTCTAAATCTGTTCTCTCCCAAAATTTGCAGTTTCAGAACATCAACATGCTTTCAAATTTGGATTTCAGGCAGGACTTACAGGTTCAGGATATCAAATGTGGGAATCGCAACATCAATTAACTTTAGAATCCAGGGCCACAAGATGAAACTGGTAGAAGTAGAAGGTTCTCATACGCTACAAAACACTTACTCTGCACTTGACATTCATCTCGGACAAACTTATTCAGTCTTGGTGACTGCGGATCAAGTTCCTCAGGATTACCACATTGTTGTTTCTTCACGTTTCACCACCCCTGTGCACACAACTACAGCAATCCTTCACTACAGCAACTCTCGTCGTGGACTCTCCGGTCCTATACCCGGTGGACCCACTACTGAGATTGCTTGGTCCCTCAACCAGGCCAGATCAATTCGGTATTTATTATTTACTTTGTAATTTCTCTACTCACGCTGCGCCAACCAACTCCTAGTTTCTCGTTATACTATTATTCTTGCCAGATGGAATTTGACAGCTAGTGGACCAAGGCCAAATCCGCAAGGCTCTTACCATTATGGAATGATCAAGACCAGCCGCACAATCACACTTGCAAACTCCGCGCCTATCATCAATGGAAAGCAGAGGTATGCTATCAACAGTGTGTCGTATGTTCCGGCAGATACTCCATTGAAACTTGCAGACTACTTCAAGATTCCTGGAGTGTTCACTCTCGGAAGCATGCCCACCAGCCCCACTTGGAAAAATGCATACCTTCAGACCTCTGTCATGTCCGCTAACTTCCGGGAATTTGTTGAGATTGTGTTCCAAAATTGGGAAGACACCGTTCAGTCATACCACATTGATGGCTATTCCTTCTTTGTCGTTGGGTGAGCTTACAGACATCATTGCACTATGACATAAACTCAACATTCGTGTGTACTGAAAAAGTTCACAATTTGTTGAATGAATAGGATGGATGGAGGGCAATGGACACCGGCAAGTCGAACACGATATAATCTGAGAGACACAGTTGCTAGATGCACTGTTCAGGTACGATGCCGTGCTTTGACAGCTTAGCAGAAGCATATTAGTTTCAAACTAAGCTAATTCTTAATGTGTTTGATTGAATGCAGGTGTATCCCAGGGCGTGGACGGCGATCTACATGGCTCTGGATAATGTAGGAATGTGGAACATAAGATCTGAGAACTGGGCAAGACAGTACTCGGGACAGCAGTTCTATCTGAGAGTTTATTCTCCTGCAAATTCATGGAGAGATGAATTACCAATTCCGAAGAATGCTCTTCTTTGCGGCAGAGCAAGAGGTCGACACACAAGACCTCTCTGAATTATATAATTAGCTAGAACATAGATTTCTGTCACGAATGGGTGACGAAAGTGTTATTGGGTTCACAAGTGCAAGGAATCCTCATATCAATTGCGGGAAATTGTTCCATGAAGCTCAACTTGAGCTTTGAGTCTTTCCTTTTCCTGTACTCTTCTTTCTTCTGGCTGGGTTTCTGTCTCTGTAACTCTCAGTTCAGAAGTATCAGCTTTAATGTTAATAATCTGATTACAAGCAGAATTCTGTGTCTAATAAGTGGTAACTGCTGTCTTCTAATACTAGCGATCATGCGAACTGGAAAAATGTCTTCTAATACTGTAACCAACGGAAGTCAGGGATAACAACTGAGTGCCTATGTTTTGACACATTACAAGTAAACATATAATTTGTAAATTGTTTTCGCACGGGTCCCTTCCATTAGTCCATTCCGTTTTGTTCTATTAACATGGTGTCTTGTGTTAAGAATTAAGGGGAAAAATATGAATGTGGTTGTGCAATAGTCTAGAATAAATTGCCCTTAAATTGAACAAGGATACATGTTTTGTTTTCGAGTCACGTGAGTTTTTGACTTACTTAGTGTTTAAGCAATTATTATAGGACGTAATTATAAATTAAAAAAAATCTAATTATCATTTTGTTAATAGAACAAAATTAATACCACATTTTTCAAATAATTATAAAAAAAAATTATTTTTAGTGACGTGACTTTCCTCAGTTATTGAATCGAATCATAAGGATAAAATAGTAAGTTACTTTTGAATATCGTAAAAATTTATCATCCAATCAATGAATGTTATATATTATTTGGGATGAAAAACTTTAAATAATTACTTCTAATATGTAATATTATTCTTAACAGAATATAATGATACAATGCACATGACTAAAAAGCGTACAAATATGTCGTTATTCAGAACTTAAAAGAGTCTAAATATTATTATTCCAATGATATGGCCATTGTATCTGCTAAACATCATTATATTTATGATGTTACTAAATCTAATATGATATAAGATTTAATAAAATTATAAATGGGATATCCGATATTGGGAGTGAGTTATATTTATGGGCCTGCATCATTTAGTGCAAGAGCCAGACACCAGACTATTGAGATAGGCTGCACTATGATGAGTATGGATTCGTATGGTGCAGCTTCATGATCGTTTGTTGCATAGGAGGCAATTTGGAGAGGGTAGAAGCTTTAGAAGACGATTTTTAAGACTGATCAGTTCAACCCATGCATGATGAATTCGTATTGTATGATCAACTCCACGTACGTTTCAATTATCGATAGAGATCACTGATTGGTAATATCTCAGGTTTTCATTAAAAGGAATGTAATCCGATATATATGAATATGATCTTTAGCATTAATTTAATTAAGCCTAAGTCAAAGAACTAAGATTATGATCAGGAAAAATCCTAGTCAGTGAACGCAACCAATCCTTTTGTCTGGAACCACCGAAAACCGGCATAGCCAGTTAAGAAACGGATGTCCCAAAAATTCAAACTTAAAAAGTTTTATTCCTCCATCATCGAGACAGGCAATAGCATGTCCATATTATTACTGCTTACGACATCGCTTGTCCACGCTTCAGCCAAATCTGTCTAAGAGAATATTTCCCAATTTGAAACTGTCTTCCCTCTGCATTCTCCATAACAATCCCACATCCGGACCTGCATAATTTCTTCATCTTTTTGTCACCAAATGACCGAAACTTAAAAATTAACCTCATTTTAAGTATATATACATACACCAATACAAATGTTGACGATATAAAATCCAATTGTCATTGTCCGAGCTATGGACGACATGCGAAGCAAGTCGACGTGGCATGCTAAGAATGTGAATGGATTAAGTGAAATTAAATTTTCGGCCGCAATAAGGGGTGCTAGCTGTAGTGGGTAAAGAATGAGGAATACATGCAGTTGAAAGTTGCAAGTGCTTTATGGTATGTTCGGTTTAGGACATGCAAAATGCTTAGGTCATGTTTGCTTTTAGGCCATTTCTTGCTTGTATAACGTATGGTTTTGGTTTGGTTTAATTTGTTGTGAAATATTTTCATTTTCATTTTCTTTTTCTTTGTAATTTTCCCTGTGGGGTGCTTTCAAATTTGAGTCTGGGAATTGCATTGCATGCTTGCCTTTTGCTATATAAAGATAGTTCCTTCTTGTCTTGTTTCACAGAAGCTGACCTCAAGAAAGAATATTGTGACGAGAGACTCATTCATGTAAATCTGAACAACAACACAATTGCAATTAAATCACTCAATTTCATGTCTTGAATTAGTTTCTAAAATTTTCACCCCCAAATTAAATTTTTCTGTGTCAATTTTTAAGTTTCGGGCTGTAAAAAACTTGATAGATGTTCATATATATTACAATCGTTTGCACTGTAAATTGGCGCGGTTGTGGATGCATGATTTGCTCATTGACCTTGTGAAATGTAAAAACTTTTAAAAAAAGAAACAAACAAGCAATGGAAATGCTTTTGGGGCAGCTCTTTTAACTTATTCACCTTTCATTTTCACCCAATCATGAAGGCAAATTTGAATAAAAAAGTGAGACTGAATTTCCGTATTGAAAATTTCCATATTCTAATCGAAACTCGAATGGACTAAACTGGCATTACACAAGAGGGAAGAGAGAAAAAGCAGCAAATAGAGACAACCGTAAGCAGCAGAGAGAGTCATACTAGTATTTATTCTCTTTTGTTCCTACCACACGGATCATCAATTCACAACTCTCTCTTTCAAGTTAGCTATAGCTAGCTATAGCAGCATGAAGAAGAAAGCAGATTCTGCAGAGAGCAGCTGCTCACAATCATCATCAAATCGGCCGGAGATAAGCTTGAAATCGCCCGGTGTTAGGCCTTATGTACGATCAAAAATGCCTAGGCTTCGATGGACGCCTGACTTGCACCTTTCCTTTGTTCATGCAGTTGAACGATTGGGTGGAGAAGACAGTAAGCTAATTAAACCCGGTTTTGCTCATAAATAATCTTTGATGATTAGTCATTTTAGTTACGGGTTTAATTCGATTTACAGGAGCTACTCCGAAAATGGTTCTACAGATTATGGATGTCAGGGGCCTCACCATATCTCACGTTAAGAGTCATCTTCAGGTTTTTTGATGATCCTCATCCTGTTGAAATATTAATGTTAAAGTAAGGAAAAGAAAATTGATTTTGTATTTCTTCTCTTTGAATTATTTTGGAATGTTTTGGTTGTTGTGGACAGATGTACAGGAGCATGAAGCATGAGCAGATGATACAAGGTATATACATATATATGTATACCTGTTCATGTGTTCATTGGTTAATCCATGGTTCAAATTATTCTTTAGACTTGTTTTCAGAGGTCATGACATTAAAAATCATTTTCCATTTTTGATTGATAGATCAAATAATAGTCATAAAAAATTGAGGGATGGACTAATACAAATTAAGGTTATACCAATCATTATATGTAATAGAAAGACATAATTATGACTTTAATAGGGTGTTATGTCACGATCAATTTTCTAACAATTTTGAGACTTTTTATCAAAAGGTACAATTGTTTTCTAATTTAAGAATATAAAGTTATAAACGGTTGATTGATTGATTGATTGTTATAAAACAGAACATATTAAAATAATAAATCTCTTTTTGTTATGTATAAATAATACACTTCAAAATATTCTTCAAAACTTGGATAAATTTAAAAAGAACGATCAATTTAATCTCGAAAAATTTAATTAATTTCTTGTCAGCAAAGAATTATTATGATGTTATCTCTTTTTCTGTGGATTTCTTATAGAAATTTTAATAGCGTAACTACCATTTTTTCATCTCCCAAGATTAGCATTAACTGTATTCTTGGTTTCTCCTTTTGCAGAAGCAGCAAGGGCAGCAAAGAGAAATGTTAATAGTAACAAGGTGCTAGACCCTATCTATTGCCACCAGAATCATCATCTCAAGTACTTGAATTTGATGAATAACAATGCACAACGAAATCAAAGTTTTAGAATTCTTCATTACAGTGAAAGTCTCGCTCATCTCAGAAATAATCCTAATGTGCCTGCGTACTGGTAAGTGATGATGTTACATTTCTTCATAAAAAAAATCATTTTCACATCCAATCAAACAAAAGTATTCATCATGCAGGGAAGAAACACAGCATATGTGGATTGGAAAGGAGGAATTAATTACAAATACAGAAATGGAGCAGAGATCAAATTCTTACTTTATCTTCAAAGACTTACTCAAAAGCTATACTGCCCAGAAGGTAAATTCTGTCTCCCATATACATAAACGAATAAATTTCTGCTGTAGCTTAATTACATTGTCTTCTATTTAATATCTCAGGAGCAAGAAAAGGTAAGCAGGAGAGTTGCTATTCATAACAGCTACTCTAAAAGAATGGAAGATTTAACTGCTGAGGCTGCAGGAAGAGTTGTAGCAGAGGGTTCACTTTCTCTGTCTCTAGCATCAAAAGTTTCTCCTCCATTGCGAAAGCTGAGCAAAGCTTATCAGAACTCATCAGAGAATGACGTATCTCTTGACCTCACGCTTGCCTGAAATCATGCACATACCATAAGGGTACAAACAGTATGGAACTTGTGAAAGTTACTCTTACCTTTTCTTTGAAATGTTAGTATGATTTACGTAAAAGGATAGAGAAGTCGTCTGCCATTTAATTGCATCAACGACAACACGGTTTAAAGTTTTGTATATTGACGACATGGCGTGTGCATATCTCGTAAGAGGGACGACAATGCCTCTTCTTTACTGTGAACGCTAAGTCATTTGTTTAGTTATCAAAGGATCGACATGTCGTTGACAAGTAATTTACTTGACCGACAAACCGTGTTTTTCTTAGGAATGAACTGACAATCATCATATTTCTACAACCAGCAAACTTCTCCGGTTAAATACCACCAAGTCGTTTCATTGTTCCTAATTCGTCGGTTAATTTTCTCTAATTTATAGACCAAACAAAATTTTAATTGGAGAAAACAACTTCACTAGGAACTGTTGCTAATTTAAATTGTTTACTAAATACTAACTTTTTTTTTAA
The DNA here is from genome assembly GCA_022749755.1 of Azadirachta indica. NCBI lineage: Eukaryota > Viridiplantae > Streptophyta > Magnoliopsida > Sapindales > Meliaceae > Azadirachta > Azadirachta indica. The sequence goes on along the minus strand of CM040451.1, from coordinate 13,487,841 downwards.
AAAAAAAAATCAAACCTTACTAAATACACTTTAAAATATATTAATAAAACAAATGCACCTGAAAACAGAAGAATCATCCTGAACAAGGCTGCCCAGCCATAGGTTCATTCTTCATTTAATTAATTGTTGCTGTAAGAGTAATAGCTTCGTTTAATGTTCTTCAGGCGCAGTTCTGCAAAACCTGGTTAGAGCAATCAGTTTCTCAGTTCACAAATCGAATGTGTCGGTAGTCCTAACACGTTCTTCCTATATTAACGGTGTGCACTGTGCACGAACCTTCACTGCAGTGTTATGAATGCGAAGTATCCCCTTCTCATCAATCTGCACCTATTTTATGTAGGCGGCCCATTCTTCTGTTTCAAACTTTATTGTGTACTAGGGTGAGATTTAATGACCTGTATAATGTGGTAACGTTTATATATCTCTCCGGAAATTCTGAGATGCATAGGTACGCTTTGCACCAAATCAGCATCGTCGTAGAGTTATACAGTGTCTTTTTACTGCAAAACAATATTATTTTAATACAAATTTACATTTTAAAATTGCAAATGTCGCCAGAAGATAATTGGTTAACATATAAGATTTTGTTATAAAAGTTAACTACACTATGCAGGTAAAGGTAATATCCATATGGATGATTTATCTGTGGCGCATGCGCTCCCAACAGTACAACTATAGTCGACTGGTAAAGATGGTCGAAATTAAAGAGAGTTAGATGAAAGAATTGAAGTGTTGTCGGCACTAATTCAATCACCAAAAGTGAGTGGAAGTCTTCGATCAGATGATTGATCATCTACATAAGGTGGTGAATAGTTTGAGCCTAGTGGGTCTGTTTGTCACTAGTGGCAGTTGGATCCATTAACTTTCCAAGAATGGATTGTAAAGATACAGTACGTAATTAACTGTAATTAAAGCCTTCAAATTTGGTAATTCATTCTCTATAAATTCTCTCACATTCCAAACTTTTGGGTCACACATTATCTCAACGATGGATATTGCTAGGAGGGTCCTCGTTTCCGTGCTTGTTGGTGCTCTTCTTTGCACCATTGACGCTAGGAAGCTTGCAACCAAATGGGGTGCATTTGATGAGGAGAAAACTTTCTTCCACAGTCTGCCTGGTTATGAAGGTCGGTTTACTGGCAGCTGGGGATTTGGAGGTGGAGCCGGTGGTGGCGTTGGTGGAGGTGGAGGAGGACTTGGCGGTGGTGGGTGGTTTGGGCTAGGTGGTGGTTCTGGTTTTTGGGGAGGAGCTGGAGGTGGGTTTGGGTCTGGAATTGGAGGCCTAGGTGGTGGAGGCGGGGGTGGCTTTGGTGGAGGCGGTGGTAGCGGTGCCCTTGGTGGTGGTGCAGGCGGTGGTGCTTGTGTTGGTGGGGGTTTGGGAGGTGGATTGCCTTGAGCACCGCTGTCCGTTCAAATTCTACGTTCCAATGCTGCTAGTTTTAACCCTGTATTAACGTGCGTAAGGATTCCCCGAACTCACTTGTGTAATGTTTGTAAGATTAATAAGGAAGAAAATTGAATATTTCTAAGTTTAATTGCTTTAAAGTTGAATACTGGTATTAAAAAGAAAGTTTCAGATAATAAAATCTGATTAATAGGAATATTAGTTTTAGATCCGAGAATTTGATCAATAAGAGTATTCAATAAAATCACATTACATATTTTAAATGTTTTTTCTTTTATCACCATATTTATAAGAATTTATACATCTCAAACTAAGTGTTTTGCGTGTCATAGTTTTAATAGGCGATGTTTTCAACTCATCCCTCAAAATATTGTTGGTTGTAAATTTCGTCTGGCCTAAATCTTTCTCCATTTAATTAGACTACATGATTGAACCATACTCACTCATGCTAGCTATATATAGTTGCACTTACAATCACAAGCTTTTGTTCCGTCTTAATAAGAATTTTGGTTGTTCATATATATCCAGTGATATCAATTGTAGCCCTACACAAGAAATCAGCCAATCCAGTTGCAATTATTCTATATATATGCCCCTCACCATGCACAATAACAACCGATCAATTGAGGAAATCACATGTATGTAAAATTTGGGCCAGAGGCAGTTGAAAACTCCCGTGATGTGACCGAATAGAATGCATATGTTTTTACGAAAATTTTAACATTTGTTTCTCGTTTTTAGTGGAGGATGATAAGTCGTTTTCTTATTAAATAAATTGTTACAATTCGTGTGCGCATGAATAAATAGCCTTTATTGCATGCAACTAAATCAAGGGAGAGAGATGCAAGGTTTAGTCAAATCTTGATTAATGACTTTCTGCACGCAGTAATTGCATGCTTTGCAGAACGACAACGCTGCGTAACAAATTTGCCAAAGAATCAAGATTTTACGGAAACTGTGCATAAGATTCATCCTCCATACACAACACTAATTAATTGTATCCCACCAGAAAAAACTAAGTGGACCTATATTTAATATATTTTTTTATTGGGTTTACGATTATGGCCAACAGGTTTAACATATACATATAACATATATCATTATAATTGTGAGCATCATATTCTGGCATAATCATATTCCATTATCTTCTCTTCAGTATGCAACATATATTATTTTGTATATATAATATTTATCACGATTGTTCGATTTCAATGTATACTTGATTTGTTTAATGATGACATTTTGTTGTATATTAGTTGTAGGATGTTTCTACAAAGTGGATACTGCCTCCAACACTCTAGAACTAATACCATATTTATATTGTATATCTCATTTGTCATAATTGCTTCATACCACATTTCTCACATTTTATATTGCCAGACACTCTACATTTTGTGCATACTTTACTTATAAATGAAAGAATAGACTAGTCTTTCAAATATATAATAAATTGTGTGCATAAAAGAACGAATAAAGGAAAAAATGAAAAAGAGAGGAGAAATTTCAATTAAACAAAGCTTAATTTGATTGTTACTAGATGTATAAATAACTTTTTTCAAAGGAGTAAATGCAAATTGCAAATAAAAATTAGTGGTCCTACGCCTGCCTACCGCAATAACTAGCATTGACGTTAAGGATGCATGAATCCTTGATTACATAGGAAACTTTCTTTTTGCCTTTTTTTTTTTAATTTTATCGGGGAGTCTTTAAATTTAACATATAAAATCAGTTTCTACTCAAGTTTAATATTTCAATTATGCCAAGAAAGATGGAAGTTTCTCAAAATATAATGAAATAAATCCAATATGCGTAGGTATTAATATACCACTGGAGTCCACTTGAGATTTAGTACTAAGTTTTAATTTATTGGCAAGAATATTAATTTGCTTTAGTGGGAGTAGTTACTTTCCCATTAGAGGGTATGCGAAATTCTACAGGCTACATACAAAGAAAGAGACAAGATTTGCTACGGGAAATTCTTACAATGCCAATATTAATTGACTAAACCGGGAAAGATGTTCGCAAAAGATTTTGTTTTCATTAATCATTATGACAATGATCAATCAATTTCAAATTTAATAATGTTTATAATAAAATTTTGATTGAATAAATTAATATATAAATAACTAATGTTATATACAGTATCTCATTTAAGGTTTTTTCGTGCTTGCTATTTGTCCCATTTAAAAATTAACGATCATGAATTTCTCTTCTTTTTTTGTCTAAAACGATTTTCGTTTTGTATTTATTGTCAATGATAATTCTCATTATTAAACTATACACATATTAACTAAGGCTCAATATAATGGCATCAAAAGCTAAAAACATGCATGACGAATTTATGAATGGGCAAGTATAATTATTTTAGATCAATATATATATATATATATATACGGCACATAACAAAAAGAAAATGCCATCAAGATAAGAAAGAATATATCTCGATCAACCACTACGATTGGCAGTAGTGGTCCGAAACGTAGCCATTATTCGTCGAATCATAATTCAACAAAGCGTTGGATTTGGGGCTTGCCGAAATTTGTGTCCCAATCATGACACGCTTGATATTTGTATATATTGCCCGGGGTACACTTCAAGTTTACAAACTCCCCATTGGCTAGCCATCACAACAACAATGGCAACAACCGCAACAAAAAATAAAAACAAAAACAATAAATACTTATTTTCTACGCTACATTTGAGCACATGGCATCCACTTGGCTGTTTCAAATCCTATGTGGAGATCATTGGTGGCTTCCAGCAGTGTTTTCAATCTCAAATTATATATACATATATATAATTTGAGATTATCAGAAACTTCATAAAGTGAAGATTGACAGATCGGATTCCACGTATTTCGAAGAATTTAATCAATTTATATTCGTTTGTCCCGCATACTTAAAATGAATTTGTGGTATAATATTGTCAATATGCTTTAATTTTCTTTGATCTCCAGAAGATACAATCACCTACTCCACCATGTATCACTAGATTATACATGTATTCTATTTTTACAACAAATATTTGGTTTATTTTTAAATTTGATTATCATTTTTATATAATTACTTGTCGGCTATGGTTGACCAAACTGGATCCTGCCTGGACTTTTCTTGACTTGGATGAGTTCGGTTTTTATTGCTCCCGCCAATCCACGTCTCTTTGAACCGCAGTAATCAATCAAACGTGGACCAGTGGATTAAACTTAGTTCCTGTATAAATATGAGAGACCAGAGACAAAGGAAGCTGAACCAGCGGGCTTAGTTGTGTTGTATTACAGTACTCAAGTTCGTTCGATTGCTAGCTTCTTGTAAGAGGCCATGGGAAGATTTGTGAAACATTTGTACGTGACTCTGCTGGTTCTAAGTGTTGTTAGCACTTTGATTTGTGTTGGTTATGGAGGAGATGTGGATGAGAATGGTTATGTTCGTTCGAGTAGATGGAATTCTCGTAATGATTATGAAAATTATGATGATGATTATTGTTCGTATACAAGTTGGCGAAGCTGCGGGAGTTTTTTTGGTAGAGGAGGCGGTGGAGGGGGAGGTGGGAATGGCGGGGGTGTTGGCTCTGGACATGGTGAAGGCCATGGAGCTGGAGGTGGTGTAGGTGGTGGTGGTGGTGGTGGCGGAGGTGGAGGTGGGGAAGGTGGTGGAGGAGGAGGAGGAGGAGGAGTTGCTGGTGGGTCTGGCCATGGGAGTGGATACGGTGCTGGTGCTGGTGTTGGAGACGGGGTTGCTGCGGGTGGGGGTGGAGGAGGAGGAGGAGGAGGAGAGGGTGGTGGAGGCAGTGATGGGAGGAGTTCAGGTGAAGGGTCTGGTCATGGTGGTGGTTCTGGTGCTGGAGTTGGTGTTGGTGGGGCAGGAGAAGGTGGTGGTGGAGGTGGAAGTGGTAAAGGTGTAAATGGAGGGTATGGTCATGGAAGTGGTTTTGGAGCTGGTGCTGGTTTTGGAGGCAATGTAGGAGGAGGCGGAGGAGGTGGTGGAGGAGGTGGAGGTGGAGGTGGAGGTGGTGGCAATGGAGGATATGGTCATGGTACTGGTTTTGGTGCAGGTGCTGGTATTGGTACTGGTGGCGGTGCAGGAGGAGGAGGAGGAGGAGGTGGTGGTGGTGGAAGTAGTTCTGGGAAAGGGTCAGGTCATGGAAGTGGTTTTGGTGCTGGTGGAGGAGGCATAGGAGGAGCAGGAGGTGGTGGTGGCAGTGAAGGATATGGACATGGAAAGGGTAGTGGGTTTGGAGGAGGAGTTGGTATGGCTAATGGCGGAACTGGAGAAGGTCGTGGAGCCGGTAACGGTTATCGCGGGGGCAACAATGGCGTCAACGTAGGGTTTGGGATGGGCATCGGATTCGGATTTGGAATCGGCGTGGGAAACGGAGGCGGACAAGATTCGGCAGGTTATGACGGCAACGGTAACGGAAATGGAGAACCCTAGATAATAAGAGAATATCTTCGTCGACTTCTACTACCTCTACGTGAAAACAGAGCTCTATTCTTTTTGTAGTAATGGATTTATAATCTCATGTACAATCCACGCATAAGCGTGGATATATATTTGCTTTTTGGTTTTTGAATAAATGTTTTTGTTTCTATTATTTATGTATTAGCCCATTCCTTGCAATATTTTCTGACAACAGATGTCTACATAGTTGTTCTCACTTCAAGCTACAAATCTAAATTAAAGTTCATATTTGTTTATTGGCAAGCCTACTTAACCTTTTTATCAACCTAAACGTAACTTGTGTTCATGAAAAGAAATTCAATCATAGAACACAAGGTTTTAGATTTTAATCCTTATAACAAAAATATTTTAGTAGTTTATGGTTGTATATCTATAGTTTAGAATAATAATAATAATGATAATAATAATAATAATAATAATAATAATAATAATAATAATAATAATAATAATATATGCATGTGATGTAAATACAATAACTAAAATACAATTTTAAAAATAATTTTTTCCTAATAAGTTCGATCCGTAATTGTAATATTTTACATAGTTGCGATAAATTCAAAGCATCTTTATTATAAAATTTCTGCCGCCATTTTGATAAAAGTGAGGAGTCTATTGGACCGAGTGCAAATTTAGCCCAGTGCCCTAGCTAGGCTTTGGCCCAGACAGGAGCCCAACTCATAGATCTTGCTTTTCTTTACACAAACAGAACTAAAACCCCACGCAAAGCCCTAAATTAGTTAGACTTGCCGTAGGCTTTCCCCTTCTTTCTCTTCCTTCTCCTCTCTTTTCGACTGCCGTCGAGTTCGCCGAGTCAACTCGTTCTCGATAAATTCAGCCATGGCTGACGTGGTACAGTACCGGCTCGAGCGCATGGTGGACGAGCTGGATGACCTGGAACGCCGCGGCCTCTTCACGCGTCGCGAAATCAGCGAAATCGTTAAACAGCGTCGCAAGTTCGAGTACAGGCTGAAGAGACCGAGTCCGATGAAACAAGATTACTTGGCGTATATCGAGTACGAGACTCAGCTCGACTGTCTCCGCCGGCTTAGAAAGAAATCGGCAGTGGCGCGTGAATTAGAAAACAATGAAAAAGGTGTGAAGAATAGGAAGAAAAGGAAAATGTCGGTTTCTGATTTTTCCGGAATAGCGAGGATTCTGGAGATTTATAGGCTGGCAGTTATGAGGTTTAAAGGAGACATTGACTTGTGGTTCAAGTATTTGGAGTTCTGCAGGCACCGAAAGAATGGCAAAATGAAGAAGGTAATTGTTTTGTTTTGTTTTTCTTTGTGCATGTTTGGTTGGTGAGAAAGTAGATGGAACGAAAGGAAAGATTTTGAAAGCTTAAAGAATGAAACGTTTATTTTGATAGGTAAGCTGTACAGTTGCTGAGAAAATGAAAAAAAAAAAAAATTGTTTGCTTATTATAGTAGTTACTTGATCATGAAATGTTTGAAAAGAGAATTGTTAGTTTCTACATCAGCTGTTTGTCTATGTTCTTCAATACTCAGTGATGTTATATTTGTGCTTCAGCTTTGGGAGCTGAATTTGTGCTTGTATTTGTTGCGAGATTGTTATAGTTGTAATGGGGGGTGCTAGTGCAAAAAGATCACAATGTTTGTATCAACAAAATCTCATGGACCAATCATGCCAAATTCACCGTGGCCGAAAAAAAATTTATAGACCTCAGCAAATCGTGCCCTCACTTTGTTTGATGTTTAGCTACTGGAACTTGTAATTTGGGATTTTTGATTAAATTGTGGGCTCCTGGTTCAGTAGGTTACACTTTTCATTCATATCTTGTTTTCACTCTATCCCTTATAAATCTTTTCATTTAAACATTTGCAGGTTCTGGCTCAAGTGATTAGGTTTCACCCAAAGGTCCCAGGAGTATGGATCTATGCTGCAGCTTGGGAATTTGATCATAACTTAAATGTGAGTGCAGCTCGTGCTCTAATGCAGAATGGTTTGAGAGTGTGCCCAACTTCAGAAGACCTTTGGATAGAGTATCTCCGCATGGAACTGACATATCTTAATAAATTAAAGGCCAGGAAGGTTGCTCTTGGAGAGGACAAGGGAACTTTGGCACGTGATCCCAGAGATGCTGATGAAAAACAATGGATAAATGAAAACAAAGATTTATTTATGCCCCTAGATGGAGAAGTGGGAAATATTGATGGATCAAATGTTGAAAATATGGATTCTGAAAAGAAATTAGATTTGTTTAGAGATCAAGGTTTGAGAGTTCTTCGAACTATCTATAGTGGAGCAGTCGAAGCTCTCCCTTCTAGTTTGAGCCTGAGACAGCGATTCTTTGAGATATTAGATGCTACAAATTTGGCACAATCAGAAGACATGCGCAAGGAGATACTAAGTGACATGAAGAGAGACTTTTCAGCAGATCCAAAATATTGGGACTGGCTTGCAAGACTTGAAATGGCTGATTCTGTAAGTAATCAGGAGAAGATTGAAGATATAATGTCCTCTCAAATGCAGAAAGCTGTTCAGGTAAGCGTTGTTATGACTGAGTGAAATCCTAAAAGCTAGCAAATTTTTTCATTTGTGGTGTTCTTAAGGCTTATTTAGAACTGCATTATTCATGGCTTAACCAGCCTGCAAAATTCATAGTTACTTTAAGGAGAATCTTTGAGTGAACAATATTGGACCTAAAAGCTAGTGAATTCTTTGCATAACAATGATCTTGGATTCTCTGTCATCTGTAGGTTTACGAGGAGGCCTTAAAGAATGTGCCTTCAAGCATGATGTTTGATCAGTATACAAAATTCTTGATGGATATTCTTGCTCCCAATAGTGAAGAGGCCAAAGTTTGTCAGTCGTCCAGTCATGTTGAACACTATGTTTCACATCTCTTGACTGTATACGAAAAGGCTGAGGCAATGGGTTGTTTTACTGAAGATATTGCTTGCAGATATCTTTCACTTTACTTGCAATTGGGGAGATTGGACGAAGCCCGCAAACTAGCAGTGAAGCTTTGCAGTGGCAAACTTTCGGAGTCTGTACAGTTATGGCTTTTAAGGGTCTCAATAGAAGTTAGGTGTGCTACAAGGAATGCATCTTCTCCGAGTAAGACTGATATGCTATCCATCTTCGAACTGCTGAGAAGTATATTGACAAAAGTGTCAGTATCAGATGCTGAGAGCTTGTGGCTTATGGTATGCTATTATCCGTTAATTCTTACCTATCAAGCCTATAAAACTTCTAGTTTGGGATTGGGAGTGTGGCTATGAGTGTGGTGTTTAACATTAAACTTAAAATTGCACACCTGAACCTTTTAATGGCTCTTGTTGCCTGGGGTTTGGGGAAATATCATGAGATGTGTCGTCAATGAGGCATACATGTATTGGTTACTTTACACTTTCTATTAATTGAATGAGATATTTCTTATGTTTGTTGATTTGATTTTTGTTGTTCATGGTACTGTTTCATGCTTTTTCTATTTCTTCTCTATAAATATCTGAGTGACAAAATTTGAATTCCATCTGCAACCACGTTTCCTAACATAATTCTATGCCATAGGCACTCAAATTCTGTATAAATCAAAAAAGTTATTTCGGGAAGCTGGTGGAGATTTCCCTCATTTCAGTGGCCAAAGATGGTGGTGGTGATTATGGATTTTCTCTCCCATCTGCTATCATAAATATTGTTCTTCAGGAAGAAGGGATTCAACAAGCAAGAGAGATGTTTAAGCGGTATGTTTGAAAATTATTAACTGCTGAACATTGTTTTAATGATTTAAAATTTACTGCTGATCTGTATAAGAGCCTTGATACAATTGGTATGTTGTGTAAATCTGTCTAATAATAAAGTTTGCGACAGTTACATTGTATATTCTCATATGTCAAAAACTATGACTCCTAGCTTGGAGGGTGTAACCCCGGCCTTGCTTCAATTGCAGATTTCTTGCTCTACCCCGTCCAGGTTTTGTATTATATCAAAATTGCATTGAATTGGAATTGAACCTTGCATCTGCTGGGGATAAAGATTCTCTTGTAAATGCCCGGAAGCTGTTTGAATCTGCTCTTGCAACTTATGACCAAAACACAGTCTTGTGGCATGATTACTACTCTATGGAGACTAAGGTTAGTTTTTCTTCTGCATTATTTCAGTTGAAGAATTCATGCATCAGGATATGTAATTCCCTGTTAGTGCTATCAGGGAATTTGTAGCCTTTTCCCCTCTCACTGGTTAATCTTTGTGGCCGGAAATTAATTTATACAAAACATGCTTTGGTTCTCACCAGCACGTGCGTTACACAATGAACTTTATGGGTATGTTTTAATGTAGTAGCCAGAATCTATTTTAACTTTATTTAGTTCCTTTTACAGTTGGGAACTTCGGAAACTGCTACCGCAGTGTACTGGCGAGCACGGAAAGCACTAAAGGACCCTGCTGCATTTACCACTTTGCCAAATCCATCATAACATAATTTCTCAAACTGTAGGCTAAATGCCATCAATTTTGACATGGTTTCCAAATATTCCCGAGTGTAATTTAAGAGAAATCATTTTATTTCTTGCATCTTTTTCTTTAATATAAATCAAGCAAGATTTGGAGAAACGATGATACATATTGAGCACGTAATATGAGGATTTTATTCTACATAGGAGTTTCTTTGTAATGAAAGGTGCTAATTTACAATTTCCAAGTGGAACCATAAGCCGAACAGGATATAAGAGGGGAAATGAATTTCTTCGAACGTTGAAGAATCGCGTGCTAAACTCGGGGCCATTGTGGGCTTACAAGCTGCACAAGCCATTATAGCCGCCCAATGAATAATAAGCAGCAAAGAAAAAACACAGTAGGGTTTTCAAGAAACCACATAAAAAGCGAGAACATTTATTGCAAGTGAGATGTAACAAAAGATTCAAGGAAATCTTGCTAACCTCTAATGTGCTAAAAACTAATCGCATTCGGCTGGCAACAAGTGAGGGCTCCTCGGCACGGCCCACCACTGCCATTTGTTCTAGCTGAAGAGTCTTCACTGGAAGCCTTCAGAGAAAGGAAACAAAAACGGGTGAGAATATATTAGCCATCCTTCATACGAAGTAATATGTGGAAAGAGCACAGAAGCCTACACGGGCATGCTTGGAACCAGACAAAATAAATGTAGAAAGAACCTCACCATGCCATTCCCCGAATGAAATATGCATTTGCTATAAGAGCACAGAAGCCTTTCCACTGAACCAGAATTTCATCAGACACCGGTGGTGTAGATGACCACCTAACTATAGTTGGTTGTGGCGTACACAAGATGGTAATGAAGATGATGCTCAACCACAGAATACACTCATCCACCTGTTTCATAAGTTTGAAGTATAGCTATCTATCAGTCACATATGTCATAATGAAATTGCCCTAGTCGAAGCATATTCAAACAAAGCTTACTTTTGAACACTAGCTAAATTTCCTACTTTAATGAGATATGCAATGTTTAGGATGTCGTAGAGGGAAGTCCAAATTAATGGATCAATGCAAAGATTAGAATAGAAATTTAACAATTTCCACGTGCATCAAATTTAAAGAAAAAGGGTATCTCAGTCCACCAAGAATAGATTAAGTTAAAAGCAGGAGTGAATCACCTCCTCTGAGAAAATCTTGGATTTTAGACTGGTGCCTCCACCATAACTTTGCATTGCTTCAATTTCGACACCGGATTCCTTCACAGCAGTAAGTTCTTTCCTTAATCCTTCATCTGTGCAGCCTAGGGCGTATGCATTCACTCCCGCACTAATGAACTCCTGATATAACATTGACCAAATATATTACTTGGAGAAAAAACGACATAGCAACCTTCATAACAAATCAAAGCCAACGGATGAATATACTTTTAGGTTGTCACCACCACCACGGTCAATGACATTCCTGTATCGCCTGAACAAACTGATTGCTATGTTGCGCGATGAACGATACTCATCATCCGGTGACATAGAATCATGTGATCGACACTGTAACATCAGAAATTACACGATTCATAAAGGGTTCAAATCAACCAAACGTTAAAGTAAACATTTTACCTAGAGGACAAATCACTGCTTACCAGCCACTTCTTTGAAGGCACTCCATGTGATAACTGATGAATATCAAGCTGATCACGGCCTTTCAAAGGAAAGGAAGAATTACGAACTACATTATTACAAGGAGCCTGAAATGGGCTAGGACAAATTGCAATGCTAGTCAAGGAATTAACATCCGTAATCTTGCAGGGAGAAGCATCATGCAGTGTGTTATAACCCAGATACCCCAGGCACTTGCTGATAGCTCCAGGAGGATGAACCGTTAACATTGTAGAACAATACTATAGTTGCCTTTAAATGCAAGAATAAACACCCATAAGGGCAAAGAAAAGAAAATACAAAATCATTTCCAATGCTATTACAAGTATAAAAAAATAGTGACAAGGATTTTAACAGAGAATCATCTACTGAGTTAAAGTTTCAATTTTTCCAATTTTCTTCGAAAGCAAACAACATCAAATTTGCAACACTTCCAATTCAATTCTTCACTTAACTAGAACTCAATTTTCTCAGATTCAAAGCAAAGGCAAGCAAAACAGGAACATATATGATCCTGATCATCTCATAATGGTAATTAGCAGCATATTATTACTATCATCTAACTTAAAAAGTTTCAAGTAACAGTCTGTTCCGCTAAAGAGTAAATTTTTTCACAAAAAAACAGAAGAAGATTATATAAAATTACCTGTTTAGTTTAAAGATGAGCTCATGTGAGAAGAACAGCAAAATGAAGGAGAATCAAAATGTCAAAGAATTACGATAAAATGAAGTAGATTGAGTTTTAAAGCCAGAATCTAAGAGGCTTTAATTGAAGCCACAAATCTTTTAAATGGCTCCAAAGATTCCGTTGATTCCCATTTTTTCAATTTTTCTGGCTGTTATTAAGGAATTGAGAAACGTGGGGACATCTCCAATCATACAGTTTTTACTCTCCCGTCTCATGACTCATGACTATCTGCGTCGCATAAACGAACACTTGCGTGCTCCTGTCGTAGCGTGTTCAAGAAACTACGCCGTTTCATAAAGCAACAATGAAAAATTAAAAATAAAATCGATAGAAAAATATTTGTTGGGCCAAGGCCCTGTAGTTTCAAAGTCCACTTACTCTAAAGCGTTTTATATGAGATTGAATATTATATAAATAATATCAAATTTCATAGTTACAGTTAATTAGTATAATTATAATTATTTTTCACTCAATAGTAATCAAATTTTTTTTGAACTCTAACGTGAATAGATTAATAGGATTCAAATTAGAATAGATTAATAGGATTCGAACTAAATTTGTAGCATATGTCTTATATTCTTACATGAATAAAAATATTTAAATAAAAAAATAAATTACACTTCGGTTACATTAATTTGTATAAGAATTTATAATTCTTAACATTATTATTATTTTAATGACAAATAATATACATATATATATCAAAAAAATTTAATTGGCATAAAATTTAGAAAAGGTTTAATTTTACTTTATTTATAGGACATTTATAAAAATATATATATATATATATATATATATTTAGAAAAATGTTAATAGTATCATGAAAGGCAATATTCCCAAATTTCCACTACTTTATACCATTAACATGTCTTTCCCTCTCTGCTCATCACAGCGATTTCTCACCAACTTAGGTCGCCAGTCAAGTGATAAAAATCCCCTCCACTCAGTTCCACGACAAAGAATCCTACGTCCATCTAACTTCAATCTTTGACCGTACTTCAACTAGTTACATCTGTGACCCCCACAAACCTCGGAGAAAACAGCCGCGAAAAACACGAGTCCTAGATTCTACAACTAGTTTAACAGCCGTTGATGTTTCAAGGACACAGCAAAAAACGGTACAACAAAGCAACACAAGAACAGAATCTAAAACTGGAGATTGGGATGCTCAAAATGCAACCACTCACTGACGATGGGGTTTTGTAGTTTTTGTTTCTTCCACCAACTCCTTACTCCACCAACCGTTTCTTTCTTTTCCAATTTATTTTAAAAAAAATAGTTATTTTATTCTGTATAAATCTACTGTAATACTGAGAATTGATAATATCCTAACTCATACATATAAAGCTAGTATTTATGTTCCTCTCTCTTTCTATCCCGTGCTTTCTGTCTGGAGATACTCTTTTGTGTTCTCAGATTTGCTTGCTTTTGAGACAACTCGGGTAAAAGGATAAAGCCCATCTCAGTAAGCGTTCTTTCTATCTCATTTTCCCTGCATAACTGAATTTAAATGTCTGCCTTTTGACGGTTGCTCTTTTCATTGCCAATTAATGATCTTCGTGAGTGGCTTGCAACGAGTTCTCTTTCACGGATGAGTTTGCATTGTTTTGATTGTCTACTGATATTTCTCTTTACTCTAAATTCTCATTCTTTCTCATTAAGGGGTGACTTTTAAGGATCTTTATTTGTAGTTGTTTTGGCGATTATGTTTATTAATCCCCATTAGTTTTGTTCTAATGAATTTGGGCTTTCATTGCAATAGAGATTCTGATACACTTTACACTCATTGGGAATTATACATTTGACACATATCCTATTATCTCTTGTGTATTTGAAGAATAATTTATTGTATACAATAGATTTCCATGGTTAATGGTTGCTATGTAAAGGATATTTGTTGTACTACTTGCAAGAACATATTTAAAGTTCATTATCATTATTCAAGCTTTGTTTGTTCTTTCTATCAGAAATTTCTGTATAAGAAAATGAGAGGAGGGAGTCTGTGGCAGCTTGGACAATCAATCACCCGCCGTCTGGCGCAGGCTGATAAGAAGACCATCGCTCGTCGACACTTTTCTGCTGATGCTGATCTCAAAAAAACTGTTCTTTATGACTTTCATGTTGCCAATGGTGCAAAGATGGTTCCATTTGCTGGATGGAGCATGCCTATTCAATACAAGGACTCGATTATGGAATCTACTTTGAATTGTCGGCAGAATGGTAGCCTTTTTGATGTTTCCCATATGTGTGGACTGAGCCTCATGGGAAAAGATTGTATTCCTTTTCTTGAAAAGCTTGTGATTGCTGATGTTGCTGGACTTGCCCCTGGAACTGGGACTCTTACTGTCTTTACAAATGAGCAAGGAGGGGCAATTGATGATTCAGTCATCTCCAAGTTGAAGGATGATCACATATACCTTGTCGTGAATGCTGGCTGCAGGGACAAGGATCTTGCTCACATTGAGGAACATATGAAAAGTTTCACTGCCAAAGGTGGGGTTGTGTCTTGGCACATCCATGATGAGAGATCTCTTCTGGCTCTCCAGGTTTGTTGGATTTTACTTTGCTTGCTTTGCGTTTGTTTCGTCACTTCCTAGACCTGTGATGAATGTAATTACTTCCGGTTCTCTGTGTTGATATTCTATGTTTCTAGATATGACACGTGTGCTCTGTAAGAAGTTATTCTGGATTAATTCATTTGTTGAAACATTTATTTATTCCTACTCAAAGTCCTTGTGAACTCCATTAGATTTGCCACAACCATGAGAATTAGGCAGGCTCAGAGTTGATAATGAGTGTTTTTTTAACTGGTAAAATGTCCTCTTTAGTAATATCTATTAAATGTCTTCACAATTCCTCTGTTTCAGGGTCCCCTTGCTGGCCCAGTTCTTCAACACTTGACAAAAGATGATTTGAGCAAGTTATACTTTGGAGGGTTCCGAATTTTGGACATCAATGGTGCTTCCTGCTTTCTCACCAGGACAGGGTATGCTTCCTTTTTGCTTTCCTCATATTTGTCTTGTTCTGTCTCTTGGTCTATATGTTTGTTTACGGACTGAGCAAATTGAATATTTCAAATGCCTTTTTTTCTAGACTCTTTTCATGTACTTTAACATTTCAAGTTCTTATGTAATTTTTTAAGTTGTAAAATCAGGCTATACTGGGTTTTTGACTACCTGTCTCAATTCTCAGATACACAGGTGAAGATGGATTTGAAATCTCAGTTCCATCAGAGCATGCAGTGGATCTTGCCAAAGCAATTCTGGAGAAATCTGAACGGAAGGTGAGGTTGACGGGGCTCGGTGCTCGAGACAGTCTCCGACTTGAGGCTGGGCTGTGTTTGTATGGTAACGACATGGAACAACACGTGACACCTGTTGAAGCCGGACTAACATGGGCCATAGGAAAGAGGAGAAGAGCAGAAGGTGGCTTTCTAGGTGCTGAGAAGATACTCAAACAACTTGAAGAAGGTCCCCCAGTTAGACGTGTTGGATTCTTCTCTTCAGGTCCACCTGCCAGATCCCATAGTAAGGTTTACGATGAGCAAGGCAATCCCATTGGAGAAATCACCAGTGGAGGATTCAGCCCCTGCCTCAAGAGGAACATTGCCATGGGGTATGTGAAATCTGGACTGCACAAGGCAGGTACCAAAGTTAAAATTGAAGTTCGAGGAAAAGCCTATGACGGAAATATCACAAAAATGCCATTTGTGCCACCAAAATATTACAAGCCATCTTAGTTCATTCATGTTTCCTGTTGCTTCAGCATCTGGATCACTCTAATCAATTCCAGTTTTAACTTGTTTTACAAACATTTGCTGCTTGAAGATAAAACTCTTCCCCCGTCTTTATTTGCAGGCAGTTGTTTTGTCTCGCATATTCTTATGTTTCTTAATACCTGAATAAGAATGCTTACCTTGAAACAGAGAAATTGAAGATGAGACATTGAAACAGAGAAGAAATTACTACAGAAAACTCATTAGTGTTGCATGGTACTCGATAGTATTAGACCCTATTTTTAGTTGAACAATTTAAACATTGTAGTTTATGAACTAAAATTCTTGTTTAATATTGAAAGAAATCGTTGTACAAATAATTACCAAAAATCATAAACGTGATAAAATATAAGAGATTAGATTTGCCACACAAAAATATTGAGAGAAAAAAATGCAAAAAATTTATTCGTAATAAGGACTCAGAAACAATGTCATTTTAACTTGTTCATGTATAATCAAATGAAAAATAACAATTCATAACACTGTAAATGAGAGGATATTAACATATTCTTTCTGTACAAGATTAAAGAAATAATCTGTTCTGACAAATAACTAAAAGGATCAAAGCCATCGTTATAAACGAAATCAAATCTCAAATCAGAATACTTTGCTTCCAAACTCGTCTATCTCGGTGCTCTCTATGCTAGAATAGCTTGATTTTCTGGCAAGATCTTTAAGCTCTGCTACGCTTGTTCCCAACTGCAAAGTCACTTTCATTTCAAACATCTCTTCGGTTTCTTTCTTCAGTGTTTGTGAAGGTTGAGAATGGGAGTAAGAAGGACATTAACGGTTGTTATTTATAGTACGAACAATAACTGAAAAATCGTACGTTCAAAATGATCGAATATTGACAGCTGACTTGGCTCATTTTGCTGATCTATTCGCCCATTCATAATTAAATTTTTTATTTTCCTTTTAATTTAAAGTTCCAAGTCAAATTTTCTCCCATGACTTGCAATATACGTATACTTGCGTGCATAGCTTATGACATCACAGCTTATTACATGATCTTCAATATTCTAATCACAACACTCATTTTACCTCCATTCTACTTGTGGAATTAATTATTATTGACCGAGTATATACATATATATATATATATATATATCTCTTTTGTTGCTAATATTAATTATTTGAATATATATATATATATATGCAACCAATATTAAGATTCAATTATAATTATTCATTCTTTTCAACTATTCGTCTTTTTATTAAGAGTTATATATATGCCTGGCACTGAAAGTATGCAAGAGATATGCATATTCATCATTCTTCTCGTCATAATTAATTAAATTAATGAAGACTCCTTATCACACACATACATACACACACAAAGAATAAAAATATAAATATTATATAATTTCAATGGTCAATGCAATAGATAAGAGATTGTTAGTCTTCTTAATTTGGCCAAGAATTGTATCAAGCGCGTGCTTTTTCTTTGCTTTTTATTCTTTTTATGACTGTAGATCTATCTTTCACTCAATTAGGTGTCATTATTACTATGAAGTATATATTTAATAATTTTTCTCCTTCCATCAAAGATTTTATATATAACATGAGAGATATATTGATCTAATTCAAAAGACAAAAATAATCTCTTATCTTTTAAGTTTACAATATTAAGTTCAATTTTGGTGGATAATCAAACGGTGGAGGAGGTCTAGCAGCCTCGGTTGAAGTCAATATTTTCATGATAATCACAGCCCTCCGCTCCATAACTTTGTTAGCTTGATGCTTTCTTTGCTGCTCTATATATACTCTATCTCTGTATATTAAGGGTATTATTTCATATAATTTTTTAGATAAAATTTATTGAAATAAATAAAAATTAATTAATTATTTAGTTGTTAAAAATAATTGAAAAAATTATATATTTTGATAGATAAATTTTTAAGATTATATTATAAGAAAATAATGTAAAATTTTTAAAATAAAATAAAGGTTATTTTAAATAATTTAATTTTAAAAAATTTATAATTTAAACTTAAAATTTTTTTTTTTTTTTTTTTAATTTTCAACTACTCTTTCACGTAATGTTAATCAAATAATACCAGAAGAAAAAAAAAAAAAAAAACTTTAACATTAAAAAATATGAAAAACCTTTTTACTCAATTAAAAAATCAAATCAAACCTTTCTCGTTCAAACATGCCAACTATCACGATCGCCAACCTCGTATTGCATTTAATTTTAGAATATACATTAAACATTCAATGACTTGTGGTTTCATATAGTTCATTCAATCTGAGCAATAAAAAATAATCAACAACTGTATTAATATATTATAAAAGCCATTGGGGCACTTGCTAGTAATAAGAATATATATATATATAATAAAAAAAAATTGTTTCAATAATTTTTTTTAATAATTTTTTTTGCCTATGAAGGTTAGAAAATTTAACCATAATGACATCAAAATATCATCCTTACACATAATTATTCAGAAAAATCTGTTAACAAAAGAATCAAATAATTGTTATATATGGACAAATAACACATAATTAACGTCACTCATCAGAAAAGTTTGCTTGCAAACTCGTCCATCTCCAAACCATATGTGCGAGAATAGTTTGATTTTCTCGCAAGTTCTCTCAGCTCTGATACGTTTCTTCCCAATTGCAAACCCACTTTTATTTCAAACATCTCCCCATTTTCTCTTTTCTCTACTTCACTTTCATTAAGAGTGGATTCGATTGATTCTTCCATAAGTGTAAAGAAACCTGCACAGTTTCTGTACATCTCTATCACCATACCAACTTGTCCACCGTGCTCCAAAGTGTTAACGGTGCTTGCTAATGCCCCTGCGGCCACTGCAACTGCGGCAGCCCATGACCCGTGAGAAGAACCCACGAAGGCAGACCCAACAGCTGCAATGCCGGTGAGAAGTGGCCCGGAGATGGCTAAAACCCTGTTTATTTTCAACCCCAAGTTTCCTAGTCTTACATAATCTTCCGTGTCTTTTCTCTTTAAAACTTCAATAATCTCCCTCATTTCCATTTCCAGCTCCTCACTCCATCCGTTATTCTCTATTTTGTTGCTATTCCGCGTTGTGGTGTTTCGCCTGTTTTGATTGGATGGCCACCAAACTGCAGGCTCAAAAGTTTTAGGAAACTTCTCGATCATTTTACCTATCAAGAGAAGTGGGTATGCTTTGTCAAGTGCCAACAACTTCTGCATTGCTTCTTTCACATCATCTTCACTAGGAACCGTAAGAGCAAGCACAGTTTGTATTTCCCTCTGGAGTTGCTTAAGCAACTTGGTTGCATTACGTTGTTCTTCAGCAAGCTGTGATGGTTGGATCTTGTTCATTATAACCAACATCCCGGTGGCTGCAGAGAACAAGAGAGCGGACGACAACTTCAAAGCCAAAAGTGAACCACCGGTGCCACCAGTAGCTGCAACACCAGCCATGGTTGCAGCGGTGAGAGTAATCATGTTGATAGAGTTCAAGAGAAGCGTGTTCCAGTTGTCCCGCTGGTCTCCGATATTTTTGTGCATCTCAATCCTATCAGCAACAGCCTCTAAGAGAGCGTAAAGTTGTGCTGTCTCCATAGAAGTAGAGGAGTTAAAGTTATTTTCTCTTTGCACTGTTCTTCTAGGAACAATCTTTTCAACTGGGATTGAGTACTTGGTGAATCCATCGTCTCTTATCTTCAGCTCCTCTACCAAGTTATCTCTACTTTGTTTCTTTTGGGGTGAGATACGGATTGTTGGAATTTTTGGTAAAGAAATAGCAGCATTAACTCTATTTGAGGTAGAATAACAAGATGAAGATTGAGAAGAAAACAGAAGATTTGAAGCTTGTAAGGAAGCCATGAATCTTTTTCACTGTCTTTTCCGCTTTCTCGTTGGTTTGTTAATTTGTTTGTGTTTCTGAAAGTAGAGAGATAGAAGGGATGTTATTTATAGTACCGAACAATAACTGAAAAAATCTGAAAGTTTCTAACGTTGAAAATGATCAAACATTGACTGGCTGCTGAGCTGACTTGGCCCATTGGCGGAAGTAGACGCCGTTCGTAATTTTTTTTTCTCTTATTTTTAATTTAGTTGAAGTCAAGAGTTTCTCCCATGACTTGGTATACATCATATATACTACATACATATCGACATGAAACTTATTACGAACTTGCTTACATGGCTTATTGCGTGGTGTTCTCTGTTCTAAGCACGAGAGTCAATAAGTTTTACCTCCATTTTGTGGTATTAATATTGACTGAGCCTTTTGTTTAGTTTTTTAATTACAAAATCACCCATGCATATATGCTCTAGCTGAAATTATATGCGACACTCCTATATACTGGGATTCTTATAATTTTTATAATTTTTTTCATCCTAATCTGAATTTATTTCATATTTTATAACGATAATCAAATAGAAAACTTTTTTATTATACAAAATTTTAATTTCTTTATTAATTTTACAACAATTAAACTGTATATCAAATTCTCACTCTTTTGATGATAATATTACTCGAATTTACTTTATTTAAATAATATTAACGAACATTTCTTTCATTAATTATTTAACTTCTGTATTTTGATATAATCTCTTAAGGCTTCTTATCCCATAGAAGATAACAAATTAATAAATTTTCTTGGCTAGAAAATAAGTGAGTATGTAGCTTGTAAGATTGAGCAAGTATTTCAAAAAGTTTATCTACAACTTTCTCATTCAACTTTTTTAATTTTGAATGCAACCTCTGCCGACCACTTCCACCCGTTGTTAAGAGTTTGAAAATATTAAACATTCAACCACTTGGGATAGTATACATCCAATATTTAATACAACCAAGAAATCGATATTGTATAGATATCTAATATTAAATAATGCACCAAATAATTTTATCATTTGCTTCAAATTAAGTTATATTAATTGTGGGATGGAAGTACATAACATCTCATATTAATTTAAAATTTTTTATTTTCTATTAGCTGAGAGCAATATGTACAATTTGTAATTTGCTTTTTCATTAATGGCAAGTTTATAAGTGGCTAAATATTTTATCATTCTCATAAAAGAGATTAAAAGATTCAAATAATTCACTTCCATTTATTTCCTCAAATTCTTTTATCTATTAATTAATGAAATAAAAAATAATTAAATGGTTTAGATTAATGTACCAATGCTCTATATATGTTAACATCCATGAGAGAAACAATATTTACGAGGAATTTATTTCAAATTGTATCAGCATGTAGTAACAAAAATAGATGGAGAGAAACTCTTTTTTTTTTTTTAAAATTTCTTCGTAGAAAGGTTAACATTAAACAAGTGATGAAATCAAAATCTTTCCTATACATGATTGTACACACAAAAAAAAAAAAAAAAAAATCAAAGAATTGTCATAAATGAACAAATCGAATCACGCATCAGAAAAGTTTGCTTGCAAACTCGTCTATTTCCGTTCCCTCTATGCGAGAATAGCTTGATTTCCTCGCAAGATCTCTCAGCTCTGATACGCTTCTTCCCAACTGCAAAGCTACTTTCATTTCAAACATCTCCCCATTATCTCTCTTCTCCACTTCACTTTCATTCAGAGTGGATTCGATTGACTCTTCCATAAGTGTAAAGAATCCAGCACAGTTTCTGTACATTTCTATCACCATACCAACTTGCCCACCGTGTTCCAAAGTGTTAACGGTGCTTGCTAAAGCGCCTGCGGCCACTGCAAACGCTGCAGCCCATGACCCGTGACCCACGAAAGCAGATCCAAAAGCTGCAATGCCGGTGAGAATTGGAGTGGAGATGGCCAAAACCTTGTTTATTTTCAAACCCAAGTTGCCTAATCTCACATAATCTTCAGTATCTTTTCTCTTCAACACAGTGACAATCTCTCTCATTTCCATTTCCAGCTCCTCACTCCATCCATTCTTTTCCACCTTACTCCTGATGATATTCTGGTTTGTGTTGTTTCTTTGGCTTTGATTGGACGGCCACCAAACAGCAGGCTCAAAGGTTTTAGGAAACTTCTCGATCATTTTACCAATCAACGGAAGTGGGTATGCTTTGTCAAGAGCCAAAACCTTCTCCCTTGCTTCTTTCACATCGTCTTCACTAGGAATGCTAAAAGCAAGCACAGTCTGTATCTCTACCTGGAGTTGCTTGAACAATTTTACTGCATTACGTTGTTCTTCGGCAAGTTGTGAGGGCTGGATCTTGTTCATTATCACTAACATCCCCGTGGCTGCAGAGAACAGAAGTGTGGATGACAACTTCAAAGCCAAAAGTGGACCACCGGCGCCACCACTAGCAGCAACACCAGCCATGGTTGCAGCGGTGAGAGTAATCATGTTGATCGAGTTCAACAGAAGTGCGTTCCAATTATCACGCTGCTCACAGACGTTTTTGTGCATCTCCACCCTATCACCAACAGCCTCTAAGATTGCGTAAAGCTGAGCCGCCGCCATGAAAGTAGAGTCTTTCACGTTATTTTCTTCTATTATTGAAATGCTAGGGACGATCTTTTCTAGCACTGAATTTGTGAATCCATCTCTTATCTTTAGCTCCTCTACCAAGCTTCTGTTTTGTGTTTTTAGAGACGAGAAACGGATTTTCGGAAGTTTTGGGACAGAAATAGCAGCATTGATTCTATTAGAGGAAGAAAAAGATGTAAACAAGAGATTTGAAGCTCGTAAAGAAGCCATGAATCTGTTTTCTCTTGATACCTATTTCGTTTCTTTGTATGTGTTTTTGAAGGTAATTCACAGTTGAGAATGAAAGCATGGAAGCGGAATTGCTCTTATATATAGCAACGGCAAATCGCTGAAGAGGAAGAAGTCAGTTTCAAAATATTGACCGACTGGCGCTGACTGTTTCGACTCGGCCCATTAGATGACTGATTCCCTATTCCCTATTCAATATTATAATGTTATCAAATTAATACTCATAAATTTCATCGTTTTAGTACAAGTCAAGATTTTCTCCCATAATTTTGGTCTTAATTCTGAAATGTAACATTATAAGCTAATTGCCTTTCCAAAACTTGATTTGATGATTTTGATGAGTTCTGTAGTCTTAAATATTTTTTATCAATAATTTATAAAAATTCTTTTAGTCAAAATGAGAATTCTTATTCTTTGTAGAGATCTAATAAATATTTGATTTATAAATAAAAAATATTTTAAGCCACAAAATTCGTTTATTTTGAATTTTAATTAGATCATGTTGATGATATAATATTTTTCCAACACACTAAAAAAATTTTCAAAGAGACATCTGTTTATAGAAAATTATGTTGTAAAGCTCTCTACCCAGGACATTAATATATAGCTGCTTATATATGAAGTGGACGTCCATTACTTGATCGATATTTGTTTAGTATACATGAATTGGGCATAGCTAGTTCAGTTCTGGGAATGGCTCGGCTATTGGGCTCTTAGAAAATCTCTTTCATTTTTGGGCTAAGAAATTGACAAATCCGATCTTGGATTTTCAGCTGGGCTATTGTTCCCAGTGATGGTCTTTGTCCTGGAGTCCTGGATACTGTGATCATGTGGGACTCTGAGAATTGTGTATATACATACAGTTGAATCCTAAAATGGTTAATTCATGGACAGCGTAAGAAAGGCAGGACTGTGTTTGAGACTTTTAAAGAGAAAATCTGCAGCAAGGGAAAGTCTTCATCGAGCATACAGAAGATGGAAGGAAGATCGATCTATTAATCTGAGAAATACTGGTGGCATCGCTTCTGAACGTTTCTTTTCTTATTTGAATTTACTACGTGCATTTCAGTTCGTACGTTACGCTAACCAAATTCATTGCATGCATATTCGTACTTGTAAGCACGTGTCTTGTCCAAATTAAATATGAAAAATCCTATACTCTACAGAGCTGGTCAGAGGATTCCCGAGGTCATCCTATTCAAAGTTTTCATTAACATTTTTGTTACACATGTTATTTTATTTTATTTTTACTGTTACGAATTTCATCATGATTTATTTATTAAAATTTGAAAATAATTTATTCAATAATTTTCATCATTGCTAGTTTACTAAAAATTAAATATATTAATTTGTGAATATGCATGACAAGATTTGAATGAATGAGATCCCTTATAAAAATTTTTTAAAAAAAAAAAATTGCTTTGACCTGTGTATCACATCACATGTTTTTATTTGTTAGTTTATTAAAACTACCCGTCTAAATTTTTTTTAAGATTTTTTTTAACGAAAAAAAAATTAAAAACCTATAAAAATTCTTAATAAGATAAACTGTTTTGCTAACAGTAATAATGAGAGAAAAAAAATTACTGTACAATAATTTCATTAAATGATGTTATTAAAATTGTCTGTCTTAATATATTACATTAAAAGTAACACAACTTTCAGTAATATATATATATATATATATATATACATATACATATACATATACATACAAATTTGTTTAGGCTTTTTCGAAATAAAATGGAGATTCATATGGTGTGAGGATAGCCACATGACACCAGTCTAAAGAAAACTAACAGTCAACGTACGACCGCAAGTGCAATACGTATGATTATGTCATTGTTCTTGATGAGTTTGATTTCCAGCTAGCAAGCTAGAGATATTATAAACAGATGAATGAATTATGCTGATGATTTGTGATAAATATCAAGATCAATCATAAAACATAGCACTGAATCTTAATAGACATCTACATCGATTCAGATATATATGTTGCATGTGCAAGTTAATGTAAATTATGTAAGATATGAAAGAATCTTATATTAATAATTAATTCAAACATCCCCTAATTAACTATTTTTCAAAATTGAAAGTATAAACTTTTTATTTGTTTAAATGGCTAGCTAGCTTTTGAATTCTTTGCTCACTCTTATCAATTGATTACTACATATGAATGTTTTCTTACAGTTACTTGCATAAACTTTTAACACTAAAAAATTAAAAAATAATTGAACTTAAAGACCTTATGATTAATATATGTAAATGATTAATAATGATCTAGTTGTTTTACCTCTCCAATCCCGCACCTAACTTTTAAATCGATCCAAAACTATTTATTCCACCTAAAAAAACTACAATTATAATTATAACTATGCGATGCAAAACTTCAATGAATCATTGACAGATGACATTGAAATACATACATACATACACACACACACACACACACATATATATATATATATATATTTCCATGAGAAAATAAGACCAGTGGTTCAAATTCTCCCAATTAATTATGGGATTAAATTAGAGCTAATTTGTATTCTCATGTGGTTCAATTTTGATCGGTTTCTTAAGTTTACCAATTAAAATAATCAAATGTTGGATCGAGCGTCCCACATGTGTGTGTGTATTATATACACACAATTTAATTGTAATGATCGATATCGTCAAATCTGAGCAGCTAGCCTTTTTGAAGGAAGATTATCTTCAATATTCTGTGGTCGAATTTGTAGATGCTATCTTCCATCTAGAAATCTCAACAAAGACAAAAATATACAAGAGCTTATGTTATATAATGTATGTGTTGGTATAACTTAGTGCTTTCATACTGTCCTAGAGAGGAGAGGAAGAAAGCAACATGGATTCCAATGAGTACGGCTCGGAAAATGATCTAAATCAGCCGATGTTGGAAACCAAACATTCGGAGCCAGAGCCAGTGAGTTCTGAGCTTGAAGAAACTCTTTCGGATCCCAGTTTATCAAACTTCCAGCGGCTACGGAAAGCTACATGGATCGAACTCAACACTCTCTTCCGCCTTGCAGCGCCGGCAGTTGTTGTTTACTTGCTCAACAACCTCGTTTCTATGTCCACTCAGATCTTCTGCGGCCACCTCGGCAATCTCGAGCTCGCTGCCGCCTCTCTTGGCAACACCGGAATCCAAGTTTTCGCCTATGGTCTTATGGTAATATTATTAATAACCTCAATAATTTTCCTTAACAGTTTTGATTTTGTTATAAATTTTGATCTGATGATGGCTGCATGCAGTTAGGAATGGGGAGTGCAGTAGAAACTTTATGTGGGCAAGCATATGGGGCACATAAATACGACATGCTAGGAGTTTATCTTCAAAGATCAACAATTCTTCTTACAGCAACAGGGATTCCACTTATGATCATCTACATATTTTCAAAACAAATTTTACTTGCTCTCGGTGAATCAAGCGCAATCGCATCTTCTGCGGCAATTTTTGTTTACGGTCTTATTCCTCAAATATTTGCCTACGCCGTCAACTTCCCCATACAAAAATTTCTCCAAGCCCAAAGCATAATCTTCCCTAGTGCATATATTTCAGCAGCTACGCTTGTGCTGCACCTTGTGCTAAGTTGGCTGGCGATTTTCAAGCTAGGCTGGGGATTATTAGGCGCATCGCTGGTGTTAAGTTTCTCCTGGTGGATAGTCGTGGCAGCACAATTTGTGTACATTTTATTGAGTGAAAGATGCAAGAAAACATGGACCGGGTTTACATTGCAGGCATTTTCTGGGTTATGGGAATTCTTGAAATTATCTACAGCATCTGCTATAATGCTTTGCCTGGAAACTTGGTACTATCAGATAATAGTTTTGATTGCTGGGCTGCTCAAAAATGCTGAAATCGTTCTCGACGCTCTCTCCATCTGGTAAGAAATTAAATTGGTAGCACTAATGGAGTAATTACTCTTTGCCAGTTGGGCCGTTTGATTCAAGTATAGAGAAATGGACTATAAATTTTAAACCTAGCCTCAGCAGTGACATTACCAGCGATCATATCATTCCCTTTTTTTCCAATGGTCCCAATAATAACATAAAACATTCTTTCAAAATTACCTGAAGTAAAAACAATGAAAAGAATAGGAAGATTAACACATACAATCAATCATATATATTTGACTTTATTTATATACACTGTTTATTGATGCAGCATGACAATTTCTGGATGGGTGTTCATGATCGCGGTAGGCTTCAATGCAGCAGCAAGGTAATAAATTCCTCGGTTTGTCATTACTTGTTTAGCTTTGGACAATTAAGTTTTACTGAATCTAACTAGCTACTTAATTAATTGGAGATATGTATACAGTGTGAGGGTGAGCAATGAGCTAGGGGCTGGACATCCGAAATCGTCTGCATTTGCTGTTCTGATAGTGAGTTCAAGTTCTTCCATCATCGCTATAATTTTGGCGATCGTCGTGCTTGCATTGCGCCATGTTATTAGCTATGCCTTCACCAGTGGAACGACAGTCGCCGATGCCGTCTCAGAACTCTGTCCTTACCTTGCTTTCTCCATTGTACTCAATGGTATTCAGCCTGTCTTGTCAGGTAACAATCATACTCTCCCAACTAACATTCAAACCTAGCTCGTCTCTTCATTTACAACTTTTTAACTGTTACCTTACACTTCAAAAATTTGAATAAATTTGAGAATATTAAAAATTAAAAAAAAAAGGTTATTCTATGCATAGCAAACCCTAATTAAAGAGATTCTCGACAGTTTGCATGTGAGGCGCATATATATACATATATATATATTATTTTCGGATGCATATTCAGTCAATAAGTATACGACAGGATATTAAGATCAAATATAGTGCAATCTAACAACAGTATCTCATAAAACAACAGTAAAAAAGTTACGACAATGAATTTGCGATTAAATTATTTAATTTAAATTTGAATATGCAGTAGTGGTATTCAATTTTTATTGTTCTTCTTTTGGTATTCAATTTGTATTGTTTCTTCTTTGGCACGTTATATGCTCCAGAAGAGACAAATGAAAGTTAACATGGTGATTTGGTGGAATAGCTTTTGTCGTGTGGAAAATAATTAAGAATTTTAATCATAATGATGTGTTTTCTCTGTGTACATGTACACTGATTATGATCATACAACGAATCTCATTCGCCATTATTATTATTATTATTATTATTATTATTATTATTTATTACAGCAAAAGTTAAAATATAATAGATTTTATTAATAAATTACTCGATCTTAAATCTCATATGCCGCCTGTCTTTGCCTGTCTTTAATTTATTTATTACTTGCTTGACGAACTGTCTCTTTAGTGGACAAGTCAGCTGAAACCATTTAGCATCCATCATTGAAACACGACGTGTACAGCCAGTGAATATTCTTTTGATCAACCAATTATCTAAATTAAACAAATTGTTATACATCGTTTTCAAATATAATTAATTAAATTGATACATATAATTTCAAAGAGAGAATTGAGATTGATTTGATCAAATCAATTAATCACGCAGGTGTGGCTGTTGGATGTGGATGGCAAGCATTTGTTGCTTATGTTAATGTGGGATGTTACTACTTCATTGGCCTTCCATTGGGTTGTCTTCTTGGCTTCAAATTCGATTTTGGTGCTAAGGTATTTAGCAGTAGTACTGCACTTAATTATAAAGTTGAGATTTTATTATTTGTTACAATAGTTAGTAAATATTGAATTAAGTTTACAATTTTAATTATCTCTTTATAATTTTGTGGTGTATATATGTTCATTTTTTATTCTTTGTTTTGTAGGGAATATGGGGTGGGATGATTGGAGGAACCCTTATACAGACTCTTATCTTAGTATACGTGACATTTCGGACAGACTGGAAGAAAGAGGTAAATAACTTATTCAAAATAATTGAACTTGATAATGGATAAACATAACGTGAAGCAAAAAATTTGATAGGGACCATTACTACCTAGTGGTTATGTTTGGTACAAATCGACAATAATTTTGAGTAAAGAATTTAATTCATTGAGTAAGAAAGAGACCCAAAATCAAAGAGGCAAGTACAAATCCAATTCCAATTCCAATTCCAATTCCAGTTCCAGTTATTAATAAAACTCTACCTAATAATAACATTCTTTATTACATTGACTGATTAATTTGATAATTGATTAGCACTAAAACAAATGCTTGCTGGTAATGATATCATCAAGCAATAATAATGACCATTACCTTTAATTTAGATATAGAGATAATAATACATACATACATACATACATACATATATATATATATATATATATTTTTTTCTAACCTTTTTGTTTTTTCAGGTTGAGAAAGCAAGAAATCGATTAGAAAAGTGGGACGACAAAACGGCGCCGCTTCTGAAGGACTGAATTAAAAGCCTTTTTATCAATTGAATTGGGCTCTTGAGATAATCTAAATCCATTAAGGCGAACCAAGAAACGTTGTTTGATTTCTATTTTATTTGGAGAGAGTTGATTTCTATTTGGTCATGTACAATTCGTACCTCATTGTGTATAGTGTAATAAATAGGTTGAATGTCTTTCAAGTTTGAACATAAAAAAATAAAATTAAATAAAACAATCAACAACAAAAACAACAATAAACTCAAGATTCTACAATTTAATCTACAATACAATACAATACAAAGAAGGGTATAAATGTCACAAAAGTGTAAAAAATACATACCTGCGGAGCTATGACTTTATGCAAATGCCATTAAAAATGGAAGATGGAGATAAGAGAAATTGAAAGAGAATTTTATACTCCCTTTTCTTTTCCAAGTTCTTGATATATACGACATGAGGGTAGAGACCTTTTTCTCAGTTTAAAAAAATTAAAATGACCTTCCTTCGTAATAGTATAGATTATCGTTATATTTGTTCAAAATCACATTATTATTACTGCATTAAAATGACTAATCAGAACTAAATAAGTCTCTAAAAGATGTATGTTGTAATTATATTTCACATTAGTTATATGTTAATCTAATTTAATTAAAGAATGATTATGCTAGTCCACTAAATATAAAAAATAAATTCAACATAATATTTCTGGAAAATCACAATTGATTAATTGAGAATGAAGCTTGAATTTCTGTTCCTTATTTATTATTATTATTATTATTTTCCCTTCTATCTTTATCTTGTTCGCATTAACGAGCTTCATTTATCAACCATTAATGAGATTAATTTTTTCCAATCCTTTTTCTTTTTCCTGAAATTCGTGTTCAATGTTGAAAACCATTTCAAATCTTTTATCTAAATGTTCATCGCCCCTTTGAGCAGTACTTTCTCTACATTAATTTTTTTTTTATTTTTTGGTACTGTCAATAAAAAAATAAACTGTTCTTATGGTAGTAAAGGTGGTCAGAGTTATTAC
This sequence comes from Azadirachta indica, assembly GCA_022749755.1. Taxonomy (NCBI): domain Eukaryota; kingdom Viridiplantae; phylum Streptophyta; class Magnoliopsida; order Sapindales; family Meliaceae; genus Azadirachta; species Azadirachta indica. Next base: position 13,457,383 of record CM040451.1, on the reverse strand, counting down.
CAATCTCATCCCTATAGTTTGTAAAAATAACAATTTAGTTTGTAGCTAAAATAAAAAATTAAAAAAATCATGTATTAAATTATATAGCGAGCATTGTAATGTAATGTAAGACATGGCCCGTGACCGAACAGTTTATATTTATTGGGAACTTTGAGGTAACATTGTGACAATACTTTAGCTTCCCCATAAAATGACAACAAAGAAAACATATTCTCTGACGTAATACTAATCATGGCTGGCTTCCGTGCATTGCAGATAAACTTTAATGTTTTGTCAATATATTTTAATATTCAAATGAAATGATAAGATTATTTCTAAAATCAACTCACGTTCATCCATTTTTCTCTCCGGCAAGAGACTAACTCTCAATTGACTGCCATACGTGGGATAATATTATGAGAAATTAGCAGGAATGGTACGCTTAAACTGTCTGAAATTTCCATGAAACAGATTTATTCTGGTCTCAGGCTCAGATTCTCACCTTGGAAAACCAATCTACATCAGCCACCATCCCACCATCTTTTTCTCCCATATTCAACACGACCGTTTTGTCTTCATTTTGTTTTCTTTAATATTTTCTGGCCTTTTCCTTCAGTGCCATATTTGTTTGTTTGTGGTACTAGGGGAGCCCGAGAATTTTCTCCCTCTCTTTCTCTAATTGTATTTAGTTTCTAACATTTATGCTTTTTGCCCCTTCATTAGATCGCTCTTTCGTTTTCTGTTCGCACTCTTCTGCTGGTTAAGGAAGCCAAGGTCTGTTCTTTTTCACTTTTTCATCCTAAATTACTATGTTTTTATGTCAAGATCAGACTTTTAGTGTAATTTGTTTAATCTATTTTCATCTGGGGCTGAACAAAATCATGTGTATAATTTAGATAAGTGGTTAACTTGTTTTCGAGTTTCAGTTTCCGGTTTTATGTTATCTGCCTTTGGTTACAAGTGATTGGAGGTGGCCGTTCCTGCTCTGTTCTATCAGAAAAGACTGTAAAATCTTTCTTGGGCTATAAAATGATATGAGCTGCACGCAGGTTAATTTTGATCCCTGAAATGAAATCTTATGCTGCTATCTAACCTTAAGCTAATAAGTTTCGTAGCATCATTGGCTTTAGTGCTATTACATATTTTGGATACATATTGAACATAGTCTATCAGGTGGGACTCATATACGTCGTGATCAACTGCATATTATTGTGAAGGATATCTTCTTCTTACTTTTCTTAGTTATAAGATTCAAGAATCTTGCATGTGAAATGGAAAGCAATTTTGTCAAATAGCATAACCAACCAGCAGGAATCTGAATCAGATCTGTATGTTGGTGCTTTTACGATTATCATATTCCGGGGTGTTCACCGTTTGATCTTAGAATATGTCTTAGATTCTTCTATTCACGTGAATTCTTTGTAAATATGAATGCGAGAAGCACTTAAATCAATGTAATCTCAATTAACATTTGCAAAATTCATTCAGATTGTTCAGGGATAGTGTTAAGTAATTAATAGTAAGAATGGAGATAACTAATGTTACGGAGTATGAGGCCATTGCAAAGTTGAAATTGCCGAAGATGGTTTATGACTACTATGCGTCAGGTGCAGAGGACCAGTGGACTCTCAAGGAAAACCGCAATGCATTCTCCCGGATTCTGTAAGCTTCTTTGGTCTGCAACAATTCACCCCAATAAATTTCTTTTGTTTCAGTTATGTCCTATGAATAATGGATGTTCTATCTTTTATTCATCTTAATTTCTGAAAAAAATATTTCTTTTTCCAAAACATAGGTTCCGACCACGCATTCTTATCGACGTAACCAATATTGATATGACTACAACAGTCTTGGGCTTCAAGATTTCAATGCCAATCATGATTGCTCCAACAGCAATGCAGAAAATGGCCCATCCTGAAGGTAGATTCCCTTGCTTTCGTGAACTTTTCCTTTTTATAATGGTATTTATCAAATCGTTATGTCTGCATATATGCATGCTTTTTAAGTAACAGAAACGTTCATGTCTTGCAGTATAGTTTGTTTGAGGTGAAAATCACCTAGTTTTACAAGATATTTCTATATCTGAATGATGTCGTTATGCAGGGGAGTTGGCAACAGCAAGAGCAGCTTCATCTGCTGGCACAATTATGGTTTGCTGCTTACCATTTTGCTTGTACCTGAAGCTGTATCTATTATGGTTATGATCAAAATTCGCTTGCTTCCTTTTTATGTTTTGTTGTTCCAGACACTATCTTCATGGGCTACTTCCAGTGTCGAGGAGGTTGCTTCAACAGGACCCGGCATTTGCTTTTTTCAACTTTATGTAAGTTTGCTGCTGAAATTTATCACGATCGTTTTGGTACAATTATCATTTGCTTAAAACAACAATTGCCTTGCTGAAAATTCAGGTCTACAAGGACAGGAATGTTGTAGCACAGCTTGTGAAAAGAGCTGAAAGGGCTGGCTTCAAGCAATCGCCCTTACTGTCGATACCCCATGGCTTGGTCGTCGTGAAGCTGATATCAAGAACAGGTGAATACTGTGATGAAACAAGAAAAAGAAAAGTTGAGAGAGATGTACCTGAACTGAGAAGAGCTTTTTGAATAAATCTGCTTTTATGAACATATTTAACTTCTCTATGGGGTTTCCTTATAGGTTTGTTCTGCCTCGATATCTGACTTTGAAGAACTTTGAAGGGTTGGACCTTGGTCAGATGGATAAGGTGCCTAGCATATGGCTTACTTATTTAGTATTATGATTCCTATGGTGTAAATTTTATTTTACAATTCTTATGGGGTGAACTTGTAGACTGACGAATCCGGATTGGCTTCATATGCCGCTAGCCAAGTTGACCGTTCACTCAGCTGGAAGGTAAGATGGTTGTATTCCAATTTCAGATTTTCCAAATTGTGATAAGGAAAAGTTTTTTTTAAACATCAAAGTGGCATGTCGCATTTGAACAGGATGTGAAGTGGCTTCAAACAATCACCTCATTGCCAATTCTTGTGAAGGGTGTTCTTACTGCTGAGGACGGTTAGCAAACTACTTCCCAGAAAAAGAATAGAGTTGTTTTTTCCATCGACTTTTTGAATGAACCTTTTTTATGATAATAACGCAGCACGAATAGCTGTACAGAGTGGAGCTGCTGGAATCATTGTATCTAATCATGGAGCTCGCCAACTAGATTATGTCCCTGCAACTATTATGGCTTTGGAAGAGGTACATCTGTTTGCATAACAATCATAATACTGTATCATGCATATTTTTCGAAATTTTTGTAAACATTGCTTCCTTTCATAACTTGAATGAATTGTTTTTTCCAATCCTGCTGGCTACTAATTGTTTAGAGAATGTTTATACGCGCCTTATATGAAGTTAAAGTTATCTGTGTTGATTAATCTTGTATCAATGCTGGAAAATCACTGTGGTCTCAGTAGTTCAAATTGAATTCTCTACCGTTTTGATTTAATATCAATACCTCCAGGTTGTGAAAGCTGCACAAGGCCGAATTCCAGTTTTTCTTGATGGTGGAGTACGTCGTGGAACAGATGTCTTCAAGGCTATGGCTCTAGGAGCATCTGGAGTATTTGTAAGTATCAGAATTTCATGAAATTATACATTTGCTTCAAGAAAGGATTTTGTGAATTCATTACATCATCTTGAAATCTGAGTAGTGAACATTCAAATCGGAAGGCGCGGTAGTATTACTTACTCATCTTTCTTCTCCACTAAATTTCAGATTGGAAGGCCAGTGGTATTCTCACTGGCTTCTGACGGTGAGGCTGGTGTGCGAAAAGTACTCCAGATACTCCATGATGAGTTTGAGCTAACAATGGCATTAAATGGCTGCCGTTCACTCAAGGAGATTACTCGCAACCACGTGCAGACTAAATGGGACACTCCTCGAGCTATAGCCAAGTTATAAATTCTCCTACATGCACATTTTAAGCCGCTAAATGATCATCATTCGAATAACTTATTCCAGCAGATGCAGGGGTTTGAGTATATTGGAAGAGTTATGGTTTTGTAATGACAATATATTCATATAAATGACTGCTGCTTGGCACTTTCTATTTATGTTCTTTCTCCAATCCGGGATATTGTTCTGTTTGGTAGCAAAGAAGCAGAGATCATACAATAAGAGTTCAGACATTTACGCGAAAGATGGTTGATTTTCTGAAGTTCATCTATGTACACAATAGTGGACAATCAAAGACTAAAATCAAAATAACAGAAGTCGAGAATCAAGCTTGGAAATAGGCTGTGGAAAAATAATAACTTTCTCTTATTTATCTTCTCTGAAGAAAGCCTGTAGAAGAATTTTGCCACTAGGTTCATCCAAATCCAAGTCATCCCACCATTTTCTGCTTCCCCTGATGTACTTTAGGGAGAATGGCAAGTTCACCCTCGAGAAAGGCAGCTTCTTTAGCTTTCCACAATTCCAAACGTCAATGGATACCAGTGAGTTACAGAGAAGTACACTCCTGCAAATGCTTTTCAATTTGGGCAAAGAAGAAAGGTATAAGCGTTTTAACCTTGGAATTGTTACAGTAGGAACGATTCCACCAATTTCCTCTCCTTCAATTATCTCCTCAATCAAAAGGCAGTTCCAAACATCAATTTCTTCAAGATTTTGGAGGCATTGTATTAACCCAACTGAGAATAACTTTGGAAGGTTATTATAATTGTGAATATGCAGGATTTTTAAACTTGAAAGGACACCAACAGCCGGTATTCCATTAGTAATGGCACTTAAATTGGGTAATTTCTGCAGGATCAACTTCTCGAGGCTCGGAAAAGAATTTACCTCGGTCCATGTAATGTACTTTAACCCAAAGCAGCTGGAAACATAGCATTTTTTTAAATTGTTCAAGTTTGATATTGATGACAAATTTGAAAGAATATCAATATCATGACAACCCTGCAATGCCAACTGCTGAAAACTGCTTGGGAGCTTTATGGAACTGTCATTAGTAATAAGATTACATCCTTGAATTTATACACTACAAGTATCTTTGGAAATAGGTGAGAAGTTTGACAGAAGTCTTGCCAATCTCCCGACCTCACATAACTATTGAAGCTGTATGAATCCTCAAATGAAAGAACAAGATTACTTAAGTGTGTCAAGCAAGCAATTTCTTCAAAATCTCTTACCTGGCTGCTTGCTTGTGAACCCATCGACCATTTCCATCTGCTTTTGAACATTGACAGGCTTTCTAGACGCAACAGCTTTGAGATTACCCTGATGGGAAACATATTTAATTCTTCAGTATAAGAGAGATATAGATGCCGTAGATTTACTAGCCTTCAATATCAAGTGGCAACCTTGGCAATCTTTCAATCAAGAGTGCATGGAGGTTCTGTAAGCTGGAAATTGAATCAGGCAGTGATTTTATAGAAGTATAAGAGAGGTTGAGAACTCTAAGGTTATGCATGTTAACAAAAAATGAATCAGGAATACTTTTGAGAGGATTCTGTTGCAGAAGCAGGTAGACAAATTTGTGGAGTTCAGAAAATTGGGAAGAATCTTAACATTTTTTGCATCGAAGAGCCAAGGTCTCTCCCTTGTGATTCTAATTGCCATATCCCTTACTAAATCATGCATTTTTACCCATTTTGTTTCATTACTCTCCAGCAAGCAAGCATCTTTAAGTTCCTTTAGCACTGTGTGGCCCTTGCTGACCTCATTCTCCCTATCTCCAACTTCAGCTACTTATCCTTCTGCCATCCAGTGCTCGATAAGCTCATCAACCTCAATCTTGTAATTGTCAGGATACAGGGTACAGTACAAAAGACAAGCTCAGACCTTATCATTCCTTAAATGACTAAAGCTAAATATTGAACGTCCAAAGACATATTCGCCCATGCCTTCAATTTCTGCTCTTGAGGTTTTCAGTTCTTCCAATGCATTATTCCAAACTCAAGCATCATATATTTTCCTCATAGCACGTCCCACTGTGATGATTGCAAGGGGCGAATGACCACATTCTTCACAAATCAGCTTTGCAACGGGCTCAATTTCAGGAGAAGATAATGCTTCTTTTCCAGCTTTATCAATAAACAAGTTCCATGCTTCCTCCTTTGACAGAATGTCCACTTTGATTTCTCTGTGCGTTTCCATGCCTCGACAAACATCCATGAGCCTGGTGATGAAAACTAACTGACAACCATTCTCTGCATTGGGTCAAGGGATCCCCACCTCTTCTAAGGCAAAATTATACCATAAATCATCCAAAATGAGCAAAAACTTTTTCTTTCCAAGAAATTCATACAATACAGTTGATCTCCTTATTACATTTTCATCACTTGACAGGTCCACGTCTACTGCTTTTGCTATGTCAGACTGCAATTTCTCCAGGTTAAAGTTTTTAGATAGAGTCACCCCAAATGACATGATCAAAAATTTGAGATTCATTGAGAAGATTATTCATATGCATCATGATAGTTGTTTTTCCAACTCCACCCATACCATAGAGACCGATCTCATCGATCTTCACATCCAGCAGACATTCCCAAATCCCAGAGAAAACCTACCTGGGTGTTACACTACCAATCATAGTTGTCGTTGGCAGAACTTTTCCTGCATTTTGTAACACACTAATGAACAAACCATTTTGAAAAGCTCCCTTTACTTTTAGCCCATTTACTTCTTTAGTCTTGCATGCGAGAAGTTTGCCCAATTTATAATGCGAATAGCAATTTGGAAAACAGCCTTTCATGCATTTTCCCTTGTCAGTAATTTCATTTTCTATGCCATTCACTTCACTTTTTATCTTATCCACATTCTTTAGCCACAACTGAACCTCATTTTTCAGCTCAGCTTTTGAGTTCACCATTTTCCCATTAATTTCATTCTTGATGTCAGTCTCTCTTGCACTCAGCTCATCTATATTTACATGAAGCATCTCGGAGAGTTGCTCAATGTTTTTCAAATAATAAAATCGTCTTCTGAGGGGCGCCCCCAATAAATCTAAGATTCCTATTGCAAACCCAGCAAACTCCACGGTCACTGCATTAAATACAAGGAGAATGAAGCTTATGAAAAAGCTAATGAAGAACCAGAAAGGGAAAAAGAAAAAGTAATGGCAATCACAGAAGCAGAGTGTTTTACTTGTTGGTTGCTCATAGTAAGATTTACAACCTAGACTTATTTTCAAAAGTTCATGTAATCATAGCAGCCTTATCAACAAAATCAAGCAAATCTCAATCGTAGGAAGCAGCAAAAGCATCGAAAAACATCCCAACCCAATAAGATCATCCTTCATTGTTCTACCGCTTAACGCCAGCCTAATTAATTTCTTTCATTGCCCAAAGCATTGACTATTCGAACCCATATCTGTAAACAACCAAGAATATCAAACAGATTGAAAATTTGGGGCAATATCATCAAATGGATAGGTCGGATAAGCAATTTGATAAAACATAACCAACAATCCCAGGCAAGGCAAATATAATTTCACCACAGTATGAGCAAAAGAAAAGGAAAGAAATACTTTTTTCAGAATCACCGATAAGTGGTAAAAACTCAACATGCATAGAAAATCACTTAAACACAAAGCCGCCATAAAAAAAAAAGGTGAATTACAAATATGAGAACAGCATGATAAAATTTTACGACTAATTCAAAGAGCTGGATTGAGATGCAAGCAAATCTACCAAATTACAGCTGCGGAATGGCTGGAAGTTTTGACTTTTCTGGGACATAAAGCTTGATTCTGATATGTCCAAAGATATAACATGAAGTCATTATTGGCTGCGATCCAAAGAAGACCACGTCAAGAAGAGTATCTATCTATACGCATTGTTAATCATGAAACTATAATATATTTCAAACTACCACTTCTCACGTAAAATTTCAAATCTCTGTGGACCAATATTTTTTCTCTTTGTAGACTGAAGTAGTGAGAGATTGCACCGTAATTGGACTACTTACAACCGAGTCCCTTACTTTTTATATTTTCATAGACAAAGATGTAGCATAATTCATTTGTATCAAATAGGTCACCAGCTGGGAGCTGCAGCCTTGCGGCCTCTGAAGTACCTTTTGCATATTTGGTAATGAATTTTCTATTGTCCATAACAATCTTTTCCCTGTTAAAAATATTAAAAGATATTCTATTTGAGAAACTGTCTAAACATACCTTCATTTTTCTTTTTTTTTTTTTAGCGTCTATTCATAATTGATTTTGATTGCAAGCTTGCTACTGTTGGGCTTCCAGAAAGCCCATTTAATCAAATCACAAATATTTTCAGCCCATGCTGGGACCAATCTTGGAATGAGGAGCTTTACAAACATTTTCTGCTTAACCCATAGAAGAAAAATGATAAAACAATTTATTTATTCAATCCGATCATGCAAGATGGCTTAGAACTCCACCTCATTGAAATTAAGTAAATGTAAAACCGTAAGTTTCAGTGTAATTCTCAATGAGATTTTGTTTAGAGATTGTTATATTTTTTAAAAAAAAATGACAGAGTTTGTTGATTTATTTACAGGTACTTAACTCTTTAGGTTATATATATATATATATATGATAGCAAATATTTAAAAACGTTATCTACACTCAATTAAAATGGATTGAAATGACGTGACAAATAATTAAGGATAAGCAAAGTAAAAGGAATCTTATCCAAAAACTATTCCATACTCAAATCTAATCACAGGATTAGTGGGATATATGCACTCAACTTAAAGATTAGATTAATTAATAAACATGTAAAACGTTCCTCTTTTTTAAATCATTCTCTAGCTAATTTAAAATTAACCTTATATGTTAAATAATAAAAATATTAACTTTCTTCCGTGATTAAAAACAACCATTTTCATTATAATTTATACATATAATAAAAATTAATAGTTCAAAAATATTATATATATTTTTATATTATTATAAATAATAAATTTATATATTTTAAAACAGATGAGATTGAATGTCGTCATTCCTTTTAGATTAAGTTTAATAAAATTGAATTAAACATATTTAAATTAAGAAAGAATGACTGAAGATAAGAATTAAAAATTCTTGAAAAATGAAGTGTGCATGGATTCTAGAAGGTGAAAGTAACTAACGCGCGCGTGTGTATATATATATATATATATATGCCAAAATATTGGACCATATATGAACTTATTAAAACTCGAAAAAGCAAGTTAATTATCTCATAAATAACCATTTCCGCTTGTGTCTTCGATGAACATCATATTACCCACGAATCACGTTATAATTATATATGAGCGTAGAAAACAAGGAATCAAATTAAACGTTTAGAATGTTTTTAATCCTTCACATCACCTCTCAATTTGATCTGATTTGTGACAGAATTACATAATTTTTTCTTTTTTTAACAATCCAATTGAGCAATGGATTTACCATTTAAGGGCATAGTAATTAACTGTAAAATCAAACGTTGGATATATTTGATATTTAACTTGGTTTAACGGTAAATAGCTTTACTAATTTCTCTCACCCTCCGGATGAATCACCGTAAACTATTTCTCAAATCCTGGAAACTGCTACAAAATTTCATGGAAACTTCCGAGTTTCCAAAATTTCAATTTGGGCAAAGAGTACAGCTACCGTAATTAATTAATTGCGAATGTTTTCACACAGATAATTCTAAAGTTTCATCAATTGCCAATGAAAAATTAGTTGACCAAACTTCCCTGCTATAATGATTCCACAAACCAAAGGACACTACTCTAATTACAATAAAATAAAATAAAATAAAATAAAACAAATGGGTAGTGCTGATTTCCTAATTAGGGTACCCTAATTAATGAACTAAACAACCCACGCAGAAGTAATAATTCCACAGGGTACCCCAATGCAAACTCAGATCAATTTACAAGGCCCGATCTCATCATTTTACAAAGAATTTTATCCAATTTCTTCTGTATGATTTCCTTCTTTTCAATCTCTAACTCCAATATGCATATAATTTAGTATCGATATGGGGATGTTGCCAGAATTCTGTGCTTTCTTTTTTGGAGGAATCGTTGCAGTGATCTCTTCATGGAAAGACCTGTATTATTTGGGCTGTATAGCTGAGATTCAATACTTGGTGAAGCTGGTTCAGATCCTCTTGGCGTCTTCATTCTTTCATCCATTTCTCTACTTGCCAACAATAAAATTGCTCTAGCCTGCAATTCAGACAAACAAATCTGTCAACTAATGAAAACAAAATTTACAACAGACTAGAAAGCAAAAAATTCTGAAATTTTCAACGCAATGGCAACAGAAATAAGAGAGAAAGAAAACAGCAAAAATACCTGAAATTCTGTGACATCACAAACGCAGACTCTTCCATTGTAGAAAATTGTTAACTGCTGCTGTTGATTTTGCGGACTTACACTTGATTCTCCCATCCTGTAATAACGACACAACAACAACAAATCAGATGAATACTTGCAACGAATAGAATACATAGGTTTATGCATAACCCCCAGACGGAAAAAAGACTTACATGTGGACGTAGTCGCGGTGGTGGCCGTGGCGGGGGCACGGGCAGGGGCAGGGGCAGGGGCTGCCGAAGTCTGAAGAAGAAAGAGAGGCAGAAGAAGGAAGAAGCCGAAGTTCTAGATTGCAGTTTCTCCTCATGTTGACAGATCTAAATATAATGATGAGCAATTTTTGTTATGGAGAGAAATGATTGACAGTTGAACGGAAATGTAAGTGCAAAGAATTCAAAGAAGAGAGGCTTATATACAGGTAGGAAAATTTGTGTGGTGTACAGAAGATGCATTGAAAAACCTTAAAAACGGACAAACCAGACATGGATTATTTTTCTTTTTATTTATTTAAGCACGTGGAATATGTAATTAATTCCTTCATTCATTCATGATGGTGTATACCAAAAAACCGCCACTTCTTCAATATCCAATGCTTTTGGTTTTTCCCCATGTGTATTTTTCTATTCATGCACGTGCTTTAGTCGACATGTGTTTCTCTCACTTCTTTTTTCTTTATTTATTAATTTTTTTTATCTGGCATATGGATAGCGAGTGTTTGCCTCGCCGTGTTTCAAAGAAATTTACATTTTTTTAACGATATTTATCTAGTATTCAAAAACCAAAAAAAAAAAAAAAAATCTTTTTTGATAAGTATCCGCCATGATTCATACATATTTAAATTCATAAAAATCAATGCAACATGCTTTATTGTTGTTACATGTGTCTTAAGGATTTTATTACTATTCTTCTAAAAATGTTGGACGTGTGATGTGATAACGATATAAGATCAGTTTTAAACTTTTAAATATATAATAATTATAATTTGTTCACTTATTTTTTATTTATTAATTATTAATCACATATTTATTATTTGCTTGAAATTAACAAAAGTTTAGAGAATGAAAAAAATTCTAGTTTTCCTTTTCTTTTTCTAAATTGGGACTACGACATTTTTAAAATATTCACTTTACGCGATTTCATGATATCATAATATTTTTTTTTTTTTTGAAGAGATTATAATTTTTGTGGAATTTGGTGCAAAAACTGTAATTGTGGGCATTATCCCTTTGTTAACTGTCGAATTATTGGGCCAAATTAATTCAATGGAAATTTGAAAAAGCTTTGTTTGATTGATTAATTTCGTGCAAAACATGCGAAAATTGGTATAAATTTATACTCCTAAAAGTTACGACTGACACTTACCCACTCATTAAATAAGTGACCGATTGATTTAATATATTATGTAGTTTTATTTATTATATTATTTATACTTATTATAATATCATCTCTCAATAAAAGAAATATAAATAAAGATTTGTTATCAAATTATTTAATAAAATATATCATGTTACTTTATTTAATGATTCTCATGATTGGTTAATTTTAAAAGAATGTATATATAATAAAATTTTATTAAATAGTGAGACAGAAATAAAGACAATTTCGCCTCAAAATTCCTATCTCTCAATTGTTATGTTTATTTGTATATGAAATAGGTAAAAGAATTAGTATAAACTATATTATTAACAAATATAGAGAATCATAGCAAGAATAGATGACAAATATTTTCAATCATAATTCAAAATTTTGAGATGTAAACTCAATAAATTTTTACAGTATTAAAACTTTAAAAGATTATTCTTTTAATATTTTAATTTTAAATTAATTTATATAATTGTATAAAAAGAAGTTATGTGTATAATAATAATAATAAATAAATAAATGAATACAAAGTTTACCATGTGAATCATTGACAATTCAATAAATCCAAATTAACTATCCTTTTCTGGCTTCCACTAAGTTAATTAATCACTTGATTATAGAAATTAAGAATGAGGCGGCCGCCGTGTTCATCATTTGAACACGGAAAAGTGAAACGCAAAACAGTAGTAAATAAAACGACATGATCATGTGTTTAATTAATTTGCAGCTCATTAATTTCTCTCTCTTACCACCCCTTTGAAAATTATAAACTTTACGGTGCTTGAAGAACAATCCAACTAGCTAGTGGTTTTCCGAAAGCTATGTTCCAAACGCTTTTCACGAAATTTCATATTAATATTAATTATTTTCTATTTTGTCCAGATTAAAATAGTTACTATTCGTTTTCACTTTATTAATTAAAATTTGAAAGTGGTCCTCAAAATTTAAAGTCAACAAGCCTTGGTAATAAATTAAAACAAAACTAGGGGTAGGGAAAGTTTAATATGAAAATTGAACATTCTAACAACTTTTATTATATTATATTATATTATATGTATACATTTTAGATCGATCAATTATGACCATAATTAGAATAACTAATTTTTTTTAATACATAGAATAATTTTATTGAAACGATTTAATAGATTTATATAAAAATTTCTTTATTAATTAACTAATAATGCTGTGAATTGTTATAAAATTAATAATTTATATATATATATATATTAGAAAAAAGGAGTGCGAGAAATGTCTAACAGAGAGTTCTATTAAATTGTCTTTATACCGAAATAATAAAAGTTTACCAACCGTATCAAACAATATATAATATCACATGTTGTTTATGAATATTTTTAATTGAACGATAATGCAGTGAAAACATTCCCTCCTAATTATCTTGATTGTTTTAAAATTTGATTTGTTTTTCAAAAAATTCAAAAATAATTTTTAAAAACTGACAGAATTAAATAGTTGGCCGCTGAGATGTCGATTACATTGACGGTTTAACAAAGAAATATAATTTTCCTCAGTATTTATTAATCACACGTGATTAATGTCGTCCTTTTGTCACGTGAATTTTGGGGCAGGACAACAACAGCTCAAGTTGATTGTTTTTTTTTTAAAAAAAAAAAAAGAAAAATTCTAGAGAGACCCACGTGGTTCTTATTTTAAAGGAACAGGATTGCGGCGTTCGAATGCAACACTTACAACTGGCAACATCACATCAATATCCCAAATTCTGAAAGTGAAATTATTTTGTAATTTCAAAATGGTTTATATATTAAAAAAAAATATTATGTGAGAAATGTGGTAAATTTTTTTTTTTTTGAATATGAGAAATGTGGTAATTTAATTATATATAGAAATGGATGCCAGATTATATTATATTACGAGATTAAAAAGTCAACAAAAGATGTATACTTTTTAAAAATATGTTAAATCCTTACCTATCACCAAGATGGGATATTCTTATAAACGAAAATTGGCCAAAGATTTTTTTTGGTATAATAAGTTTTATATATAAAGTATTTAATTAAATAAAAAGACAATAAGTAATACATTCCAGTGTAAAAATAATAATAAACTAATAAAATTTGCATTTAATTTAATAAGATATTAATTAATGATTGTCAACGTCTTATATATTAAATACTTGTTCTCTTTTGATATTACCATCGACAATTATGTAGCAAATAATATATTAATTTGGATGAAAATTTTATATTCGGGATATTATCTGATACCTCCCCTAAGATTTGAGTAAGTATCACTTAAATAAAAGTTTGGTCAATGTATCACTTATCTCTCCTATAAAGTAATTATTGGAAACTGTCAATTAAGTATAAGGGCAAATACTTAAAAAAAAATCATTAATTTAATATTTCCTTCTTATGTGAAGATAAAATGTCACTTTCCCAAATCTTTGCACGAAGCTAGTGATGAAGGAAACCTTAAATTTGAAGGTATTTTGACAAACGTCATTACGAAGAACTATTTCGTTAACAAAAATAATGCAAGTAAAAACATAACTTATATTGACGAAGATCAAAAAGTATCCAACTATTCAAATATTTTATATTCTTATTTTTTTATGTTCTGTATTTTTGGGTTGGTTTTGTATCAAATTAATAAACAGTTATTAAAGGAGAGGCATGCATCTTTTCACATTTTCTATTATATATGTACCCTTCGTTAAGCTAAATATATGTCCAGAACTGTGTATTTAGCACATAATTTGCCCTCACCCACAATCCAACTACTGTTAATCAAAATTTCAAAAGATCCATGTCCTTTATAAATAGAAAGTTGAGTTTATAAACAGCTAAATGCCTATATATTTATATCAACTTTGGAGATACGATCTATTTGTCTTCCTTTTCATTATTTAGTATGTCTACAATGTGATTTACCTTGCACTTTTACAATCTTCTTATGTGATTTAATTATTGATTGCAGAGGAGTGGACTTGTTGGACACGAGCTTTGTAAAACTCAAGAAGGAGAATGAAGTATATATATATAATTTCTCTTATGTGAGTTCCTATTTTTATTTGGTTTTTACAACATTAATTTTGATTTTATTAATGTATTAATTGATACGAGAAATTACCATATTGGCTTTTTTGATTAATTATTATTTTAAGATATTTTTATAAACTATTAGTTATATTCACATCACGAGCCTTTAGTTTCTTATTCCAAAAAAAAATTATTGAATGTATGAGTTGAAATAATGATGTAAATTTTATATTATTGAAAAATATTTGTTTATGAGAAGGAATTTTAATAGGATGAGATTGAAGAATATATCCAACTTTATTTTATAAATACAATTTATTTGGGGACGTGTTAGTAACTATATAATTAAGAGTTAGTCAATTGAAACTCTAAGAGAGATACTTGATTACATTTACTAAACTTTTTTATCTAAATGAAATTTACTCTTTTAATACTATTTCTTTTATATTTTAATTTTGCACATATAACATTATTCCTATACATTGATTATACTGAGAATAATGTCCATCACCTCTTACTTTTTAAAATAATACCATATTATCTCTTTATATTTTTTTAATATCCCATAACTTTTTTAATTTTTTTTTTTTCGATTTTACCATTCAGTTCAATTGGTTTACAAAATGTTAAAATTAAAAATATTTAAAATATTAAAAAATAAAATCAAATTTTAAAAAGATAATGAAATATTAAAAAAAAAATATAAGAGATAATAGGATATTAACTAAAAAAATAGAAAATAATGTATATTCTCCCATTATATCAATATAATATCACGTTTCACATAATTAATAAATGCTCTATAAGAACATACCACGAGGCTTTTTTTTTTTTATTTTTTCTATTTTTTCTTTAATATTCCATGAATGCATGTAACATGTTGTGCGATAGTGAATAATTAATAATTTATATATTTTTTTCTTTAATATTAGAAACTACAATCTCGTTCGGTACTTACATTTATATTTAAATTTGAATGAATTTATATTTAATATTTTTAAAAATAATTATCAATTAAATCAACGATACACAATAAATAAATTCTTGATAAAATATATGTTTCGCAATCATTTACATTCATCAAAAGTATTTTCTTATTCAAAATACATACTAAGTAATTTTTAAAAAAATTTCAATTGTCATCTACCCAAAAATTTACTTTTCAAAGACGTTTTCAAGAACACGAAAACATTCATTAAACATCCACCTAACATCGGGTATATATTTTGATTAAACGTGCCTATTAATTATATATAGATATATATATATATATATATATAATTTCGAAATGTTGTTATATCAATCGAAGGAATCAAAAACATATGAATAGGTTTCCAGATCTGGAAATTTGAAAATTTTAACATGATTTAAAGAGAAAAAACGTGAGAATTCTTTAAATACAAAAATTTGGGTGCTTTCACGAGCCCCCCACGTGCAGCTGTAGGGCTTGGGAAATACGCTTCAATTAGTGGTCTTTCTAAGTGAAACTGTTAACTAAATTATCTGATTAAAAAAACTAATCAAAAAATCATTAAAATTCCAGTCAGTCCACCTAACAAAGAAGATGATGATCAATAAATTCCAAAAGTCTCCGCATTTCAAGTTTAATTAAAATTAAACACGTTTAATTTTTCTAATTTGATAACATCATATCATATATCATATATCATATATAGCATGCTATGTTTTTTATTTTAATATCTGATTATAATAATTTGTTGCCAAATCGCTAGCAGGCTAATGTTGAAAGCACTTTGAGGCGCCTCCAAAAGATATAATTATGATATATTGATAAACATTAAATAGAATAGTAGATTGACATTCCAAGTAAAATGAATATAAAAAATTTAGGCATCATTTTGTTTCTGAAAAACAAAAAATATTAAAAACAAATAAAAAGAAAAACTATTGCTTGGGCAATGGGTTTCTAATATCTGACGTCGAAAGCATTTCTAAGTTAGTTGGCTATAAAATATTTGGTTTTTTTTTTTTTTTTAATAGTACATGTATGGCATATGGAACTAGTGCTTTTATTTTTAAAACGTGAGGTGAGTAGTACCTCACATTGTGATTGTTGACATTTTAATTATTTATGTTGGTATGAATCCTAACCAAAATTTGAATAATCCATTGGATTTTTTTTTTTTTTTTTTTTTTAAAATATGTGGAGTCAAGACAGAGACCGAATATTTGTTCTCTAACAGTTGTTGCAAAGCAGTTTCTCTTGAGAAGATTGCCGAAGTAGACCGCCCTCAGTACCGGCAATTTTAAGACTTCCAATTAGAAATTATTTCCGAATAAGAATATCTTCAAAGGGAGCAAAGAAAATCTTTTAAAAGTAAATATTCAAAACGTTTTATTTATTTATATAAACTTAATTTTCCAAAACGTTTCGAGGACTCTTAACACACCCTTTTTCTACAACGTTTAGTATCAATACGCTGCCATATTATCCATTTCAATGTTAAGACTTAAAGATCCAAGAGTCGAATTAGCATAATTTTCCATGTTAGAATCTTTTGACTTGTATTTTTATTTATGGTCAATATCTATTTATTCTTCTATTTTTATTTATTAATAATCAACCACAAATTTTTTTTTATTACTCAAATAGAAACCCGCATTAGAAGAAAATTTTGATCTGGCACTTTATTTTACATGGTTATCTATATATACTAAGATTTATTATTATTGGTTTATTAATTATCAATTACCAACATCTTTATTCAGGTAAAAGCATGTATGGGGGAGAAAATCCCGTTAACATTAATTTGTGTGGAAGAAGTACAATACTTAAAATGGTTACGAGAGGGTTTGATAATGATTGAGCAACTAGAAAGTTACCAAGAAAACGAAATTGTTGACTAGAATCAGTCTCCCAATTTTGCTCATTCTAAACGTGTCAACTTTATGCCAAACCAATCCAAGACATCTCAATCAGAAAGAAGATTTATGTTGAGGACAAAAGACAAGCTGAGAATTCAGCCAACTTCACTTCTATTCATGGGGTATTATATACGCTCAATTAATCAAAAGAAAACAATCATTGACCATAAACCTCACCTGTCTTTGGAAATTAAGCTCAAAAGAAGCTCCTGAGGAGGTAGGCAAATTCATCAGCAGAAGTAGATACAACCATATTGAAATTTTCTATGTTCTATGCATACACAGAAATTAGGCGCAAAAGTAGAGAACTGATGTTATTTATAAATAAATTTTATGACAAAAGAAAAGTATGCATGTTGTGGAGTAAATTTGCAACATGAAATGTCGAGAAACATAGCACATTGCAGCTCATGGGGTTCATTAAATCACATGGACAACCTAACAGAACAAAGGAATACCATAAAACCAGGATAGCTTGTTGAAAATATCAAATCCAGCATTCCAGCAGCATGGTTGAAAAAAATGTGATGTTGCCATTCATGTGTAGAAGAAGCTCTTGTGATGCATGCTCCAAGGAATGCTGAGACCGATAGGATCTTACCAAGTACAGAAATGATTATATGTGGTCCTAATCCTTTTGGCCGGGTATTTTCGATGAATGGTCGCAATCAATTTCGTGTTGAAATAATCAGCTGCTAACATGAAGAAATTGAATTCAAAGATGCACAGCTATATATTTACAGCCAGAAATCAGTAGATACTGCATATATATGGAATTGTGCGAGAAAAACCTTAATGCCTTTCAAAACAGAAAAAAGGCAAAGAAAATTAACTGTGATTTTTTATTAAAATTTTATCAATCTTGATATCCCAAACTACATAAGATAATCTACAAACTCCAGTACAAAAATAGCTCAGGTGATAATTTAGCTTCAGTAATAATGTACAATATCCGTGATAGGAAGCTTTAAACTTCAAACCAGCAAACCTAATAGCAAAAGTAGTCATCAGCTGTGTAATAGACCTTTTTAGGTTTCTATTAAAAACAAAGGACAAACTGAATCATCCTATCAGTGGCCAGTACGGTGAGCTAAGGATTGATTATCTAATATTAATTTTTAATTCTGAAGAAATTTCCACAATCCAACAAAACATATAATAACATGAAAAAATCACATTAATTCCTGTATCTAATTTACACTTTTACTTGTTTTAAGAAAATATCTCTCACTTTTTATGTTATAAGAGTTCTATCATCATTTTCCTTTACAGTTTCAGTGCTGTCAAACAATAAAAATATAATGGACAAAAATCTGACAAGAGTTGGATAATTCAAAGCAGAAGCCCTTTTTCTTTTTCCCAATTTATAATATCCCAATCTAAATACATGCAGGTAGGTAAGAAATAATAACAAATCAATCAAAATAGTGACAAACATACACATAAATTAAGCTGAAGATAAAGAGAAAAAAGTTAAAAAAGAAATTGGAATAAGGTCACAGTTTGCTGTACGGAATTATTCATGCCTCACAAGGTATAGCCATTTGAAAGTTTTCATCAATTATTTCAGTCAAATGTACAGATGATTCAGTTAAATAACAGAATGAAATACAACCAATGATTTGCCTCATTATAGAAAGAAGAAGAAGAAGAAGAAGGATGGAGAACTCCCTTGCTTCCTGGTCATCAAAGAAACCAGGAAGCTCATTAACTTCCCCGTGAATGGCAAACCCTTCAGTTTATTAATAATGTTGCCTACCATAGTGTGACCACACATATAATAGTAAAATATTACACGGAACCAAAGGTCAAGTCATTGAAGCATCTCCTCATAGTGAACCATAAATCTTACCCATGTTATTCAAGACCACGGCCATTTAGCATCTCTCCAGGTAAATCGTCGATCCCTACTATTCTTGTCAGCCAGATATCGTGGATCACTGTCTTCAACTTGTAAATGGTTGTCATTGTCCCATCCAGCCTCCTGACAGCATTGGAGTTTCTGATCACGAATTAGGGCTTCCTTCCTATATGCTGGGTTCGTATACCTTGGATGTTGAATAAATGACACATTTTTCCACCATAGCTTCAATGCCTAGAAAAAAGATGATTAATCCAATTATCAATCATCATGGAAATGTATGGCAGTCTGAGATTTCAGTAGGATGACTAGTAAACACTGGGAGCATGTGTTTTTAATGCCAAAGACCGAAATTGGTCTACTTAATTTTGCATATTATGTAAGCTATTATGAAGTATAATTGGCATTCGTTTTTTTTTTTTTTTTTTTAACCCCTTTCACTAGGAGTAAAGTTAGGAATAAGATTGGAGGAACAAATATGGAGGTTTGTAACACAGCTTGGCCAAGAATGATGGATCAATTCTACAACTCAGACATACAGGTCCCCAAGGAGTAAAAGTATTAGAAATGTAATTACCCTGAACCCTTAATCATGCAGTTAGTTGTATAATGCATTTGGAATTATTTACAGTCTTAAGGCAATGCTGTAACTGTAATGCATATGGATCCTCTAACACCTAACATAGTAAAAATAAATTCGTTTAACGTGTAATATAATAAAAAAATTTCTTTTGATCACTCTTATTAGGTATTAACTTTTTGAAGTCTTCAGTCCATTACAACTTTTGGTGATAAATGTTCTCACAGTTAAGACATCTCTTTTGAAATGTAGCAGGTAAAATAACAAAATTTCAATCTCACTTACGTGCCAATATATCCAAACCGCAACTTTATGAGGCATCAACCAGAAGAAGATGTCCTGATCAGACAACGTCAGCGAGGAGACCCTTCTGGTTTTCAGGGTAGCAGTAAAATAGTCACCAAGTTCAGGGTGTTGAACTGAAATTAACACAAGTAGATTCTCCCCAGGAGCATTTGCCCTGATGTGCCAATTCCCATGCATATCCTGAAATAATTTTGGAAACAGTTCCTTAGTAAGGAACCCCTTAGTACTAAAAATAAAGATGAATGTAACAATGCAAGATTCTCATAATAAATTAAAACCCCGAGAAAACTATTAGGCACTGGCATGAGTTTGCACCTCATTCATTCTCAGACAATTTCAACCCCAGAAAACTTAATTAGTTGCAATATTAAGCTTCTTTTCTGGCTACATTGGCAACTAGAAAATGCTCCTCAGTTCATCAAACATTTCAATTAACATAAATAAATTATGCACATCGCAGGGGAATATACATATAAATTTACAAGAAAACACATATTCAGATTTTCCTTTCCTTCTACCAAACCAAAAGCAAGACAAGGAGGAGACTTCTATTTGTTTCAAAATGCAATAACAAAACTTTTAACAGGAATTATCTGTAGCATCAATGCAATAGCCAATCAAAAGAAAGAAACAGAAGAAACAAAAGAGAGGAAAGGAACTGAAAAAACCTACCATAAAAGGACTGACATGTAATGGTTTTGCCACTAAATCAGAGTCGGGATTGAAAACAAATGATACTCTTTCACCCCATGGTGTATTAGTTACCTTGAAGAACGGAAACCAGCATTGCAGTCAGTGAAAACTGAAAATCTTGTAGCTTAAATCATCATTTAGACTGAAAGCTAATAAAAATCAAGATAACAACACACAATTTTAGATACAAAACCACAATTGCACAGTATACATTTTCCATCTTTTTTTTCTTAAGAAAAAAATTTAATACACTGAGGCTGAACTCAAACTTAATTACTAGTAAAACACTAATCACATTTAAAATTTTGATAAAGCACAGAATTCACACACCTCAGCAATACACTTCTTCAAGCACCGAGTAGAACCTTCCACGTCATAGCAATAATACAAGCTCAAAGGATTTTGTTCATATCCAACACTAGAAGGAATTGTCAAAAGTAAACTGCAGAATTCATGCATAATATCAAAATTCTGAAATTCTAAGCAGAACATTACAAATTTTCGTAAATACGAGATGAAATTCTCAACGTACACTGGTCCATTGGTCTCGGCAACTCGGCGAGCTTCTTCGGCGGAGAGATGATCAGGCGGCACTCGTAAAGCCTGATCCAGGTCGATGAGCGCGTAGCGCACGGAGTACTTGAAAGAGTGGCGGACAGGGCGCCTGCGCTCGTGCCAGACGGTGCCTTCGTAGTAAGAAACTGGATCTGAGGAGCAGGAAGAGGAAGCGCGTGACGAACACGGGCGGCGAAGAAGCGCGCGGAACGGGAGGAGGAGGGAAAGAGTGAGGGAAGTGAAAAATGTGGAGAGGAATGAGCAGAGCAGATAAAGTATTTCCATTTCTGTTATCTTTTTGGCGCCCGAAGGTTGGTCGTTTTCAGCTGCGCTCACTTTTTTGCGTTTTGTGGCTGAAGAAACGCTTTCCCTTTGCTTACACGAGCGTAGCTAGTTTGAGTCAACGTCAATAGATTAGGCATATTTTCACCAAGGTCCTCAAATTTTGTATTTATTCAATTTTAGAGACCATTTTTTCTTGAATAAAAGAATTTAAAATATATCACATACCTCCCTTATTATTGCATTTGATCTTCTTCGCCTCTTTAACTTCAAAGATAAAAACATAAATGTCATAAGATTTTAAATCTTACAAAGAAAAATTAACATGAAAAATAAATAAAAAGATAATTTTTAAAGATTTTACAAAATCGTGTGTTTCAAAAAAATAATTACTATTTACATAAAGACTTATTCTAAAAAAAATTATTTCTTAATAGGTATTTTAAATTATGTCAAAAATTTTTAAAAATAAATTAAGAGTATTAAAGTAAATTTATCATTTAAATTAGTTTAACTAACAACTCAAAAGAAGTAAGCAATATATTCTTTATTTTTTTTATTTTATTAATATAATCTCAAACATTTAAGGGGAGGAATGTTATAATATCCTTTAAATAAAAATGATATCACTAGTCTCCAAACTTCTGTGGTAAAAGTGTGAAACACAGTAGTTTCATCTCGATGAGGACAAGGCGAGTTATACGAAGTTACGATAAATTAAGAAATTTTTTAACCAGTAATAAGATAAAGAAATTGTAAGCAATGATCTTTTTGGGCCTACTCAGAACTATGGCCCGGATCCACAATCTGCAAAGATGAAGAAAGTTTGGTCGAAAACAACATGACCCAGTGGTTCTATTCAGAACTATGGACCGCATCCACAATCTGCAAAGCTGAAGAAAGGTTGGTCGAAAACAACGTGACCCAGGGGTACAATTTATAATATTAAATGAAACAATAATATTAAGAGTTTAATAAAATTATAAATAAGAAAATATTTTGCTTATTTTCTTATATATTTCTCGTAATCAGATTCGATTCATAAAATCGATGATTTAATTGTTATATTCTTCGAACTATTAAAATAAATAAGTTTTTGAATAAATTAATTTACCGCATGAATTTTCTTAATGGAGAAAAATAATAACCATTTTATTAATCAACTTATAACAGTGCGAGAACAAGAATGTAATTTAAAAATAAATGTGCCCCATGTGATGTCAATTTATTGTATGGTGAATGGTGATAAACTTTATATCAAAAGTACCTCAAAATTAAGTCTTATTTAATTTTAATTTATATTATTAAATGGAAACGTGACATTCAAATCTATAATTTTTATTACAAAAGATAATGACAAACCCTTAGAATTTGGATAAATGTACGGTTTAATCTAGCAAGTTGAGAAAGTTAAAGATATTTTTAACACAATAGATCAATTAACAAAAATTTCAAAACACTTCCCATAATTTTCAATAATATAATATATAAATATATAAATTTTAATCATATTATAAATAAATACTAATAACTTCTCAATAATTAACGATATTATACATTTTACTTTTAAAATTTCAATGATATACAAATAAACTATAATAACTTATATTATTATCTTCTTTATTTGAAAAATATAAAACAATGAAATTCATATTAATTAGGTTAAAATTAATGTGCATGATGTTGAATACGAACCAAACTGTCTTTTTTTTTTTTCTAATTTATCAGCAAATTTCAATAGGTTTAATTAAAATAAAATTTTCATATCAAATTTATAGATAATCTCTGTCTCATTAATCTAGTTAAAAAATAAATTAAATTATATCTAGTAATTTTTTATTTTAAAATATTATTATCTATCAAGTGAATTAAATAAATGATTATTTTATTGTTAACATTTATTCATTTTTATAAAAATGCATGTCATATATATATAATATTTTTAAGAATAAAAATTTATGTTATATATTGATTTTTTTTCTTATAAAACCGATAAATTCTTAATGAAAATTAAATCAAACCAAACTACATTAAATCGAATCGGACCGAATAGATATACAATACTAGTGTAGTCGCAAAAGTAATAGATTTTTTTTCACAACACATTAACAAGCTACTAATTAGAGTTAAGGGTGAGCACGGTCCAAATTGATCCAAGTTTTTGAAAAATTGGGTAGAATCTCAAAATTTTAGGTTTTAAAATTTTGAGATCAAACCGGGCCAAATAAAAAAAAAACTAAATTGTATAAGACCGATTACATATTAGAATCAGATTAAAATTAGATCAATTAATTCAGTTTTTAGATCGGTTTAATTTTTAAATAAATTTATTATTTTTTTTTAAAAATTTTTTTTATACCAAATAATATTGTTTTATAAAAATACAATAAAATGATGTCGTTTACATGTAAAAATATTAAAAAATTAATAAATTGAATTTGATCCAAATTTTTTAGATGACCGAATAAAAAATTTCAAAATTTTTATTTTAATCCTCAAAATTAAACTAAATTACATAAAATATTAAATCAAACCTATCAATTTCGATTCAATTCAGTCTAATTTTTTTACCTACCCCTAGTTAGGGTTGTTCCAGTTGGTTCACCAACGTTCCATTCCCACAAAGCCCACAGCTTACGTGTAACACATTTCTCCATTGCACGCGGGCAATCTCGGAAATTCAACATCCAAACTCCTGCAGATTGACACAATAACCCCTGTCCATTCTGACGTGGCCACTGCCAATTTGTGGGGAACAGCGAAAGAACGGCGATAGAAACTATGCGGTCTGGTGGGCTGTTAACGTGTGGTGGGCTTCAATTAAATCGCCGAACGCTGCGACAGCAACGTAAAGGAGTTCACAAACTCACAAGCTTACTCACCTCAATTTCTCCGCCCATTTTCCTTCACTTTCTAATATAAATTTAAATTAACTCTTTATTTTCTCTCGTCATTTCGTTCTTCTATTGCATAGAAAATTTCTCGCTGTTTCAGGAATCAAATGGCCGCGATTTTCCAGGGCGTGGGAGCTGCGACGGCTTTATCGCCGTCGAATTGGTTTGATTCCAAGAAGCTGCTGCTCTCATCTCGCAGATCTCCCTCAGGTTCAGTGATGTCTTCCGCCCATCTGCTTCAATTTCTGAGCAATTAAGTCGTTTGTTTGATGAATTTGATTGCCTGTCTTTTAAGCTTGTGAATTGTTTGTTGCATGTCGTTTTGTGTTCTGTTCAGGAAGGAAAGCTTGCTTCTTCGTGGTCAGATCTGATGGAGATGTGAAATCTTGTTCGAACCAGAGATCTCAGAGAGCTCAGCGGTTGATCACCAATGCAGTTGCAGTAAATCTCTCCCCTCTCTCTCTCCTGCTTTGTCTTGTTGTTTACCATTTTTATTTTTAATTGTTTGTTGATACTGAATTTACTTCTTTTTGTGTTTCTTTTTTTCAGACGAAAGCTGATTCTGCTGCTTCTACTTCTGCGTCAAAACCGGGGTATAGTTCTTTGCTTAAGTTAAACGCTTAATTGTTCTGCTTCTTAACTCACGTACTTAAATTTCTTAGTTCGTAGCTATCGTTTCTTTATTTACTGATTCATGCTTCAAAGTAGCTTTGATTTCTCTATCAAATCTTTATCAGGTCCCTGAAATGTATATAATATCCTATCATATAAGCACTGGTGATAATTTCAATTATGTATAGTATTATTGCATATCTTGGTCTAGTTTTTGCTCTGTTATTACTATATTTTCTTTAATTAAGCAGAAAGGTTATATTTATATGTATATGAAACAAAGAAAATTGTACTATTAGTAAGCAAATGCTAGAAAAGAGCGAACAATCTTTCCACAACAACAACCAGAATGAGCTTAGGAAAAAGATGACCGGATTTGTTCCAAATTCTTGCTGATCATTTTTGAATCTAGAATCTACCAGAAAACAGGCTGTCTTTGAGCAGAACAACTCTGAACCACATAAAGTAATCTAAAATCAACTGTGTGAGCCCAAATCCCCTCTCAGTTTTGGGTTTGAATATGTATGGTCTTGAAATACTCAGATAGAAGCCTGAGGAGTTGGAAATTGAACTCTATCCCACAAAAAGTTGCTGTCTTTCTCACATTTAGTTATATGTGATACCCTGTACCTCAGTTTCTTTCAGGAAATGATACAGGTGGATTTTTAGAATGTAAAAGCAATATAATTCTCTTTAAGGTTTCTGTTTCTTTTGTACCATATCATTTTGTACATTGTAGACTTTGTTGATCATCTTGCTATATTGCCATCTAACAAATGGTTACAACCTAAAAGGGCCTGACATATGGTGATGATGAAGCTTGTCATTTTATTTTCATGGATGTAAGATAACATCTTCTGAGACCTCAAACTTCTGTAATGAGTGTAAAAGAAGAAAAAGAAATCTTTTGTTGCATAATAAGTATCAATCGTGAGCAAAATATATGATAGAAAATTAACCAAATGTTCTGTGAGTGTGCATGCCTTTTTAATTCATATATGTTTCTTATCAAATGCAGAATAATTATGGTTCTCCTTATGCATGGCTTTGTTTCTTAAGCTTTGTTGAATTTTGCTCCACATGCACAGCGCAGCTTGTTTCTGTAGCTATTCAAAGTTATCCTTACATAGAATCAGATTGGCTGGATAAAGTATACGTTGTGTTATATTTTCTTAAGTGTGCACAATATATTTGCATTTATCTTTTTATATGAGAGTCATGATTAGGTAGCAACAAAAATGATTTTCAATGGGATTATATTTGCTAAATGGAATTACATTGACTGCAAATTTTAGCTGTCATCATCTTTAATTAATTTGTACCAGCGCAGTGTTTCAATGTTAGTCACTGAGGATATGGTTAACTGGATCTGTATTCCTTTTCCAGGCACGAGCTTTTGCTTTTTGAAGCTCTGCGAGAAGGCTTGGAAGAAGAAATGGACAGAGATCCAAGTGTATGTGTCATGGGTGAAGATGTGGGTCACTATGGAGGCTCGTACAAAGTGACCAAAGGCCTGGCCAATAAGTATGGGGATCTCAGGGTTCTTGACACCCCTATTGCTGAGAACTCTTTCACTGGGATGGGGATTGGGGCTGCCATGACTGGCCTGAGGCCAATTGTCGAGGGAATGAACATGGGATTTCTCCTTTTAGCTTTTAACCAGATCTCCAACAACTGTGGTATGCTCCACTATACTTCTGGTGGCCAGTTTACCATACCAATAGTTATCCGTGGACCTGGTGGAGTTGGCCGACAACTCGGAGCTGAGCACTCTCAACGTCTTGAGTCATATTTTCAATCAATCCCAGGAATTCAAATGGTAGCGTGCTCAACCCCATATAATGCCAAGGGCTTGATGAAAGCTGCAATCCGAAGTGAGAACCCAGTAATTCTTTTTGAGCATGTTTTGCTCTACAACCTCAAGGAAAGGATACCAGATGAAGAATATATTTGCAATCTCGAGGAAGCTGAGATGGTTAGGGCTGGGGAACATGTCACGATTTTAACCTATTCCCGAATGAGGTATCATGTGATGCAGGCTGCCAAAACTTTGGTAAACAAGGGTTATGATCCTGAAGTTATCGATGTCAGGTCGTTGAAACCATTTGATCTTTACACCATCGGAAATTCAATTAAAAAGACACATCGTGTGCTGATTGTGGAGGAGTGCATGCGGACTGGTGGAATTGGTGCCAGTTTAACTGCAGCTATCATGGAGAATTTCCACGATTACTTGGATGCTCCTATTATATGTTTGTCTTCTCAAGATGTGCCAACTCCATATGCTGGCACATTGGAGGAATGGACTGTCGTGCAGCCAGCCCAGATTGTGACAGCAGTTGAGCAGCTATGCCAATAGTTGCAGTAACAGCAATAATTGTGGCATAGTATTGTTATAACCCGTCTTCTTTCTTTGCTGCTTTGCTTTTGGAATATTAATTTATTCGCAGTTTGTTAGCAATTTTATGTCATCTAAAACATGCAAAATGCTAATTGTTCTGGTTTTCCTTCACTGTAGTCGTGAGAAACGTTGTCTTCACATTAATTGCTGGTGGTTTTCCGGAATTACCCAGATAAACCCATGTAACTTATTATGTTGTATTGGAAGGTGGAATGCTCAAATTTTCAGTTATTAATGTTTGAGAGCCAAGATGGGCATTCATAAAATTAATATTATTTTCTATTTTCCAGTCCTTGTAATATTCATGTTAATAAGAAATTTATTTCACAGCAAATTCTGGGTTAATATATGCTTTGCCCTCTACCTTCCTATTGTTAATGTCGGTTGTATCAAGAAGAATATGGACAGGGCATATAAAAGTAAGAATATTTTCTTTCCGGCACCCCCGTCCCGTCGCGCAAGTGGATCAATTAATTGGAACAAATCCTCTTCTTTATTCCCCTTTTGTATTTGGTATAGAATATAGGCCGATGTTCTTCATTGATGTAAACAATATATGTAACCAAAAGGAAAATAATAATGACAGTGATATTCATATTAATACATTTTATATGTTGCTGGGTTTGCATTCTGTAATATATGCTTCAAGATTTTGCAATATATGTTTTCCCAAATTTGTAGCCAATCAAATCCTCGGTCGGCATAGCATTCTTCTAAATGGGAATCAAGAGCAGTGTAACAAGTATGGAGCGGGGTTCTTAGTAATGCTCTATGTCAATCCAAACCAATGTTCCAAAGTCTGAGTCCGTTCATCACTCAACTTCAGCCCTTTTAAGCTGCAACCCAGCTAAACATAATATGCATGGCCAACACGAAAACGTTAGGTGTTGCAGCCAAACTTTATTTGTTTTCATTTTTATTTTTCAAATATTAATTAGAATGCCTCGTCCTAGACTCCCATCACCGTTGCTGTCCCTGTGAGTGGATAAGTGGATTCATATCTTTACATTCATGCTTTTATGTTGAGTTGCTTTTTACAATTCTTCAGACCATGTGAATGATTCATTCCTCAACATGGAAATTGTATAACTACAAGCCTACAACACCTATGACTGGTAGGTCAGTTTAAATCATTTTTCAAAGGGTAGATTCTAACTCCAAATAATACTGTTGTAAATTTCAATAAATGGACTTTAAATTCAGCAAAACCTTCCAGATATCGTATTGTCTTCTGTTCATGCATTCAAATCTTCCCATGTGAAAAACATATGCAATAAAATCGACTTACTTACCATGTTCTTCTGTCAGAAGATTTACTTATCATGTTCTTGTGTCTGTCAGTCTGCTGCATTTTGATTCTTAATTTAAATTATCTCAGTGATCTTGAAGATTTGGCAAAGCTCAAACATAACTAATGCCTACAGTTTCCATTGAAGATTTCTTTTATATTCCTGCAATTATATAGAAAATTATTGCAACTAGCAGTTTAATTTCTGTCCGAAACATGAACCGACATGTCCCATTAGCACAAGTTTCTCTCCATGTGACTGGTTGTATAGGTTTATAACTTAGAACATGGAAAATGATGTGTTTCTTACAACTTGCAAACACTTTACAACTAGTTAGTCGGCTGCTTGTTCCCCGATTCCAGCAGGCGATGGGAAATCAAAGGAGGGTTAAATTAACTAATGAATCAAGTGCATGAACATCAAAATAAATGTAGTTGTTGCAAAAGGAAGTATTTGTTTTCTAAAAGTGTTTTCTTTATTGTTTTGGCTTTCAGGACAGAAATCCTTTCAAAGATTTGATCTGTCTATTCTGTTGTCTTAGTCTGCATGCGGATTAATTCACCCATGTGGAATCCGATGGGAATACATGGATTTGCCAAAAGTTAATCAGTTCTTTCTTGAATATCCATTTTTCATTTTCAAATTTTTTGGTATCCGCATGCTGCTAGGGCTATAGAAATTAGTTTCTTTTCCTTGTCTTGTTTTGTCTTTTGTTAATACAAGTGTACTTGATTAGTGCTATATTTAAGTTTTTAGTATGCAAATTGTGTACTTTAAATATAAGTGATTCTCTTCATAAAAAGTTCGCATCTTTTAAAAAAACTTATAGTCTTAATATAAAGAATTATTAAAAAATAACATTTTTATGCTAGAAGTTGCGGCATCATAAGAATTTACAATTTTTTTATTGCTTAAAAATATCTCTCTTTGTAAATGTAATATTAAGTATCCGTGGTATCCAATCAATGTATAGTAGAAATATAATTAAAATATAGTTAAGAGTTAAATATTGATAGAAATCATCTATCTCATTATTATTTTGTATAGCACAATACACGGATGAATTTTCGGCTTCATTAATTTGTCCCTCAATTGAGGCTACAATATATTTTACATCATGAAAGATTAATATAAATAATTATCAACCATACGAATTAAAGAGATGCTAGTATATAAGTGGATAGTTGTATTGATATAACACTTGCAATTAATACTGGTACTACATATTAATATATGTCTGATTTTCAGTTCTTGTTTGAAACATGCTTCGAACATGTCTTTGAAAAGAGTTGTTGCTGTGCATGTGTATGATTTTATATATATATATACATGATATTGAAATGACCATGCTATGCTGCATACTTTGCAAACACAAGATCCGATACCAATCCTTGACTTCACTTGTTCACTATCTAGCAAGCATTGTTTTTCAGATATGTTTCTTGTTTGTCTCCTCGAAGGTCCAGGATTTAGATTATAATCTACCCATGTGAAATACACGTGCAATCAAATTTGAATCTACTCTCAGCAAATGATAATTAAAAATCGTACAAAAGGATTTTCTCAAAATGCACTATATATATATATATATATATAAAATATGTATTTTTAATATGCACATTGATATCATGAGCAGACACTTTCACCAAATATTGTAATCTCTTTTAATTTCTTATGTGTTTATTAGTAATAATTCTTTGATTAAAGTTATAGGCAATGATATGTAACATGGAGAACCTGACGTCTGGATTAACCATGTATAAATTGATGAATTCTTGGCATTATTAGTTGATAAGCAGATCAATGATTCAATGGCATATCGGCAGAATTTCTAAATATATACTGGGTCAGATTAATGGGTCCCCACAATATGGGACGACAGATACCTTGATGTTATCTTAAACATCATCATCATAATAATAATAATTCTATATTTAGCATCAACATAGTTAATTTGAATATATAGATCCTAATTACACTCTCGATGGTTGAATTCGGTAATAATTATATATACCTTTTTTTTACAATTAATATTTGAGATATTTGTGTTACGAATTTTGTTATTTTACGATTAATATCTTGTACTAATAGCAGTATGAGAAAAAGTGCCAAAGATGAGATTATCCGCAAGATATTCTTATTACCAAACAGCTAACTTTAGCTATTTCATATTCTCGACCAATTTTGTCAATGAAATGACATTTAACATTAATTCTAAATATCTCTGAATAAAATCACATGTAAAATTTTCACACTTATCAAAAAATTTCGTCGCCTTCCTTCGGGACCATTATAGCAGTTAATTTCAGTCTTTTTCCTCAACCATTTCAACAGAAACCAAGTTAGATGGATTTTGCTTACTATTACAATACATGAACAAGCATTTCACATGAAATTCAGCTGAACAATACACTCTAAGCTTTGCCAACACAGCATTAATTCGTCCACCTGTAAAGGCACACATTTAAAGAAAAAAAAATAAAAAATAAAAAAATTTTCTGGGGTTTAGAATTAGATACGCACAGAAATTTAAATGAAGATGATAAAGATGAAGAATTCAATGGTCACAAATGGAGTCCTTCATTCTGAGGTCACTTTCTAACGTAGATTTTGCATTGGCTCAACTATTGCTTGAAGAGCCACTGACATGTTAACATGACATAGTATATTTTGTTTCAAATAATAATATTAAATAAATTTTTTGGGGGTTTTAATATTATTTATTTTCAGACTGGTTTTTGTTAATATATCCTCTCCTTTCTGCAAGGGTTTGTCGCTCCTGAATTTTTGGTAGATGAAGTACCGGGTCCCGGCTGTGAAAGGCGCCTCAAATTTTTTTTTTTATCATGTATCTGGTCATAGTGTACTTGCGCACTCCTACTTACTAGGACTCTCCGAGAAATATTTTCTTCATATATAATTATATCTTTTCTCTTTTTTATTCCATTTCTATATATATTTTTTCCTTCTTTTTAATCTTGGGATTGAATTTTTTGTGATGGATGTGAAAGTCAAAGTAATGACATGTGATATATAGATAGTATTATTTTTTATCATTTAATAATTTGTAACTCCCTTCTCACTATTTGAGTTTATAAAATAGTTTGTAGTATAAGGTGTGAGAGAACTCTCTTACATATTTCTTACTATTTCTTATTATTTTTCATAAATATAACATAACACTGCTGAATGACATATACTAGAAGGTGTGAGAGAACTCTCTTATATATATATATATATATATATATATATATATATAAATGAGTGGTGATAAACTGATAAAAGCTCTCTCGCCGATCATTGCTTCCTTGCCCAACAATTTCGGACATATGGTGATGGTCTCAATTTCTTAGACCCTTCATTGCGGTCATTAACTTAGTAGATCTTATCTTGATCGAGCTTGAAAGGGTAGCCATAAATCCATTGCGAACGTCAATCTCCTTGTTTATAGCAAACAAAGTCCATTATTTCCAACCGAAATATGGGAACCCTTAGGCTTAGTGTTAACACTACGTGGCCTCAACTTCTCTCGACACATGAAGCATACATTAACATGTACATTTTCATCTACACATGTTCTGCTATCCAAGCCCGTGGGAAAATTTGGAGGATCACAAGATTTAATGCAGCATATGTCGCACATTAATTACGCGCGCAGTTTGCCAGCTTATTATTAGTTTGCAGTGGTGATGCTAGGGTTTCATTTGAAGTGATGACCTTGTTATTACGTATTCTATGTGATTTTGTTACCAACCCTGTTGTCATCTTCAGTCATCAACTGTGATATCAAATTCTTAGTAGGTTTTATTGGAAATAAACCCTGCTCTGATATCATGTAAAGTTACCGCCGATTAAATGTACCTGCAGGTTTGAATGTGCTGCTTTCGGCGCCATCAGATATACTGTAGAATTCCGTGGGCTTAAAAAAATTCGGTAGCAATTTTCAATGTATAAAATACAAGCTTGCTTTGAAATGGGCTGCTGCGGGAAATGCTGAGAAAGCAAAATGTGTGTGTGTGTGTGTGTATAAAACATACTGCAAAATGTACCTCAGCTTGCTTTGAAAATGGAGAGAACATGGAGCAGTGTATTTATGTTAAGGTGTTTTATGAATTGGAAGTAGTAGAATTCTTCACACGCGTCCGGGTCAATGGATCTGCTGATTCCAGTAAAACGACGAACAATTGTCATAAAAAATGAACCTAGGGTTTTATGTTTTGACATATTCCATCCAAATTCCAATGTATGGGTATGCATTCAAGTATCATGAGCCAAAAAGGCATCTATACATGTCTCTCTTCGTTTACATATTTTGCTGATAAATTAATATGAGAGCTCAGTCAATATATTATAGATCTCTTAAGAATTTAATGAGAAAGTTTAGAGGGTCATATTCTTAATGATAAATGAATAGAGAGATAAAAAGATATCAAAGAAAATAAAAATATGGGTAACGTCGAGAATAGAGGAAAAAAAATTTCTAAATCATTTAAGGAATATTTTGCCATTAAAAATCTGGGAACTCTGCGTATTCATATTTACTGAATTCTGGTGGTATTAGTTAATTATCTTTTTTCGTTGATTGTTTTGCATCAATCCGTGGGTATTCAAAACCAGTAAGAATACATATTAAATTTGGCCGCATTTTCGTATATAGGTTGACATTAACGTTAAATAATATTTAATAAATATTATATAATGTTTGCTTAATTTGTGGCTTTCCATTTGCACTAGCTATCATTCATCGAACTTTAATAATTATCAACTCCTTAAAAAATGTTTGCTATTGATAGTTATCAATAACAATGAATTATTTCTATATTCTAGTCCCTAAAAATCTAAAACCCATACGTGGAACCAAATATGGTGAGATAGAGCCAAAGTGGTCATAATCAATTATAAATGTAAAAAAAATTAATTAATTTGTGGTATATATATGTTATTATTTATGTATAATGCTCAACATATACTTCTTAATATTATTTATCGATAAAAATTTAAATTAGAAAAATTAATCTTTTAAAAATGTACTTACAGATTCCACTTTTAGTTGACCAAAAAAAAAAAAAAAAGGGAGTTACCAGAAGCAGAATAGAAGTGGGATCTTAAACAACATCATACACTAATTGGAAAATTGGAATTATTCAACCACCAAACCAAAAATGGTTGAATGATTCCAAGTACTAGTTTAGATTACTCACCAACAATTAATGTAACGAGAGCGCACAAAGCATACCATTATCCATACAAGATTTTATAACAAAACTATAAGTATTGACAGTTAATGTGTTATTAAAGTGGAGTATTTTAATATTAGTTGGATGAGGATAAATTAATATATATTAATGTTTGACCGACCACAAGCAATCACACTTTTATGTTTCTTTTTTGTATTTTATTGTGGTGTTTTTGTCGATGCTCACCAGTTAAATATATATATATATATATATTGTTTTGGATAAATAATTTTCTTGATTTGAATTATTTTTTTCTTATCCTTAGAACACAATGGAAGATTGATACCTATCCATCCAATGGAAGTGGAAAAGCTAAGAGTGGCCACTTCCCACCACTTTTCCCTAATGTTCGAAAATGCAATTCTCAGTTCCAAATTTAATTAATTTAATACAGTAACACTAGTAATTAATTAATTAATTAATGAAGAAGCTGATGTTTCATTAAGAGAAACTAATTAATTATTATATATTAAGTATGAGAAGAGTTTGGTAAGTGTGAAGATGACATAGGGAAGAACAATGTGTCGTCCCGTATATGCAAAGAGCTTTTAGGAAACAAGGAAATTAATAAAGTTATGTTTATCATTTGTTTGTTTATATATCAACAGAACTAGGCAAACCAATTAATTTATTAAAACTTACAATTATTCAAAAGAAGTTAAATGCACTGTCAGTTTTATAATATAATTAGTAGAAGTTCACATCATCCCATTCGTCATAGCCCACAGATTAGAGGGTTCGATGATGAAAATTAATTTCTCCCTCTTTTCTCCACTTTCTTGAGGTTCGATTAAGATTATGAGAGAGCATTTATACAACCGATCGAAACGTGTGCATTCCACTTTCTTACAAGAAAATAATTTATATATTATTATATTATAATTAATTAAATTAATTTACATATATGGGAAGCGGGGACGTGTCCGCCGCATTAATCACCCGTACATAGGCAGATCACTGAGATTTCGGCCTTTTGTCAGGCGAATCAATACTGCCAACCAATGGCGGCCGTGTCGGACTCTTAGACGACCATGATCTACCGCGTCATATATATATATATATATGTATATATGTTTATATTTTCCTTTTTAATTTCTTCTCTTTCTTTCAGTGCTACGTGGGCAATATTTCATCTCTTTAATTTCTTACTTAGTTTTCTTGGATTTGCCTTAACAGGTTTTCGTCTTCTTTTCCAGACGTCATTAGGGTTTCACGTGAACCCCATAAGTTTATGTTCATGTTCCGCGTAGCTAGGATTTTCTTTTTTCTTAATTTTTGAAGGGTCATTTCATTCCGTTCAATTTTTTATTTTGAAGGGTCATTGGAATTAGTTATTAGCAGAACATAAGGTTTCTCGAGTTTTCTTTTGACTTCAGTTTGTCTTGAAGAGTGTGACTGTGCGTACAGATTTTGTTATACTCGACGCTTGTGCTAAAAGCTGTGTCTTTTGAAGTCAAATTTTCTCTTAGACAGCTGGTGAATACAATTTCTACACGAAGAGAAAACAGTACCTCACCAAAAATAAAACCATTGGGAGCTAGAATCTTCGCATTTTCTATGGAAAAATAATTAATGGAGAACGCAATTTCATGCATTTATGCCAAAATAAATTTCCAAGGAAAATTAGCTTACAGATTATATATATATATATATATTCTTATATATATTCTTGCTCGTCAAGTCAAAGTGAAAAAAATAATATTGATAACTTCTAAACCAATTCAATTTCAGAAGATGGCATGTGAAAGTTAAACGAATTCAATTATTCATTCGTTCTATAAATAGCAATTTAACGTAAGTTTTCTGGGCTGTGGAAGAGTTGTTTTACAATAGACAACTGCAAAGAAATATATATATCACACATGACACACTGTTGGCATTTGAAATAAGTTCAATTCTTTTCTTGTTGTGCTTGGCATGGATAAAAGCTCCATGATCTAAACACAAATTCCAAACAAAAAATCCTGACACTTGCTAAAAAGTAAGGCTTCAAATATATTTCAGAAGATCGAACAGCTGCTAAATAGAATTGCATTCATGGTTCAATCTGAATTCTAAGTGACAACTCAACTGCATGCAGCTTTGTAGAAAGCAACATATGTATTACTGGACAGAACTTCAATTACCAAAAATTAATTCAATAAAAACCCAAAATCTAAAATTTTGGTAAGCATTAATTATCTTATCTCGTAAATTTTTTTGAGATGATATAAGAGATTTGGAGTTCAAATTTTATCAAATTAAGAAGAGTAATATGTTAAACCAACAAAAGATTAAAAAAAAAAAAAGAAAAAAAAGAAAAAACCTAAAAACTTAAAACATGTGTCTACTTGATCGATACCCACATGGAAGGCGTATGAGTCCATTAATTTGTGCTCATAATCATCTCACAATAAGACATTTTCTACATCATTCATGCAGTATTTAGTGTATGTGGCACTAATTATTAATTGATTATTAAAACGCATACCTTATAAGTGCGTATAATGGTCGGCTACGCGCTGGTTATGCAATCATAATATGAGAAGAGAAAATTAATCTATACTTTCAGTGCTGCAAATGCACTTTTTCCAATCAACCATTTTCATATACAAAAAGAACCAAATTAGAGCGTAAAATTTGACCTAGCCAGCCCCACATCCAGTAATCAAACAAAACGTCTTAATTTGTTGGCAGAAGATTGTCTGCCTGCAACTTTGTAATTCAAGATGATCAATAGAGATTGAGAAACCTCGGGCTTTGCACAAAGTTGTACGTGTTGTTGATCATGAACATGTCTTTGATGTAGGAATTATATATAGTGATCATCATATAACACTATATATTGGTCGGTGGAAGCTTTTGCAAATGGCGACAAATACATTTGCGTATTGATTCTCTTACCACCATTAGGCAAAATGTGTACCACATGAAATCTGACCAATCGCTAGTGAGGAATTAAATCTTTTGATAGTTTGGCCGTCTATCCTTTTCAAGCAAAAGTTGCTACTAGATTGTGCCAAGCAAATGAATCCCTTAATTGGCCAATATTTCACATGCATTCGTGCCTCTTGGCAACACGTACGCCTGCTTTTATTATCCTATATATTCCCAATCACATAGGGGCCGGAAATGTATAGCATCAAATATATATACATCCTACGACAATTTTTAATTTATGGTTCAACTAAATGTTTGGGTGATATTTTTAAATACAATAATGTAACCCATATAAATTTTTATATAAACCATATTTTCCCACCAAATTATATAAATAAATTTTTATATAAACCGTATTCTATCTTCTTATGATTTAAATTTTTCTTGGGTGCAAGAAGTAATTTGGTACGCCGCTGAACTCATTAATCTTATTTCAGAGTCATGTGGACTTGGGAAAATTAAGTGATAATTGATATGATATATATGCATAGTTTGGAGCTAATTAATAATGACACTATTATTAACTTAAATAAACTATTGTCACCAGAAATTGACATCTTTTAAAATCATTCCTTCGTTATACGACGTCCACTAATATGTCGAAACATGTTAATTAAAAGTAATGTGCATGATAATTTTAATTAATTGTTACTGCCATTTTGGTAAAACGACAGCGACTGACTATGACGGCCTTTACCATTAATTATATTTATTGTTGCTTTGAATCTTACGTATTATAGGCCTTCATTCTTCCGTGTTGGACTTCATCTTTCATTATATGCCATTATCTTTTTATTACTGTAAAGATTATTTAATTTTTAATTCTAGTAAATTAATGAGAAGATTAAAAGTTGGTTAATAATTAAGAATATAATCCTGGCCATAATCATTATCGTGATCATCAGCATTTCAACTACATATATTATTTATATGTTTGTTATATTATTGCTCTGTCCATGCACACAATTAAGAAAGTGATCTGTCCTAATATAAAATTAAGAAACTAATAATTGTAATTAAAGTTCTGTACTATGTGTGTGGTTAATTACTCGGAGATGATCACGAGCGAGGCACTCATATTTTTCCCAGGGGAAGTACACTATGTGTAAGAATTTTTACTTAAATATATATATAAGTCTTGTAATCATTATTAAAATTAATTTCAAAAGTAAGTGAATAATAAAATTGACAAAACATAAAAAGGAGATTGGGCAGTTGTGATTCTGCATGGATTTTAGGAGGAAAACATGGCACAGGTCGGTGGAAATTTACTCTCCATTTCTGTTGCTACGATGAGAAAGAAGAAATTAAGAAAAGGAAAGGGTTTTAGCTTGGACTGAATGATAAATTCGAGAGTGAACAGAAGAGTAAAAGATTTTTTTTACAGCACCTGCGATAAGGTTTAGTGGGACATTATGCTCCCATCGACCCACTTTCAATTGCTCTCTCTCTTCTCTCTTTAAATGAGAACCCAAACATATATATGTGTTAATATGTAACTGTCATTGCCCACAAAACACCCTTTTACAAAGTTATGGCCACAATTGATTCTGCGGCAAATTATGAATATTGCATTATTCTTTTTCAAATAAAATAAATTGACATACCTATAACGTTTGAAATTGATGAGACGTCATAACTTTTAATAAATAATTACGGTCAAAATGTACAAAAATTGAATATCAAATATAAACGATCTATGAATTACAATATTAATTGTTAAATAAAAATGTATAAATATTGTTTTCAGAAACAAATAATTATTTATTGAAAGGATTATCCATATAAATTTTAGTAAGAGATGAATACTTATTATTCTCATTTTTTTCTTTTAAACTACCACTCATTAATATCCCCCCCAAAAAAAAAAAGAGAAAAAAACTTACGGTCAATAAGATTAGTAAAGCTAGTGTGAATGGATACAAATGTTATTCAAAAAGTGACCAATTCCATTTTCAATTCTCTTTAAGTCAAAATTACCTTATGCCAAAATAAATACAAAATAGGAAAAATTATAAGAAGAAAAAACGAAATCTAATTTGCCTTTTTCCCTCGCAGTTGCAATTGCAATTGCAATCGCTATTTGCTTTCACCGGCGCGTTTCTTGGTATCAAAAGCAGTCCAATTAATTACATATCATACTATATATATTACATTCTTCTTTGAGTGAGGTTGAGGCCGAGGGTGACGTAGCTGGGCCTGGGGTCACCATCTAACTCACCGGCAACGTCGCCGTTTGACTGCTTCAATTAATTTATTGGTTTTGCTTCCCTGTAACCGTTGGTTTGGTGGGTATTTCGGTTTTTATTATTATTATTTTAATTATTAAAAATCATTTCAAACGCTTTTGGTTATTATGTCTCGATCGGGTTAGTCAGATTATTAGTCGTTGTTAATTATTAGTTTACTGTTAACAAGATTTTCGGTGGTCGTGTCTCTTTATTAACATTGAGAATTAATGAATATTGCGGTTCGTATTTTTATTTCAGGCCAATTATTAACGATTCATTTTAATCTTAATATTTTTTATTATAAGACGAATGAACTTTTTTTTTTTTTTTTTTTTAAGAGATAGGACGAATGATCTTGAAAAGATATAATTTGACCTACCGACGAGAAAATTTAATCAACAACATAGTCAAAGGCCCCCATGTAAACATTAGGTCCCTTTCGAGTTACCATTTCTTTACAATAATTATTTCTTCAATTTAATCCTAATTTTTGATAATTAAACTATGCTGTATTTTTTGTATTATATATGGTGACTAATTTTGTAATTGGTTGATGTGATCATATTATTATTTTTAAGCTGATGTGATACATACTTAAATGGTGCACACGAAAGCGATGGTTAGAATATTATCTCAAAGTTTTTGGTATGCTTCTATCCATATTTAAAAATTATTTGATTTGTTATTGCTCTATAAGACAATAATTCTTTGAAAAATAATAATATTTTAATAATATTTTGTATATTGCTTTGTATAAGTTCCGATTTAATAATTTATTTTTATTATTCGAATCAACTTCTTGGTATTTTTTTTTTCTCTTGGGGAAATTGTGCTTGTAAAAATGTTAATGGAGAAAAAAAAATTAATTTGCAGAAACCAATTATTAGCAAGATTGACAATATTCATCTTAAAAAGGAGGAATTAATTAAGTATAAATAGCAAAGTGAAAGTGATGAGTGAAACTTAAATATGCTTTATCTTCATTTTGGATAACATGAGCGCTTTTCGTACAAGTGAGAAATCTCCATTAATGGGATTTTCTTGCCCATAATTGAAGATTTTGATTAGTCTTAATCAAACTTTAAGCGCAATTAGCGAAAAAATTAAAGACTAAAAAGAATACAGATATCATGAAACTGCAAAAATCTATTAATAATTATCTACAAAAATATGAAAGAAGAGAAAAAATCTTGAAGACAGTGAAAAGGATCTCCTCTTTTCTTTCGCACAGAACAAACAAGGTAAATTGGAAAAAAAAAAAAAAAAACCA
The DNA here is from genome assembly GCA_022749755.1 of Azadirachta indica. Taxonomy (NCBI): domain Eukaryota; kingdom Viridiplantae; phylum Streptophyta; class Magnoliopsida; order Sapindales; family Meliaceae; genus Azadirachta; species Azadirachta indica. The sequence continues at coordinate 13,416,718 of CM040451.1, read as the reverse complement.
GCTGAGCTCGCATTTCTATCCACAAGCCAAAAGCTACGAACTGGTTTCTTAAACTATAATAATAATAATTATAATCCTGTAATAAACCTAACACAAACAAAAGGGTTGTTAGGATTTTTGAATGTCCAGGAGAATCCGGGGACCTGTCCGCTAAACCATCCCTCTGGTAAATTCTTCCTGTAATTTCTCACAGAACTTACTAACAACAGATAAAAAATAAAAAACCGTCAAGCTTGGTTCACCAATTCCTTCGAGTCAACAAAAGTTCCATGAAAACCGTACGGTACTCTCGATGGCAACTTAACCGAAGCTTCGAGCTCTAAATTCATAGCGTTTACAATCTGCAGCTCTGATTTCCGTGTCTTCTCGTCGTGAACAAATGCGAGAATATACCCATCATCTTCATTTTCGGAGTTGGCATCTTTTGGCAAGAAAAATGGCTCGCCGCCGTATTTTCTGTCGCCGTAAAAATACTTTTTTACCTCTCCCGTAGAAAGATCCACTTTAGCAAAACCTGAAACTTTGGGCCAGGGCTCTGCAATGGCTAGATAAGCAAACTGGGTTTTTCTCCCGAGCTTGTGGCGGTTCACCATCCCGGCCTCTAAGTTCACTTGGTCGGATTCCGAAAGTATAGGGCGGCGCGTGGATTTACCTGTTTTTAAATTGAGCCGAATTTCAGACAAGACACTTTTTAAACTCTCCTCACATTCGTTGAAAATTGAGTCAGCCGGTGTCATGCATGAACCTATAACAACAACTTCATCAGATGCCTGCTCTTCCCAAGCGTTCCACAAGTGAAAGCAGAACGTGTCTGGAGATTCAATCCAGATAATACCCTTTGATTCGGTGGCATTTTTTGCAAGAATCCCGAACCGGGACTTCTTGTTCTTGTCATAAATCACCGGAGAGCCACCAGTTATCATTTCTTGTAGCTTGAAAACAACTTGTTGGTCAGGAATCACCACAAAATTCTCAGTGATAGCGAAATCATGCATCATAGTTGGTACTGGCAGAGGAATCTCCACGTCTGGTGATTTTTCTCCATCACGAGAAAATCTGAAGTACTTGAGATACGGTTTTTGAACAACATCGTAACTCAAAGCGAAAAGCTCTTTAGAAACTGGATCAATCTTAGGATGAGCTATCATAGTTGACTTGAGTTGGTCGTTAAAATTGTAACGACCAACAGTTTCAAGATCTCCAGAAGGAGTAATGCGTACTTGGTATGGAATATCATCTTCAGACATGGCAAGAAGTCTGTTATTGAAATAAACCAAACCAGCGTTAGCAACTCCAGTTCCTTGTTTATGATCAACCAGACCGAATAATCCTCTTGCGTAGAAAAGCAAGAGACGGCCAATACCATTATGACCATGTAATTCGCCTATTGCTTTAGGAAAAACAGGGCGACCTAATTCTTTCTCCTGTAATAATCTCTGCGTTTCAGTGAAACGACAGGCATAGCTTGCGTTGCCGTTATGAATGGTGACTGCGTGGACCATGCCGTCACCGTCAAAGAAATGGTGACCGGCAACCGGCTCGAATAATGGATTGGCACCGTTGCGGAGATAAACGCCGTTGATGCATTCAGGGATGGAACCCGTGACCGGGAGGGAGTGCCGAACGGGCTGTTCCGGCACCGGTGCGAAGTTTCCGCCAATTTGGACGCGTGGGTCAGCAGTTCTCGGTAGTTTCTGTTGGCGTTCGCGTGCGACCAACGCGCTTTCCGCCATGTCCAAGGCCATAGCCGCAGCTCTTTGGAGGAGATTCCATTGCGGTAGCTGGGTTTTGCTGGGTTTTACAGTGGACTCCTCTTTGGTAATTACCGGGTTTTGGTAGGGCTGTTTTGGGAAATGGAGAACAGAAGGAGAGTGTAAGGCACAGTTGACTTTCATAGTTTTGCTAGTGGGCTTCTTCCTCAAAGTGATGGACTTAGATTTCAAGCCCATGTCAACCAAAGAAGAAGAAGAGAAAGGGTGTAGAATTTGAGATTTAGTCCAAGAACAAGACTCTGGAGTTGCAGTTGAACCAGCCATAGCTAGAGTATGCGCGTTCTGAAATTGAATGCAAGAGAAAATAAAAACTTGGTGGTGCTTTTGTTTAGAGAGAGAGGAAAAGAAAGCGAAGGCAAGGAAGCGAGAGAGACCGAGAGAGTGAGAGTGAGTAAGTTTTGGAGAGGAGAGGAAGAGAAAATGGGTATAAATAGAGTTGTGAGACGGTGAAAGAGAGAGATTATTAAACATTTGTATGTAATAGAGGTCCACCTCAGACATCTAAGAGAAGACCACGTGTTGGATTTGTGCAAAGGGCACTTGGGGATTGACATTAGACTATGAAGAAAGGGTTTTTTTTTTTTTTAATTTTTTTATAAAATTATATTAGGTTGCTAGTGACATACCAACACAAATATATTATATATATATATATATATATACATATATATATAATATATATATATATACATATACAAATTTTTTGGGGACTATAATTGGAGGGGATCTTAAATTTAGGGACCAATAAGAGTGAGAGTTAGGGTCAGAGACCCACAAAAAGGAATAGTGAAAAATCAATCACTGTAATTGGTGTTTAACTTAGTCGATTATCATAAATTTTTTTTTAATTATTATTAATATTGAATCTAACTCCGCGTTTTGCCCTCTTATGAAATTAGAGATGTCACACGCCCCCCACCCACGTGGCCGTTTTTCCACTCCCTTTCAAACCACGAAATCTTGGTCACATCACTTGTACAAATTTAGCCCCACCCGCGCCTCCGCCTATTTTTTTTGTCACATACATACATACATACATACATACATATATATACATACATACACACATAAATACAAACATACATCATTCATTTATTCATATGTGATACATACATACATACATACATACATACATACATACATGATTACCAGCAGCAGTGGCTTGTACAATACCTGCCTTCTCTATCAACATCCATGACCCCCTTTGTCTGCGACTACTACACTCCTTACCTATCCAATTTCTCTTTTTTTTTTTTTCAATTTTTTATAATTTATTTGGCTAATCATTTCATTAAAATATTTTCAAGTGAATGTTACTATCACATACAATTATATATACACATTGACTGATAAACAGATATACATGTCCTACATTCATAATTAAGTAATTAAAGTAATTTTATAATTTAATGTTCAAGAAATTTATTTATTTATTTATAATCATTTTATGTGAATGACGAAATAATTTGTGTAATATAATATCACAGTTAATTATTTCTGACAAAAAATCTCAAGTGCTTTTAAATAGACTACAATTATAAAATTTCAAATATTACTCATCGAATTGGTCCAATATGTTAATAAAATTGGTATTAGTTGATTTAAATAATAAAAAAAAATTATAATACATTTGAAGTTTATATCTGATTTATACTAAAATTAGAATTGGCGTCAAGATTGAAAACATATACTCAAATATGCAGCTAACCAATATAACTTTATTTAACCATATCACTACTCTGGAGAACTTATCATTAATGATCAATATCGTGTTAAATACAGTATAGAATGATTTCTTAAGCAAAAAAAAAAAAAAAAAAAAAAAAAGCAAAAAGAAAAAAGAAAACAACATTCTGATTGTTACCAAAAACAAAAGAGTGCAGCATTTAATTTAGAGGTCCCCCAATAAGCTATACATGCTATGTGAAAGAAACGAATTAAATTGCAAAAATGATAGCATTCAAGATGAAAGTGAGGCCCGTCGTGGGAAGAGATGGCTAATGGTGTTATCTTCTTTGTATTTTACTGCCTATTTACTTTGAGTTTCTGGCTGCGGTCCACGAATCGGACCGGCCGGAAACACTATGGAGGGCCAACGGATAAGGAGGGATGAAAACGACGGCTGAAAGTTTAGCTATCTATGTATCAATTCTCTTCAATATTTTTGAATTCAAATGTAAACCAAAAATTGTAGATATAGATATAGATGTAATTAATACAAGATGATCCCAACTGTCCCGAAACAATATTACACATATGTTATATAAGATAGAGATCCAACACAATTATCATAGAACGACATAAAATTAATTTGCAGACGTTTGTATGTTGATTCCCTAGCTAAGGCCAATTAATTGGAGATTTAAAATTGTGGAATTATTTTATTTTATTTTATTTTATTTTTTTGGCACAGAGTACTTATTCTAAAAGATCTTCTAAAAAAAATATCTGCTTACTCTACTGGGGAGCAAAGTGAAAGTTAGGTGTCCTAATTATATACAACATTATACATCTGTTCATATTGTCAGTTTTCGGATGCAAATCTTTCATGTAAAGATTTTATCCCTCTTAAAAATTAACAAAATTAAGACTTCGCTCTCTTTGTCTTGAGTTATTGATAAGAGTGTTGTAACATCCAATGGTTAGCTTACAGACATGTCCTCCTTTTTACTTTTAGACAAATATAAGTGCTGAAATATAATCTTATTAATTTAATTAATAAATTAAATTAAATCCCACCCCCCTAATGTCACGGATGACTCGTAACTGCAGCAAGGTTGTGCAAGCAAATTATTTTTATATATTAATTTGTTTATCATCATTTATACAAATTAATAATGAATGGTAAGACAGAGGTGCTCTTTTTCGTGTGTAGCTCTCCATTCAATATGCTATCTCCAAAATAATCTGACAGTATTAAAAATATGTGATATATATACCAATCCAGATGTCCCTTACCAGAAAAAATAAATAATATTTTTTCCTGCTAGGGTTTTGGCCATAATTTCAGCATGGACAATACAAATTTCAATATATAGCTAGTGCAGGGTGATATTTTCTCTTTTATCTATAATTTAATTCTTGTTAGATTAGTTTATGAAACGCTTTTCGCAGTTACACTTCTTGCTTTATGCCATAGATTAATTTTAAGGGATAAGACCGTCAAAGTTTGGCGAAAAATGGAAAAAGAAAAAGAAAAAGAGATGTAGCGAGGTTTATATCCGATGATGCAAGGTTTAGGCTGATTTATTTTAGGACTATGGATAAACGTACACATGGAAGATATTTATTCAAGGGATGTAATTAGTTCTCGTAGGCTAATGCAATTAATGATTATATCTGCAGACATATATATTTATGAAGTATATCATTAATAGTATTGTTGGCAGAGATTCTTTACATTGCAGTAGGTGAGCCGCTCAAGTAACCGAATAATAATGAAAGCAAGTTGTGTTCGAATCATATCAAACTGAGATCTTTCGAGCTTGTCATATATATGCAAACCCTAACTTTCGTATTGGGAAGAAATGTTTTAACCTTTTTCCTCCCTTTTTCAAGGTATCTATAATATATATATATATATATATATATAATACAGTACTGTCCAAATTCATCCCCTTTCAAATTAATTGTAGGACTACTCACACTCACTGTGATCTGATAATTGAATGGATCAATCTATCTAGGAACCCGTGTCGGCAGGCCGGGTCAGTTTCTCCAGTAATGCAATAAAGATGATTACAGGATGAAGTATAAAATCAGAGACATTGTATGTTGGGTGATTGAGAGGGATCATTTTCTTACAATTACAATTAATGGAAGCACAATTAGAAGCAAAGAAAGCTATTGATGTCTATATATTATTGCATGAACCTTTTTGCTTTATATTCATGCAACTTGTAACAAATTTTGTCTCGTACATTAAACAATCGGATGGACGATTCCAGCAAGTTATATCATTTCTGCATACAGACATTTCCGGAGAAAAAGGGCATTGGACCCCGATTGCTGAGAAATATACAACTTGCAGAAAATGGTCACAGTATACGGGAAATGCCTCCAATTGAATCCTGGGTTTGAAAAATACTTGCTTTATAATGATAAAGCATTCTTATTTCTACTTCTGGAAGTTAATTATTAACCATATTGTCTGCTTAGAAAATTGCTGCAATCCCACTTGTCAAAAGAGGTGACCCTTCGTGAATCATACGGCAATTCTCACAGCTAAGTTTATTGTTTTTGACATTGACAATCCAACCAAGTGTCTTCATAATATGGGGACAACTGTACTAGGTCTTTAAATTGACACTTGTGTATGCACTTAATGGCTTGTGATTTTGAATCGTAATTCCGTGTACACCATATATACAGACGATCCAAAAGTTCCAAATTAGGGTTTTGGTTCCTTCATAAATTTGGGTAATTATTTTTCTTTTAATCTTTTCTTTAAGAAAGAAAGTTGTTATATATTCTTATCTTTGGTAATAGAATTATGAGAGATTAATTATTTGTTAATTAATGGTTGGCTTTGTTAGTGGATTATCCATAATAAAAAAAAACATAGGATAACAAATACTTGCGATCCACGATACGAGGCACGTAAACTCACATGCTTAGCACCTATATAAATTTTGTTTAAACCTCGTAGAACATGGTGTTAGCCAATTAAAAACAGATTAATTACTTTAACTTTTGCTTAGTTTATTTGATTATTAATTTCAGCCTCGATTATAATTAATTAAGTTGGTGATAATTGTCGTTGTTAACAGATGGCACATGGAGCTGGCAGCAACATCAGAATGAAAATATCAACAACTTTATCAAATCGGTAATCATTACTTAATTAATTATATATATGACCAAATTAAACGCATGTCACTAAACCCATTAACATTAAGTAAGCTTAATTGAGAGAAATAATAGGGGGCTTCCCCTTTCCTGCAATTATATATAGCCATAGATATCGTAATTAGTGGAAAAGTTGACCAACCAGTTGACCTATACATTAATTTCGTTGGGAAGTTTCAACCACATATATGTATGCATCGTCCAATCACTTACCCTTTATTACCGATTACTGATCGCTTAATTAAAGAGTTAATATAATAATTATTTGTTTAAAAAAAAATTGAAATATTGTGCCGTTAAACTGTTTTTGAAATTAAGCTAAATACAACAATTACAAACGGATTGTATAAGGAAACTAAGATATATAAATTGGACATCAAAAGCAAAGTAGCGACAACAGATCAATGGTGGGCAAAAAAGAACCAGTAATTAACTCGAACAAGAACAGCCAATAGTGCCGCCCATGTGTAGCACGTTCGAGGGAAAAATCTTCCTCCTGTCAATTGTTGGTCTAATTCCCACGTTTACACATGGGTGCACATGTGCACATCCTATATATTCCCAGCCATATGATAATCTTCATGTATATATATATATATATATATATTCTTAAGCATCTTTGCATATCTAATACTTTTTGTTATTTGTTTGGGAAAATAATAATAATAATAATTTAATGCAGTCAAAAAATATTGCTTCGTAATTATTAACAACAATTAGTGCCTGGAATTAATTAATTACCAACTCAATCATTGTCTTTGAATCTTTCAAATACAGGAAGACCTAATTTCCTATTGCACAACATGGATAACAAATGGGTTATGCCTGCCTTAGTTAACCTATTCCGAGAGGCAACATCAAAAGCTGTTGGCATTTTTAAAATGACAATAGCTTGGCAGGTAAGATTAAGCAAATCATAATTATAATTAGGTGCATATACAATTAATTATAATCTCCCACCCCCGACCCATATTATTTTTATATTTATACACTAGAGAAAGCTTTCAATACTCATTCACTCTCACTTGTAAATTATGTACGGGAATTGGGATGCAAATCATGTGGTCCTCTCTTTTTTCTTTTATCAATTAATACATATAATAAATATGTGATAGCTAGCCTTAAAAATGTAAGCCAGTTAATATAATGATCGGGCAGGTTCCATAACTGACCTGACTAACCGGAAATAAACTACTAACTGCCAATACCCACCTAACTCACATAATTAAGTTGATAATATTTATAATGTACACTGAGCATAAACTTAATTACTTTGGAAAATAAATAGGGTCCTTTTTCTCTTTTCCTTCTTCTCAATCTTAACTCTTGTAAATTAGTTTTCCATTTCAGTTCCCCCACTTTTTTCTAGTGCATGCATTGCGCGTAGAAAGGGTCAAATTCTTCTTTTTATGAAATAGATATGTATGTGTGTGTATATATATATTCTAAGAATTAGGTACATGAGTTGTTCATTTTAACAGAAGAAAATGATATGAAATGTAATGAAACCATTGTTGGATTCGATGGACCTTAGTCAAAAGTTGACAAGACAAGGTAGGCTAGTTAGAGAGAGAGATTTTTATTTGATGGGATTGTGTTTGTTGGCACATGGTGTGCATAAAATATACACAGGAAGGACGTGAAGTGTTGTTGGATATATATTTCATTTACTCACATCATTCATTAGCAAAACCCCTCTCATGGTATGTTAACAAATCATCGTTATTATTGATAAATAAAAGCTTGTAACTAAGGGGTATTAATTTGGCGTGGAATCATCGTATTTGAATTTGAGTGAATCACGTTTTCTAAATTTGAGAGTTTTGCACGTTATTGGAACCCATGATAATAAATATTAATATATATTACTTATCCACCTAATTCAGATCTCTCTCGCATTCTTTGGGCACTAGTAGCAGTGCTTCCTTCTATCCTTTTTTTTTTTTTCCTCGTTTGGCTATAATTAAATTTCGACCTTAATGTCTTTGAAGTACATGAAAATTGGACAAGTAATCGTCCAAATACATGAACCAGAGTATCGGCCTATTAGAAAGGGAAACATAATCTTAGACTAGCTATTTGTTTTTCTTTATAAAAGTGGTCATACATTCACCCCAAACTCATCAAGGTAGGCAAAGTGGTGGAAATTTCAAGGTTAGGTATTATATATATAATTTACTTCAAATTTTAATCCAGACCTTTCTCTAGAATTAATGTCAGCTTTTTAATTTCTTCAAAGCATATACAAAGGAAAGAAAATGACATGCATTCTAGCATTAATTGACTACTTTTTTATTATATATATACAAGATGTTTTTGTTGTATATACCTTGCATTTGTCAAAATGATCGAACTATATCTAGTACTGCAAACTTTGTTGAACTTTCTGTATGTGCTAGTAGTTCTGATGCTAACTCGTACAGACTATTCCATGGCTTTTGGGCATTGAAGTTAGAATATCAATATCTAACTTCAAACATAATATGACAAAAAAAAAAAAAAAAAGGTAAAATATGAAGATTCCATATGCTTATCTGATCATAATATTCATGCATGAAAATTTCGGCCATTATCTCCTGCAGACATCTACATTTTTTAATTAAAAATCGAATTTAATTAGTGCATGCAGTACAGAGTTCAGCGTTATTGATTTGGGTTTATATACCTACGGTTTATTAACATTAAAACCTAGCATTTAGGTAATATTTCTTGCGTCTACCATAAGCATTTAACCCAGAAAGCAATAATAATTTTCCAAACCTATATTTATGAGGAGAAAGTTGTGATCCGAAAACAAAAGGGCAAGCATGCAGCAAATTAATTGTGCTGCATATCATCATATCGATTTGACGATGTTGACTAAGCGGCCAGTCTAATCCAATCGATCAAATTGCAAGCTTTATGGAACAAGCAAGTTGCAAGTTCGTACGTCAACTAGTAGTCTCGTCTGTCGTCTCGTCGGTGTCGAGAACTAACCTTAAGCCATTGATAATTTATTGTTAAATACAGTACCGCACGACCATTTTTTAATTTAAATTAATTGTTATATATGCAAGCCGATGTCACCACGCAAAATGAGATAGCACCATCCACTTTCAAAGATTTTACTACTACTTCTTGCTCATTCTTTTGAAATCCACGTCATTGTTCGCCAATTTGTACAAGTAGTTTTCAGCCTCAATTATGCAGCTTCATTCTTGACCTCAATTTGATGACATGAAATTTAACTTTAACTTATAGCTACGCTCAGCCTTTTGCGTATGTTCGATCGAAGTCTTTCTATATCTAGAACAACGAAGTTGATGTTGTGTTTTGAACATGAATGAGAATGAATGACATTATTGATGATTGATTTTGATGTGATAGTCATCGTCACATAGGTATCTATCCATTTAATTGATAAAATATATTAGATTATACACACAACTATTGAAATTCAATATAACACCTTCCGCTGTACAACGTACTCGAATTGCTTTTTTAATTAACTAATTAATTATTTCTTCAGTATAACAGCAAACAACAACACCAACACCTTGTTATTCATAATGTTTGGTAAAATACCACTTCCAATCTCATTTTTATTTAAATTTCAACCGAATGGGAATTTTCGGTTTCTTCACGCAAATGGATTTGCAGAAAAGAAATTTAAAAGTCAACCAATAAATTTGCTGATATATGCCACAGTGGTCAGACATACAAAAGGATGGTTTAGTAAAGAGTCAACATATATATGTGTGTATATATACACACACACACACACACATATATATATATATATAGATATAAGAGTAAGGTACAACTCCATTGCATGAAAATAGTTGTACTCAGGAATTTGCTGAAAATTCCAATAATGAATTTGCTGATTCATGCCACATTAATCAGACTTATAAAGTGTGGGCTTGTTAGAATATTGAGCCAAGAGTAATCTAACTATAACCCTTTGGCATCTAACCGCACTTGTTCTATTTCTGAGGTACAACTGACAAGTCGTTCGTTTGCATGAAGATTGGTGTATTCAGCAATAAGGCGGGTGCTTTTAGTTGACTCTTCTTTGAAAATTTAGCTACTAATTCGGCCTGCAACATTTTTGAAGCCTTCTCCTGACATGAAAACCCATGTGTTTTTATTATTTTTTTTTTGGAGATATTCTCCACCTTTTGGAGAAATAGCGAACATCTTTGGAATTACACACTGTATTAAACTTAGGGATACCTTCTTATTCCTAAAAATTTGAAATATTTACCGCAATTCATAAAAATAGGGAGAAACCAAAAATTAATTAAGAGTAAATATATGCCAATAATTATTATTTTTATTAATTTAATCAATTAAGATAAAACTCATTACTTATTTTGCGTAATAGAGACGATATAATTTTTTTTTTAATAGGCTAAATCTGTCTCATTGTCACCATAAATGTCAAGGAGAGTTTGATAATACAGTTTCATGTCTTCAGGCAATTGGTGTATGGCACTTCTATAAATTATTACTTACTATATAATTTTCGTTAGAATGAAATAATATAACGAAAACTGATAGCAAATCTTGAATTTTAGATGACCAAGGTGACGAGTGCGAGAATATTGTTTTCGAAATTTATTTTAGGTAATAAAAGAATCAGATAATATTTTACAAATATGAATTTTTGTTTAATTTATATGCATATATATATATATATAAAATGAAGAGTGAAATGTTAAATCTTATCTTCCCAGCAATAATGCCCGCGAATCAAACGCAGTCGATACAAGCAGTGCGTGACAAAAATTTCAAATTGAAGATGGAGCTGAAACATAAAATCACCGGCAAAAGATGCGGCGAATCACTGGTCATATTGTCAGAGCTACGGAGGCATGGACCTCTAAAGCTACAGCCGATGCCTCTTAGCCGGAGAACGACGGAGACGCAGCGCAGTCAGAGCAAAATAGATGCATTATATAGGTAATTCTCTCTCTCCTATTAAAATGGTTGAACTGCTAATTTTATGTAGTACTACTGTATGATTTATTTTCGTGTGTTGCTTTGATTGTTCGTGTTTGTTTCTTGTGTGTTGTGGATTTGAACTGAAATTGATTTTCAGTTGAACTTCTAAGAGCGTGCAATCGAACCGAAAATAGTTGTTGCTTTTATTTGAATGAGAATTTGTGAAATCATTTTGAATCGCTTTGAGGGAATAATTTCAAGTTTCATTCACTGATTAGAGGAGAAGAATCTTTCATGATTTTTGCTGTGCTCAATGTAGACAACTACCTCTTTTTAATCCTATATGTTTTCTCATCTTGCTGTACTTCGCAAATCGTGCTTCTTAGGCAATGAATTTGATTATCTAAATTTGAAATTTCTTGAAACTTCTGATTGTTTAGTGTGTATTTCTGTTTGGATTATGTTTTTATGCTCTTTCTAGGAGAATGTGCCCAAAGATCACTTTTGATTTATGTTTGAACTATGAATGAGGGTAAGTGGGATGATCAAAATTGAGACTTTGTAAGATTATCGATGCTTTGTTCCCCAGATTACTTGGGCCTTCATACATTGCCCTTTTACCAGCTAACTATCCCTTTTTGAGCTCTATTTGGATAGAGCTTTATGTTCACTAATACAAGTAAAGATAAGTGTACATATAAGATATCTCCCACAAAAGCAATGGCAGTTTAGGGTTGTTCTTTTCCATATTCTCTGTTGCATTTTTGGAAGTGGTGGCTGGAGATGAAAAAACCAGACGGCAAACTTACTTGACATTGATCTGGGTTAGTACTGACTTCTCTTCCATAGGACAGAAAAGCATCATATGGGTTTAAAAAGAAATCGAAATCCGAATTCTTCAAGATGTATTAGATGCTTGTTGCAGCTTTGAACATCATTCTACAAGCCTTGTTAATGTACTTTTTTGAATTTGTCAACGAGACTTCGTTACTTGGAGAAGAAAAAAATGAACTTTAGGTTTTAGTAGTTGAGTTGACTTATCCTCACTCCTCACTTGACTATGTTCCCTTTTAGGATTGAAATAGTTATGGTCAAACTATATATTTTATACAATTTCAATGATAAATTTCTGATATATTATTTAATTTTATTAATAATAAATGAATTAAAAAATGAAATGCATCCACAAACATGTGCTAGTTAAGACACAAAGGTTTTCCTAAATTATGTTTTGAGTCATCATCTTCTGATAGTCATTTGAATATCTCTTTTTCACTTTAAATCGTATGGTCAATTTCTTTGATCTGGCCTGTATACATATGCTTTAGAGTCAATGTATACAAGTACAACATCACCTAATTTGTTTCTACTTCTGTCTCTGGGCTCAATACTGAATTTGAAAAAACAGACATGGCATGGACGGTTCATTTATTTTCTATATTACCTAAAATTTCACTGTTGATTTCTAGGTTATATCATGTTTGCAAACATAGTATTTCAAATTTTGAATTGCCGGTTATTGGTTTAAGTTATTATAATGACAAGGTTGATCACGTAAATCCTCCAACTCATATGATAATGGCATTCTCACAACTTATGTAGATTATGGCTCTGGATAGGGGTGGAGGGAAAGGTTTCATGTAATCTGCTCCCACTAGTCTGAAGTTGAGTTTTAATTGAGTGAGTTGGATATAATATGCTAGATGGTTTCTCTATCCAAAAAGGATATATGAGGACTTATTGTGCTCTCTTTCATGATTTTTTTTACTTATCTAGTACCACTATGTACAGTCTTTTCTTTTTTTTCCTTAATGGGGACAGATTTTTAATTGAAATTCTGATCTCTGTAGGATTAGATGATTGTGAGGTGCTATTTAGGCAATTTTGACGCTCAGTGGTCGTCACATTTTAAATCTTGTTTTGAAGAATTAAATGAGCAAATAACCAACTTTGCTGTTCTCTCCATCAGACAAGGTCATTGATTAATACTTAGGATGAGATGAGTTACTACTTTATATCATAAGCTGCAAAGCATTGTGGTGCCAACACCTTTTATAAGTATCATATCTCTAACTATATGAATTTCAAAAATGGAAATCTGGGCCTCTATTTGATGTATGCTTCGAATTTATGAAATTACCAAATAATGGATGCAAACATTAAGTGATTTGTTGTTCCATGACAATGCAAATAGCTGGTCTACTTCTTTTGCATGGTTGTGACATTTGTTTTGCAAGGCGTTGATGCTTTCTTTCGGCATTTATTGCTTTGCTAAATGCAGATTTTTGGGGATAAGGCCGCTTTCAGCTATAATGTTATAAAACTAACTTTTTCAATTGCTTCCATTTTTAGCTTATGAGTTTTCTCTTCTTAAATGTTTTTTATTAGGATTGTCATTTTACATTAATTAGTCTAACCAATATGACCTATTGCTCTCTCCTGAATTGGATATATAAGGGGTAAGAAGTGGGTATTCTTCATCATCGCATGGTTTCTCTAGCATTTTGTCTTTCCCTTCTCTTGTTGATACTAGCCCCTTTAGGAGTCTCTTTTTCAACTTCGATGATGAATTTCCATTCAGTCGCTGAGAGAAAAAATTCAGAGAAGCCCACAGGTACGTATTCTTGCCTCTATTGCAAGAAATTGTTTGCTAACCACCGGGCTCTTGGGGGCCATCTTAAGACTCATAATGTTGAGTTTAAGAGTGCATGGCGGAGGAATCCATCTGATAGTTCCAGAAACTCCGTTAGGTTTACTTGCAACACCCCTAATCCCCTCTCAAACAACCAACCAGGCAATTCTTGTGGAGGTGTTGGAAACTATGTAATTCCTAAGAGGCTCTGCCCAGTCAAAACTATTCCAGTGCATGCAGGTAAGTCTCTGAATACAGCCGTCAAATCACCAAAACTCAATTTTTTGGACATCTTGAAATCTTGTTCATGGCATTTGCAGTATTGAACTTCACATTTCCAACTGTTTATTGTCAACAGCTTTTGCTCCATTGAGTGTGGGCCTGAACGGAGTCTATCAATTGAGTAATGATGAGGGCCGAACTTACCAAGATGGTAAACCATTGTTCTATGCAGGAGCCTTGCAGAACTCTCTGCACAACCTTTGTAAGCCTTCATTTACTCTCTCCACAGTAACTAATCCGTATCCCTTTTCTGGCTCAAATCAATCGCCTGGCTTGAAAGAAACTGCCTTTGCCAGTTCTTTCACCGATCCTTGTCCACGTTCAGGCCAAGCTGAAAGTTGTCTGTATAAGACTGAAGCTTCCTTGACTAATGAAGAGGGCAAGAGGATGTACCCTGTTGATGGCCTTGGAAAATCTGATGCGATGAAAGCCTCAAAAAAGCCCAAGACTGTTTCTAACCTGCCTGCAGAGACAGAGAAGTCTCAGCACAAAGAACTACCTCTCGTTAAGGATCTGGAGAACCCATTTTCTCGCTTTGCGATTTCATGTGATGCTGAACAAGAAGTCCCAGCAGATATAGATCTGTCTTTACATCTGTAGTTGTGTACCTTTAATTTTATGATAAATAAAACATCTGAGTATTATAGTAGCATAGCAAGTGAATGTGTTCTACTTCTCTTAAGAAACAAGCTGTTTCTATTTTCTATCATGTCTGACTCGAATTTTGATTTGGTTTACGTAGCCATTAAGAATATAATTTTTGGAAAATTTTCTTTTGGCTTTCATTAGGCATGGATCAACTGTTCCTTATTAAGTGGGATTTTGATTAGGAACTATGTAACCATATCTTGAAGGCATTGCTTCAAGGTCACGAGAGAGACTAGCTTGTAAAGATGTTGTGGAGTTTGTATAAACAAGAGGGAGTTAAGAACGAGCCTACAAAGATAGCAACGAGATTTAGTATTGGAAATGTCATGCATATGAATGAGTAGCTGCAATTTGGTAGTTATAGCAGATTATCTTTGCTTACCCGGGAGAGTACGCAGTATTCTGTCAGCTATTTATAGCGTCATTATTCTTTTCCCAGTAGTTATACTATAGGATTATTTTGCACTGTGCTTGTGGCCACAACAATTGGATCAGGGAAAAATTATTCAGTATAGGTATTACTTTGCACACCCTTCAACTTGTTTGCTGGAAACACTCACCAGATGGTTATTGGATGAAAGGAATGGAATAGGTGTGCAGGATGCAAAAGACTGCAAGTAGGGTCTTGTTCATAGGTAAAGTTGGATTGTATCTTGACAAGTTTCTAGGCGTGCCTTAAAGTAGCATGTCTCACAAATTAAAATGATCATATCCATTCTGTCTTGGAATGCAAAAGATTTTTTCAATGGAGTTTCAGTTAAATTAGAGATTGTTGGAGCGTCTTATTTTCTTAATTTTGATCAATTATATTGTAGCATTAGAAATCTCTTTGTTGCATAACTTGGGGGATTGAATAATCTCTATCTTTTGGCCAACAAAGATTTCAGGTGTGGACACTGTAAGTGTGTTCAAGTCATCTTTCAAAGCTTGAGTTTGAGTGTCATGTATTATCTACCTCATCTTCTAAGTGTGGTTATAGTAATTAGTGTCTAATTTGTGGTTGCGGATGGAGGTCTCACCAAATATGTCAGTGCTTTTGTTTGCGTCGTATATGTCTTTTTATCGACATTGAATGATTGTATTCTCAAGACACGATTTTAGTTCTCATGGTGTTTCTTTATCGTCTTGAAGTACAAAATATCTAATTTCCTTCTAAGAACTGATGTGAATGCAACTATTTATTTCTCCTTTTTGTTGCAAGTTTTAGAAATAAACTTGAGCAGAAAGCAGCAACATTTTCTTGGAATGCTATTCGCCATCATCTTAGCAGGTTCATTATGGGGGCGAAAGTCTTCACAAGGTATTGTGCTCAATTCATTGCTTCTTGAGAATGATTAAATTATATTCCAGTCTCTTAAACCTGTTTGTAGATGCAAATATTCCTGAGATCAAATTCTGTTCAATTGCTCCATTGCTGATAAATGTACCTTGCTGTCCCCCTCATATTAGTATATTAAAATTTCTTTTCATTTCTTTTTTCTTTCTTTCCTTGCTTCCTTTCTTGTCAGTTACAAAAATAAATTGAATGGTAGAAGTTTTAAACTATTTCCAGATTCTTTTGTCGCCATGCTATAATGTCATTAATTACTTATAACTGATCGTGGATGTATTCACTTTATGGTGTTTGAACATTTTGCAAGTCTTTATCCAGCTATAAACTATGCTTGTAATATTATTATGTTGTGAAATCCTAGGATTGTTTGCAAAAACTGCCTGACTGAAAATTATCAGTTTGATATAAATTATGATATTTGCTTGGATGTATCTGATTAATTTGTAATGATGAATTAATTTTTTATTCATGGCCAAATTGAATGTGGATTTTCTATGATAAAGTATGTTATGGATTGAGATCTCATAGCTTTTAATGGTATCTGTTGTGAAATTGGATCATTGTTTGTCAAGTAGTATGAGTTAGTGGGTAAAGCTTTATCTGTCAAATAAAAATAAGCGTTTATTAAATATTTTAATCGGTATATTTTAAGAATTTAGTGAAGATAATACTTAAAATTATAATTACAAATATTCCGGTAGGCAGCGGTGGAAGAAATATTAGAACAATATATGTGTTGCCCAGATTTCTTATATCTTGAGAGGATGAGATGATTGAGAAGACAATTTGGGTATACAATAGTAATGATGAAAGAGTGCAGACTACAAATTGCCCAAAAAATGCAATTCTTTATAGAAAGGAAACTCTCACATGCACTTTTATTTTATATAATCATAGGCCTAGCCAAAAATTATTAAGTAAATAAAAAAAATCTGAATATATGTTTTCACAATATCGAATACACAATTATTATCATACTCGACCATAGAAAATGGAATCCATAATTAACAAAAGTGGGTTTCATATGTGTTTTTTTTTTTTAAAAAAAAAAAAATTTAGATGGTATTAGAGATAAGATTCGAATCTCATTTATATGAGAATTGGCTTTGGAGAGAAGTTTGATGCACAATTTTTATATGGTTTAGAAAATTAATGTGCATTGGGTGTGAATGTATGTAATAGTTCAAAATATTTGTCGTCCCTGGAAGCGGGTGCAAGCAAAGCAGATATTATAGACTATCAAGAAAAGCAGAATTAGACCAAAATCGAGCAAAAAGATATTGTGCAGCCAAACATGGCGTTAGAAAAGATTTTGATTTGGTGGAGTTGGATTTGAATCAGATTCTTTTTGGGTTTGGATTAATGGTTTCTCACCAACTTTAGCTTTCTTTATATTATACATTAACTCTTATCATAATCTCTTCACACTGCCTTTATTCCTGATTTGGATTTGCTTCTGTACACGCTAACTGCAAAATGTTGGTCCAAAAAAATGGAAAAAAGAAAAAGATATTTTGCTAAAATACCTTTTAACTTTACTTTATACTACTCATAAATATGCAAATTTACTCTATTATTATTATTATTATTATTATTATTATTATTATTATTACATTATAGACGAACAAAAATAAAATAAATTATATAAAATATTTGATAATAATATAACACTATGATAATATAACAATAATATTGTCTCAATGTAATAATTTGATGAATTTGTTTGTGTGGTCAAAATATCAGTAAAATATCTTTCTTTATAATAAATTTAAATGTAATAATTGATTGAATAATACTGAATAAATGACATAAAAAACATGATATAGCAAAGTTAAGTAAATAATATATAATTATATTGTAAAAATAAATAATAACAAAGGCCTGATGGCAAAACCAACGGGCATAAATAATAGTAAAAAATCATATATTTCTCTTGACTTAAAAATTTTTCAAAAAAAAAAAATAATAGTAGAAAATCAAATATTTGTCTTGACTTAAAAAATTTTCATTTGTATAGTTGTATTTCAATCATTAAATAAATTAGTCATTGGTCTGGCATGGTTGCTTTCATTGATGCTCTGTCATGATGGCTATCTCTACTTTATTTTTACATTTTATATTTTATTTTATTTTTTCAAAATTTCCTAACTATCCACTTAATTGTGCAAATTAAGCTTAAACGACGCGTTTAGCATTTTAGTTCTAGCGTTTAATGCTCCTTCTCCATCGTTCACATAGCACACGCATGGTACTACTAATCAGACATACCTTCACTAAGGGCGAGCGTTTTACACGCTCCATAAACTGACAACAGAAATAACGCCTTTCCATGCGCCACGTCTCCTACACGATCCTTGACGCGTGTGAAACATGCATCCAGAATCAAGAAACCATTTTTGCCAGTGAATTAGATAAACATAGACAAGGAAAAAAATAGTCTTTGGGTCGCCGGTCTGCGCCATAAACCAGAGCAAAATCTAATCAAAGTTATACTACCTTTGTTGCAATTAACTGTAAGTTTTATTGGTTTATTATTTTTTGTATGAATATCACTTTTCTTCCTGGGATTTCGTTTTTGAGTTTTGTTGTTCCAGATATGCATTGGGTTTCGCTTGTTTTGAATTGTTAATGCTGTTAGGCCATAGAAAGAATCCATTTTTGTCAATTTTTTGAACTGGGTTCTTGTGGGTTTTCTTTGATTGACTGCATAATAGGTTATATACATCTAGATTTTCATTTTGGGAGATTATAATTCGGATTTTTAATGGTTTCTTTTAGGTGATTATGAATTTCTCTCATCAGTGGGATGGAAGATCATAGCTTTTGTACTTTCAAGCTGGTAATTTGACTGGTTTTGAAGTATATGACCTTCAATTTGGAAATCCTGGGGGGGTTTGTACTATTTGCTTCATAATAATTTCCTATGAGGATTTGGTGGAAGGGAAACTGTTGCTTTACTTCAGTGTAATCTTAGGTATGGGATTCCTTTGTTTTTGCAGTAAGAGTGAAGAAAATAAGTAATTGAGATTCTGGGCTAGCTTTTTTCCCCTTGTTAGGAATTTGAGGCGTTTATCGTTGTTTTGGAATATTTGCGTTTGGAGGTAGTTTATAAATAATAAATCTGATAGTGGAATAAGGGGCTTCAGGGAGTAAAATGCAAAGGGTCCGATTATCTTCACAACAAGCGCCTGTACATAAGCTAGGGGATTCCCAAATGACATTATCCCCAAAGTTTAGGTTAGCTGTGATCCAATCTTCCTTGTTAAATGCTTCGCCTGAGTTAGAGTCTTCTCTCAGAACAGAACCACTCATACCGGGTCTTCCTGATGATGTTGCACTGAATTGTCTACTCCGTCTTCCAGTTGAGAGCCATGCAGCCTGCAGAACTGTTTGCAAGCGATGGCACCTACTTCTTGGTAATAAAGAGCGATTTTTCACTCGAAGAAAGGAACTGCGTTTCAAAGACCCTTGGCTCTTTGTTTTTGCCTTCCACAAGTGTACTGGCAAGATTCAGTGGCAGGTTCTTGACCTTATCCACTACTCTTGGCACACAATCCCTGCAATGCCATGCAAGGACAAAGTTTGTCCCCATGGATTTAGGTGTGTTTCAATCCCTCGTGAGAGCACTCTATTTGTATGTGGAGGTATGGTCTCCGATGTTGATTGTCCTCTTGACTTGGTCTTGAAGTATGAGATGCAGAAAAACCGTTGGACGGTTATGAACAAGATGATTACAGCCAGATCATTTTTTGCTAGTGGGGTGATTGATGGAATGATATATGTGGCTGGAGGAAGCAGTGCAGATCTTTTTGAGCTTGATTCAGCCGAGGTTTTGGATCCTATAAAGGGAAGTTGGCACCCCATTGCAAGCATGGGGACAAACATGGCATCTTATGATGCTGCAGTTCTAAACGGAAAACTTCTTGTGACGGAAGGCTGGTTGTGGCCATTCTTTGTCTCTCCAAGAGGTCAGGTTTATGATCCAAGAACAGATAATTGGGAGAGTATGGCTGTTGGACTGCGAGAAGGATGGACTGGTTCAAGCGTGGTGGTTTATGGGCATTTGTTTGTGGTTTCGGAGCTTGAAAGGATGAAGCTTAAAGTTTATGACCCAAACACAGATTCTTGGGAAACAATAGAAGGACCTCCCCTACCAGAGCAGATATGCAAACCTTTTGCCGTGAATGCATGTGATTCCAGAATCTATGTTGTTGGTCGAAATCTTCATGTTGCTGTGGGTCATATCTCAAGGTTGAGCACCTCTGAGAAAAAGTGGAGCTTCAGTGTAGAATGGCGCGTTGTTGATGCGCCAGAGAGTTTTTCTGATTTGACTCCCTCAAGTTCTCAGGTTCTGTTTGCTTAGTTTTCTAGATAACCTTGGATGTCATGGTATGTTTCTGAATTATTTGTAATCAATAAAATTATAAAGCTGTAGAGTGTAATATCTATGTGGCATTAGAATGACTGTATCATCTATAAAACTGCTCAGCTTACGTTTTTGTTTTCTTTTTTAACAGTAATCGCCTGTGGATATGTATGCTTACCTTAACATTTATTCAAATTGTCAGAAACATTTTACTGCCATTGTTGAATGATTATTGTACCGTAAACATAATGTTCAGCGAATTCTGCAAGTTGATGCAAATGGCAATTTTGCCAAGAGTAACATCTACAGGCACTGATTGACTTGCAAATAAAAAAATAAAAAAAGAAGGGGGATTATGTTGATTCATTTTTTGTAATGACCAATTGAGTTGGAACTAACCGTTATCTGGATTAAGCATTTTTAAGGGTTAAATAATATCTTTCTTCAGATTTCAACCGTTCAGAGTGAGTGTATCCCTTATTTTGCTTGCTTTAGGTTCTATGCCAGTCGATTTTGAGGACAAATATTGTGATTCGTGGCCCTCTGTATATGTAACGTGCGGAGTCTGCGGCGTCTAGATGAAGTAGCTGAGAGTTGGACATTCTGCATTGTCTATGGAAATTGACACGAACAATTATTGGTCTGGATGCTTTAATTTAGTAGCTCTTTTAGTAATTAAATGTCTATCCGATAATTTCAACGGCGGCCTACCAATATGTGTGCTGTATGTGTATTCAGTTGATCTATGGTTGACACAAAAGTGATTTCAGTTGCAGCACTTTCACATGTCCTTACTGACATTCTCTTTGCAGACAAACTGCACTGTATTTTTCTCTCTCTACCCAAGCTGGAGAGAAAAATCCATGCGTTGAGGTTGCAGAAATTGCTTTGCTAACAAGTAAACTAAACTAAACTAGCTGCAGGATGAGACTGATTGGTGGTTAGTTAACCAAATTTTCTCTGGTTTCTGTTGCGGTTGGTGTGTTTGTTGAGTTAATAACCAGGTTAGGTCGTAATCATGGCATTCTTGGACATGGACGAATGATCTCATTTGATGATCGTTTCGTTATCATTAAATATACAATATCTATACATATTGGCATGATCTGCGTCATCATTTGCTTCAGCATCGCTCTCCAACTGATAATAACCCTTTGGAAAAGCTAGGTAACGCTTGCTTTCAGTTTCAGGAAAGAAAGTCAGACCACCAATTTCAGAGTGTTGGTTTTTTAATATGTATGTAGAAATATTCCAACCTGCAAACAAAGCATACTCGTGTTTGACATTTACATATACTGCCATAACTATTATATGAGAAATAACACTTACTTATTTCTAATTTCTTATTTATTTATTAAATAATCGTCTTAGGTGAGGTAATATTCATCAATTACAGGATGAGATGGTAATAATAAGTTATTAAATAAAAAATTTGGGACCATTTCCATCAATATTATTGCCAGAATATTTACGATTTAAAAGAAAAGATTGTTGGACTTGGAACAGAAGGACTGGACCGGACAATGAAAATATAAATGGGCTTCGGCCATATATGTGAAAGTCAGGTGGGCTAAAATAGCTTCGGCCGATCATGCCAGCCTGCAACTGCCAGTCAAAAACAAAAAGTACGACTTGGTCACGTTTAATATTTTACAGGAACAAACTGAACTGACACTGAAACTGAAACTGTTGAGTTGATCATCATCAACATCAAGACCATCAAAGACAGACGGACAGTAGTCGGAGGGAGACGGGGATAAGATGGCTGCAATAACGAGCGCGGTAATAGCGATAGTGGGAGTGGTTTTCGGTTGGATAGCAATCGAGATAGCGTGCAAGCCTTGTCTGGAGAAAGGCCGTGAAGCAATTGACCGATCTCTCAATCCCGATTACGATCCCGACGACGAAATTCGCGCTCCTCTCAATGCAGATCCCGTTGAAGGTGAACCTAATTCGAAAGCAGCTGGTGATTCAGCCACTTCCTCCGATGCGACTAAGACTGTCTGATGATTACTCCCCTTTTGATTCACCCCGAATTGTCATTCCAGAGGGATTTTTTTTTTTTTGGTTTAATTTTTTCTTTTTCTTATTTGAGTGTGGTTTATATCCGCCGAATCTCCGATGATTGTTCATAGTTTCTTCTGATATTTATGTAAACTGAGTTTTATTTGTAAATTCTTGTTAGACTGTCGTATTGAATGAAAAAGCTTTGCTGTTGCTTGTGTTCACCCTCCTAGCGGAGCTACATACGTTGTCGTTAAATTCCCTACCGGATCGGATCGATTGTACACTGTTTGAATGTTTGTATAGTTGGTTACTTTCAACCCCCCAATCTTTTAACTATTTACCCGTTATAATTTTTACATTGATCATTATGCCCCATTTCAATTATTTCAGTTCAGGTAAGAATCAATTACACATTTTCCACAAAATACATTGCCCACCTCTGAAAAACAATAAAAAAAAAATTGAAGATGAATCAAAAAAAATCTCTATAGCCTGATGAGAACAAGAGAAAAAATTGAAGCCCTTTTTCCCACACTCCCGGGGAGAACAAAAAAAAAGAAAGAATGGAGAGAGAGAGAGAGAGAGAGAGGCAGATGTAATAATTTATTTCAAGTAACTCAAAAGTCCATAATGAGAAGAAAGGTACCGAAACAGAGGCCAAATATGCTTTACAATTACAATGTTAACTTGAACAAAAGTGAATAAAAGCTACAACTTTCTGTACATTAATATGACAAACGGAAGTAACCACTTCTTGTTTCCGCCAAAACCAAATAACTCAAGTTCCCACGTCATTAATTGACGAGAAAACAATTTCGTATGCAACGAAATGGAGGACTAGGCCAGGTAATTGTATATCTGAGGATTGTTCTTGTCCCGCTCCAGGTACTCCCTGTCGATGAGGCTCTCAATCCTTTTCTTCAGATCAGCTGGCTTTATAGGAAATTTGAGCTGTCCAACAAAACAATTCCTTCTCATCAATTTTTATACACATTTTATGAAGTTTATCATTTTCGCTCTCCAGACTCTTGTTCAAGCCAGCCAACAATTACATAGTTTTTTTATCATGTTACATAAAACTGATGAAAGCATTTCAATTCTTAATGAAATTACATCCTTGGCAAGCTTAAAGTGTGTGGAACGATGTGTTTGTGACCAGACTGCTGAGGCTCATGCAACTGAGATCTAACCAAGTACGTGGAAAAGAAAAAGTAAAATGAAATGCATTTACCTGTTGGAAGAGTTCGGTTATTAGAAGTGTGTGACTCAGCACTTTCCTAGTCTTCATTATCCGAACAATAGCAGCATCAACCTGAAAACAAATTCAACAATAGAGATATAATTTATCTGGCTAGTTAACAGCTTTGTTGAACATCTAGGATACTGTTTAGATATATGTTTTATCATAATGAGGAAGCAGATGTCAACCTGATATTGACGGTCCTGAAATACTCTTTCAGTGGTGCTAGTGTTCTCCTCCACTGTTTCCTTCAACTGGATTGCATTTACCTGCAAATCGCCAAAAAAAAGGAGGTCAAACTATGTCTTAAATTCAATCAGTGTAAAGGTCCTTCCACAACATTGCCGTGTAATGACCCCACTAAATATGAGTTCCTTACAAGTTGCTAAGCAACATGGTTCTAGTTACTAAATTCACAAAAGTACATACCTTAATACGATAAAGGGGCGCAGTAAATCCTTCATTGAACAAAAATGAATCATCATCCTCAACATCCCTCCCTTTTGGCATCTGTAAAATATAAAAATGAAGATAAAAAAGGAAAAAGAATAAAAACTGAACATACACCAATTTTATTGGACACAAAAACCAAGTATATAACTCCAGTACCAAGCACCCACCTTTTGCAGGACGCGTACTTTACCGCAGGCAAGAGACTGTAGAGTCCTCCTCAGTTCCTTATCTTCTATGCCAGTGGCATCCTTAATATCTTGAAAGCTAAGCTTTTGGGCATCATTGAAGAGCATCAAAACAACAGTCTAGTGGGAAAATAAAAACAAAGGTAAAGTAATATTAGGACTTGTGATTACTGGCGGCATCGGGAAAGCATGGGAATAGAGAGAATAACAACAGAATGTAATGCACAAATGCACCTATGATACTAACCTGAAATAGGGAAACTGCCAGCTCCTTTTTACCTTTTGGGAACTCCGCTTTTAAAACACAGTGACCTAATGAGTTTTGCCACATTAAGCGCCTTCCACTGTACTTGCTCAAGTAAAACTCCTTAAAAATGTCCTGTAGAAAGCAAAAAGACGTGTCACACCTGCATTTACAGCATATTCCCAGTACCTGTAACATAAAACAATCTTCAGTTTATGCCAAACCTGATAAACATTCAGTTCATGAGGAAGCCTAACATCCATGGGAGGATATGTGGGCCAGTACCTGCATAGCAGTAACCCAAAACATAATTGTTAGTGTGATGCATTACAAGTAAATTCCTAAAAGTACAATACTTTAGGATCTCAACCTACCCCGTTGTCAAGACATGGACACTCATCTCAATTCCTGACGGGAGTTTTGTCCTGGCCTGGGATGATTGTTTGAAAGACTCATTTATCTCCTTCGATAATTCAATATCCTGTGAATATGTAACAAAAATATTGACAGAAGACACCGCTGAGAATAGTGAATACACCATAAAAGCTAAATTAAGTAGCCACAAAATGAATTCCATGTCAATAGGTAATATGCGAAACTATGAGAGAAATAGGTTGCATTAGTGGAAAAAAATACCTCCAACTGAGTTCCAACTAAGCGTCTGTTTGTTTTTTAATCTGAAGTTTGAATATAATCTACTTTTAGTCATTAAAAGTCTTAAAGGTATTTGTTTTCTAACTTAACATTGAAAACTTGATAATTATGTCTGAATAAAATAAGTTAATTTTTAATTTAAGGTTGAAATATGAAATTTGAATAAGTTTTCTAGTTGAAATGAACTAAAATACTCTTATTTTTCCTGATATATAAAGTCTATCTTAATTATTTATAAAGATATGGTAGGTAAAATTACTAATTTTTAGATATTTATACTCGATAAATAAAAAGCAAACATATTATTGAGAATCATTCAGATTTTTTATATTCAGTCTCATTCAAATTTCAAATCTATTCAGATTTCAAATAAAAGACAGACCAGGCCTGAGTATATGAGAATTTCATTTTAATGAGCCAGCCAACAATATCAAGCCAAGGTTTGATTATCTAATTTAGAATTTATAAACTGAAGATCACAAGGCTGCGTAATTAGCATACAAAATGCCCAACCAAATGACACAAGTGAGCCATTATTTGCAAGAGAACATCATAACCACTAAAATTTGAACTTAATATGGCATATCTAGGCTTCAAAGACAGTGGGACATGGAGAAACTGGAAGATATGTTCAGAAGCACGATGGTTAATCACATGGAGGTTTGAGGGACGTATCAGTTTGCATCATCACTAGCCAACACATGAAAAAGGCTTCAATGTTTATTTATTACATTACCATTTTTTAAGTGAAGATAACAAATCAGCTAGGTGATCACACAATTTGACATAGAAAAGCTTTTTTACAAGGAAAAACATGCGCACCTTGAACATCCCCTCAAGTTTGTTCGTAAACTGGCTACCACATTCAGTCTTTAGCTGCATTAGAAACAGATATTTGTTAATATGACAAACTGGATAAGCATGGCAGCAACAACAATTTCAAAAAAGGAAATACGAACTTCCATCACTAACCTTGGAAATCATAGATTTCTCAGCATCAATAGAAGCACTCTTCCCCAACAGCAACCTTTTCGCAAGATCCTTTTTGTAGAATGCTTCAAACACATCCTTACCCTAGATTTTTATATATAAAAATAAAAAAATACACATCCATCAGTTATCGCAATGACAACAAGAACAGAGAACACGGAAGCAATACCAGCAGCTATGGGAAGAGAAACTCTTGTCCTAAGTCCCAATTAATTCAGTGATTTCAGCCAAGATCACACAATTACCTGGATAAACCTGAATAAAACCAAAACTTTATCAAGGGTACCCTCCAATTCCTCTTCTGATGTACCCTTATTCCCAGCACGAAGCTTCTCATCCAGAAACTTGGCAATAAGTTCAGCAGGTCGGTTCTATTAAATAGAGGAAAACATGTAACTGTAAGCCACAGATTTGAAGATATAATCTTGTAATTTAGTGGAGATGGTAGAATGATACAAAATCAGGTGACCTTTGGATCTTGTCATGTACTAACTAAAATAACAACAATCATCATTATGACTAGACTCTTTAAATGCTATTCTCACACTTTCTCCATGAATTGTGTTTTCCTAATATGCAAATCCAGCATTTAACTAATACATAATTGCACATTTAAATTTATTTTATTTTTCAATTATAACATTGAAATGAAGAGAGGAAATAGAAAAATGAGTAGGATATGCTTACCTGACGCAGGTTAATTAGATACTCAAATGCATCCTTTATGGTATTACAGAATGCTTCATTCCTGGAGAAGCTTTGTTCCCATATTGTGTCAAGAGAAGCCTTAAACTCCAAAAGAGAGGAAACCATATCCTTATCTTTCTCTTCATCCATAACAATCCCATGCCCAGTTCTACGAATGTACATGGCAAGGGCCTGCCTTAATGATTCGAGGGCATTAACCCTTGAAAACAGTGAGTACATCCTCTGAAGGTCCTCCGTACGATGCCCATCCATCAGCATTGTGAAACCCTGAACAGATCAAAGAAGCATAACTTCTCTCTACTAAAAGAAATACAAATTCTGGCATATACATGGAGGGAGAAGGAATAAGCTAAGAGAATCAACTCCACACCTTATCAAGAATTGCAGATATATGGCGTTCAAGGAGTTGCCTTTCTGCAGCTGCTATCAGTGGCTTTCTTGTGCTTACGTCAAGGTAAAGTAAACACCTTTCATGTTCTTCATGCAACCTTATCTGTGAGAATGAGTTGCCCACAAATCTTAAACATTTCAGAATATACCACATGATAAAAGTCATACCTGACTACTGAGTACAACATTCTAAGTGAGCAAAAGCAAAGTAAAATAAACAATCTAGCAACTTATGACACAATAAAATGTGAAAAGAATATGGAAGTAACACTAACTTGCAGGAATTTCAGAATAAACACAGTACCTCCACATGCTTCAAGTAATCTGGAACATCAGATTGCTGCATGTATTTCATACCTTCTGCAGCATAAAATTCAGATGTGCACTCCAGAAATGGCTTCTCAAAGCTTTCTGAGTAAATTCCCAGAGCAGTGAACATCTTCAAAAGATGGTTGAGGAGAGTCCGATCGACCGCTTCACCTAACCTAAAAGATACCGCAACCCCATCCCCCAAAATAGAAAGCACTGTGAATTCCAGACCTCATAGGAATAACCATACACCACGCAGCGAAAAAAGATCACAAAAACCATGCCTAGGTCAAGTCAAGGTAAATCAAAAGAACTCAATCTCATAAATGTAAAAGGAGAAGAAAAGGAAGAAGGAAAAGGATTTAAGAATTAAAAAGGATATATTTACTGCACCATCATCGACAATCTAGAAAATCTAGCAATGTAACCTACACTAATATTTTACTCTCTCAGAATTACCTTTCACTCTCAATCATCCTTAAAAGACCAGTGACAGTTTTGTGCTCAACTTCGGAGTATGAAGAAAGATATTTCCGGAAAAGTTGCAGGCCCATGTCCCACAATGAACGCACATTTGGTGTTTGTTTCACGTATGTTCTATCTAGATACAATGCTATACCACGAATCATTAACATCTGATCACAAAGATCCTGCCAACATCTTTCAACAAGTGATAAGAAAACCACCAAATCTGGACTTTGACCAACCAACAATTGTATTGCTGCAGATATATGTGCTTCACACTCCTTTTCAATTCGCTGATAAAGATTCCCCCCCATCTTGTGCAGGCAAAGATCATTGACAGCCTAAGGATAACATAATATTTCTATTGTGAAAAACTCATGCATGACTAATATTCACATTAAAAAGAGCTGCATTATTAAAGAAAGAAAATTGCTTTATTTCTACCTGATACAGCTTTTCCAAATCACAAGAAGTCGGTTGCTTCAAGAATATAGCTTTTATAGCTGACTTCAGCTTTGCCCATGTATCCTCCTCAAAATTTGTGGGCAGTGTTGGTTTAGCTTCACAAAAACACAATGCATAATAAATGACTACATATATATGTATAGCATGTTTTCCAATATATAACATAAGTCTTTAAGATTTCAAACTTCACTATTCTAGAAAATTAACAAGGCTTTTTAGTCACCAATAAACATCGACATATGCAACATCAATAGAAAATTAGAAATGGAACATTTTATGAAACTCATTAGTCATATTATTAACAGAAGCTATTCAGTGTGGTAGTATATACAAATATGACACAAAAGAACTTCTCTGAACTTACATGTTTCCACTTCATCATGTTTTCTCATAATAATTATTAAAAAATAAATAAAAAAATTCAGCAGCGAATTAACAAGGGAACCAAGCCACATATTGTGCATGTAAATACTGATGATATAAAAGATATAATTATAAGTTCTGCATCATACAAATAACTGATAACTAGCACCACAAAGGGCAATCGTTATTATGAATAATAGATAATTAGATCAATTCACCGGGACACACTAAACCCTAACTAACAAAAAACTTGTAACATACCATCAGAGAAAACCATAGTTTGGTCTCATTTTTTTTCTCTTATTAGACTGGCAAAATAAAAACCTAGCTTAGCACCTAGACAGGAATCAGTAAAATGGGCCATCTAGAATCAGGTAATCAATCCAAAACCAAAATTTCCGAATAAAAGTAGACAGATCGAATTGTCAAATACATAAAATTTCAATCAGCAGCTGAATTTCCTGAAATGAATTTACTAACAAATTCCCATAATCTAGCCAATTCAAAGCTCGCCCAAAAAGTTGCCCAAAGAAACACATAAATTCAAGTAACCCTGTCCAAATTAACAGCTGAAATTCCACAGCTATGAGAACAAAATAAAGAAAAATCCAATTTTTAAGTTTCTCCAACACTCAATTAGCAAAACCCTCGATTCCTCGGATCATGCAAACTCACTAAAGCAACACAAAATCCCGACAATCCCCAGGCGAGACGAAAACCTAGAGTAATCAAACGGCAGCGCTCACAAATTCTCGAATTAAACACACAGCAATTACCAACGGCCATACCTTTGACGAGCTTGATGACGAGTTTTTTGGCGGGTTGAGGCGGCTGGGCTTTCTTTCGGGCCAAATTGGCGGCTGCAGGAGCTCGGGTGTCATCGGGCTTAAGATCCTCATCGAGAGCCATAGAAGAGGGATCGAAGACGACATCATTTTCGGGATTGGCGAAGTCCGGCTGAGGAGGATGGTGGTGGAGACCGTTCTTGTTAGGGTCCATCGAGCAGGCCACGGCCTGAGACTTAGCCTTCTTCATCGGCGAATAATTGCTGTTGCTGGCGGCGGTAGCGGTGGGGTTGCTGGCTGTGCGTTTGTTGGGGAGAGACATCAAATACTCGTCAATTAGTGCATTGTATTGTCTACTGAAAAATAAGAAAAGGAAAAAGAAAGTGAAAAATATGAAGATTTGAGAACTACTTAGATATCCTTCTATACGCGAGACAGAGAGAGAAAGAGAGAGACACACTGTTTTTATTTATTCATTTTATTTAATTTTTTATTTTTCTATACTTCTAGATTTTTTTTTTATCATTTTTCTCGTTTTCCCTAAGGCATAATAACATTTGGATCCCTATCTGTTTAAATTTTCTCCGATAGGAATATAACTTTAACATTCGTATTAAATGAGTGCCTAGCTCATACGAAAATGACTGAACTACCCTTACTCGTAATGGCCACAAACTCCCAATTCAATAATACAAGAGTAAATTGGCCATCTCAAAAATATTAGGGACGTCATCAATATAAATTAGAAATTTATATTGATTCTTAAGAAATCATAAGAATTTAGGAAGTTGAGTGTTATTACAACTTTCCGGAATTAGGGGAATAAGAATATTCTCTAATTTTCTTTTTATTTCAGACATAAAAACCCACTATTTTTTTAAATGAGCAAATTACTTTTAATTAGCTTTCTCCTAATTTTATTCTTATTTCTATCCTACTTATTACCATTTTTTATTTTAAATAAATTTATTTAAATCTTTTTATTCAGAAACAATATTTATTACTTCCTATTTTTTAACTAATATTTTATTGTCTTTTATATTTTTTTTTAATATTTTGTTACTTCTTTAAGTTTTAATTTTTTTAATATTTTAAATATTTTTAATTTTATTAGTTTATAAATTAATTAAATTAAAAGATAAAATAAAAAACTTACAAAGATAATAAAATATTAAAAAAAATTAACTTAAAAATATTTCCTTTTACCCTTTTATTCAAAACATTAGAAATTAAACTCGCGTAGCTGTGTTTTTTGCTAAAATAATAAAAAGAAAACGCGCAAGCATCAGTTTTGGGCTTGAGGCAAGGTGAGTAGACAATGGACAATAGAATGCTGTAGGAGTCCTACTTTCGGGTGGAGAAAGCCCAGTAGTTGCTATTAATTACTGCCACTAAATGCCCCCACAAGGGTTTTGTAGTCCCAAAATCAGTCTTAAAGATAATGTTGACTTGAGTCAAAGGCCAAACACAAGCCCACTACTCCTCCTCCCAATAATCGGCAACTGTTAACATTCATAGGGCGCAGCGGCGCCCTTTATCCTTTTAACTTATTGATTTATATTTTGAATTTACTACATTTAATATCTTGTAAAATATAACTGGTTTTTAAAAAAAAAAATTAAGGCCTGTTTGATTTAGTTTTTCAATATGGTTATTTGCTTTTGAAAATAAAAAATACAAAGAATTAAAAAATATGTGTTTGTTTTAAAAATTTTAAAAACAGTATTTGAATTAAATTTTAATTTCCAGTTCAAAATTAGAAAAAAAATCCTTTTTTAGTTTTCTTTTATTTGTATTCCAACTAACTTCAAAAACTGTTTCCTTATTATCTTAAAATATATTTTTTAAATTTATAAATTCTAAATTTATAAGGTTTATATTTTTTTTTTTAATAATTTTCTTTGTAATACTTATATCATCCTTTTAATTCTAATGTTTATTTATAAAAGAAATTTTATTCTCTTTTCTTTACTTACTAGCTATCTTTTTATATTTATTGTTTACTCTTGCATGATATCTATTTTTTTATTTTTATTTTATATTATAAATCTTGAATTTGTAAAGTATTTTTTTTATTGTCAATAATTTATTTTTTAAAAATTTATCTTTTTAAATTTATCTTTTAAGAAAATAAATTATATTACATTGTATTATTTTGAATTGATGCACTTTAAATATTTATTTGAAGTAATCAACGAAAATAAAATATTTGTACTTAATTATTGAAAAAGTTTTAATAGGAAAAAAGTTATTAAAAATAGTTTTAACCAAACATATATTCTTATTTATTTTTTTCAAAAATTATATCAAACACTTTTTATAATTTTTTAATTTAAAAAATAGTAATATAATATTATATCAAACATATTTTCAAATATTAAAACTTCTAAGAGTACAAATCAAAATTTTGAATTGTATTCAATTTTGTAAAAATAATTTTTAAAATTATGAATCAAATGGGCCCTTAAATATTACATAAACAAAATCAAATTCCATTGTAACGAATGAAATACAAATATGTAAACGTAGTTTATTTATAAATTGCTATAAGTATATGAAATTATATTTATATGTTTGCTGTACAATTTATTTTGAAAGGAGGAAAATAAGGTGATAATAAAACAATAATATTGCATCGCTTTAATAAAAAACAAAAGTTTTAGATAATTTTATATTTAAGGTGGATGATAGTTGATTCAAATATTAGTCTTGGTTTCCCCTGTAAAGTGTTCAAACTTGACTTAAGTTGAATTGTCAAGAGTTTTAAGTTATTGTGGTGTAATATTATAATTCAATGATTGGGCTTTTGCTATAAAAAAGAAAATTACATTTTCGATATTATATTTGGTAATATGAATAATATACTTTTATTTTTTTAATTAATAGTTAATATTATCAATAACACAACCTTATCATCTAGTTAATAATAATGAATGTCAAAGAATTTTAGATTAAAAAATTTGGTATGCAATAAATCACGTGTTGGATTACTGAGTACTAGTGAATTAAAAGTGCACAAGCTAAGGTGTTTGTGTTTACCCAGTTTTTACCATGACCTTAGCTAATAGCGAAGTTGTCAAACGTGGACCGTGAAGGCTGACTCGACGATTCCAAATTGCGTGCCTTTGACTCCAAGTTCGGTCGTTATTGACTGCCTAACTTTTAACGTTCATCGTCAATTCATTTTCTGTCCTCTTAACTGTGGAAACCCTACCACTATGCCCCACCTCTTGTCTCTTTCCCCTCCCGGATACTTCTATAAAACTGCATAACAATAATAAACTAATCATATTTCATCTCAAAAATCAACTTAAAGTGTACCGAAAGAATTCTCCGGAAGCGCTTTATATATATATATATATATATATATATATATATATATACAAACACACGATGTCGAGCAAAAAGCGAGCAGCAGCAGTTAAGGTAGTTCTCATGGATACTCAGTACGTCGAAGCTAACCCCATGAACTTCAAATCGGTTGTTCAGAAGCTTACTGGTAAGGACTCTTCCGTTGCATGGATTAAAGAAAGCAATAATAATTCTGCAGTAGCAGATGGAATTAAGAGAGAAATCTCAGTTAAGGTTGATAAGTTAGACGACGGCGTTGATGATGATAATAATAGACCTTCGGTTTCCATTTTGTCCAAAGGGTTGTCGTTTAAGGACTTGGAATTGGATAGGTGGATTATGGAGGTTCCACCGCCAGAGGAGTTGCAGCTGTTGTGGACGGAATACAATTTGCATTGATTTATAATACGTTGCTCATATATGTTGACTGTATATTGTTGCATTAATTTAATTATAAGTACTGTATTTATTCTTTGTTTGGGTTTTTTACTGGAGAAATATTTCATAGTACTCTTATCTATTTGAAATGGCAATAATGGCTGCTAATTGTTTTGTGTTTGGCTGCTATGTGGAAGATATATATGTACATATATGTGTGTGTGGCTGCCCAAGACTCCACGGTGTGTGTGAGAAAAATACTTTGGTGGATGTGTTTAATGTTCGTACTGTAAGTGAGATATTAAATGAATGCAAGTGGACACGGCTATATTTTGGTTTGCTATCGCTACGCAAGTGTAAAGCAAATTATATATACCAAGTGCAACTTTATGTATGATAACTACAAGCGCCTGTGATTACATACGTATGAAAACTTTGAGTAACGTAATTGTCTTCAATTTTTTATATACCAAGTGTTTTTGATATATATGTTTGTGACAATTATAATTAATCAATTGTAATGTCTATTGACTTAATTAGTAAAATTTCTCAAAACAATACAAGAGTTTGAAATCAGAGTCAAAACGTTTTCACAATGGATCAACGGTGCTCACGGGTTAAAGATGATCAAATAGAATATTTATTTTGATTTTTTATAATATTTTAGAATAATTAAGTTTCCTAATTCGGCATTATGTACCGCTTGAATGTTTGGAGAGAACCATCTATGAAGAAAAAAATTTGTTGCTAAAGCTGTTGATAAGAATTCTGCTGCTGTACAAGCAGTGTTGCAATTTTGATTTTTGAGCTTCGTCAAATCCCGCTGCTTTGATTTCTTGAAGTAGAATTAAGTTTGGCCCATTTTCTTCGGCACATAAGGGAGCCTCTCCACAATGGACTCTGAACAGCTGCACCCAGCAGGGCTAGCTAATGAGGCCGAATATTGTTGGCCCAGCAGTTAGTTTTTATATGTGTATATATATATATATATGTATGTATGTCACCGTTTAGCAAGAATTAAAACTTTATCTTCTATTTGGAACATTGAACATGAAAGCTTGTATTAATTTACATTAACATAACGAAGCCTTTTTTCTTT
Source organism: Azadirachta indica (assembly GCA_022749755.1). Taxonomy (NCBI): domain Eukaryota; kingdom Viridiplantae; phylum Streptophyta; class Magnoliopsida; order Sapindales; family Meliaceae; genus Azadirachta; species Azadirachta indica. The sequence goes on along the minus strand of CM040451.1, from coordinate 13,381,825 downwards.
TTTTTTGCTGAAATATAAATATAATTATTAAAATATTTAAAAGTCGTTTGTTTTTTAATTTATATCTTAATATTTGTTAAAAACATTTTAATATAATTTAAGTAGTATTTTTTTTTTTTTGTTTAAATTTTGAACATGACTAAAATTTGAATTTAACTGAAATCTAAATCTAAATTATATATTTATTTTTATTTTAAAATATTTGAAAAAAAATATTAAATTGTTTATTTTGATAAAATAAAAAGTTTAAAAATTGATATTTGACATATAAATTCTTTTAAATAATATATTTATATTTAAATAATTTTTTATTATATTAGTACAATAATAAATAATAAATTAATAAATTATATTAGTATGTATATTATTTATTTACTTGTTATATATATTTTTTTAAAAAATAATTTCTAATTGATGATATAAAAATCAATAAAAATTAAATAAAAAATAATAAGTCATATTATAATATAATTGTTATTATGTAAATATACAAATTTTTTAAATAATTAACGTATAAAATAATTAAAATTGAGAAGACAAGTAGAGGGAACCTATAATAGAATAGAGATCCGTTAAAAATAATTAAATAAGATTTTAATTTTGTTAGTAAATAATTTAATAAAATAGGGATATTTTTAGAAAATAAAAAAATTAAATTATTTAGATATTTACTAATTTAAAATTAAGTTAAAATTTTTAACTTAATTATATTAAGATATTTTTATCAAATATTCAGATATAAATTAAAAAAAAAATAATTCTTAAATATCTGAATAATTATATTCAAACTTTAACCAGAAGAACAAATAACCTTTAAGTTAAAAAAATTTGACTTAAATATAAATAAGTAAACGTTCAAATAATTTAAATATTTTATTTACAAATAATACCCTTAATTTATTATTTTTAATATTTATATATGTCAACAATTTAAAATATTAGTTTAAAATTTTTATAACATATATCATTCAATTTAAATTTCAGTGTAATTCAAATTTCATATAAAAAAACAAAGATTACCTAAAATTAGGTGTTGTATTTTTTAATTTATATCTCATATACGGCAAGGCAAAATCAAAATTAAAAATTTAGGATTAAAATATCGAAATAAGAAATTTATAAATCTTTGAAAAATTTATAAATTTTGAGAATAAAACTTTGACAATTTAATACTATAGTGTAGGAGTCAAAATTTAATGATACGTAATTTATAAGTTGAACTTATAAATATATAATAAGTTAAATAAATATTTTTGTAGAGATCTTGTTATAGCTTTATAGAATGAAATTAATAATTTTATAAATAAATGAATAATTGATAAACTTACTAAACTAAAAAGTGAAGTTTTCTCAAAGACTAATATTTCACACATTTTAATTAACAAGATTTTTAATATGTTATTTTTAAATAAATAACTTTAATATTATTCTTTAGCCAAAAGAACATTCGTGTAGATGTGGATGGGATCCACTCAACCACATCTTAAAAGCAAAATATACCATAACCCTCTCCTTTTTTTTTCTTCTTCTTCATCTTCTTCTTCTTCTTTTTTTCTTTTTTCTTTTCAAGAAATCTTTAATTTAGATAAAAATCCATAACCAATAACCATTCTTGCTTTTCGTTTGCCTCAATTGCTTATCACATGATAACCTTTGTTACAAATGCACAAAATTAGGCGTTTTTTTGCACCACTTTTCACAAAGCCAAGAAATAGGGTTCCAACATGGGGTTAAATCTCGGAAATTGGGTAATGATTCTTACATTTTTTGACCAATCTAGGGCAGGGAATACTTGGAAAGAAGCATGTCTTTGAGCAAACACTTACATGTGCAAACTGTTAACAATCAAATTTTTTTCTTTCAAAAAAAAAAAAAAAATTCATATGCATGCATTGCACTTCGCAAAATGTAAACTTTCTCCTTCCTTTTTCTTGCATGATGCTTCTTCTTTATTAACGCTTACATCTCTTTAACAAAAGCTAATGTCTTTACTGATTTTCTTTACGATATCTCTCACATGCACCAAACAAATCTGTTTGGTTATGGAAAAAGGATAAAAAGATACATAGCTAGCATTGACCAGCTAACCAAAGGACATAGTAGTGTCTTCCATTTTTTTTTTTTCATTCATGGGCGTGGAATATGTGCAGATATCCTCTTTCTTCCCTTCTTTAATTTGCTTTTTCAATTTGCATATTAATAGAAAGAAGGAAAGGATATGAGTTGGTGATTTAAAAGCAAAGAAAATGAAGGACATTAATTATATGTATCTAATAATTAATTGAAATATCATGAATTTTTTTTTTAATCATATATATAATATAATCACTATACATAAATATAAGTGTAAAAATAAACAATGTTACTAAAATTAGTAATTATTAAATATTTAAACTATTATATTTTCAAAATTATCTGAAACACAACAATTTTTAATAAGTATTTGAATGGAAAAACAGTGATATAAAATAAAATCCATGCTTTAATGAAAAGACCTTTTTGCAATATGAAGCTTTTTTTTTTTTCTTCATCTTTTTTCCTAGTAACAGATCACATGCTTGGCCGGGGTGACGCCAGTTAATAGTTTACAATGCTTAAAGTGAAACACTACTTCACAGCAACTTGTCGCCCTTTAATATTTAAGATCAGAAGTCTATCGATTCGAGCAATTTGGTCTGTGTACTTCAATGAATCTGGACCACAAGCGGTAAACTTGTCTGGTTATTTATCGTAGGATTAGGATACATTAATTTCAAGTGCTTTTTTATGTCACAAAAGCAATTTTCTGCACCACCGCCAAAAAAACTTCTCGATAACAAAAGAATATGTTGTTTATTTGTTTTGTAGCGTTTGATTTATAAAATAGATGAAAATACTTTTAAAATTTAAGAAACATTCTAATGCAGTATAAAGAATTGAAAAAAACACATGGCAAAAATAGTTTTTCTTAATTAGCATTATATACTAACAGACGAAAAGCTTAATTTATTATATAACCAGATATCAACGTGCTGATTAAACAATCAAGATTATTGAGAAAATTAAATTTCCTACTCATAGAGTCAGGCTTTTCTATAATTAATTAACTTAAATGATAAAATATCCTCTCTTTTTTATTGAACCTAGGAGAAAGCTATTTTGCTCATTTCAATTTTTGTTTCTTAATTTTGATATTACAATAAGCGATTTTTTAAAAAAAAATGATTTTCTACTCTCACTATATTCAGTACAAAAAATTTTAATCTCACTTCACTAATTACAGAAAAAGAATGCTATTGGGAGTACTCTTCAATAAATTTGCTCATTTCAATTTCGATTTGCATTTTATCTCTTGCAGTTGATTATTCTACATTACTAATAACATTAATCCAAGATTCAAATCACTTGTTAATTTGTGAAACTTTTATACCAATTTGATTTTGAATTAGAACGCATGCAAGCAAGCTAAATCATTTATTTCAAATTTATTCGAATCCCTTCAACATAGACAACGACCAGCTTGCTAGATCAAGCCTCTTTCCAACAATGAACCAACATAGAATGTTATGGAGAACATCCAATAAAGTGAAGCTGCAACTACGACCGTCGAAATATCGTGTGCTTGAAAATGCTAGAACACAGTCGACACACGAATACTTTCCTTCATTTTCTTGACTTTTCTCGGCGGCAAGAAAATTAGGTTTCTCTATAATATATTATCTCTTGCATATGCATATGTGTAAATACGAATTTCTGTTGACTGTGTGATTTGTTAATTTATTGAGGAGTATGAGAAGAACCATATTTGCATCGTCATCGCAAGAAAAGGAAAACAAAAATAAAATAGTTAATAAGCAGCCTTTGTATATATTACATAGCCCTTAAGATAAGGACAACTACGTTTCCAAACAATTAATTCCCACGTATTCGATTTCATTCCTTATCCACTTACCAAACATATCTTACTTTTCAATGGGGTTTTCTTTGGCCAAGTTACGTAAGTTTTTTTGTCTTTGAAATTTCCCACCAATTACTCATCTCACACTCACACTCACACTCACACTCACACTTACACACAGCTTTTTTCGTTTGTCTCCTCATAAAAGCAGTTTTACAACTTTATTCATTATCTACTCGACCAAAATAACTATTCTACTCCTTAATTTTCAAACCCAAGATATTATTTTCCTTTGGCAAAATTAATTAACTATAGGATTTTCAAACCATCTTATAACGAGCTACTTTTTCTAGCCGACATTCACATTTTGTTAAAAAGTGAATGAATAACATTCAAACTAATCTTGTATAAGAAAAAAAGGTCACTTTCTCTTACAAATATTCGTATTTGTTAAAATTTATATGAACAACTCTATGTGAGAATTGCCAATAAAATAAAATTAAAAAAAAAAGGCTCAATTCGAGGTGGAAAGAGCTGCATAATCAATACAATTGAAATTAACTATTTTATCATCCTTTAAAAAAATCTGAATGTTCACACTTAAAAAGTTATGGGTTTAATTAGAGAAACGTCTTATGAAGTTAGATGTGTCATCTTCTAAGTAAACCCTCCTTTTTTTTTTCTTCTTTTCCGAAAGTTATACCTTGTTTAATCTGTGCGGCTGAGTTAGATGCCAAAGGGCAAATTTCCAGTTTATTGAAAGAACCTAAAATTACCAGAAGCCACGATGTTCTATTTTCACAAAAGCAAGGCAGTGCAGCCGCTGCTATAAAAAGTGTTAGAATCTGTTGTTATAAAAATGATTTAGATAAAAGTAGAATCTCTTATCATTACAGATTTAATTTAATTAATTATTATTTTTTTACCGCACCCCAAATTTGGGGATCCCCAATTGCTTCCTCTCTAATATCAATCTAATAAATAGTGGGATTTCCCATTACTTTTGTCCGAAGAAAGTGGCGGGGATAATTTGGTCATTATGAAAGAGAAATCTACAAGTCGCCCTGAAAAAGCCCAGTTGACGAGTTGAAAGAAGTTGAGAAAATCAAGTCATTTAAAAGCCAGTTAAGAGGTAAGAGCCAAAGACAACATTGGCAACAAGGCAAACTATATCCTAATCCTTCAGACAAAAAATTTCAAACAAGCAAAGAAAAGAATTCATAGTTTCCCCCTATATCTTTACTTCTCCCTATCTCGGCTTGGAAAATCTTCAGGCCACGCCTCTAGCAGCTAGCTCTAAACTCCATGGCCACTTTTTCCAGGAATATATCCCTAATCCAAGTTTTTCTTTTGCTTTCTCTCACTGTCTCAGGTACCCTCTTAATTTCTTTTACCTAATTCTTTTCATTTATTTTTCATGTTGTAATATCATTAACTCTTAACTTCTCTGTTGCTTAATTTGCAGATTATGGTTTTCTACTAGGAGTTAGCTCTCTTGGAATCAATTATGGTCAAGTTGGCAACAATTTGCCACCTCCCGACAAGGTTCTCGATCTCTTAAGCTCTCTTAAGCTTACAAAAGCAAGAATTTACGATACAAATCCTCAGATTTTAACAGCATTTGCCAACTCCAACATCGAGCTTGTAGTCACTGTTGAAAACCAAATGCTAGCCGTTTTAATGGATCCCCAACAAGCACTTCAATGGGTAAGCACACACATCAAGCCATACTTTCCGGCCACAAAGATCACCGGAATCGCCGTAGGCAACGAGGTCTTCACCGATGATGATACATCACTTGTACAATATCTTGTTCCAGCCATTGTCAGCATTCATGGTGCTCTAGTTCAATTAGGATTAGATAAGTCCATTCAAGTTTCAACCCCTAATTCTTTAGCAGTTTTGGAAGAATCTTATCCTCCTTCCGCCGGTAGTTTCAAAACTGAAGTCGCCGGAATCATGTCGCAATATTTACAGTTCTTGTCGAGTACTAAGGCACCGTTTTGGATTAATGCATATCCATATTTTGCCTACAAAGATGATCCGAACAGAGTTTCTTTAGACTATGTACTCTTTAACCCTAATCCAGGGATGGTTGATCCATACACAAAGCTTCACTATGACAACATGCTTTATGCACAAGTAGATGCTGTCATTTTCGCCATGGCTAGGCTAGGTTACAATGGGGTTGAAGTTAGGGTTTCGGAAACCGGGTGGCCATCGAAAGGCGACCCCAATGAAGTGGGAGCAACGGTGCAGAATGCTGCGATGTATAACAGGAATTTGCTGAGAAGGCAATTGCAAAGTGAAGGGACGCCGTTGAGGCCAAATATGAGGCTAGAAATTTACTTGTTTGCATTATTCAATGAGAATATGAAACCTGGGCCAACTTCTGAAAGGAATTACGGTCTCTATCAACCCGATGGAAATATGGCTTACAATGTGGGGCTATCTGCACATTCAACTTCTTCTTCTTCAACGTCATCGGCTTCGATTTCTCTAACTTCATCTGCCACCCCCGAGGTAAAACCATAGGTCAAATTCTTTGTCTTTTTTCGCTTTTTCTTCCTATATCATCATCGAATTCCTTTACCAAATTTACAAACAACTATATATAAATGTATTAATATTATAGACCAGATAGATCGAGACAGAAGTGTATACAATGCAAAGAGCATTTTGTAAATTATATATATTACAAGAATAAAATTGAGCTATCGTTTATTTGTATATCTTATATGTTGGTTGATAATAATCTAATTATTTCTTGCATTTGTTTTCCTTCCTCTTTACATGGGATCTATTGTACTGAAACAGGCTGCAAACAAGGAAAATCAAAGCTTGCTGTGCTGGATGTTTGTGTTTTTGCTGACCTATGAAGCTTTTATGAGAAGACCATATTAAGCAAATTGGAGATCATGTAAATATTTACTTTTTGGTAAGAAAAAAGAGTTATGGGGGGGGTTTTATTGCTTTTGGGTCTTTTGGCACTCGAAAAAATAAAATAAAGCCCCCTTAAAAAAATACCAAAAGTACCCCATTTAATTTGCAATTTGCACAAGTGAAAAACGTCCAAAGCAAGCACTTGATCTCCAAGTTGATGATGATGATGATTGTTTCACACTGCCTTCTCCAAACATATAGGCCTAACCATCCATCATGATCAACCGATCACTCTTCAATCACGGCCTCGATCGCACTGAGAAAAAATGAGATTAATTCTTTCTTATTAGAGAAGGAATTGAATTAATCCATCATTAGATTTAGTACCACATATTTATCACTGTAATTATTATTTATTATTATGTTGGAGGCATTGTAATTTATTGAACAATTGTTTTTCAATTATTATTACTTACATTGTCAATTAAGGAATATGTAAAAATAATTATTATAATGGTACAAGGCTACCTTATTCTTCATTGGTTGCAAAGAAAGTCCTCTACTTTTGGACGTGGAATCCATCACTATTCTCGTATTATAATTAAATGCATAATATAAAGAATATTTGTCGACTTTCCCTTTCTCTCAAAATTAAAAAAATAAATAAAATACGAGATAATGATAATATAAAGCGCAAAAGGTTTAGGCTTTGTTTGGTTCTTTTTCTATCCTGAGCACGAAATTTGGGCGGTCCAGCTTTATTCCCTGCTAGCTGCTGGTTGGCAATCTAACCGTCAGCATTTACATTAGGTTTTTGCCAATTCAATTCTTCCTTTATCAAAATTAAAGGAGCTTTTGTTTTTTTTTCTTTTATTTTTTTTTTTCTGTATTCTACAGAAATGGGGGAGACAATTTAAGCTCAGCCTTACTTAAACCTGATGGGGATGTTCTACCAATTTCGTATCAGCCAACGTGGTGCACATGCAGCCCAGCATTTTGAAGGAATCCCCCCCAACCCCCGTCACTTATTTTTTCCTCTTTTTTAAGGGACACAAAATTTTTTTCTAAAAGAAAATTGTCCCATTTTTTTTAATGGTATCCTACTATGGGTTGGGGTAATATTGTGTGGCTTTGATATCTTTGGACTTCTCCTCAAAACGAGTCTATTTTAAAGGATGATACTGTCTTGGGATAAGATTGTTTTGTGGGCTCATTGATTATTGTTGTACATTAATAAATATTAAAAATATTTATTATACTGATTTATTCCATAACAATTGCAAATTAAATTAACATTGTAGTGACTAGTCCAGAGTTATGACTCAAATTTCAAATGGATAGTATATTACTTTAATTTATTTAATAAATTCCATTATATTTTAAAATATTTAGAATAAATGAAAGACAAAGGAACATTCTACTAAAAAAACACTTTTTTTTTTTTTTGGTTTTCTAAAAATTATTAATGAGGTCGTTGTAGCTCGGTGTTTTGTTTGCTTTTGGGTAATTGATGACACGTCTTAGTGGGATTCATCATAAAAATGTCCCATAGACACGTAATTCACCATGTGTATGCTGCTATTCCAAGAAACTCTTTTTTTTATCTTTTGTCTTTGTACATTTCTATATGTCAATTTGATAGCAATAACAATACATTCATTAATTGGTACTTAAATTAATCCAATCAACTTTTTTGACGAATCTACAATTTTATGACTAATTAAGCGTGTGCTTAGGCTATATACTTTAGAAATGTCGTTTCATCCCTAGTTTCGAAGATCCAAAGCTGTGGGGTATTAGCATTTTCATTTGTATCATTCACCTTTCAATATATATTGTGGTTTCATCTACTCTTTTTATGTCTATAACACACACATGCACACATATAAATACACACAAAATATTTTAATAAAATATAAACCACAGACACAATATTTTGATAAAATATGAACTATAAATAAAATGTTTGAATTATAAACTAAAATAATTTTTTAAATTAACAATTCTTACGTTTTAATTGTGGTTTATATTTTAACAATATTTAAAAAATTAATTATGACATCTCAAAACTAAATTTAAATTTCATCATAAATACACTTTTTTGTTTAAAGAAAAGATTAATTAATCATATACTTGAATGCAAATGAAAGCATCTTGCCGTCAAACTTTTGTATGTTGCCGTCAAACTTTTGTACGTTGACGTCAGAATTAGGATCATAAATGATCACCAGCTAGCAAAGTCCAAGAAGGCAAAATAAATTAACATTATCACAAACGCTTTTGTGTATATTTCACTGATGCGACAGGAAATTGATGCTCGCTAGTCTTTTTGTGTATATGTTATCCTTCATCTTGACAAATCATTGCTTTAATCATAGGTTGCGACGTCTATGGTAATTAATTGTTTTAAATAAACATAAAGAGACTACGATTAATCATGACAACAAAGAAAATTTAGCGTTCAAAATTAAATGATCAATGATGCCAAGTTTGAAAATCTTGGTAAATGAAATGGATATTGCAGGAGGATCAAAGTGCCCATTTTAAAATATAATTATTAATTACTACTATTAAATATAAATAAATTTATACTAATTTAATTTAATTTACTCAATACTTTACTATTTACTTAATATATTTCTAAAATTAAGAAATAAATTGCATTACTACAATGATCTCCTTTAAATTCTTATAATTAATTAATTTATAAAAACAATAATCATATTATAAAATACAAATTATTGGACAAATTTATGTAAAATATATTACAATAATATAATATGTGGCATCAAAGTGTAAAGATGAATGAGTATCAGTTGAAGAATGAGAACTCAAAAACGCAATATTTATTAAATTTAATAACAAGTTTGGACACCTACATACCTTTCAAGCAATTTCAACAAGAATCTATAGTAAATTCAAAATTGGCACCAGACCAAAAGCATTCAAATCGGAATCAGAATACTGAGATCTTTAAAGCGGCTTCTGGGGTCAGGCGTGCAGAACAATTTGCAATGATGCGAACCAAGAAACATTTTTAAACAATAATGTTTAAAAAACCAAAAAACGAAAAAAAAAAAAGAAACGGTCGGCATTTAATTTATTAATTATATTGTCAATAATAACATGTAGATGATTTGAATATAAATTCCAGTGGCCTTAAAGCAAACACCTAGTCCTATAACCTATAAATATAAGATTAGAAATATAATTAAAAAATTTTGTAAACCTCTCTCTCTCTCTCTCTCTCTCTTATGCCCTCATTATTAGTCTTTTTCTTAATACTCTACTAATTGGAATTTCCTTTTCTTCTTTGTCTTATTGGGAAACCAAATTAATTCTCAATTTTCTGGCACATGGGTATCTAATTGGTGAATTTAGCAGGATATATTTTATGTTAATTTTCTTCATTTTCCACTTGATTTTACGACCTAATTATAATTCTTTTAAGCAACAGATCTGTTATTCTCTTGAAATTGGTCAATATTCGTTTGGTTCTAATTAAAGAGGGTCAAAGTGAAAGGCTTTGCAACATGGCTCAGTTATTAACACTGGCTTGGAATTTGAAAGAGTACTGAATAATATTGAATTAATAGGCTTTTTATTTTACTTTTAAGGGTTGAGGTCCTCGAGGATAACTTTAATGGGCATAATTTAAGGGAAATGCTTTTGTAAAGCAGAATCCTCTTTTACTTGGAAGGTTTTCTACAGTTATAGACAGGGAATGAAATTCTTCTTCTCCTTCCTTTTCTTCCTCTCACTTTCTATTTTTCATTTTTCTTTAGGATGGTAAATGAGAATCTCAAATGAATCCTATATTTGTACAAATACGCCAAATATATCTGTATTTCATCCACAAAATTATGTTATGTATGTAAAAATACAATCATATACTAATTTTATTAATTAAAGATACATATATAGTTCTAATCCGCGTTTATAAAAGAATCATTAAACAACATTACACCCGTACAAATTGATGCGCATCAAACACCCATTGTAGCTGATATTAATTGTAAATAATATCATGAATTTTTTTCTTTAAAATGACCTCCATTTATATTGTTTTTATCATAAAATTTGAAACTATTGAATGCAACTTTTATACTAATTGTTATATTTTTATATTTTTAAGTTAAATGTGAATAAAGAAAAGTTTGATATTATTATAATTCTATCATATTTTAAAAGTAAAATTAAAAAAAATTAATTTTTGTCAAAACTCCACATTTTTCATTAGTATTTGATATGTAGTGTTTTCATCACACGACAACTTTGACTTTAAACTCACAATACCGCAATATCACACGAAATCCTAATATAAACAATAACATTTTTCAGGTTTAGAAGCACTTCTCCTATTATTGTTTTTTTAACGAAAAGTGTTTTCATTAACATACACTTTGTATGTCCTGTCATACAGAAATACTAGATGTATGCTCTGAAATAAGTAAAAGATTTTGGTTAGAATACAATTTCAAAATTGGATCAGGCCTACGGCCCATATTAAGGCAGCCCACCCGGATTGGCCTCACTATATAAACCCCGCGATTCAAACCAAATTCGCGGCAGCACACTGATTTCAAGCAGAAATGGCGCTCTCTTCTGCATTTCGGGAAAGGCTAGAACACATGGAACACACAAGAAACCAACGCCTCTCCATTCTCCAGGTCTACACACCAAGCCCTAACCATAATTTCTATTTGATTACCGAAAGAAAAATAGAACGAAAAAGTAACTAATTTTTTGTTCACAGGCAGAGAAAGAAGCGCAAGCGAATAAATCTCAGATTTTAGCGTCGAAGTTCGCAAGTATACGGTTAATGGAACAAAGGTGTTTGTTACTCGATCAAAAAATTTCTTCTCAGAATTTCAAAATCTCGTCTCTAAAGTCCGAGATCGAGATCCTAGATGTCAAGTATAAACATAATTCTCAAAAACTGAGGTAAATTAAACCTTGAATTTCTAATAAATTTTGAATCACTAAATTTGCCCGTACTTTTTTCTAATTGAAAGGAACTGGATGAAAATTTAGGGATTTGAAGGGTGAGATGGAGGAGCTGGAGGAGATGGAGCAAGAAAAGGAGAAATATTACGAGTTAAAAGGTTCTGAAATGAAGGAATTTCGGGAAAATGTGGAGAAGTTTGTCAAGAAATGTCGATCGCAAGTTGAAGAATTAAGGGACAGCTTAAGTAAGGTAAAACATAAAGCGACCTCTTTCTCATTTTTCTGATATTTACGAATAAGCTTTTTTTTTTTCCCCCTCCTTCCGTGGAAGATCTATGATTTGCCATGAGCATGCAAAGGTTTTGATTCATAAGCCAGTTTCTCCTGAATCCACCTGGTGTCTTTGGAGTCTTTGATTGCCTTGGTTAAAACAGAATTGCTCTTAGCTGCTTTTGACGGCGATTTAGCTGCCGGATGCAGTTACATTGTCCACATGAATCTAAAAACCTGCACCACTTGGGTCTCATTCCGAACCGTTCTGCTTCTGTGATTTCAAACCATAGCAGTTTAAATGTCTGATAAATGCTACTTTTTTAGTAGGGATCCCCACTTTCTATATAATTTGATATTTAGTCATCTTATCCCATAACACCCAAATTCTAAACAAAGCCTTAGATAACTCTATAAGAAATCCTATGTATAAGGGAGATAAGTTCTCTAACCGGCTGTTAGATTGTCAATTATCATCAATTAGAGCTCAGTTTGCAGGTGGATATGGATGAAAATGTGTAAACCGGCAATGCGTGTGTCCTAGACTTTAAAACACTTGTGATTAGAAAAAGAGATTTGTGTTTTGACACGTTCTTAAGACGTAACCATAAGTTTGAGGGCATCATTCTGTCAGAGAACCATTTTCTGGTGCTCCAAGCTGACTTAGGCCTTAGAAAGTTCATTTGTGGAATTCCAAATTGTTATTTTGACACAACATGTCACATAAAGGATACACGCGGGTATTCGTGAATTTGGTTCTCAAATTTGCTTAGAACTTTTTTCCTTTCTGCATATGGAAAGAGGCTCTGGCTTGCTTAGAGGAATTTGAACAAAGATAATTTCCAGAACTTCTGCTAAAGACTGAATTTGCACCTTCTTTTCTTGTTAGTTTATGGAGAAAATCTGATGCTCCGGAAACAGTCTTGTGTCTGAAGCCTGAACATGCTCAAGTTGACTATCAGCCTACTTTAGCCTACGTTCTCAAGTCTTGCAAAGAATACTCCGGTGTTAAATCAGAACAAATTATCTGAGGATGGATTTGCCCAATTTTATTATTGTGGATTTTAGATGTTTAAGTAGAATGATCTTGCACTTGATCATTAGTCGTATTAAGTTCCCGATCTTTAGATGTTTTACCGAACAACTTCTGTTAATTACAGGTTTTCTCTAGCTAGCTTACTTGATCCTAATCGAATAATGCCTATAATATCACTTTTCATCTTTCTTTCAGCTTAATTCTACCTTGAATGAACTTCAAGACAACAATGGACATGTGAGTAACCCTGAAATTGCTGATGCTGAGGTGAGAAAGTCAGAACTTCTGGCTATGAAAGAAAATATGAACAGAAACTTGGCTTCTAATAACCAAGTAAAAGCACAATTGCACAAGCAGCTTCAGACTGTCTTAACTGCACAAAATCTTGGGCAAAGGAAACGGAGGAATCAATTTGATAATGAAAGGCGATATGTTTGTTAAGTGGAATGGTAGTGTATAGTCTACAGAGACCAATTGGTCAGTGAAATTTTACTGTACAAAAATTCAATTGCAAATTAATTACCGTCGTTATTTTGAATGGAAAGTTAGAATGATTTTAAAGATTTAACTTTTTTCTTAATATTTATGTTACAAAGTTTTTTTTTTTCTTATTATAGTCGAGGTTGCTTTCGTAAACGTTTCATGTTCTTATTTAAATAACAGTCTTTTCTTAAAAAATTTTCAAAAAAGCAAAAAAAAAATCCAATATGGATGAACTAGCCCAATAAGCAGAGCCCAACTCAAATTACCTCCAGGCAAGAGCTTTTAAATATAATATAATCCAATTCTCTGGCCCAATCAAATATTACCACGTATTCCTTTCCTGCTCCGCTAACATTTGCAAATTTCAGTTATTCAGTAGCCACTTTAACTGAATTTTTATCCTCCCTTCTCACCGTCCAGAACCTTCTATCAAAACCGAACGAAAGCCCTAAATCGAAAAGTACAATAATATATTAATTTCATTTTTGAAAAAATATGTATATTTACGTTTTGCCCCTCCAATTTCTATAGAAGGCTCCAGGGTTCTAGCACATTCCACACTTTAACTACTATATAATCAAAAAACTCTTCAAGCTCGTCTGAAGACAACTGAATATTGATCGTTGTGTGATTAGCAGTGAAAACAAGGGGAGAAATGGCGGAAGACTTGGCGCTGGATCTGGAGGAGCTAAGACAACTGCAGAGCATCGCGAAAAGGCCGCGAGTCGTCTCTCTGATCAACTCTGAGATTCATAACTTGGAGAAGGTTTAATCTTCTGTTCCCTTTTCATAGTTTTTCTTTTTAATTTAATATTTATTTTTTCTGTTTTAAAATACTGTTTCCGTTTCTGTATCTGCAGTATAAATTTCGTATTACAATGTATATGATGATTTCACTTGTACCTCTGTTTGGTACGTTTTATCACAATTTATCGAGCAAGAAAAAATTCTGAAAAAAGAAAAATCATTATATATTGTTTACGGGGTTACTGGAATTTAGGGAATGTTTTATAATTTCCTGTAGGAAAATATCAAATAAATGTACTGGTTTTGTGGGATTCTCTCAGTGATTATAGTATTATTTATTGGGGAAATAATAGAGTTATAATTGTCTTCCTCTTATATGTTTTTTGATCATTTCTGAAGGTCTGGATATAGCGTTAGAGGAGTGATCATTGTAGGATTATTGGTAGCATTTTTTTTTTCATGTCATGTTTTTAGAACTGGATCAATCTTTAGTCCACCAAAAGATTAAAAATGTACTATTCTGTTGGTTAATTAAGTTAAGAAAGAGGGAGAATATTATTTATTGGTTGAAGTCCTATATATACATAAATATAAGGAGCTAGTAGTTTTTGACAATGGTGTTGGTTTAGTGCCTTAGTAATTGAAGCAGAGGCTAGGGGCATGTCTAAGCTCTGTTCGGAGTTCAAACAGTATGATAGCCAATGTGTTTAGGATTCTAGAAGGTTGGTAGACTTGAAATTTGTATAGGATGTTTTCCATGAAACTGAAAAATTCAGCTGGTAGTGCTGCAAGCTGTGGTACTGATTTGTAAATTTGTCATTCTTCAATACCAGGCCAGTTGAAACATACTTGCTACCTTATCTTTTGCCTCTAATAATGATTTGTTCTCGACTTTGTTTGTACAGTTGTCAAATGAGGCAGCTTTTGTACCTGTTGCTCAGACTCCAACTCCCATACCTATACCAACTAAGGTTCCTAATACACCAGCAATCAATTATGTTACACTAGGATCATTTAGCTGGGATCAGGATAATGAAAAAGTAAAGGTATGATGGTAATTGCCAGAAAGATTTCAGAGAGAGCTATTTGATGAGATTTTTATATCATGAAGCAAAATGAGAACGAATATAGATCTGAGCTAATTATTTTTCCTTCCACCTATAGATATATATCTCTTTGGAGGGAGTTCAGCAGGAAAAAGTGGAAACTCAGTTCAAGAAGATGTCCATTGACATCAAATTCCATGATGTCCAAGGAAAGAACTACAGATTTACTATTCCAAAGTTGAACCAGGAGATCCAGCCTGAGAAATGTAAGGTGCTAGTTAAACCCACAAGGGTTGTCATAACACTTTTTAAAGCTTCAAAAGGAAACTGGTTAGACTTGCATTTCAAAGAGGATAAGGTAATGACATACTAATGGGAATGGTCAAGGTTTGATTTCATACGTTAAGGGAGGTATACAGGCAACTAATTTGTATTTCGTTTTTCCTGTTTTTGTACAGCTGAAGCCAAGTCTGGATAAAGAACGAGATCCAATGGCTGGAATTATGGATTTGATGAAGGTGAGCTAACTTTTTTATTTTGCTGTATGCTCTTCTTCAGGCAGTCGCATAACTAGATATATCTGTATCTAGAAAATAAGTATGCAGTCTACACTTACGGCTGCAAATTTACCTACAGTGAATGCTTAATTTTTGTTGTGTCCTAATTGCAGAATATGTACGAGGAAGGGGATGAAGAAATGAAGCGAACAATTGCAAAAGCTTGGACCGATGCAAGATCCGGTAAAACAGCTGACTCTCTAAAGGGGTATCGCTAAATCAGATCAAGTGTCGTTAAACCAGTGAACATATGGTGATTTTTCTGGGTTTTTGAAGTTTAGAATACTCTCATTGGCATCCTTTTCGTGTTAGGATTAGTGTTTTGGGAATGTTATTTCGTGTTTGAATTTGTAAGAAGTTCTGTGTTTGGATAGTTTTCTGTTATGGTGGATATATAGATATTATTCGCTTCGGCCTCTGTTTTTCACTCGTGATTTGTGAGCCTTTTCTCTGTACCATTTTGTCAGGTCTTAAGAAAATTAACCATAACAAATTCAAGATCTCATTCCCCAAATTTCATTGGTTCATAACTGGTGCCGTTTTATTAAAATTGAAATTGTGTCAAACTCCGGCGTAGTCCTATCAGGCTTCTAGTATTGATTCTTATAATCCACGGTTATGATTTACTAATATCGTTTTACATCAGATGAGATACGTTTTTTCTGATGGATTTAAATTATTTAAACATCAAAGCAGTTATTGGTTCTACGATAACAGTAATTGTTAAATTTTTATCGTGCTTACATTCGTGTTAGTTTGAATTACAACAGAAACTTATATCATCAAGAGGGGACGAAAGATTTTTTCCTTTTTTTAATCAAGTCAGTCAACACTCTGAATTCTAATTCCCAAAATTAAAATGCCAAATTTCAATGTCACCCACTGACCAATTGCACTATGTTGTTCAACTCCCAACATCTGCTGTACCAATTATGATGAATAATGATTGGGGCAAATACTTCACACAAATTAGTCATTGGATTGATGAGAGTATATTATTCAATGGAATTAATTTGCCTCAAAGTTATACATTCTATAAGAATGAGCGAGTTTATATGCACCTTTGAATATACTTTTAATTTTTTTTTTATCTTAAACACCAGTTAATAAAAGTGAAAAATTTTATTTTTCAACACTCTCAATTAAATCTAATCTATCAAACATTTTATTTTTTTATACACTTAAAAAAAATATTTATCAAATTCAAAACTTTTTATAAAAATTAATTGAAATTCAAAAATGAAAAAGAACCAAAAAAGCAGATTTAATTTAATAACCAAAAATTATTTGGCATTTATAGTATGTTTTGTGCCTCATTGATAAAGCCACATACATATCAATTGCACGATTTATAATAATTGTGAAGTCTAGTCTTCAAGTCTTGTTAGCTAAAACTAGCAAAGCTTATTTTTAATTATGAAAAATAATACCCATCATATGTACATTCATCAGGTAAATTCTCTTCGCGTGAGGATAAAATATCACTCAAATTGAGTAAAAATATCCCATCAGTATTATATACGATTCCATCATAAATTTTCGATAAATTTGCTTATATATATAATATTAAAAGAATAAATAAATAAAATTTGATTGTTTTATGTTTGTTTGCAATAAAGTTTGACTCGTCATACCATCCTCTACCAGTAAATTTGTTTGCTATAAAATTTGTTTTACGTCCTTTTTTTTGCCAGAAAATTTTGAATTCATTTTACTATAATTGAATTATTTAAAAAATTTTAAATTAAATACACTTTAAAAAAAATAAAAAATGACATGACTTTAAAATTTAATTAGAATAATAATAAATTTTGTACCATATGAGTGTTATCAGTAATGTTATTTTATTTCTTTACATTAATTGTCCGTAATAGCAAATAAGATCATGAGTACTTTAATAATAAAAACTTTTATTAAAGTATGTGTATTGAGAATATACTTGATTATAAAGAATTTGTATTCCTAATAGGCTAATACTACTCTTTCTAACAACGCGCATGCGTGATGCATGGAAATGCATCTCCTCATTCCTCAACATAAACTATCCGTCTCTTTATTTAAATGAAATGATAAAAATTAATATGCATTACAAAGGCTAAATTTGAAGATAAAAAGGAACCTCGAGTTACGGAAGCAAGAATGTTATCTGCTCGCCCATGCTCTCATCCCAAATAAATAACAGAACTTTTACGCTCAGAATATCCCGAGTCCCAAGAATTAAAGACATACGAAGAAATAAATATTACATCCCTGCTTTTAATATAAACAGATTATGCTTCAGAATAGCTATCATAGATAAAGAATGATCACAACCTATGACAAATTGATAATCTGTTTCTACTGGCATACAAAATGTTTTATCTAACAATTTAAAAGGAAATTTGTGACGGGGTACCTCTCATTGGAGTATTTGACTACCATAATCAGCATTAAACTTCTCATATCGGTGGGCATGCAGATGAGCTGATGGCCGAGTGTTCCTCAAAGCTGTCTCTATGTCCTCTGGTCTGATTGGTCCAACCTGTGGTAATTCTGCAAACAAAGATGGTAATCCTTGAGTTTCACAATGTTAGATATTGACTTCGCAAGCTGAGAATAACAACAAAAAGAAAAGACGCACTCCATCTCTTAAGTGAGAACCAGTACTAAAGGTCTACATTTAGCCAAATCTATCATAAATTGAAAGTCAAAAGATGGATATGGTCAACTCTACGCAAAGTTATACGAAAAAATAGGTAAACAAGAATTAAAGAGAAGAGACCGAGAATGGAAACAAGGGAATTAGGCTGCCATGCTAGTTCTTGAATTCATTTGAAAAACTGGCCATTTTAATATTTTCATCAAGTGTTGGTGAATAAAAATTCCAAAGAACAGCTGCTTCTTTGAATCACTTCAGCAGAGTTTCCATTATATTTTCATATATTTTCCAATTTTGAGAAAACAGGCAGACAATCATGTGACATTTATTTAACTCGTCATCCAGCTATACTAGGCATATTCTGAATGCAAGAAACATAGGTTTAATGTTATACCATCCTCAGGCACCACTTCCTGTTTGTCTTCTAGAAGCGTCATCAATCGTCTCAGGGGCTGCATTGCTGCCTCTTTGCAGAGTAACCGAATATCTGAACCTGAATAACCTTCAGTCTTTTTGACTAATAAATCATAAGGAAGGCTCTCCTCACCAGTTTGTGAAGAAAGGAGTGATTCAAACATGGCTCTTCTTGCTTCTGGTTCCGGCAGAGGTACAAGGATCTTATTGGTCATGGTCAAAGGATAACAATAACTTACAATAATCTAATTTTTATTGCAAAATCTGCTAACCAATTTGAAGACTGACATCAGACAGAAGTACTAAATTTAGTAGCAAAATGACATTGAGACAAAAACTGAGCAGATGAGAGGTATCTCAAGCCAACATTCGTATAATAGCCAAGTAATGCAGGATAAAAGTCTTAACCCAGATCTTGGAACAGATTATCATCTAGGAGACTTCAATAATAACCCAGTTTTGCTATTCCAAATAACATCAATCTTTTAACCTGAATGGGAAGAGAAACTGGTTTTGGATCATGGATAAAGCCCATAGAAATAAGTTGGTTATTTTAATTCACAGCTCTTCATAATTGAAGAACTAGTGCTTCAAATTCATTATATGCATAGTACTGCATGCCTTGGCCTCTTATAGCAAAAAATAAAACTTTTTCACATAAACAAAACCCTTGCAGTCAATAAGGAAGAATTAATATAGTATGAATTCAGTTAGGACTTGCAGTCTTGCTCAATGTTTAAAAGCCTAGTACTTTCAACTGATTTAAAGAAAGCAGAAATTAAGGCCTAATCCTCTTTTCATTTATTGTTAAATCCAGTAAAAGTTCATCTTGTATGTATGAGTTAATATTCAGTACAATTTATCTACAAAAAGGATACTCGCTTCTCTAGACGCCGAAGCATAGCTGCATCGAGTTCCCAAGGGAGATTTGTTGCCGCCAAAACAAATACAAGTTCATCTGACCGTGTCAAGCCATCCATCTGCAATCTAATGGAAGTGAATATGTATGTATAAATGTAAATATATATGTATGTATTTGAACGAAGAATTATGGGTATATGTCTACATATATGCGTGTGCATAAGTGAATGAGAACTTACATGCAAAAAAAAAAAAAAAGATTAGAAGAAAAAACATCACCTGTATCAGTAGTTCGGTTTTCAAACGTCTACTTGCTTCATGCTCACTGCGTGCTTCACCACGCTGACTAATAATTGCATCAATTTCATCCAAAAATATAGTTGACGGAGCATGGTGCCTGGCGAGCTCAAATAATACCTTTATCAACTTTTCCGAATCACCTACAATGTTAATATAACTCTATGATTAGATATGCTTGTTATATTAACTTGGCAAGAAGATGTTTTAAAGAAAAAGATATAAATCAGAGTACTTTTCATGCCTAGCTCCAGACATGTCGACAAAACCATACATGATCTAAAGAAAAGCTTTCTTTGTCATACCACGCCATTTGCTGACAACAGAAGATGCTGAAATATTGAAAAATGTGGTCTTGCACTCTGTCGCAACAGCCTTTGCAAGCATTGTCTGAAACATCAATATGGTGATTCTTTAATTAATATCAAGCAGAAAGAAAATGTGAGAAATAGCACCATCGAAGGATTTATACACATGCCCTGACATACTGTTCGAAAAGTCAAACAATTTGCTGTCATGATACATTTTCCTTCCACACGGAGTGCAACAGAAAAGTAGACAAGTCCATCTAACAGCCAGACTGATCATCCTCAAGGCATCCATCTTACATCATCTTAATGCATAACAATCAACTGAATTTCCCTCATTAGATTCCTAATGTTGCCAACCAAAACATTTATACAAATACATGAAGAACATGTAACCCCAAATTCATTATTTTGCCAAAAATAAAATATTATTAAGTATAGACGAAAACTTGCTTGCTTATCCAAAGACTTGGGGAAACAAATTTCAAATGGAAAGCAATTTCCAGAAGCAAGCAAATTTTTATGGTCAAAAGGTCAGAAAGAGAGGCAATACTTTCAATTACCTAATAACATCCTTAAATGAAACCAGATCCAAAAGAAAAAAAGGGAAATTGGAAAAAGATTATTTAGGTCAGATGAAAGTTTCATGGGATAAGTAAAGCAATGCTGTGTATACTTGCTCTGTCAGATAAAATTGATTGAATAGAAAAAGTCAAAAAATGCCTAAAATAGACAAAGAAAATAGAAAGAGAAACAAATTGAAGGAAAAAGTATAATTACTAAAATAACACCGCAAAGTATGTAAACAAACCTTCCCTGTTCCTGGCGGGCCAAAAAGGAGTATACCCTTCCATGGTGATAGAAGGCCGGTAAAATACCTAGAAGAAGAGAAAAGATAAACTTAACTACATTACAGCAATTTCTTATGTGTTTGTGGACTTGATTAAGAAACCAAATTGACAGGTTCATCTTTATGGAATAATTTCTTAATTGTTCTGAAAATAACAATTCATTATAGAGACTACATTGGTGTTCAACAAAATATTCTCAGATGTAACATGTAGAGAACCGGCAATGAATATGTCCCAATTATAAAAGCACAAAGTTCTAGGTAACAGATAGTTCCATAGCATTCTAAAGAAATACTTGAATTGAATTATCACCATCCAGTTCTGAAAGAACTAGCATAAACAACTTCCAAGCCACCACACATTTTCTTTATCCTTTTTAGTTAAAACGGAAGAAGAAAAAAACTCTTTCACTAGAAAATACAAACAGATTGTTTATAAGCTAACTGCAAAGATTAAAGGTCAGTGAAATGCACAAAAAGTCATTATTGTCAATCGGTCAGACAGTGATCAATGATAAAATCTACTCAAGCTCACTCTCACTAGATAAATAATAAAGAACACGCTAATTTATTGACATACAAATGTAAGAATGCCACCATGGGAATACCAAATGCAATGAACTCATAAAGGAAAATTTGAGCAAAATAATACTAAATAACTAAATATCATTTATCAAATGCTTTTGTGCTCTACAAGCACATCTTCTGTGAAGAAAAAAGGAGAAAACTGTTTGAAATAAATTTCTCTAATATCTTGGGCCGTGAGGTGGAGCAAGACCTACTTGGGATATTTAATTGGCATGACAACTGCTTCTTTAAGTAAACGTTTGGCATTCTCTAACCCCTTGATGCTTTCCCACTTAACATCTGGACTTCCACGAATTATGTCCCTGTACAAAGTTTGTAATATGAACAGTACAAAGTTAAAATGCAAAATCTTCTCTGTTCAAATAATATGAATGCAAAAAGTGTAACCTACCTACATAAGCTCTCAGCTAAAGCACGCGTATCTGCTGATTCAAGAGGAGGAAGCAGAGGCTTCTGTCTGAAACAGAATACATCAAAATCAGTGTTTTGAAAGGAATAGGCAGTAAGCTAACAGTATCATGATTAAATCAACAAAATACACGAATTCTAATATATGGAAAAAGATGATGACATCATATCTTCTCATAGAACTCATTACTGTTAGGCTATGCATGTGCATTATATGATTTCTTTCTTTTTGCACTGGATGAATTGGGAAATGGCATGTAGTGAACAAGTAATCTGTCAAATGAAGTTTCATATTTCTCACGTCACATTAATACTGTCACATTTACATATAACAAAAATAAATTAAACCTTTTTTATCTTAATAAGTGTGGGAGTATAATGGTACTTCAGTTGAATGTAAACAATAAAATTAGGCAAGAGCTCTTACGGCCTCTCACTGATTCCATTAGACGAAGCTCCATTTAAGTGCGTAGAGCTACTCCCCTAAAACGACATAACACAAAGTCAAAATCAACTTTCAAATTTCCAAAAATGCAATGGCATCAAAATCATTGAAGCAAAATGCAATACCTGGCTCCTGTACTGCTCATAAATGGCCATGTCGGATGTATTCTGAACATGCCCATTGTTGCTTGAAGAACTCCCATTAGAAACTGGCTTATCAGTGGGTTGACCATTTTCCGGCTCCTTTACTTTCTTTCTCCCAAACTTGGCATCATAAAACATTTTAAAATCCTATAGATAAACATGATAGCTTAAAAGCAAAGCCTAATGCAAATTCTCTTCTTCCAATTTCATCAATTAGACAAAAGCAACGGCATTTTTCTTCCACCAATACACTTAAAGTAAAACTACTCTTAAATTAACTTTTCAGATTTAAAAATGAAAATCAAATGGTATTATTAAATCAAATAAGATTGGCTTACTTAAACTGGATCGGCAATCTCTCAGTTCGAAATCCTAATAGACAGATATAGTATTGGCTTAAAACTTAAATTACATTATTTCAGCATAAGTAGACTAAAAAATCAATATAAGCAGGCATGCAGTGATATTCATATAATCAGAATTCAGTTCACTTCACTCCACTCCACTGAAGTTCCTCGGTTTCTCAAAAAATACGACGATCTATCTAACATTTCAAATACTCAACTAGTTTTCTTTTCCACAACTTTCTCAGCGTCCAAACAGAGCAGTAACTAATCATCGAAAACTAAATTACACATAACAAAATCAACGACAAAAAGAGTACCTGAAAACTCCAGCGAGTAGGCATTGGTTCGTCGGCCATTGCTAATCAATTGGAGAGAAGAAGAAAAAGAGAGATCTCAAAATATCTCTTTCTCTTGCCCTCGGCGTTATGAGGTTTTGGACTGCTAGACTAAACGGTAGAGGAAAAGGGTAAGGAGAAGAAGAATAAGATCAGAGTGGAAGAAACCATGTGCGCAATTGAAAAAAAATATATCGAAATGTTTGCCGTGTAGTGCTCGGAAGCAAGGGGGTAAGATCAAGGTTTTGTTTTTTTATATAATTTTTTTACAGTAAATATAAATAATTAAATTTAAATATATTTAATAGTTAAAATTATTTTTTATACGTATTAATTATAAATATATTAATTATATATGAATTATATTGTGAAATATAATTTTAATCGTTAAATATAATTAAATCTAACGATTTATATTTTACATAAAAATTACGTAAAAAAAATATCAATCTTACAAAAAAAAATATAAATTTAATAGAATAAAACATAAAATCTCCGAGCTGTCATTGCTTATTTATCAATAAAATAAAAACAGATAAATCGATGTTTGAGGAAATAATAAATAAATTTATATTTTTTAATAGAATAGCCCCCATTTAATTTTAGTCTTTCATTAGTTTCATTTTCATGTATGTTTTTGAAAACATTGAAAGGACTTATCTGTTACACATGAGCAAAGAGTGTCCTCATTTATTGTTTCTCTAAATATTAGGGACCCATCCGTTAATATTCCACCTGTTTGTGAATCAAAAAATCAAAAACCTAGCTTATTGTTACGTAAGTGAGAGTCACCCTCAATGAGACTCCGGCCTTGAATGAGAATTTCAAACGAGGTGTTAGGTTAGGTAGACAGAGACACGGTCTCAAGGCGTGCTTAGCACTCCCAATAATGTGGGGCCCGGAACGAAAAATGTTCAACGCCAAATCGGGCCCGTGGAAATATGTAGAAAGTTAGAATTAAAATGAAGTGGGTTGGATTAGCTTTTGGAAAAATTTTAATTGAATCGACTTGTTTAACGTAAAGAGCCAACTGAACAAACCCATTGCTTTATTCTAGTTTCACTCTGTTTATCTGTTATTTTAGTTGTCAGTTTTTTCTACTCATCTCTCCAGAGGGATTGATACTAAAAAGTCTGTTTCATATAGTATTTTATGCTTTTATTTTAATTTATTTAAATTATTACATTTTGTTTATTAGTAACTAGTAATTCACCTTTAGGTGGGCTTTCTATTTGGGTTCAAGTGCCCTTTTCCAATAATAAGCAGAGAGAAATTTCTTTTAAATAATTAGGGGATTAAATCATTCGTTAATAAAATAGATAAATTTTTAAAACCCAAGCTATCACAAAGATGAATTTTAAAATAAAATAAAATAAAATTTTTATATATTTATTTTTTTTAAAAAATAAAAATAAAAGAGAAATCTTTGACGGCGTTTTAAAATTTAAGTTTCTTTTAATCGACATTAACCAATTTATTACATATAAAAATTTTTTAAAAGAAAAAAAAATTCATGGAGATGTTACCAAACTGCGAAACAGCAAAAATTTCCCGTGAAAACGTGTAGAGTTCAGAACCTCTATATACGGGATAGTATAATAATTTATTAAATTAATTGTTAAACAGATCTAATTTCTATATATTCCTCATGAATTAACTAATCCCAAATGCCTAAAATTAGAATTAAAAAATAAGATACGTTACGTACAACAACTCTGTTGGATCTAAAGTATAATTACAAATTACAGAAACTCCAATTAATGAAAAGCCATCTGAATCCGAGCACAGAGAGCACGTTGGTTGAACATAGCAAATGAATTATTTAAAGAATATATAAAATAAAACCTGTCAACATAAGGGTCGAGCACTCTAGCCCGAGGTCATGGGGGAATCAAACTTTTCCCAATAGCATCCGTAACACATGCAACACTTTAAAATTGAATAAACCAAAAAAAAAAAAAAAAAAAAAAAAAAACACCGTAGACCGGGCGGATGATGTTGATGCTTTAATATTTAATTTTATCCTTTTGTAATAGTTTGAAACCCACACCACTTTAACTTAGTTATTCAGTTTAAAAATTGTAAAGGAATGAGCATGATATTAACCTTGTTATGGTTAATTTCAGTAGAAATGTCCCTTTATGAATTCAGATTCAATCCATTAGGGAAGGCACATTTTCAACAGCAGGCTGTGAAATCTACCAAGTCTGAAAGCTTTTGAAACAAAACATTTCAAAGTGAGATTAACGAAATCGTGGGCTCCTTAGCAGCCTCTGAGACTGGAATTAGACCGGGGTATAAATTGGGGCCTTAATGAATACCCAGTTCAACGACGAGGCCCATTGACAATAGCAGGCCGTCAAAGAAAACGGAATAATTTACAGAAAAGAGCCCGAATGGAAATGTCACAAGAGCTTCAAAATGCATTTCACTTGGTAATCATTCGGGACGACAACGACGACGACAACAACAGACGTCATCTTTCTTTATTCCCCTCCACTTTCTATGAAATTTGATTACATTTTATCGGTGTAAATTTGAAGCATCGATGCAAATCGTCATGAAAATGAAAGGATGTCGACATTTTCCACTGAGATTTTCACGTTAACTTTGCAAAAGGAAAGAACGTCTGTCAGAATTCTGCAGTAAGGGAGAGATTCGCTTTGATTTTTAGACTAAATAGAAAACTCTTTATCATTTTTTTATAATATTTTAAGTCAAATTGATAATCTTGACATACTTTTAGGCTATCTAGTGGTTGGTAGATTTTCTCTTAATTTCGAGAGTAAAAATAATTTTTACGAACTCTGATTTTCAAATGATGCTATAAAAGACTCGAGAACTTCATACATTTCACCAATCATATAAATTTATAATTTCAAATAACTTGAACAAAAACATTTTCCATTTTGAATATAACCCCCCCCCCCCCCTCCCAAAAAAAAAAAAAAAAAAAAAAGAGAGAGAGAGAGAAAAAATAGGAAAGTTAAAAGAGTCTCTAATTATAGGTGTTACATAAATGGGACAGATGTACGAGCCAAGAGAGAAGGCAATATACATCAAAACATTTGATTCCCTTTTGATGCATACCTAACAACAACACAAGAATAAGGAGTGGTCCTAAGGACGACAACCATGTAGTAGGAGGAGCAGGATTGATTGCCCTCTTTCTATTCTATCACGACCAACTAGGCTTGGCCCAAGCAAAACTATTCGAGATTTTTTGTATTGTATTATTGCTTTCTTGGTCGGATCGCACATTGTCATGCAACTTTGGTCTCTTTTAAGTCTTTCATTTTACCAACTTTTCAATCTTTTCTACTTCTCATTGTTATCGTTTTTTTTCTTTAGACAACTCTAGCCCACATGACATTGACTCCTTCCCCCAGCTAGTTTTCAATTTGTTTCTTCATCTTTTTTAAGAAAAACCTTTTAAATTTAATTTCTTTAATTAAATCACATTATATCTTATGTTAAATTAAATATGTATTGAGACTATTCGAAATCAAACTCAATTGAAGTACAATAAGATTTAAAACCCTAATTTTATGATTGAAATGAGGACGTAAATACATCAAATCAAATCTTAACAATTCAACGTCAAATTATACCAATTTAGTACGTGTCCAACACTAGACTTTACATTACACGGTTCAACTTCAAGGAATTAAAGGGTATGGGATGGTTTAACTTTTTAGGAGTTATTATTCTTAATTGCAAGCATTGGAATGAATATGGTATGAGGAAAAGTAACTAATAATGAAATTCAATGAACTTGGCTACCTAAAGAATCAACAAGATTCAAAGTGAGAGTGACATCCAATAATATTACTAGTAGTACTGGTCACTTTCGTCTTCAAATTTCGACGACTAAAATTTCATGATGTAGTTGAAAGAGAAGATCAAATCCTGGAAGAATGCCAAGTAACCGAATTTATTGTACGAAGAATGTCAAAAAGTTTTTGAAACTGTGAATAAATTACTAAAGCATTAATTAACGTTCAGGACCATGCATTTACTTGCACACAACAACAATTAAAGATTTGCCATTGATAACAACCATACAAAATTTATCACTATATATAAAAGGCTTTTATATCAGATGTATAAATTTAATCTTTACAAATTGATGTTATGATATTATCACATGCTTCATGTATATAACTTTTTTTAAAAAAAATATATATAAAATAAGGAAGAATAATGCAATGTATTATATATATATATATGTGTGTTTATATTGCAATTATAATAATTAATATGGCGCAATCTCTTGCGTAAGCAGCAACTTATTGAGATGGAGCTGGCGGAAAAGCTTGACGTTGCTTTCAGCCAATAACAAACTGTCCAAACCAGTGGGATCTCTTTTCTTCTTTTTCACTTATTCGCGAAAAATAAAAACAAAAGAAAAGAAAATCTGCAAAAAAAAAAAAAAAAAAAAAAAAAAAGGCTATGAGGAAACTCTCTTAATTTCTTTGATTTGATGTTTCTTGAGAAAGGAAAATTCTTTATGGTGACTCGTTATTTATTGGATTGGAAAGTGACATTTCGAAGAGAAAAGGTTTTGCTTTGCTGTATTTTGTTTATTTATTTATTTATTTTTTTTCAGGGTGCTATTTAATTATGAGAATTTAAGTATATATTCTAGAAGCACTTGTGTGTAGTAGTTGCAAAGTGACAATTTATCGTAGCAAAGGGAATTTCAACGGGGGACAATGGGAATTTTCTTTTTTCTTAGTAACCTTATAAAATAAAATGGTTTTTTAAAATTATAAATACTTGTAAAATTGAACTGAATTTTCAAACGTGCGATCGTTCTAGAAATTGTAAAAACATCGAATGAATTTAGTATCATATAATATGTGGCAAAAACTTGTACGTCCTGATTATCAATCAATCTTCTTTGTAAACGAACAAAATGTTTGATTTATTTGTGTCAATCCTTGTAAACATCTCAGATTTCCAAAGGATTATTAGGTTAAAAATCGGTGGGCATACTACAAACATTATAACTATTTTTTTCCATATATGTTTCAAATTGTGTTTCTTTTTAGGTAAAAGAAGCTAACAAAATAATAAATTATGTACTTATGAAGAATTGGTACGATGTTCCTTGGTTCTAAGCAAATATAACCAAATACTTAATAATTGCAGCAACATTACAGCATCGATAGGACATTATTTCATGTCTATGCCTGCATGCTATGATATAGAATTAAATTTTTCGTAGGAATGAATTGTAAGAGATAAAATTAAGGGTCCGGTGATTTTGGATTTAGTTAAAAAGATAATGTAGAATCCAAAATATGAGGTCATTTCGTGTATGAAATGTTGCATCCTACCACCCAAACAATATATATCTTGTACAACATTTAGCAACAAATAGATCAACAAAATGAATATGAAGCAAAAGTGTTGCACCCTAACACATTGACATCTACCATATTTATCTTAGACATGCATTTGAACTATTTCTATTATTGTCAAAATTCAAGCCTATAGCTGTATTTGATCCATTATATATTATATTAACACAACTAGTTAAGTGTTAGATATTAGTGAATTGAGTAGAATATCTTAATATAATATACTTCTTTGAATTCAAAGAACTCACATTTTGCTTCAATCATGTCTTTTAAGGGGTTCAAGTCTAAACCAATCAATAATGTGAAAGTTGAATGAATGTCAATTCGTTAGAAATACTATAATCATAAACATTAAGTCGTTATTTTATATAAGAGATAACATTTATGAAACTAACGTTGAATATTTACTTCTCTTTTTTTATTTTTTTTAGAGACGAAACCTAACTTTGATACAAGAGTTTAATAATTTTGAAGAAATACTATTTTTTTCTACTTTTCATATTTTACAAATAACAATAAGTAATGTAAACATATTAGTCTCGATGCGAAGAAGAAATGATATGTTGAGAATACTTTAGTAGTGAAACCTTTTTCTCTTGAAAGCGCAAGCATGTATCAAGGATGGATGATGGAGAAGTAACATTGTAAAGTGTGGATTGGCTCTGCCCCGAAATCTGAATATCCATTTTATAGGGAATCATCTAGTATTCATTCTTGGTAATAATATTCTTTGTTGGTAAGGAATCTTTAACTTTGTCCGTCTAATTTTTATTTTCGCTAAAACTTAATTAGGCAAGCCCAGCAAGGCGCCATCTTGTAAGTTATTAAAAAATTGATCCATGCAAAAAATGGGACCCAATTCACAATACAAATTATACATGCCTACGGTACCCCCTATTTTTACGATACATATCCCATCCGACCGATAATTGGTATACTAAAAATGCCGACTATTAACTATGATCCCTTACGTTAGAAATGATACCTGTAAAATCCCTAAATTTATGACTCAAAATTAGAAAAAATAAAATTCATACTCAATAAATTATAATATTGCTAAAATTTATATGTATCATCCCAAAATGATGGCGGTGGAAATCGGATGCCATTGTCATATTAAATATTAATAGCTTATATATATTTTTTTTCATAATTTTTTTGCACGTTTTTTTTTCTTAATTTTACTAATTAAAAAGAAAATTTGGGTTGTTGTGAGCATGTAATTTATTGAAATGTGAATGATGACCGAGTCACAAATGTGTATTTTGTGGTGGTAAAAGGATAAGTTGGCTGGTCAATACAAACTCTTTGGTGAGAGTGACTTCAGGCACTTAAGCTCGTCGACATGAAGTGAAAGCTTTCCTTTTCAGAATCTCCTTGGTTTCTCTTGTTTAGAGTGACATTTGTGGGGGGCTTCCCTCCCTAAAAACCATATGACTCTTACCTGTTTTGTCAAACATGACACTATAAAAATATAATAAATTAATAGACATATTGATAAATTGTTCATGATAATTATATATGAACGAATCAATACTATTGATAAATGTAAACATTTAATATTAAAATAGACGAAAGGATGAACTGTCTTATTTTAAAAGTATGACCATTGAAATATTTAGTAATATGACGTTAATTACACAACTATTTTAATTTAAAATTTGATAATATATCATAAAAGGGTGGAGTTAAATGAAATTTAAAATGGAAATTGAATTTAATAGGAAAATATGTTGCTAGTTTGAAGAGGGGAGAAGCAATAGTAAGTGTGGCCATGCTTGTCTGCTTAAGTGGGCCGTTTGGCTTTGCATGTGTAATTGATAAAGTTATGTTGTAGTACATAATGTAATAATCCAGAAATAGCAATATCTCAAGAGATAGCTTTTTGGGATTCATTGTATGTTGTGATATGATAGCGATGTACATTTTTTTTAAAATATGAAAAACGAAAAAAAAATTGATTCAGATATGGGAAAATACTAATTAATAAAGGAAATTTCTGGTAATATTGAAAAGTATATTTTACAAGATGACATGAAAATGATAAAAATAAAACTTGCATTACTAGTAGGACATAGATAGGGGTAGTTGTGGTTGCATTTAGACTAGGAAAAAATTAAAAAAAAAAAAAAAAAAAAAAAAAAAAACAAGAGCGAAAACAAAAACAAACGGGGGAAGTAAAATAAAAAAGTACAACCAAAAGCCTATGTTGTCTTCCGGCTATGGCAAGTAGAGTCAATATCTTTTTGAAACCTATTAGAAGCTTTGACAAAACCCTAACATGTGCTAATTTGCGGAATTTGACCACTTATTAGTAGGGAGCAGTTTTCTCAAATAGCCCAAGCCTGTAATCAGCCAACCTTGACTTGTAAGCAGACTTTTTGTATTCACACCATGTGAACTCCTTGTACAAGCTCTCTTCTCCTTTCGCCAATAGATTTGGTAAAGGTGCTATCTTTTCACACGGAGGTGGCCCTCCAAAATATATCATTGAAATCCTTGATTTTTCAGCAGCCAAAACTCTATGCTTCACACTTTTGAACCGCCCATTAGTCATCACCTGCATCAGAAAAACACCATATGCCCATATTAGTAATAGTACCTAACAAAAAATATTTGAAAAGAAAAACCATTAAAGAATTTACCATTAGTATCTTTTGCCACTGAAAATTATGTGGATATATGTATGTTCTTTTTACCTGTAAGGCATCACCAACATTGAGGAAAAAAGAAGTTTCATCAGGTGGGACTGAAACCCAACTTCCGTCTTTCAGCTGAATTTGCAGGCCTGAAGTGTTGTTGGATCTTAAGACAGAAATTATCTGAGGATCTGTGTGCTCCCCAAATCCAATCAAATTCCTACCACTCAGTGCTTGGAGCTGTGGGGATGGCGGGTAGTGGTTTAGCCTGAAACACGAGTCACTTTTTTCACCCTTCAAAAGCTTGCTCAGCACATTCCTTGGCTGTATATTCAGCCCCTCTGCCATTAATTCCAATACTTCATATGCCATTTTCTTCACAGCAAATATGTATTCCTCCACGGCAAAGCTACAACGCCACACGCCAAAAACACGTCAGAAAACTGAAAACAATACGTTACGTACATATATTAAAGCACAGAAATTAAATAAGGTGTCTGTCTAGAATTTTACCGGAAATCCTCTTCGGTTTCTTGGAAAATGGCACGAGTTTTGCTAGAAGTAACTTGAGGATTGGTGTTGAGTAGGAGATATTCAATCCATCCAACATCACCATTAGGG
Source organism: Azadirachta indica (assembly GCA_022749755.1). Lineage (NCBI taxonomy): Eukaryota > Viridiplantae > Streptophyta > Magnoliopsida > Sapindales > Meliaceae > Azadirachta > Azadirachta indica. The sequence goes on along the minus strand of CM040451.1, from coordinate 13,349,719 downwards.
CCAATTTTCTTGCAGCCATAGCCAAAAGGGTCTGGGGGTCCAGCCCTGTCTTTGACAAACTGCGACTTTTTAAAGAACTTAACAGTTTGAGCTTGCAATTTGGCCATGAGCTGAAATGAAATACCATGATTGACCAGCTTGAAAAAGCCATATTCCTCGCAGGCCTTAACAATATGAGTTTTAGCTTGAGGGTCTGTGAAGTCAACTTCAGGAATTCCATCAAAGAAACCTGAAGCTTTGCATGATTTGATTGGTGAGCAATGACCTAATGCTGCTGGTTGTGACAGAACCACCATGGTTTCAAAGTGAAAACAGAACTCTTAAGAAAACAAGCAGAAAGACAGAGAGGAAGAGAAAAAGGAAAGGAAAATATTTGAAAGGCTTGATGGGATGAATTCTGAAGTTGGGGGGCGAAGCTGAATTTAAATAGGAAGATGGGTGGGGATTTGGTAATGCTAATGCATGAATGACAGGGAGAGAGAGAGAGAGAGAGAGAGAGAGAGAGAGAGAGGGAAACAGAGGCGTTACTAACTATAAAGAAGAGCCATCTGGCGTTGTGTGTCTGCTTGGCATTTATGTATCGAGGGAGGAGAAATTTCTTTCATTTTTCATTTTTTCGTTTTATTTATTTATTTATTTATAAATAAATAAAATCTAACTGGGCTTTCTTTCGAGAAAACTATAAAAAATATTTTTTAATTTTGCCTTTGTGGGGTCCCATGTCTTCTCCCTAGACGCATCGTTTCATTGACTATAACTAGTCAACTAATTTATTTGCAATTTCAATGATCTTAAGATGTTTTGACATAGGGATTATTCACATATTTTTCTTGCTTTCTTTGTCAAAAGAATTTTTTAAGTACAATGATAATAATATTATACGTATAAACTACATATTATTTTCATACATTGTGACGTAACACTTGATATCATCACCCCTAATTTATGTTATTTATTTTAAGATAAGTTAGGCTCAACTAATTTCAATTATGTATTTTTTCTCCTCGTATTTAAGACTTTATTCATAAAAAAATGTTATGATACATGGGATTCTCTCTCAAATCTCAATCCCATTTTTTTTAAATTCTATAAGAATCCTTAGATGTGAAATATTACCCATTGACCTAACCAATTCCAATTATGCAATTTTTCTAATTATATGCAAGCATTTATTACGAAAAAAAAAGGTTATAATACATGGGTACTCTCTCAAATCTCAATTTCAATTTTTAAAAATATTTTTGAAGTTCTATCCGAATCATTGGATGTGAAATCTTACCCTTTAACAGATAAGTTTATGATTTCTTGATATTGCGAGAAATTTTTTCATTTTTAATAAGTATTATGTGGTCAATTGTATATTATTGCAAGAAATTGAAAGTGTCAATTCAAGGATGTTGCATAATAAATTTGGTCATTAAATAGTTTTCTCCATTTTCATTTTCTACTCTGAGGTCGATAATGGCTGCCAATCATGGCTTGTAATGGCTAAACTCTGAGTAGTCTTATCTCTAGACCCATTAGGATCTAAGCACAGTGTCTTCACTTACGTGGGTTAACATCTCCACTTCTCCTATGACTTCAATTAAAAATATCGAAATTTAATATTATGTTTGGAAACTTCTTCTTTCATTATGGGGGACCCTTTTATTTATTTCTTTTATTTTTTCAATCACAATAATTTAATGTTACGCGAGAGTTTGATAACATTTAAGAGAATAATTCATTAATTTGGGTCATCATGATTTGATGATTATTAAATAAAGAGAAAGGGAAAGCAAGTGATAAGAAAGAAGCGAAAAAGAATGAAAGCAATTTGGATATGGGTAAAAAGAGATGGGTAACAATGAAAGCTTAACATCATATTAATTATTACACATTATTCATAAAATACTTGTGAACTAGATTTCAACATTTAATGAATATTTATTAGTTTTCTTCCTAAAAAAATAAAGATAAGATCCTAATTCAGTATGTGATTTAGATTAGGATAAGTTCCAAAATAAATCTTATCAAATAGACCAAAAACGAAAAGAACCCAAATCTCTATCTTCTTGCAATAATGCAAGATATGCACATGTGGTAATAATAATATTCCAGAATGCAAAGCATGAGATTTAAATGTAGAAATTTCGGCCTAAGCTAATCTAAATCTAAATTCCAGGCTGGTAACAGTGGAAATCCTATAGCGCACAATGTCATTTTAAAGTAAAAAAGTTGGTCCATTTAATAGAAGTGGGAAGAGAAAATAAGAAGAAGAAGAAGAAGAAGAAGAAGAGGGAAAGGCAACATCATCACGATAACTATGAACTATGTATCATCATATATATTTTCTTTCTTTCCTTCCTTCTTGTACTACCACTGCCTTTTTAAAGTTGATGTAGACTTCCTTTGATGTGAACAAGTCATTCTCACGCCGCTGTAATCAATTGTTTTGACTGATTTTTATTTATTAATTAATTTCAATAAATAAAGGATCGAATATGATTGATTGATTAGATGTGGCATCCTCAATGTTAATGGAGATCCCATCAACTTGTGATCATATTTTCCCTTTTCTATTAGTCCTTGACAACGATTTTGAAGCTCTAATCACCCCACTAAAACAATGAATCAATTAGTGGTTAGTCTACGATTTATTTTATTAAATTTCCATCAAATTTTTTAATTTAAATATGTAAAGATACAATCTAAGACTTAACCATCTTTTAAAATATAAAGAAAAATTTGAGAATTCTAAGAAAGCAATTGATTCATTGTTATTAACTTTGCCCAGTTTTTAACGAAGTATTTAATTTTAAATTTTTAATTAAGTTATCAATTGATTGATTGTATGTTTGAAGTGTTTTATTAATTTAATTTTGGTATCATATTTGAAGTTTTATAAAGAATGTGAATGCATGGAAACAACACCCACATTGAAACATATATGAAGTAAATATATTCTAACATTTTTTTCTTCAGAATTATCATACGATTAGAGGATAATTATTGGTGATGTTAGAACTGCAACTTACTAATTAAGAAAGAGATATATGAATCTGTTTTTGAATGATTACCACAAGAGGTAAATATAATTAATTAATTGGTGATTAGTACAGGCACAATTAGACTGACCTTTCAAAGAAGCAAAACTTTGAAAGAAATGGTCGATAAAATTGTCACATTAATGAGGACAAATGGTCAAATATTATGAAGATGATACATTTTGAATTTTGCCTGACAAAGATTTTTACTTATCCAGTCATATAGTAATTAAAACTAAGAAAATTATACCCTTTTCCATTATTCATATTTCTCTTATATATGCACACACACACACACACACAAAAGGCTTAGCCTAACCTTTTAGTTGCCTATAGCATTAATAATTAACTTGTCAACTTAATTTTGATTATGACATTTATCAATAAAATCACAAATCTTCTGAAATAGCTATCTAGAAGAACTTCATTCATTTTGCTGTAAGATGATTTGATCGCGATAGGAATATTTTATCTCAATAATTTGTATGACTTCATGACTTTATTAGCTAATTAACAAAAATAAATAAATAAATAAAAATCCCACTCATAATTTATTTGTAATAATTGTTGCTTGAACTTATAAAATCTTAAAAGTACACGGACTAAAATTGTAACAATTATTTTTAATTTGGAGTTATTAACTATTATTTATATTAATTTATTTATACAAATTTACAATATTATTATCACATATGTTATATTTTGATAGAAACAAAAAAATAAAAATAAATAAATAAATTAATTTTATACTGATATTATTAAGTTAATTATACTTTTAGTATTATTGTTAAAAAAAATTATCCCTTATTTCTTACACGGCTAAGAATTAAAAACTAAAAATGTGATACTATTCTTTCAAAATCATTTGTTAATTTTGGCTTAAAAGAATTGCAGCATTTATAATGAGAAAGAGACAGAGATATTGGAGATACAGTGATGTAGATAATGGAGATTATTTTAAGATAATCTTGTATGCATTATCCCCTAGTTCGAAGTACAAAATTATCAACTAAGGTTTCCCAGTCAAATTCAGATCAAGAGACTCTCACGAATAATCAACATGCTAATAATGTCTAAAATTAAAGAAAGGTGCTTAAATATATTAATATCATTTTGGTCATTTTCATAATACTTCTTTAAGACTGGCAAATAATAGTGGTACCCATAAATGCATTTATTCTATGATTTTATTTGTAAAGTAGCAAGCCAGTTGGGACACCATTTACTAGCTCCTTTCGGAAACAAATTCAATGACTTGTCTCATTGATAACTTCGAATAAATTTGGTCAAATTTTGAAAACATTAGTCTTCGAATTCGAAATCCCTTCTCTAATATTTTTATTTTTATTTTTATACATCAATGCAATAATACATTGTTTCTTCAAATGTAAGACGTGTGAATGTGGTGACGAACAACAAGTGGATTTCAATACGTTCTAGAAATTTTTTAAACTATTAGCCAATGAGTTGACCAGTTTTGGTTATTTTTATATTTAAATCAATTATGCAGCAATGCATGCAGCTTCCTTCGGCCACCTAGAGAAGGCAAATCAAATTGACTACAGGGATATCAGAGAAAAAGTAAGGCTAGAATTTACATTTCCACACCTGGGTAAGTAGCTAGGTTCCAAAAGCCAATATTTCAGTCACATCTAGTATCCTTTTTTAAATATTTTTCTCCAAAATTTCTGATACTCATTCAAATCCCACCTAACATATATATATATATATATATATATATAACAGAAAGATGTGTAACTCTGATTTTGTAGCGTATCAATTTAATGTATAAAAATCATATTCATTCAACTCGGCCGATAATTTTCACCTTGTTACATGATCAATTTTAAGGGTAGGGCCCAAATCTCCTTTGTATATATGTTAGATGTATGAATTGTGCCTTTTTTTTTTTTTTTTAAATTTTCAATTTCGATGATCATGAGTAGGTAAAAGAATCGAAATAATGGAGAGTGTTTCTTTTATTTTTTTTATTTTATTTTTCTTGGGGTGTGAAGCAAAGAGAAACCTGAAGTTGATAGAAAAAAGCTGAAGGGTTAAATATATTGATGGGAAGGTAGTGTCAGAATGAATATAACGTGCACCATATCTTGAACATCAAGAGATGTAAACAAAGCACTGACGTTCTTTTTTTATCTCTGAAATAAATAAATAAATAAATAAATAAAAGGGTCCGAAATGAAATGTTGTGTCAAGAAAATGAAACTTGCACATTGAGTGGTCAATACAAACTCTCTGTCTGTGTAAGATTGACTGACTGTGAAATTGACATTTCCCTAGATAGCTAGCTACGATTTAGTCTGAATTCCGAAAAGAAAGCTTTCTTATCTGTTAAGTGACTGCCTGCCTTGCCTAGTGGCCATGCCCTCCCCTTCCTCTTCCATTTGATGTTACCTATAATTCGAAATGAAGAATATTTTAATTTCATATTTCATATTTCATACACACGCAAAGGATTTTGAGCGTTGCCACCTATGATATTACATTGATATAGAACGGAATAACAAGGAGAGTTAGATACCTCCCCACTTGCGTTGCCAAGCAAGAAAATAGATTAATTTTAAAATACACTATAATATTTTGGACAATATTTTAATTCATGCCTAATGTTTTGAAATATGTTTAATGCGATTCTATTTCCTTAGTTTTCTCCGTTAGTTTTAACAACATATTTAACAAGATAATTAATAATCTTACACAAAATTAACCGTAAATCACTTGTATTGCCGTTGCAAAGGTACCACCAACACTATCATAATGTAAATTTAAAATTTACTTAAAACTTTACAATCTAAATTTTTATCTCAATTTTAGGAGCAAAAAATATTTTATCTATTCAACTTTAACCAACTATTATAATTAACAAAAAAAACTACCGATGTGAGGTCGTAGTGAATATAATTTTAAAACATTAGTTGTGAATTTAATATTGCCAAAACATCATAAAGATAATATAGAATTAACCTAATAAAATAAATACCTAAAAATTGATATATTAAAGTGAAGTTAAACATTTTAAGTACAATCTATTTATAAAATTAAGTTAAAATACGTCTATTGTAAAATGAAATCGAATAAATATGTTTTACAACGATAAAATATTTATAAAATTTATGGATAATTAAGAATTATTATTTTTTTTTAAAATAGTGCATTTAATTTAGGATTTAATTTGATGTGATTTTAGAATCTCATATTACATAAAATCCGTAAACATTATTTTGTTTAATGATTAAAATTATATCATTAAAATTTTTATAGTATCAATTTTTAAGTCATAAGAACAATCAAGAGATACTAATCACTAGCTTTTTTCAAAAGTGATAGTGTATATATATTGGTGTTAGTCAATGCATTAATCAAACAGAAAACTTTAACCGCAACAAGAGAATCATATCATACGTTTGAAAACTTGGCCCATTGGTTTTTTGTGATTCTCTACTCACCGGTCGGATATGTGTAATCTTTTGTATTATATCACCACTAATTTTCTTTGAAAACTAAGAGAAAAAGATAGTATAAAATAATTAAAAAAAGGTTTTCGTCAACACTCCTTTAAAAACTTTGTCAATTGTTGAAAATCAATAAACTTCTAAATAAAATAGAAATAACGATATTATTTTCTTTTATGACGACACGTGTATTCAATTTTTTTAATTGTTATCATTATATTTTTAAAAATAAGAAAAATTTAGAAATATCTTTTTCTTCATTATTATTCTTTTGAAAAAATAATATTGCGAAAGCCATTATCCTCGGTAAATTTCTTTGTATAACTGTTGTGGATTGACCAAAAAGTCTATTCGATTTAAGTTGGGGTCCAATTACCAGCCATATAAACGCACACGTGCTGAAGTACTAGTCCCACATCCACACGCACAATTGTTGGGCTAACGAAACGTGGATGTTTAGGGTGCGTCGCATTCACAAGTTTGTTATACGGTGACGTGGCGACCTTTCATTCGTTGCTTTTATTGTCGGTCATATAATTGCTGTTAAATCCCCAGGTTGGCCGATGATGGTTATAATTCGAATTTCTCATCTTATGATAAATAATAATAATAATAATAATAATATATTATTATTATTATTATTATTATTATGATTATTATTAATGATATTAAATATACAAAAATTGACGATGAAGATATCAGAAAGCTACAGTCTCGTGGTCACCGTTTCATTTTTGGGTCTCGTCTCGGTCCTCATGAACTGGATTTGCTGTTGCAGAAAGCAATCGCCACATTCTACCGGGGGCCCATCCCTCTTTTTTATTTTTTTTCAAATAATAAAATTCTCAAATTATGGTTTACTTTTAAAAAAAAAAAAAAAAATTTATTATTATTATTATTATTATTATTATTATTATTATTATTATTGAGAATTTTGGTAGAATCATCCTTCCCACCTAATGCTTTCTTGAATGTCAATTATCGCAATCGTACTACAAAAAGCTTATGATGGGAGCCTAGCAGTAGCATGGAATTGATTTCTTTCGTTCTGTGGGTGGTCCAGGCTAATCGTATCAAATGCAAACGTGGCAAAAAATTTTGTCGACGCGTGGAAGACAGAAAGACAAGAGTTCAGAGAGAATGAGATAGCTAGAGCACGCGGTTTTGAATGAATTATAAGTCTAGTTGGATAAGGTCATCGACTCATATGATGCAAAGTCTAGCCCTAGCCAGCTACACCAATATGTAGTCCATATGCACATCCTTCAATTTTTTTTCTTTTTTTCTCATAATTATCATTTTTAAGTTATAAGTCTTAATTTATGAGTTACTTATAAGAAATATTAAGAAAATTTAAGAATTATAAAGAAAAAAAAATAATTAAAGGGTGGAAATGAATCGTTCATTTCAGTACACTGTAACATAACCCTACAAATATGGATAATGAAACTTCAAATGTGATATGATCTTTCAAGAAGCAGAAATATCTTGTGTTCGTGGTTCTCTTATCGAAAATCGATCGTGGCCCCCTCAATGTTTTGTCATGCTGCAAACTCAATCTAGAAATTGAGACTGTAATTTTGAAGTACGAAATTTAATATAATTTTTATCTTGATGTTTACGAAATAAATTTAAAATTCAATTAATTGAAGCAGAAATTAAAAGATAGTCGAGTCTAAAAATCGGAGTTTAGCTGATATTATGTTACAATATTTTCACTCATCCGGCTAATGTTACATTATTTGAACCCATTTGGTTTGAAATTTTATTTGATCCAAATAAAAGTTAAATATTATATCTATTTTAATACTATAATGAAACTACTTGATTTAGTGACACACATTTTCACTTATTTTTAGGTTAAATCCTTGGTATTCGAATATTTTTTTATAATATATATAGAGGCAAATTTTAATTGCCTTAAATTTAGTCAAACTTAACAAATATTTTATTCAATATATAATGAATTGACAAGATAACATGCCATGAGCTATGAACATATAACGATAGTTAGTTTTACACTACAAACGTAAGTGCTGGTGAAATCAATTCTATACTTATTAGGAATCCTAAAATGCGTAAAATTAAAATTTGTAGAGGTAAAATCCTACAAAATTTATTTTAAAAATTATAAAAATACTTTTTTAGTTTTTTTTTTTTTTTATAACTAGAGCTGCTTTAGGTCCTGGAGTGGAGTGCTACCCTTACACAAAAGTAATTAATTGCCTCGAATACAGTTAGTGTAATATCGTGTTGGTATAATTTTGTAACAACATATAATGTTACAAGACTCAAAATTAATAAAACGCGACACGTTAACTCGCCAACTATTATAAAATTATAATAACAAACACTTTTGTACAATATACATAAATAAATTTTAATTGTTACATTTAATTGATATGACATATAATTTTGCAAGATAGCCATTAAAAACAACGTTGCATTAAAGACATAAACATTGGAAGTAAAACATTTACCAACTAAATTTTAATTACCATAAATTTAACCATAGCTATTAAAAGCAACATAAGAACACGAGCATTGGAATAAAAAATTAAACTAGTAAATTTTAATTGTCTTAAGTTGAATTCGATATGAGATGATGTGTAATTTGTGTAAAGCTCAAATAAAAGGATATAAAGGTTGGAAATAAACAATTTGCACAGATGATGCACTAGGATTTATGGATAAAAGGGGAAGGGGGAAGAACAGAAAGGGTCAAAAAGTGGGTGTCGAGCCCATCACGTGTATTGGCCCAGCCATGCGTAGTTTATTGGGCGTTGGGTGAGTGCACCCAATGGCTCACATGGACTACATCACGTAGGCCACGAGGTTTATTTGTTATGAAAAAAATAATCTGACAAAATGACGCTACATGGGAAATGGAAAACCGAAAATCAGACTTATTGGATGTGCGCATAAAACGTAAATTTTGTGCTCCAGCGATTGATTTTTGTGATCAGTGACTCAGTCAGTCCACGTGAAGTGAGAAATTTTTTTATTTTTTTTTTAATTTTATAAATATCTCAAGACTGTACAATCAATGTACGTCAGACACACGACGGAAACGTACTCCAATTTCCTTATTTATCTATTGCTTGCTTAAATTTTTTGGCACCAGTGACGCATTTAATCTTTACATTTATCAATTTCCTTTTTTTTTTTCTTAATATCTAAAATTAGATTTAAATATTTATTTTTTTCGAAAATAGAGGAGTCAAATTTAAATATTTATTAATTACTAAAAAAAAAAAAAAAAAAACTACCTTGAATTATTTTCCGGATTCGTTATATTAAGGAATTTTCAGAGTGAAGTGTTGAACGGCCAGTTTTGGAGGCGCAGAATTTGGGCAAGTTTGAGGTCCATGAATATGATGGGCCCATTTGAGAATTAGATTTGGGCCGCACACTCAAAAAAAATGTTTCTTTAGTACAGAAAACAAAAACGTAAACTACAGCATGAGGCATAAATCTAATTAAAATTACTCAAAAATCGACATTAAAATAGTATGCTATAAATTCTTTCCACCAGGCATGATTTTATCTTGTTGCAAATTTTGGTTTATTTGTATATTTTTTTAATTTAAAGGTAATGTTAAGTGAGATGAGATAACACTTATCGTAGATAGATAGAGATAATGAGAATCAACTTCAAAAAGTTTGAATTAGCAGAAACAAAAACAGCAATAGGATAGAAATACCGTTAGAAGTGAAGGGAAGGGAAATGAATATTATAAAAGAGAAATAAAAAAGTGAGGCGAGGGAGGAGAAAGCTGAAAACTGAACCTCATTGAGTTTCGCTGATCATCAGTAACAATAAAGTATAGCCACAATTTATTACTTCCCAATGACACGTCTCGCTGGATCGACCAGAAATATATAGATAAGATAATCTTATAATCACAATTTATTACAAACTTTATATATAATTTTATTTTATTGCGCATAAATTCTTCCACAGAAAAAATCATTGTGGGATTCATGAAAAAATTATTTATTGGTCATGATCACGATCACTTGTAATCCCCATCAATAATAATTTAGATTTCAGCAAGTTAAAGATAATTTTTTTTTTTTATAAAATTTTTCTCTGAGTTTTAAGATGCCAATACAAATTAGAGACACTCCTTTTCTACATAACCCAAAAAAATTAAGGCAACTTTCTGGTTGATACCCAACATAGTCCAGTTTTTCAAAAGTAGAATTTTTTCGAAAGGAGTTAATTAATTTCTCCATTTTCTCTCTTATTAGTAATGGCATATTTTCCAAGATATTTTCTACACAGAAACTATTTTATTTTACTTGCAAAGATTTCAAATAATTTTAAGAGGGACTGAAATATTCAAAATGCTTTTCTTTTCTTTTGCAAATTTGCTCCAAATTAACTTGGCGCCCTCTCCTTGGCTCGACTACAACATGACATCAGTTTGCAATATTCACGAAGAAATTGTCAGCTTCGTTTGTTATCAATCTCTTCACGTGTTACCTACCTCCATACTAATAATGTCTAGGATCTATTTCTTCTTCAATGGTCTCTGCAAATTCCTCCCACCACTTCTTTGCTTCCCCCATGTTCAGCATCGTATATATAATAGCCTGTTCCAGCAGAATATCAAACAAACACTGTCAGTATGCAATTAAACAATTCAATCTCTAGCAAATATCAAACCCAACCAACCTTGTAAAGGGGGAATCGGCCATCGGACGGTATCCGTTGGTAATCCTGGAGACAATTACAATTCAAAGCTTCTTTGTATTTTCCCTGTATAAGCATATATACATTACTTCGAATCTTGATGAAATGAAAAAAATGATTGGGACAAGAATTTCTAAGAAAGATATAGTTGGTTATGCTACCTGATAAATGAGAACTTCTACTAATGCCATTTCCACATTGTATGCTGGCTCAGGCTCATTCTTACAGTCTTCGTACACTTTTCGCAGCAGATTCACCGCTATCTCAGGCTTCCCAGATTTCATTTGCCGCAATGCTTCCATCTATACAAATACATTTACGATTATAAATTGCATAGTTCCTGATCAAAATTTCAATTTTGCAGACAAAAAATATGCATTTTTACCTTGATGGCGTTGACGTCTGCCATTGAAGGGCCCGGAGGCACAGTATATCTAGGCCAATAAAACGGCTCTGGCTTACTCGACGCTAGCTTAAGACTCACATCCAAAAATGAGTTCAGTGCATGCCTTCCGCCAACTGGGTGTGCAAAAACTGACATAGTTGGAGCTTTCTGATACACTTCCTTTGGACCTGCAAGGGCTATAGGGTTCATGTTAGAACTGCAACTCATAATACCAAGAGCACAAGCCAAAATCAAAGATGCTCCCACTGTCCCTTTAACGATTTTTTTCCCGTCCTTGCGCTTGCCGTGTTCCGGAGGCAATGAAGATCTGTCATGTGCACAAATCACACGACTGACAATTTGCCGACGTGGGTGGTGGGTTGAACTACTAGCAAGCGAAATTGATGAATGTCCACTGAATCGAAGTTTGGTTGCTTGTTTAACGCTCATGGTGGAAGGAATGCGCGGGGAATTGGCAGGTGAGGGGCAAGGGCAAAAGCTTAGGCAAAGGGCAGATTCCATGGAATGGTTTTTGTTATTTTTGGAGGATTACTATAGTATCATTTGTTTGGTTAATTATGCACAGGATTCTGCGGTTGTGATTTCTTGCTCACAATTTAAGAGACGAATATAATCATGTGCAAAAAAGTATTTTCCTGGAGTCGAAGTAACGTATCATTTGTTGCTTTAGAAACAAGTAATATTACAAGGTTCTTTGCTCACTAAGCAAGACTGAAATCAGAATAACCTGATCATAACTCCTTTATACAACTTGCTGTTACGGTTCTCCATCTCAGTTATTTCTTCAAACTCCATTTCCAAATGGAGAAACTTGTATATCTCCTTCGCCTGCAAAAATATTGCTTCCCCTTCCTCGCTTCCCGTCCCTGTAAGTACACATACTAAATTTAATATGCTTACTTTTGATAACATGACAAATTTCGTCAATAGCTTTGCCATAAAGACGAAATATGGAGCTATGGCGGCTACAGTAACACCATTTGTCATCTTTGCTAGCATTTACGTTGCGTGGGCTTATACGAGCCGCGCATGGAGAAAGCATAGTAAGATTCATGGTGCTCTTACAAGATCTGTGTCTGTTGGAGTTCTCCATGGTGGCAAATTGGCATTGGAGAGATTGGTTGATTATCATCAAGCTAGGGCTGATGAAAAATCTTTGCATGCTGCCGAGATTGAACTGAAGGATTTGCTTCGACAGGAGCATCCTGATTTCAAAAAATTGCAGGTTAGCTAATTAATTGATTCCTGAATTAGAGAACCTCTCACCAAGTTGAAATGGCCATTTTTATACTTGAATCTTTATTGGAATTTGCAGCGCAGTGTTGCAAGGCTGGAAATGAGCGGAAAAGATGCTGAAGGAGCGGGAATACTAAGTAAGGCCTTGGAGGAGGCCCAAAATGGAAGCAAACAGCATGAAGCTTATGAGATTGAAATGTTGCTCGCAGAAATGCTCATCTACAAGGTGAGACATATATATGTTTTCTTTTTTATTTATTTAACTTCAGATTAAATATATTTAAAGTATAGATGGCATTGATGTATTGGGACTTTTGCAACAAAATCTCTAAATGTTAAATATAAATAGGTGAGCATGATATATCAACAATCACATAAAAGTAAAAGTGATATTTATCAAATATTTTATCTTCTTCTCATACGTATCCATGTCTTAATTTATTTGAATATGCTAATTTTGCTTTGATTGTTTTGGTATATTTGTAGGGAGATTTTGAGAAGGCTCTTCAATGCAAATGCTTATATGAAGAAGGCATTTCTGATGCTCGACGTCCCCTGTATAAGGTCAAGTAATTGACGTCTTTTCCTCTCTTCAGAATGATTATGAAGATTGTTTTGGATTCTTATCCCTTTCGTTAATCAAATTGATGAGCTATATAAAAGTGTTTTATTGCGGTCGTCAAATTTTCAGGCAATAATTCATATCCTGTTAGGGCATCGCGGAGAGGCAGTCTCATATTGGGAACAATTCAACGACATAAGAGGAGATTTCCAATGGCCTCCGGGTCTGCAAGACAGCCAAGTGTATGAAGTCATTGAGAATTTCGATAAGTTTAAGAATGTTGTCGAGTTGCTCAAACATGACATTCAAGAGATGAAGAAGAAGAAGCAACCCAAGTAACAAGAAGAGCTAACACACTTACGATTGGCTGTGGATCTTTGCAAGCTGAATTTATTGCATATGTAACTAATATTATCGATCTCAAACCTGAGGATTTTCATTATATATGTGTATACTTGTTCTATATTCTTTGAGAGTAATGTTTTTGTTCTTTGTTTGTGGCCATCAATTAATAGTTTATTATTATAAAATCTACGTTTGATATAACCATTAGTCTTAAAAAAATGAAATTTTATTATCCCAATATTATTGGGCAAGTAAAAAATAATATCATATTATTAGGAATATGATAACGAAGTACTATATAAAAAGAAAAATCTAAAACAATTAAATAATTTTAAGACGAGAATTTGAGGAAATTATGAAGGATTGAGGTGATAGAAAACAAAAACAATCATCATCTTTGTTATGTATATTCGACAGAAATAACTGTCGTTTTCGATCATCATAGATACAGCTTGAAACTTCCTAACAGACACTGAAGCCAATGAGATCTTAACAAAAAATAAATAAATAAATAAAACAAGGGGAAAAAAAAAATTACACCAGAAGCGAAGAGAGATATGATATCAGATCGAAGGTGAGGGAACTCATGGAAATTAATGATACTTTATGGGGAAATCGAAGTCCTACAGAACTCCTCCTCTGTTCCAATCAAAATTGCTCTGTTTTTCCGCGTTGTATCTCTTCACCGTTTTGTTTATTGCTCTTTACCACGCTCTGTCCGAGACAAAGTGCCTCTTCAGATCATCACCTTTTGATCCAATCCAGGCTCCTCTTTTCTCTTATCCTTCTACCTATGGCGAGCACAAGCACGCTATTCCTACCCATCGCTCTTCTTGCTCCTCCCCTGTTTTCTTCTCAGGTTTGTACAATTGTAATAGGTTTAAAGTTTTTATGGTTTTTTTTTTTTAATTCTGTATTTGAATTTATGAGTTTCTATAATTCCTCTGTAATGGTTTGTTTTGGTTTTTGTAAGTATATAATGTTGTTGTTTGGAGTATATGTGTTAGTGATTGTGATTTTGATTGCCTGAAAATGTGTTGTTTTGGTCTTTTGTGGTCAGATTATTGGCCAGTGCTGGAGGAGATCCAAAATTTGTGTAGGAATTCTTCAGCTTTTACTCCGGTTTTGAGGTATATGCGAAGAAATGCTGTTACTTTTGGTGGAAATTTCAGTACACGGAAGAGACTTTCGTATTTTGATCATCAGAATGATAATGTGAATGTTCCTTGTGGGTTCTTGAACAAGTTTCCCATCAGTAATTCTGGTTAGTTTTCTATTTTGTTAAGGAAAATGACCTTTTTCCTCATTTTTTTTAATTTGATTCCGTTCTTAGAAGTAAACAAGCATATAAAACACTTGACATATTTGCTCTTTACTTGCACTTTGAAACGTAGAGCTGTTCATAATGTGTTTGGAATTTCGTTTGTTATCTAAAATGAGTAGCCTTTTTGATACTTATATGGTCTGATGTGCATCTCTTATCTCCTGCTTGATTTCATATGTATTTCAGATCGAACGGCAATGGAAAATTGTAATGGAGTTGTAGTAGTTTCAGCTATCTTTGATAACCATGACAAAATCCGGCAACCAAAAGGCCTTGGATCCAAAACTTTAAACACAGTATGTTTCTTCATGTTTGTAGATGATGTAACACTCAAAGGATTTCAATATCACCAATTAATTTCGAGAAAATCCCAGGATTACAAAATAGGTGCATGGAGAATCGTTAAAGTTTCGAACTTATATGAGAATCCGGCAATGAATGTAGTGATACCGAAATACTTAGTTCATAGACTATTCCCAAACTCGAAATTCAGCATTTGGATAAACGCACAGTTGCAGCTGACAGTAGATCCTTTACTGTTGATTCATACACTTGTTTTGATGGAGAATGTGGACATGGCAATCCCAAAGCATCCACTGTTTATTCATACCATGGAACAAGCTATGGAAACTGCTAGATGGAAAAAATGGTGGGATGTGGATTCATTACAGTTGCAAATGGAAACATATTGTAAGAATGGTTTGCAGCCATGGAGTTCCAAAAAGCTTCCGTATCCCTCAGGTGTTTACACTTTCTCATTCTTCAACTTTAATCCTATGGTTTTCTTCTGGATGATTTGCTCCCGAAGTGTTGTTGGAGAACACATGAAAAACTTGTCATTTTTATATGTTTTAAGAAGGCATATATAGGACCAATCTTTAGGATTAAGCCACCTACATTCACAATAAAAGCTTCATATAGTGCAAATGTTTTTATGCTTAGTATGGAACCATTATACTTCTTTTATTTGACATTTGGTGATTTCATTTAGAGCAGCCCTAGGTTGAATCCACAATAATTTAATTACAAACAAAGTTGAGTTTTGGTGCCAGTTTTTGCTACAAATGAATACAAATAATTCTAGCTCAAAAACAAAAGGAATATTTTCAGACTCAAATGTTTCTTGATTGATTGTTTGTTTGTCAAAATCAGAAGTCTACTTAAATTATGTAGAGAATTCAAGCTTTAACAAGCCAAAAATGACTGCCTGGTTCATTGGTTTTGAAGTTTTCTCCAAGCAATTCTGTCAGCTTTGTTTTGTAGTATTTTCTTGAAGACTCCGATCAATCTCTGACATTATTTTATTATATTACTTTCTCCCCACGCCCATTTCCATTTACATTTCCGAAAATAGGACAAAACAAAGCAAAAGAAAATCTTCCCCACCACCTACTGCAAGAACTTCTTGTCATGGGGTAATATGACTTGAATTCATTGTGGTCCCTGAAAGCGAAAAGAAATGTACAAATCATTGGTCCCAAAAGCATATTTTGGCTTATGACGTCAAAATCAACATTGTATTGTGTGTTTGGTGTCTGCATGTGCATGATGTTCCCTCTATATTATACGCTGTTAAAAATATATACATATATTAAAAAACTGATGGGTGTTATGTTATATTATTGTTGGCAGATGTTCCAAATACTGCTATAATCCTGAGGAAGCATGGACTGAACAACAATCTATTCTCCTGCCTGATGTTCAACGAACTGGAAGCGTTTAATCCGAGAGATCAGCTGCCTTTCGCATTCGTGAGAGATTTCATGAATCCCAAGCTGAAGTTGAACATGTTTGAAGAGGAAGTTTTTGAGCAGATTGCAGCAGAGTACAGGCACAATCTGAAAAAATTTCCAACCAGTTTTATTAAAGAAAGTTTCATATCGGAAAGGACCAAAAGGGCAAGCCAAGATTTGATTGTTAATAGCAGCTGTTGTAGCAGTTGCCAGAATTACCTTTCAGAAATTTGGGATGAATTCCATAATTGATTTTTTCTCAAAAGTTAAATGTTATGTAGAGGAAATATGTAGATTACTGACCAACGACATTTCACAGGAAATAGCTGACAAACGATAACAGTTAGGCTGAAATTAGTGCTTTTTTAAATCATTCATTTAGTTGATCAGAGCACGTTAACTTTAATTAAGTGGCTACAGAGGTGATCATTGATTTGAAGACTAAAAGGTTTTTGTTTATTTTATTTAGTGTCGTTTTAGCTGTACTGCCAGTTGCTAGAATTCACCTACACAGCGTAATTTTTTTTCCATTTTCTATTTATTATTATTATTTTGGCTTCGAGTATGCGTCATGTTTGCTTCATTGCATGTACATTTCACATCATAAGGGCATAGAATGTTATTCCGGGCTTGTCATTGCTGTACTCTTTTTTTTTTTTTTTTTAATTTTAAAAACGCCATAATTAAAAATATTTAATAAACGGATATTTTTATTTAATTTTATTAAATATTTACCTATTTACATTTAAAAATTAGTGATTTTTTCCAGAAAGTTGCAGCACCTTAATTTTTTTTAAAACACCGTTTTCGAAACTCAAAAACCCGAAAACGATGTGAACTGAGTGGTGCAATTTATTCGGTATGATTGGTTTATTCATTGCCATTGTGATCACAGAAAAACCTGATCATCATAGTTTCAAAAAATTATAAAGCATAAAACTCGAAAGCTTCAAATAGGGAAAAATGGCATTGGAAAATCCGCTAACAATGCGCGGAGATCTTCCCTGGTGAGTATCTTTTCTCTATTTCTAAGAATTTGAGTTCTTCTTAATTTGTTTTTTTTTTATATATACATATATATGTTTTCATAAAAATTATAAACTTTTCTCTCAATTGAGTGATGAAATTCATGCTGTGATCATTGTTGTTGTGCTTGGTCAATACAAGTCTCGACAGATTTTATTGTATCCGATTTTATTTTGTCTAAATAATAATTTAAATAATAATAGGAAAATGTCAAATGCATTTACATTTACTACTAGTCCAGCGAGTCTTATTCTCCCCACCATCTAACATCTTTAAAGTTCCTACCAAACGCTCAAGCTCATTTGATCGTTACCCAAAAAATAAAAAAATGAAAAAAAATAAAGTAAAAAAAAGAAAAAGCGATGAAACTGAAGCAAAGGAACATACGATATATAAGACGAAAGTTAAGGAAACTCATAGAAATGATGATGCTTTATGGGGAAGACAACTGCTTCCAGAATTCCTCTGCTCTTCCAATCGAAACTGCTCTGTTTTTCTCTGCTCTACCTCTTCACTACTCTCTTTCTCGCTCTTCATAAGTCTCCGTTTCCAACACAATGTCTCTTCAATTCTTCGTCTTTTGATCCTGTCCAGACTCCGCTGTTCTCTTATCCTTCCTCCTATGGAGAGCACAAGTACGCTCTTCCCGCCAGCCACTCTTCTTGCTCCTCCCCTGTTTTCTTCTCAGGTTAACTTTCTTTCTTTGGTCTGAATTATGAAATTTAATGGAGTATTTTTGTTTTACTGAAAGGATTATTGATTATTTTGTTTCTTGATAATGGAAATTTTGGCTTCTTTTCTCAGATTACAAGGTGGTATTCAAGGAGATCCAAGACTTGTGTCAGAATTCCTCTGTTTTTACCCCAGTTTTGAGGTATATGCAGGGGAATGCTGACAGTTTTGCTGGAAATTTCAGTACCCAAAAGAGGATATCTTATTTTAATCATCAAAATGACAGTGTGGAAGTTCCTTGTGGGTTCTTCAAGAAGTTTCCAATTAGTGATTCTGGTAAGTTTCATATCACTACTTAATAAGAATTTTCCTTTTTCTTTTATCCCATTGAATCTTCTTGTCTCGAGCTCAATTCAGTATAAAGAAGCACTGAAATGACTTGATGAATAGTTCCAATATTCTTTTCACGGTTATAAACTGTCAAATATGACTGAGCATTCTACATTTTAATTTGTTTAATATGTTCTTTTTTCGTGGGTCTATTTCTTTTATATGAACTTCAGATAGGGTTGCAATGGAAAATTGTGATGGGGTGGTTGTAGTGTCAGCTATCTTCAACAACCACGACAAAGTCCGACAACCAAGAGGCCTTGGATCCAAAACCTTAGACAGTGTATGTTTCTTTATGTTTGTAGATGAAAAAACCCTCAAAGGACTTGAATATTACCAATTAGTTTCAGAACATTCATACGAAAATAAACTAGGTGTGTGGAGAATTGTTAAAGTTTCAAGCAAGAATTTGTATGAAAATCCAGCTATGAATGGAGTGATACCTAAATACTTAGTTCACAGACTATTCCCGAACTCGAAATTCAGCATTTGGATAGACGCAAAGTTGCAGCTAATGGTGGATCCATTACTATTAATTCATGCACTTGTTGTTTCTGAAAATTTGGATATGGCTATTTCAAAGCATCCATTTTTTGTTCATACAATGGAAGAAGCTATGGCTACTGCAAGGTGGAAGAAATGGCGAGATGTAAACGCATTGCAGAAGCAAATGGAAACATACTGTGAGAACGGATTGCAGCCCTGGAATCCCAATAAGCTTCCATATCCCTCAGGTATGAAAAATAATTCATGCTTCAACTGTTTCTATTTAGCTTTCAATTCACCCACGTAATTCATTACAATAAGAACTTTACACATGCCAATTCATTGAGTTGCTTTATCTAGTCAACGATGACTGCCTGCGTAGTATTGAAGTCTCTTCAAAGGACTTCCTTTTTCCACATTCTCAGATACCCATTCTTGAGGTTTACTTTATTATTTATATAATAGATGGTATTCTTGAAAATGGATGCATTTTCCTGAGGACAATGTAAGCAAGTTTTGATATGAGGAAGGTGATTAGGAGACTCATGCATTGACCGTGAAGTTTATAGGTCTATTTTTAAGTCAGTAGTAATTGGAACAAGCTTTTAAACTTATTATGAATATCAAGTGTTTTAATCATAGATAACTTAAATTTTTTGTGTTTGAAATTAAAATGCTATAACGAAATTATTAGGTTTCAAGTATAAGTAAATGATATTTTTTTAATTAGTTATCAAATGTAAGTAGGTAGATTATTTATTTATCATCTATTAAGTAAAAGTGAGTGTTTATTAAACATTTAAATCATTTTAATTTTAAATTAAGTAAAGATACCATATTAGTTATGAAGGTGCTCTTAGACCCTAGTATAGCTGAAATGTTGGAATAATACCAGATGTGAAAATGGCAAAGTGCCAAGCTCAAGTTGAAAATGTATTGAAATTGGAAATCAGTTATTTTAAGCTCAAGAACAGAGACTCGGGTATAGAGCTAAGCTAGAATAGCATGATTTCTTGTAGTATAATGAAGTTCACTATATTTTCTTTTTTATCATCAAGTATACTTAACTTCACTCCTCCACCTACTCCGAGCCAGCCAATAAATCATAAAATCTTGCTGTATGGAAATCACCATATATACCAATAACAAGACATGTACTTAAAGTTTCATTGTGGTCCCAGAAATGGCCAAAAAAAATTAATAATAGTAATGCTTAAATCATCGCGGTCCCAAAAGCAAATTGGAGTTCATTATCTTTATTATACAACACAGTTCTACATGCATACGCAAATTTCATTTTAATTTGGGTTTCTCTGTTGATTTTAATATGTGCAATTAATATTGGCAGATGTACCTGATAGTGCTCTAATTTTAAGGAAGCATGGGAAAAGGAGCAATCTATTTTCGTGCCTTGTGTTCAATGAACTGGAAGCATTTAATCCAAGAGATCAATTGGCTTTTGCATTTGTGAGAGATAAGATGAAACCCAAGATGAAATTGAACATGTTTGAAGAGGATGTTTTTGAGCAAATATGTTTGGAATACAGGCACAATCGTCAAAGAATTGGGATCAGTGAAGCTGAAGAAGAAGGATTCAAGGGCAAAAGGGGAAGCAATGAATTCTTTAATATTAGTGGCAGCTGTTGTAGCAGTTGTTCCCAGAAGTATCTTAAGAAAATGTGGGGTGAATCCCATTATTGATTTGATTTTGTCTCTGACTAAAAGTTACGGATACAAAAAATTAAAGAAAAAGCTTAAACTAACCAACGAACTTTCACAGGGGAAAGCTGACAAACATTTAACAGGTTGGCAGGGAATAATTTCATTTTCTTTTTCAAATTTATGTTTCTTTAATTGGTCGATCTGCTAGCTAGCGAATATTAGTTTAGAGAAAAGTTTATTGGTTTGCGTACGAATGAGAGAAATATCAACTTTCTGATCCTGTGGATCTCATTTGGAGATACAAATTTGTGTGCACTTAAATGCGTGGGAGTTATAAATAGTTATTGCGTGAAAGAGAATAAAGTTCTTTCTTTTCCGTCACTGCTTATGCAAGTTAACAGGTTTATATCTAATTTTGTATAAAAAAATCACAGACCAATGTATTTATCTTTTAAAAAATTTATGCATGAAGAGTTTATGTTGATTTGAATTTTATTAAAAGCATACGAATACGAATGTCCTCGAGAATTCTTATTGTAAGTTATATGATTCTCCTACTTAATAAGTTATAAAGTGTTGCAAACATTGCATTATCTTAGTTATTTATTTGTAATTGTTTTATCTCAACTAGGTTTAGCAGTTCTTACTTGTTTACCTCAATCTTAAAGTAAGTAGATGTTTTTCATTCTAAAAGTGAATATTTAAACGAGATTTTAATTAGTTTATTTCGATACGTTTAACACATATCTAATAGGCAAATGTAAAATGATGCCAAGAAAACGCAACCATGTATGGTCCACATAAATTGGGAATATTATAAACTTGCACGAAGCAAACCACTCGACATCTCAGTCCAAAAAGGGATATATACTTTCTTTCAACACTAATATTACCATCCAATGACATCCGTGTGCAGCTAATTTAGGAGCGTATTTAACTAATTATAAGATTTCTTACTCTAATTCAATGCAAAGCGTAATTAAGCAAATAAAATCATGCATACCGATTGCAGCCACCTCTCTGGATATGAATATCAATTTCGTCACTCACGTTTCTTGTCTTTGTTTGTGGCCACCCAAATTGACCATTTTCTGCAAAACCAACCGCTTCATGCCACGCACGTTTCTTTTCCTATCTTCACGCCACTAACACACACCAAATGCCAATTTCCCATCAAATTAAGTTTTACTACTATTCTGTACCATCACATGAAACTAAAACTTACACACTAAGTGTTTGTAATTGTAGGTATACTATTTATGAAATTATGTAAGCACAAATTTTATCACCAACCTATATAGTATAATGTGACATTATTAAAAAAAATATCATGTGATCCGTCGACTAAAAGACTAAGAGGATACTTCGTTTATAAGTTTTTTAGTAGTATATTTACCCAATTAAGAAAACTAAAAACCATTTTTTTAAAAAAATAAAAAATTAAAAACTAAAAACTAGAAACCCATTTTGGTTTTGGTATTTTCCGACTCATGCATTTTAAAGCTTTCAACTTCATACTATATATAACCACCCAGTTTCCCTCATAATTTCACCAGAACATAGACAAAAGCTAAAAGGATAAAAGATCTTGAAAAAATGGGGTCACAGTCACAGCTACTGATAGCAAACAACCGCGAGGGTGCAGAGATCCACCATGGCGAATCCCTCTGCAAACAAAAATCCCACGAGCTTCTGTCCGAAATCAACCTCCCCAAAGGCCTTCTTCCCTTAAACGACCTCGTTGAGGTGGGTTATAATCGCACTACCGGTTTCGTTTGGCTGAAGCAGAAGAACAGGACGGACCACAAGTTCCGTGCGATCGGACGGAATGTCTCGTACGACACCGAGGTGACGGCGTTTGTGGATGACCGTCGGATGCGCAGGCTCACTGGAGTCAAAAGTAAGGAGCTTTTGATCTGGGTTTCCATTTCTGATATTTATATTGATAACCCAGATTCCAAGAAAATAACGTTCGCCAATCCCTCCGGACTCTCCAGGTCATTTCCCATCTCGGCTTTTGAGCTCGAAGATAAGGAAGATAAATAAATTTTTCTTTGCTGCTAAAATAAAATAATATAATAATTTATTAATTATAGAAAATACTGGAATTTCTGTTTCTAATAATTCAACGTGTTTTTATGGTATTCTTTAGCTGTGTTATTTTGGTTGGTGTTATTAATTACTGCAATTGCTTTCTATAAACTGTTAAATTTTGGAATGTGATTAGCGTGTTGCCTAAATTTTGCACTTCGATATAAATGTGTGCTCTGCGCCAGGCCCACTGATTAAATTTAATGCTATTAGATACATATAGCTGTAACTAGACTATCAGAACGGTTCGGCTACTCGTAATAGAATCTGGCACTCTATTCCAGTCCAAAACGGTGTAACTATGAAAAAAAGTTGCATTGTTTTGAAGGAAATTTATCAGCCGAGCTACACGAATTTATGGCTTTTAATTTAGGTTTGCTACCGCCAAACTCACATGGCATGCCCCCATGCTATGAAGAACAAGTGAATTTAAATTAGGCTTTATTACAATACAGTTAATTCAACATTTTCCAAGCCAAATGCCGACCGATAATGTCTATAAATATAGCCTTTATCTCTCCCTCTTCTTATCACTTTCATTCACATTCCCACAACAAAAAGTCTTCAACGTTATAATGTCATCTCAACTTATTGAGAAACACAGAGATGGAGCTGAGGTTTACCATGACGATCCAGCTCTTTGCAAGCAAAAACTTCACGAATTGCTTGCTGATATCCGTATGCCTGCAAGCCTTTTCCCGCCAGAAGTTGTAGAATTTGGTTATAACAGAGCATCTGGGTTTATGTGGATCAAGTATGAGAAGAAGGAGCAGTACACATTTAAGAAATTTAAAAAAACAGTCTCGTATGATGCCAAAGTTACTGCATTTGTTGAGAAAGGTCGCATGAGAAATGTAACTGGCTTCAAGGATAAGGAGATGTTCTTGTGGATTCCTATTTCTGAAATACTCACCGAGGATGCTCCTTCTGGCAAGATCACGTTTCGGTTAGCAAGTGGATTATCAGGTTCCTGTCCGATTTCAGATCTGGAAAACTTGTATGAAAGTTGAATAGAACTGAATTTGATTTCAACAATCAAGGACATATAGAAGAACATAAATGCAGACTAAAAATGGACAAATAATTAACTGCAAATTTGAACGATAATAAGTAAATTACTTTGAATCTTAGGGATTGCCTGGATGCTATAAGATTCTAAGATTTCTTGGATGTTAAGATACTTCAGTTTATAGACACTAAAGCAAGTTAACAGCAATAAGTTCAACTACAATGGAGATGAAATCAGTTTCTTGTTATGGCATAGTTGATATTATAGTTACATTTTCTTACTTCCAGTAAGCAGCAAATTTTTTAAGCACACAGCATAAAACAGGAGTGTGCAGAGAATATACCTGCTGCACCTTATGGCCATGCAAATAATAAAAAAGCTATAAATTTTTTGTGTCATGAGAGTGTACCTTCATAAATTAGCTACAAATAATAAAAAAGCTATAGATTTGATAAAAATGCAGCAACTATAAAGAGAAACAAGTACCACAAACGAGTTATACTTTTAATTATATTAAATGGGTTATTCCTTGACAAATAAACACATTGTTCTTGAGTGACAATACCGTCGCAGTTACTACTTAAGTTAAAAATTTCAACATATCATGTTGTATTATTAATCCAATGTTTAAACAGACTTGGTGGCAATGCATAATTGCGCTAAGAGTAAAGATTTACTCTTCAATATGGAAATGTCCATGGCAAAACAATTCTATACACTGAAGTACAAACAACACAAGGCGGATAGACCAGAGGCTTTCTTGCCTAACATCTACCCATTTTCAGCAGTCCTATAACATAGTGGCTCATATCATATGACAGCATACTGCAATGAAGAAAAATAGCCATGCCAACCCACAGATCAACATCTCAACCTCCGTATCCAGGCAAGCAGGAAGTATAGAAGTAGTTCCAAACAAATGAATTTAGTCATATAAATATAGTTAAGAAAATTCATAAATTACACTTTCTTACTAGGTTCATCCAGTAGCCTCCATGCCAAACAACTACCAATGATGTCTATAAATAGCTCCATAATTTTCCATTTAAAAACACATGATTGCTGCTAGAGAAAAACGTGGGTGTTAACATTATGGCATCTCAACTAATTGAGAATAACAGAGATGCAGCTGAATTTACCATGGCGAAGCTCTGTGGAAGCAGAAAGCTTCTGATGTCCTCAGGCAGTTATCTCTTCCCAAAGCCATGCTAAAGCTTGGCTATAATAGATCAATTTGGGTTTGTTAGGGCCAACAATAAGAAGCAGGAGCAGCTAAAATTAAGCATGTTAAAAGGATAGTCCCATATAACACTGAAGTTGTAGGATTTGTTGAGAAAGGTCACTTCAAAAATGCAACTGGAGTTCATTTGAGTCAATGTTTCTAAGAAATTTATTGAAGATCCTTCTACCGCAAAATCAAGTTTATAGCCCAAAATGGCCCATCTTGTACCTTACCAGCTTCAGCATTTGAGCCTGAAGAGGAAGAGGACGTTGACCAGAAGAACTAAACAAGGGTTCCAAGAAAAGTAGCATGCCAGTTTGCAGAAACATTCCCATGCCTGTAGCTAAGATTAAACAATAACCTATCAATCTGTTTGTAGCTACAATTTTGTAAAAAAATAACACAACTTTGGATCTAAAGATAAGTTGGGGATTACCAGAATGCCGTAAGATTCCAAGATTTGCAAAAATGATAATACAAATCTGATCTAGCTGACTCCCAATATCCAGAATAAGTTCTCAGCAATCTATCTACTATTCAGGGAATACAAATACTATTGTGTTCAACTCCAATAGAGATCAAATTGGTTTCATGTGTTGTCATGTCTAATATTTTTCTTTCCTTTCCCACATCCAACAACATGTAGTGGATTCAAGTGCTGCAGTAGACCAGATGGATCATCATATCACAAGGAAACTGGAAATTACTGAAATATCTTCATAACTGATCTACTTCAAAGATGAACTAGGACAATGATGAAGTCTCAACACTTTAAAATGATATGAATCAATCAACTATCTTCATGAACTTTAAAATGATATGAATCAATCAACTATCTTCATGAATGATATGAATCAATCAACTATCTTTGTTACTGACTAATGTCTTTTGCTATAGCGTCATCATTAGACAGATATCTCCAAACTCCAAGAGTCTTAAAATCCCACACAATCTCAGATATCTGATCTTGAGGCAAGCTCAAACCCTTATTTTTTATTGACTTATGCAATTGACAAAAGAATTTTGGGTCTTGTAGTCTTATATACTCATGCAACAGCCTCTCATGATCAGGAACCCAGTTCCTAGGGAGTGGAGCATAATCGCATGATGGAATCAACGACATGTGGGAGAACTGGACACGTTCAATTGCATCAACATATCCCATCCTTAAAAGATCAGAATATGCAGGTGCAGAATTGTTCATACTCTCCTGCAATGGACGGCTAAGATCACGAGAAGCTATCTTATAGACTTTAGCACGAGACTTCAGTCTATACCTTGCAGCATAAAGTTTAGCCAAAGAACTACGAATCACATAGGCACAAAACCCAACAATTCTCTTTCTGTTATCAGCATATCTATACCACTCAGCCATGGTTTCAAGAAACTTATTCATCTGTGCGTTAGTATGCGCTTGACTTGAGTAAAGCATTGGATTACAAGGCAATGGCTCAGGATCCCTATCACCCTTGAGTAACTGAAGCCACCTGAATCTGCTAATACACTGTTGCAAGCTAGCGGTAACAGAAAGAAAAGTTCCTACACTCTTCTCACTCACAATTTTGCCACCATTTGCAATAAACCTAAGTGTAGGGTGTATCACTCGCTGGCAAATTATATGATCCAAGAACTGAATTCCCCTACTTATATGTTCAATCTCCACCTTTATATCATCCAGTTTTATTCCATATCTTCTCTCACAAAACTCAATTATTTCTTTCCTGATTTGCACAGCATCCTCCCTATGCCCCCGAATTCCGATCAAGAAGTGACCACCATATCGAATATAACCCATTTTCCTCGTCTTCTCTTTCCCACTCAATGGAACAAACTCTGGCCAAGTTGGGTTATGACTAACATCATTTATCGAATCTTTCCATATGGAATCCAGCTTATTAGGCCTAAAAAACTCAACTATTTTCTCTTCCATCATTTGATCCAATTCATTAAGACACACATTAGCAAGTAAAGGACTCAAAATTCCACAATGGCCATAAGAGGGTGCCTTCGCCGCCTCCTCTGGTGCAAAATTATAGAACGTTCTTAACCAATATGGGTCTGGTTTTGGTTCATTATCTTTCAAAATCGTCTTCTTTTTAGTACCCTGCTTTTTCTTCCTCTTCCTATGTGATTCTTCATAGTGACTATCATTCTTAGTTCGACAATTACCTGTTTCTTTAAGCGCTGATTTGATTAAACTCAAGATTTTCTTATCTTTAACAGCTTTTTCAACGCAACTTATAATAACATCGGATTGAACATAATCAAGAAGCTCAGTTAAATCACCTTTCAAGAACCACAAGTAACCAGCGAAATTACTCCTGATTGTTCTTATAACAGTATGCGCATTTCTTCCTGGCCGAAACGCGTGCGACCTCGGTGAAAACCGGGGCTCGAAAACCGGCTCCAGAACCATAAGCAAGATTTCTTGTACCACCCGGTCTTGAAAGCAGGGATCAGCCGATTGCATAATGGCTCTGAGCTTCGTTTTCGAAATGGGTTTGCTCAACGGCCTGTCGTTGGGACTGCGGAGGATTTGGTGAGCCTTCTGGTGCCATCGAAAGCGCGACTGAACCACGTGTTTTTGGAGAGAGAGGAGGGAATGGAGAGTGTCGGAATGGAGGGCGTTACGAGGAGGGAAAGTACCAGTCACGTGAGCGACCGCGCGCTGATAAGCAAGGACCCAGAGATCGAGGTTGGAGAGGAAGCCGGTGAGATTTGGGAAGGAAATTGAGGCCGGTGAAGAGAAGGATTTTACCCAGAGTGAGAGAAGGATTTCTACTGGGTCTCGTTTGAGGAGAGCGTACGGATCCTGCTGTTGGCTCTGATGATTTTGAGTTTGGGATTGGGAAACGGAAAGGGAAGAGAAAGGGCGAGGGAAAACCCGAGAGAAAATGGAGGGAAGATGTTTGGTGTATGTTCTCAGTGACATTTTTTCTCGTTGTTTATGCTGTCATTTGAATATAAATGGAGTAATCTGACGAATTGGATTGGACTCCTTGACTCTTTGCAAACTAGTCACCGGTCTCTAATTTCTTAAAATTTTGGAACATTTTACCACACACACTGACGACAATGCTCTCGTGAATTTATACGGATAACTAAAGGGCTTCTTCTTGGGCTTGGGCTTAGGGCGAGGGCTTGGGCTTGGGCTTGGGCATCTTTAGTAGCACGTAGATGCAAATTTTTTGACAAGAGTTGCAGCCGGCGTCCCATTGACAATCCATACATGCTAGCTTTTTGCATGCAATGGAGTGCACGCTACGAAAATTTCCATCACCGATGAAACAAGAGCCCTGCAAACGATGCAAACTCACATGCCTATTTCCAAATATTTCGGCAACACTCAGTGCGAAATCAACATTTATACACATTCACTAGGCTTAGATATGTCAACAGCAACAGACATCTCCATGATATCTTTCGAATTTTAGGCTGACCATCAATGCATTGAAAATATAAAGCCAAAATTGTTTATGGAACTTGATCTCTCATTTATTCTTATTAACTTTACTGTCAACACCATTACACAAATTGGAATAATATGCACTAATAAAATACTTATTTAATCTCTTCGACGACCACTCATATTTGTTTACATTAATTGAAAAACAAGAATTAAACGAGCAAGAAAAAGTTCAGAACTCAACTGGGTATAGATTTTCCTTCGTACTTATTCGTCTTTGGACTGTTATTACTCTCGATCAGTATCCCTCATTACAAAATACAACAAAAACTTTGGATCAGTAGTCAAAGAAAAGAGGGAAGGAAAAAAAAAAAAACCATGAGAACGAACCAAATAGACCATGCGTCATGCAATCTTGATAATCTCTGTTAACAGTTGCGACTTTAGGCTTCTAGGGTTTGGGGGAGGAGAGATGGCAGTAAAATGCAACCACGTCAGGCTTCATGTTATGGCAAGGAGACGAACCAGAAGGAGGAACAAAACCCTTCGGAAGCATGACTGAGAAAGGACTACTCTTCCTTCGCTTCCTCCCACTCGTCTTCTTTCTGTTCTGGTTCATCGTTTCTTGGTTGTTCAAGAAAAATGGCCTGGTTTTCTTGCTGTACAAGACTTGGTACTCATTCACGGTTGCGCCAACTGAGGGATAATTTCTGGGTTTGGTTTCATCGTGGCATGGAGAAGAGCAAGCAAAAGAGATGAAAAAGAGAAAGAAGAAGATGAAGGTGCATAAGTTTTTCAAGGTTCGGTTTTGACTGAAACCCATGAGAGTTAACAGTGCGGATTATTTCTGATGAATTTGTAATTGTTAAAGAAGGGAAAAAGTATGCTCCGAGATTGACAATCGTTAATCCCAAGAGCCCAAGAGGTTTATTAATTGTTGCTTTAGAGAAGACGCAGTAGCATACAGAAATTAACACTGTTAATGCCACGCGTTGATTTATTATTAATTTCGCTGGAGCCAAGATTTGATGCCTTTGTATTGGAAAACTTACGTAAATTTATTTGATTAAATTACGATTTTTTTTAAATAAATAATATATTGATGAATAATACCTATACTACTTTTATTCCAATGTGTTAATTTTATGTGATATTTGTTCACTTATTAATTATTTTTTAAACTTGAAAAATTGATCTGAAAGTGGGAAAGGATTTTCATTTCTATAATGTGTTTAGTCGATGAGATATAAAGAAAAAGTACAAATTTAGTATTTACTTTCTAGCTAACGTATTTGTTCATTGTTTTTATCGTTACTTTTGTTTTTCAGGTTGATTTTTTTTTTTGAAAAAAAGGAAATAAGAAAACTAATTGAATCAATTAAAAGACGTCCTTAATTAAATGAGATAGATTGATGTATCTTAATTGAATAAATCAATTAAATGAATTAAAATGTGAATAACAAACCTAGGCGACGGTGGACCAACGACTATTGCATTGGTACGTGATACCAAGCGTCCAAGTGTACAGCAGCTTACTATAACGTCCATTTAATTATATAGGTTATAACCGGAAATTACAAGACGTGCCAAGAAAGGAAAACTCGTCTCTCTCGCTCATTCCCCATCTGAATTGATGGTTCATTGACTCGAAAGACACCAGCCGAATAAAGGCCCAAGACAATCGCTCGTCAATTCTGACGTAATTCCCGCGAATCATCTTCCCCCGCTTAAAAGCATTGGGAAAATTTTCCCTCATTCTCATCTCGTGCTATTGAAATTTTCCGTCAAATTCTGATCTAGCTGAATTCTCAGCGTTTTCGTTTTGTTTTCTCTCTGCGTCCGAATTCGGCTGTAGAGCGAAGCGGAGCAGATCGAGAAACCCTAGTCAATAGTCTAATCGAGTATGTCGAAGCATCTGCCTTATTCCATGAAAGATGTTCACTATGATAACGCCAAGTTTCGTCGCCGATCTCTTTTCAAGGTTTGTAGATCTCGATCTTTTTAATTTGTTTTAGACATGTTGTTTGTTAATCAAATATGATTTATCTGTTTAAGTTTGTATTTTGTTGGTTATTGGTTTGGTTTATGTTGTTGAATTTAGGATATGAATGTGCCTAGTATATTTGAATATCGGGAGTGTTTTGATGCAGAATGAGAGGAACTCCTTGTTTGAAACAACGGGAAAAATTGGAGCTCGTGATTTATTAGATTTGAGATTTTTACTGCTATTTAGATAGTTAAATTCTATATTTTAGCTTGTTGATCAAGAACTATTAGAGCTTGATGAATTTTCATCTACATTCTTAAATCGTTTACTGAGCTTTGCCCAAGAGGTTCCAACTTCCAAGTCTACTTAGTTTATTGATGATAATACAGTGAGTTTACCAAAGCTGTTTTGTATTTATGGCAAGAAATCAACCTGGTCCTTCTTGAGGTGAGGCTTTTAAAGCCTATTGTAAAGTCAATAGGTCATCAAGGAATCATGAAATGAATGGATAATATTACAAACAAATCCCTGAAGTAATTAGGGTAGTTTTATTTTCCTTTTTATTTATTTTTATTATAATTGTATCTTGTCTTTGGTAGCTATTGTTATTGATTTTGATTTGCTATACTTCAAAGCTTGTGGCCTTGTGTGATATAGTAGATCTTTTACTTTTAAATGACTCTCTCCTGGTTCTTTGTTATTTTTATCTTAAAATCTCAGGTGATCAGTCAGAGCTTGTTCACCAGCAACCTAAAGCGTGATTGCACAAGTTGTAGTTTAGGAAAGCTTCTATTGTTATTATTGATTTTTGGTTTAGCATGTCTTATGCTGACACATACACGTCCTGCACGTTCTCTTTCAAATGAATTAGCGGAAGGTGTTATAACTACCGAAGAACTTAAGGTTATAGATAATAGTAGCAGATTTGGAAGATTTTGGAGAAAACCCCCTAGGCTTCCTCCTCGGTTATCTCCAGATGAAAAAGGTGGTAATAGAAGTTCTATACGTGAGCCTAAGAAAATAAATGCAGGTTCAGAATGGATAGATCGGCAACATAGTGTTAAGGAGGCTTTTATCCATGCATGGTCTGGTTATAAAAAATATGCAATGGGTTATGATGAGCTCATGCCATTGAGCCAGCATGGAATTGACGGGTTGGGAGGTCTGGGTGCTACTGTTGTGGATGCTCTTGATACTGCAATGATAATGGGTGCTGATGACATTGTTTCTGAAGCGGGTTCATGGATTGAAACAAATCTTTTAGATAGGATTAGTCAGAAGGGGCAGGTTAATTTATTTGAAACAACCATACGAGTTTTGGGTGGTCTCTTAAGTGCATATCATTTAAGCGGGGGAGAGCAAGGGATGAACCCAACAACTAAGGGACCGAGGCCAATTGTTTATCTAGAAATTGCCAAAAAGTTGGCTGATCGTCTCCTATCTGCATTTACTTCCAGTCCAACTCCTATTCCCTTTAGTGATGTTGTTCTAAGAGATTCTTCAGCACATCCGGCTCCAGATGGCTTGAGTAGTACTTCTGAGGTTTCCACTCTACAGCTTGAGTTTAACTATCTCTCTTCTGTTTCTGGTGATCCGAAATATGGTATGGAGGCCATGAAGGTTTTGGAACATTTTAAAACTCTCCCAAAGGTGGAAGGACTGGTTCCTATCTATATAAGGTGTGGTCTTGCATTAAATATCTCATTATTACTCAAAAGACGGAAACTCATTTTTGAGAACTTTTAACAGATTGTTTGTGTTTGGATCTTTTAGATAACCTTGTCTGTATTAAGAAAGTGTTTCTATTTTAAATTCTCTAAAGCAATTAAGTCAGTTTTATCTGTCATGTTTAATACATTTTCGCCGCATGTTTCAATTTTTACACTGAGATGCGTTTGTGATTAATAAGATCTCTGATCACAGTGGAGATATGATGGCCACTATTATTCATTGATATCAACTTGCATGAAATGCAGTCCTCACTCTGGTGATTTTAATGGAGAAAATATTAGACTGGGATCCCGTGGTGACAGCTACTACGAGTACCTAATCAAAGTATGGCTTCAGCAAAGAACCAGTCACGACAGCAACTTGACATATCTATATGACATGTATGAGGAAGCAATGAAGGGTGTCAGACACCTGCTTGTTCGGAAATCAATCCCTAATGGGCTGGTTTTTGTGGGAGAATTGCCCAATGGATTGACGGGATCATTTAGTCCAAAAATGGATCACTTGGTAAGTGATGCTTAGTACATAGGTATATAGCTATCTGGTAGGTGACCAATCTGCTATGATTGAAGGCCAATTGCTGATAGTTGTTGTTGTGACATTAACTGGATCTGGTTTGTGAACCCAATAAGTTCCTAGTAGTAACTGACATGCAGTTTACATAATGCAGTCCTGTTGGGGTTACTGGAAGAGGTAAAAGCATATATCTATTTCTTGGCTATAGGACATAAATTTTGTATTCCACAGTGTGACATATGATGAAGTGAGGAATTATAGCTTTTGTTTACTAGCACATATGCATGCAACAATATGTACCCTGAGGCACATGTATGATAATATTTTTTATATGACGCTATGAAACATGGTGTAGCCTACCCCCTTCCCATAAAGACAGCCCATCCTAATCAAAGCAGAATATTCTCCCAAGATATGAATAAATTTAGACATCTCAGCAATCAAACCTTTACGCAATTATTGTAGTGGCTAATGTGGGGAAGCAATGTATTCAGCAGTATAGATTATTTTCCTTTTTTGATTTATGGCACGTATAGCTTTTTCTGCATCTGCACAAGTAAGTTGTGAATATGTTTATGGGATGGCATGGTTGGTACAAACACTATGTTTCATTATAGTAAATAGTCATCAAGCTTATGCCTGGAGATGTAAAAACTTCTACTTTCCTTTCCAGGTGTGCTTCTTGCCTGGTACTCTGGCACTTGGTGCCACTAAAGGTGTCACAAAGGAAAAAGCTATGAAAGAAAATCTGCTTACCTTTGAAGACCTGGAAAATTTGAAGCTTGCAGAAGATTTAGCCAAGACATGCTTTGAGATGTATTCAGTAACTTCTACTGGTCTTTCTCCAGAAATTGCTTACTTCCACACAGAGGTTAGTTGTATTTTATTGTTATTACTATTCTACCCCTTCTTGTGCATTGCTACTAACAGTAACAATTTTTTTTTTCACATTTTCTTTCATTTATGTATTTTTCTGATGTCTCAATTTGTATTCAATAGGAATATTACGAAGGTGGTCTTGATGGTGGGAATAAGAGTTCAAAATATTTGAATGACATAATAATTAAACATGCTGATCGTCATAATTTATTGCGTCCCGAAACTGTTGAATCACTGTTTGTCTTGTATCGTATCACTGAAGACTCAAAGTATGTTTTTGAGATTCTCAGGCATTACATTTCCCTGTATGATCCAAATTCATACTGCAGACCACACACGTGTGGTGTGTCTGTGTGTATGAAGAGTTATTTTTTTAACATAGTTCTTTAGTTAACTGACCAAATATAACGTAATGCAGGTATCAAGAATGGGGTTGGCAGATTTTTGAAGCATTTGAGAAATACACAAAAGTTGATTCTGGTGGATACACTTCTTTAGATGATGTTACTACACTTCCTCCTCACAGAAGAGACAAGATGGAGACATTTTTTTTGGGTGAAACATTGAAGTATTTATACTTGCTGTTTGGTGATAGTTCTGTCATACCATTGGATAAGTTTGTTTTTAATACAGAAGCTCATCCTTTGCCAATTAAAGGTACTGTTTAGAGGGAATTATACGCCCACTGCTTCTAAGCATTCACGTCTAAAGAAGCTTGTACAAGGTTTAGTGTTTTGGCAGATATAGACTTGACCAGTCTTTCTGGGCTCTTCTTATATTCTTTATGTGTTCATGTGGTTGAGCTGATTCGTCAGGCTACAAGGAATGCTGTCAGTGTATTATGCAGTGAATGGTGACTTGCTGTGCCCTCAAAAAATATACACAAAGAAGTTCCATGGACAGCTCTATCTGCACGGCCCAACAAATTTTAACTAGACTGTAACTTGTATTATAGTGTTCTATTAGATGTTTTCATTTATTATGCCGCATGGGTTGTCTCCTCCAAACTGTGGAGTAAAGTGCAACAATTTGTAATTGAATTCACCATTTTTGTAGTATCATTGACAGCTTCAGAGGCCCAATATATCAACTTACCTACTGCAATTTCCTTCTATACATATTTTGGTATACATGGCCTAAAAATGACAAGCCTTCTGCATGTCCACATTATAGTCTTTTAATAGTCTTATGTCATGTTGTTAAGCATGGTTTCACACTCATTTTGAAGCAGAAACAGATGATCACCATCTCGAATGACACATATATCGTCTATTTCTGCATTCTCGGCATTAACGACTTTTGTAAATTTGTAGCCTCCGAACTTTTCACCTGCAGGTGCACAAGGTTTTGGCATGACGATGGTTAAAGTAGAAAAACTAGAAGAGGAAATTAGTAAAGGTAGTTTGTTGATCTCTCTTCAAGGTTTGAAACCCATTTTGTATTGGTTCTGTTAGTGTATTTTGTCTAATATATTTGATACTGTTTTGTAACCGTTTTCCCAATATTCAGGTTTAACAATTTTCAAGTTCTCTGTTGAAGGTAAACATGGCTTACCAGAAATCCTGAGCAGCTCTTCTATTGAATCAGGTAGGACTATTAACTTCCCATGCCGCATCTGTGATGTACTTGTGTTTCGAAGTGGCATGTGAATAGTGATTCTCTTCTTGTTCAATTTGATCCCTTCTCCATCACTGGGGCAGCCAGAAGTGCTAGAGCCAAGTTTGATGGATTTGTTTTTTGAATCGGAATTTAGAATGTCGGGCCCCCTTTGTCTTCCATGTTTGCTTTGACTATTTCTGATATTTTCTGATATTTCTGGTCCAATAATCTCTACTTTGTGTTCATCTGGTTTCCTATTTTCATAACTTAGTAATAGGTCGTATATGCTTCTGTTTCCTTGCTGTTCTGCTAAAGCTTTGGGGGACCATCCTGTAGCATCTAGTTTGTTTACATTTGCTCCTCCTTCAAGCAGAAGCTTTACCATTTCAATATGCCCCTTGTGAGTTGCAACATGGAGTTCAGTTTGACCATCTTCAACTTTTGAATTTACATCTGCAGCATATACACTGCAATCTTGACCTTTACTTGTTTCATTCTCTGTGGCTTGTGTTCCTATGAAATTTAAGTCCCTTGCTACCTGCATTGATGAATCTCTATGTGGAGAGTCTTGGTGCCCAGAATTTAAATTGCCTCCTCCTGTTGGTCCTCCATCAAACCATTCATGGAGAATCAATCCTGGATCTGTATTTGGGTATTTGAATCCTAAGCTTTCTAGCCCCTTCAGTCTCTGTAAATGTGCAAAGGACTATCAGTTCTTGTTACAAAAAGAAGGGAAAACCGATAAATTATTGTAATACCTAGAAGCCATCTAAATGTTGTATTTACCTTGAAAAGATTGTTCATCACAATGCGTCCGTCTTCCATATTTGCTTGAATGGTGTTCATTAGTGAAGTTCTATTCAGTCGTAATATTTGAGACAATTCAGTGGTCCGTACTGTGAAGGGCTGTGGCCTGTAACATAAAACTCCAATCTCTCCAAATGTATCTCCCGCAACTGCCTTTCCAAGGACCTGAACAGTGCATGTGGAAAAGTGGAAGTTATATTTTTTTTTCTTTTGGTTTTTCTTCTGTACTGCAGTCTGCAGAAAAATATGAAGGTTACAACTAAACATACTTGATCTTGACCATCAACATATTGTATCAAATCCTGCAACCAATAGTTAATTCTAAATCAAATTAATGTACAGATGTGCATTGATTTTGCTATAGAAAAATTGTATGCTGGATAATTTAAGTTCACTGACCACTGCTCCTGATACTAGTATGTAAAGATCCGTTGGAGCTTCATTCTGTAGAATTACATCTTCCCTGGGTGGAAAATACTCAGCATCCATTTCGGAAACCTTTTAAGAAAGAGTGGACTTCATTATTTTCTTTTGAATGTTAGTTGATGCACATAATACAGCAGAAGGAAAAAAGAAGAGCAACATATACAGGTGCAAATGACCGTTGAATT
Organism: Azadirachta indica; assembly: GCA_022749755.1. Taxonomy (NCBI): domain Eukaryota; kingdom Viridiplantae; phylum Streptophyta; class Magnoliopsida; order Sapindales; family Meliaceae; genus Azadirachta; species Azadirachta indica. Next base: position 13,312,824 of record CM040451.1, on the reverse strand, counting down.
ATTACCACTTGAAAAAGGAAATCATGAGAAACCCCTTGAAAGAGATAAACGTTTTGGGCAATAGGGAAAAAGAGATAGTGTGAAATGCTTGTGCGGATGGCTTTTGGCAGACCAACCAAGGTTTCTTGCTGCTTCAATCCTTCAGTTTTGAACTTCAAGCATATGTGTGACAACATTTGGTCCTGTATGCGAGGGGGTAGTTGATTTCTTGTAGCAAATTCTGAAGCAGCCCGGACTGTATCCCTCTATAGCACCAAAAGCCAGTTGCATTTCATTATAAATTCCAGGCTAAAAATAGTATCCTCTTTTGTTAGACAGTGATAATTCAAATTCAAAAAACTGACTTGAAAACATAAAACTGAGATAAACTGCCTCTATTAAGTTGTATTTGGTTCATAAGTCTTATTTGTAACATGATTGGCAAGTAAATAGAAATGTTGTTCAGTTGTCATTTTTGGTGCTTTCCATATAAATCTTTGAAAATGCATTATAGACAGGGATATAATTCAAAACAAATTTCTGTGCTTTTTTGCCAATAATGGAATTGTATAGCGTGGTGTTGAAAGGGGATGATCTGTTTAATATTTCATAATCTGTGTTTCTTTTCCTATCTGTTACTTGGAAATCCTAGAATCTGTTTAATTCATAAAATTTCTGTTAGCAGGTGTAAGTTGGAACATGAGAGGGATGTGAATCAAAGAGCACATACAAAACTCCTGGTGCGGCTGGTCCAGTGAACCACGAGGTTTGTCATGTTTCCAATGATGTAGGATGTCAGTCCCAAGTTGAATAGCATGTAAAAAGTATCAAACAGCATCTCCCTTGTATTCTCAGCATGCAAGTCACCATAGCCAGTTGTAGTCAGAGTTGTAATAGACCAGTACATTGCAGTTACGTATCTGTTCCAAAGACTTTCCTTCTTGAAATCAGGGTTTACTGCACCAATCCAGGTTTTCTTAGGATCAGGATATCTATCTGCAATCAGATAGTTAAAGCACCCAGCACAGTGTACCGCAAACAGTGTTACCTGAGGTCAACAGAAATTAACAGTCTCATGATTCAAATTACTGAAAGGACTCAAGGTGAACAAATATATGATCTTATTAGGGGAACAAGTGGAAGTTTGTAATGGCTTACTGCAATGAGCTTTGTGCACCGAGTCCAGAAATAGTTGAACCGAATGTCCTTCTCAAGTCTGAAGGAAAGCAAACTGGCTGGTAAGTTAAGTAATCTTTCTTTGTAACAATTCATAACTTGGGGAAAGAAAAGCATAGATTTGAAGATGGTGATCAACCTTGCAAAGAGAGAGCTGACTCGTCTAAGACGCCAGAGCCTGAACATGTTGAGCAGCCTCAAAGCAAGTTCACTGCTGTTATCTGTGAAGAGGAGGCCAAGAAACTGAAATGGGGCCGTTGAACAGACATCAAATATAAACCAGGTAGATATGTACCTGTAAGTTGGATTGGATCATTTCAATAAAGCTGAGTGACACCATGACCAAACATTATTTTTTTCTGCCAATTAAATAAAATGTTTGATTAAAGGCTGCAAAACTCTTATTCACCTGATAGCTATTTTCTTGGGATCATCAACAAGAAGATATGATTGGCTGTCAAGATATGCAACAAAAAACGTAAGAACAATATCGATGGCGAAGAAGCCATTGACAATGTTGTCGAAGATGAAAAGTGCATCTTTCTTGTATGTTAGAAATGCAAACTCGAATGGACAGATCCAGGCTGAGTAAATGACCAGAACAACCAGCCACATCTCCCAAGCCCTGAAATGAGTAGTAGGACATTTAGGAGAAGCAGCTGTAATACAGTAAGAAATATTTTATTAAACCATGTCAAGAGTTATCACCTATAACGAGGACTGAAAGGGGATATTATGTATTTTCGTAGCTTGGTTGCCTGGTTTATTCTGGCTCCAAGAGATGGCAGGAGATCACTGGAGAGGAAGCTGCCATGGGCAACATTCTCCACATGGAATTCTTCAAAACAGAACCGTTGGAAGAAGCTCTTGGCACAAGAAAACGACATCTTTGGTGTTTGAATTGCCTGAGGCTACAGTAGGGTCTGTTAAAACTTGGGTGGGGTTAAAGTCTTATGGGAAGGACTATAAATAGGGAAGCCTGTGATTTGTGACACGGGTTAAGATGCCTTTTTATCACCTTTATCTAAATTTTCTCCTGACATGCTTGAAACGATTGTGTTTTATGCAGAAGATTAAGCCACTAATGCTTCATTAAGGATGTATACAGAAGTGGTAAAAAGGTATACAGGGAATTTTCCATCTTTTTGAACAAGAAAAGCAAAAGGAAGAAACACGGAAAACAGGACAAGAGGCAGATGAAAGAACACAAAACTGGAAAGCACTGGAAGTGGCAGACATGAAGCTTGTATAATGCAGTTGCAGCAAAGAATTTCCGAGAGAGAGAGAGAGAGAGAGAGAAAGAGAAGAATGAAAAAAAGATGGTAAATTGACAATGGTAATGGTGCTTCTGATGGTGTAACGTTAATGGTAATGGTGGAAGCTCCATCGTCAGCACATGTGGAGATGTGAGTGATATATAGACAGACAAAGTTTTGCCAGGACAAGATTTGAATGAAACTGTTGTGGGGTATTGATATCAGAATCCGGAAATGGACCAGAGAGCCCAAGGAGATTTAGGAAGGTGTATGATTTATGGATGACACGTGGACCAATTGCAGCTCTGTTTAGAGGTATAACACCTTTTTCTTGTGAATCCCTCTCCTCCTTCCCACAACAACTCAATTTTAACTCATTCACTCTTCTCCTTCTTAGTAAGAGCCTTAAGTTGTTTGTTTTTGGAACGCAATCAGAACCATAAGTGTGAAATGGATTCCCGCCATATGTCCTTCTTCTCTCTCTCTCTCTCTCTCTCTCTCTCTCTCTCTCCATCCGATCAAACTCTCACTTTATTCCTTTTTTTTTTTTTTTTTTTTGAGTTTCACCGACCTCTTATTCATGGCCCGCGTAGATTATACATATCTGTTACTTATTCTATCCAAATTACACTTGAATTTTGATGGAACTTTTTCTCTAAAAGAATAGTCAAGAAGATTGATATTTTATTTTCTGGATTGTTCATTTTTTCTAGTTCATAATACTCTTTTAGTGCTTAAACCGTGTAATAATTTCTTTGGGCCTAAGTTGATAAGTATCGAGAATTAGCTTTAGAGCTATCAAAACCGTAACGACGAGAAAATGAAAGATTAATAAAATAATGTGCATTTGACACCGGGCACCAAAATTTTCCTGGAAAATTTAGGTGCTATCTAACAATCCGAGAAAAGTTGTCATTTATTTTACATGTGATTGAAAGTCAGGGACCCACGTTTGAAGATTCTTTGCGTGTGAGTAGTGGACAGTCTGATTGATTTTATTAGTCCACTAGCAGAAATTTACAGATGAAGCTGCATAAAAGTGAACGTGAGAGGACAGCTGAATTTACATTCCTTTGAATGAAGAAGGTGAATTCAACTGCATATAAGATATGGGATTCAGTTGCCTGCCATTGGAAGGTATGCAATTTGTTCAAAGCTTGCTTTATCAACTTTCAACCCAGTCATGATTTTTTACAATACAAATGAAAGATGATAAGTTTTTTCTGGTGAAGTTACAATTGAAGCATGAAACATTAAGGTGGTGGATGAAAATATTTGTGCAAAGAACATAAGCCGGCATTTGAATTATCTTGCACATGCACAGATGTCCCACATAAATCAGTCCGAATGTGGGTTTGGATATTTTTCAACTGTTGGCCTGTTCTGTATTTCTCTCTCAATTAAAAAAAAAAAAAAAAACACATTATTTAAGAGGTTTAAAAGGTCAATTTGGTCGTCAGCTTGATCTGGTTTTCTTTCTATTTCATAGAGTCTACTCATTACGCCTGTGAAACATCCTACACTCTTGGAGATCTGACGTGGACAATGCATTCACATATATATGCTCTCTCATAAGCAAAAATTAAAAAAGTTTAAAAGGAAGTCATGGAAAGATATAGACAATATTGTTTATTATATGCAAGTGTGCGTTATAATAACCAAGTCAAACCCATCTTCGGAATATTCACACGACTTGCACAGGTAAATTTTCTTCACTTTTCTCGTAGTGAAAGATTTCTATACACTTTTTTTTATTAGTTTATTTGTTATTGCGGTTAGAATTAGGGATTAGAATATAAAAAAAAAAAAAAAAAAGAAGAGAGATTAACGGTGCAGGTTATGGCTTGATTTAGAGACCTAAACATAAACATGACACGTAATCTAAAGCGATGTATTAAAAAATGAAAAACACTATCGATCTAGATTCATCGTATATCTCTGCTTCCAAAAGGGCACATCGAATTCATGTGACCACTAAACACCACTCTCAACTGTTGCTCACGGCTTCTCCAACTATTTTATGCCACATATATATGCTTAATGGATCAAATCTTACGTTGAATAGGAACTAAAATGCAGCAAACATATATATTTGTATATAATATTTAAAAAAAAAAAAAAAAAAAAAAAAAATAAATAAAATAATGAGAGTTCTCGTGATAATCAGAAGGCCACGGGCGATTTGATTATCATAGGGGCGGAGAAGTGGTCCTATAAAATTATGATCTAAACTTGTCCACGCTGTGGTCCTTCGGTTAATTAACAAATTCAAAGTCTCTTTTGGAAAGTAGTGAATTTTTGGTGCATCGTAGAGTAAATTTAGGTCCCGTATATACACATAGTGATGGAATTGTGGGGAATTTTTGGCATATAAATGCCTGAAAAAAGGCCATTTTTCTAATCATATATATAGATATATTCATCATTTTGTCCTTATCACCAATAAAAAGTATTTTATAATTTCAAAATGGTATTGAATTGTTTAAGTCAAAGAATATATAATAGTTTGATTCTGGTTTAGAAAATTCCTAATTTCTGGTTTGCTTTTAGCTTAAAAGTAGTATGATTTCAGTTCATGAATTTAAAACAACACATAAAGTTTATAGAATCACGTGTTTTCCGAATCATAGAATTTTTTTTTTTTTTTGATAAATTATAATCAAAACTGAAATAGGAATGCTAAATTGCCGCTACTTTGAGAAGGAATCTGTGAATTATCTTAATAAAATATATGATTTATTAAAATATTATAAAAGAATATATAAAATATATATTATAACATTGCTTACATTACACTATATTTTGTTTTATACAAATTTTATTTTGTAATCAACATGTTTAGCACCATACTTCTATTTACACGTTTATTTTCAAAAAGAATCCGTGAATTGCCTTTTAACAAAATATATGATATGTTAAAATATTATTAAAAAAAATTCATAATCACACAAATTATATGACACTATATTTTTTATACAAATAATTAAAAATTATTTATTTTATATGTTAGGATAAATAGAATAACGCGGTTAGTAACAATTTGCTTATTGTCAACACGTGCAGTGCACGTGAGGGGTGGTGGCAATGGCTTTTGCTGAGTCGGAAGAGATTGTTTAATTAAAATGAATGGTCAATTTGGTTTGGCTGCCTTTAAGGAAAGGTCGCACGGCGTAGCACTAACACACAACACATGCCTTTTGAACTCGTGGGTCAGACTTCTCTTTCCCGATCGATCAAAACTCTCATGATTATACATTTTCCTCTATTTTTTCCAGCTTTCTGATCTACCAAATTAAAAAAAATAAAAAATAAAAATTGTAGGGTCATTATCAACCCCCACCCAACTCAGCATCTCGAACGAGACGAAAATTAATTGAAGCTAAAAAAATTAGAAAAAAGGGAAAAAGGGAAATAATTAATTATTGCTTTCTCTTTCTACAAGAGGCTCATCTTGCTTGTTCCATTGATTTTTTCTTCTGGTGGTTAGTTCAGATATGGAAAATGACCACGGTTTTTATTGAACTTTTGACAACGATTATTGGAATACGTATGAAAAAGTAAACCATATTTAAAGAACAGTGTGTATAATTTGGCATTTGGAAGGTAGCATTTTGTAGAAGATAAAGGATAAACATTAGTACATTGGGAGCTTCTGCGACAATATTAAAAGCACTTTAAGAAAATAAAAACGCTTTAGATATATAGATAAACATAAAATAAGCACTTTAACCTGATATGCAGTGCATCCAAGTAAGTGCTTTTGTGTGTAATATGCTCTTAAAGCGACAGCCTGTTTTATGCATATCTTCAGCCTAAATATGATTTTCCCTTCCTTTTTTTTTTTTTTTTTTTTTTAAATTTTTTTGCCTACAAAAACCCCGGTTTATGACTAGGGTTTGCAGGATATATATATCCCATCAAATTAAGGAGCCATTAATTTCAAGTATTTCAGGATATATTTCTGAACCCGGGTCCAGGCCGCCGTCGAGAGATCATCCTCTGTTTGCCCGTTGTAATATATATATGTATTACATATTTGTATATGAAAACTCTTATCGTAAATTAGTATTAATTTCTGCATCGCAATGAAGTTATTATATATAGACCGCAGAAAGCTAGCCTAGTTATTTTTGCATGTTTATTTTGCACCTGAAAATAAATAAATAAGATTGCGTGGAGATATTCGAAACGACAAAGTGATTGGCCAGCACAAGATCCATTATAATAAGTTTGATCGATAAATCAGAGGCACAATACGTGACTGGGGGACCAATGAAGATATACGAATTGATAAATGATAATACTCATGAATCATGAATCATCTCCAATACTTGGTTGATCTCTAGCTAGCATGCTATTGTCAAATGTAGTGGTAGAGAATTAAGTGAAGGGTGCATGCGTATATGTAGTTCCAAATACCATTACCATGCATTTAGTGTAGTGTAGTTGCTGCTGCTTTTTTAAGTCGTATATATATATATATATAATGATCGCATGATATGATGAGCCATGCATTTTCATGGTCCACATTTTGTATTGTGGTTGGCAGTTGCACTTATCTATATTTATAATATACATTATAATATCTACATTCCCCTTAGACACATCCAACATATATATATTAATTTGGCCATAACATTTATCCATCTAAGTCATTGCTTTTAACTGTTTGAATTCATGTTCTATATCTTCTTCAGCTAGCTTTCTAATTTAATTAGCTATATATGGGTTCTCTTAATAAACACAAGTTTAAGAGAGATCGACTTAATTTCATGTCAAAATTAAATTAGTTCATAAAATAAGGAAACTTCAGTTTAATTTTTAATAGAAGTTATCAAGTATGAAAATGAGTATTAATTATATCCCCTAAATTTATTTTCAATTCTTTATTATATAAAAGTTGAATCATAAGTTGGGGAAACACCAGCTAGCTAGAGTAAGACAAAAAAGAATGGATCTCAGACGAAATCCGGATGCAATCTAGAGCTGACTTACAAGGACTGAAGAATGTCGAGTGGTCTGAAGAATCTCCGTGAAAATTGCCAAACTCGGCAGCAGCCTACGTGCTCCATTTTTTAATTATTAATAAATCAACCCACATGATTAATTATTAAATGAATTTGTATATAATAGAAGTGAGAATGTTTTGATGAATAAAATGGGACCATTTTTTTTTCTCATATATATATATATATATATATATATTTTTGTAAAATTAATTTCATGGGTATTTCCACTTTTCCACTACTATCAGTCTATCACCAAACGTACCCAACTTCTTGTTGAATTTCATCCTGCAGCGGACCTTCCGGCGATTGTTGCTCTCAGCCATTTAATTTGCTTCTGGTTTCCCATTATTTTTATCATGTCTTTCAAAGATGCTGTAAAAATTTTCAGAGTACCATTGAAACCTATTAAATTTCTTTCAAGATCCCCTGCCAAAAATACAGATAGAATTAATCATTTCTTTTTTTTTTTTTATTATTTTTTTCATTTTAACAACGTTTTCTTTTTTTTTTTTTTTTTTGCGACATTTATTTATCAATTTATAATTATAATAATGGGCAGTGGAGAGCTAAAACGACAAAAGCAAAGCATTGCTAGCCCGAGCAACAACGGGATGTAATGTAAGGTGATCATGAAACTGGCGGCAATTTTTTATTGTTATTGTGTCGTTATATATATATATATATATATATCTTAGTTCCACATTTTTTAAAAAAAATTATTTTAGTGGCCTTCACATGTATTTGATATTTTATTTCAAAAAAAGCTTAGTTCTATGGCGTTGCAGATTTGCAATGTGCCTTGTGTTCATAGATTTAGGAAGAGAACCATCGTCATGATTAGGATATGAAATTACATACATCAAATTCATTATGACACAATTTGACTAATGAGTCTAAATTAGGTGAAGTCTACTCTCACAATTAATTAAAAGGAAATCTACTTTACAAGTGGAGCTATGAAAGTAGTTAGGTTAATTAATCAAGGCACTTCTAAGTTCTAATTCCTACATGCATATATACATAGATTTAGTAAAACTAATTATGAGGTCAAATTGGGTTAATCAAGCACACTAGTATTGGTTAACGATGCATAATTAATTACGTCAGAAGTAACTTTTCCTTTTGCTCTAATTGTTTCCTAAATTGTCTCATGCCATTGAAAGTATGCGGTGGTAATTAGAGCGAGAGACTTGTAAAATCAAACATTTTTGGAGCGAATTTTGAGGAAAACGGTATCTTAATTTCCACTTCTAGCCGCTTCCCACGATGAGAAAATTCCTTATACATTTGAGGATAAGTTCCTTGGATATATAAGTGCTAATTCAAGGATAATGAAGTGATTTTTAAAAGAGTATATCAATTAATTGTGTGTTCCATGCACTTAATTATAAATTAGAAATTGCATTACATTTCATGAACGTAATTATGAGATTGAGCTTACGTATATTATATTGATCATTCTAACTTCTGAAGGTGATCATGTTGAATCATAAAGCACCTCATGATTGAAATGAAGTTCATAATTAAACAATTGAATTAGAGGGTGTTTCAAATTTCAACATCATTACCACTCTAAATCTATTACACAAGAATTGCCGACATTGAGAATAAAAGATTACTTTAGCAAAGATAGCATTTTAGGGTTTATTTTCGAAGGTAAGACGAATTATTTTATAGCATTCTATCATTTATTTACTTGATTAAGAGAATTCGTAACTTAAATACATTTTAAAATTTGTGCATGTGTCTTCGTTGACAACTTGGGATGTCATAATTTTTTTTGGAAAGTATTTTTTAAATAAAAATGTTTTATTGTTAAATCATCAAATAAAATATCTAAGTATGGTAGGTAAATTGAAGGATATCATTCATTATCATTAATAATGTAGGATAAAGAATAGGATTATAAAAAATAATCACAATACATGTACGCCCGCTTTATATGGGAAGATATCACCACCTTTTGTGAGTGCTGCTTTCACTTCTTCAATCACATCCCATTCCTGATTGGAATTGTATATGTCTCTTATCTTTGGATATCCATATTCTTGATTAATCATTAAGGCTATATAAGGAAATATGTACGGACGATCTAGCACATCAAACAACGGCAGAAAATATACAAGTGGGTACTCATGAATTCACTGCTGTGCGGTGGTGGCAGTTAGTGGATTCTGCGATGTACTTAAAAGGCGTGGTCTTGTCAAGCATATGCTTTGGTTTCTTTCTTTAATGGTGTTGTTGGTGCTGAATGGTGATAGCATTAAATTTCAGGACTTCAAATTATGGTCTCTATATCCACTGATTTTCGTTTTTGCTATGAGAATTGGAGGGGTTTTAATCGTGGGTAGTAGTAGTTGTAGTAGTGGCATGAAAATGTTGCCAAAGTTTTCAAAATGTCGTATGATGAAATTGCAGATTGAAAATGATGTGATGGGATGGTGATGATGATGATGATAAATACCATGTGATTAATATTCTCGTGTATGCTAATAGAAATTTGAAAGAATTTGATGAAAGAACATCATCGTGTTCTGTCTAATTTGGTCTAGCAGTATAGCACTTTCACATTCGTGCTCGTCTAGCAAATGTGCGATCAAGGCCAACAGAATTTGCTTTCATGCCCAGTTGCCCTCGTTTTGGAATTTTTTTTTTTTTTTGTCCTTAATAGTTGAATTCTGCATTAATTTTGAAAGGAAAATAAGATATCAGGATCAATTTACATGTATTCTATTACAGTTTAATAATAAGATCATATTGACAAATAAGGATGAGAAACAAGTGTACTGTATACAATGTCAATGGATACTTTATAATATACTTACACAACAAATTAGAGCATCACCGAGGAATATCTCTTAGGCTCTTTTAAATCATTTTTAACCGCTACAGTTAGTTATTTCGAACAACACAATAACGGGTCTTCTTCAAAGACCAATAATTTATGGTCTGTCATCTTACAGATTTGAGTTTTAGAGGTTCCAAAAAGACAAAAGAATATACCAAGCACACCTGGGTATTTAGAAACAAGCAAAGTTAAATTGCATCGTAAATATGAATGTGAGCTGAATTTTTGTCAGATTTTCTCGTGAAGTCTAGAAGACAGCCAAATATATGATGGGCAAGGCAAACTGCTTTCCTCTAGAGCAAATTAATATTGGTACAAATAATAATGCTGTCCTTTGAACAGAAATCAAAAGCCTTATTAAAATTTTCTCCGGGATAATCAGTGAGTAGATACGCTTCAGCTACATATGGTTTCATAGAAATATCATAATGAAATAGCAACATGGTATACTGATTTTTGTTCATGGCACTGCTTTCATTTCTCTTTTGTTGTTCATCATCACCCAAAACAAATATCATAATGAAATAGCAAACAACCTATTCCATTATCTAACTTCAAACAGACAGATAATAAAACAGAAGCAGATGCTGACCATTTCGTCGGACACAATCAAAGCAGAACTTTATTGTAACTAACACAAACATGATAACTTCTCGGGTTTGTTCAAATTTTATATTGAATGTGCAGCCCGACAGGCAGTGCGTTACCTTTCACTTTCTGGAGCTCATGATTTTGTAGTTGGTTAGGCTAAAGGCTAAACTTTAGGCAGAAGATTGCCCAAGAATAAAGTATCATTAATCGTTGCCTTTCAGTGAAGGTAGAGCTAGCATATCGACACTTGTATAATTTGGCCATCGTTGAAGACATTATCATTTAACTTTTGAAGAGTCAATCTTTGATGAAATGTCCAGAAGTTTTACTACTATTCTGTTTTAAACGACAGGCAATTGACACAAATAAACAATTAATAACGAGAGCTACGAGTATTCTGGTTGTATGATTTCGTGGGGTACGCTTTTAGTGTTCATGGAAGTTTCTGTAGAATTAAAAACAGAGCTTAGTTTGGCTCCCCCTGTTCTACATGAGATTCAATGGGAGAAATCGCTACAGGATACTGAAATTCCTGGGGCAAGCAAATCTTCCCCTTTTAGACGTTATCAATGGGAAAATGTCCACGACTGCGACTCGTATTATGTTGTGGTTACAGACAAAAGCCAATAATCAATGTAACTTGCAAAAGGGGCAAATTCTGCGAGTGTTTTTATTTAAAACAAACCATTTGTCAATACGAAAATTGAATCTGAAAGCATTGCTATTTGTTACACGGAGTGTAGGGATTGTAAAATTCAATGGCTAAACACTGGGAATGTCTGTAGCTTCATATGTCTGTGGACATTGATTTTCTCATTCAAGGTTAAAGCAACACATGCATTTCATTGAATCTTTGAGAAAGCAAACAGAAATATAATTGACACTGATTTTTCCATTAACCACCTAACAACCCATGGTAGCTGAAACAAAAAAAGATAATCATTGTTATGCAAACTACAGCTTCACATACTAACAAGAAACTAGATCAAAATCTGAAATGAGGGTAAAACCACTTCTATGAAGTTAATTATGCCCTGGCTTTTGCGGCCTGAAGGGATTGAATCCTCTGTTGTACTTTCAAGATCTAAAAGAGGAAAAAAGAAAAAAAAATAAACAGAGTTACTGACATGAAAAGAACAATGTACAATGTAAACAAGACAAATTCATGAGGCCAATTTTGCAGAATAATAGATTAATGATAAGACTATTAGCTTCAAAGTCCAAAAGCCCAAGAGAACGTTATTTTCAGACTTCATTTGTTTCTTCTTTCAGCAAACAAACTTGATGGATCAATCGTATCGTCTATCAACCTTTTACATGCACCAACATATAAGACTATACGCACCATCTTCGAGTACATGCTATCAACTCAGTTAGCCAACCAAGACTTTTTTGAAATAATATAGCAGTAGAAAGAATGAGACTAAGAAAGCAAAACAGCAAGCAGTGCAAAATGCCACTTCTGTGGAAAAGCAGTGATTAACAAAGACTTCTCTGCATGAATGTTCAAATAATGCCTCCTTAAATTTTCTAATGAATGTTCTCAATACAAAATAAAGAAAAGAGCAACATAGATAAATGCACACACACAGATTTTCTGGTCCTACTTGTTTGGCTTATTACTATGTGATGATTGACCTCCATGCCTCCCTAATAATACTGGCCTGATCTGGTAAGATCTAGTTGAACTGAATGCGCTTTAGTTCAGCTTTTGCTAATATTTATATTCGGCATCAACATAAAATTCTAATGGAATGTGACATTTATTAGCAACTCCAAATGATTAAAAGACATACAACATAGCCAATGCTGAAAAATTATTTGAAGTGCACAATAAAGATAAAGAAATAAGAAATTTAAAAAGGGAGGATACTAACTGCCTCTTTTTTGCTATTTTGCTTTTCTTCCAAATCTTGAAGAGTTGCATCAAGGCGCTTCCTATTAAGGAGAATCATGGTTTAAAGGTTAGGGATACACAAAAACTATAGCAATAATAGTAATGACAACAATGATAATAAAGAACTAACACAAAGTGGAATCTTATACTACACGAAAGTATAGAACATTGCAATGATGTTTTCTGTATGAGTGCCTAAATCTACATGTACTAAGACTAGGAACATCCACCAAAACTGTACAACTAATAGATCCTGGCAGAAAATATACTTGAAAGAGTATATGTTATCAAAAATGTAGCTAGTTCCAAAACAATAAAAATAGCAAAAATAATGCAATTAAATCCAATAATCTACTAACTGAGAATCCATGAAAATGAATCAGCCGAAGAGCGCAGCAAATTATAACTTAACCTACCTACGTTTGTAGTTCCACAAACCCTAGTATCCATGATAAATAAAAAAATAAGAAATATTCAAAAAATTATCAATGGACCAAGTAACAAGGACATACAATTCAGCAGAAATGTAGTCAATTCTCTTGCGCACATTTGCATTAGCCTCTGCCAAATCTTGCTTCACTAGAACTGGACCAATCAATTTGTAGACATTTGCTCCTTCATTCAACAAACCCAACTCCTAAAAACACACACAGCAACACAGCTTAAAAAGCAATTCATTAATCAAGACAAAACTAAACCACAACAAACTATAATACCTTGCTTGCCCGCTCAAACTAATCAAACAGGCAACAAATAGTCAATAAAAGTTTACATTTGACTGATTCATTTGCTTTTCCCAAGAATTTTACTTATTTCAAGATGAATAAAATTCTAATCACATATAAGCTAAGCTTAGTTGAATTGAAACAAATAAAATCGTTGAGCTCTAAAACGGGAGTCAAACAGACCTTAAGCACAAGCTCGTTCTCGCCGAGCTGAATAGTGTACCTCTTCCTCACTTGGTGATTCTTAGCTATATCTGGTACAGTAAGAACAACATTAGGGTTTTCCTTCGAATTATAAACACTTTACACAAAAAAAAAGTAGAAATATAAACATTAAGTCTTGCCTTTTTGGAGTTTGCTGAGATCGTTAGCTTTGTTTTCAAGCTCGCGTTGGAGTTCTCGAAGAGCTGCGGACGATCCCATTGCTGCCGCTTCTCCTTCTTCTGCTGTTTTGCCGCTTCTTGATCGATCGAATGCAGGTTGTAACTGCGACACGAGCCGGGCAATTTTAATATTTTGGGTCCGACAGCCTACGTAAATTTTTTGGGCCTAATGAGCCCCAACGGTAACTGGGTTGTGTTTTAAATTTTAAATTTGGGCTTGGGCCAAATATTCGTAAGATTTGGTTGTATTTAGAACTTTTACAACATATATTGGGCGTATTTGGATATAGTTATTATTCATGAGGTGGGAGACTTTAGGTAAGATTTGAATCCACCCCCTCCTGTTGAGGGCACAATGCAGTGCCTTCATTGCCCGCATTCTTTTTCAATATTTACTTTAACTATTACTGTAAATAATTATTTATTTATAAATTATGAGTTGTTAAATTTATAATTTATTGAAGTTTGTAGATTCACAAAATTTTTTAAAGATTTTATATGGAAGTGAAAAACCTCACATATTAATATCAAATTCTTATCTTCTATTATTATTAAAATTCATAATAATTTAAGAGTGTCAAACGTATTTTAAATTATTTGAACTATCGCTCAAATACAGATTTACAAATATTTTATACATGCATTACTAAACAGACAGTGAAATCAACCACGTTTACTGACAGCACTTGCAATAAATAATGTTAGTATTCCATACCTTGATAATATATAAATGTTGGTTTATACATAATAAATATGACAAACAGGACAATCATATAATTGTTGACTAATCAAAATTATCCAAAATATATTTTAGATAGGTTGTAATAATATATTTTTCTCTGTTTATCTAAAAATTTAGAAAAAGGGGATACTTTACATTTTTATTTAAATAACAATGACGACTTTGTATGAATTATTTATTTATTTATTTTTGCACTAATGACATTATCTAATAAAATAATAGCCTAAACAGAAATAATACGAGTGACTTAGACACACGAGTACGGCCATACGGCGGTGTGCTGGGCCCACCGGAGAACACAATTATCAAAACACGCAAAGAAATCTGAAAAAAAAAATTTTCGAGAAATAAAAAATAATGGTGGTGGGAGCACTAGGCTGACCTTTTTTTTTTTTTCATTTATTCTTCAAGCCGAAAAATTAAAGGAGCTTCTTTCTTTCTTTTCTTTTTTTTTTTTAAATTAATCATAAATAAAGTAATTTAGATTTAAATAAAGTTAACAGCTACTTCAGGAGTAAAGACGATAGAGCTGGAATCTTGGATATAAGGACACTGCTGCCTACTCTTTTTTCTCGGTATTAAAACAGAGTAGACACAGCACACAGCAGCAAGTAAGAAAGAGAGAGAAAACTGAGAAGATCTTCAGCCGAGAAATGGCGAACTGCTCTTCAATAAATAGAAGGGTGTTTTGTTTTGTGGTTCTTTTGGCTTATCTTGCTGCTTCAATCGTAGCAGAAGATGGTATGTCTTTACTTTACTCTTTTACTACTTGTGCTGCTCTTGTTTGCTATTTCAAGCTCAGATGCCTACTGCTATTTGCATTGAATCTTTGATTTTTATTCATCTAAAAATAGGAAGTGCGTTTGTCTTTCTGCTATTGTTCCTGAGGAATTCTGTATCTCTGAGATTTGTGCCTTCTTTGTTATTTCCGAGATCTGATTTTTACTGCGGCTTTAGTTTTCCACTTGGTTAGTTCTTCAATGTGCGTGTACTGTATTTTAGTTGAATTTCTTGCATTTGTGTTCCAAATTCTGAAGATTCCTCCATTTGCTTTACTGGAATCACTTGCTACAAGTTGAATTCGGTCATTGGCCAAAACCCAGTTACTTGCTAATCTTCATTCAACATAAAATCAACAAATGTATGAGTTAATCTTCATAGAAAATAAAATCAACAAATATATGACTTTGTACTGCTGGCTTTTAGGAGCCCGAGGATTTTTTTTTTTTTTTTTTTTTTTTTTTTTGCGTTTGGCATACAGGATGTCTGTAGGAATTTTTTCAAACAACAGTATTTGTTTAAGCTTTCGGATTTGTTTTGTGCTATCACAGGTTATATATTACAAATATAAATCAAATTTCCCATAAATTCTGAAATTTAACTAATTGAATTAACCGCAAAGGCAATAATAAATTATACTTATAATTGAAGTAAAGATTTTTATTTTGGATAAAGTTTTAAGGATGGAGGAGTGTAAATTTATTAAATAAGTTTTAAAGGGGCCCTAGATGATATTATTCTTTTTTTTTAGTTTAGTTCTCCGTTTGGGTGATTTAAATATTGAAATTAATAGTGATTACTAATTTATTATGGCCTTCGAGCCCACAAAGTTGTCGGCTCCAGTCCTCCACCACCACCACCGAGTGTTTCATGGATTCTTTAAACCCTTTTATTCCTCCAATTGTTTGAAGTTTGCTCATTCATTATAACTTCATTTATATTTCTTCTCATGTTGGGATTTCATTCTTTAGTTATTTTAAGGTCTTGTGCTTTCATTTCTAGCCTACATTGTTTATGTTATTGGTGAAAGTACCATTTTTATTGCAACCCATTTTGTGGCAATAGCTCACAATCGCTTTTTCATTAACTTACGGAAATCTTACCACAAATTTGGTTTCATGTTGTTTAAAATAGAACACTATTATGAGCATTAACTTGCACCAATGGATTTGCGAACACATAAAGAGAAAAAGAGAATGATGCATTGAAGGTGAAGTGGGTACATTTGGGCCATATTGATTAACTTTTCTCTTCATTCTATGATGGGTAGAATAACTTTATTGCAACATTTTCCCGCCAAAAATTGATCCTTTTACCTTATTTCAACAAAACGACAAGGGTTCTTTTCGCAAAGGGCACCGGCTAGAAATATTTTTTTCACCGAATTTTGGAATTGATGCACCCATTCTTATGTTTTTTTCAACTCAGTTCCATAAAAGTATTGTAGGAAAAGTACTTTTCTACTTGGTCAAGTGTAGAAGAACTTGAGTTGAAATTATGGGCCGAAGCTGAACAATAATAGGGTCCACGCGGTTAAACGCGGCCTCTAGTCCAAGTTGGATTAGAGGAGCCTCGTCGCCTGATTATTTTTTAGTTCTTCCCTCAAATCATTCGCCTGGTAGCTATGGCAGTCGCTAGCATGAATTTGGTATTACTTGATTATTGTTTTTCTAACGAGCGTGAGGATAACGTTATCCAATGGATTATGTTACATTTCTAGGTTTTTAACTTTCGGAACAATAACATCAGGTCCCCGAACTATTATATTTTCACAAACAAACGCAAAGTGTGTTAACTTGTAGCAAATAAGTAGCTGACCGCCGTCATTGGCAAACAGAAGAAATGTACTACTATGGCATTAAAGCTCCTCCTAACCTATAATCCCGAGGTTCCTAATTTTCAACCACAACCGCAGAGCTTCGTCAGTATTAGGTGTAGGAAATGGGCCCTGGGCCAGAACCGGGACCATGTTAAGCCTATTAGGCTAGCTGAAGATGCAATTTTTGTCGTTTGGTAAGCACATTGATCCATGACATGACGTTTGTCCTCCTATTCTACTGTAAAGACCGATAGACGACGAGACGTCTATTCACCGTTTGGTACTTTGACAAAAGAATATATATATATAAATATATATGCTGTAAGGCGTCTCATATTATCTTTTTTTTTTTTTTTAATGAATTTAAAGCAATGTATTTCCCTTCCTTGAAACAGGTTTAGTGGCAAATGGTGATTTTGAGACTCCCCCATCAAACGGCTTCCCAAGTGAGTCTATAGCTGATGGGCGCATAGAGATTCCAAACTGGAAGTTAAAGGGCACCGTAGAGCTGGTATCATCAGGGCAAAAGCAAGGTGGGATGATCCTGATTGTGCCACAGGGTTCGCATGCCGTTAGATTAGGCAACGATGCGGAAATCAGCCAGGAAGTGAAAGTTGAAAAGGGATCCACATACTCCGTTACGTTTAGTGCGGCGCGCACGTGCGCACAGCTGGAATCGTTGAACGTGTCCGTGCCACCTGCATCACAGACCATAGACTTGCAGACTTTGTATAACGTGCAAGGGTGGGACCCGTACGCGTGGGCTTTTGTTGCAGACGGTGACAACGTTAACTTGGCTTTTAAGAACCCGGGAATGGAGGATGACCCCACTTGCGGGCCCATCATTGATGATATTGCGATCAAGAAGCTTTTCACACCTGATAAGCCCAAAGGTAATCTTATTTTATTTTGTTTTTCTCTCTGGTTTCGTGCGTGGGCCCTACGAAAACTGATGGCGTTTTCGATGGCCCACGGAGGGATAATTTTTCTTTTGAAGTCTCGGATTTGTCAAATTAAGACATCTTAATCCAATCAATAATGATTAGTAAAATAGGAAATAATTTCTAAACGGGGATTGGTAACTCGGTCCTGGAGTTTTTTTCTTTTTTTTCTCGACTAAGGACAATTTTTTTCTTTTGTATCAAATATAAGTCCCCGGTAACCAAATTATGTTTATATTGAATATTTAACTTAACATTTAAGGACATTTCGGTTATTTCAGTAGAGACTTAATTAATACAAATAGTCAAACAATATTTATTTGAGGAAACCTACAAACTTTGGGACTTGGATGAAAAACCCCATCTGTAAATAGATAACCTTGATCATATATTAAAGCATTGTGACACTCATTCTACAGGCTTTTGCCATTTTAATAATAGAGAAAGTTGTCACGTGATGGGTGACCGACCTGCCTTATTGACTGGGCCAGAAAAAATGAGAGCATTATATCATATGCTCTGTGAGGCAGGGGAAAAATGGGGCAAAAGATATGAATAATGTGACGGTCAATGAAAATGCGAGAACAGAGGAAAGTTTGGTTATTGAGATATAAATGCATACGGCATAACAAATGCCGTATAGCGGCACAATGTCATGATGGTGTTAGTTGGCCTCATTTAAGACTTATCCTTTACTAAATCACTTGGTTTAAAGTAGTTGTTTAATTTTTACTGGGGTATAACCTGAAGCAATAAATGTTTCTTCTTCTGTAAACTGATATAGGTGGTGTATATAATGTCAGGCAAGACTTCCGCTTCTTCTTGATATGCTGATGATTACTAATGGCTATATTCTTTACAGACAATGCTGTGATCAACGGAGATTTTGAAGAAGGTCCATGGATGTTCAGAAATGTGTCACTAGGGATCTTGCTTCCCACAAACCTGGACGAAGAAACAACATCGTTGCCTGGCTGGATTGTTGAATCAAACAGGGCTGTTCGGTATATTGACTCCTATCATTACTCAGTCCCAGGAGGTAAACGTGCCATTGAATTACTGTCGGGGAAGGAAGGCATTATCTCTCAAATGGTTGAAACCTCAGCCAAAAAGGATTACAGCTTGACATTTTCTTTGGGCCATGCTGGTGACAAATGCAAGCAACCACTTGCAGTCATGGCATTTGCCGGAGATCAAGCCCAAATTGTCCATTACACAGCTGATTCTAACTCGACCTTTCACAGCGCTAATCTGAATTTCACAGCAAAGGCTGACAGGACACGCATTGCATTCTACAGTGTGTATTACAATACAAGAACAGATGACATGAGCTCCTTATGTGGTCCTGTTGTGGATGATGTGAGGGTGTGGTTTTCGTGTTCTAGTAAAAATGTATTCGGACGATTGGGTTTAGGACTTGGGGCTGGATTTTGGTTGGTTCTTTTGGTTTTGTTTTAGATTAGTAAGCATGCAAGCACGTTGTGTATTATTACTAAGTATGGTTTAATAGGTCTGCGGCATGGGAAGTGTTGGTAAACCAGAATCTCATGTCTATGTTGTATGCAAGCTTTGCTCAAGTTTTTGCTATGAAAAATGATATTGGCTTTATCTTATTTGCTCTTTCGTTGCTGCTAAAGATATTATGTTATCAAATTCTGCATCTAGCCCGACACAAACGCTCCGAAATTTTAAAACAGAAGGTCAAACGTTCATTCTACAGGAAAGATGTTTTTCTTTTTTATGATCCTACTGCACGTCTGATCTTATTACTGGTTCCTTAGTGTTCTGAAATCATACTTCTTTCTTGTGATATGGGCAATATAAAGTTGGCTACAAATGCCGGATTTTCCTTCTCTGTTACGTGCATCACAAGTTATTTCATTCATCAGTCTTCTTTTATTGTTAGGAAAACGTCCTAATTAAGAGTGACTCCAGTACATCATCACGTCATTCATCATTTACATGATTTTATTTAAAACTGAGGTCTTGACACGTACCTTCCAAAGAGGGAAGGTATTTAGAAAGCAGGATTTACCTCCTTTTTAACTATAATTTTTTTTTTTTATACTTTTTCTTCAATTCATAAACTCTTAAACCTCGTTAGAGATATGCTTTAAAACCCATTTAAAATTTCATTACAATTAAAAAATTATATTCACCAAAATTTTGTTCTGATTTTCGAGTCAACTGATTTTTCCCGTGTTTGTTAAACGGGGGTTCACGAAGGAAAAGTTATAATTTAGCTTAAAAGGCACCTAAATAATTTCAGTTCAAGAAGGTTCCAGCGCCAAATGACGTCGTTTCAATTTGAGAAGGGATGTCGCCCCAATGGTCACTGCGCCAACATTCGACACGAGGATGATAAAAAGACAAAAATGCCCATGACTCTTATAAAATGGATTAAGGTAAGAAGCAACCAGGGTGAGAGAGCGAGCAGGAGAAGAACCATGGGCGGGAGGAGTTTTACCTAGGAAAAATTTCTACACATTTCTTGCCTCAATATTCTTCTTCGTCCTCTCCCCTCTCCTTTTCCGTCTTCGAAATGGACGGCGAAGAGGGTCTCACGTCTACCGTCACCTCGCCTGGTGATACCGGTCCACCGTATCCACCGCTTGATCCCGATTTCTCCCCCGTTGGTTCACCCGAGCATGACGTCCCTGATGTTCAAGATCCGCCGTCGGATGACGATCATGATCATGACCATGACCATGACCATGACGGTGAAGATCAGAGTAAAGATCATGAGCAATCTTCCACTGCAGCTGTTCTCACTGATGATCTGAAACAAAAAATCATTAAGCAGGCAAGCCCTATTTCTCTTTCTATCTCTTGTTCTTGATAAATTTTAGTGCTGACGTATTTTTATAATCTTTTTTTCTGCTTTGTATTTGAACATTAAAAACTTTTCGATCGCCATTTGCTTTGTGAGAAATCCTAGGAAATGAAATGGATTGATAATTTGAATCTTAGTAATTGGAGCAACATCTTCTTAACTAAGGTTAAACTTTGGGTTGCATTTTGCTGATTAAATGCTTTTTTAACCTGGTTTTTCCACGTTACCCCTATTATTGTTTTGCTGTTGAGAACGAATACTTTGTTGTAGGATTTTGCTTCAAGTTTTTCTTGTAAATTTGGACCTATATATTCACTTGAATGCAACTTATCAAACCTTTTCTTTTATGGTGTTGCAGGTGGAATATTATTTTAGTGATGAAAATTTGCCCACCGATAAGTATATGATGAATTTGATTGGGAAGAACAAAGAAGGTTTTGGTAAGTGCCTTGCAACATAAGAGTTGTATTTTCAAATTTTGAAACGTTGAACTTTAAAAATTTTTACCTTATACATGTGCGTGTTGGTCCTAAAAATATGCTCAAATGAGATAATAATAGCTTGAAAAAGGAGGTTTACTAGTGGGCAGGTATTTGTTTGCTAATACGTTAATCTCACGATTTTTGCATGCAGAGACAAAAGAATACTATCAAGCTTCCTAATCTCATCTTTTATCTTTTGTTTTTCCTTCCATTCTTTCGTGTAAGTAAAAGAAAATGATGTGCAAAGGGCTTTTAAGGCATGTGAGAATCAAATGTTGGCAATTACAGTCGAAGAAAGATATATGATCTGTAATAGAACATCTCATGTGTCTGGAGTATTAATTTTGGGGGAATTGGGTTTTTGCGTTCTGTCTACCAGTGGAATTGGTTAAGTTTCCAACTTTTTGTTCAGTGTGTGGTGGTATAAAGGAAAGTTGCTGCATGTACCTGGAAATTTGTTAGAATAAACTACTGATACTCTTGCTGCTGTATTCTCTAGAAACTATGGATTTTCAAACTAAATAGTATGCCATCATGTATGCCTTTTCTTTGGTAAGATTGCAAACCTGTAAACTAATGAATTAATTTGGGACAAAAGCAATCAACAATGCTTTAGAATATAATATATCTGGCAACTTTTCTCTAGAATAGAGATGATGAAGATGATGAATTCAAGCAGGTACTTATGACAGATTGAATAGCCTGGATGTTTTCCTGGTGCAGCCATTTCGCTGTGCCGAGCATTGGGAGTCAATCTGAATGACTATGCAACTGAATGCTGTCTGATTCCTTCTCTATTTGAGGAATTTCTATGCATTGCCTTTAATCTTGTTCCTAGATTGTGTATATCTTGCTAAGTGCTTGAGTAAACCCATCTGTTCTAGTGATTTTTCTTGCATTTTAAAATGTGTAGTTGATGGTTTGAGAAACTAATCAACTAGATGAATTTTTTGTTTTGAATTCCCTCATTCCCCAATATTCTGCTGCCATTTCACCTATTACTGTTACTCATAATTTTAGGTGACCAATTACAATGCCTTCTCTGTTCTACAACCTCTCCAAAAAGTACATTTGTTTTAATAGCCTACGGATTCATCAAATAAATTTTTGACTTCTTCAAATACAGGCTTAAACTCAGCATTGATAATTTTTTTTGCTATGCTTCGATATCTAGATGCATAGTATTTATTGGCTTCACAACCTGTATTTTGACTTTCTTTCTGTCGAGTGGTGTGCTCATCAAATAACTTCACTATAGGCAACATATTTTGGCATCCTGTTGGTAGCTAACTTAGGGTTTATTTGGTATTTACTGATTTTGGATTTTGGAGTTGTTCACTTGAAAAGGTATTTATTTTCTCTGATTCAGAATCAAAAAATTCCAAATGCTTATTCGCTGGAATATTTATCCAGGTCTTGTTGCCATTCTTTGAATTTCCATGATTTCCCTGGTTATTGGATGGGTTGTCTTAGGCTGCATGTTTGTGACAGTAAAATGACTCCCATTTCTTTAAAAGGCTCCTAGGTGCATACATTTATTTTTCAATGGGAAATTAGGAATATCTGTATCTATCTTTATGTGGG
Organism: Azadirachta indica; assembly: GCA_022749755.1. NCBI lineage: Eukaryota > Viridiplantae > Streptophyta > Magnoliopsida > Sapindales > Meliaceae > Azadirachta > Azadirachta indica. The sequence continues at coordinate 13,289,779 of CM040451.1, read as the reverse complement.
ACTCTGCCTTATATTTATGGTATATCTTTCTTGCAGTTCCTATCTCGATTATTGCTTCTTTTAGGAAAATGAAGAAGCTTACCCGAAACTATGCATGGATAGTGGCTGCACTCAGGGAATCATCCTTGCTCGTAAGCTGCTTCTTTCCTTGTAATAAAAATGAAAAAGTTGGTGGTGTTTTCTATCATGTGTATCGATAAATGCAATATCATGTGTATGTGGCGACTGTAATGGAGTTGGACATTACTGGTGTTAACTCTTTGCCTCCATAATAAAGCAGCAAGTCAAGTTAATAAAGATGTAAAAGGTTCTATTCTTTCATTGCCTTCTAATTTCCTTGTTTCCAAATAAAAATATAGGTTGTTAGTTCAAATAGGAAGAAGGTGAAACGCCTTAATCCTCCACCAGTCACCGAAATCAAGGATCCAAAGGTAATAATTTGAAGGAACTTGATTGTTTCACTCAGATATATTATTTTTAGAAGGTTGTACTAATTTGTGGACCCCAGTTATTCACTGTTTTGGTAGAAAATCTACCAGAGGATCACTCGGTGGAGAACATCCAACGAATATTTGCAACAGCTGGAAAGTAAGTATACGTCTTTTTAAAAACAAAATGTTTTTGTCAGAAAGAAGTTTTTATCTTCGGTCAGTTTTCTCCATTATGTTGATTTATTGTTCTTTTATTTCCAGTATAAAAAACATATCCATCCGCGATCCTCATGCTGTGGACGAGTCAAAGAAAGGGGGCAAAGCTGAGTACTTGATTAGTAGTAAGGTATGAAACTGAAAAATACAATGTTTTAGGAGGCTTTGTGTTACGCGATTAAGATTTATTCATTAGCTTTCTCCCTGAAAAATGAATTATTACTGGCACCACCGTGTTTCTCTTGAATTTTTGAGACTAATATCACCATCGTTGTGGGTGTCTTACTGTCTTTTGGCTGGTGGTAAAGCGTAACCATTGTGAAACAAGTGATATGATTATTGTTTCACTTCAAAAAAAAAAAAGTGAATAATAATGGTGTTTTGTGTAGCGTCGTGATTTTGTTGATCAACTTTGTGTGTTATTGGCTGCTTTCTGTCTGTAGTTACATGCTCTTGTGGAGTATGAGACTGTGAAGGCTGCAGAGAAAGCTGTGAGTATTGAGTAAATGTTTGCAATTTTATTGCATTTGGCTTATGATGCTTAATTCTTAATTTTAAGGTCTTGGGTTTTCTGGTGATTGGATCAGGTGGCTACTTTGAATGATGAACGGGACTGGAGAAATGGCTTGAGGGTGAAGCTTCTTAAGAGAATGGTAATTCAACCTTCTTTTCCCTGTATATTCTTTGGTAATAACAAAGGACTAAGGTTTGTTCATTTGTTACAGGGAATGTATGCCCAGAGAAGGCAAGCCTGGAGGGGATCTGATTCTGAGAAGAATCACAGTGGTCGAACATCTGATCCAGCTGGTGAGGAGGAGCACAATAACTTGAGTGAGCATCATGATGATACCGCTGATGAAGAGGTAAGTTCTTTCACGCTATTTTGTGCACTCATTGGTAATTTCTATTGGTTTAACTTATGTTGTTGATCAAAGTATTTGCTTCTTCATTCTTTTCAGGAGGGAGAGCATTTATCCAAGGAGAAAAATGGGCAGAAAGGTAGGAATCAAGGACGATCAAGGAGACAGAGATACCGAGGTGGTACCAATGGGATGGGTATTTATTTAAACTAACCACTGCATTTGCTCATAGTTCTTTTCCTTATCTGCATATAAAATGCAAATTTTCATATGCATATATCTCATCATGTGCAGGCCATGGCAGTACTTCGTCATCTCATGCCCGTGAACCCTGGAAGCCACCTCCTGGCCCTAGAATGCCTGATGGAACCAGAGGATTCACAATGGGACGTGGCCGGCCTCCCACTTCAAATCAAAATTAGCCAGTGATATTATCTCTACATCTATTGTAATCTTTGTGTGTTGTACACTCTGTAGATGTGGAAATGGGTTTGTATTTGTATCTGCTTGCAGTGACAAACGTCGTAACGTTTTTGAAGTTGCCCTTCCACTTGGCTTGTGAAAAAAAGGTTTGAGTAATACATGCCATATCTTGAGGAAGAGAACTAGATTATAGCAGGTTGTACCATACAGTTCGCACATTTTTTCTTGTAACTTTTCACGCTTTTTTTGATACATTTTCCAAACTTATTCCAATGTAAAATTAGAGAACTTGGGAAATAATAGAAATTTGAGTATTGGAAAATGGGGAGGGGGTGCGGGAGTAAGCTACGTATGGTAGTATGACCATACTTTGGTTGTGCTTTTTAAAGAAATCAGATGTTATTAACATTTAGGTTTTTTTAATAAGTATTATCGACTAAGTAAAAAATAGAATAACCCCATGACTTGTGTTCACTGTAAGGTCAAGCTTCTAACATTTTCATGATTTTTAATCTCGCTAAAATTATTTATGCAGCAACAAGATCATCTCGCATGAGACATGAGTATGATGATAATTATTTATTAACAACGTCAGATCAACATAATCTAGCTACTTGTCGCCTAACCCATCACACCCTGAAGCCCATAGTCAAATACCTACAGTCCTACGTCATCCGCAAGGCATGTACTGCACGCCCCAAGGAGGCGCGTGAGTAACTTAATTCCTTTCCTCTAAAGTCACAACCTTCCTAGCGAGAATTTCGAAGTAAAGCAAAACACTGCATCTCTTCCCTCCACCAGTTCACTATTCTTTTTTCAGCTAGAAATATAAATACCGTTTCTTCGCTCGAGTATGCTCTTGAGTCTCTATCATGGCCTCCTCTCTCACCAACATCCGGAGATTTTTTCTAGATTTTTATTGTTTGTCTCTTCAATAGCTGTTCTTAATTCCATTGTGGTTAGACAGCAGTCATGCGATCTCATCCCTCTTCCCTCAAGCTTCAACATCACTCACAACTCCGTCGCTTTCAAATTCGCCAGCGTTCTTCGTTTATTACGACAAATACTTTTCGCCGACTCGATTTGGTTTCTCGGCGTCGCAATTCTTATTCGTTTTACGGTCTTAAGGTGGTTTCTTCATTTCATTTCACTGCTCATTTTTCCTTTTCTATTTAATTATCTAAGATAATCATTTCTTAAACTGGTTCTTATGTTTTGCTTTGCTTTTGTTATTAGAAAATGGTTGATTAATTTCAAGTGAGAAGAAAACAGTTTAAAGTATAATTTGTAAGGCAATCTCGCAGAAAACAACAAAAAGATCTTAAATTAAAATATAAACTAGTACTTTGAAAATTGTATGTGAAGACAAACCTGTTTCATAAACACTAAAACGCTTTTTTTCCCAAATATTTCTGCTTTCTTTAAAAGGTTTTCGATGTCCTTGTTTTCAAAAACTGAAGAATCGGATTTGAATTCATCCATAAATCGGTGCATCACTATTGCATCATAAGATCAGATTCTGACCTAATACGTTGTTCGTCGATTGTTGAAGGTTCATACCGTTAATAATTCTTGGCTGCTAATATGTTCGCTGCTTTTTTGTAGTTAAATGGATCGAATGTTCGCAAATATGGTAGCCAATTGCAACGTAGTGCTGTTCAAGTTAGAGCTTTTGGTGAGGTATTTTGTGTTTCTACGAGTAATTGACCTCCTTTACTTTTTAGCTTCTACATTTTTTGGTATATAAACTTGTCAAATCTCGATAGAATTTTGGCAATAAATTTGTGGCACAGTTTGCTTGAAGTGCTGAAAGTGGTTTCTTTACTTTTGAAAGCTTGATTCCATATTATGATTTAAACTTATTGTTTTAGTTACAGAATTAACACTACATAATTGTAATTTTATAATGCTTTATATAAATTATCATCACATTAAGGCTTTTATTTTTTCTTTATTGTTTCTTTTATTTTATAGGATTTTGATGTTTCTACTTTTGATAACTGGAGTGACAATGAGGGGACTGCGGGGTACATTTTTTCCTCCAGTGGGGAAGAGAGTGATGGGGAAATTGTATTAAACCAAGTTACTGATACTGACTTGCCTGCCGTTTCTGTGTCAAATAATGAAGCTCTGACAGTAACTGCTCACAGGCTTGCTATAATGGGGAGAGCACGTAAAAGACACAGGCAAGTGTGTTAGAGGAGCCGTTTTTTGATTCTATGTTGAACAGTTTTGGTGTTTGATGTGTGAAAGTTAGCATACTTTTCTACACCATTATATATGTTACGGGATAGTTATGCCTTCAATGGGTCTTTTGTATGACTTGGTATTTTACTTGTTGTAATTGCAGGATCAAACTTGGGTTGTTTATCAATCTTGGGTTGATATCCTTCTTGACTTTGCTGCTTCTATTTTTGGATTGGTGTGCATGGAAGATTGTCAGACTGCCGTTGGCCCCCTTTTACTTGACCCGGCCCTTTTTTATATCAGTAATTTTAGCCTCTTGTGCAGGATATATATGTGTCCCATTCCTCAGAAGTCTGAAGATTCGTCAGATCATCAGGGAAGAAGGACCTGCTAGGCACTCCAGGAAAAGAAGAACCCCCACAATGGGTGGACTTTTTTTCATTCCAATTGGAGTAGCTGTTGCAAATGCCATAACTGGTTTTTCTTCTATTGAAGTTTTTGGAGCATCATTGGCAACTCTAGCATTTGCTGTAATTGGGCTCATTGATGACATGTTATGCCTCATCAAGAGTCATACTAGTGGGTTGTCTGCATGGACAAGATTAATTTTGGAGGTAAAACTTTTTCTGATGCTGCTTTCTTGCTTCCAAAATTTTTAGGCTTACTGCTGCTTGTGTGTAATAGTTGCTTGTAAATTTGTCAGTAATCTTGAGTCATGATACTTTACAGGTAGCGGTTGGGTCGTGGTTTTCATTTTGGTTGGATGCTACAAGTATATCGTCACCTTATGGCATGTATAGCTTCTTGTCACTAATTTGATCAACATGTATCTGATGGTAACTCACATATCTATTCTTGTGTTGAAAAATTTGCAGCAGGGTACCAATTTCTGTCAAATATTTATGAGGGTAATTCTGGGAAATTCTATTCTATTAAGGATTCTTTGATGGGCTGAGCTTAGCATGTGTCAGAGTTCATAATTTTCATATAATAAAGAGAAGTGAAAAGAAGATAGTCAATCTGGGTTGATAATCTAAATGCTGGCAACACAATCGGTGTCTGTAGAAAACATGGTTAAGAGTTTCATGGTGTGGGAAAATGATAATAGGATTGAGAAAAACACTAGGCACCTGCAGTAACAAAACTCCAAGTAGACTTTTTTCTCATCTGGAGTTGAATATTAATAATATCTATATATGTGCTGTTAGTGTAGGAACTGATTAACCTAGAGAGGCAAAGTAAAAATCTGCTTTATAGTTTATTACAATTGATAATTTTCTTAAAACTTGAGAAAACTGTTGATCTTGTTGCTATTCATTCTGAAATCTTGAGAAAATCATTGAGTAATCAGTGCAAATTTTTTCTGTGTGATTTTTATGAAGTTTGCTTGAACAGTTCGTTTACTCATAATTCTTTTTTTTTTTTTTTCATTTTCTAATGCAGGAAAATGTTGGTTCCTTTACCTGCACCATTGGGCCTTCTGTTCTTGGGAAAATTTTATCTGTTGTTGACTTCCTTCACTTTTGTTTCCATGGGAAATGGGATTAATTTAACAGATGGTCTTGATGGCCTGGCTGGAGGAACTGCTGCTTTGGCTTTTATTGGAATGTCAATTGCGGTGCTTCCGATATGCTCTGGTTAGTAAACATGTCTTTGAACTTACCATAAGGTTTGTTAAGGAGCATCTCTCTTAAAAGTCTGAACATGACATTGTATTGTTAATTATTCTGCTTAATGGCTTCAATTTAAGATATGATCCATGTCAGAGAAACAGTTATATCAGATCATAGTATGGGATGCCTGAAGTTTGGAATAGACTAAGAAGCCTGCCAACATTTAGTTTATGTATTTTGGGATTGAAGGTGATGTCATTGTGGTGAGCTCGTTTTCTATGTTCACAACTGTTATGTATTTGCCAGAAGTTTAACCGTTTCTCAACGTTTCTTCTAGTCAAAAATGTTGAATTTTGAAACTACATCAATTATGATTTTATTAAGTATGCAATTATTAGTAAAGCAGCTTTATTGAAAGATAATATATCATAGCCACAAGTGACAAGACATGGCTTGAATTCTCAATCACACTACCTGCAGAACTAGCTCTTGCTATACTGTTTTGGTTCAAGATGGTTTAAGATGTTATGTTGAAATACTTTAATTATTTTGGTGTTCAATTTGGTTATCTATGTTTGATGTCCCACTAAAAAGAAAAGAAAATTGTTTGTACAAGTATCAATATTATATATTTTCTACAAATTAGCAAATTGTAAACTAGGAAATTCCTGGTACTTCTTTATCGCTAAATGCAACTTTTTTAAACCAGAACTTTCAATATTTGGAGCGTCAATGGCAGGAGCATGTATTGGTTTTCTTTTGCACAACCGATACAGGGCATCTGTGTTCATGGGTGATACTGGATCGTTAGCCCTTGGTGGGGCATTAGCTGCAATGGCTGCCTGTACTGGAATGTTCTTTCCATTGTTTGTTTCATCTGGCATCTTTGTTGTGGAAGCATCATCAGTTATTATGCAGGTATATCCTATTGATGATGCTTGCTCGTTCATTGCTAATTTAAAAATTGTTCTTTTGTCATCTGAAGTCTGAGAATGGATGTATACAGGAGTTATTGGCGAGTTCTTACAGTATATCTAATGGCATGCCTCTTTCCCAGCCCACTTCTCTGCAAGGCCCCTTCTGTCCTATTTACTTATCACGTGCTTATAATTTCACGTGCATGCAGATATATTTGTTTTGCTTTTTAAGTTCTGTTGGCCTGACGTTGCTGGAACTGAGAACGAATGGTGTATTATGCGGAGTGTGCAATTTTTCCTGAGTTCAGTAATTTACCTTAATTATGTTTCAGGTGTTGTACTTCAAGACAACCAAACACTTGCAGGGAGCCGGACGCAGATTGTTTAGAATGGCACCCTTTCATCATCACTTGGAATTATGCGGCCTCAAAGAGCCTGTAATAGTGACAGGTGCTTATGTTATATCGTCACTGTTGGCTTTATTTGCTGGATACGTAGGTCTTGTAGCAGCATAACCTCTGACACAATTTTTTGCCATCTCCAATTATTTTTGTAGTTAGGATCAACAGAATCATTGATTTCTAGTTTCTTTCTGCCAAATTGCTGGAATCCTCTCAAATGATTTTTTTTCGTCAGATCTTTTTCCCATTTACTTTGTTAAATGTGAAAGGTAAAGCAATAGAATTATATACACATTGAGTTCTCCATTTTTGTGTCAGGAGGTTTGCTGTAATTGTAACTTTAGCCTAAACACGATAGTTGATCATGTTGTACCCTTTAGAAGACTCTTGTTCCGATTGGCCAAGTTAACACTTGAATTAAGTGTAACATGATTAATATGTGAATGTATGCAGCCGAATTTGGGACCTAATGTTTGATGAAATGAAAATAAATTTTTAATCCATTGTAACTAATTGGCGGGAAAGATTTTCAAGTTTATAATTACAATCCTGCCATCATTTCTCATGAGACCATCCATTTGAGTTGCTTGTTAACTTATGGACCGAAATTGAAAAAATATCTTGGATTTATCTTGTAAAACTCGTTCTTTCTTTTGTTAAAAATATTCATGAGTCATGACTACAATTATATTAACGACCTTCTAAATTTCTTTAATAAAATAAATTATAATAATTTAACAATGCCACGCACGAGTAGAGTACTATTAAAATTCATCACAAATACAAATGGCGTAAGGAAGAGCAACAAATAAAATATCGGGGCCAAAAAGTGAAGACAAAATTGTGGGGGCATTTCAATAATTTATGGAAAAAATATTGGTCTGTTATGTAAATTCCAAATTTTCACTTTCATCGTGTTGAAAAACCCTAATCCAACTGGTCATATAAACACTGGTGGCCACCAGAAGCTTAACTCTCTTCCGTAGGGTTTTCGCATTTTGTGCCTTACTGAACTCCGAAAACCTAGCCTTCTCAGTTCATCTCATACTTTCACAGCCATGGTAAGTAAAAATATCAAACCTTATCATTCGTTTGTTTGTTGGGTTCTTTGATTTCTCTTTGCGTGTGAATCGCGAAGTTTACGATCCGTATATTGGTTGGTTTTGTGATTTATGAATCGTAGAGAATTTGATTTATTTTCTCTTATTAGGTTTAGACTGCTCGGAATGTGCTAGATGATTCTTACTTGAATGAAGGAATTGATTGTTTTGGAATTTATATTTGTTTTGGATTTTGTCTTTGTTAGGGTTTGAATCTATATGAGAGATTGATCTGATTTGAACTTTGATATCGTTCTTACTTTTAAAAAGAAACTGATGTCTTTGTATGTGTTCATTGCATGCCGCTACTAGGTGCAAATACTTAATCTTCATTTTTCATTTAAAAGCACGTAATTAACAATTTACGGCTGGAAATTATTGCTGGTGATATTTAATGTGAATGCTAAAATAAATGTTTTCAAATTCTTTAGTCGAGGAGAAAGACTAGAGAGCCAAAGGAAGAGAATGTGACACTAGGACCTGCAGTGAGAGATGGAGAGCATGTTTTTGGAGTTGCTCACATCTTTGCGTCATTTAATGACACATTTATTGTAAGTATGAAAAGTATGTTGTAACTATTGCAATAAGCTTTCTTTGATGATGATGTTTATTCTTATTCCTAATTTTCTTTTATGTTTGAACTGCAGCATGTGACTGATCTTTCAGGCAGAGAAACCCTTGTTCGCATCACAGGTAGATTAATCATTTTCACTTATTCTATATTTATGTGCATTAGAGTTTCCACTTTATCCATGGGGATATTTTATACTGTTCTTATTATCCAACTGCACATCCTCCATTCACAATACTTGAAAAACAACAAATGCAAAGTTCTTTTACGGGGTGGGACTTGTGAAATGCTTTTACATCACAAACCTTGTATTTTCAAATAATATGGATATCTTCTATGTGCTGGAAAGAATTTAACATGTAAGCATGTCAAATTGAAATCTGGGTCTACCTCAGTTTGTTAGCTCGTGGCAGCTACGTGTTATTTCTTTTGCTTGGATGCTTTTCTAATACTCTTATCTTGACATGACCTAATGTGGGGCAATAGATATTTAGACCCTGCAGTTAATGTCAACTCATTGTCACTGTCATCTGCATATTTTGAGAAGTTCTATTTGTGTTGTGCAGGTGGTATGAAGGTGAAAGCTGACAGAGATGAGTCTTCTCCTTATGCTGCCATGCTTGCAGCACAAGACGTTTCTACCAGATGCAAGGTTTTCATATCTTTGAATTTAGTCATCTTATCATGCCTGTCTGTTGCTTTTGTTTTTGGTTCTGATTGCATGATGCCTTTTCATGTCTTTTAGCCTTAATTTTGTTCATACTTGGTGGTGTTTTTGTGTTTGATGTGGCCACCAAATTTCCTTTTACAAATGAGCTATCGATCATTCATATGTTTACCATCTACTTTGGTAATCACTATGCTTCTTCATCCTATTATCATCTTTTATGACTAAGTACCATTCTCATTAATCAGGAACTTGGAATTACTGCCCTTCATATTAAGCTCCGTGCAACTGGTGGAAATAAGACTAAAACACCTGGTCCAGGTGCCCAGTCTGCTCTTCGTGCCCTTGCTCGTTCTGGGATGAAAATTGGTCGCATAGGTGAGATCCTTACTCTGTTTAGATTTTCAAGATTGCTAGGGTTTACTATCATAGTCATCTTTTTATATTTTGCTCGCTAATTAGCCATGTTCTTGTATCATGTCATCTTCTGTGAATATGGAGGTTGCGTGAGCTGCTTATGAGCTGAATTTGAGTTGCAAGTTATGGACTTCATGTTTGTTAACCTTGGGTTTTTCATCTCATAATTTCAGAGGATGTGACTCCAATTCCCACTGACAGCACTCGCAGAAAGGGTGGTCGAAGGGGAAGAAGGCTGTAAGCTGTGTCTTTTGTCCAATTCTCGTGTTATTTTGGCACTCCCAATGGGATGGTTGTTCGTCAGTCTTAGTTGCAGCTACATTTTCAGTTTTGGAACTAATTTATAGTTTTATCTGTCCTGATGAAAGATTTATCTTGAGCTTTATGTAAAACAATAGTCCTTGAGGATATTATTTGGATATTTGATTTCTTGCACGAAGTATAATGTCATGAGTTCAATTCTGAATTCTTTCTTTGTGCTTTTTCAATTTAAATATAAATTCCATATCTTGATTGGTGTTATAGTCACTGTAAGGGAGAGTGGTTATAGGGTAAATGCAAGGACATAAGTTCATATACAAAGAGTTTGTATACGTGGCATTTTGAAAATTTAATATCAATGCTTTCTTGTGCTGAAATGGACAAAGCAATAGCTGTTTTGGGTGGAGTGGTAAAAGTTGACAAACACTGAAAAGTTGATAGCTCGGTTACTCTTCAATTTTGAGGAAAAGCATTACCCCTATTTGTTAATAGGTTCTCTGCATACAGTTTAGCCCTTTAGAAGAAAACTCCAAAAGTGAATTCTGTTGATAATTTTCTATATCTAGTACATGATGAATCCTGAGCAACTGATTGTGTCACGATGTGTAAGCGGTTTGATTTAGAGCATGTTTCGTTTAAAACTGAATGGTTGTGTCTTCGGCAGTCGTAACTAAACCACAATTTTTCGTTTTCTCTTCCAGCAAAATGACAATAATTTTCAACTGCTTCGCTCAATTATATTTGGTTTAGTAAACAAACATTCGGCATCATCCGAATTCGTCGTCCATCAAGTAAACGCGTCCGATCTTTTCATTATGTATATTCAAAATCAGATGGGGATAATGATTGGGTCCAATTACGCATTAGTGGCCTTTAATTTTACAGTAATGCCATTGGTCCCTTCCCTCAATAAAACCTCACTCACTCAACAGCCAATCTGTTCTCTCAACCTTATTTCATGACAAATTGGTTTTATATCAATAATCCTTTATATATATATTTTTTTTCTTAAAATATAAGGGGGCGGGCAAAGTCTAAAGTAAATAATTTTTTATTCTTTACATATTCTGAACTCGAATTCAAGTAAAATACTTAAAAAGTAACTTAATTTACCACCTGAACTAAACATCACAAGGCAATATATTTTCATTTATGTTCTTGAAAAATTGTTACATCTTACTATCGAATACCAAGATCGAGACGGAGGTTTTTGAATGTGGAAAAAGAGTTCTAATGATAGTATATCCAAATTTTGTATAGGGAAAAAATTTTTAAAATTATAATAATTTTAGAAATGTAAGCGTTGTGTTGTAATTTTGTATCAATTATTTTCTGATCATTAGAGTTTTAGTATACTATTTTGATATGTAACAATAATCCATTATTTTTGGTGATACCTTTTCAGTTAGGGATATTGTAATACATCTCCTGTACCGAGAGACAATAAATATTTCCTAAATTTTTGGAGTGTGCTAGATGTCTGTTGTGTTTTGAAAAAGTAGAAAAAAAATACCTTGTAAATTTAGCTTCTATTAATTTGACTTATTGAAATATTCTTCTTTTAATTTCTAAAATTAAGTTAAATAAAAAAATAAAATATAATTTTTTTACAATTAACAATTTAATCTTATTATTTTCAAGGTATAAAAGATTAAAATATTAAACTTAAAAAATTATTGAGCACATAATTAATATAAATACACACTATATTTATTACAAATAAAAATCATCAAAATTCTCTTTTAAACTTTTAATTAAAATTAAATTAAATTAAATTATTAAGTAAGAATATAAAAATATATCTAATTATCTATTATATTGAGACATAACTCTAAATTTAATTCACATATCATAATTTATTATTTACTTTTTTCTTTCTAATATTTTGTAAATGCTCCTAACTCATATTTTTCTTGCACAATAATTTTTTTAAATTTTTTTAACTTATTGTTAATATTTTAATTTTGATAAAAGATTTAGTATTTTTTTAAAAGTTAAGAAGGGTATAGGAATATATCTTATATAAATTAAAATGCTAATATATATGAATTAAATTCACTATATGCTAATGAAAATAAAATAAATCTTAAATATAATATATATAAAAATATTATAATTTTTTTAAAAAAAATTCTAATGATCATTAAATATTAAATTATTATCAAGAAAGATAAAAAAAAATTATGAATATTTTAACATATAAGTTTACCTAAATTTATTGTTAGAATTATAGTTTAAATAAATTTGTAATTTATTTTTAAAAAAATGATAAAATAAAATAAACCTTTTAAAATTAATGTTTTAGTCCCAGTCCCTAATTAATATGTTAAAAATAATAAGCACTAAATTATTCATAATGAAAAGTGTATATATTACTTTGTTATTTAACTTAAGAATTAATTAAAATGAGAATATCTTAAAAAATCAAACTGCTAGGAAGTCAAGTTCAGGTATGTTCAATTAGATGGGTATTTATTATTTTTTCAAAAAATGAAGGTATATTTACATTATCTTTTCATTTGTTTTTTTATGATTTTTTTTTTAATTTTATATAAATTATATTATTTTAAAAATGAGTAAAAGTGTCACATAATAATTGAAACAAATATGCGCCCTGGGACCTGGGGCCAGCAGAACCAGTAAAAATAGACAAAAGTAATGTATAATTACATGACCAAAAAAAAAAAAAAAAAAAAAACAATAATAATAATAATAATAATAATAATAAGTAATAAACTAAAATTAAATTAAAAAATTGCGCCATTCATAATTCAACGCTTTGTCCTAACCGATGTCTGCTGTATTATCCACGTCATTACCTTGCACAACCAGCTGGATCTCAGCCCCATTTTTCCCCTTCCCCGCCGTCCTCTTTTCCATGTCTCCTCTCTCTCTCGCTTTCGTTTCAAACTCAGAAGCTCGCAACCACATTTCTAGAAGATTTTCTTCTACCCTCATAAAACGACCCCGTATAGCCTTTTATCTTCTATATAAATACGCCCGCTGTACGCTCAACCCCACACTCTCTAAAGAAAAATGGATTGCTCTTTCTTGTTCTCTCTTACATTGTCTCAATATCTGGTCTCTTTTGTAGCTCTGCTCTGTTTAATTCAGCAGATCGCTTACTGGAAAAAGAAACGACATGCTCCGGGGCCAACTTTTGTCTTGCCATTCTTAGGCAACGCTATTTCCCTAGTCCGTAAGCCGACCAAGTTTTGGGAAGAACAAGCGGCATTTGCTGCTCATTCCGGTTTCTCGGCGAATTTTATCGTCGGTAAGTTCATGCTGTTCATACGGAGTACTGAACTATCTCATCTTGTTTTCGCGAATGTTCGACCGGACGCTTTCCATTTAGTTGGCCATCCTTTTGGTAAAAAGTTATTTGGTGAACATAATCTCATCTACATGTTCGGTCAAGATCACAAAGATCTCCGCCGTCGGATCGCTCCTAATTTCACGGTCAAAGCTCTCTCTACCTACACCTCGCTGCAGCAGATCATTATACTCAAACACTTAAAGAAATGGGAGAAGTTGTGTAACTCCCCAGCTGGCGACCAAAATCCGATCTCTCTCCGGCTTCTCGTTCGTGACATGAATCTGGAAACTTCCCAGACTGTTTTTGTCGGACCTTACCTAAGCGGAGAAGCGAGGGACATATTCAATTTCGATTACAATCTTTTCAATGTCGGCTTAATGAAACTGCCAATAGATCTTCCTGGTTTCGCGTTTCGAAACGCCAGACTCGCCGTGGGGCGCTTAGTCGAAACGCTTACCGTTTGTACAAAAGAGAGTAAAAATAGAATGGCCAAAGGCGATGAACCTTCGTGTTTGATTGATTTCTGGATGCAAGAACAAGCCAAGGAGATCGAGGAGTCCGGTGAATCCGCGCCGCCACCTCATTCTGCTGACCACGAAATCGCAGGCCACCTTTTTGACTTCCTCTTCGCCGCTCAAGACGCGTCAACTTCGTCGCTCTTGTGGGCCGTGACACTTCTCGACTTGCATCCTCAAGTCTTGACCAGAGTTCGTGAAGAAGTTTTGAACTTATGGTCGCCGGATTCTGACAAGTTGATAACGGCCGATCAGATCAGGGAGATGAAATACACGCAGTCGGTGGCGCGTGAAGTGCTCAGGTACCGTGCACCGGCGACGATGGTGCCACACATTGCGGCAGTGGACTTTCCGTTGACCAAGTCATACACGATTCCCAAGGGTACCATTGTTTTTCCCTCTATTTACGAGTCCTCTTTTCAAGGTTTCCCCGACGCAGACCGGTTCGACCCGGACCGGTTCAGTGAGGAGAGACAGGAGGATCAGGTTTGTAAAAGGAACTTTATGGTCTTTGGAGCTGGTGCCCACCAGTGTGTGGGCCAGAGGTATGCCCTGAATCATTTGGTTCTCTTCATCGCCATGTTTGCCACGTTGCTCGATTTCAGGAGATGCAGAAGCGACGGCTGTGATGATTTCATGTTCACTCCCACAATTTGTCCTCAGGACGGATGCAAGGCTTACGTCTCTAAGCGTTGCACACGTTATCCCAACCTGTCTTTAGAATGACAAAAATGCCCCTAAGGACATTTTTTCCGTTTGAATGGTCGGTACGGTATTTATTGTTGTTGTTTAGCACGATTAGCAAGGGCGGACTGGTCAAAATTTGTGTTCTTTTGTTGATTTTATTTACATTTTTTCTTTTCTGTGGGTGTGCATACTTTTGATGAAGGCTAGGATCGTTTAGAAAAAGAAGAAAAAAAAAATTTGAATGTTTGATGAAATTGATGATTGGTGGATAATTGGGACAGTGTGGCCAGGGCCATCAATAAAGACTTAATTATTTATATTTGTGCAATTTATTTATTTTATTTTATTATTTTTCTTTTTTTTTTTTGCATATTTAATTGGTTATTTAGTTGTTAGTTATTACAATACGATTAGGCTCTTGTGTGCTGCCTGTACTGTGATGTGGTACAGTTGTCTCTGCCAACATTGTCTGGTGCTGGAGAAGTTGACATTTTTTATCTGTTTTGTTGTCCGGTGCTTTAGGGTAAAGTTCCTCATATAATACCACGTGGATGTTAAGTCAAACCCCTACACATACATTACATAACACGCAGTTTAAATTAAAGACACATGCACAAGAGCTGTCTCTAGTTGCGAGGAAGTAAATACTAATTCAGTTCTCAACGTATTCACCTCAGCCTTTGAATTTTTTCCCCTTTATATCTGAACAAACTAATCAATATTTCTATAGATTCCTAAGCAAATTGTACAATATTAAAAATACAATAAAATAAAATAAGAATTTACAGCAGTTATGAGTTTGTATCGAGCATGCTTTTAAAATTTCCTGGTGATTAATTATCGGATGAGATTAATTAAGATTATTTATATATTCTTTCAAATAATTCATCAGTGGGTTGATCATGTGAAAATAAATAAAATGTCGTGAGATTTTGACTTTCTTTATGTTTTAGGAATCGCATCATTAATAACAATTATGATTCTCAATTGATTATTAACTGATGCTGTATGCGGATCCCACCCCATATTCAATCCATGCATCATCAGCTCAATAGTAATAATGTATTAAAAATTTAAAATAAATCTTATATATTTTTATTTGTAAATATAAATTATAAGCAATCCAATATGTGGTTAAATTCTAAAATAACAGAAATACAACAAAATTAGTGGTAACTTAAAAGATCAAGTATACGTTTCATTTTTATACATGCAAATTGAATTATAAAATCGTGGGATTGATTGTCGCACAAAGTCGAACTCGAGTTGTGTTTCCAAAATTCCAAGCAATCAATCACTTCAGAAAGCAAATATATATAGTTGTTAACAAAACGTTCATTAACCTTCAAATCTTAGTTAATTAGTACCAACAATTACTTAATTCTCTAGAAGCCGTCTACGTCTATCTCAATAAAAACATAAAATGAGAAAATTGACCATTTTGAAATTGACACCATCTTAATTTCCACCCTAAATTGCATTGGAGGGGCAGGACGCCATTTTGTGAAGTGGCGATGAAAGCAAAATTTGAGGCAGTTAATTGTTAATAAGGAATATTTAGTTAGTTATTTTACATGTTATTGAAAATTAGTCCATCAATTTCAAACATACCAAAAAAAAAATCTTTTTATAATTTCAAAAAATGACAAAATAAATATTAATACTTATATGATATATTAATTAACACTTTTTAATTTCAATGCCATCTGTTAGGTGATGAAAGTAAGAGAAGTAAAGTATTTTTTAAAAAAAAAAAAAAGAAATAAAGGGGTATAAAATATGAATGTTTAAATATATTATAAAAAGTAAAATTTTCCTCTCAAAAATTTCTTTCGATAGCCGCCTATTCTTTACTATTTTGATCAACTAAAATTGTGGTCTAAAATTGGCAAAACAAAATAAGCAAAGAGATTCCCTCCCGTCTGCGTCTAGATGGTCAAAAAGTAGAAGGCAATGATAATAACAATATAACATAGC
Organism: Azadirachta indica; assembly: GCA_022749755.1. NCBI lineage: Eukaryota > Viridiplantae > Streptophyta > Magnoliopsida > Sapindales > Meliaceae > Azadirachta > Azadirachta indica. The sequence continues at coordinate 13,273,220 of CM040451.1, read as the reverse complement.
AGCTGAAAATTGGCTTTTGACTTTGAAATCTGAAAAATTCATGCAAGCAATGCATGTATGCCACTTAACTCGGAAAACTGAGTCTCCGCGGTCAGCTCAGCTCCCTCCATTTTTGGATTTTTGGATTTTTCCCATTAATATTAATAATATTATTACACAACAAACTGAATTTATGTTTGCTGTGTTCCAAGACACTGTACTAATTCTGATTCTTCAACAAAATGATGAGACTCAATTGGTTAGCTTAGGCCACCACATCATTCGTGTCGGCATAATTTTTGTAATTAAACATATATATATATATATTTTATATATATTTGTACAATAATTAATATATATCGTATATGTGTGGGCTTACACCTAATCTTCTATTCTCAATAATGGCAACCCAACTCCGGCTTGATTATTGCCTAAGCCTAATCACTATTTACGCATGCAATTTTTTCTTATAAATTATTTCAAAAATATTACTGTTAATTTGTATATATATATTTTATATATTTATTCACATAAACGGGTGTGATAATGGTTATATTTTGAAATAAACAGTGACAATATTATACAAAACATGCAATCGTAATATTACTATATCATATTAATTTTATATGAATAAAATATTTTATATGTTTAATACGACTGATTATTAAATGAGTTATACATGTTAAAATTTATATTAAAAATATTTTTAAGAAAAAACTCAAATAACGAAGAGTGTTTTCTAAATTAACCATGTAGTGTAATAAGTGATTTACAAAATGCCACAGTTTGAATAGTACCCCGCTTGCTATGTCATTTGAAAATTACGAATTAATGTGGCGGGCGGTAACATGTAAAAAAGGCAACAAAGGAATGAATGTTTGACACGAAATATCGTATTTTTTCAATCGCATGCGCTTTGACAGATTGACAGTTCGTTCAATGTAAATTTTATTAATTAAATATCATTCCCGATTACGATTGACTTGACTAATTAATCTAATATTTATTTATTATTTATTAATAAATAAAATTTTATTATTTTACATAATGTTTGAAGACCGACATCGTATGTACTGTAGCAAATGAATTGGCTGTGATTTGCTGGAGATATGTGCTCTTTGCTTGCTACTCATTATTCGGATTTCTTAACGCTAAAACTCTCCATTATTTCTTGCATTCTATATTGTTAATTAATTAGATAATGATTTTGATCACTAGTGATATTGCAATCTTATTAAAAAAAAAAAAATTTATATACGATTTTTTTGTCGTTGCAATTGCATATCTATAGCTATTTTAATTATATTTAATATTTTAAATTAAAACAGCGAAATCTAGTAAGTGTAAAATTGAAGAAACAAATCAATAATTCTAAATAAATTTGAAAAACCAAATTAAAAGATAGAACTAGTCTAAACACATTCATCTTATTTATAAGTACACTTATTTTTTGTTGCGAAAGTTTGCATCTTATTTTTGAAAACACTGTAAGCATGACTATTTTAATTCAATTCAATAACTCGAATTAAACAAGTCAAATCTAACAAGTACAAAATTGAATAAATAAATCGAAGTCTTATAAATAAATTTCAAGAATCAAATTAAAAGAGAGAGTAAAATTAAATATAGGCCTTTTATTTATAACTACACCTATTTCATACTATAGAAGGTTGTCCTTTATTTTTTAAAAAGCCGTAGTGCCGTAGCTATTTTAATTAGATTTAATAACCTAAATTAAATTAGCCTAATCTACCACCTACAAAATTGAAGAAACAAATCTCGACTTACAAATAAATTTCAAAAATCAAATTAAAAAAGAGAGTGAAACTACGTATATATACCTCTTATTTATAAGTACACTTATTTCATACTCTTGAAGGTGACTTTATTCTTTAAAAGCCGCAGCTACTTTAATTAGATTTAATAACTTGGATTAAATCAGTCAAATGTAATGAGTATAAAATTAAAGAAATAAATCCAGACTTAAAAATAAATTTCAAGAATCAAATTAAAAAAGAGAGCCATTCTAGATATAGGCCTCTTATTTATAAATACACTTATTTCATGATACAAGAGGCTGTACGTTATTCAGCGAGGGGTGCAATCAAAGTATCTGTGGCATCATTGTAAAATGAGAAGCCCACCAATCAAATGCGTGACTCGTTTCCATCATTCACTTGGAATTCAAGTCGGGTTCATCATTTCGGGTCAAATTTTGCCAGCTCAGCTCAACAATACAGATTTCTTAAAACTTAAAAAAGAAAAAAAAAATTTGATAACGTAATTCGACGTGAAAATACCCATTACATCGACCGTCTTCTCCCTCCGTCGCCGCGGAGGAGTGAAAAAGAAGAAAAGGAAAAAAAAAAGAAAAAATTAACGGCGTCGCGAAGCTCCTGCCATATTTGATATCGATTATAGCAGAAAATAAGGAATAACAGATCGAAAATGAGCGACGAAGAGAAGAGCAGAGGTTTCGCCGGTAGCTCACAGAATCAAAATTACTATGGTACGTTTCAAGGCGTCGCGAATTACTACCCTCCGTTCCCGCAGGCACCGCCTCAGCCTGCCGTCGGGTTGCCTCAGCCTATTGCTTCTCCTGGTACAGCTGGTCATCCCCGGCTATATGGCCACGGCTACCAAACCGTCACAGGTTAAATTTGCATATGATTTATAATATTTGCAAATACTTATGGGGTTTGCTAGAATTTAGATTTGGAATTTTAGAAAAATATTTGATTATATATTAATCTTGGTTAATTGTAAAGATCAATTATTTAAAGTGATTGCTCTCATTTATAAAAACATGATTGATCTTGTCAATTGTATATTTAAATTTGTGTCTAATACATATTAATGATGTTGTTTCACTTATATTTTTCCTTCAAGGTTATGCTGTTGTTGAGGGAACACCTGTGAGAGAACGCCGCCTTCCTTGCTGTGGTGTTGGCATGGGTTGGTTTTTGTAAGTTCTAAATTGATTGTTAGTTTATTTTATTGTTTTTGTTTTAGAGGTGATGACATAGATCGAGTTTTTCTCCAATTTGTTTAACAAGAACTTGAATATGAAATCCAAGGTCCATATACTTCTACAAATAGATTTGCATAATTTCTTGAGGAGTTACATATGAGAACTCTAGATATCCAAATGCATGTTTATGTCTTTATTCTCAATGTTGATTAGGCAGATTGAAAGCAGAATTCCAGTGATGGGTTTTCACTTATTCTTTCTTCTTCATGATGAAAGATAGAGGAATGCTTTGTTTTTCTATGATTGTTGAATTTACCATTAGCTATCATTGGAAGCGTACATTTTCCTCTTGCTGTTACTGCATTCGTGTAGCCATTTCTCTTTGCCTACAAATAAAACTAATTGGGATTTAGGACCTAGTAGAATTATGTAGATATGTCAGGCAAGAAAAAATCTTAGGTGGGATGGTTCCAATGGGACCCTCTAATAAAATTATAATATGTGTATTCATTGTCGTAATTATGTTCATGATTGGTTAATTTCAAACAAAATGAACATGTGGAAGGTCTTATTGGATGGTCATATAGATGATGTGGTACGCCCTTCTTGGCTAAGTCTTTCTCGTGAATAATTTGATAAATGCATGGATATTTCTTTACATGAGCTCTAAAAGTCTTTTCCAAAGACTGCATATGCTTTATTTCTTTGATGTCTATTTATCATTGCTTTGTTTAATCACTTCTCTTTTCTGAATTTGCGTGCACATTTTAGCTTTCATGATGTTACTCCTTCGCATCTTTGTTTCTCCCAATGCTCTACTCCAATCAGCTATCTACCCTTCCCTTCAAAATAATAAAAGAAAGAGAGAGAGAGAGAGAGAGAGAGGCAGAGGAAAAGGTGGGAAGGATGTGAACTTAAGCTTGTCTTGAAGAGTTAAGGTGAATAAAGAGTGGATTGTGGGTGTAACACAATTGTTGACTAACTGAAAGAGAAAAAAAACTGCAGTTAAACTTATCAACTGTGTGATAATCAAATATATAAGAACAATGACGTTCTCAATAGGCTCAACTAGAGGAAGCTGTTAACCTGTAACAACTAATTGATTGCTTAATTTGAATCGCAGTGTTGGCAATGGACAATGTTTAACAAATTTGAATTCCAGGTTTGTAACTGGCTTCTTCCTTGGTGGCATTCCATGGTATGTTGGAGCTTTTATTGCACTTTGTGTGCAAATCGATTACCGAGAAAAACCTGGATATATTGCATGTGCAATTGCTGTAAGTTCTCGTTATACGCCAGTTGACTATTCATTACTGAAACATGTGCTATCCTTCTATTGCCTGGCTGGGTTAATGGCCCTGGCTATTCTGTAATAATGAAGGGCTTAAGATAAAGCATCTGAGTTGTTGTTATATATCTCTATAAACCATGTGTAGTCTAAGTGATGGATGTAGTGAGTTGCTGGCATAATGCTGTTTTATCCCTTTGAGCCAACGTATACAATACATTTACGGTTTTACAGTTCTTCTACCCTTGGAATTTTCTTTTTCCATATCGTTGTGTTGATGTGATTCTGTTCACTTGGTAAATTGGTTCTGTTGCTTTCTTCACTATGCATGCTTGTCCTTTACTGCAGACGATCACCGCTTCTTTATTTGCCAAAAACTAGAGAAGTTTATCTGTGATTGTGTTTAAATAAACCTTTCCTTTTCCTTCTCTTCTACCTTCTAATTATCTCCATGTTGTTGTGCAGTCGATTCTTACATTGATTGCTATAACTCTTGGCGTAACAAAGGGAGCTCATACCTGGGGAGATTGATATCGGGCTGCAAAAATGATTGTAAATTCGTCATGTCCAAAATATTAATGGTTGATTGTTGTATTTTTTGGTTGTAAATTCAGATATTTGAACATGTAAAGGCAACGACTATTGAAATCATTGGATGTTCAATATTTGTGCATATTTATTATGGACCGCAACCAGTCATTTCTAGTAATAGTATACTACAAAAAGGGAAAAAAAAATGTTGAGAAAGGAACTTAAAATATTTGCAAGAGCATGAGGAAAATAAAAAAAAAAAAAAAGGATATGTGAGAGAAAATTTGGAAGTTTGAGGTTCCTGGGCTAACCGTGGGCCGCCGATCCATCTTTCTTTGATTTTCATTTTATAATATCTAGCTATTTCCAATTAATTTTATTATCAAAAAAATATCATTTTTCATTTTTTCTGACTTGTGATTAAAAAAAAAAATTCATGTTGGATTGAGATCGATTCACGTATTCTAAAGGCATATAAATGTTAGGAAGTGATAATATGTTATAATTGGAACTCTTCAAAATGTCACAATTAATAAATTGTCATATAATCTTCTTCCTATTTTGAAGTCACAAATATTGAAAAAAAAGGAAGAAAAGAAATAATAAAAAATTCTTAGTTATATCATTTTTATCACTTTTAAAGATCATTGAATTGCACATTTTGGATTTAGTGTATCATATTTACTATGATACTAATATGTAAAAGTTTATTTTTCATATAATTTTTTTTAGTTATAGCATAAAGTAGATTAATAGAAACTCAATCCTACAACAACATTTTTTTTGCCAAATTACATAAATAAATAGATTTTAATTAGTTAAACCTATAATTTAGAGCAAAGTTTCTCTTTTCACCCTACTTCAAAATCCCAAATGCTTTAAAAAAAAAAAACTTCCAAATTCTGTCTTCCAACCACGTGTACACTTTTCACCGGGTTTCACTAACAATGTGTACACCCCGCGCTACTTTAACGTAGTATTCATTTAGGGTTTTCCCGGCTATAAAAAAGAAAGAAACCCTAGTGTTACCTTCTTCTAAAACAGAGCGTGGGAGAGAGAGTTTGGCTGCGCAGTTTGTTACATCTTCTCTTCCTAGAAAATGGTCACTTTCAGGGTAAGTTAATACCTCTCGCTTCCTAGATCTATTGTAAACTTAGCACTGCTTCTTGTCATTTTAGGATGTATATTCTTTTTCGATTCTATTATCTTCTGTTTTGGTTGCTGACATTTAGTGGGCTTATGTTTTGGTTATTGAAATCTTTCGGAACATTAGGTTTGTGATCAGTGAAAGGAGTTATATTTTGTTTGTAGCTGTTTTTAATTGGTTTCGTTTTATGCTCTGTTTCTGTTCGGTTCATTGGAGTTATTTAGCTTGTTTGATATAAAATTTGTTTGTAAACGCGAAATGATCTGCTGTTAAAAATTAATATTAGGTATTTTACGAATGAATATGGAATAAATGGTTCGAGCTTTTTGGTGATAATAGGGTTTTGGTCTATCTGAGTAATTTTATTTTGTATTAGTGGAACTAATTGCCGGCTTTGTGTAAGCATGTGTGTTATTTATTATTATGTTTTTCGCTAATGGGGGATTGGGGTTTTTAAGTTTTGTGTTGATGGTTATTTGTGTTGGATTTTGCAGTTTCACCAGTACCAGGTTGTTGGGAGAGCTCTCCCAACAGAGTCTGATGAACATCCTAAGATTTACAGGATGAAGTTGTGGGCCACAAACGAGGTTCGAGCTAAGTCAAAGTTCTGGTGGGTGATTCGATTCAGGGTCTCTGTGCTTTTTAATTGAATGATTGAAAGTGGGATTTTTGAGCTGGTGATACTCTTTGGTTGTTAATGTTTTGGATTTTGATCAGGTACTTCCTTAGGAAACTGAAGAAGGTTAAGAAGAGCAATGGCCAAGTGCTTGCTATCAATGAGGTATACTTCTCATTCTACTCTTATTTACTGGATACAGTGGAATTGATAAAGTGGGAACTTGTAAATGCTCTGCCTCTAAGTTCGAGGCTTTCCTTTTTTTGATTAGGACATCTTTTTTTGACTTTGCTTAGACTTCTGTGATTATGCTTGAACAGTTTGACTTGGCGCACTTCTTTTTGTTTTTTTTTTTGGCCTCTTGTAAGAGACTATCATGTATTATCACTTGATTTCTCCTGTTTTGTTATTAAATTTTGGGAAGTACCTCTTCTGATAGTTAGATGTTTTGTTGTATATTTTATGGGGAAGCAGAATTGTTGGCAACTTAGTTTGATTTCTTAATGGTTGAATAGTGGTTATTTTGGATATTTGATCTGTTAATCGCTAGTTAATAGATGACATATGATTTGGTTATCTCAATCTTGCAACTTCAGGCTGAATATCTTGCAGCTTTATGAGATATTAATTCTGCGTGGGTGTTTGCTGATTACTTGTTAGCTGCCTGTTTGAGTGATTTATAGACTAAACCATGGAGAAATGGGCAATTGTATTTGCTGATATTGATTTTTATGAATAGCCAACTCAAGTAATGGGTTTTCCCGTGATTTAATTTTGTGTTTCAAGTGGATTAAGATTGTACTGTTATTATGCAGTATTGGGTTTCATCTTTTTATGCTGAAGTTTTGGCTAGTGGTGTATTTTAAGATGTGTTCTTGTGTGTGTAACTTCCATATGATAAGGCATATCATACTAACGGGACATATAATGATCTCACCAGTGTGACTCTGCTTCGCCCTTGTACTATAAGTTGTTTTGAAGCATATAGTCTCTGAGAAATATAGAAACATATCCATATCAAGGAATTTAACATATTGAAGTCACTTGCAGATTTTCGAGAAAAACCCAACCAAGATCAAGAACTATGGGATTTGGTTGCGTTACCAGAGCAGGACCGGTTACCATAACATGTACAAGGAATACCGTGACACCACTCTGAATGGTGCTGTGGAACATATGTACACTGAAATGGCCTCTCGCCACCGGGTCAGGTCCCCTTGCATTCAAATTATCAAAACTGCCACCATCCCAGCCAAGCTATGCAAGAGGGAAAGCACCAAGCAATTCCACAACTCCAAAATCAAGTTCCCCTTGGTGTTCAGGAAGGTCAGACCACCAAGTAGGAAGCTGAAGACTACATACAAGGCATCAAGGCCCAACTTGTTTATGTAAACTCTCCATTTCAGATAATTCGAGGGTTAAAAGAGAGTTAAGAGTGGGATCTATTTCTGAGGATATTTTTGTTAGTAACCTTTGTGTCAGTTGTTTTCCGCATTTGCATACTTGTTTTTGTTGAGAATATTATTGTTAGGTTACAAGAATCTCTTTGGGATTTGAGAATTCTGTGTTTTGCTTGCCTTTAATGTTGCGATGATATGTTATCAGTTATCATATCTAAAATTTAATGTTATTTTATTTTAATTGAGCCAAGTGTTATGAAGCAAGTCTAATAATATTTCAATTTTCATGCTGCCATAACCAATTGGAAGCTGAAGTAATTGTCAAATGTCTGGCTACCGAAAACAATTATCGGTAACCTTGTTTCCATGCCATTCTATTAAGTTCAAATCTTGTGATGTTACAGAAGCTGTAGATAAGCTGTCATGTGTTGTGGAATGCAACTATCGGGTCTTGGGGCGTTCGTGAAATCTAGGTATTACGTTTCAACGTTTACGAAGACGATGCAACGGGGTTAATTACGTGATATTAATGTTGATAGTTGATAGTAGTAATTAGTAAAATTGAAGAGTCGATAATAATTAAGGTGAATTTCCAGTAAGTGTCAAAAGCGAGGAGCGCCCCTTTCCCTGTCTCTCCTTCGATTTCATCCGAAGGTTCGCGACTGTAAACGAGGGACCGGAGAAAGAGTATGCTTGCCTGTAGCTAGCTTATAACAAAAGAAAATGTTTTAAAAAATCTTTTTGTCAACAACTTATAACTTCTATCTATAAAATTTTGACTTAAAACTCTCTTTAAAGAATTAAGGTTATTTCAAAGAATTAATTATACTTATATTGCATTATATATGCATAATGCTTGCGCCTAAAATTATTCTTATTTGTTTTCACTTTTGGAACTATTATATAGCTGTTTTCAGCAGTACACAGGAATGAAAACTTGTTTGTTTGGAGCAGCTAGCTGGTTTTGAAATCGTAGGATTCCCCTCCCTGTTTCCAAATTAATTCGGATAACCGACCAATCCCTTTTTTAATTACTTTCGTTGAAATGCCCTTTTTTGTTTGACACCCACAATTGTTAGTTTACTAAATTCAATTACACTGATGTTTACTCCCTACCTAACCATGTGATTATCATCTCTTTTCGTTTTTGGTCCCTTCAAAATTTTACTCAATATAATATCCAATATGATGCAATTGCAATCATTACCATGACTTTGCAATTTTTGTAATTAATGTAATCCTCCTTTTATTTTGTCTACCTACCGGATTATAGAAACTGATATTCCTTTTTCTGTTTTTTGAACACCTTTTACCATTAATCCATGATTCATAATTGACCTTAATCCTATACTTCAAAGGGTCATGCTTCCAATATTCCATATATATATATATATATATATGTATATATGGTCGATTGATTGATATATTATAGTTTTTAACCATATAGTTACTTGTGATTTCTTCAATTAAATAATAGATAAAATATATTTATAACTCGTTAGTTATTTATCAATTTATTTGTCAATCACCTTTTATAATGAGTTTGATTAAAGAAAGGTTCAAAATTCCCTCAACTGAAGTAGACGTTTTTCTAAAAATATTATGTTAAAAGTAGATAATCAAATTATATTTATCCTTATTGTGTAGATTAAAGTGGATTCTTTTTATTTATCATATTTAATAATTAATTTATTCAATAACATATATATTTATTAACTAAAAGTAACTTTAATGTTATGTAACATATCCAAAAACTTTAAACTGTGTATGTATTAATTTGCAATAATGTGTAAAAGTAAACGATCATACATAAAATTGATAAAGAAAAAAACAAGAGGGGAAGTGGAGATCTACCTTTCTCGCTCTCAAGCTCAGTGTCACTATCATGAATATCAAGAAATCAAGAGCAATTGTGTTTGATTGCATATGGGACCTTATTATTACCACTGCTATTATCACTATTATTATTATTATTATTATTTCGATCGAGCATCTGCAATGTTGTATCAAGCTCACATGTCGGTTACCGCCAAGATTCATGATGAAATCTTGCTATTGTTATCGATGTGAACTTACCAACACATGTATAGCTCCAGAAATTGCTAGACTTAATTAGTGTTGATATGGTTGCAAATTTTTATCATATATATAGAAGATTGAAGAAATGATCATCCTGTCGCTTGTTTTATATATCCATCGTTCCATTAATAATATTTTACTGAACAAACTCAACGACAAGATCATATTCATCATATGTGCCTGAAATTCACACTTTGAAGCTAATAACAATTTACAGTTACGTGTGTTTATTTCAATGCAAATTTTTCTCCACATCGTCATAATCATGTTGGTCTTGTAATTAGGTCTTGACTTGTAGAAAAGCAAACCCACAATCCTGCCTACCCAGTGTAGACTGTCTTCATTTTTAACTAAAATCCAAGCTAACGCACATGACTGATTACCTATATCTATATATGTGGTAAGAATTTATTAAATGAGTATATGGATGAAATAGTATACCCTATCTTACATGAACCTTTCTCTAATCTACCTTCTCCAATATGTGGACTTAAGCTTTAATCGGTGGAACTCATGTCTTTTCAATGTTCACATATACATGTAAATGTCCTCCTGTTTAATATCATTCATTAATCAGACAATTTCATTGGACATGTCTTCGTTGCATGTCAACCTGCTTTAACAAAAAGCAAGCCTAACCAACTTGTAGCAATATATATATATATATATGTATTGTGAATTATCTATAATTTCTTTGAAATTGGATATGCAAGACTGATTAATCTTGCCCCTAATCCATTGAAACTTTGACTCAAATCTGCTTCGCTATCCCACATTCCCTTTTATGAAACCAAAAAGCATGGCAATGTCAACCCCACATCGTTGAAAATCTGGATTGACTATTCGTAACTTCCCACTTTCTTCACTTCTTTTCCAGTCTCTTTCAAAAAAGACAACAATCCACCATGAAATAAATGCCCATACATACTTACAAATTTGAAACCCACACAGGAATGAATCGTAGCAAAAAGGAAAAGAAAGAAAAAATGAAAAAAAAATCCAACGCAGCTTGTAGCTTTTTGTATTTAGTAATCATAGCACATTAGCTTCTTTATGCAAAAAGCATATGCATTTTTAATATTTTATTAACTTATATAATCTCAAATGTTCTTATTGCCATGATGCCATCCAAGAAAGTTTATTATATTTTAAAAATTTTTCTTCCCCCATAAAGAATGATGAAAAGCTGTGAGTGATAGAGAGAATTCAGATATATATCGATGTTGGTAATTTTGTTGTTTCTGTGATCTGCTTGGTGATCGAAGAATGCAAAACTTTTTTCGATTTGTAGCATCCTATTCTATCTCTGCTTGTTGTGTTATTCTTCTACCATTTGTTGGAGGCCTTTCCTATGAAGAGTTCAGCAAATCTAGCAATGATCACAAGAACATCAAAGAAAACTTACACAAGGTAACCTATTTTCTTAAAGGAATTAGTTTTTTAAAAAATTTCTACATCTTTCTCCTTCTTCCAGTCATTTTAATGCCTGCATTGAAAAATGACATTTACATCATTAAACTTAAATTATTTGTATTTCATTTTTCTTGCAGTTGAGTCCTCAGATGACATCTAATATTGCAGTTCATGGCCTTCTCTTATGGGCTTCTATGGGATTATTAATGCCTGTTGGGATACTGACTATAAGAATGTCCAATGTTAGAGAGGCAATTAGTGGGAGAAAGACTAGAGTTTTCTTCTATCTTCATGTTTTTTTGCAGGTATATATGCTACTAGCCCTTCCTAATTTTTTCTTCTGCAAACTAGCTTGATCTGTTTTCATAATTCAAAAGAAAGAAGAAAAAGAGGAAAATGTTGTTGGGAAATTTAATTGAATTATTTACTACCACCGTCCTTTTAGAATCCCTAGGTGGTATCATAACTAATCTTGACGTTGCTCTAATTCATCATCATTTTAGCCACTTTAACTTTAATCATTGCGTCCACAACTTTGTAATTTACTCTTTTCTGAAAACAATTTAGAATTATTATTTGACATATTTAAGTCAATATAATTAATTAACGAACATTAGTTATGGTAAATATATGCTTGGTGAATCGTAATAAAAAAGAGAATGATTATGTATTAATTAATTTTATTCTAGATGTTACTTACATAATCATGGTTTATAATTCCCTTGTCCAGTTTGTCCGTTGCTAAATGTAAACTCAGAAGAAGTAATTAATGAAAAATCTCCAAATTTGTCTTGGATGATTACTATTCAATTGTTTTCTCATTTCCATTTCCCACAACAGTTGCTTTCAGTGGTTCTTGCAACAATTGGAGCTGTAATGTCCATCAAGAACTTCGAGAATTCATTTAATAACAACCATCAACGATTAGGTCTAGCACTTTATGCTGCAATGTGGGTGCAAGCCTCGATTGGATTTTTCAAGCCTCCAAGGTAATCCCATTTGGTTTTCTGATTATTGACACAGCTGAATTTGTTGTTGCCTAATACCAAATCAAAGTAATCGGATTGCGTCAATTTTCTACAACATTTTCTATTTCCTGCAGGGGAAATAAAAGAAGAATTACATGGTACTTTGTGCACTGGCTGCTTGGAACAGCAATTTCTCTTGTGGGGATCATCAACATTTTCACAGGCTTAAGAGCTTATCACAATAAAACATCAAGAAGCACTACACTTTGGACAATACTCTTCACGGCTGAGATCTTTTCCTTTGCTTTCATTTACCTGTTTCAAGACAAATGGGAGTATCTGAAAAAGCAAGGAGTGATTTTGGGCAATAATGTCGAATTACCAATCACTGCTTCTACTCGAGTGAGTACAGAAAGGGACAATGGAAAAGTGTTGTTGCCTGTAGAACCCTGTGGAAAACGAAATGCCTTGATGAATTTGTTTGATTAGCTAGCCTGCTTGCTTGCTAACGTTGGATTTTATATGATTTTTCATTTTTTTTTCTTTTGCTCAATCACTTATATATATATATGTGTATGTATTATTAATTGTTGATGTGCTAGCTACTGATCATGCTTTAATTTCATGGTCCAATTTTTGAGGCCTTTCCTTACATTACGACGACGGATATGCATCAAAAAGTGGACCATGAATAATTTCTTGAACATTCGGTTATTTTCTTGTGGTAAATGGAATTTAGGTCACATATGTATGTATCTAGCAATGTTTTATTGGAAATTGGTCATGTATGTATCTCTGGGCAATGAGAAATGGTTATTGTGTAGCAGTTATAATATAGATAGTATGAAAATACACTTATCAAGTTTGTAAAACTACTAATTTGAGTTATGTGACGATGATTGAAGAAATATTGGTATATGCTATATATACTGTTTTGCTTCTTCTTTTTTGTTTTCTTTCTGTTGGATATGATAATCTAGAAATTAATAAGGTATTGTTATGGCCTGTGGTTTCTGTAAGTTGGTTGTTTCTTCTTGGCTCTTTCAAGATGAAATTTCCCATTATTCTGTTTGTTGGATGGTGTAATGAATGAGTAAAATTTCAGAGTTTTTAACTGAAACTGGAAAGTGTTGCAAATAATTAATGTATTTAAATAAATACTTTATCTGAATCTTTCTAAACAGTTAAGAACGAATACATAACATGCCAGTAACAGTTACAGGAAAAAAAAATAATAAAGGAAATTTAGTGAGATAGATTCATTGCTGTAATTCTACTATCCTGTAGAAGTTAAGCTAAAAAAGTGTTAATAACATCAACTTTTAGTGGGCAGCTTCCCAGTTAACAATTACGAACGAAGCCTAATAATTAGTCTATTGTGATGCAATAATCTATGCAAAAATTAATTGATTGCAAGGACGTTGATCCTGATGTCCTCGGTCAGGAGGGCTTCCTGGAAATCCTCTATTTTGCAAGATATGAAGATTACCATTTGATTTTGCAATTCGAGATTGAAGCTTCTAAGGAAGAAGCCCCGCCGTGCACACATATATATAAGAAGAATTATTAAGCATCAATTCTTTGCTTGTGGAATACTTAATTTTCAAAATATGACGTCATTTAAGTCAATAAGAAGTAGAGAGAGGAGACAACATGTTGATTTTTCGCCAGAAAAGCATTTGGACGACATGTCGTCTAGGTGTATTATACAAGGGATGTTAACCTTATTATTAAAATATTAAGCAAAGACTGAGAGTAACATATACATCCCTAAAATGAATGAAATTGAGCGAATATTAGAATGATAAAAAATGAAGATGAGATGATATGATAACAATTTTGATATTTTTTAGTTGGGTATTATCACATATCTCCGTTGACTTTCAGTAATTATTACGTTGATAAAAAGTAACACTTTTATATTATTAACTTTTCTTAACATTATATTTTACGTCTTTTTAACTCTTAACTTCAAGGATAAAATTATATAAGTAATCTTGAACTTCTCAGTTTGTTTTATGCTTTTTATCTTAACAAAGTATTGAATCTGTTTAACCAATTTTATATGCTAAGTAATAGTAAGAAGATCTTGAGATGATTGATTTTAGGTAAAAATAAAATTTTTGCCAAATTTAAAGCTGCTCTTCCTAAATAATTTAGAGCAAAAGAAGAAGAAAAATTAGTCTAGTCATGGAACTAAGTAGCTTAACTATGTCATGTGCTTGTTGAACAAGGTTTATTTTCTAAATAAATTTGAATGAAAACGAATGGTAGATTATAAAGTAATTGGTTTTGTTGGTCATTTTTTGTATTTGATTGCATTTGAGAAAATGCTTACCTTCAGTTTCATGTTATGGAAAAGATAATTTGGTCAATTCATTTATATGAATAATTTTAAAATATCACAAAGCTATTATTTATTATAAAGAACAAATCTTAAATGAAATAAGGTAAACTAACGAGGACCTTTATGAAAGTAAAATATTAAATTGTAATAGTTTTTAAGTAGTACTTGAAAACAAATATTAAGACCCTACTTCAATAAAAACATAGTTGAAGAATCCAGAATTTCAATTGGTAACACTCTGAATTAAAATCTTTAATTCAACTATGTTTTTAATAACACTCTGAATTGATAATACTCTGTTATCAATTAATACTAGGGTGGGCAATTTTCTAAGTTCGGATCAGATTATTTACATAAAAAATAAAAAATAAAACATGCCATAACAACATAATATTTTGTATAGAAAGAAGAGAGAGGGAAAAAAAAAAAAGTAATCTCCCAAGTTAAAAAAAAACAACCTTGGATGTCCTCAACTCACATGATACATAAACCTCAGCTTGAGTTTACTTTAAGATTTCTAAAATAATTTAGGGACTCGTTTGATAATATTATATAATATAAATATTAAGAGAAAAAGATGTTATTACCTACCTCAATTAATTATACGTGGATTCTACGGTATAAAATTTATATAAACTTGCATATGAATTTGGATCCATTTCTGCTGTTTTCTATCCTAAACTTTCAAGAATTCATAAACACGTAGCAAAAATTAAAATAAAAAGTTGAAATTGTATTTTAAAAATTTTTATCAGTTAATTTTAAAGTTATTTTTGTATCTTTTATATAATAAATTGTGGTGATTAATTGATAAAAATTTTTAAAATACAATCTTCTATTTTAACTTTTATTACGTATTAATAAATTCTTAAAAGTTTACATGGAAAAGAACATGATTAGAACCAAATCTACTTGGATATAGGCGGAATTGTAATCCCAAACAAATTGGAGAGAAACGAGGTTTCGTTTTCCTTTAACGAGAAATCTAGAACTCTTAAATTAATCATGGGCTCTTCACCTGCAAGCTTTACTGCCTTCTGCATCTGCATGCCCTACTTTCACCAGATTGCAGAGTACTAGAAGTTGCAACTTAATTAGGCTTAGCTGCATCGTTCAGCAGTGGCGCCTTCTCCCCATCTCGAGTCAAATGCATGGTTGCTACCGAGACGTCTGATAAAACAATTATGAGGCGATCTGCCGATTATCAGCCTTCTATATGGAGCTATGATTGCATTCAATCACTCAGAGTAACTATGCGGTAGACATACATACATGTATGTATCTATTATTGCTAGTTGTTACCTATATACCAACAGTGGTAGAATTGTAGTTGTAGTAAATTAGCTAATGAACGATTGCTAATGTTGATATAGGCAGAATCATATACCAAACGAATCAAAATCCTCAAGGAAGATGTGAGGTTAATGCTTGAAAAAGAGATGGATGTGGATGCTTTACATCAACTGGAGCTTGTCGATAATTTGCAAAGACTTGAGTATCATCACTTTGAGAAGGAAATTAAAAGAACTTTGAATCCGATTTACAACAAAAAATGTCACAAATCCTGTGGTGATAAGCAAAAAGAAAGAAAGTTTATACGCATTAGCTCTTGAATTTAGACTCCTTAGACAACATGGGTATGATATTCCTGCAGCTGGTACGTACAAATTAAAACGGAAGTTTTCATTCATTCTGTTAGTTGTTAATAATATTAATTACTTTGATCTCGATTTAATTAATTCAATCTTTTGCAAATGTTGCGGAAACGTTTTCTGGTTTTATGGATGAAAGGGGAGCTTTAAGTCATGCCTTGATGAGGATTGCAAAGGAATCTTGGCTCTATATGAATCTGCATACTTTTTGGTAGAAGGATTCATAATGCTAGAAATTTCACAACCACATATCTCAAAGAAAAACGCTAAGCATAACAACAATCTATATATTTCAACAATGGTGAAACATGCATTGGAGCTTCCACTACATTGGAGACTGCCAAGATTGGAGGCAAGATGGTTCATTGTTGTATACGAAAGAGCACCAGACATGAATCCCGTCTTGCTTGAGTTTGCCAAATTAGACTTCAACATAGTACAGGCAACATACCAAGACGATCTGAAGTTTGCATCAAGGTAAGAGCTTGTATTTGATTATTTGATATATGATAACTAAAAGAAGTTTTAATTGAAAAGAAGACATATGAATGACTAACTAATTAAGATATGATCGATTGATGTATGTTCAGGTGGTGGAGGAAGACAGGTCTTGGGGAGAAGTTGAGTTTTGCAAGAGACAGGCAGACGGAGAATTTCTTCTGGTCTATGGGGTGGGCATCCGAACCTCGCTTCGGAAATTGTAGGACGATGGTGACAAAGGTCATTGCATTAATAACAACAAATGATGATGTTTATGACGTTTATGGTACCTTGGATGAACTTCAATTGTTGACAAACGTCGTCGACAGGTTGGTGGTAACATTTATATGTATATATATATAACTACAAACTGTAATTAATTATCTCTAAATACACAATCACAGTATGCAATATTGTGTAATTTCAGATGGGACATCAACGCAATGGAGGAACTTCCAAACTATATGAAGATGTGTTATGTTGCTCTGTACAATACTGCAAACGAAATGGCTTATGATGTTCTCAAAGAACAAGTAGTTAATACCATTCCTTACCTTAAGAAAATGGTAGTCTTCCATATATTTTTCTTGACAAAACCGTGTGTCCGTCTTTTATATCTATATATAGATGTGGTAATTTGACGTCACATTACCTTATCTACGGTGGAAAGATTTATTGAAATCCAATTTCTTGGAGGCAAAATGTGTCAACAGCGGATACACTCCAACTCTTGAAGAATACATGAACAATGCATTCATTACAATTGGAGCACCTTTAATTCTGATGCATTCTTATCTTCTAACAACAAATCCGATAACAAAGGAAGCCTTGGAATACTTACAAGGATATCCCAATATAATTCGTTGGTCATCATACATTCTACGTCTTGCAGACGATTTGCGAACTTCATCGGTATGAAAATCAACATTAACAAATCTGCTACACACTTTTCATTCTTCATAAAATTTTGCTACTTACAAAAACTAATATTATGTTATTCTTCTTCTTGTTTTCTTTGATTTTAGTCTGAAATGAAGAGAGGGGATGTTCCGAAATCAATTCAATGTTACGTGCATGAAACTGGAGCTTCTGAAAAAGAAGCTCGTGAACACATACAAGAATTAATTGCTGCAACATGGATGAAGATGAACAATGATCGGCATAAACCCCTAATTAGATATCCAACAGTTTTGTGGGATTCGCACTGAACTTGGCGAGGGTGGCTCAGTGTGTGTATCAGTATGGAGATGGCTATGGTATTGATCATGATTGTGAGACTAAAGATCACGTACTTTCGTTACTTGTTAATCCCGTTCTGCAAGTTTAAAATAACATGGAGAGGAATTAAAAAAAAATTCACTGTGTTAATCATGTTATAATAAATCGTTATTTTCAAATAATAAAAATCAAGATCTTGAATTAAAGTGTTAATTTGTAAACTAAAATATTTGTAAGGGAAATTAACATGTATTCTCTGAAGTTTGGAGAAGGGACATATATCCCTGGAATTTGGGAATGGACATATATATACCCCTGAATTTGCTAAATGATAGACACCTCGTGATTTTGACAACCATTAATTGATTTATTAAGTTATTATTATTTTTAATATTTTGAAATTTTAATAAATAAAAAATAAGATATAATTATTTTAATTATAACAATTTAGCTTTATTATTCATAACATACAAATAGAAAGAGGTGACAAATTTTTCTATCAAAATGAGAGCTCGACTCATTTAAGTTGGGAATCGGCAGGATTTTTAAGAAAATTAGAAAATCGGGCTGGAGATGGGATAAGAGCCCATCCCTATTTTGAAAGTACGCAGGGTTGGAAGCAGGCTCCTTTTCCCAGCCTATCTCATTCCCTGCTAAAACAAAATTCAAAATCTTTTATAATTAATTACAAATGTATTTATCTTATTTAATAAATAATATGAAATCTTTTTATTTTTTATTTCAGTCAATAAATTTCTTTAAAAAGTATAATTTTTTAATTTAATTAATTAAATTCTTATAATACTTTACAATTTTCAATTTAGGTTTGTTTGATATAATTTTTTAAATAAAGTATTTTATAGTAAACCTTTTACTCATAAAATTTTTAACAAAAATTTATTATAATAATTTGATTATCACAAATAATTTCTTAAAAAATTTGAATAATCACTTTAATAAATAAATTTTTCATTTTTTATTTCTAAAAAATAACATAAAATTTTTAAAATAATATAAAAATATTTTAGATAATTTACTATGTTAATCATGTTATAATAAATTGTTATTTTCAAATAATAAAAATCAAAATCTTAAATTGAAGTGTTAATTTATAAATAAAATATTTTTAAAAGAAATTGTCATATATCCTCTAAAGTTTGGGGATCGGACATATATCCCTCAAATTTTGGAATGGTCAAGTATCCCCTGAATTTGGTAAATAACAAATCCCTCTTGATTTTGATATTCGTTAATTGACTTATTAAGTTATTATTATTTTTAATATTTTTAAATTTTAATAAAATGAAAAAGATATAATCATTTAATTATAACAATTTAGCTTTATTATTCATAATCTACTAATAGAGAGAGATGACAAATTTTTCTATCAAGACGACAGCTCGACTTGTTAAGGTTAAAAATTGGGAGGAATTTTAAAAAATTGGAAAATCGAATTACAGATGGGACGAGAACCAATCCCTGTTTTGAAAGTGGGTTGGGATGGAGGTGAGTCTCTTTTCCCGCCTATCTTCTTCCCCACTAAAAAAATTCAAAATCTTTTATACATAATTAGATATACATCTATTTTATTTAATAAATAATATAACATATTTTTATTTTTTTATTTTAATTAATAAAGCACGATAAAAAGAATAAATTTTTAATTTAATCAATCAAGTCCTATTAATACTTTACAATTTTCAATTTATTGTCCATTTGATATAGTTTTTCATATAAAACTTTTTAAAGTAGGTTTTTTATTTGTACAACATTTATAAGTAAAGTTTTTTATAAAAAATTATTAATCGTTGATTGTTATGAATAATTTTTAAAAAAATTTGAGTAGATATTTTAATAAACAAATTTTTTATTTTTTTATTTTAAAAAAATAACGTAAAATTTTAAAAATAATATAAAAATATTTTAAATAATTTCACATTTTTTTAATTTTTAAAATTTTTTTTAATACTAATCAATCGACCCTCAAAAATTTGAAAAGAGTTTTTATTATTAAAAAAAATCTTTTTTGCTAATGAAAAAGTCAAACCAAATGGATACTTAATCAATTTCAAAATTTTTTAAATCGATTTCTTAATAAAGAAATTTGTAGAAATAATCAACAATTAGAAAAATTAAATAGCTTTTAATAATTAGATTTAGAACAATAAGTTTTAATAAAATAAAAATAATCAATTAATGTCAAACAAAGTAATCAATTTATAATTAATGAATTAATTTGTTTTAATATAGTAATATAAGATTCTCAAAGATTTTATTTTTTTCATATTTCATATTTTATTTATTAAGCAAAATATCTTTTTACAAAACTATCAAGAAACATAAAACTCTAAAATTGATTTAATATATCTTCTCTAATTTTTTTTTTTTCAATTCTGTTAAAAATTAGACATAATTTACTTCTACTTTTATTTATTTTTCTATTTTTATAGGTTAATTAAAAAATGAAATAAATGTATTAATTAAATTTAATATTTTGTTTTAATAAAATTGTTATAAACTGTAATATTTTATATAAATTATCTTAATTAAATTGATGATTATTATCAATTATTTTATTTTCATCAATTATTTTATGAAAAAATCAAGTATTTATGTTTATTATATTATTTTGATGATATGTGAAATATTAATTTTATATATAAAAAATTAATTTATTATTGAAAAAATAAAAAATTTTTATTTATATCACGAGATTTGATGAAAAATTAAAAAATTGATTATACATTTTTAATAATAAATTAAAAATTGATAATTATACAAATTAATTTTTTTAAATATTTTAAATATATATTCAAATCAATAAATTTAATATTTTTTAAGATTTATATTAAATTTAATACTATTAAATCATATAAAATTAGATTATTTCATTAAATTATAAGAGAAATATCTGTAAATTACGTTCTACTTTCTTTTTGTACGTGATTTTGGTAAATCCTAGGAGAGGTATGTGACAATTTCCAAGCAATTGTCGACACAGGTGACGATAGATTTCCTATCCAGTACCTGTACCATTATCCTGGCTAAGGGGTATTTTCGTAACTTAATCTCCGTCGTCAACACAAGTAAAGGCAAAACTATATGCCGCTCGTCATTGACGCCTGTCACTTAGTAAATCAGCTGCAACTTCACTTTCAATGGCTTCGCATGATCATAATATCCTTGATCACAACCATCATCACGATCACGGCCACGATCATGATCATCAGCATACCCATGAGTAATCTTCCTCAAATTTTTTAATTTTTTTTCAACCATCTCTTTCTATTTGTATCTTCTCTGTTCTGGAAGATATTACAAATAGTTTGTATTCAACAGCAAAATTGATGGTGATTCAACAGCAACATCATGGGTAGGCCCTGATGGGAGGGTGTATCATAGCCATGATGGACTGGCGCCACACTCGCACGAACCCATTTACTCTCCAGGCTACTTCAGCAGAAGAGCTCCACCTCTTATCAGCAGAGATTTTAATGAGAGAGCTTTTACTGTTGGTATTGGTGGCCCTGTTGGTACTGGGTATTTTCTCTTCTCTTTCAATTTAATTTTCTATCCAAATAGTTGAAACCTTAAGCAGAAATTGGTTTCAATTCGTCTTAAAATCATTATATTATACAGTTGTTATTTTCTTTTCTTTTTAGCATATGTCAACAAAATTATTTATGTTGCTAATGTATAAGTTCTGAATATCGAATTCCAAGATGTATATGTTAACAAAATCATTATATTCGTAGAATGTTCTTTTATTTGAGTCATTGTGGTGAAGATTCATCGTTGAGCTAGGCCCCAGTTCATTATGCTTTCCTTTGAGATTATTTGAAATTGAAAGGAAACTAGAGATATATGTTTTTTCGCTCCTTCTACATATAAAAATATCATCCTTTTCTTTTTTCTTTTTTCTTTTTTAATTTTTAATTTTTTTTTAATATTATTTAGCTGTCTTTCTTGCGAATTTATGATTCTTGTTTCTGGTCTCAATTTATAACAAGTATATAGGTGTTTGTTGGTTTATGCCATGCAGGAAAACAGCTCTAATGCTGGCTTTATGTCAATTCTTGAGGGACAAGTACAGTCTTGCTGCCGTAAGTATAATCTCCAATGAGTTCTTGATATTCCTTTCAATAATAAGTTTTTCACATAACCATCTCTAGGTGTTTTTCATATTCTGATTTTAAGCCATTGATTCTCACATGGGAATGCAAATAATTGAAATCTTCTCAATCTTCCTGTCCATAATTCAATAAACTGCTACTTCTAAGCCCAATAATCAAGCCAAGTTTAATCTGTTTAAAGAATTTCTTTTCTAAATACTGCATACGGCACAGATTGATAGATGATATTGCAGATTTTACAGAAATTTTAGCTTTATTCTTTCAATTCTTTTTAATTTTCCAACTAATGGATTATATAGCAGTATTATTGGAAAAAAAACACAATGCTTTTCAGTAGAGAAGCATCAGGAACCTTGATATGCTACTTAATTTTTAATTTGGTAAATTTATTTTTTATATCCTTGGTCAATTAAACTTTTTTGTATCGGAATTGCACATAATTTAGGTGTACATGCTCTGTTCTTGGCTGCTAAAGTATCACCGTGTATTCTTTTGGACCTAACCTTAAAACAATACCTTTGTGTAATCAGCTTCTTTTCCCTTGTTCTTAAGAGGATATGAACCGGTAGATTACTTCACTGTTCTGTACCTCAATTTGAATATCATTTGAACTGTTTAAGAACATTCATTTCTTTGAGAGTTCAGCTACTATTTCCTAACAATTAATTGAAAAATGATTTAACAATCGTGTTAATTACATTTTCTAAATATTTTTTTTTATCATTCCAATGATTATTTGAATGATAGATTAAGAATCATATTACTACTTAGGTGACAAATGATATATTCACAAAAGAGGATGGTGAGTTCCTTATGAAGCATGGTGCTCTGCCCCCGGAAAGAATACGTGCTGTTGAAACAGGAGGCTGTCCACATGCTGCAATTCGAGAAGACATCAGCATCAATCTTGGCCCTCTTGAGGAACTTTCTAACTTGTTTAAGGCAGACTTACTCCTTTGTGAATCTGGAGGAGGTAATTGATTGGGAATATTTTCCTGGAGTGTGTCTGGCTGATTTCAATTGAGATGCAAACTGATTGATGGATTGTTTTGTTTTAAATTACCAATTGCTAGTGTTGCTTGTATCAAGAGTGGTAAATTTTTCATAAAGTTTGCTCTAGTAATGATTTCAATGGGCACATATCAAGCAAAAACATGGGAAAGCCTGCAGCTATCCAAAATGTAGGAAATTTATTTCTAATACAAATTTCTGAAGGGAAGTCCAGGTCCCTTATTTTTAATAATTTGGAAAATATGTGTTGGGGTTTGTAACTCTGATCTGTTTTGTTACTAGACAATTAAGAACTTATTTGTAATGCTTACAATGTAACAGTTCCAGCAACAGATTCTGCTTAGTCTAAAGTTGCTTGTAAGCTGTGTCATATGAATGTCGTCTCAATGGCAATTAATTTTGTGCGTGCAGATAATTTAGCCGCTAACTTCAGCAGGGAACTTGCGGACTACATCATTTATATAATAGATGTATCTGGTGGTGATAAAATTCCTCGGAAAGGTGGCCCTGGTATTACCCAAGCTGATCTTCTGGTATGAAGTTTCATAAATCAATAGCACTTGCCAATGCTGCTCTGGCATCAGTAGTCTGTCAATGAATAAGTTTTTGCATTTGGTTGTAGGTGATAAACAAGACCGACCTTGCACCAGCAGTTGGAGCTGACTTAGCAGTAATGGAGAGTGATGCACTTCGGATGCGTGATGGAGGGCCTTTTGTCTTTGCCCAGGTTTGTTGGGTTATTGGTGGCTTTTGTTTACTTCAAGCGCAATTTTTGACTTGGGGGAAGATCCCCAATCATGCAATTGTTAATAGGATTTAGCACGATCTGTTTTCTTAAATGCAAAATTTTTTCTTGTCCCAATTTTTTTCTCAGAAAGGATTAATGAAGTGTGCTGCTTATTTTTGAAGTTTGACAAGTGAATTACACAACTAATTCTTCAAGGAAGAGTAATGGCAGTATCAGCTTAGCCATAACTTAGCATTAATAAATAATAGAAAAAAAAGGGTAGGCAAAATGAAGTAGACAAGATTTAATTACATGGTTGGACAAATTCTCTTGTTGATGAATTTTGAACTGTGCCTCCTGTCTACTTTATGTCATTTATATGATTTCACTTGCAATGAAGTTACACTTCCTATGCCATTGAAAAAAAGAAATGGAGTTAACTACAAATAATTATGCTAATTTTTACTAGATACGCTGACATTATTTAAGAATAGAGACCTATTACAAATTGCCCCCAAAACCCCTTCACATTTAAAATTAGAATATCTTGAACAGTTAAATTTTTGGGATGAAATGTATTCGGAGGCTTAGAATGTCCTGTGAGAATGCAGCAGCCTTGTATATCACGGCCCTTTCTATCTAAATGTCACAATTTTTCATGCTAGTGATTCATGTAAATACTGATTATGCAGGTCAAGCATGGACTTGGTGTGGAGGAAATCGTGAACCACGTTTTACAGGCTTGGGAAGTAGCAACAGGGAAGAAGCGGCATTGATGTTTCTTTTCTGAAGCTGTTGTATTTTTATTTCCGCACAACTTCCAGAATCTACAGCTATCTTCAAAAGTCTGTCTGCCTGGCTGTAGGATTACAAATGCTTTAACATATCATGTTCATCGTCTGCATTTCAAATGATAATAAATAATTAACTTAATGTTCCTGAGGCATAAACTTGTATGTTCTTATATGGGTTTTGTTAGTTATTAATATAATTATCTTTACATGATTACATTAATATATTTCAGTCCCATTTCAGAGGCATAAACTTGAGATATTGGAATCATGATCCCATGAAAGAGTCTGGTCTTACATTCTGTGTAAAAACTAAGTGCCCCCCAAGTGTCTTTATGTTAGCATTACTTCTAAATAATAAAGCAATAGATAGGTATATATATATATATATATTGAGAATAGCACTTGTACCTTTAAAAGGACATTTAATCCAAACAACAAAATTTTTAACTTCCAAAAAAGAAAAAAAAAGGCTATAATTTCAGAGAATACATCTTTTTTTTTTTTTTTAAATGCATTTTGTATGCAAAAACCCTTTCCCACAGCTCGTGATAAACTTTATTGGTTTAAAATTAACCGAGAAATAATATTGGTCTAAAATTAACTATGAAAAGTTACATTTTTAACTTTGAA
Organism: Azadirachta indica; assembly: GCA_022749755.1. NCBI lineage: Eukaryota > Viridiplantae > Streptophyta > Magnoliopsida > Sapindales > Meliaceae > Azadirachta > Azadirachta indica. The sequence goes on along the minus strand of CM040451.1, from coordinate 13,247,836 downwards.
CGTTACGGTTCGGCCGGGGAAGAAGGAAATGGAGCAAGAGAAAATTAAGGAATAATATTCTTAGCTCAAAGGGTTATTGCCATTTAGGTCCTTAAGTTTTAACTAATTAATCTGATTAGTCCTACTAATTTCAGAAATGTCTATAAAACCTCTAATTTGTTATAAAATAACAATTATACCCTTTTTCTAATAGTAATTGACTACAAAAAAATATTTTAACTCTAAATAAAAATAAATATTAAAATAATAATAAATGCTATTTTATAATACAGTAATAATTAAATATTTATTAATATATTATAACTACAAAGTAAATTTATTTATTTTAAATATATTAACAATTCAATATTAATTAAATATTAAAGAATAAATAAAATAAATCATAAATAAATATTAATCTATAAATAAAATATATCTCAATACAATTTTTATAATTTTATATAATCATAAATATTGTACTATAATATAGTTATAACGATTCAATATTAATTTGATTTTAGAAAATAAATAAAATAAATCATAAATAAATATTAATTTATAAATAAAAAATATTAAAATATAGTTCTTATAATTATTATATTTTATTTATAATGTATTAATTCATATTTATTTAATTATTAATGTGTTATAAAATAGTATTTATTATTATTATTTTAATATTTATTTTTGTTAAGAGTTAAAATGATTTTTTTAGCCAATTACTTTTAAACAAAGGGTTTAGTTGTCATTTTATAGTAAATTAGGATTTTTATAGATATTTTTAAAATAAATAGGACTTATTAGACTAATTAACCAAACTCTAAGGCCCCAGATGACATTAACCCGAGCTCAAATTGGTCAGACAAAAGAGCAAGCGGAGGCTATCGAGAAAGTATTTATTTATCATATATAGGCTAAAAATTCTCTAAATTGGTAAACAATAATTAGCAACAATTAATTAAGGAATCAAACAAACAAGCCAGATCAGTTGAAATTAATTTCATGTTATCTATATCTAAATATAATATTATACAGTACGAGGGAGGTTTATTACATATAATGCCCGTATGCATACTAATTAATACTGTAATCAGTTATATTGTTCTCACACCAGTGTTCGCTTTGCAGATTGAATAAATATTCGTGCTTATAAATTTGTATATATATACATAGGTCAAATTCAGAAAACGGCTACTGTGATGAGGCTAGCTAGCTCCTATTGTTTAATTTTTTTTTTAATCCTAATTTTAGTAAACGTCTTAGTTGTTTCAGAAAATTTTATTTAGAATGGTATAACTTTTCAAATAGAGCTTTTTAAAGTAAAACTTTTATTCGTAAAATTTTTATGAGTAAAACTTTTAATAAAAATTTATTAATCGTTTGGTTGTTACAAATGACTTTTGAGAAAAATTTGAATAATTACTTTAATAAACAGATTTTTAATATTTTATTTTAAAGAAATGACGTAGAATTTTTAAAATAAAGTAAAAGTATTTTAAATAATTTTATCTTTTAAAAAAGTTGGGAAAACTCTACTGCCAAAAGTCTAAATTTTGGGCTTCTTCTAATAGAAGAAAAACAGCTTTTTTAATTTTCAAAAACTCTTTTTCATTATCAACAAATGACATTAAAAAATTTGAAAAACACTTTTATCATTAAAAAAGTCTTTTTGGCCAATGAAAAGGTTAAACCAAACGGGTACTTAACAGTGAAGATTAAAAATTAATTAAGAACGTGACTTTCGTTGTTGAAAATCAAATATTTATGATTAATAATATCTTTATTTATAACTAAAAGAGCAGTCATACACGTAAGTGCGTGTTGTCACGTGCCGCCGATTCGGAAGCGGAACCGCCGAAAGCGCAAGAGCACGAGAGCACGCTCCTAGTAGAATAAGCGCGCCCAAGTTCCGGAGTCGCCTACCCTCTCGACGAAGAGCTTACACTCGCGGATGAACAGTATGCTGGTAAACAATACCCTGCGAGCAGACATGAGTTTTCGAGAGCCGTTCGAGGGTGAGCGGAGTAAGACGGGAGTGTGCCCAACTTCCTACCGTGGCAACCAAGGCTGAGCAAGTCAGTGGGCCTTAGAAACAACCACCTCAAGCATTATTTGAAGCATCCTTTGGGCTGAGCAACAAGGCATATGCAAGGAGCAAGCTGGACAGCACATGGCAGTGTTTAGTAACTTAGCTTGGTTTTCTTAGAATGTGATCTATTAGGCCCAATTTTATGTTTAATTGTGGTATGTAGGATATTTTCTTATTTTCATGTAAATAATGTAAATGTAATTTATCTTGGTCATTGAAAGTGCTTGTATAGAGTGAATTATGGCCATCCATTTGTACATATATATTGTATAATGAAATGTAATGAAAAGAGACCCATTATCTCTTTCAATTTTGTCTCTCACATTGGTTCTTCTTTTTCTCTTTTTTGCTCCCAAATTTGAGCACCAAATTAACATTACTCACTATTATTCTTGCAACATACACACACAAATTAATTTTGGAGTAAATTAAGGCTTATTTAAATAGTGTGAATCAACTTGTTCAAGTGTCACACATAGTAAGAATTTCGCTTCAATTTCTAGCACGTGACAATGTGTATATATAATGATTCATTATCATTATGCATCTGTTCGCTCCATTGTCGTTTCTGCAGTACTTTTAAAATGTAATTTATTTAAAGTAATGCAACTTTATTTTGTATTAATTTTTTTTATTTTGAATGAAATAATTTGCAGTAAATTAATAATTATGTAATTATTGTTTTTAATAATAGACATTTTTGTCAAACACCTATTGGACATTATAGTGAATGGAGTCATGTCAATAGCAGAGTGAGTGTGCTTTTGGCACTCAGCCAATTGGCTGAGGGCATCTAATTATTATTATTATTTGTTTTTGAAAAGGCATGTAATTAATTATTTTAAAGGTTGCTTTTCATCGACGTGTGCCGGCTGGTCATCACAGTAATAATTTTGTTGCTGTTCAAATAGAATACAGGCGTTAATTATCGTTCTGCAGAGATATATGCATGGGTAGACCAGAAACATTAATTAACTTCCTTACGATTATTAATTATATAAATTATATGTCCACGTTATAAATCCAATCTCATATAAGATGTTCAAAAATAATAAGATCATTACTCCTCTTCTCGATCAAAATCATTAAAGTTGTTTTCAGTTAGGAATCATCAGGGATGCTCTCAGTTCACAGGATAAGGAAGCCACTCAAAATAATTTAAGTTATGGGTAATAATTAAATATTCGGTTCTTATTTTATATACTTTTAATTGCAACAAGAATATAAGTTTTATTTTTTGTACTGCACAGGTCCTTAATCTCTATTAAAATACCTGAAATACTCGTTCTTCTTGACTGTTGAGTTATATACTCTTACACAGTGATTGTCAAAATTCCTTGCCATGTAAGAGTAATTTGTTCATTAACTATAATATGAATTACAGATCTATTTGATACATGTAGATAACTGATGTTCTTATTTTCGAACACATAATAATTCAGGGATTCAAATGTTGTTACGCGATTTAATTGCATGCGTATATCTCTACCTACGTACGGGAAAGAATTAGTAATAAAATTTAATAATTCTCTATGGCCTATACATATAGTGGCATGGCATCTACTGGGGGCTACAATTCCAGACAAATTCGACAGAAACGAGGTTTCAGTTTTTCACTTGTTGCGTAAGAGTAACTCTCTAAATTAATGACTCTTAATCTCCTTCTTTCACTGCCTACTGCATCTCCATACTCTAACACCAGATTACAAACTAGAATTTGCATGTTAGGTAGATCATTCAGCCATGGCTTCTCCACGTCTCGAGTCCAACGCAATGCCACCACCAAAACGTCGAATAAAACAATTATCAGGCGATCTGCCAATTACAAGCCTTCTATATGGGGATACGATTTCCTTCAATCACTCACTAGTAGATATGTGGTATGTATTATAGTTGTTAATTCATATTTAATTATAGAAACAGAATTATTTTCACAATTAATAGAAGGTAAAGATAGCTAACAAACGATTGTGAATGATGATGATGTAGGAAGAATCATATGCCAAGCGAATCAAAGACCTCAAGGAAGATGTGAGGTTGATGCTTGACAACGAGATGGATGTGGATACTTTACATCAACTGGAGCTTGTCGATAACCTACAAAGAATTGGAGTATCATATCACTTTGAGGAGGAAATAGAAAGAATTCTGAATCGAATTTACAGCAAAAATTATTGTGGATTCTGTCATGATTATAAGCAAAAACAAGAAAGTTTATACGCTGTAGCTCTTGAATTTAGACTCCTTAGACAACACGGGTATGATATTCCTGCAAGAGGTACGTAGTTAATGGATGCTTTCGTTTCTGTTAATTGCATCAAAATAAATGCAAAATAAAACTAAAATATTATAATTCTCATTGGAGCTTGAGTTAATATTATTTCATATCTTTTCCACGTTGTAGAAACTTTTTCTAATTTCATCGATGAGAAGGGAAACTTTAAGTCATGCCTCAGCGACGATTGCAAAGGAATTTTATCACTATATGAAGCTGCATACCTTATGGTGGAAGGAGAAAGTACCTTCTTCCATGATATTGTAGATTTCACAACCGCATATCTCGAAGAATACATCAAGTATAAAAACGATGAATATCTCTTCACATTGGTGAGCCATGCATTGGAGCTTCCACTACATTGGAGAATGCTAAGATTAGAGGCAAGGTGGTTCATTGATGTATACGAACGAGGGCCAGAAGTGAACCCTGTCTTGCTCGAACTTGCTAAATTGGACTTCAACATCGTGCAAGCAGTCCACCAAGAAGATTTGAAGTATGTGTCAAGGTAATAATTTGGATGGATATTAGTTAAGTGTGTCATGCTTTTCTCGCATTGTTTGAAGTGATTTAATTCAAGTTCCTTCTCTTATTTATGAAACTGGTGGAGGAAAACGTGCCTTGGGGAGACCTTGGATTTTGCAAGGGACCGGATAATGGAGAATTTCTTCTGGACCGTGTGTGAGATCTTTGAGCCTCAATTTGGATATTGTAGAAGGATGTCGACAAAGATCAATTCATTAATAACAGTCATTGATGATGTTTATAATGTGTATGGTACTTTGGATGAACTTGAGCTATTCACAGATGCAGTTGAGAGGTTAATGGATATTGGTTCTAAAAAACTTAAATCATTTTTATTCATTCCTATGTTAGTTATTTCTGACATGAATCTTCAAATTTATTGCATCATAATTTCAGATGGGACGTCAGCGCAATAGATCAACTCCCATATTATATGAAGTTGTGCATTTATGTTCTATATAATTCTATAAATGATATGGCTTTTGATACTCTCAAGGAACAAAGAACTAACGTCATTGCTTACTTCAAGAAAGGGGTACCTCTCTATATATTTTTTCCTTACCCACTCATTTTGACAAAAAATTTGAACTTTTATGTCTTGTAATAATATGAATACTCTCCTTATCAGTTTTGTCTATACATATTCCAGTGGACAGACATGTGTAAATGCTTTTTATTGGAGGTAAAGTGGTACAGCAGCGGATAAATACCAACCCTTCAAGAATACATGGACAATGCATGGATTTAAGTATCAGGACCTGTGGTTCTATTGCATGCTTATACTTTCATTGCAGATCCAGCAATAGAAGAGGACTTGAAAATCTTAGAAGAATATCCTAATATAATTCGTTGGTCATCAATGATTTTTCGACTTGCTAATGACCTCGGAACATCATCGGTATCAGAGAAAGCTATATTTTTGGTAAAAAATCTATTTTGTTAAAATATGAAAGATGATGTTGGTTAATTTTGGTAATGTTTTCCTTCAGGGTGAGCTGAAGAGAGGAGATGTTCTTACATCAATTCAATGTTACATGAATGAAACTAGGGTTTCTGAAAGAGAAGCTCGTGAGCACATACAAGATTTGATTGCTGAAATATGGATGAAGATGAACAAAGAAAAAATTGGAAAACCCCGATGGTCACACAATTTTATTAAATTTGCTATGAATCTGGCAAGATTCGCTCAGTTGGCATACTAAAATGGAGATGGACATACTGTTCAAGATAAGTCTAAAGATCGTATACTGTCATTACTTGTTTACCCCGTTGCACATACATAATTGGAAATTAAGGAAACACAGAGACAATATGCTCTCTTGATAATATAGCTGTCTCGCTCTCCGGGAATCACCTTGTATTCAGATCCTATCTCTCCCGAAATTGTGATCCTTTTAATTGTTGTTTGGGCATTCTGTCTTGGTCGATCCATGTACTAATTAAAATAAGTTGTTTTGGGACATTGATTATATTTTTGTCTTTTATGCAATCTCTAGTGTGAAACGAGCATTGGCATCTCTCTCGCCGCCTGTGCTGCTTGATGCAATATCTGTTATTATTACTATTATTATGAGAAAATATAAATTAATTAATTAATTAATGAAAATATATATTCTAGACATCTTTGTCTGAACACTGAAGCTACACACACACACATCGATTTCCTCAGTACATGCGGTCTCGTAATTATTATCAGCAGCAAGAGACGGTTACATAAATAAACATAATTCATAACTCGGGCATCAAACTATTCAGAGATTCGAATATAGAAAACGGTCTTCGTAGTTTTAAAAATATTCTTCGTCTGTAGTGTAAGTATTCTTTCAATCCAACTGTGAACTGAAACAGAGACCCATAACACCTTTTTTTTTTTTTTTTTCCGGTTAAACCGGCCTTCGGGCTTCTCTTTCTTGGATTCACATCACTGTAAAATTGGATCCATGTTTCGCGTTGGGGGCCTGGTAAGATTTAGTTTTAAATAGTATTATTCGACCCTCACATAGCTAACAGCTAGTTAAGCAGTAATACTTAACACACACACACACACACATATATTTCCGTAGATGTTTCAGTTGCATTTTCTTTCCGCACAACCTGTAGCATCTACTTGTTTCTCCAAAAGTCTGTCCACCGGAGTGTAGCATTGCCAACTCTAGCTTTCATTTTATCCTGTTGAGATTCATCTGCATTTAGAAGGCATGCTAGTAAGTATATGATCATTAATCTATAGATCATCAGAAGGTTTCTTGTTCCATCTCTTCCAGTTTTCACTCCTATTACACTTTTCTCATCGATAGCATCTAAATTTCTATCCAGAAGCAAATGAGATATGTTCTGCACAATGCCTTTTACACGGAAATCAAGACAACGTATGTATATAACTCCATTGTCATGCATTATAGCTTCCACTGCACAGCAGAATGCTAATTAGATTGGAGCGGAGGCAAGGTAGTTCATTGATGTATCCCAAAGAGCACCAGACATGAACGCTATTTTACAAGCTAGCTACAGATTAATGTATTATTTCTTCTGGACCAAGCCTCAATTTGGATACTGTAGAGGATATGAACAAAAGTTAATGCAGTAATACAACAATTAATTGATAATGTTTAATGAACTTAAAAATTCACAGATATTATTGCCTGGCTCTAAGATTTTTAGTAGATTCCAATTCCTTTTCTACGTACTAGTATTTTAAAAGGGATTGCCTAATCTTCGCACTGTAAACACAAATACTATTTTCCGGTGAATTTCCATACATGATGCAATTAACTAAGGACATAAAATTATCTAAATTAAATCTCAAGGAGTGACGTTTGGTTTGGAGAATCAGATAAACAAGTTTGAGTTTGAATCCAAAGTTACCAATAATTTGAATTATTTAAATCTTTTTGAAATAGACTTGATCATATATATATATATATATATATTCTCACACCGGTGGCAACATATGTATAGTCAAAAGTCAGCAAAGTGCCACAGTAACGTGGCTCCCATTGTTTTGTTTAATCTTCTCTCAGTGACCTTCGAAGTAGTATCTGCATTAATTTATTAATACTATTAAAAATAAGAACGTGACTCTCGTTGTGAAAATTAAATATTTGCAATTAATTAGTTGAGGTCTCTCTCTATATAACTGAAAGACCGCGTTCATATGTTCAGTGTATATCTAATCATTCATTGTCATTATACTAGATTAAAATGTAGAGTTCTTATCTTTTGTAAAAGCCCCACCTTTTTTTTTTTAAATAGAAGTTTACAACAATACCACTGTTTTCCAATGAAAAGCTGACGTTCTCTCGAAATGAAAATTATATATATATATATATATATTTATTTATTTTTTGGTTACTAAATAATATTGCATGACTTTAATTTTCATTTTGTAAAGTACCAATATGAACAGCTTGACAGTATTATTATTAATAAATGATACCATGTTATTTTAAATTTACTTTTTAAAAAAGAATCAACAACTTGATCTATTGATATGCTTATCTTGTTATCTTAACTTTTAAGGTTGGAATTTAAATTTTCTCATGTACTTAACCAAGTTGATTTTCTAAAAATACTAAAAATAGTTGGACCCCTCTCTTTTTTGTTTATAGTAGAAATATTTAAACTAAATTTTAGTTAGACTTAATCTTTTAGTATATCTTTGATAGATACCTAATATGTAATGTTACAGAATTCAAAAATAAAATTTATAAAATGATGAGAAATTTATGTACCTTAAAACTTTATCAACAACGTTTTAGGTATGTAGATCCTTATCTTAATTCGAAATGTAGTAGAATTGAGGGAAACAAAAAAAAGGGAAATTATAAAGTGATCATCGCGTTTGCAGGTCTTAGAAATTTCGCTCAACTATCAAAAAGCGTGACTAGAAATTGAAGAAAGTAATGACATATATATATATATATATATATATTAAGGGGGTTCACACGCAGATTAAATAGTTACAGCTAGCATGCATAGAATTCAAAGAAAAGGACAATTTAATTATTTGATAATTAAAGAAATGCTCAATCATCTTCACCAAAATAGTATTGTAAAAATGATTATGAGTTATTTTGACACTTGCCTTGTGGCAACTGGAGCCACGTCTGAGTAACACTTTTGTTGATAATTTACATAAGCATTATTTACTCCGTCTGCAGGTATACCTGTCGTGGGAGGATCGGAGCAGAAACAATGTACATAGGATTTTTACATAAATATGTATCTGATCACGTGTTAAATCCGATTTCTTACAAAGGTTTAAAAATATGATTATTTGTTATTTTCTAAGTTAATTAGGAAGCATCATAGGATGTTCTCACTTCACAAGATAAGGTCAAGCTTGGGAAAACACTTGGAGAGATCAGGATAATTTTAATCAATTAATGAGATAATAACACTCAGGTCCCTATTTTATATATTTTTACAAGTAAGAATATACATTGTTAATTTTATCCAATAAGTCCTTAAATAATTTCTATTAAAGTAACTGAAATATTTTTAAGGTTAAAATTCATACTATATATTCCTACATTGTGATAGTCAAAATTCAATATTATGAGTAATTTTTTTATCATTATAATATGGATCTTTTAGAAATTTATATGATACAGATAGATAAATTATGTTTGAAGTTATAAAAATATAAAACTTTAGGGACTCGGATATTACTCCATTAAATTATATACGTATTTATACGTACGAGGACGAGGTAGTTATAAAGTACGATGTCCTATGGCCTATATATAGGAGAATGTAGTAATCGAGGACTGCAATCCCAAACAAATTCGAACGCAAACAAGGTTCATTTTACAGTACGATAAATCAAACTGTCTAAAAATTAATAGCTCTCTAAATCAATGGCTCTTAACCTGGCTGCTTCACTGCCTGCCGCATCTCTATGCTCTTCCACCAGATTGCAGGCAAGAAGCTGCACCTCAGTCGGATCATTCAGCAACGGCTTCTCCTCGTGCCGATTCCAACCCATGGCTGCCGCCAAAATGTGTGAGAAACAGTTATCAGGCGATCTGCAAACTACCAGCCTTCTATATGGGGATTTGGTTACGTTCAGTCACTCAGAAGTAGATATGTGGTATACATTATAGTGGTTGATTTATGTTAATTGCTTGTTGATTTTACTACTAGTAATTCAATTATGAGGTAATTAGCTGACGAACCATCATTAATTATCTAGGGAGAATCATATACCAAACAAATCATAAACCTGAAGGAAGATGTACGGTTAATGCTCGACAACGAGATGGACATGGATGCTTTGCAACAACTGCAGCTTGTTGATAATTTGGAAAGACTTGGAGTATCATATCATTTGGAGGAGGAAATAGAAAGAGTTCTTAATCGAATTTACAACAGAAATTGTTGTAAACTCGGTGATGATAGACAAAAGCAAGAAAGTTTATACGCCGTGGCTCTTGAATTTAGACTTCTTAGACAACATGGCTATGATATTCCTGCAGCAGGTACGTAGTAAGTGGAAGTTTTCGTTTTATAATTGATTGCTGTCAAATAAGGAAAACATGAACAAATATTAATTCTCCTTGGAGCTTGAATAATGTAAATTTTTGTGTCCATGTTGCAGAAACTTTTTCTAGTTTCATGGACGAGGAGGGCCACTTTAGATCATGCCTCAGTGACGATCGCCAAGGAATTTTATCACTATATGAAGCTGCATACCTTTTGGCGGAAGGAGAAAGCGATATCTTACATGAAGCTACAAATTTCACAACCAAATATCTCAAAGAATATGTCAAGAATAATAATGATGGATATCTCTCCACTTTGGTGAACCATGCATTGGAGCTCCCACTACATTGGAGAATGCTAAGATCAGAGGCAAGATGGTTCATTCATGTATACGAAACAGCACCAAACACGAATTCTGTGCTGCTCCAACTAGCTAAACTGGACTTCAACGTTGTGCAAGCAGCCCACCAAGAAGATTTGAAATATGTGTCAAGGTAAGTGTGTGTCTGGATGGATGTCAGTTAGAGTGCTTTGCGGTTCTATATTTGCTAAATTTATTTTATTTAATTAAGTTCATTTTCTAATTTATGAAGGTGGTGGAAGAAAACGGGTCTTGGAGAGACGTTGGATTTTGCAAGGGACAGGATAATGGAGAATTTCTTCTGGACTGTAGGGGAGATCTCTGAGCCTCAATTTGGATATTGTAGAAGGATGTCAACAAAAATCGATTCATTAATAACAGTCATTGATGATGTTTATGATGTCTATGGTACTTTGGATGAACTTGAGCTATTCACAGTTGCAGTTGAGAGGTTAGTCGAGCTTGTGTTAATACACTTTAATAAAGCATTTCACTAACCTCTCTCGTTGTTACGTCTAACATGAATACTCAAATTTTCGTTGCAATTTCAGATGGGACGTTAGTGCAATTGATCAACTTCCATATTATATGAAGCTCTATTTTCATGTTCTCCATAATTCAATAAATGACATGGCTTTTGACGCTCTTAAGGAAAAAGGAGTTCACGTCATTCCTTACCTTAAGAAAGTGGTACACCTCTGAAACATTCTTCTCCGCATTCAATTCACTTCGACAAAGCCTTAATTGCTTTTATATGTGTTATAATAATCTAAATGTCTCTTATATATTAATGATTATGCTTGTAAATACTCCAGTGGGTAGACATGTGTAAATGCTTTTTATTGGAGGCAAAGTGGTACAACAGCAGATACATACCAACTCTTCAAGAATACATGGACAATGCATGGATTTCTGTATCAGGACCTGTGGTTTTACTGCATGCTTACGCTTTGATTGCAAATACAGCAACAGAAGAGGACTTTCAAATCTTAGAAGAATATCCAAATATAATTCGCTGGTCATCAATGACTTTTCGTCTTTCAAATGATCTTGGAACATCATCGGTATGTAGAATAATTGAAGCTACATATATAATAATTTTATAAAGTAAAGAATCGAAGACATATTTTGTCAAAATTAATGATGTTAATTTTGTTAAACGCATGTTTTTTTTGATTATTAATTTAGGACGAGCGGGAAAGAGGAGATGTTTCAACATCAATTCAATGTTACATGCATGAAACCGGAGTTTCTGAAAGGGAAGCCCGTGAACACATACAAAATTTGATTGCGGAAACATGGATGAAGATAAACAAATATCGAATTGAAAAACCTCAATGGTCCAACAATTTTATCAAGTTTGCAATGAACCTGGCAAGAATTGCTCAATGCACATACCAAAATGGAGATGGACATACTGTTCAAGACAAGTCTAAAGATCGTATATTGGCGTTGCTTATTTACCCCATTGCTGCCCCACCGGCCCCTTGCATGCAATCGTAAAGGGATTGAGCCACAAAACAAAATGCTGGCTCTAATTTTGATAAGATAATTAGGTCCTTCTATATACACATATTTTATAGTTAATTTTACAAATTTAATTGTGATTTATTTTCTAATTGTTGGTAAAAACGCACTGTTATGTCGTGCAGCTTCTGCCAAATTAAATGATGCCATGATGCCATCTTTTATTATTATTGTCGTTGTTGTTGCTGTAATATATAGTAGGGAAATATATAATAATTATTTGTTAACGCATATAATATTGAAATATTGTATACATCTTTACTTGAAGCCGCGTATCCACGTATGCTTTTTCTCGCAACCTTCTGTAAGTCTTATGGGATAACAAATGTATACGCACACGCAACACAACAGACAAATAAGTCAATTAGCAAGCCGGTGGGAATAATGCCAAGTGTCTCTAAAGTATATCAGGTTTATATATTATTATTAATAGTCTATTAATATTGCAGTGACTAATGATGTATGTACCGATAATGCCCGTTGCTTTTATTTTTCCTTTTTTTTTTTCCGTGAAACCTTTCAGCGTACGTTAATCTCCGTAGGAACGAAAATTATTAACAAAATTAAAAATAGCAACGTCATTCTCCGTCATTAAAAAAATTAGTTGTGAATTACATAATTTCTACATCTTTATAACTCTCTCTGATTGAAATATAAAAAAATTGTTAAAAATAAAAAATGGTTGACTAATAACGTCCGGAGATTAAGGAAGATGTACATTGACCGTCGTTTGATTGTTGTAAACGATCAAAATTAGTGTACTGTCCTCTGTTTCATAAAAAAGGGAACCAAGCTTTTTGAACGTCAGGGACTTTTGGTATTCAAGCAAACAATAAAAAGATGCTGTGTAACCAATTAGTCCGGGCTTCGATTGACCAAATTATAAATACTCTAATTATAGCAGCTAGAAGCCCCAAAATCCTTGGTTTCTTTTACGTTTTTGATTAATTTAGAGGTACTTTATTCATCCTTGAACAAGTTTTATGAGTAGGGAGGATATAATATATAGTGAGGTAAAGGTGACAAAAAAAATGAATAATTAAGAGGTTAAAATATTTAAAAAATTAAAGTTAATTAATTAACATTTTAAAAATAATTAATAAATTAAAGGACAAATAGATAGTTTTATAAAATATAAAGGATAAATTGTGTATAAATTTAAAAAATAAATATTACAATAAATTTTCTTAAAAAAATTATGGAGTTTGGGACTAGGGTCCTCAGACCCTATCATCGATCCACCACCATTTAAAGGCTCCTTTTATCTCATGTTCAATTAATCACTCATGTTTCCTTAACAATTTCACAATGTGTTTCTATTATTTTGGAATATCTATTCATCTGTTATTTTCTAAAACATTATAAGGGAAGGAAAACTACAATTACAATGTAAAAATTTTAGAAGTACATAGCTGACGTAGAAATTGATAATGCGATTATAGTGTGTATTAGGATGAGGTCCACCAACATCTGTCAACGGAATCTCTGAATAGTCAAGTGTAATAATTAATAATAATTCTTAGTTATGTCCTTTATACTTCCACAAATGATATGGCTTTTAATGCTCTCAAAGAACAAGGGGTCACATTATTCCTTACCTTAAGAAAATTAATTTGTATATTTTTCTCCCGGTTCTAGTGATTTTAATAAAATCTATAATGCATTTTTTATTTGTCATAATTAATTCGAAATCTTATTGGTTCATCGTGGCTAACTATACCGTATCTAAATGTTGCAGTGGGCAGATGTGCGTAAATCATTTTTATTGGAGGCAAAGTGGTACAAAAATGGATGCATACCAACAGTACTTCAATACATATATTTCAGCGTCTGGAGCAGTGATGCTATTGCATGCTTATACTTTCACTGCAAATCCAGTAACAGAAGAGGACTTGAAAATCTAAAAAGAATATCCCAATGTAATTCGTTGGTCATCAATGATTTTTCGACCTGCAAATGATCTTGCAATACCATCCATACATATACATATATAGAAGCCACAAAAACTATATATTTTACCATTTTTATTGCGCTCAAGATTTGATGATTAATAGTTAATTTAATTTTTTTTTATATTTTCCTTTATATTTTAGGATGAAATTAAATGAAGAGATTAGATGTTTTTAAATCAATTAAATGTTATAAGCTAGCTCGTGAACAGATACGAGGTTTGATTGTTGAAACATGGATGAAGATGAACAAATTAAGATCGAATTGGAAAACCTGATTGGTCCAACAATTTTATCAGGTTTGCAATGGACTTGGCAAAGAATTGTTCAGTGCACATATCAAAACGGGGAGGACATACTGTTAAAGACAAATCAAAAGATGGTTTATTGTATTTTCATTACTTATTTATCCCATTCCTATATATTCCTAGCTAGTGTATAATCGTGATGGAAACATGCAGTAAAGTTTTATGTGCGGAAACAATTAATAATAATACATCATGCCATCATCCCAGGTATACATTTTGCCTTCTTGCGTTGCTATTGCTCTTATCAGATCTTGCAGAACATAAATAGCATCTCAATATAAAATTAAAGCAATAACTGCATGTTGATATGCTACTACTCTATCGTGTATAGACTGTGCAAGATCTTAATTTTAATAACTCTAGAAAATCACTCCTGTGTTGGTCAATTATATGTTTATTGGTAGATAGTATACATATTAACTTTAATTTATATCCAAGTATATGTATTGGGCATATATAATTAATTGATGTGTGTTTGGGACATTTTGTGACAGATACGAAATTCAATAGCCGTGACTTAAATTTTTTCTCAACTCTCTCTCTCTCTCTCTCTCTCTCTCTCTCTCTCTTTATATATATATATATATATTTCATCGCCGGCACTAGCAAAGACAAATGTTACGTCAGAAACATCTGGTGTTCTGCACTAATTCATGACCTACCCAGGCTGGAATCTGAAACCCATTTGATCTTCAAAACTTTTGTCTGATGTTTGATCGACATTTAGAAAATTAATTATTTCGACAAAACGAATCTTTAACTTCAAAATAGTTCAGTTTTTGTACCATTATATATATATATATATATATATATGTGAACGGGAAAAAAATATGATGTTTTCTGCACTTCTATCAGTGCATGTGAATTATTTTACTTGCAATGAAACTTTACTCATCATTACATATAAAACAAGAAAAAAAATTAACTACAAATGAAATATGTAAATGTTCCTGGAAAGCAGTGGTGTTATTTAGGAAGATACATATATGAATCCGGATCCAATCTGGGTCTTCTTTGCTTTTCTTGTACGTATATACTTGCTATAGATCTCCAAATGAAGTTCATGATCTCCAAAATATTAATGAAGTTCTGAAGTTTCGTATATAAAAGTGATGCTAATTAATTAATTATGTCTGCTCTACAATCAAACGAGGTCTGTTTTCTTGCGTATATATTGTACTATTAATATTAATTAATGATATATAAATTAAATTAATTGTTTCTGCACCAATCACCTCATGCTAATTTTGACAAATATACGCAATATCATGTCTCTATGCACAAAGTCAGCAAATTAGGGCTACTTCGCTAACTTTCTTCTTCTTTTTTTTTTTTAAAATTATCGAAGTCATTTTTCATCATTAACGAATTAAGTCACAAATTCAACGAAAATTTCTAATACAATGCTGAGAAAATGACATGCTGCACGCTCTTAATTAGAACTTACTATAGCTCTCAGGAAAAAGAATGGCTAGCTGTAGCCATTTGCAGGAGGGGGCCGCCTTGCTACCCACAGAAAAACACAATGTAAAAGCATTTATTATTTTAAAGTTCGTAAAACCTTCATTTACAGATCAAAATAAAAAATAAAAAAAGTTATAAATTAAAATAATTCAAAATCTATATATATATATATATAATTATAGCATACTATTATTTTGATTGATGTTTTGCTCTTACCATATAGATATATCAATGAATGAAATTTGTCAAATTAAGAAGAATTTATAATCTTCTTCTGATTTACAATTTTTAAATGAATGCTGCTTTCTTTTTCGACAGTCAAAACTACTTTTACCCATGTTTCTTCTCATGATCGATCATAAAGCATACCAAACATGAATTCCTTAGCTATCAACAGCTAATATTATCCAAATCACATTTCTATGACAATTGAGTTTGATAGTATTGCTACATTAATAGTGGAAGGACTTTTTGATACATACATACATACATACATTCATTCATACATACATACATACATATATATATTGAAATAATAAGGGATGTTTTTAATTGTTGGAATTTACTAAAAATGAGTCAAATTAATGAGTTGATCATCTTCGGTGAAATGATAAAGTTAAAATTTTTTCATTTAGGCATTAATTGACTTAATGGAGCCATGTGGAGGCTGACTAATTTTGCAGATTAAATTCCATACTAATTAACAGTCATTAGAGTATATTATAGCAATCAGCAGGCATTATTTATACTAGCTAGCTGCAGACGGTGGAGAAAAACCATGAAGGTAAGATTATTATATATGCCACGTTTTAAATAAATCTCATTATTTAATGTTTAAAAACAAAATAATTATTTTATTTGTTTTTTTATTAATTTAAAAAAGTAATTATAAAGTTAGTAAACAACTTGAAATGTATATTAAGAAAGATACATGGTAGATGCTTTTTTTTTAATACATATTTTGGCTAAGCCATATATAGAAATTTATTATATTAAAAAAAATTACGTGACAAGACTTTAAATTAGTTAAAAATAATGCTTAGATTAGTGAGCTGATAGCTTGCCTATTGATTAAAAATGTTTAAAGAAAAATGTAGAGAATAAACAATCATACGTAGATCTGGGGGACCGTATTATGTATATATACGTACGAGGCTATCGAGGAAGAGGCAGGTGTAATGGTGCAGTATTCTCTAGCGCATATATATATATATATATATATATATATATATATGCTGGCATGTGATGTAGTGAGGTCTACAATAATCCCGAATAAATTCTCTATTTTCTTTTAGCTGCTCAAAGAACAAGAAATTTAGCTCTCTAAAATAATGGCTTCTCCCCTGCTGCTAGCTTCACTGTCCGCTGCATCTGCAAGCACTTTCACCACATTGTACATAAGAAGCAGCAGCATCTTGTTTGGATCATTAAGCAATCGCTTTATCTCCACATCTCGTGTCCAACGCGTGGCTGCTACCAAAATGTGTGATGAATCAGTTGTTAGGCGGTCTGCCAATTACCGGCCTCCTATATGGGGCTATGATTACGTTCAATCTCTAAGAAATCAATATGTGGTATAATATTATTCTTGATTTATATTACTTAAATACTGAAAGCTACAGCTAATTAAAAATTAATGATTACTAATGGTCTTGTAGGGAGAATCATATGGCAAACGAATCGAGAAGCTGAAGGGAGACGCGAGGATAATGCTGAAGAAAGTGGTGGATGTGGATCCTTTACATCGACTGGAGCTTGTTGATACTTTGCCAAGACTTGGAGTGTCTTACCACTTTGAGGAGGAAATCAAAGGAATCACCGATAGCATTTACAACAATTACAATCGCGGCTATGATAATGAGCACTTGTATGAAGTAGCTCTTGGATTCAGACTCCTTAGACAACATGGTTATAACATATCGTCAGGTAGTATGCTATATACTTGGTGAATCTTTCCTTCGGTTAATTGTTGCATCGAAATAAATAAAAACTTGGCGGGGTATCACTTTAGATCAATTAAGAATTTTTTTGAAGTGATTCTTGTTCTATATGTTTGTGCATTAGATTCCTTAATATACCTATTTTTTGTCCTAACCAATAACAAGATTCAAATATCATATTTTTGTAGAAATCTTCATCAACAATTTCAGGGATGAGAAGGGAAACTTTAACTCATCTCTCGGAGATGATGGCAAAGGAATTTTAGCTTTGTATGAAGCTGCATACCTTTTGGTAGAAGAAGAAAACGATATCTTTTATGATGTTGTAAATTTCACAACCAAATATCTCAAAAAATATGTCGAGCATAATGAGGATCGACTTCTTTCGACGCTAGTGAACCATGCTTTGGAGCTTCCACTACACTGGAGGATGCTAAGATTGGAGGCAAGATGGTTTATTGATCAATACGAAAGAGCACCGGACATGAACCCTGTCTTGTTGGAGCTTGCAAAACTGGACTTTAATGATGTCCAAGCAACACATCAAGAAGAACTGAAGTACGTGTCAAGGTAAGATCTATATAAGGTTGTATATTAGGCATGTTAATTTGTGCATTTCAAATTAAGTTAAGTGAAATTGAGTTTTAACTACAGTTGTTGGTCATTTATATAAAGGTGGTGGAGGAACACTAATCTTGGGGAGAAGTTGAATTTTGCAAGGGATAGGATAATGGAGAATTTCTTCTGGACTGTAGGGGTGATATTTGAACCTCAGTTCGGATATTGTAGAAGAATGTCCACAAAGGTCAATGCCTTGATAACAACAATTGATGATATTTATGATGTCTATGGCACTTTGGATGAACTTGAGCTATTCACAGATGCCGTTGATAGGTTGGTGATTTATATGCGGTGTTAATTTGTAATATCTTTAGTTATTTTTTAGCACGAATACACTAATTATTATTCACAAAATTGTAATTTTAGATGGGATGCCATTGCAATCGAGCAACTTCCTTATTATATGAAGTTGTGTTTTCATGTTCTGCATAATCCCACAAACGAGATGGCTTTCGATGCTCTTAAAGAACATGGAGTTGACATCATTGCTTACCTTAAGAAAGCGGTACTCTTCTATACATTTTTTTTTTCTCTTGCTATTTATTAAATACTTATCTTCACTGGTTTTATTCTTCCTTATATAATAAATTGAGTTTTTGGATAAAGATAATAATATTTGAAGGTAAGGGTCTAGATAATAATTAAGCTAAAATGTAAGGGCCAAAAAATAATAGTTTAGGTATGAAGGTAAACACCTACATAATGGTATTTCAGTTGAGGACTTAGGCAATAGTATCCACATGAAAAACTTAATATTTTATACTTGGAGTACTGTTCAATCAATTAATTTCTTGACCTATTTTCAGAGTTTTATCTTGATCCTTGAAATCCACATCTATATGTCTCAATCTCATCCCATATCAACATTCCACAAAAGAAAGCCTACTAAGACTTATGTTATTTTACAAAGTTTTGTGTTGATTGATTTCACTAATACCATTTTCACAAAATATTCTACGCTAGTTTTTGTTATATGTATGTTATATATTATTGATTTGATGTTTTATTGGTTATGCCTACAATAACCTATGCAGGAGGCAGATTTATGTAAATCTTATTTATTGGAAGCAAAATGGTTCAACAACAGATACACACCAACCTTTGAAGAATACATAGAGAATGCATGGATTTCAATATCAGCACCAGTAATTCTAGTGCATGCTTATTCTTCACTGCAAATCCAGCGAATAAGGAGGCCTTGGAATTGTTGAAAGAATATCCCAACATAATTCGCTGGTCATCCATGATTCTACGACTTGCAAATGATCTAGGAACATCATCGGTATATACACCTTCCTCAATCACCTTTACAATTTTAATTCATCGAACTCAGGATTTGATCATGATTATAAATGCTTAATTATGTTAATGATTTGCTTGAATATATATTTAGGATGAGCTTAAGAGAGGTGATGTTCCTAAATCAATTCAATGTTACATGCGTGAAACTGGAGCTTCTAAAAGTGAAGCTGATGAATATATACGAGATCTGATTGCTAAAATATGGATGAAGATGAACGAAGATCGAGCCAAAAACCCTTACTTGTCTAACATTTTTGTGGGAATTGCAATGAATTTGGCGAGAATGGCTCAATGTATGTACCAACATGGAGATGGACATGGTGTTGAAGACAACAGTAAAGATCGTGTGTTGTCATTGCTAATTCATCCAATTCCTTACATATAATTCTCAAGCAAAAAAGAACATATGCTGCTGCAACTAATAATCATTAGTGCCTTTATGTTGTTTTCTTTGGGACATATCGCCCTGAGTGCATGACATCCAAACTTTGTTGCTCGTAAATTTGTGGAAACCTCCAGTTCTCGCCTTTCTGAAATGTTATTGTTTGAGTTTACTTTCATTGTCTTTTGCATTATGAATTATACATGACCCTATTTTAAATAAGCTCATTATCTCTTTCTCTCTCTATGCACATATAAGTGTGGGCAAAACAAAATCTAAACTCTGCAGATTGCAATATGTTAACATAATTTATTTTTCCTTTTGGAGGAAAATATTTGCGGTATTTATGGTTTATGTAATTAATTCAATAATTATTACAAAGCGTTTTAGAATTCAAGTATCACTCTGCAAATTAATTGCAATATTTTGAGGGTGAGTGAGAGGTTTAGAATTCAAATTCTGATCACACTAATTAATAAAAAGTTATTTCTGATAATGTTTTTTTAAAACAAAATTAAAAAAAATTTGGAAAATTCCAAATAATCTAAATTAACTGTACTGTTTATTTATCATGCCAACGTAAGATATTGTTGACAATTCGAATAATCTAAGAAGCCGGTCGATGATTAATTAGTTTGAAAAAAGAGAATTAAGAGGTTGGTTCTAATAATCCCCGTGACACATTGGACAAATAATTAATGCCCATATTATCTCTATCTCTATGGAGCAAAAGAGTCAGCGAAGTGCTACTCCAACGCGGCTCACATTTTTCTCTTTTTTTTTTTTTTTTTGGTTTAACAATAATTGTAGGAAATAATTTCTTTAATAGACTTAAAAATAGTTAAAACATGACGCACACACATTGCTAGAAAGACAAATTTCGAATTACTTAATTACGATTAATTGATTGACATCTTTTTCTATAATCAAAAAGCCATTAATTAACATGCTTCGGCTGCTATGTATGTACGTATATAATAATCAATCAAATGTGTCATTTTATTTTGAATTAAACAATTCCCATTAATCGACAATTAATTTTTATCCATAACTAAATGAGCCATATGTGAACGTCAAGTGCGTGTGTGTGTATATATGTATATGTGTATATATATAAATAATCGTTAAATATCATTGTATGTGGAATTAAATAATTACCATTAATTTAAATCTTCTCTATAATCAAATGAAATAATCTTTCATATATGTACATGGGTTATGTATATAGTTATTCATTATTATTTTGATTTTTGAATTAAATTACAATGAATTGAGGTCTTTATCTACAACTGAATGAGCTAGCTATTCAAACATCGGCTATGTATATAATAATTCAATAAAATTATATCATTAAGATTACTATTTGAAATATCTTTATCTATAACGGATTGACCCACATTCATAGCCATTTATTTGATGTGAGAAAGATTTATACTCATCCAACATATTTGAAATATTTATCCGTATCTAAATTATATGATAAATAAATATTACAAAATTAATTAATATTACATCTAGTAAACTTTATGCAGAATCACTTCTCCCTTCCATTTTGAGAGCGAGCAATATCAGAGTCAGAAGCGAGGGCAGAAGCGCCGCAGAAGAAAAAACTGCTGAATGGGAGTGTATTTCAAATAGAAAGAATGACAAAATAGAATTCGGGTCTTTTGGCCCCGTCTTTAAGGTAAGCTTAATTAGATAAATTCGATCAAAAATTATAACATAAGCTGGATTC
Source organism: Azadirachta indica (assembly GCA_022749755.1). Classification (NCBI taxonomy): domain Eukaryota; kingdom Viridiplantae; phylum Streptophyta; class Magnoliopsida; order Sapindales; family Meliaceae; genus Azadirachta; species Azadirachta indica. The sequence continues at coordinate 13,225,895 of CM040451.1, read as the reverse complement.
TTAACGTAGCTATTAGAAAATTGACATGGATGGAAATTGAAATCAATGGTGTTGAAGGGCAAGGCAAGTTCCTTAATAACTATTGCACTAGAACTACAAGACTGAGTTTGAATGACTTTCCTATCCTTGAATTGATTATATATTTAGATCAAAGGATTAATAATTTATTTCACAAGTCCTTGAAGTTTTAAACCTAATGCTAAAAGTCCTAAACTTTTTCAACACTATTAAATGTATCCAAATCTATAGCTATATCTCTATTGTTAACATAAAAATAAAGTGCACAAACCAATAAGGGCTCATTACAAAAAAAAAAAAAAACATTTCTAAAGAGTAACGGCAACAAGTGATTGAGTTCAATAATTTCTCATATAAAATTATTGATTCTAAAGATATAGTAATATGGAGAAAATAAAATTGTTTCAAGCACCGATAGAATCAGAAGTGCCCCTTGTTTCAAAGAGAGGAGGATGGGTTATTCACATTTGATTTGATGGTCAGAGGCGAATTGAAAGCTAAGTAGTGGTAATGGTAATTAGATTTCCTGGAAAAAATAGAGATGTCTCCTACGTTACCCATAATATGTGGAAGTATCGTTACCCATAATATGTGTCTGAATGCTACATGAAGAATAAAAGCTAGATAACTGAACGGAAAAACCTAAGATGTAGAAGATCATAATATGAGTGATTCGGCAGATTTAGATTCTTATATATTCGCTCATGTGGTACTTCATATATATATATATATATAATGGCAAAATTGTGCTTGTGAGTGTAGATCAGGTGGTTTAGGACACCTTTTATCCTTTCAAATTATTCTGAATTTGAATAATAGTATTTTAATTTAGTAAAAAAGAATTTGTGATATTTATGTTAAATGAGAAAATTTTGTAAAGTAGTACCCACGCCCTAGTTCACTAATTTTGTTAATTTCTGACATGGCTCCCATATAAATAAATATACACAATGCTTATTAATTTGTTAATTTCTGTACTAATTAACAAATTAATAAGCATTGTGTATATTTATTTATATGGGAGCCATGTCAATTATGTCATAATATAAGCGTTAATTTTCCAATTTGGCATGCACCGGGTGCATGGTGCATAATACAACAAACGTAGGATTCTTCTGTATGCATATATGATCACGTTTTAATTAAATGCAATCAATCTCATTTAAGGCTATCTTGAAAGAAAAGTCCCACACAAGCTGTAACGTGTAGGCTTAAAAGTACTTATAAAAAATTTAAAATAACATATTTGATAAGTACTTGAAATTAAAATAATATTTTAATTAAAGCATTTAAGACGTTTGTTTTAGAATGTAATACTAATTTATCTTTAGATAATTACTCATACAGAAAGTTGTTTACTAGAATACCATTAGGTAAAAATGCTTAGACTCTTAACTATCCTCCACGTTATAAAAAAGAAAAAGAAAATAAATCTTGTAAGAAGATCATAAACAATCATTCGTGAATTGATAAGTACACAAAATACGTGCTTATCATTTACTTTTATATTTGAGTTATTTGTTTAATTCTCAAATTTTATCAGTATTTGATGTGTTTTAGAGTTTTTATACAGAAAATAAGAGAATTAGCCATTGAAAATAAATTGGGCTCAAAAAAGAAGATATTGGAGGATTAAATTACAAGATGTTCGTGGGTTAAAATGCAAAATAATCGAGTGACAAAGTGCAAAGCTTTTAGGGACCAAATCGCTAACACTGAAGTCATATACATACGTATGATATACGTGTAAATTATAAAAGAAAAAAAGTTATGGACATGGACAACAAGACAAATCAGGACCATTTACATCGCAAATTTTCTAAATAAAATTAATTTTTTATAATCTGTTTGTATGTATATCTTCGATAGACCGAAAAATTTTACTTGCCTCTTGTGTGACTAAAGGTGGTAGGGGGATGATTGTGAATATGAATTTGATTGCTGACGCAATGATTTGATTGCAGCATATGAAAAATGTGGGTTCAATTCTTTGGAGATTTATTGATCTATTTCTTCTCACTTTTTTTACTTTATGCTTGTTAAAAATTGGAATTCAAATTCACATTATTGTTGCTACAAAGAAAATCCATCACTAGGAATGTCAAGACTTTTCAAGTTGTATCTTAATTGGCCGGGCGGTTAATTATTAATTCATTGCCGAATATCGGGCGGAAAAAGATCCACGTGGGCGGCGAGAAATGTTGGTGACAAATTTTTACTTGAACAGTTAATTAATTAGTTCAAAGCTCCATTTCTAGGCTGTAGTTAATTAATTAATTATTTCGAAACTCCTACAAACAGGGCACCTTGGCTGTTTATTACTGAAGGGTGAGAATGTTAAAAACAATTCTTCAATGTTTACATTTTTAATTTCAGTTGAAAAAAATTATATAAAATATATATTGAATTTTTTTATATAAAAAATACATACCATAATAATATAAACTATTATCCAAACAATGCGTACATTAGGGGGACCACGCCAGATTTATGTATTATAAACGTATGATGATGACTATTCTTTAATTGGTCTATAAATACTGGCATGTTATGTAGCGTGCTCTACCAATATCGCAAACAAATTAATTCGACAAGGACGGGGTTTTAATTTAGATTCTGTTGCTCTCAGTGCGAGAAATCTGGTTCTCTAAATTAATGGCTTCTCACCTGCTGTTAGCTTCACTGCCTTCTGCATCTGCATGCATCTCCACCAGATTGCACACTAGAAGTTGCATCTTGGTTGGATCATTCGACATTGGTTTCTCCAAATCTCGAGTCAAATGCATGGTTCCGAACAGAATGTCTGATGAATCGATTATTAGGCGATCTGCCAATTATCAGCCTCCTATATGGGCGTATGATTACGTTCAATCTCTGAGGAATCAAAATGTGGTACACACACTTATATATGCTTGTATTAATTACTGTTGTTGATTCATGTTATTTGCTAATTAATTTTATAGTTAGTTGAATTATTTATGGAATTAATGAGAGCTAAAGCTAACAAACGCTTATGAATGATCGATGTTGTAGGGAGAATCATATGCCAAACGAATCGAGAAGCTGAAGCGTGATGTGAGGATAATGCTTCAGAAAGTGGTGGACGCCGATTCTTTGCATCAACTGGAGCTTGTTGATACTTTGCAAAGACTTGGAGTGTCTTAGCACTTTGAGGAGGAAATCAAACGAATCATGAGTACGATTTACAACAATTACAGTCGAACCTATGATTACGAGGAACAACAAGAAAGTTTGTATGAATTAGCTCTTGGATTTAGAATCCTTAGACAACATGGGTATAATATGCCGGCAGGTATGTACGTTCTCGTTGGATGTTTCCGGAAGTACCTTTTGTTCAATTTGCCTTTGAATTGGATTCATTCGTACACGTTTTTTTTTTTTTTTTTTTTTTGGCCTACCAAATAATTAACTGGATTCAATAGAGAATCATCTTCAATTTATAGAAATGCTCAGCAATTTCAATTATGAGAAGAGGATATTTAAGTTATGTGCCGGTAATGATTGCAAAGGAATTTTAGCTCTTTATGAAGCTGCAAATTATATCTTTCATGATGCTATAAATTTCACAACTGCTTACCTCAAAGAATACGTCAAGCATAATAATAACGATGAACATCTTTCGACACTGGTGAACCATGCGTTGGAGCTTCCGCTGCATTGGAGAATGTTAAGGTTGGAGGCAAGGTGGTTCATTGATTTGTACGAAAGAGCACCAGACATGAACCCCATCTTGCTCGAGTTCGCTAAGCTGGACTTTAATGATGTCCAAGCAACACACCAAGAAGATTTGAAGTATGTGTCAAGGTAAGAGTCTCATACGCACACATATATTGCATGTTAGCTAGAGTACTGCTGCTTTGCATTCTTAAACTGATTTAACTAAAATTGTTGATCGTATGATATAATTAAATTAAGGTGGTGGAGGAAGACTGGTCTTGGGGAGAAGTTGAATTTTGCAAGGGACAGGATAAAGGAGAATTTCTTTTGGACTGTGGGGGTGATATTCGAACCTCAGTTTGGATATTGTAGAAGGATGTCAACAAAGGTCAATGCACTAATACCAACAATTGATGATGTTTACGACGTCTATGGTACTTTGGATGAACTTGAAAAATTCATAGATGCGGTTGACAGGTTCGTTTTATATTTGTTGAGTTAATATGATGTCAATGTCGTTAGTTTTTGACTTCCTTTCAAATATATTTTTGATCGATCGCCTAACTAATAGTCAAGTAACTATTAATTCATAATATTGTAACCTTACATGGGACACCACTGCAATCGAGCAACTTCCATATTACATGAAGTTGTGTTTTCATGCTCTCCATAATTCCATAAACGAAATGGCTTTTGATGCGCTTAAGGAGCAAGGAGTTGCTATCATTGCTTACCTTAAGAAGGCGGTACTCGTCTATATATTTATTTATCTTTTCAATGAATTTCTTAACAATTAATTATTTAGTATTACTAATATTGTGTCGTTAATTACCTATGCTTCTGTTCATATGTTATTAATAATTAATTTAAATCTCTAATTGCAGTGGGCCGATATCTGTAAATCCTATTTATTGGAAGCAAAGTGGTACAAGAGCAGATACACGCCATGCTTTGAAGAATACATAGAGAATGCATGGATCTCAATATAAGCACCAGTGATTCTAGTGCATGCTTATGCTTTTATTGCAAATCCAGCAACTAAAGAAGCCATGGAGTTTATAGAAGAATATCCAAATATAATTCGTTGGTCATCAATGATTTTACGACTTGCAAATGATATGGGAACATCATCGGTATCCACAACTACCCAAAACACCTTTAAATTTTTTACTGAACGCAAGATTCGATAATTATAAGTATTTAATACTTTTGTTCATGATTATTTCCTTATACATTTAGACTGAGCTAAAGAGAGGAGATGTTCCTAAATCAATTCAATGTTACATGCACGAAACTGGAGTTTCTGAAAGTGAGGCTCGTGAACACATACAAGCTCTGATTGCTGAAACATGGATGAAGATGAACAAAGATCGAGCAGCTGGAAACCCTTACTTGTCTAACACTTTTGTTGGGATTGCAATGAACTTGGCGAGAATGGCTCAATGCATGTACCAATATGGAGATGGACATGGTGTTCAAGACAACAGTAAAGATCGCGTGTTATCATTACTTATTAATCCCATTTCTTTCACATAATCCTGAAGGAAAAACCAGCAGGATCGATAATCTAGCTTATAAATAATTAATAGCTTATATATCGATAATCATTACTTGTTGATCTCTTTCGTTCTCGTACATTTATTAATTTTCTCTCATTTTCTTTGTATGCTATATTCTTTTAAGTTTGATAAACTTTAAGGATACTTGTAGTACTTGATTATGTCTTATCTTATGTATTTGTTGTAAGTAGCACATCTTTGTCAATAAAATTTTTATCTTGGTTTCGATATGAAACTGCTCAAAGGTTGCGGTGCTAGTGGTGATAGAATTATAACTAAGTGCATGTTTAACATTTCTTTCATAAAGATTAAATATTTTAATTAATAAGTATTAAGTTATTTGTTTTGATAAAATAAAAAGTTTAAAAATTGATAATTTGATATATATACTTTTTTAAATAATATATTTATTTATATTTATAAAAATTTTAATTATATTAGTAATAGATTATATTAGTATGTATTTTTTTTTTTAATTTTCCAAGCAAAAGCTTAGAGAAAATTTATTAAAATAAAAAACAAAACAAAACAAAACAAAACAAAGATTACCATCGGCACAAAGGCCTAGCTACAAGCAGATTGCTAAGCCAACCGAGTAAGATAGCAAAAGTAAACCGGCAGTAGGAAAACTGCCAGCAAGCATTTGCTAAAACAGCAAACAGCAACAAGGAAACAACCCCCCCTCAACAGAAACAGCAGAAGAAAACCAGCAGCAAGCTGCAGGTGTAAACAGAAAACTGCAGCAAGGTACATCCGCAACAACAGGAAACTGCAGAGAATGCAATAAGAGACAAATCTAAAGCAGGGCAGCGACAAAGTAGATACGAGGTAGAGGAGCAGCGTCATCAGCACAATAACCATTATTCGTCAGCATAAACCAACAACAGACAAGGACGTTAACTGAAGCAAAAATTCGGAAAACCCCATCTGTTTTTGAAGAGAGTCTCTTGGATTTGAGCAGGAGGGCAAGCAAACCAAGTAAAGGAGGGACACGATAATCCTATATTAGCCTTGGAGTCAGCTACTTGGTTAACCTCCTGAAAATGTGGCTGCAATATAATGACATTTGTGAAATAGGCGAACGACAATTGATCCAATCATTGTGGATAAACCAAGGAGGCTTAAAGAAGTGTCTAGCAAGCAAGAAAGAGCGGCTTTGGAGTCACTTCCAACCAAACAAACTGCCATCCCTGTTCAGCAGCATGATTAACCGCATAGATAATAGCCATTACTTCTGCGAAAAAAGAAGTATTATACCCCAAATTCACCAGCAAATGCTCCCAGGAAGCAACTGGAACCGCCACAAGCTGCCTCATCAGGATTGCCTTTAGATAGTCCATCCGTATTCACCTTGACAAATGGAAAAACGGGAAGCAACCAAAGAACCTGGGTAATCTATGGAGCTTTACAAACATTGGCAGGAATTCCAGCAACTTGCAAAATGCAAAGGTCTGAAGACGAATAGACGAAGCCAGGACAAGCTGAAGACCAAAATCTAAGATAAGACTTACAAGACAAAATGATCTCAGCATGAGAATACATAGTATTCTCAAAAACCAAGCGATTACGAGCCTCCCAAATGTGATAGAAAATGAGAAACCATGAAAAGCACCAAACATGAGCAAGCTGAGATCGAAAATTTTTGGAAATGATAGCTTGCCAGAGAGTTATGAAACTACTCGAGACTGGTAACGCAGTTTGGAATGTACGTAGTCGAAATCCACTCCCACAAAGTCTGTGAAAAAGGACAATTTACAAAAATGTGATCAATGATTCCGAAGTTGAACAACATAACCTACAAATAGAAACGAAAGGCATGCCAAAACGTTGCAGAACATCTTCTGTGGGCAAACGGTTATAAACCATACGCAAGAAGAGAATCGTGGAGGCAAAGAGCTGAACCAGATAAATTTAGACCAAGGACAAGGAGACTTCTTAGGTCTAACCTCATAAAAACAATCTGCAAATGAAAGAGAACCATCAGAAGAATTTGACCATAGTAGAGAATCGTTGCAAGGACGTCTAGGAAGCATAGTTGAAAAATTTGTGCAGAGAGTTCAGGAAAAGCTTCTACAAACTGCGGAATGGACCAAGAGTGGTTACTAATGAAATCAGACACCTTTGCTTTAAGATCAAGAGGACGTGAAATGCCCAGCTAGGAAAAGAACGAAGCAGGGAGCCATCTAGAATACCAAAAATTAACCGAACTACCATCACCAATAACCCAGCGTGTCTTCGCCAAAACCAAATCCAGAATAGATCCAATACCTGACCAAATAGAGATATTTTTCTCACAACTGGAATACGATGAAGGTCCAAATTGAAGCTGAAGTCTTAGTATAAATATCTTAATTAGTCTTTAAAAGAGCAGCCACCTTCAGCTTTAGGAAGGCAAACAGTTTTCCACGAGACAGTGATAAGTTTGCGAGAATCAGGATCCCGAGACCAGAGAAAATTTCCCGCATGTACCATAACAGATTTGAGTAGAGAACAAGGCCACTTGTAAATATAAAAACTGTGAAGAAACATGGAGGTGAACACTGATTGGATTAATTGAATTCTGCCCTCAAAAGCTTCCCTTTGCAACTACAAAGCTTTGCCATTCCCTTATCTGCAAGAGGACGTAAGAATGAATTTTTGGGACTTCCTTTAAAAATTGGAACACCTAAATACTTTATAGGAAGAAAACCCTCTTTAAAGCGGAGAATGTCAACAACTCTAGCACGACGATGCACAGAAAATTTGCCAAGGAAAAAATGACTTTTGTCAAAATTAATATGCTGCTCAGAAATAGACGAGTAAACCTGCAAAAAAAGAAGTCAAGTTGCGAAGGAAAGGGATTATATTAGTATATATATTATTTATTTATTTGATGTATAATTTTTTTTAAAAAATAATTTATAATTAATAATATAAAAAAAATAAAAAAAATAATGTCATATTGTAATATAATTATAATTATAATATATATATATAAATTTATTATAATAATTAAAATATAAAATAAATAAAATTAAAAAGATAAATAGAAGGAATCACAATAAAAAAGAAATATGTAAAATTAATTAACTTTAGTTTTAATTTAGTTAATAAATAAATTAATAAAATAGAGATATTTTTTAAAAATAAAAATATGAAATTATTAGACATTTATACACTTAAATTTAAGTCAAACTTTTTAACTTTATTACATTTACATATTTTTAACAAATATTTAAACATAAATTAAAAACAAATAACTTTTAAACATTTAAATAAATATATTTAAATTTAAGCCAAAAAAAAAAAACAACCCTAAGTCTTCTTAAAAAACTAATGTAGTATACATAAATTTTACTTTAGACAAAATTATATCCACCTCTTAAATACAAAAAAAAATTAATAACCTCACTCTTAACCCTTCCGTTAATAATTTTTGGGTTGTGATTGTATGTACACATCTTTTATACCTGATCAGTTTCCAACACCGATCATTTTTTATTTCATATCTAAAAAAGTTTGATGGTGTCAACCATCTTTTTAAACGAACAATTATTATTGTCAGAGGAGTCTAATAGGATATTTATTTATTACTTACCGATATAGGACTACTAACATCTATTTGAACCCAAAAAAAAAAGAAAAGATAAGATAATATATTATATTTATATAACTTATTGATATGAATTGACACAATAGCAAATACAAAATAATAGTCTTTGCATGGATTTCAATCCAACTTTGATCCATTATACCATAGAATCTAACCTAACTCGATCCACCAAAAAAATTTCACGTTCCATACAGTCCAATCTAATCCAAATAAACTAAAAATATATAATTTTAATTTTTTTAAATAAATATTTTATATATAAGAAATAAAATATTTATATAAAAATTTTACATTAATTTTTTTGATATTACATATCAAATTATTATTAAGAAAATAAAAGAAAATAATTAAAAATATTTTAATATATAGGTCTGATTCAATTCATTGTTTGAATTTTCTTTATAATAATATTTTTTAAATAATTTATTAAAATAATAAAAATAAAAAAATTTTAATTTTAATGTTTTAGTGTTTAGTATATTGTAAAAAATAGAGACTAAATTATTATAAATGAAAAAGTATATATTAATTTATTATTTTATAAACATTTACTGATATAAATAATAATAAGAAAAAATGACATATTCTTCTATAATGTTTAACTTAATAAGCAAATACTTTTTTATGTTTGAGAAAAGACAGATACTCCTTGACGTTTGGATAAATAGATAGATACCCCTGTGTTTTTATTTCTGTTAATTGATTAGTTAGTTATTATCATTTGTATCCCTCGTCTTTTATATAATAATGATATATATTTAATTCAGTTATAATACTTTACTTCCTATTTTAATATTTTTCATAATATAATTTTTTTAAATATAATAATTTAGTTCATATTTTAATATTTTTTTCACAATATATGTAAGATTAAATATATTTTTAATTTTTTATTTCAATAAAAAATTTAGAAAATAAAATATTATTAAAAAAAATTTAAATAATGAATTAAATTAAAGTCATATTAAAATATTTTAAATTCATGTTAAAATATTTATATCTTTTTTTCTTATAATAAATTTGATATTTAATTGTTAAAAAGATTTTAAAACATATTTTAACATTTTATTTTTATATTAATATTTTTATTTAAAAGATTATATTAAATTGATTATATTTTCTTGAGAAAAATTATGAAAATATAAATAAAAAAAGTGAAAAAAAGAAAAAATTTAATATCATTTGTTAATAGAATTAGTAATTAAATATATTTTATATTTTTATTAATCAATATAATTTAATTTTAATTAAAAAATAGAAAAAGAAGAAAATTTTTTATTATTTTTATCTGTAATATATATATATATATAACATGTATTTATTGTTTATATTTTTATTTAGTATATTGTGAAAAATAGAGACTAAATTATTATAAATGAAAAGTATATATTAATTTATTATTTTTTTATAAATGTTTACAAATATAAATAATAATAATTTAATAGGAAAAACAGCCGATTCTCCCCTCCCCTCGAGTTTGGTTCAATTACTCAGTATCTTTCTAGTGTTTTAAAAATTACCCATTACGTTTAACCGTTAGTTGAGTTAACGGAGAAAAACAGTTTTTGAGGGTAAAATGGTATTCAAACAATATAAAATAAATTAAAAAATGCTCATTGATCACTCTGACATATGTAACAATTAATTAATATTTTTCATTCTTTCTCTCACCATTTTTTTATCTTCTCTTCTAGCTCTCTCTTTCTCCACGTCTTCTTTTTTCATAGCGAAACCTTCAAGAACAACCCTAAGCTTCTCTGACATTCTCTCACTAACCAAAGAGAAGAGTCACAACGTAACAAAATCTCTATGCGCTATCATTGCCAGAAGAAACACTTACCCACCGTTTATCTAAGATTGCGAAATTGGTGTCGAAATCGCTTCAACAACAACAAAATATTAATGGGACTCTGATAATTTTTGGGAGATTTGGGTATTTTGTATAGAGTTTATGAATTTGAAGTGGTTTAGATTGGTTGATATAGCATCTGAGTTTTGGTGTTGTTTCCCGATCGGAGAATGGTGATGCTTGAACGGCTATAAATTTATCACCCTGTTAGTTTTTTATTGTTTAGATGCACCATAGCCATTTCCCCTTACTTTGATTAGGTTTTTAAGAAGAATATGTTAAGAGGCAGGAGAGGCAACGCATGGTGGTAGCGACTGATTTTTTATTTTTATGTAATTTGGATAAGAAGATAGATTTTAATTTGGCAATAGATATGGATTTTTTATTTGATTGGGCAATCTACTGCAGGAGAAAATGAGGTAAGATAGCTGGTTTTTGTATCGAAGTCTCTTGGGATTTAATTGGAGACAGAAAAAAGTTTAAAATTATATTAATATTTTATTATATGCACTAGACCTATTTATTATGTGAGTTGGCAATTTGAGGTTATTTTCGTAAAATCATATAAAAAATTTTCCGTTAAATCAAACAACAATAGGATGTAAAGGACAATTTTTAAAAAAATAAAGGGTATTGGATAATTAGATCAAACCTAAAGGGGATATTGGCTGCTAGAAATAAAAGCTTTCCAGCCAAGGAGTATTTGCGCAAACTTTCAGGGATATTTATCCTATCTCCAAATTTAGGGCTGTCTGTCAACTTTTACAAATATTGTTTTTGAAATTATTAAAATTAATTAATTTAAAAAGCCAAATTTTTAAATATTAAAATATATTTTTTTAATGAATCACTAATTTATATTAAAGACATAAATATATAAGTAGATGATTTGTTGGTAGCTAGATATTAATTATAAAATGAAATATATAAATTTATTTGTGATGTGGTATATATTTAAAAAATATACTAATAAAAAGAAAAACACACGACGACATATTTAAGTGTGATCTTAATGATCAAATGAAATGGTAATTAATCAATAGAGCTATTTCAAAAAATTACAAGATTAATAAGTGAACCGACAAATGTTATTTTCAAACATGGAGTGGAGTGGACAAAGTCTAGATTTTGTTGATACGATCACGTTTTAATTAAATGTAGTTTCATTTAAAATCTCATGTTTAATTAAACCTGCAGGTGGGCGCAGCAAAAGCAATGTAATTAATAGTATTATCATACTATCACATTTTTAAAATTCTAATTAAAAATATATAGGATTCTTAATTGTTTTCTTTATTAAAATAAATTTTAAAAAAAATGAGTGGGGAAACAACGTCGGTGCTCTTAGCTCGCAATATACTTCAATGGATTTAATTATGGGATATTAATATTTGGATCCCTAATATTTATATTATTACAAGTTACTGCGTAGTTTTTCATTCGTATCAATTAGTGTAGTGATTAATTCTTAAAATTTTTAATTCTTTTATTTTTTATGAAAAGAAGGTCCATTATTTTTTATTTGAGCCGGAAGATGCGTGTTTTCTATTTTGTAACATGTTTAAAATTATTATTATTATTATTACTACTACTCTAATATCGAAAAGAGGTTTGAAAATATTTTTAAATAATTATTTATTTTTAAATTCTGTTTTATATCATTTTTTTTCTATTGATTGATTTTAACATTATGCATATTTTAAGAGGTAAGATTTGTTACGGCCTTCTCTAATTTCCATTCTTTTCGCTTTTTTCTTTAATAAATTCCTTCATCCAAAAAAAATTTATCTATACAATTTTAAACTAATATAATAATATTATTTTATTATTCTCACTAAATTTATATAATTTATCTATTTTTATTAGTTTAAAAATATAAAATATATGAAAGTGATGTAAATTAAATGGCTGAAATTTAAAGTTAAAAGATACCATTGAATACTAACAACTTAGCAATCTTATCGACTAGTAGATTATATTAAAAAAATTAAAATTTATGTTTAGAATTAAGTTGAAATGTTTGAGTAAAGAAAATCTTACCACGTGTGTATAGATAAATTTGGTCTGCAGCTAGTAGCTATTAGAATTAACTCCTCAAGTTTCAATTACAAGTCAAAATGACTATTTTATTTAGGGTGAAATGATATTGTTTGGGACTCAAATGATATTTTACTGAACTTTTGACCGCATATTTCAGCTAAGTTCGGCGAAAATTTTATATACATATATATGTATATGTATAGAGAGAGAGAGAGAGAGAGAGAGAGAGAGAGAGAGAGTGGGGACTTGCATTCCTACTGGAATCTCAACCAGAGTCGGCAGAAACGAAGATCCATTTTAGTTTTTGTTGCTCAGAGCAGAAGCAATTAAGCTTTCTAAATCAATGGCTTCTTACCTGTTAGCTTCACTGCGTTCTGCATCTACTTGCTTTTCCTCCAGGTTGCAGACTAGAAGTTGCATCTTGGCTCCTGCATTCATCAGCAATGGCTTCTCCACAACTCGAGTCCAATTAATGTCTATATGTATATGTATAGAGAGAGAGAGAGAGAGAGAGAGAGAGAGAGAGAGGGGGACTTGCATTCCTACTGGAATCTCAACCAGAGTCGGCAGAAACGAAGATCCATTTTAGTTTTTGTTGCTCAGAGCAGAAGCAATTAAGCTTTCTAAATCAATGGCTTCTTACCTGTTAGCTTCACTGCGTTCTGCATCTACTTGCTTTTCCTCCAGGTTGCAGACTAGAAGTTGCATCTTGGCTCCTGCATTCATCAGCAATGGCTTCTCCACAACTCGAGTCCAATTAATGTCTACCGGCACACAGTCTGATGAACCAGTTACTAGGCGATCAGCCAATTATGAGCCTCCTAAATGGAGCTATGATTTCGTTCAATCCCTCAGAAATCCATATGTGGTACCTATATTTATATCCTATATTGTAGTTCTTGAATTCATCAATTACTTCTGGAAAGCTAACAAATGATTATTCGTGACGTTGTAGGGAGAATCATATGCCAAACGAATCGAGAAGCTGAAGGGAGATGTAAAGGTAATGCTTCAGAAAGGGGTGAATTTGGATCCTTTGCATCAATTGGAGCTTGTTGATACTCTGCAAAGACTTGGAGTATCTTATCGCTTTGAGGAGGAAATCAAAGAAGTTCTGAATAAGATTTACCATAATTATCGGAACAAACAAGAAAGTTTATATGCCGCAGCCCTCCAATTTAGACTCCTCAGACAACATGGGTATAATATACCAGCAGGTACGAACGGCTCAATTAATATATGTCTTGCTTTTGGAAGTACCTTCTGTTCTACATAGCTTTTGAGTTGGGCCACTCACAATTCTTTTTTTTTTTTTTTTTTTTTCGTTTTTATAGATATCTTCAGCAATTTCAGGGATAAGAAGGGAGATTTTAAATCATACCATGGTGACGATTGCAAAGGAATTTTAGCCCTCTATGAAGCTGCACATCTTTTAGGAGAAGGAGAGAGCAATATCTTTCATGAAACTAAACATTTCTCAACGGCGTATCTGAAAAATTATGTACTCATGCATAATAATGATAGTGAATATCTTTCCACATTAGTGAATCATGCATTGGAGCTTCCACTGCATTGGAGGATGCTAAGATTTGAGGCAAGGTGGTTCATTGATGCATACGAAAAAGCACCAGACATGAACCCTCTCTTGCTCGAGTTTGCTAAACTAGACTTTAACTATGTCCAAGCAACACACCAACAAGATTTGAAGTATGCTTCAAGGTAAGAATCTTAACTAGCTGAATTGTATATGAATTTGGGTGCATAAACTAATTCAAAAATTGATTCAACTGTATAACTAAAGGTGGTGGAGGGAGACGGGTCTAGGCCGGGAGAAGATGAATTTCGCAAGGGACAGAATAGTGCAGAATTTGCTTTGGACGGTGGGGATGATATTTGAACCTCAGTTTGGATATTGTAGAAGGATGTTCGTAAAGGTTAATGCATTAATAACAATAATTGATGATGCTTATGATGTCTATGGTACCTTAGATGAACTTGAGCTATTCACTGATGCTGTTGACAGGTTGGTTATATACAGTTTTTATCTATATGCATGATATCAATTTTAATGATCTCCCTTTCGATTATATATATTTTAACTATATATTCAAAATTAATATTGTAATTCTAGATGGGATGATGTTGCTGTTGAGCAACTTGCTGACTACATGAAGCCGATTTTTCATACTCTGTATACTTCTGTCAACGAAATGGCTTTTGATGCTCTTAAGGAACGAGGAGTTGACATCACTTCTAACCTTAAAAACGAGGTACTTTTCCAATATTGCTCTTCTGATCATTTGATATGTTAATATATATGCTTGTATGTATGTATATTAATTTGATCTCCTGTTGGTTTTGCCCACCACACCATAAATTAATATTACAGTGGGCAAATTTATGTAAATACTATTTAATAGAAGCAAAGTGGTTCAGTAGCGGATACACACCAACCTTTCAAGAATACATGGACATTGCTTGGTTAACAGTAGCAGGACCTATTATGATGACACATGCTTATGGCTTAATAGCAAATCCAGCAACTAAGGAGACCATGGAATTCTTCGACCAATATTCCGATCTAATTCGTTGGTGTTCGATAATTTTACGATATGCAAATGATCTGGGAACATCATCGGTATAAACTGATCACTTCCAAAAACACCTTTACTATTTTATTAATTGCACACACTATTTGAATATTAAATTGCATTTATGTACAATATATATTAATTTTTCTTGTTTGATTTATATATTTTTTAATTAGAATGAGCTTTGGAGAGGAGATAATCCTAAAGCAATTCAATGTTATATGCGTGAAGCTGGAGTTTCTGAAGGAGATGCCTGTGAACACATACAAGATCTGATTGTTGCAACGTGGATGAAGGTGAACAAATATCGACTTGAAAACCCCAAGTTGTCCAACATTTATATGGGGATTCCAATGAACATGGCGAGAATGGCTTTATGCTATTACCAACATGGAGATGGACATGCTATTCAAGACAACACTAAAGACCGTGTAGCCTCGTTACTTTTTCAACCCATTCCCCTAGCCTCTAATATATAAATGTGAAATCAAATGTCTTCAAGGACATAATCTAGCTGTCTATGGTAATTAGAGATCAAGGAATTAATATATCTATTCTGGACTATACCAACTTGGAAGAGGGAATTAATTAATTATATATTTTGATTTCGATTCGGATCTTCATATTTTAATTAAATTAATATTGTTCTTCTCACTGTTTGGCTGCTTATTTTATGTTCTATGCTAGCTATCTATAACTGCAATTGCTTTGTGATAATACAGAATTTGAAATAATGACGTTCTTAATTATTTTAATTAAAAGATTAATTTAATTTATTAAAGTATTCCCGTTTTAAGAAATGGGAGCCATGTGGAAGTTCACCAGCTCACAAGCATACATTATCCTTTAAATTTGGCATATATAAAAAGATGTAACGCAGGCATGCATGTGTTTGTGAGCTGTGCTGATCTGTATAAAATCGAGAGAATATTGCATTAAATAATTTTCTCAACAAACATTTTTTTTTTCAACTAAAAGTTAGGATATTATGTCGATCGTTCCCAACAAACAATTAATGTATTTTCTTCTATGTTTTTCTTTAATTTTTTCCTCTCGTTCTCATTTACATACAATTAAAGTATGTAGTTATTTACAATTTTAGTCGAAAACATAAATTAAATTATAATTAAATAATCCATTACATTATAATTAAAGGATTAAGTGTCCATTTGATTTATTTTTTCAAAGAATTTTTTAAATGATAAAAATCTTTTTTAAACTTTTGAGTGTTGTTTGATTAACACTAGAAAAAGATTTTTAAAAATTAAAAAGATTATTTTTCTTCTTCGAAAATAAATTCAAAAGTTGAGTTTTCGGTAGTAAAGTTTCTCTATTTTTTTAAAAGGCAAAATTATTTAAAACACATTTATTTCATTTTAAAAAATTTATATTATTTCTTTAAAATATAATATTAAATATTTATCTATTAAAATAATTACTCAAATTTTTTAAATAGTTATTTATAACAATCAAATAATTAATTAACTTTTATTAAAAGTTCTATTTATAAAAATTTTACAAATAAAAAATTTATTTTAAAAAGTTTTATTTAAAAAATTATAAGAATGTCTTTAACATATATTTTAAGGGAGAATTCCTGATTCCCCCTCCTTATTTGACTTAATATGCTGTATCTCTTATTAAATTACTAATACCCCTCTGTCAGTTAAAAATATTAAATTTAGAGAGTAATTGCATTTTTATCCTTAATCTGTCACTTGTCAAATGTCAAATACTTCATGTTTGCTCAGTTGTCAATATATATTTGTTTTGGGATCAAAAATAAAGATAAAGTTAAAAAATGCTCCTACTTTTGGTTTAAAAAATAATATAATAATTAGTTATATTATTAAATTTTGAAATGTTTTCATTTTAATTAATAGTATTTAATATTAAAACTTTGACTTTGGAGACTAAAATATATATGTTGGGGAGAGATTGTTGGAAGGAAATTTTGAAAGTACCACTTGGTAAAATAAAAGAATGAGAAAATGATTTTTTATTTTGAGGTCAAATATGGAAGACGCAGCCAAACGATAGAAATTAGAAATCATTTAATTAAATTTGTCATTCCATCCACATCCTGACTACACCATTTTTCTACTCTAAAAGTAGTGGTATAGCCTTTATCTTAATACAATCTTATCCTTTCTTACTCTTTACAATCTAATTTGGGTATGAGTATTTTATTTATTTTGTGGTATTGGTATTTTGTTTATTTTATATTCTAAACTTCCTCTGTTTGCCCCTATACCCAACATTCTTCACACACCCAAAGCACAACAAAAAAAAATTACACCAAACAGCTTAAACAAACACATTTAAATAACATCTTAAAAAATCCAAAAGTTCTTGTACAACAAACAATAACAATGATTACAATACAAGATAAACAAAATACCCATGCCCATACCCATTAACTTATAAGATCATGGGAAAATAACTTTCTTCAAATATCTAACAAAAGAACAGAATAAATGAAGCCCATAACATTAAATAAGTCTAACCATAACAAAACTAGAGTGGGTTGGAATACTCAATTTGTCAATTTTTAATGCTCCAATCGATATTTTAAACTATTAATATATGGTGAAAAACTCATAATACACTTTGAATCACAATATTTTTGACTAATGAAGGCATCGCAATGGTTTAAAGTTTTATCAATATCCAAACTGACTTGGGTTTAAAGTTGAGTTCAAAGCTGGGTATTGTTTTGCTACATAAATGCAAGAGAAAGAAAGACAGAGGACTTTTATTCTTGACGTTGATGAAGAGAACTGTTTGGTTTAAAGTATTTTGTTAACATAAAAAGTCCTTTTTTTACATAAAAGCATTTTTTTGGATTTTTGTGTTTATCCTAGATATATAATAATCGTCTTAGGAAACTAGGAGGGGGCTACATTCATTTAAAATTTTCATTTGTAAGGCCCACTTTTATTTTAATTCCTAACATTACTTTCACATTTTAGCTATACAGACAAGCAACTACATCAACGTACATAATTAATTACCCACCAAATCTAATATTTCTGATTGACGGAGGTAATGCCGGAGAGAAATCGGGATATTAGTAATTCAACAAAGGGGTATCGGTATATTAGGTCAAATAAGAAGGGTGTATCGAGAATTTTCCCTATATTTTAATTACTTGAAAAAATATTAAAAATAACTTTATTTTAACTACTCGTAAAATTTCAAGAGCTTACTTGTTAAGAATGAGGCTTCTGTCACATGCTGGAAATTTGATGAATTCCAACATTGTGCGGCACTTCGATCAACTTAAGAAACTGAGCAAAGTAAGCCTTAATAACCCAAAATTACTTTGTGTGTATGTGTAGGCGTGAATGATGAAGGAATGCATTGTCAAAGCAAAGAAAGAGCAAGTGAAATTGGAGGAAAGAAAGAACGCATAAGTTGCTTAATTTGAGAATATAAATGAATGGCTTATTTTCATTACACAACATTATACAATATATATTTACAATTCAATGAATAAGATTGGCCCTTAAGCATATTTGATGGATAGGATTACATAATGCATATAAAAATCCCACTAACTTTACCTACCACCACTTAAACAAATTTAGACCAATTGGGTATGTACAAAGGTTAGAACAGTTTGGGCCTTTAACATAACAAATATATTGGGACTGATCCAAAACTTTCCTGCCCATATGTGTACATATACAAGCTGCCCATTATCATTATAGACTGCCCCAAAACAAACACTAAGCCTCCAACACATGAAAACCTTTATTAAAAGCATGTTTGCTCACGGCACATTGTTCATTTAGGGTACTATCCATCCGTGAACCATTTTGCTTACACACTCGTGCATTGAAAGGTGTAACTTGCGTGCTCATATGCTAAAGGTTACGTGTCAATGTGCCTCTGCGTCTTCGGCAATTCCACTTGCGCTTTGGCAGCACATGACACTCCCCCTTGTCAAGCTTCCTGTCAAGGACTTAAGTTCGGCACGTTGCGTCATATTCTACCTTACGCAAACCAGCACGAACTGAGCACGCTGAATTTTCATTGATGCTACGGATGCTAGATATTGCTGATACTTAGTTGTCAAGCTTGGATTTTCTAGCGTGGTCAGCTTCACACCCTTGCGGAATTCATTTCGGTAGTCTCGATAGCTTCATGTCACCACTGCTCCAAAGATTGCCTTAATCTTCGCCTGCAACGCCAAGTCTCAAAGTCGAAGTACCATCTTCCTTGCGCTTTAACATGTAAGTCTCTCCTCCTCTCACAACCTAGAAAGCCAACAATACCCTGCTGCCAATACGAACCCACTCGATCGGCACCTTATGTCGCTTCCCTGCATCATGGAATTTCATACACTCATCTTCGGTAAATGTGAAAGGCAACAACCTGTCAATGAATTCGTCACCCAACACAAGGTCAAAGTTGCTCATTGGTACCATATTCAGATCAATCTTGCCATATCAAGTCCCAATATTGAGAGGCACTCTATAAGTAACTCCGCAAATTGGTCGAAAAGGTTGATCCACAACCTTAATCCATCCCAGCTCCTTGTTTAGTGCCAACGCTAGACTTGTTGCCCATTTCTGAAATCAAGCACTGATTAACGCTGTAATTAATAAACCTTTAAAGCATACCTCATTGACGCTGGCATCGACAAACTTAAGCACTTTCCTGGGCTCCTACTTTAATTTTGACTTGGCCTTTGTCGCCTTCTCCTTGGTCACCTCTTTAACCTTCATTGGGTTAAAGACACGCATCGGACCAATTTGTGCATCCTCCGCTGATTTATATGAACTGAGAATGGCATTAAGTCACTTTTGTTGTAAACAATCTCTCATATGATGATCTCTGTCATACAAGTAACATATCCATTTTTGCTCGCGCTGCTTGTCAAAATACTCTTTACTGTCATCTAACTGTTCGAGACTTTTCAATGGCTACCCCGTCTCATATTAGGGTCCTGACTTGTGAGGTTTCACTTCCTTACCTTTGTCATAGCCACTCTTAGTTGGCCTTCAGTTTCGGTAACATTTTGGAGACTTTTGGCAATGCTCAATCAAGGACTCCGTTGCTGCTATCACTGAAGCAAGATCTTGAATATTTCCGTGTCTTAAGTCTTACTCTGCCCATGGCTATAAACCGTCCATGAAGAATAGTAACCGATTTTTCTCTGACATGTCAGTGATCTCAAGCATGAGGGAATTATACTCCTACACATACTCTGCTATCGAACCCTGCTGCTTTAGTCCTCGGAGTTTCTTTATTACAGCCTCTTCAACATTGTTGGGATAAAATTGCCTCTTCAATTCACCCTTAAAAGCCTCCCAAGTGTCTATCTAGCACAAACCCCTTTTTATTCCTATATGCCAACGTCTCCACCATAACGCTACATCACCATCGAAATACTGTGTTGCGAAATTAATTCTAAGTCCATCTTCGTGCATCTGAGCTACATCAAAGTAGCGCTTCATCATCCATAGAAAACTGTCGATTTTCTTGGCGTCCCGCTTACCTTCAAACTTGGGTTGATCCTAAACCTTAACTCTCGATACGTTGTTCGTACCTACACTTAAAGCAATGGCAGTTTTGCAAAGCGTGAGGTCTTGCCAAACCTCTCTCAACTCCCTTTTCATACCAATACTATTCCCTTAAACTCATCCATGGCCAGCTTTATAGAATTGGCAAAAGCATCGAAAGCTTGTTAAAATTGACTTTCGACACTAATAGTACCATTCGTCTTGCATTCTACCACTTTATCATCGAGGGTATCGAGATGCTCATGAATATCGCCCAAGAAAAGCTCCATTCTAGCTAACCTAACTTCAAATGAACCCATCATCTCCTTAGGCACTCCTCTCTCCTTTACTGCCTTCTTCAAACTTTAGGCAACATTTCACCCTTCACGCTCAATCTTCGCAACACTACTAGCTTCAACATCCTTGGCTACGATTTTAATATTCCACAATACAAATACCACAATCCAAGTTTCACAGTACAATTTCCACCACAATAACAAACTCATGGCAATGGTGCACAATCCAGCCACAAAACTCAAATTTTCTCACAACAACCAAAGATTCAACAGCAATAAAGCTTCAAAACCTAGAATTCTAGCTACTGTTCACACCAAAATTTAGGTCCTAAAATCCAAGATTGCTCAAACTAGCAACAACAACAACCAATTAACCACAAGCTGTAGAGATTCTTACCACACAAAGGAACATAAATTTACTCTGATACCACACTGTCACGTGTTAAAAATTTGATGAATTTCAACTCTGTGTGGCACTTCGATCAACTTGAGAAACTGAGCAAAGTAAACATTAACAACACAAGCTCATTTTTATGTATGTGTGGGCATAAATAGTAAAGGAATGCACTGTCAAAGCAAAAAAAGAGCAAATGAAATTGGAGGAGAGAAAGAACCCACGGGCCGCTCAATTTGAGAATGGAAATGAATGGTTTGTTTTCATTACATAACAATATACAATATACATTTACAATTCAATGGATCAGATTGGCCCTTTAGCACATTTGATGGCTAGGATTACATAATGCATATAAAAATCCCACCTAACTTTACCTACCACTACCTAAACAAATTTGAGCCAATTGGATATGTACAAAGATTAGGCCATTTTGGGCCTTTAACACAACAAATATATTAGGGCTGATACAAAGCTTTCTTACTCATATGTGTGCATGTACAAGCTATCCACCATCATTATGGACTGCCCTAAAACAAACACTAAGCCTCCAACACATGAAAACCTCCCTTGCAAGCATGTTTGCTCACAGTGCACTGTTCTTCCGCAAATCATTTTGCTTGCACGGTCATACGTCAAAAGATGCGACTTACGTGTTCGTGTGCTGGAGGTTGCGCGCTGATATACCTCTGTATCTTTGGCGATTCGCTTACACTTTGGTGGTAGGTGAAACATCACTGTTAAATAATCGATTCTTGATTTTTAATAATAAGGAATTAATCATTAGATAAGACAAAACTTCAGACAAATTTAAATTTTTATTTTAGTAACTACGTATGATTTATAAGAATATTATAAAAAGAATAAATATGGATAAAAATATACACTTGTGAATATTTTTTATAATGTTAGTTAAGTTAGATTCAACACATATCCAAATTCATGTACACATGTGCTATACAAATCAATTAACCTTTTCAAATTTATCAATTATTTTTTTCAAAATTTAAATTGTAATGCATAATTGATTGTCACTAAAATTGAAATTGTTTCAAATTTATCAATTCATTTCTTCAAAATTTTTAATTACAATGCATAGTTGACTGTTCACCAAAACAGAAAATTTTCAAATTTATATATAAATTACTTTTTTCAAAATTTTTAATTACAATGCATACTTGACTAGTCAATACAACTAGGCTTGGTAAAAAACCTGGTTTGGGCCTGGTTTTTGAAAATCTGGCCTTAACTTGGTTTTATTTTTTATAATGGTAACATCAGCAATCCTTTTATTTTATATAAAATTTTACATCAATTATAAACCATTGGATATAAACACATTTGACGGTTGAAATTATATTTGATCATATAATTAACGTATACATGATGGATGCATATATCAGATGTAATCTCAACCGTTAAATATGTTTATATCCAACTATTTATAATTGATGTAAGATTTTGTATAAAATAAAGAAATTGATAATCTTACCACTATATATATATATATATATATATATAATCACCCGCCCCTGGAATTCCATTTCTTATATAACAACCCTTTGAGTGCTCTCAAGTGAATAATACGTGATCCAAGTGAAAGTACTCCAATAAGTAAACTCTTGAAAATTTTTAAGTGAAAAAATTATCTACCACATTTATCTTATTCTAGACTTTAAAGCCTAAGTACGACTATGAGATAATTTTCATATAAATATATGTACTTACTGATGATATTAATTTGTGTGTATCAATATAACAATATTCTCTCTTTCACGGCTAAGATTAATGTGTGTGTAAATATATACATTCCTCAAATTTATATTTAGGCCAGAAGCAGTTGATCTGCATGCCCCCAGTGGAATCTTATTAGAAAACCATTTGGTCTTTTCAAGATAATGTAATTTAATAATATGTTCAAATGTTTTATAGCCATTGGGAATATTGCGACTTGTACAATAGGAATCTTTATCTTCAAAATATGCAAATTAATTAATCAATTCAATTATTAATTCACATGCATATTATATATAGATATTTCCTGTATTTCTGTCAAGTCATCATGGGCGTTCTTAATTTGCTCTTTTTGCACAGTGCGGTGGCTAGGATCCTTACGCCTTCGAATCAAGTTAAAAAATTCTTTCGTATCTTGTATTCTACTTAATTATTTTTTTCTTTTTAAATATATCCCTACTCTCACAATCAGTCCTATTGCTAATTTGTTTTTCTTTTTCATTTGTCATCAAAAATATTTTTTTTATATCAAATTCTTTTTCAATTTTTTTTACACGTCATTAGATTGACACTAAATAAGACTTTTTAAAAATTAAAAAAAAATTATTTTAAAAAATCAAATTTTAAGTATTTAATGATATAAATTTTTTAATTTTTTCGCAAAAGATTAAATTGTTTAAAATATTATTATTTTATTTTAAAAATTTTATATTATTTTAAAAACTTGTCTAGTAAATTAATTATACAAAATTTCTCAAAAGTTATTTTTAACAAGAAAATAATTAAAAAATTTTGTTAAAAATTTTATTTGATAAAATTCTATTTGTAAAAAGTATATTTCAAGAAACTCTACTCTAAAAATTATATAACAGGAACCCATAACTAAATAATGTAATGAATTTTCAAATATAGTTGTGCTTAAATTTGATTCTTTATGATTAGGGATGGAGTTAGAGTCATCTTTCTATAAAAATTTGTAGAGATTAAAGCATAAAAAATTAATTTTAAAAGATTCTTATAAATATAAAAAAAATCGATCATTAGTTGTTTTGTTAATATTAATATCTTATAATTCTATTTCCGTAGCATATTTGGCAACCTTTCACTTTGCCTATACATATTGGAATATTTGATTCAGTCCCATTTAAGAAATGTTTGTTTTAGAATCAAACTAGGCAGAATTGAAACGTTTAATTTATATATATTTGAATCCTACAATATCTGTTCTCATCCCCCCCTCTCTCTCTCTCTCTCTCTCTCTCTCTCTCCCTATACACATATAAGAGAGATTAATTACTCATATTATGTTTGAATATTAGCAAGAGAAGTAAGCAAAGTACAACTCTATCTAAGGTAGCTCGTACTGGTTTTTTTTAATTAAAAAATAATAATAATCTCCTCAGTGACATGAACATAACTTAATAGAATTAAAAACAACAACATGACACACGCGGCTAGAAAGACAATTTTTGAATTAAATAATTAGGATTGATTGATTGATTGATATCTTAATCTATATTCAAAGTTAATTCATGTACCTACTTTGGGTTATGTAATTATAAAATAAAATGTCTTTTCATAAAGTTTTCTTGTTGAAGTAAATGGGGGCCAAGTGGAGGAGATTCATTCATTAATAGATAAGCACTAGATATTATTTACATGGGAGTCTTTGTCAGCAGTGCAGCGATTGCCGGTGGGTGGTTGCATTGCATTGCATATCACAATGTTGTGTATGCAATAATGCAAGCAGTATTATCATTATTTTTAATTTATCTATTTATTTATCAATTTATTAGCCGAGCATTTTACCCTACGAACAGCTACCAAGCATCGGGGACTTCCCCTGATGTAATTTTTGAAGTTAGCTAGAGAACAACTTCCATTATTTTATGAAAAATATTGCTTTTTTGGATACTTTATGATAACGCACCAGTTATGTGACTTCTAGCTCGATATTTAACAGTAGCAATTATTTCAAGTTTATCGATCATATTAGGTTTAGATTTTTTCCTTTTTTAGAGAAAAATTTATTACAGATTAGAATATATTTTCGACCAAGTCCAGCGAGAAAAGGGGAAAAACAAAATACCATGAGGTGGCTCTGCCCCTGTACTGAGGTCTAGAATCCCATATAAAGTTTTGTCGCTCACGGTAGTAGCAGAAAATTTAGATCTCTAAAATTAATGGCTTCTTCTCTTTTAGCTTCACTGCGTTCTGCATCTGCACGCTTTTCCTCCAGACTGCAGACTAGAAGTTGCATTTTGGCTACTTCATTTGTTAGCAATGGCTTCTCCACTTCTCGAGCCCAGTGGATGTCTACCACTACCAGCACAGAGTCTGATGAACCAGTTACTAGGCGATCTGCCAATTATGAACCTCCTGTCTGGACCTACGACTACGTTCAGTCTCTCAGAAATCCATATGTGGTACTTACATATATGATTACACATGTATTATATATATATATATATATATATAGTTGTTGATTTGAATTTTTTATAGAGTTGATGAGAGGTAAAGCCAACAAATGATTATGAATGATGTTGTAGGGAGAATCATATGCCAAACGAATCGAGAACCTGAAGGGAGATGTGAGGGTAATACTGCACAAAGTCGTGGATTTGGATCCTTTACAGCAACTGGAGTTTGTTGATACTTTGCAAAGACTTGGAGTATCTTATCACTTTGAGGACGAAATCAAAGGGATTCTGAGTACAATTTACAACAATTATAAGCACAAACAACAAAGTTTATACGCCGTAGCTCTCCACTTTAGACTCCTTAGACAACATGGGTATCATATACCTGCAGGTAATTAATTAAGTTTAATTTCTTTTTGTTAATTGCATCAAAATAAATGAAACTCGCTCGATCTTACATCAATCAGCTAGTTAAGCACTTTTGTTCTATCTATGTGGCTGTAATTCATTTGTATTCTTTCATTCCCCTTTTCCTTTTTGTAGATGTCTTTGACAATTTCAGGGATGAGAATGGAAACTTGAAGTCATCCCTGGGTGACGACTGCGAAGGAATTTTAGCTCTCTATGATGCTGCACATCTTTTACAGGACGGGGAAAATGATATCTTTTACGAAATCGTAAATTTCACAACTGGGCATTTGAAAGAGTATCTGAAGCATAATAAAGACGAATATCTTGCAACACTAGCGAACCATTCATTGGAGATTCCACTGCATTGGAGGGTGCTAAGATTGGAGGCAAGGTGGTTCATTGGTGTCTATGAAACAGCACCAGACATGAATCCTGCCTTACTCGAGTTTGCTAAACTGGACTTTAATAATGTCCAAGCAACACACCAAGAAGATTTGAGATCTGCGTCAAGGTAATATCAGTACAACTAATTACCTTGTATACATATCAATTTGATCAATATATGATTTGGGCATAATAATAAAACTAGAGCTTGTGCTAATGTTTGTTGATCTATATATATATATATATATTATATATATATAAGTAAAGGTGGTGGAGGAGTACGGGAATTGGGTGGGAGAAGAACAATTTTGCAAGGGACAGGATAATGCAGAATTTACTTTGGAGCGTGGGGATTATATTCGAACCTCAGTTTGGATACTGTAGAAGGATGTCCATAAAGGCTTATCAATTCATAACAACAATTGATGATGTTTATGATGTGTACGGTACCTTGGATGAACTTGAGCTATTCACAGATGCTGTTGACAGGTTGGTGATTAATTTCATATGATTAATATTAGTCAAATAATTAGTACTACTATATTTATATATATATATATATATATATATATCACAATTATATACTTTTGTGATCTTAGATGGGATGACACTGCAATTGAGAAACTTCCGCAATACATGAAGCCAATTTTTCATACTTTTTACACTTCTGTAAATGAAATGGGTGCTGATGCTCTAAAGGAGCGAGGAGCTGACATTCATCGTTACATTTGGAAAGCGGTAGACTTAAACTCTATGCATTTTTATAAATATATATATATATATATATATAGAGAGAGAGAGAGAGAGAGATTTTGTACTTAATTAATTTGTTTCCTCTGTCTCTTATTGGTACGCAAACAACAGTGGTCAACTTTATTTAATTACTATTTAATGGAAGCAAAGTGGTTCATCAACGGATACACACCAAGCTTTAGAGAATACATGGAGAGTGCATGGTTTTCGGTAGGAGGACCTGTGATGACAGTCCATAGTTATGCTGCCATTGCAAAGCCAGCAACTAAGGAGAGCATGGAATTCTTCGATGAATATTACAATATAATTCGTCTGTGTTCGACGATTTTACGATATGCAGATGATTTGGGAACATCATCGGTACGTATATATATGTACAAACACACACACTTACTTGTTTAATATATATTTTGATTGCAATTAATCTGACATTTTATATATATATATATATATTAATTGTTTGATATCCTGGATGGTTATATAGAATGAGATTTCAAGAGGAGACAATGCCAAATCAATTCAATGTTACATGCATGAAAATGGAGTTTCTGAAGAAGATGCTCGTGCACATTTAAGAAGTCTGATTACTGAAACATGGATGAAGGTGAACAAATTTCGAGCTGAAAACCCTCAGTTGTCCAGTGTTTATATGGGGATACCAATAAATATGGCGAGAATGGCTCTATGTATGTACCAACATGGAGATGGACATGCTGTTCAAGACTGCAGTAAAGATCGTGTATTGTCTTTAATTATTAATCCCATTCCTTGTACCTAATATCTAATTATTACCATTAAAACAATCAGAATATCAATTAAAGATGATGATGCTAGCTTCACCTAATATATATTTATATTTTATTAATTTGGATGTCTTCTCTTGTTCGACCTTTGGGATGATATCAGGCTTAATTGCTTGTAAATTTATGGAAGCTTTTCAATTGTTGATTTTCGTAACTGTTGTGTAATTTTTCTCTGTCTTGGATTTTAATCTTTATTAATAAAAATTTCCTTTCCCTTTTGGGTATAAAAGATGGAACACACACACATATATTCAACTCTCAGTGGGGTTATTATTTTCCCTAGCATTATTATTTTTATGGATATTTTTAATAATATTAAGTAACAAGATTATATTTAATATATCTTATAATTAAAATTAATCAAAATATCAAATTTATGTACTCAAAATATTAACAATGATCTAACATTTAGTAATTGATTAAATTTCTAAAATATTTCTACAGCCTTCAAAGAGGTGTTCCCAAATTATTCTAGAATTTGGAAAATATTAAGCTGAAAATATCATTTTTATTTTTATCTTACGAAAACAATAAAATACTTTAAAAGAATTTTTAAAAAACAAAAAGAAAAACAGTAAACACCATCAGCACGACGCCGTTTAGGGAGGGGCGGCAGAGAAATTACAAGGCGCAAGAAGAAGCAGCAGCAGCAGCAGCAGCACTCCGTCAATCTCCGATTCTTCAATCCCAGTTCAGAGCCGAAGAACGAAAAATCAGATAATAAAATCAAAATCAAGAGCTGAAATGGGTGAAGAACAGGAGAGGAAGAAGAGGGTGGTGGTAGAATCGCTGGGATGGCTGACGGAATCGTCAATCATGCCGAAAAAGCAACGTTCGATCGAAGGAGTGGGTCCCTCTTCCATCTTAGAACTCAAGGCTCAGCTCTATCAATCTCAGGAGGAATCCAAGAAATCCAAGGAATTGAACGCTTCCGATGTTGAGTTCCACCGCGCTAAGAAGAAGATCGCTCCACGCGATTCCTTCTCCGCCAAAAACTCCGGCGTCCATGCCCGCGCTCTCAAGTATTTTACCTTTTTGCTTCTATTTCATCTTGGTTTTCTTCATTTTAAGATTTAATTGTAATAAGTGATAATTAGAAGTTAAAAGCCTAATTTTTTTTTGCTTTTTCTTTTTTAAATGTTCGTTTTAGTTTTGGAGCAATTAAAGATTAGATTTTTATTATGCTGGCAACTTTAGAACTAATTGTATCATGCTGTGTAAACTGTGATTGATTGGGAATACAGCATTTTCATCAGTACAATGACTGGTTTGCAACGCAAATCTGGATATTCCTATGAAGTTATTACTTGATTTTCTGCTAGAATTGATTATGTTTGCTTGTGTGTATGAATGTAGGGACAAGCTTGAGTTGAAAGCAGTTAATGATGGATCAGCTAGCTATGCAGCATTGGAGAAGAAGGCTGAGTTATATGATAAACTGGTGAAGGGAGAGCTCTCGGATGAGGAAGACAAGGAGAAGTACTGTGTTGACTTTTTTCTTAAGGGTACAGAGCAGGAGCAGGAGCAGCTGCAAGGCTCTGATGTTTCTGCCTCTGCAGCAACAGAGAATGAAGAACATGAGGATGATGGTTCTATGCCCTTTAACATGAAATTTGTAGCACCTGGGAGAACATCTGGAACAATGGACAATGATGAACACAAACGTTTTGTAAGGTAAAATTTTTTGTACTTTCTGGTGTTGTATGATATTTTAGATGTTTTGATGTTTTTCCTAATTAAAAGCGACAAATAAACATGATGTGTGAGTTTCAACTAGAGATTTAAAGTTCAACAAGAGTGTGGATGCTGATGGTTAAATTTAAATTTGTGGGTAGGATTGTAGAAATTATTTATAGATTAATACTTATATTTTACCTGAAGCAACGATTTGGTGGCTAACAAAGGTTTGTAAAGCATGGCTGCGTGTACACAGGAAGTTATATTGTAGTATATCATTTGAAATAGGGAAGAATAGTACATTGTTTTATTAATGTTTCATTGCTAAAGCTCTTGTCAGAGAAAAAAGCATTATTTGCTAATGCCACAAGATCTTCAATGTACTGTCAATCAGAAGAAACAAGCGAATATACTGGTTGTAGAGGACTTTAGGTTCACATGGTGGACATATCTTGTACAAGAAAATTGGAATGAAGTAGAGACAGTAAGGTAGGAGTGTTGACCCATCTGGAAGGAGCCGAACTAATGGCATTTTGGATGTAGATAATGATAGGAGTGGCCAAGATATTCCTTATAACAGAAGAATTAGTCAGGATAACCATAACCAGAACGAGGAAAGTTGCAAGTGTAGAGTAATGATAGAATGATAGAATTGGACAGTAGTTCGGAAAGATGTGTATTATATTCAGCTAGGGGTGCACTTGACCAACTTACCATGGACAAATATAATATAATACGATCTAATGTCATGCTAAAAAAGGAGGTCATTGAAAGATGAAAAATGTTTGCAAATATAGTGTAAGCAAAGAAAATTTTATATAAGAGCTCTCATGTAAAATTGGCTCTCACTATTTATTGTTTTCTGTGTTTTATTTGATCGTTGTACCCTGCTTGCAGGTAGTATACAGTATTGTCTATAGGTGATGCTACCTAAGTTCCATTTCTTGATTTATAGTTTTTTCTTCTTTCCAGGGAAATTCATGAAGAAGCAAGCCAAGCAAGGGAAAAGGTATCCAAGCTCAAATTGCGCAGGCAAGAACAAGCTGAAGCTCGTCGTGAGAGACTAAGGCAGGCCTATTTTCACAAGTTGCTGGAAAAACAAAAGGCGGCATCCCATACAGAGCAGAAATAACATCAAGCTTGTCATAATTTCTCTTCCTGGTTCCATAATTTGGGGCGAAATGTATATTTCACTTGTATTGAACTCGTACTTTGTAAACTTCAGCTTTCGATTGTGTATAATGTAGTAATTTTTGACAAGAAGAGATAATTCTCTTTTACACACTTGCTCTAGCTGATTCTTCGCACTAGAAATATGTTTACTGGCTACAACATTCGTTTTGGTATTTTTGACAGCACAACCAAGTTCAAGCTACAGAATCCTTTACGGTGGGATTTCCTATACACTCTTGAGATTTTCCGTACACGATGAAAGTCCCAAGAAAAAATGAATTTCATGATAATTATAATCCGTGACAAATTACTTATAATCTAAGACCCGAGTTTTTTATCTTTTAGTTTCCACTCAAAATTCATCAGGTAAAACAACTATCCAACAGCACTCTGATATTTCTTCAGACTCCAGATTCAGAACTGGAATGCCAACCCAATTGCTCATTACATGCCCAAGATACCAAAATAAACAATGCTTTTCCTCCTTATATATAATTTATTTGTTTTTCGTAACTGACCACATGCCAGAATGAATAAAGAAATGCCCATATTATGTCAGTGCATCAGTGCAAAAATCAAACTGAGACTTAACATGGCTCCCATTGCTAAAAAGCAAGCTCTGAATTAATTACAATTAATAGACACCTGTATCCAGATTATCTAACATCAAAAGCATGCCAATAATATAGCCAGTGCAGTTTCCAGGTAAGTGTACGCATATTCAACCAAAAACTCTTATACAATGCGGCAAATATCACATGCTACAAGCTAAATATTAACTAAAACTATCAAAAAACAAAGCTGGAAGCTGGAAACAATGATATTTTAAGGCATTTGCATGATTGCAATATGTTTTACGTGCATTACACAGTTTAATCCACGCTGGTTCGGAGAATAATGGAGCGAGAAATGAAAAATTATACTGGCAGCACACTATATTTTATCATTTTGTTTGTGGTTAAACAAACACAGAATAGTTGGCAGAATTTAATTATATGCTAAACCAGGCCTATAAAAACCACCTGCAGTCTCCATTTTAGAGACAAAGTCTAAACAGAATCACTTCTGCAACTTTCTCACTCAGTCAGTTTTGCAACTTGTGCTTTTCCATTCAAGAACTAAGTGAGAAATGGAGGGCTGCAAAATGAGGACGGCTTTCACCATCTACATCATGGTTCTGTTGGCTTTTGCTACTTTTGCCAATGCAGCCGAAGAGCTTGGGGGAATTGCACCAGCACCAATGGAAAGCACTGGAGCAGCTCTGCGGGTTCCTGCTTTACTTGTTGCGGCCATTGTTTCTCTTCTGGCTTGGTTCTTCTAAATTTCATCATTTCTATTCTTGGCTATTTGGTGAATGTTTGTGCACTTAACTCTTTCCTTGCCTATCAGTTGTGTTCTTTCAAGAAACTTCTGCTTCAGAGTATGTGAATGTTCATTGTAATATGAAGTGATTAATTTTTCATTAACAGCCTCTAAACTTATCCGGTCATCATCTTCTATTTTCAATAAAAGATTAATAATTCTTCCTGATTCTCCTAGCCTCATTAAATCATCTATTGAACTAGCCCTTTTCAATAATTTCTTATCACTGCACTTCTATTTGCTTTTCCTATCAGGGCAATGGAAATCCTAAATCCTCATTAACCACTAAAGTTTTAATTACATAATGCCTGTTATAAAATTATCCGGTATGGTATATTAGCATGAAACCATCAAAATTAATCTTTCATATAATTTTATCAAACTATATGACGATTCAGGAACATGCAAGCTCTATGAATGGAATCAAAAACATTTCTCTGCACACAAAAGTAGAACCTGAAATGTTATTTTGCAAGTTACAAAAGAAGTCATTACCCTAAGCAAATCTGTCTGGATATGAAGTCATTGTTGCTTCATAGATCCAAAAAGATCTGTGTATGACCGTTTAGGAGCACCAGCCCGAGAGATGATCTCCACAACTTTGTAAGATGATTCAGGATGGATTAATGCCTCCACAGCAACTTCGGCAACCTGATCCCTGGAAATGGTACCTTCATAAAGAGTATCCTACAAAGAAAAATGGAGGGGAGGAAGTCAATTTTTGTGGTGCGTGAGCAAGTACATAAGAAATCTGAAAGCTGGAATATCTTAGATGAATGCAATTACCTCTGGCTCCATGACAACATTTCCAGTCAGCGGTTCATTTCTCAATCCACCAGGCCTTATAATCGTGTAATTGATACCAGATTTCCTGATATATTGCTCTGCCTGGAGCTTCGCTACTAAGGTAAGGCCAAACACATTGAGGAAAATGTAAGCTGGATTAAGAATTTGCCCCATTGCAGCTCCATTAACTAAAATGGAGGTGATAAGTATGAATCTGTTCACACCACGTCTCCGGCATGCTTCAACAAGATTTACTGTGCCAAAATTATCCACCTGCAATGGTATTAGCTCAATAAAACTACACTACATAAACTGCCAAATCGTCAGGAAAGATGCAGGTATGCAACAAAGGAACATTCACATGAACTTTCGTGCATTCAATCAAGATAGAAGATTCATTTCTGGTTTACATGATAGAACTTCCGTAAGCAATTTGCAAAAAAATTTTTTTTTTTAATGTGAATATCAGTCTACGTAAAAAGACAGCAGTTAGTGGAATTAAGCATGGAATATCTACTGATTGGATACAAACCAACTTGCCTTCCAAGGAGCAAACAAATCCCAACCAGGCCGAAACCCTGTGGCACATATAACAGCTTCTGAATCATCACCTATAACTTCTGCTAGTTTGGCAGAACCCTCTGTCACATCTGCTTTCACCTACCCAAAAACATAAAAAGAAAAAGAAAAAAGAAAATCTCAATATAATTCCTACGATCAATTAAAAAGAAAAAATGAATCTCAGTTTCTACTAATGTCTGCACTAATGCACTAGAGAAATTGAAAGAACTAACAATTTGAAGAGCTGGGTTGTCTTTGGAAAGGGTAGTTTTAGCCTTGTCCAAGTCACGAACACCGGCCTTCACCGAAAACCCCCTTGCTAGCAGCTGCTCAACAATCCTTTTACCAGTACTTCCTGTTGCTCCAGCCACAAATATCTTCTTCTTCAGATTTACGTTTTCTTCTGTTTTCTCTGTTACTTCTTCTGTTATCTCACTTCCTTCCATCTGACAACGAACATATACAGAAATGACAATCACGTATAGGAGAACTAAAAGGCACAATGAGCAATAATTCATATCATAGAAATCCTGCTGAGAAATCAGAGGACGAAAGCACAGTTGAAATCATTCTTACAACAGCTATTGGGGAAGTATTATACTCACTCTCAGATGACTGGAAGCTAGTGTTTTCTGGGTAGCCAATTAAGAAAACTATGCAATATCCAAAATTATACTATTATCTTATAATATTTGCAGTTATCCAAACTCTCTTGGCAACAAAACAAGGTGTGCATCAAGAACAAGATATGACCTAAGAGAAGGGGAAAAAAAAAAAGGAATTTAGAGTATTACCTTACTGGAGTTGAGTGAAGTAGACTTGGTTTTGGTGGTGATGGAGACAGAGAAGGGTTTGGTGAAGCGGAGAGAGGGAGAGAAAAGGCAATGGTGTTGGTAATGGCAGGAATTTAGAACGCAGGGAGTAGGTGGAGAATTTCTCAGAAACAGGGGAGTGGCCATAAACAGAGACCGACTACTCGATCGTTTTCTTTTTTTTTTTTTTTTTTAAGGCTTCCTCTAATTACGAAGTCATGGTTCTGCCACGTTGCTTCACTTTTAAATATGTTTATTAATAAATAAAAAATAAAAATAAAATCTTTACCATCCTGCTTTCTTTTGTCTTCATTTCTTTTTTCTGAAAAACTTTTTCGTTGGGGTCGGTCGACCCTTGTTTTCTCTTTATTCGCAGTCTTTATTTGTCTTAAGGTGTCATTTTGCCAAACAGTTAGGGACCTGGGGAGCCATTTGGATCTTTGATTTAAAATTAAACCCACCTGTCTTTTCTTTTAACTTTCTAACGTATTTGATTTTCTTCTTCCTATTATTACAGAATTCTAATGCTAACGTAATGACAACCTTTTCTAACTATTTTTTCTTTCTTTTCATTAAATGATTATAATATATATAAAATGAACAACTAGCACCCATAATCACACAACCTGAGTTTACAATCGATTAATAAAGCAACAGAGGAACTCATTTCTGCATATCCCTTAACACTCAAAAAGAATAATGGAGAAAAATAATCGAATATCAATCAATCTTTGGGATCTTCCATTCACCTCTGGAGTTACAATATTATAAGATACGAAAAAAGGGTTCAATAAACATAGTTTCTTCTCTAGTTAAAGGTCTCTAAATCTGAGACTTCAATTACTGCAATTCTCTATTCCAGCTTTCAGTTTCCTCCAAGAAAAATGAGTTTCCGTTAGGGTTCGACAGTTGATTGACTTTCGGGCCATGTATTCACTCCAAAGATGCTCCTCTGCCAGCAAATTTTTTACACAACCTAAGATTCATTACTCTGTTCGTGTTACTAATAATCGAATAGAATCTCTTTCAAACAAAATGAGCTTAGAAAGATAATGCAAATAAAACAGCACTCAAGTAAATTCTCCTAGATTTACACACCATCTGGATATATCATATGACCACTGGTTTCAAATACCCCAACATTGCTGAAAAAATTGGTACACCACAAAAATACACAACGGGCCACCGCTGGTGTTGCTCTTACATATCATGATATCATATGTATCACTCCGTCAGCAATCATCACTCTATTATCATCTTGTAGCCTCTGAATAATCATAAAGAACTTGCTGTTAATTTAGGGAAAATTCTAACAGTAATCAACTTTTAAAACCAATTTTCTTAAGTGACTACTATTTAAAAAATATTTTAAAAATAACTAATTTAAACCAAAATACCCTCAAAAAATTTTTAAAAAATAACCAATATACACATTTAAGAAAGAGTATTTCGGCCTAAAAAAACTTAAAATGGTCATTTTTTGAAGACATTTTAAATAGTAATTATTTATAAAAATTCATCCCAAATCTTGATTACTATTGTTAATTTTTCGTTAATTTATTTATTATCAATCCAGAAGTAAGATAGTCGTGTTTCAAAAGCAAACTGGTTGTGGTACTGGAAATGACATCATTTTCACTTAAATTTCAAAATTCCCATCTTCCTTTATTGCGTTACTGCCATCATTAAAATGAATTTAATAAAGACCAACTTCACCTCTAATAGGAATACTATCTCTGTCCTTGAATAATGGGCATCTGCTCTAGTGTTGACAATTTCCTCTAGCTCTGTAATGGTTATCAAATCCAAGCGATTGGCTCTCATATGTTGACCAAATATTGAATTAAATGCTTCAATTCTGCGAGAGAACAATAGAAAAATTAGTACAAGATAAGAATAGGCAGATGCAACTGCAATACAAATGGATAAATTGTGGGTAAACTTAGAATATGATAACAAAATCAACGGCTAGCACATGAACCTTTGAGGAGAGACATTCACCCCCGATTCAGCTGCAGGAGCTTCATCTACTTCCATGGCGTTTGTTGAACTAATTAAAGCAAGAAATGATATTGGGTCAACTTATGCAAAAAATTATCATATTTTACAAATATTCCATCTCTTTCCGTAGCATTCTTCATTGATTATCAAGTAACATACCCAATAAAACTAGCCAGAAGTATCCCAAAATAGCAAAACCAATGAAAGAAGACCAAAATTTGGTCCTGACCTTCAGCATTTTGCATAAAGTTGCCACATACATCAGCGCAGAAAAATTTATTTTTCAAATAGGTAATGGCCCCAGTTGCACTATGCACAGAAAAGGGGAAACGAAAAAAAAAAAAAGAGGGGTTCAATTGCATGCTCTCAATTTTACTCATCCTAATATTTTTGTAACTTGCACAATACAATAATTAGTAGTCCCTGGGGTAAGAGATGACTTTCAAAATTAGTGTATTTAAATACAAAAACCAAGATAATGCCTCAGTGATGTATATGAAACTGTCCACAAAAAGAATGTGAGTTGGCATGCTCACCGTTCATTAGCACCAGTGCCATGGTCTGCTCTGTCATTTCTGCCTGAGCGCTCAGCTCCGTGATTTCTCTCTTGTTCTCTCTGCCTTTCTTGTTCGCGCTCCTCCATTTCAGTTAATTCTGTATGATATATTGCAAAATTTAGAACCTTTAGAGCAGCTTCAACATCAGACTTTGAAACCTGCAAAAGATATATTTATCAAATACTATCTTGCATAGAGAACAGGCATAGCAAACGCTAGTCACATACATCAGGTAACTGAAACATAAGCAAGGCCAGTAAGTCCTATAGACATGAAATACTAGCCTCTGCCCTTCAGTTCAAGGGAATGAAAAAATCAAAGGATAAAATTAATTTCTGAAACCAAACAGACAACCGTGAATATGCATCTATTATACCATCATTCATTATATTAGTGGAAAAGCTTGTTAAAAGTATGACACAATCACATACCTTCCTGCTCAACTTCATTTTGGCATGAGCAGTTGAGAGGCGTATTATGGTTTCTAATGTTCTGGCTGTAATAGGAAGCGTTCCTCCGGTCTAAAAATACCAAGCAACATAGCAGTTGATTAACAGAATTATCATTGCAGTGGTCATGCCTAAGATAGCTTGTTAGCTAATTGTAAAACCAACCTTTTCATTTGAACTGGCATTTCTGAGTTCTGCATATGCTGTTGCAATGTGTTCAGATGCCTGTGGATATAAATAGTAAGAATGAGCTCCAAACAGGTCAGCCTACAGAATGTTTACTTGCAGAGACAGGTTTAAGGACTACGAATGAATCCCTGAGAAAAAAGACTATATAGATTATGCTAAATTGAAAAGGATACAGCAGACAAGAAATTTTAAAAAGGCACAATAAAACAAGTGTATCGACAAATTATAAAAATAAAAAGTAAAAGAGACAGTATATGAAGAATCAGAACCTCATCAGTTAGCTCAGGCTGAATTCTATGCTTTGCATAATGAATATACTTCTTCAGAAACTTGATGGTGAGAGTATCGCGCTTCTGACCCTTCTGTGTTTTCTTTCCATGCAGCATTCGGTTATACTTTACAAAGACAGATGAGTCATCAACTTCATCTTCCCTCGCATATCTTAAAGTCCCATCTACTCCTGCCTCCCCTGCATTATCAAGTTGCATTGGCTAACACTTCCATGCCATAGAGACTACAAGTCTTTTAAACACATGAAAACTGCCTACCTCCATCCATTACAGATCGATAACGGTGCATCCGCAAGACATGATCCGAGATTTGACGGTCAATGTCAGGATCCATTTGGTCCAATACAATAAACAGTAAATCAAATCGAGAAAGCAAAGAGTCTGGGAGTCCAATATTCTTTGTTGGAGTCAATGAACGGTCATACTGCATATGCCACCAACAACCAGCATCAAATCTAGTCAAGCAAATGAAGCATCAACAAGAACCAATGTAGTTTTCAGGACCACAACATTTAACTACAATTAGCTATAAATATGCCTTACAGTTCCATAGATAGGATTAGCAGCAGCCACCACACTGCATCGTGCATTCAGAGATGCATGAATACCAGCTTTGGCAATGGTCACAGTCTGCTGCTCCATGACTTCATGTATCGCAACACGATCTTGATCATTCATCTTGTCGAACTCGTCAATACAGACAACACCTCGATCAGCAAGAACCATGGCACCAGCTTCTAGTCTCCTTTCTCCTGGCCACAAGTATATTCATTTTCCAATAAGCTAACATATAAAGCTAAATGTCCACAAAGAAATAGTTTTGCAATAGTGCATGAGGTCCAGATCAATCTTCCTGACCAACCTTGGAGAAAGATTCAGCTTACTTATTCTTTTGTGCTTGTGAAGAGTTGGGACAAGGTAAATGGTAGGTAGAAAGGAAAAATGTAACCTAAATTGCTTGAGCGCATTGAAGTGCTTTACCTATTTCTTGATCAGAAGTAACAGCAGCTGTCAAACCAACACCAGAAGAACCCCGACCAGTGGTTGATATGGCCAAGGGAGCAATATTCATTATTGCTCTCAAAAGTTGAGACTTTGCAACAGAAGGATCACCAACCATCATCATGTTAATGTCCCTAAAAAGAACAAGACAGACCACATGAGGACTTTAAGGCATAGCCCTGAATAAAGCAAAATCTAGAATAAGGAGAGTTTGGTTCATGTAAGATCATAATATTAAGAATGTAATTATGATATAAATCAAAACATATACTGACATAAAAGAACTATGTAACTCACCCCCTTAAGTGAGTGCCATTCTTTAAGTTTTTTTCCACTCCACCAAGCATCAATAAAATCACAGCTTTCTTAATCCACAAATGCCCATATATAGATGGTGCAAGTGAATTACCTAGCAGATCAAATGTATCATCTCTTTCAGCAATTTTTTTTATGTTTTTTAAGTCCTCAGGAGTGTAGATAGGTGCATTTGCTTCTTTGTTGAGCAGAGAAATGTTGTTAGCTATAAGAACAGTCCTACATAAAGGAAAAAGATGTCAAATTTGGAAGCCAGAAAACATTTTGCAATGTAAAAGAAAAGATATGTAAATAGTACAAAACCAGAGATACCTGAATACTCCATTCACACTGCCCTTGCTTTTTCCAGGAAGAGCTTTATATATCCCCACAATAGCCACACGATCTCCAGGCTTGCATGAATCAACCAGGTCATCCTCAACTATAACATCTACTGTTCGTGGAAGCTGACCAGGAGCAGATTTTTCAGGCACTTCTTGCATTGCTAAGGTTTGATGATCTTTGTAGTTGCACAACCCATACTCAGTCACCAATAAGTTTCCATTTTCATCCTGAAACGATATTCTCCATGAGGGAGAGCCTATTCAAAATAAAATCATAATTATGAATAGTAAAGAACCTGAGATTACCCTTGTGGGGTATACAGAGCCTGTGGGTACACCCATATTTGATGTAATATCTCGGTATTCACGAGTAGTAAAGTTCCCAGTTGTAGGACAGTAGTGAACACTTCTAACAACTTTTGGTCTTACAAGAGAACCTAAAAATGAGATGACTCTCAAGTTAGATCTATATACATTATCGTTGTAACTAAAATGTATTAACAAATACCTAGAGAGAGTATAAAAACGAAAAAATATTACAGCTGAAAGATAAAGCATACATTTCGTGACAATCCCCTCGATGCAGACCATGGAGCCAATGAATTGGGAGAGAAGGTCTCTTGGGGTGACACAGCGAGAAACAAATGGACCTTCAAAACCCACAAGAACTTGTTCTCCTTCCTTCAAGTACTTGGGGTCAATATTGCGTGCCCAATCCGTTGCCGCATCACAGAATGGCTGCATGTATTCACCCGGATTCCTGAGAAGCCTAAATTCCCAAAATCGTATAATAAAAAAAAATATATCAATAAACCACCAAAAACACACAGTTACAAGTACACTCCCAAGAAAATCGCTAAAAATACATAAAATTAACACCTAACGTTTAATTACTACGTCGTTCCAGTTTAATGAAACTTATTAAATTAACCCAACTAGAAGTAAATCCTGCTCTAATTAAGTACGTAGTCGAACCTATTGTTCGACTTCTGGGAAAAGAAGGAAAACCTGGGAGGCAAGTCTTCACGGAAAGTGTAAAGATCGGAGATATTGACGATGAGGCGTCGGCGTTTGTGATTGATCATGGCCTTGATCTCATCTTGGTAAATCTAATCATCATCAAAAGCAACAAAAATCATATCATTACGTGTAAAACTCTGCGAA
This sequence comes from Azadirachta indica, assembly GCA_022749755.1. Lineage (NCBI taxonomy): Eukaryota > Viridiplantae > Streptophyta > Magnoliopsida > Sapindales > Meliaceae > Azadirachta > Azadirachta indica. Next base: position 13,185,202 of record CM040451.1, on the reverse strand, counting down.
ATTAATAAGAACGGGAATGGGTAAAAGATGTGGAAACACGTACACTTAGTTCCAAAAAATCATAGAACTCTCGCTTGCGTTCTTGAAATTCTTGTTGACCGATATCCATTTTCTTTTTCTCTGGCCGTTCTGGTTCCGACTCCGGTTGTCTGATGGAGAGTGAGAGATGAGAGTAGGGTAGTGAGGGAATGGAGGGGAGGGAGCTAATGGGTCCTTTTCGTTTCAACCCAGGATGTGGTTTTGGCGGGAAAGAGGTGAAGACTGCCTTTGTTTTGGCGGGAAAATGGGGGAGTGGGGGGTAATTATTGGACTAATAGCCCAATAACATCTTATCCGCACCTTTTGGCTTTTCCTTTTTTATTAATATTTTTTAATTGATTTATTTTTGGTTTTCTTTTTGCTTTTCAATTATTAATGAAAACGATATCTTTTTCCCTTTAAGGTTCGGTTGAAGTACTCTTAAATTGTACCGAAATGTTATAGATCCGAAAATGGACTTAACATAGGCGAATTTAAAATATTCGAAAATAAGTTATAAAATATTTTAAAGCCTTCTTTGAAAAATAATAATAACACTGAAGATATATTACTAATTTTTTTCATACTCACTAGGATTCGAGAAAAGGAAAAAATAAATAAATACGAATAAAAAATGGTATAAACAATAACATACTACAAATTCTACAGCCACAAATATTTTCTAATAATTTACTAACTTTTTTAGATAACCAAAAATGTATAGATAAATTAAATTCGTGTTCCTATTATTTAGGATAATAAATGTCAAATTTGTAGAAGCCTAAATGGGAATCGAGATGGTAAAATCTCAAAAACAGAAATTGATTCACTCATTCTCAGCAGTATAAAGCTTTGAAATCCTAGAATACAAAACAATGAACAACAGAACAGAACCACAGTATTGATGTTAAAAGAGGGCCTTGCGACAAATTCCTCTACCAACAGTATAATTTAAAACCTGACAAAATTTCATGCCCTCTTGCCCCATAAATCTAATTGTTAAAAAATAGAAAATGACTGACAAGTCTTAAGACTAAATTTCAACTCACAATTATTATTACACAACTAAGAACTACATATGACTGAAAATAAATATGCGGGCAACTCAAGAAACAGAAACAGGATGAAGCGGCTCCATGACTAATTAGTGACCAGATCTTCAAGACTTGTATCCTACAGGTACATGCTGACTTATCTAAACCGTCAGGGTTTGAATGCAGAAAATGCCACAACAGAGTTGTGCCCACCGAATCCAAATGAATTTGAAATGGCTGAAATAGATAAAGTAATTAGTGAGTTAATCTGGATTCCAATTTATAGAAACTGAAAGATGAGAGTGCCATCAGATTAAAATGCCTCGGCATCTTACCAACATTCACTTCATGCTGCTGCTTTTTGTTGGCCACAGTGTCAAACTCAACTGAAGGCTCCGGTTCCTGCATTCATGCAAAAGAATATATCAAACATCAGGATGATGTCGGGAGGATAATGCTTAAATGCTTTGGATCATAAAAACGACTTAGGATAAGGATGTTTCAGATATTGCTCCAAATTTAATTTTTCCCATTAAGAATAGGAAATATCTAAGTTCACCGAGTTATTATAAATTGGGGACTACTGTCAATCCTTACAACCTTGACCTCTTGGTTGCATCCAATGGTCTTTTATCACTCACCCAATCCCTTGGAGTTATTTACATTGAAGAATCATTGACTGCAAACTTTTAGGGCTTCTACCACATAAAGAAAGATAAGTTAAATTGCCCAAGGCAAATAAAATGTAAACTACAAAGTAACACTTACAAATTGATTGATGGTGGGATGCAACCATCCTGTGGTTATGGCCTTGGCAGTGGCAATTGCTTCCAAACCACCAGCTGCACCAAGGCAGTGCCCTATCATAGACTGAAACATTGAAAACGAGTTAGAAGAAACAACAGCCAGCCAATAAAAAGAGGGTATTATAAAGGAAAGTTGGCGAGTGAGAGATAGAACCTTGGTGGCATTGATTTTGATCTCTGAGGTATTCTTGAAAACCTTTTTAATGGCATTTATCTCAGCTAGATCACCAGCCAAAGTGGAAGTTGCATGAGCATTTATGTAGTTGACCTGAAAAAGAGTAGTTAAATTTGCTGTTTTATGGCTTAGAAATTATTAATATAACTGAAGATGGTACGCAAAGTAATCAGACTGTCCTTAGAAAAGATCAAAGTGAGTGAGCAACCCAGAGCACAAAAGCATTCAACTGAAATGTCTCTTACTGTCAATAGTGCCCAAAATTACTTTGAGTGCTCAAATTGCATGTTTGCCAAACTCTTTACAATTCTATTTGAGTTTGCTTCTGCCTAATCATAATTTTGAGTTTTGGCCTGAATGCATAATCAGTCACTTCAATTCCAAAGCAAATACTCCTATACATCTTACCATGACATTGCCTGCTATGTTATGACAAACAACACTACCAGATAAGACTGGTTCACATCAAATAAAAGGATTTACCTCCTCAGGTGACACACCAGCATCTTCAAGGCTGCTCTCAATGCATGAAGACACGCCAAGTCCATCAGCTCTTGGGTCAGTCATATGATAAGCATCACAGTTAACCGCACCTCCTAAGTACTCTGCTATGATTGGTGCACCTCGTTTCATTGCATGTTCCAAGCTTTCCATCACCTACAGAGAAAATATTAACCCTCACAAAAAGCTTTTGCGTCTAAAATGCAAAAACATAATTACTCCCAGAAACTCTAACCAAAAGTATAACAAATATGTATATGTTCTACGCTTAGCTTGCCAAGAACTGCAACTTACCAATACTCCAGCACCTTCACCCATAACAAAGCCATCTCTACCTTTGTCCCATGGCCTTGAAGCAGTTTGTGGATCATCATTTCTCTGTGACAATGCCCTACATGCAACAAAACCTCCCAATCCAATAGGAATAATAGCTGCTTCAGTTCCACCAGCAACCATCAAATCCGCCTCTCCTCGACGGATGTGATTGGCAGCAGCATAAAAGCAATAATTGGAAGTAGCACAAGCCGTTGAAATTGAATAATTTGGACCCATGAAACCAAGGTCAATTGCAAGCAAAGCAGACCCCATGTTTGTTATCGCATATGGAATGAAGAATGGAGTTATTTTCCTATGACCTTTCTCTATTAGATTCTGAACACCATCAGAAAAGACTGTAAGACCACCCATTCCTGTGCCCACAAGAACCCCAGCCCGCTCCTTATCAATCTGCAATTAACAGAAAGCCCTGATCAAAACATACTCAAGAAGAAAGAGTAATGGGAACTCAAACTTTTCAGCCATATCTCACGATCCACAATCACTCCGAAAGCATACCAGACTGCTCTCAGTTTCAATTTTGTAATATATAATAGTACCGGATTTCCCAATTCTATACAAGGCTACTGCTTACTCACTGATTAAATATTAGGAAAAGAAATAGATATAGCATACAAATAATCCAGTCATGCACGAATTACTTTCAGTTTCACGACAAATCAGCAAATGAACATTTCTTAGATCTATAATTAACACTAAACCTCACAACCAGCAAAATAACCAAAGCGAAGTCGATTAACTGACCTTCTTTAAATTATCCCCACCAAGATCTGCATCTTCCACAGCTTTCTTACCAGCAACAATGCAGTACCTCAAACAATCATCAAGTCTCCGGTCATTCTTCCCATCAATATACCCCTGCGCAGAAAAACCCCGGATCTGGCCCCCGAAACGGGTTGGAAACTTACTGGCATCGAACCGGTCAATCATTGTAATCCCACTTTTACCAGCCAACAACTTATCATAATAAGCATCAACATCATTCCCAAAAACAGACACCAAACCCATCCCCGTAATCACTACCCTCTTCTTTGGGTCCGTCTCGCGCTTTGGCGCAGATTTCGTTGACGAAGCGGTGACGAACGACACTCTCCTGGCGGGCCTGGCATTATGAGGGCGATTAAAATTGGATTTCTTGCGGAGCGGATTTAGTGGAGTGGCGTGAAGGGATGTGGATTGAAGAGATTGCATGCTTAATGTTTGAGATTATGTCTGAAAGAACAAGACTAAGAAGAAGAAGAAGAAGAGGGGGGCGATGATAACAATGTATGGTTGCGTGGAGTTTGAGTGGGAATTGAAATGCTTGAAAAAAGTAAGCAGCAGTGGGTGAGAAATGTCAGTGTGTTAAACTAAGCTGGGAGAGTTGAGCTACCGCTCCGCGTGTGTGTGTGTTTGCGGACTGTAGTATATATAACCCACGTGATCAGATCAGATCGGAACCTTTAAACCTTTGTTCATGTTTTGGAACAATATTCTCTAGGTCCCTCATATTTATCTTATCTTGAAATAAAACGTATATTTTCATTTATATCACATAAGCCCCTAACTTAAGGATGGCAATGAGGTGAGTTTAGGGCAGGGTTTGCCATTCTTGAGCTTGTCCCGTTTAGACGAGTTTATTCTCGAACCCACCTTCTCACATTTAAAAGAAAACGTTATCAAAACCAACTCGTTCTCATTTTTAACTAGTTCAATCTATCTCCAACCTAGCTTCATTTGACTCCGTTTGACTAAGTTACAATGCCACTATAATATTTAAATTTTGTATAACATGACTTTATTACAATACGAATTATAATTTGTGGGCCAACTACAACAATATAACTTAAAAGTTAGGCCTACTACAGTAAACTATAATATAATACAGTATATTTGTTACAGTATTTTTTAAAATTGAACTATAATATAATACAGTATATTTGTTATAGTATATTTTAAAATAAATTAGACGGATTAAAGTAACTTGTCCCAATTTTTAAATGAGTTAAATTTTTAAACCCCAAATCTATCCCAAACAAAGCGGGATGAGGCAAAGACCCATAGGTTCAGGGCTTTTTCCCATCCCTTTGAAATGACCAAACTACCCATACACTATTTTAGTTACTTGGGTACTTATTTCATGTAATTATATAATTGTGTCTTTATTTGAGAAATAATAAAAATTTAGAAATCAATAATGACATTATCTTTTTTGTTTTCTAATGCTAGAAGAGAGTAGACGGAGAGCGTTTAGAGGAAAGAAAATTGGTTGGTGTGAACATGAGGTTAAAGTGACTATCAATAACTATTTATGCTGGCTATTATGTTTTTTTTTTTTTTAAAGCTTAATAGATGTGAGTAGGATCGACAGTTTTCTACACGATAATTATATTTTTAATATTTTTAAAAAATTAATATTATTGAAACTAAAATTTATTAGTATTTATATAAATATTATATAATAGTATGTTAAATAGATAACATAATTATTAAATAAGTAATTTGTTAATATAAGTTATCTTTTTATTTAATAGGACTTGATGTTATTTTAGATATGAGAAATCTCATTTAAAAAATATTAAATTTTTAAAAATTTTTTTAAAATAATTTAAAATTATTAAATTTATCATAAATCATCAGTATGATAGTCAAAGAGCACATGATAATTATGTATTTTTACAAAAATTGAGTTAAATGTGTATTTAATTGGTATAGGTTATACGAAAATTTTTAATACCTGCACGAGAAGATAGTTGATGCATTGAAATATATTTTATAGGCAAAGTTAGTTGTCCATTTCACTGACATTGGGAAAAAAAAAAAAGTGCACTAAAGCGGACTACAATAAATATATATATTAGTAATATTTATTTCCTATTCATACCAATTATTATTATTAGATATTCCTATGAAATGTATTTCTATAGCGCCCCTTAATTAATTTTAAGCATAACAATCAAGAATAACAATATCAATTAATATGCATTGGTATGAAATGAATTTATATAGCCTCTACAATAAGGTCCATATGTGGTGTGTATTTTTTTTTTTTTTTTTTGCATAGGGTGCTATTTTTTTCTTAAATTACAAATACACGTATAATATATTGAAAGTTTAGACATTGATACTTGTATAGTCTACTTCAGATAGCTACATAGCGATGGTGCGATAAATTACGAATGCATGTACAATTTGCACTTTCACCCGATCTAACAGTGCACATTTTATATTTTTATTCATATATAACTTTTATTTTAGTTCTTTATATATCTTTATATTCAATAAATATCGATATATTTCTTTTTCGAAAACAGCCAAAAAAAACGTATGCATTTTTTTTATCATTATATTTTGAAAATTTTCTACTTTATTTTATTAAGTAAAATTTAAATACTAAAGTATGTAAATTTATATTTATCTTTTTTCTTTAAAAAAAAATAAGGAAATTGAGTTGAACATGGGGAGCATGCCAATTCTATACTTATTTGGTAGTTCTCTTCCATCGTGCACATTTCATATCTTCACACATCCTTATATCCTATTGTCATGAAAATAATATAATATCTATTTGACGTGATATTTGTTAAGTGAATAATATAATTTTATGCAATTTTATAAATTATTTATCACATTATCAAGTCACATAATTGGATATAAAAAATTTAAAATAAATTTTATCATGTTTAACATTACTCGTCATGCAATAAATATTGAAATCATAACAATTTGTTAAGTGAGAAATTATAATTTCAGTATATTGTTTGTCAAGAAAAATTATGCAAATCATGTGAAAAAAGAAACCCAAAATGTCAACCACCATGAAACATGGAAATTGATAATTTGGGTGCAAGTTTTATTATAGATAGGCAATTGATGATAAAAAAGTCAAGAAATTTTATTGTTCACGGACCATACCTCATAAATTAGCACAAACAACCAGCAGTTATGAACTTCTTTTTCTCCTAATATTAAATTTTAATGGTTTACAAAACCAATTGTCAGCCATTATCTTAAACACTATTATTTTTATCCTAATATTTAATTCTAAAAAAGGTGCGGACGACGGTACAAGTTAATTTAATTGATAATTTTTTCAGTATATAATAGATTTGAGACTTGGTAAAACGCAGCGTTTTAAGACTACGACTCGATTGGTTATACGCATCGTTTTGTCTGTTCTCCAATCCCCACGGTGTCAAATTATTTGGACGAGTCGTTAACCCAGTCGAGAGCCGACACAACGCAGAGCTCTCAGAGTTTGAGGGAAGAGAAATGGCGAAGAAAGCAACGGAAAAGTCAAAAAATTCGCAGTCTTCTTCAGCTTCCTCCGCCTCCGAAACTGCCTCCAACCAGTACTCTTCTATCACTTTTTTCTCCTTCCTGCATCAAACATATAAATTTTTGGATGTAATTATTAATTTACTACTGTTTGTATTTACTTGCTCTGTTCTTGGCTGCCTGCAAAACCATTAAAGCGTAAGAAGTTAACTCGAGCGGTTGCCTCAGCTCCTTTTCTATTGCGGTTCTCAATAATGGAAATTCCAAATTTATGGGATTTTCTTTTAATTGTATATCACTTAAAATGGCAAACGATACTTCCGCGGTTGGAAGAAAGGATGAATATTTCGTATTAAACTGAGTTGGGGAAAGAGTTTTCTCTTTTTTATGATATTAATTGCTAATAAAAGGGAAATTTGATAATGGTGCTTAAATTCTTTTTACTTTTTTTTGGGTAAGATTTTCTCGGTGACCAAACAGGTTGTTACTTTGAAATTCTGTTAGGAAAATGGTGTTGAGAAAGAGGCCTAGTCAACAGAGTATAGTTGCTAGCGAGAAAGAGGAGAAACCCTACCCAGCAAAGAAACTGACCATGAAGAAGAAGAAGAAACATGGGAAGCCTGATCCTAAGAAACCCAAGAAACCACCTACTGCTTTCTTCTACTTCTTGTATGTGTTTTTATTTTCTGTTTTTTGTCGCTAATCTTTTTTCTGATATGGTATTTGATATTTTGTGATTACTTTGCTGTTGCTTACAGTTCATATAAAAATAAAACTTGTCATTTATGTTCAGGCTAACATCAGAAGCATTTGAATTTTTTTTTTTTGTTTGTGTGTCTTTCTCCTGTCCTTTGGTTGGCATTCACATGTATTTTTATGATTTCATAGCATATCGTTCTTCAGGTTATTGTATTCATTGGAGCATATTGAACACCTTTTTTTTCCCCGGCCTGGAGTGAGGTGGGTGGGGGGGGTGATGTATATTCACAACTTATTGCATTATGACAACATTTGCTCATAGTTTTAAATATCTGGGTAAAATATCTTATGGAAGTTTGTAGTTACCCTTCATTTTCTGCCGCACACTGTCTAAGCTTTTTTGATTGTTTTTCTTGTCCAGTTTATTGTTATTGGTGAGTAAATGGGCGTGTTTGTCTGAACGGGCTTACTTTTTCCTTTATCCTTTTGGAGATGAAGGGATTGAAGGTGATTGATGAGAGTGTTTTGGAAGATAGAGTCAAACAAGTTAGCTTCCTGGCTTTTATAGTTTCATAAAATGTGGAGATAATTTTCAGGCTTTACGCGTATGCCTTATGTTACTTTCAAAATTATTCTATTGGTTCTTTAGTTGTGTACACAGGAAAAGCAAGGGCTACTAGAGAACTTCTGTTATATTTGCAAAACTACAAATTTTATTAGGATTACATGTATAACTTAATTTTACTACAATTTGAAGGGACGACTTTCGTAAGGAATTTCAAGAGCAGAATCCAGACATCAAGTCAATGCGTGATGTATGTACTGGATTGTCTCTTATAGCTTGTATCTCTCTGTTTCTCTCTCTCTGTTATGATAAATGAATTATGTGATAATTTTCTTTCAGATCGGCAAGGCATGTGGAGAGAAGTGGAAAACAATGACATATGAGGTTTGTTCATTCGTTCATAAATTTTCAAATGGTTTATAGTATGGACATGGTGGTAAGTGCTGCCAATAGTAGTTTGCCTTGATTTATTGCTGGATATGGTGCAGCAAATTTTGACTCGATAAACTAAGTAGGAATTCCATGGATTCATGGATAAAGTTATTGCTTTGCATGCCTTATTTGCATGTATATTCTTAGAAGGCACGTGCTAGTAATCCTAACGCTGAAAACATGGTTTTCCATTTTTAAGTTAATTTCTAACATACCAACTGCAGAGGAACAAAGTGAAATATTATGATGTAGCCTTAAAATATTTTTTCAAAAGACATGGTTGTAACAGCTACCCTTTAATTTATCCTTTTTGCCTCTAGGATAAAGTTAAATATTATGATATAGCAACAGAGAAACGAGCAGAGTTTGATAGAGCCATGGCAGATTATATAAAGAGAAAGGTACCTGCATTATTTGTTACATGTTTTAAAAGCTTACTTTCATCTCATTGTGCATTGTTTCACAGTTGCAATGTGTTGAGCTGATTCTCTTCCCCCAATGCAGGAAAGTGGCGAAAGTAAAGACACTGAAGATGATTCTGAGTTTGATGAGTATGATTAAGGATTGTTGTTGTAGTAGAACAGTGTTTCGGTAGGAATAGTAAAGTACAGGGGCTATTAGTTGTATATCAATTTATGGGATCACCGATGAATTGACTTTTGTATTCAACCCTTATTTGTCTGTACCATTTTGTGTACAGCTAATGTGATTATTATTCAAGTTTGTGTACTATTTTGAGAGATATACAGTTGCTTATTCAAAGCAGGTGCAAAGTTTGGACCAAAGCATTGCTGATTCCTGTTCTCAAGAGTGAATCCATCATTTTAATTTTTCAAATTTGATCCTGTGAGGAAAAATGTAGGAATCTTTGAAATGGGATGATTGAAAAAGTTGCTCTCCAGCTATTATGTCATTGACGGCAAGTGAACCAAGTATCGTGGGAAGAAAAGCTAAGCTGGTGCCAGTGTAGGAAACTCTTTTAACTCCATTGGTGCAATCAATCGAAGCTGGGTTCGGTAAAGCGGAACCCATTTCATTTTGCCCATTTTGTCGATATTAGATGAATATGTTTAAAATTTTTTCTTCAATTTAGATGACATTCTTTTTCTCCAATTATGAATATCTCTCATTAGTCTCTAGAATTTGTATCCTAAAAAATTTGTATATGGACTCTTATTGATATTTAGGATTAACCTGTAAGGTTTCTTATTTATAATCAAACAAACAATTTGCTATTAAATACTTCTCCCATAAAAAAAAGAACATCAAAACCGAATGCATATTTCATCTTCTGGTTCCAGCTGTTTCAAGTTGTCAAGACAAAATCTGAAACAAACAAATGACACCTCAATTAAAGCTGACAACCCAAAATGTTTTCTTCTTATAATACAACCCTGATATTCTTTTCCATCCTCTTTCACCTCTTTTTTTGCTTCTCGCCCGTAAACTTCGCGGCAGCGTGCACGGTCGTGCCAAGGCGGAGGAGAAGAAAAATGAGCTTGGTTGTGTTTCAAAACCATAAAAATTATTGTAATGCCTGTTTGATTCTAAATATAACTACTGCCAATGGCCTCTGGAAGGCCGAAAACCCCCAAATTGAATCCATTTCTCTCCTCATTACACAATTTGCCTTCGTCATTCTCTTCACTCGTTTCCTCTACCTCATTCTCCGGCCTCTCCATCAACCCCGCATTGTCACAGATATTATTTATATATATATATTCAGGTTAAGATATATGCAATGCGTGTATATGAAATTGCTTATTCATTTAATTTTATATAGAGTGGTTAGTTGTTAGGTCCATCATTCTTCGGAAAGAGAAAATCTGTCTCCAATTTATTTCCTCTGAAAAGTGTTACGACATTAGAGACAATAGCATAAATGGCCTTGGATTTCTACGTATTCTTGCTTGGTTTAGAAATGGACGTAAGCTCAATTCAGCATGCATCCAAGATAGAATTTCACATTGCATTTGCCGGAGCACTGGTTCCTATGGTCGTAGGATCTGGCTTATATTTCCTCTCCCAACATCTCTTGCATCTTTCACCTCAACCCAGCGGTTGCTTGTTTTGGGGCCTCACGTTCACCGTCACCGGCTTCCCTGGGGTCGCTCGTATTCTTGAAGAACTCAGGCTCCGACATACTGAAGGCGGACGAATGGCCTTGTCTACCGCCACGATTAGCGATATTTGCTCCTGGATTTTAATTGCAATTGTGTTGCCAGCACGTTTAAGTCCTCAAAATGGAGCGTTTGCTGTCACTACAACCATCGCCTTCATACTAATATGTGTCTACGTAGTCCGTCCATTTCTTGTGTGGATTATTCGCCGCACTTCCAAATCCATTGAAGACAACAACGGTTACAGCGATTACTATCTCTGTTTTGTGCTCATTGGGGCTGTGCTGTGTTCATTCGTGACAGAAGTCAGTGGCACGTATTCAATTATTGGGGCATTTGTTTTTGGGATTATAATGCCCGATAGAGAGCTTAAAGCTGTGCTTATTGAGAGGTTTGGGGATTTTGTATCCGGGATTATGCTTCCGTTATTCTTTGCTATTTGCGGGATAAAAATCAATCTTCATAGCGTGGACGACTGGTTCCTTAGTGGGACGATTGTATTCTTGGCTTCTTTACTTAAGATTTTGAGTACTCTTTTAGTTTCTCTCTTCTACCACGTGCAATTCCAGGACAGTTTCGCTCTAGGAATTCTTTTGAATACCAAAGGGATCTTGGCTCTTGTCATCCTTAACTTTGGCTGGGACAAAAAGGTAATTTGATTTCAGCGTTGTTTTTTATCGAATCAAATTCCCATGTTAAAAGTACATATATAATTCGTAATCTGTGTGCGTAATTTTTGCAGATTTTGCAAGACCAAGAGTATGCAGTGATAGCGGTGACTATGGTGGTAATGACCGCCGTAGTTTCGCCGATCTTTAAAACAATTTACGAGTCTTCAGCATGTTTAAATGAATATGAGGGCAGGAGCATACAACACACAAAACAAGGTGCTGAGCTCCGAATTCTTGCATGCTTCCACTCGGTTGAAAATGTACCGAGCATAATCAACCTCCTCAACTTCTCCAACGCCACCAAACAGTCTCCTATCTTCGTCTACGCCCTCCACCTCGTCGAGCTCACCGGTCGCGCTTCCGCCATGCTCATTGTCCACAACACCAGCAAGAACGGAGGCACTGTACAAAGCCGCATCGAGAACACCTCGTCCGATCAAATCCTCGGTACATTTGAAAAGTTTGAGAACCAGAACACAGCCGTTTCAGTTCAACCTATCACATCGGTGTCCCCTATTCTCACAATGCACGAGGACGTTTGCTTTCTCGCAGAAGACAAGCGCATAGCGTTTATGATTCTTCCTTTCCACACATTACACTGTAACACGAAATCCAAGTCTTCACTTCGCGAGATCAATTTGAATATATTAGCAAACGCTCCGTGTTCTGTGGTTATCTTGATGGGCAAAGGACTCCATGAACCAGGAACCCTGGACGACGCCGGCATGATGCACGTCGTTATACTGTTCATCGGAGGGCCGGACGACCGCCAGACACTAGCATTCACAAAGATCATGTTAGGCCACCCGCTGGTTCAACTAACCGTACTGCGTCTTCTCCCCGGAAGAAAAGAAAGTAATCGTGGACCTATCTTCTACGTTAACCAAAGGCAAAATCAGCTTGACGCCGAATATGCTAACGAGTTCAGACTGAAGACCGCAGGCGAGAACGTGACTTATACTGAGAAGACGTCAAACAACGGAGAAGAAACTATAGAGGTGTTAAAAGAAATGGAAGATGAGAAAGTTGATCTATACATTGTAGGAAAGGATGTTACACCGTCGCCGGTGACGGCGGGTTTATTAGTCTGGTGTGACTGCCCGGAGATCGGAGCGATGGGAGATTTGTTAGTATTTTCAGATTTTGTACGTGGATCGGTTCTAATTGTGGAACAATGTGTTGGTGCAGGGGAAGATGCTGGTGCCTTGAGCTCCACGCATGGAATGGGCAATTAGATTAATTTTAGGTTGAATTAGGTTACATTGTTTTTTTTTTCGTATTTGTTGTTCTTAATTGATTGCAGGTGGATGTAACATCGACATTAAATATGAATTTTTGGAATGAATTCAATAGTCAACGGAAAATGTTTGACTTTCTATAAATAATGATAACGAGAAGGAGATTCAAATCTATCGTAATGTGGTCATCATATGAAGAAATTCTCTGGTCATCAGTAACGCGGAGGCTGAGAGAGTATGTTACATTGTTTCTTGTTATTGGAAGCGATTGCGTTCGTGGGTTCAAATCCAAATCAGAAATAATACATTTGAATTGAAATCTTCTAATTTGACAGCCCCCATAACAAAGAAAAGTATATGAATTTTTCAAACTTGTATGTATCTGGCAATTCTTGAGTTTAAGCTTTAAATTTTACCAAAATATATCATACTCAGTAACTAGAAAAATTCGACTGCTCACTCTCAATGAGTAACAAACAGTCTTAGCATAATTTATCATTCACCCGTCTACTCAATAAATTAGAGGTGGACTCTCTCTCTTATTAGTCTAATTATTAATTAATTAGACTTGATTTGGACCTTGTACGTAATTCTGGTAGACAGATGGAAGGAATTTAAAATTTAGTGGATTTAAAAATGTTCAAATTTTAGTTCGTTTTTATTATTATATCTCTTAATTTAGTTCAATAAAGTATTTTTGATCTCCTCCTAATTTGATTGCAATAAAATACTTGTACAACGCTGCACTTGATGGGCCCAGTTGGCCTAATAAAATAGACTTCTTCTTAGAACATTGAGTAGTTCCAAGATTCTAGAAGCACTAGCCAGCAACGAAACAATTTTTTTTTTTTTTTAATAAAAAATAGTAGTGGAAATTGGACTACCTAGTACTGCAATACAATTCTGACCTAATTAGAGATTTTTGTAAGCAAGCATATGATCAAATCTAACATTTCCATAGAATTTTGCAGACATTTTAGCTAATCACGCTATTTTCCTTGTTTATCTGCCTTGCAATTACCAAGCCAAACGAGAGCAAAGTAATAGAACTCTCAAATTAAAATGGGAGATTTAAAGAAAAATATTAAGAAAGTAGAGAAAAAGAGAATCTGTTCATAGAGAAGGAGGTTACATTAACATTAATTAATAGGCATTAGCTCTATACATTGATCAAGAACTACAGAAACTCTGTCGTGAAAACCTTAAAATATATTAGCTTCACCAGTCACCACCAACCAATCCTACAAGCCTTCCTTGCCCGACAAGCTCTCCGAGAAATACCCAGAAAACATCCTGCATTAAAAACTCTGCCGCCGCCACCATAGCCGCAGATCCACCACGAATCCCCAGTTCGAAGCATGATTTACAGCATATTATGTCTGAACTGATCCAACGTAATAATTTTTTTTTTTATAAAAAGAAAAAGGAAATAGAAACGGAAACCGTCAGAAGTGACATCCGCAACAAAGAAAGAAAAAACAGAGGGTTGCAACCAAGACAACAGCTTCAAAAACAGAGACAATCTTGAAAAGAACATCATCAATGAAAGAAAGCTGAAGATTTATCCTCTTCCACTTCCCCAGAAACTTCCATCTCAATGACTCTCTCTTTAGCAATCTCTTAAACAAAACCCATCTCTTACTCTTCGTGCCTGTTGTCGTTCTTCCCATATGATTCGTCAGACAAGACAGCAACTCGAAGAAGAACTTGTTTGCTTCTGGTCTCTGGTTTGGTAATTGTGCTAGTTGTTGTGCAGATATACAAGGAAAGGCAGAAATTGGAAGTTATTATATATGAGAGAAGGAAAGTTGAATTCCTTAAGAAACACGGTTGATTAACAAAAGAAGGGAGATAATTGATATTTTATTGAAACTTAGGGGCATTTTGGTCATTTAGGTGGACGGGAGTGGGGAAAAGTGGAATAACCGCTCCGCGTTTCGACGGGTCAAGGCTCAAAATGAAGAAAGGAAGGTAACGTGGATGAATGAACTCTGAGTTGTAGAGATACGTGCGTATCTAGAAAAACAACATGTACGCTATTTCCAGCTATGTATATGCTGCTTCCAGTATCTCGTTATTTGGTTTGTTTGTGGGTTGGAGTGGAAGAAGCTGGAATTTGTTGTATGAAATATGTTGGAGAATTAAGTGCTCGAAAATACGTCGTATGAAAATAATAAAAACAAACGCATGAGAACTACTTCTGTTTTTGTTTCTGTAAAGCAGATAAGATACATGATTTATTACTATATTTAACATGATTTTTAGAAGTTACAAAATGCAACACTTATTCTCTTAAGAAAATACAAAATTAAACTTATTTCTGTTTTTCTACAACAAACTTTACCATACTAATTTTTTGGTTTTGAATTAAAATTTGTAACTTTTATTTCGGTACAAATACAACCCCGCTTTTTTATCGTTATTAAATTTATTGTTACGTTTTTCAAATTTTTGAATGATGTGACTCTTAACTAAAGAAGAAAATAAATAATAAAATATAATAAAATTTGACATCATAAAATTACAACTATAATAAAATAGAAAGATTGTTGAAAAGTACATCGGAGAATTGAGGGTTTGTGAATTTGGGATAGAACGATTGATATTAGTAAAAATATAAGCTATTTAGATAGAAAATTATTAAAATGTCAAATTAATGTTATTATAAAAATAAATAATTTTTGTTAAAAATTATTGTTTATTAGGTATTTTTACTGTTATGTTTTCAAAGCTCTAATAAGTATATATATATATAGTGGAAATTAATTATAGAGATGATGACATATATTTTTTAAGTTTGCTCTAATAAATAGATACTCTTTCTGATATTTTAGAAAAGATAAATACTTTCTAATGTATGAATAAAAAGACAAATACCTTTAAGTTTTATTTTTATTAGTTGATTATTTAGTTTATTATTATTTATATCCCTAATTTTTTATATATTAACAATATGATATATATTTTTTTAATTATAACACTTTAATCCCTATTTTAATATTTTTCACGATATACTTTTTTAACTATAACAATATGATCTCATATTTAATATTTTTTTAAAAAATACTCAAAACTAAATACATTTTTAATTTGTTATTTCAATAAAAAATTTAGAAAAAAATATTATTAAAAAATTTAAATAATGAGTGAGATTAAACTTATATTAAAATATTTATAACATTTTTTTTGTAATAAATTTGATATCTAAATGTTAAAAAAAATTTGAAACGTATTTTAACATTTTATTCTTATATTAACGTTTTTATTTAAAAGATTATATTAAATTTATTATATTTTTTTTCGAGAAAAATCATGAAAATATAAATAAAAAAAAAAATTTAGTATCGTTTATTAATAGAATTAGTAATTAGATTTACTTTATATTCTTATTAACCAATATAATTTAATTTTAATTAAAAATAAAAAATTTTGATTATTTTTATTTGTAATATATATAACATTTATTTATTGTTTATATTTTTTATTTATATTTTGATTTATTTTTAAAAAAATATAATGAATGTAACATAAATTTGAAATAAATATATTACATGTAAAAATAAAACGTTAAAAAATATTTCAATTAAATTTTTTAATAATTAAATATTAAATTATGATTATAAAAGTGAAAGAAGAGGGTTAAAAATATTTTAACGTATCAGTGTGATTTAACTCATTATTTGAATTTTTTAAATAATTATATTTTAAAAATTTGTTTATTAAAATAACATATTAAAAAATTTATTTAGTTTTGAGTATATTGTAGTAAAAAAAAATTAAATAGAAATTAAATTATTATAGTTAAAAAAATATATTGTGAAAAATATTAAAATAAGAGTTAAAATATTATAATTAAATGAAATATATATTATATTATTATTATATAAAAGATTAGGAATATAAATGATAATAAATATTTATTTATTTATCCAAAAATTAGGGCACATATCTTTTCTTAAATACGAGAGGAACTACTTATTAGAGCAAATATTAGGGTTATACATGGCTAGCTTTCCTTATTTTGATGGTTCAATCAGCTTTCAACAGGCTTTCATTTTCTGAAAGTGAAAGAAGAGCAGCAAAGTAGTTTAATGGAAACATGTGTCCAATTGTATAGCTCAATTAAGTCGGTGGATTCGACGTAATTAAGCATCTGAATTATTTCTACATATCAACTTTCGGAAGAATATGCTAGAAAATGACAGCAGAAAAACAACAAATTAACTGGCCTGCAACATAGATCGAATATACTTTGGAAAAGTTTTATTAAAGGGTTTGGAATATATTTTTTGCATGATTGAATGCGTTCCTGTGAGATATTTGGGCAGGTGGTATGTTTTGATTCCGAAAGATAAAGCTATACATATATATGTAGGGAATTTCTAATTCACTTTTGAAAATATTTTTTAAAAACATATATTCCATTCAAACTGCCTTTTTATATATAACCATATATGTTTTTGTAATTTTGCAACGTGCATGATTTAATTACATTGTTCATGCAATTGTAATTACTCTGGGCTATCTTGAGAATGTTTTCAACATCCTAAACATTTGTTTTTAATTAATTAATTCAAGTAAAAAAAAATTAAGTAATTGACTTTTAAATTTAATTTTTGTTGTCGGGTTGCATATATACGAAGAATGAATATACTTTATTATAAAAAAATTTAAGGGTACTTTTTGACATTTCAAGGGGATTTTTTTGGCTGTTTAAATACTTTTCTAAAACGTAAGACAGATAAAAATATGTATTTGAATGAATGAATGAATGAATTAATGATGAGATATACAAAAATTAATGATGTTATTTTAAATATTAGAATTTTATTTATTAGCTTTGATAATTAAGCTATATATGGTTTTAATTAATTAGGGATGGAAGTCACAAAAATAAGCTGTGTGAAATTTATTTATAATTAGGTTTTTGTTATTTGCATATATAAAGAATTAATTAATCTCAAGTGTTTTCAATTAATTAATTAAGGTGTTGCTAGGTAGCTAGCTAGCTAGCTAGATGCGGGAGAATCTATATTTGGGCGGCTAGCTAATTTATATATTATGTTTTCTTTAGAGATTAACTTAAAACTTTAAAAGCATTTGAGGAATAATCTTTCTGTTTGCTTTTTTAATTATATGATCTATATATAAGATATGTATATGCTTTCTCACCATATATAGTCTTATCAGTTGTTCTTAAAAATAGTCTGTTACAGAATATTTGGTGTCAAAAACCAGCTATATTTCGAATAAAGTAGTCTGAACAACTGATTACCAAATCACTTAATATGAAAAAAGTTAAATTCATTCGCAAATCAACAGACAAAAGCAAAGCAAAGCAAAGCAAACAATAATTTACATGTTCTTATATATATATATATATATATATATATAAAGTTAAAACTTATCTGATCAACCTCAGTGTTTATTATAATAAACAAGCTTAGCTAGACTGCGGCCCGTGGGCGCAGAGCAATTATATCCATCTGTATAAATCTTTGCCAACTCCACAACCACAAATACTTATACTTGGTTTATTAATTTGTTCTTCAATGGCTGGCGACACCATCATTTATTCTGTCAATTTCTGAGTTGGCAAAAACCACAGGACCTTAATTAATTAATTAATTAATTAATTAATTAATTACGAATTCTTTTCTACAAATGACAACATTACGATTATCTCTTTCATATAATTGTCGTACAGTCTGTCGATCACTTTTTTTCTTGATGAATTTTTTATTTTGTTGTTTTGGTTTGGTTTGGTTTGGCTCTCTCCCATTTTCCTGCAGATTCAAAAAGGGAGAGATTGTTTGCAAGTGAAACGAGGTTCATGAGTCTTATCAATTTATACAGTTTAATCAATATAAGATACTCAAGCAAACTGATTAAATCAATAAATAAAAAGATCATACTACATCATGCATCATTGCTTACTTGTTTTTAATTATATATTCTTTTCATTTAATCAAAATTTCTAGGTCTACTTAAACGTACGTGTTAAAAAAATAATAAAATATCACAATTAATCATATATATATATATATATGTATATCTTTCTATCAATTTGGGATTCTCTCGTCATGTAACATATATATCACACAAATGAGCTGTAACATATTGAATACGTGTATCAATTAATTGAAGCTTATAATTATTTTATAACAAGTTGGAGTTATAGGGACCTAGCTAGGGTTGTGTTCCTTGAAAACAAAAGTTCTGAATATTTATTTATTTATATATGTTTAGAACAAACTTCGAAATATATTTTTTTTAAATGGCTAATTACAACTTAAATTGCAGGTAATAATTAAGACACAGGCAAAAAAAAAAAAAAAAAAAAAAAAGAAGAGAGACAAAAATTGACTACCAGTTCATTTTACGTATCAAAACAATTATTAAATTTTTCAGTCAAACATGAAAATTGAATAATGTTAAAAATCTAATGCATATCCAGAAAGAAAGAGTCTCACGAGCTCTATTAATTATTTGCTCATTAATTAACTAATTGTAAACTGTATCAACTACAGTGAATAAAAAGTTAATTAATATCATTAAGTGCAACATTAATTGGTGCCAACTTATTTCTTAACCATCTTCTAATTTTATCATTAATTACACTTAAATTACTTGCAATTAAATTATTAATTTAATTGAATTTATATATATATATATATATATAGACCTAACTATTTTCGTATAGAATTTAGAAATATTAATGACATATTGCTTTGGGCACCATGTTTTAGCAATGAGTCCTGCCCTCAACTTAATTTTAGGACTTCTATTTGTTATTTATATTTGGAAGGTTAATTTTCAAGCAATCTCAGTAACTTGGTCAAAAATGGCTAAAATTACACAACTTGGAGCACATTAAATGATTGCTTTCATGTAAGACATCTATTTAAGTAAGTAAATTTTGAGTTGACAGTATAAAAGTTGGACATATTATATATGTATATAAAATAAAATTTCGGTAAGAAAAATAATAAAATTTATAATTGCATCATACCTCGCGAAGTTTAATTAAAGAGTG
This sequence comes from Azadirachta indica, assembly GCA_022749755.1. Lineage (NCBI taxonomy): Eukaryota > Viridiplantae > Streptophyta > Magnoliopsida > Sapindales > Meliaceae > Azadirachta > Azadirachta indica. Next base: position 13,165,314 of record CM040451.1, on the reverse strand, counting down.
TCTTACATGCAATATCAATTATGAGCTAAATCAATGATCTAGAGCCAATATAAAAAATAATATTTTAAGAAACAACTTTAAGTAAAATATGGCTCAAAATTGAATTCCTTTCCAAAAGTTGATCATATGGTCTATCAGAAATTAAAATTAATTCAGGCATGCCAACAAAAAGCCTTAAAGTTTCATAATTACATGAGTCAGACTAATTAAGTAAGATATCAAAAACATTTCCAAATTAGCAAAACTGTATACAATCCATATGTATGCATATATAGAAGTAATGAAGAAGTAAAATCCAATATTAGAAACTTGCGAACTCTATGATTCTGGCATCATAAATTAAAGCTGCAGGCCCACAACTTAATTTCTCCCTATTTAAACCTAGCAAATATTAAGAGTTGTTCAAATCGTGATATTTCTCATTTAATTAATTCGACATGGGTCGCAGAAAGATTGAGATGAAAATGGTGAAAGATAGCAATTCCAGGCAGGTCACCTTTTCGAAACGCCGAAATGGGCTGTTCAAGAAGGCAAATGAGCTTGCAACTCTGTGTGCTGCGCAGGTTGCCATTGTTGTTTTCTCTCCAGGGGGAAAGCCTTTCTCGTTTGGCCACCCTAGTGTTGATTCTGTGGCTCAACGCTTTCTAAATCAGGACTCGGGAAAAAACCCAGCTGAAGCTTACGATCATGTTGATCCTCGCCAACAGGCAAGAGTGGAGAAGCTCAGCCAGCAACTCACTGACTTACTCCAGGAGCTGCATGTCGAGAAGAAAAGGGGAGAGGCCCTCGACAAGGATATCAAGGCGAATGCTATGTTCAGAAACAAAAAATCCATCAATGATCTTAACTTGGATGAGCTTCTGAAAATGAAGGCATCGTTGGAGGTGCTTCGTGAGAATCTCAAAGGGCTTGTGAATGAAATGGAGGCGTCCGCTTCGCTGTTGCTTCTGAAGCAGGGAACCGGAGAAGATGATGATGATCAGCAGCTAGGCTCATGCCAAATTTAGAAACAAAAAATGAAAAATTTTTATTTATTTGTACACCATCTTCCATTGTTGTGAGCTTCTCTTGAATTATATTGTGAAACAGATGGCTTGTACATTAACTAATTAATAGAATTATATATATCTTTAAGTATATATTGTCCTGATCGGCATTCTTTCTAACAATTTTACTGTTTTACGTTTACATTTAGGATCAATCCACACACAAGCGCTATCTTCCGTAGTTGAGTTGTTCTAGGTCTTGTTCTTCATTATAAGGTAAAAAATTGAATTCATAAGTCTGTAAATATGCCTTAATTAGTAACTTTCAAAGCTTCAATTAGTAATCTTTAGCTCTAGTTAGTAACTTCAATTTTTTTTTTTTTTTTGATTGTGTTTACATATAGATACATTTTCATTATCATGTACGTACACATGCCGTTCATTTAACGTACTTCGTTATTTTTCTTACATTTTATTAACTTTTAATATTACCAACTCAAAAGACAATTAATCATTAAAAAATTAAAGTAAAAAGACGTTATATTTTTAAAAATTGTAAACTTAAGAAAATTAAATTTTTAGGTGGTGGATATATATAAAAATTAATTCTTTAAATTTTTAAAATCTTTTAGTTTGAAATGCATGCAAATGTTAGAGCTAAAGTAAATTTTTGTTCTTTAAATTTAATTTTCTATTTTAATTGTCAATACTTGATCACTTGGTCACAGTCAATAATGATCATATTCAATTTAAATAGATGTAATATTTTTTTTTCATTCCGGTTTTAGAAAAATAGAGAATTTTATAAAAGTTTATAAGGTATGTTTAGAATTATTTTGCGTTTATTTAATTTTGACAAAATAATTTTAAAAATATTTTTAAACATTACTTTTTATTATAAACATTTTTTACATAACACTTAGAAATTTTATCTCAAAACCATTACTTTATATCACAATTAGGGATGATTAATAGTTTAATTGATTAGGCTCCCGATTCATTAAATTAAAATAAATAATATTGGTTCAATTAAACCAAACCGAACGTAGCAATTTGAATTCGGTTTAATTTATAACTAATCGTTCTGTTTGGTTTCGGCTTTAGACAAAATTAGATCAAGAAATGCATACTTGTTGTTATAACAGTTTAATTTTAAACATACCTTCATATAATTTTTTTTAAAAATAATAATATAATAAATACTAATATATGTACTACTAAATATAAAATATTAATCTAAATTAATATGAATGAAGTGTGTGTAATTTATGTATGGATAATCTATTCTATAAATTAAAACTAACTTATATTCCTAATATCAATAGTATATTAATTTATCATTTACTACATAAATTACATCCAACATATATAGATTTTTAAAATTAATTGATAAATTTTCTTAAATCAAACGACAACTTCTTTTAATAAAAAATTTCTTTAAGTTCTTGATCTATAGAACTCCGAAAACAAAACAAAATCTAAATAATTTTGGATTCTAAAGTAGTTTTTATCACTGTAAATCACCTAAAATTCATCATACTACCTTGGAGTATATTGCTCTGTATCACCATCATATAGCAGTATATCAATTGGATGGTGGGAAATTATGTTATAGAAAATTCTTTGCTCAATGAGATTCCTTTCGGAGTGACCTAGGTAATCTTAAATCTAGAGGTGACAATTTTTAGATCATGATATGATAGAATAGGATAATATGGTATAAAAAATTAAAATCACGATATGAAAATATAATCAAATTTATAATGAAAGTGAGAAAAACTTCAAAAGGAATTGACAGAAATTATTGTTGAGATACTTTGATAATAGAAAAACTTTAACAAGAATGTCTAACTGCAAGCCTTTTTGTTTTTGATCTTCTTCTAGCCATCAGATCTGTGGATTTTTGTACTCTTAATTTCATGCAGAATAATATAATATAAATTCGAATAATAAAAACAAAAGAACCCAAATAATTAATATAAATATCCAACTGTCATGTTATTAAGAGATAACAATGGAGGAACACCATAGTTCAGGGATCAAACCAAAATAAGGGAAGGTGCAAATATTAAAAATGAAAAGACAGAATGATGGAATATTAAAAATAAAAACACATGACAACGGAAATAACTGTCACAATGACATTGGATATTCAGAGCTGCCCTGCCTTAAAGCCATAGGAAAAGGGAAGGGCACCGGACGGATCAAATTCATCCGGATTGGGAGCAAATGGATTTGCCGCTCCTGCTTGTGCTTGGCCTGGATTCATTGTAGGAAGCACTGAGGAAGAAGCACCAACAGGATCTTTTTCATTCAGTTTCTGCAACAAAGCCTTGTGCAGCTCATCAAATGATGTATTCATTTGCAGAAGCTGCTGCAAGTTCAGCTCCTCAATCGGTGCCTCCCACCAACCCTGCTGAGTTTCTTTCCCTTTGGTCATCTGCTTCAGTACCTTCCCCCTTTCCTTCTCAGCATCCAGTTGGCGAAGCAGGTCGTTGTGCAGCTGGTTCAGCTCATTGATCCTCACCTGACGGTGAGCCTCAACAAGCGGATGAGTGTTGTCATTTGGTGGGGGGTGCACACCCATGAAGCGGTTTGCAACAGCTTCAATGGAGGGATGGCCAAATGAGAAAGGCTTGCCAGATGGTGAGAACACCACAACACCAACTTCAGCTCCGGTTAGAGTGACAAGTTCACTCGCCTTCTTGTAGATCCCTGATCTACGTTTGGAGAATGTTATCAGCCTGTCATCCTCATTCTCAATCCTCTTCATCTCAATCTTCTGCCTGCCTTTGGTCTTCTTTTCTGCCATTGCAAAAATGTTATGCCTTCACTGTCTTTTTTTTCTGAGCACATTGGTTCTGTCTAGTTTGTGATGTATATATAGGGTGCAATGCATGAAGAATTAAATTGCATAACTTTATGGAATTGTATGTTATAAGTTGTCTTCCTTCCATATTTTACACAATTTAATGCATGGAAAATCAATAGTTTTGGTTGGCAATTTAATTTCAGAATTCAGTATTCAAAATATAGACTATATGTCTTTCTGTCTTCATAATGTCATCCTCAGCACATGCCATACTATGGTGAACCTCATTCCATTGTCAAATATATTTGGTCTTTGATGTACCTAGTTAGCAATTGAACCAATCAACAAGTAGCTAGATTCTGGTCCATTGATCAGAGTGTCAGGGTTTGATCGATCACGATCGATGGGTATTGGGACTCATTGTTACGCCACAACGTGTTACGCTGTATCATCTACTCTCCAAGAACTACTATGTATGAAAGAGTAAACATTATTTGATAAAATTAAGAATATAACTATAAATAAACAGTTTTGCAGAGTAAGCATTATGCTTGCAAACAAAAAAGCATTAAAAAGCCTCCAAAAATGAGTTGCTTTGACAGTGTAGAATTGAACTCTCCTATAGTGATTATTGTATTGAGTATTAAATCCATTTATTGAAGACCCTTCTTAAAATTGGAAGGTAATTACTTCTGATAATTCAAGTTATTGCATTTGAATGCTGTGCAAACTTGGTGAGCCCTGCTGCAGTCTATAGAAGTAATGAAAGTACAGGTGCTAGTATGATTCAAGACCTGAAAATCTAAAGTTTAACAGTATGAAACTATAATCTGATTGCCATGCCTATTTGTCTAGTGCATGTCAAAATTTGTCTGGCTTAAAAACAAGCCATCATTACTGGCATAGATTTATTACTACAGTAAATTCACTATATTACACACAATTGCAAAAAGAGAAATAACAGATAATTCCAGGTCCATAATTTAAATTCGATGTCGTAGCCAGCAATCATATATAGAAATCTAATGCATTTGGCAGATGTTTTATTACCTGCAAACTTCCGGAGTAGTTAAACAGTGTCCTATTTTGTCCATGGTGCTGTGCCATTTCTAAATACATAATGAAAAATTAGAATGTCCAAACCAGGATATAATACTGTTTTTATTTCACCCTCGTGGGGTTTCTAAATGTAGAATGGAAAACAATAATGTAGCTGGATTCTGGTTCATTGATCATAGTGTCAAGGCTCGATTGATCAAGATCGATAGGGTGTTGGGCCTCATTGTTGTAGTGTAACGTGTTACTTCTTATGATCTTCTCTCAAAGTAATACTATTTGTCGAATGAGTAAGCATTAATGTATAAAACTTATCATTATGCTTACGAACAAAAATGTATTAAAAATAAACTTTTTTAACTTTTCCATAGTAATTATTGTTGCTTATGCTAATATTCAATATGAAAGCTATTTATTTAAGACCCTTCTTAGAATTGGAAGGTAAATTTAACTAGTTATGGTATTTGTTAGTTGAAGTTATTTCATTTGAGCACAAAGCAGTGTATTAATCAATAATGAATCTATATATATATATATATATATATATGGGGTATGATTCAAGACCTGTAAATCTAAAGTTTCACAACATGAAATAATGACCTAATTTCCAGACCAATTTTGTCTACTTTGTCAACATTTGTCTTACTAATTAACCACCAATGTAGTGAAAACTCAACATTACTTCAAATTGATTGCGCAAAATTGCAGAAATGGAAATGATAGATTATTCCAGGTTAGCGGTTTAAATTTCATTTCATAGTAAGTAATCATATATATAGAAACCTAATTCAGCTAGTCTATGGATAATTACCAATAAAAATCCAAAGCAATTAAAAACCTTCCTTTTTTTGATTCAGAGTGTACGGAGTTGTTTTATTACCAAGAAAGAATGTAACAAGGCAAGAATAGGTGTAATATGTATTAAGTAAAGTTATATGTCCCAAAACTTCATTCTAAATGATGTCGTATTCATCAAGCAGGTGGTGAAATGGTGTGATAAATGATTTTAAAAACTACCACCATCTCACTCACTTGATGAATGTTATGTTATTTGGAATGAAAAATATAGGTCATGGAACATTAAATCCTCGTACAGTTTCTAAATACAGAATGGAATACTGCAACAACAGAACAGTGGAATATATTGCTTCAATTAACTAAATTAAATTTTTTTTTTTCTTCCTGTAGTAAACTTCAATGTATAAACAAACAGACAAGGATTTGTCCTAGACCATGTTCTAGTTTTACTCAGCAAAAAACAAGAGATGACGAATCCTCGAAGTAAACTAGGGAAACATGTTGCAATTGTTTTTCTTAATCATCTGCTGCAGAACTTGTCTGTCTGTTCTGCAGTTAAAACATCATTGTTAAGGAAACAAACTGAGTTTTTCTATTGGGCCTTAGGGTTTCAAAATTCTGTGGTCAATGGCGTCTGTTGGAAATGTTAGGTGAAGGCGGCTGTAAAAGACAAGCTGGCCTTTGGCCCATGGAGTTCTTGTCTAGGCTTTTCTCTTGTTTTGTTTCATTCAATCTTTATTCATTTATTTATTTTCCTTCTTCTTAATTTAATTTGTCTAATATTCGAAAAGAAAGGTTATTTAAGAGAAAAATTTTATGAAAAAAAGAACTAGACTGATGTTATTGAAGTAATAATATTCGGATCCTTAAATTCTTATGTTCTTTTAGGTAAGAGTATAACTTCTTCATATAAACAAATAAGTCCATTATTTTAATTTTAAATGATTTAAAATCAAACATTATAAAAGTGATTCGGTCATTACAATAACACGTGGGGACCGTTCTGATATAAATAAATAAATATATCTTAACTAGTATATACATAAAAATATAGGGACAAAGATTTTATTATCCCAGAGTATCGTCGTAGGTCAAAATACTAAGTCAAAAGGAGATCACGGAATCTGCTTAAAATTTCTCAGCCCCAGAAAGCCGCGCGCTGACGCGCGTACCGTATCCATTTTCTCCGTAATTCGTAATTAAAAAATTTATAAACTTTCTCTTAATTAACAAAATATACATATACATTTACATATACACACATGTATTTCATAAAAAAACTTCTCTTTTCGTCTCGTTCTCAAGAATCCAAGGATAGTAAAGAAAATCAGTAAGAGATCTTGCATTGAGAGATATCTTGAAAAGGATTTCTTTTGAGGCCGTACACTCGATAATTTTGGACCCGAAAGCTGATTTTCCTTTTTTTTTTTTGGCTCGCATTTGTCTCAGTTTTTAGAGAAAGTTAGTGATAAAATACATACGTATAGATGTTGGTGGAGTGAGATAGAGAGAGAAAATATGTCTGAACTGAGAGAAGGGTCTTGTTTTCCAGGACTTTTGGTGGGTGTGAATGTGGGACTTGCTTGTATTGATGCCATTATTGCTTGTCTTGCTTTTACTCAGGTTTGTTTTACTCACTTGATTATCTTTTCTGTTTTTGGTTGAAGCTGACTTTCATTTTGACTCGGTTTATTTGGTCTGGTTTGAAACTCTGGTGATTGTTTGGCTTGTGTGTATTAATAAAAGATAAGAAATGTAGGTATGTGATGGAGTTTTGTGCTTTTGTTGAGTGGAATTTTGAGTTTTCAATGCGAATTTGATTGAACGAGAGTTTATATATGAGCAAATTGTGTTTGCATTAATTGTATGTTTTGATTTAGTTTTGTGGGGAGTTTGTAATTAAACTACATGGGAAATATTATTTTTGGATTTTCAGTTGTTATCCTTGTCTTCATTTCTGTTATCCGTCCGTGACTAATTAGAAGGGGATTTTGCTTTTTTGATGACAGTGATTGGATTGGGTTTGTTTTGGTCTGATAACATTCGAGTCTAGATGGAAGGCATCATGTTATGATTAATAGTTAAAATTTCATCTGAAAGGATACTATTGGCATTCAGGCAATAAAAGTTTCAAAGGGATTATCTAGATACTAGGACTTCAAATCAGATTTTTAAATTAAGGAGTAGCGCAGCTTGTGAATTTGACAACTGACTAGCATTTGGGGAAATATGCGGTACGAGTGATGCACCAGTAAGTTGCAAAAGCAATGAGCAACTCCAAAGGTTGCCTGGAAGAAAAAAAAATGGAAAATCGTCAAGCAACCAATAAACAGTAGTTGGTTTGGTCATTTTTGGTTCAGCAAGTCAAACTGAGTTGCTGCATTCGAATTTGAGCACTTTCTGTACATTGTAGGATAATATAATGGGCAATGATGACACGAGCTTAAGTTGTCTTTATTACAAGTTGCAAATGAAACTGGTTTCAGTGCTTGAACTGAGCTTGAGCCAAATTTATGCTCAATTCAACTGACTTGAGCCTTTTGATACCAATGCTTGGACTAAAGGGAGATAACATCTCTATCTCTGTACTAATAATTCTTCAGTGTGTTGTAGTTTCACCAACTCCTATGTATGTGTTTGGGAATTCGTGTATCTGTTTGTGTGCCTGCAATATTAACTCTCTCTGTCCCTTTTTCTTTTTCTTATGTTATTGCATAGACTGACTAATCACGTTGCTCCTCTTCACATCAGCTAAAAAGGATTCACTCAAGGAATTCACAAATTGGCTGGACTCGTCAAAAAGTAAGAGCTACATTTCCTAGAACAACTCTGTAAAAATTGAAACTAGCGACTCGATAGAATAGCTAGATAAATTCATTATTTTCTGAAAGACTTGTGCCTCAATCCAGTCTGGGTATGTTGGCTCACTGATAAGCTGAAACTCATTGAGAATATGTGAACTAGTAGAAATTTAGGTGTCTTATCAGACTTGCCTTTTATTTAAGGAGGCTGTGATTGCTGGGTTTAGGTTTACTGAGAAATTGTGGATCAAATGAATCAATGTTAATACCTTAGGTAGAAAATCTAATTAAGAACAATTCCAGAACATCAACAATGATCTTTTCTCTTCTGATATTTATTTCTACATCTAGTGATATAACTCATTAAAGATCCTTTTTTTTAACTGTGTGAAGAATTCAACCCTTTGTTCTTATTGCAAGTGCATTGACATGGTATTAATACAAATGAATGCCTACAGGTCTTTCACGTATTGATTGGCTCTTCTAATGTAGGTAAGAAATCATATTCTGCATTTTGATCTTGCCAGTGTTGTTACATATAGTATCAGTTGATAGTGGTCTATTTTAGTTTCTAAGCGTCTTTTAGTTTTCGTGGCTAAGTACTTCATATTGTAATATTGCCTACAGTTTTAGAGCTTATATTGGTGTCTAGCCATTTTGTGTTTAGCTATGTTCTGCTTAGTTTGATTTGAGTAATTACTTGCTTGTGGGCAATATATAATTCTGATGATCTAAGGATATTAGAAATGCCACGAAATGCATCAGTCAGAGAACAAATGGTTATGTTGTCTAGTAATACATTTATCTGATAACAACTTCTTTAGGATTTCACCTCTCATGTCTTTAGCTTTGCAATTAAGCAACTTAAAACCAGATAAAATGTGAATATAAAATAAGAACATGTTTCAAATAAAGTTTGTTGATAATGGAGATTTTATGACTCACCAGTCATTGAAATGCATCTTTTAATGAGATGTTGCCCTTGTTTTCTTAATTCCATGTTTGATGTTCATTTGTTTCTAGTACACACTGGTAGTTTTTAATTTGCATTTATATAAAGTTTTTGGCTGAAGAAAGAATACAGGAAATATCTACAGCTTATATTGTTGTGAATCACTCATTAGACACAATGTTACTCAATGTACCATGAGCTAACTTATTATGTGTCAATTGTTCCATGTTCTACTATTAAGAGTATGCTTCCATGTTATATCATTTTTTTTCAGCTGTTTTGATTCTCTGAGCTTAATATGGTCACTATGCTGATGGCAATTTTTGTCATTCTCAACCAAACTAAATGGCTAAGTTAATTCTGACCTGGCAGGTTATTTCCTTTATTTTGTTTTAACTCTTGTTGCTGCCTGCAAGGGATGGATGTGCTGGTCTTACTCTTGTGGTTTTATTTCCATGGGTATGCCTCTTGTTGCCATCATATTTAGATTCTCACTTTAAGAGCTTAGTGAAAGTTTGTGAGCAGCGTGAATTTCTGCTTTGCAGCCTTTCCTAGACTTCTGTTGTTTGCAGCCTTTCTTCTTCTGTTATCATTCTGGTATGTTTTGCCTCCTTATTTTTTGCTTTTCATAATTGATCATAGAGCTGTTAACTCATTATTTGGAATGAAAATTTTATAGTGTGTTTTGGCAAAGGGCCTTTAAAGTTAGATAATCTTTCAACTGTGCTAAATGCTGAAGCAGTAAAGATGATGAGAGTTGTCGGACATCTTCAGTCCATTTTAATCTTTGCAGAATTTAAGTTGTTTAATGCCACTCTTTTGGTTTTCAATTCTGTATAGATTTTTCAGATTGGGTGCTATCAGGGTGTTTGTTTTTTAGTTTTTAGTACTTAATTGTCCCGATTTATCTATTTTAGGTAATTAATATATATATATTTTTTAACTTAATGATAATTTTAAGACATTTTGTACATTAAAAAGTCAAATTTTTACTTTTTGACTGAATGTAAAAGATTTAACTAATTTTATCATATATCTTTTTATAAATACATTTTTGAAAAAAAAAATATATATATCTTTTTATAAATACATTTTTTTTTAAAAAAAACAAAAACCGTTTAAATTCAGAGTTTCAGGTCTATTACAAAGTCAGATTAATTCAAAATTCAATTAAAAAAATAAACACTACCTTAGTTTCATTCTTTTTCAGGTGCTACTGGCTTTAGTTTTACAATATCACCTTTTTGAACGTAAATTATGAAGGAATGATTGGTTTAGACTTACTATTTGGGTTTGTATTAACTTTTTCTTTAATTTTTAATTTGCATTTCATTAATGGTTTGCTATGTCATAATATTAGCAATCTTGATCAGGATATTTCAATCTTGGACTAAATTTTGGTTAACATCTACTGTTAGTCACTGATAGCTACACATTAAATATTCATATCCTATTTTCTGATATGGATACATTGTATTGCAATGATTTTTACATAAAAAATAGTCTTTTAGATATTTGTTTCTGTTTTTTTTCCTAGCAAATTCATGATTCTTTGTTATATTTTGCTCTCTGATTAAAGATTGTTGTTCTTTTGTAAGCTATAAAATGTGTTTCTTGGGGATTCTTTCCATAGGGTTGACCTTTGCCATCAACCAAATGATGAGGAAGAAGAGGATGAGGAGCATGGCTTTCTGGAAACTTTGTTGAAAAGATCATTGAACAAACCTGGTTCATCAAATGTCGATGGTCATAGAATATGTTTCCCTTTCCAATCAATTCATGTGGGAAGCCGTCAAAAAGTTGTGATTTTGGTATGGAAGTGATGGAAAGTTCTCTGTTTTCTTTTTCCACAAAGTATGCGTGCATGATTATTTTGGTTTTCTGTTCTTTTTCCCTTTATTAGCCATGCTGTCCACATGTGTGACAAATTAATGTTTTGGATATCCACTATTTGTCACCAGGTTACTGTTCTAGTGTTCCTTTTAATTATGACATTTGCTGTGGTAATCTGGATTGGAATGGGAGAAAATTCTATTGATTCATCAGTGGTGGCCCGGGTATGGACATTTAAATAGTATTTTTGCAATTTATGCATTTGTGTTGTCATTGCTTACCCCGTTATTTATTGTCTCTGATTATTTGGTTGGAATTCAACCTTTTGTGGCTGCCATGGATTCTTATCACGTGAGAAGAAAGGATTGAATGTCTTACATTATTCTGTCCCTGATAGCTGAATGTCGTTTGTGTGCATATGATTGCATATGTATATTTGTGTGAATTCATCAACATCGTTGCATGAAAATAAAGTCTAGGCAGTGGATGCTGTAATGTCATTGTGAGACTTTCTTTTCTCGTAGTAACAATTAGTGCAGCCGTGGATCAGTGATTACAATCTCATGCAGGTGTATGTATCTCTTTTTGCCATAGTGATACTACTATTAGGAGGAGCATTAGCATGTTATGGTGAGTAACTATCATTTTAAAATGTCAATTTTTGGTTTAATTTTCATTAGTTGTGCTCATCTTGCTCTACCTTTCTGCTTTGAAGTAATAGCTTTGTGCCTTTAACTTGTAGTAGGTTCTAGACTGAGTGCTACTCAATTTATTAAGTTAATTAATGTTATGTAAAAGAATTGAATGTTGGATGGATTAATAGTAGGCATTTTCTATAAGTTCGTTGTAAAGATATTGAAAATTTGCATTTAGCTTGTTACATATTGCAGCATTAACCATCAATGAAAAAATGGTTTTGTTTAATACTCCATAATATTGAGATTATATGTGAATAATTTTCTGCTTCATGTAGAATCTGACACAAGTCCATTATTGCTGGCTTTATGTGTGCCATCCTTCAAACTGTGAACCCCATATGCACATATCATATGGACAATTCTTTGTACTGGGATTGTCAAATATATGAAAATTCTAATTTGTTGAGATGTGTTTGTACCTAATTACTATAGTTGCAATGAAAGAGCCTCATTTGCAATACAATCTGTCTATATAGACTACTTTTACAGAAAGTGGCAAGAGTAAGATGAGTTTCTATGACCATTTAATTGGTAATATACTTTTCCCCACCAAAATGGTATATAAGATTATTGTTGACCATATGTGTGACCAGGGTGCCGGCATTACTTGCAGAGTTATAAATTTTGATTTTCTCTTTACTTAAAAGTATATGTTTCACTCTGTGTTGCATGGCCAGGACTCATCTTATGCTTAAATATGAGGACAGTTAGATCTGAGAGGGTTTCATCTGAAATGTGGAAGGTATTGGCCTGGCTTTGGCAGCACTTATTTTACATTGAATTACTTCAGAGAGCCTGTTGTTTGACATTTATGTTGGCATTGGATGCATTTGTCTCAACTTACCCATGCATCTGGCAGTTTTATAGATTCCTCAAGTTCATCTTATTACCTCTTGATGAGGCAAAAGTTTATTGTTTTGTAGGTTGCTGGATTGGCTTCTGTCTCTGTTTTATGTTTTACCCCAAGTGCTTTAGTAGCTCTTTTTACTGAAATTCCAGTAAGTATTTATCTGTTGGTCATAGATTCTGTATTTGCGTTTCTTACCATCGAATTCCTAAGACAACCAAGAGATCTTGATTGCAGGTTTTTTATTACTGGCATCCACTGCAAATAAATGGTGTTTGTACTACTCTTTTACTGATTTTATATTATTTTGTTGGTAAGTAGAGCAACATGTCCTTTTGAAATTTTCTAAACAACTGCAAAGATTGAACTGCTTGCTTCTGATAAGTCGTTTACTAATGCCAGAAGCAATTCTCGATTGTAATACTTTCAATTTGATTAGAACTTTGGCAATTCATGTCCTTAAATCTGTAAAAGGCAAGTCATATTAGGCATTTAGTCACTAGCGTGGATTCGGTAATCCAATTTGAAGAATTTTTCTTCTTCATATGTAAGGCATGAAATAATAGTCTGTTGATTAAGGTTTGCAATTGATTTACTATGTTAAAATAATTTGGATACTGGTGCTTTCAAGTAGATGTATCAGAGTTATATGAGAAATCAAGAAGGTTCTGGGAAAAGCTAACTGTGAGACTTTCACATTTTTCTAGGTTCTTCAATACCTTCAGCATTTGTATTATGGGTCATGAGAGACTTACCACCTTTGCTAGTAGCTAACAGACAAGAAGAATCAAGAACAATAACTTTCATCCGTGATAGTTCAGCAACAGTACATCATCCTCAGCGCTGGACCACTGCAACAAGCACACAGAATCAGGTTCATATTCCTTATTGTTAATTACTCATATCTGCTTAATATGACTCATTTGATCTTGTTTCTAATTGGACGGACACATATATACGTATGTTTATAAATGGAATTCCAGATATCAGATGAACTTCGCAAACTGGATGTGGGAAAATCAAACATATGAAGGCTGTTTTTTCAAAAGTGGTTTTGTTTAATGAAAATGTAGTCTTATGGTTGTCCACGTAGTTTTCATTCTTATTTTATACTGTTGATCCCATTCTCAAGATTATTTCTAGTAAATATCTCTCAGGGTTTTCCTCGTGCCTCCCTGTAAGATCTGCATGTTTTTGGAAAGTTTGCCATTAAATTTCATAGTTGTTTTGCAAAAATGCATGCTTCTGCCTGCATCTTTTTTTTTTTTTTTTTGATTTAAGAGAGACAATGGTCCTTTTAGTGACTTTCACTTTATGAATTCAGATATCGAGAGTGAGTCCAATATAAGTAGCATTTCAGTACAACAATATGCATGATGTTTCCTGCTATATACATGATGTGGGCTGAACTTCTGAATGAATCATGGAAGAGTTGGAATTGAAAAACGCGCAGGGCTCAAAGGAAGATATGAATTACACACTTTGACAGGGCACTCGGAGTACAGACCATAAGGTTGCCGTTGCCATCTTTGACACATTTGGAAATGTAAATAGCAGCAAAGTGCTAAATGAGTTCTCTCCTTGCTTTCAACAACTTTCCACATGCTTGTTTATACCACATGTTGGTACCAGAAGGTACAATTCTAGATTACCTCACAACATATACTGCTAAACGCTGATCATATGTTGACATCTCTAGAGGGTATGATCCTGCTGATTCGCCTAATTTTTTGGTCTTTTATCCAAGAGATAAGTTCATGTTCCACTTGGAATAATTTTCAGTTGAGTTGTACAGCTGGAGTATTAGCTTCAGAAAAATCTATCATGTACTACAAGAAAAAACTTAAATTTATACACACCATCTAACCAGGCCAACCAAATGGCAACGATATCATTCCCATTAATACTAATTAATGAATATCATTCCCACAAAAGCAAACGAGGTAGTTTTTTCTTTTTGCTTCATTCTAAGCTTAATTTTTAGTTTACGAATTCCCGTTGTCAAGTTAATAGACCTAGCCCGTCATTAATTATCTTGGAAATGTTCATATTAAATTTCTGATTCCAAAGTTTATGGTCTACAATTTCGACAATACATTTTGCCGGGATATAAATGGAAAACACTTATAATGACATTTTTGATAATCCCTCTCTTAAGACAATCTTCCTCTCAGCTTTGTTTGGTTTCTTTCTGTCAACCTAGAGCAGGAAGGGGCTCAAGCCTGCAGCTACTTAATTTTGGAATCCTAATTTTTCCTATCTCTGTTTTCTTGTAGCAAACATGAATCCAATGCGGAGCCACCCACCAAAATACACTTCACCGTGCTATCCTGGAATGAAAGCCTTGTCTCGATAAGCAGGTTTCAAGAGCCAGTGGCTGGAGTCTCAAAATGGCAACAAACCCTTGACTTGACAAGAGGCCTGTAAATGCTAATGGCTAGAGTACCAAAATCTGCTCTAGTTTAGGTTTCCCATCCAATTTATAGTCCTCAATGACTAGTGTTGATGGAAAACATGGTTTAAATTAACGAAACACGGTACCTTTGCTTTAGGAGAAGGTCATCTCAATCAAGGTTGATTGGTTTCCTCCTTCCCCAACTTACTATACCATTATTATTCATAAACTTGTCCCCAGAGAAATCAAGCTTGCCATGGCAATTTTTCATCCAGGAAAGGTCAAAAAGCACCAACAGAGCTCTAAAATAAGGCAAACTCACCAGATAGTATTCTGCCTTAAGATGGTACCGCCAAAAAAATTCCAAAGCAATACAGCAGTGAATATTTGTCAACTTTGTAAGGCAAAGTTCTTATTAGTTAGGAAAGTGTTTCAAGAAATAAAATTTAAGTAAACAAATACAATAATTGTGCATTGTCAATACACTGTCAATTTCAGAACTCAAAAACTATAGTTCAGCTGGTCATTTCTCTATTGCTAAAAAACACTGTTGAAATTACTAATGTACCTTGCAAGAATGAATCACTTATTCTGCTCTTCTTCCCAATGACCCAAAATCTTTGGGTGGCAATATCTGTTTAGAGAGCGGGAAAGAGGATTTAAGAAAAAAAAATATATATCAGTACATGATATATCAGTAGTCAATGCAAGAATTACTCTGTATTCCTTAAAATCATAGCGGAGTAGATTATAAAATGAACAAAAATCAATCAATTTCCCATAAAAAAACAATATATACTATCAAACTATTAAATAGAAAAAGTAAATATAAAATAAGCTCACCCTCCAAAATACTCTGCCTTCAAGAAGACCATAAGGAACAGCCCCAAACTTTCTTGAATCATTGGATTCATAAATGTTATCTCCCTCTATCCATATATGCCCTTTAGGAACCTGAAGAGAGATGCAATACAAAAACAAATTTAGCAATCCAAAACCACCATTAACAATTTTATTCATCTAAAGGCATGATCTTCAAATCCCATTAAGCAAAACATCGAACTGAAGGCACAATCTTTAAACCCCATTAAAAAAATTCAATTAGCAACATAAAAGTTCATTAACCAAATTAATGTAAAACAACCCAAATTGACATTAACTGTGGAAACTTTAAATAGCATTCATCTCTAAAACTAAAACACCATTAAACCCAAAACCAATTTCGATGACATGAACAGAACAATACCACAACAGTCTCGAATCTGTCACTGTTTTTAGGGTCCACGACGTAGGAAACACGATCCCCCTCCATTCCAATCACGCGTTTCGTCACAATCCTCCTCGGAACCACGGGAGACCGGACAAGAACAACATCTCCCGGAGTCACTTTGTTGAGTCGGGGAGAGATCCGCTCGGCCAAGACCAAATCACCGGTCAGATTGAGAGTCGGGAGCATACTGGGACCGTAAGTCTGAAACAGAGAATCATTTCTTAAAATTTATGGAAAATTAACGAATTACGGAGTGTCTTCCAAGTGTTTGTTAATTTGCTTACAAGAGCTGTAGTGCAGAAATAAGTGTTGATAACGTGGAGACAGCAGAAGAACTTCGCTACCAAAAGCGATTTGTCGAATCCTTCCTTGGCGAAGTTGATGAATAAGCTTAGATGATTTGTCATTCCCATTTTCCGTCTGTGCGCGTGCGTAGAGCCGAATGAGAATCAGAGTTTGCTTAATTTGAATGCGGGTTTTTCCTGTACGACAGTAAGCATCAATAGGCCAAAAAAACAAAAAAGTGAAAAAAATTCTGATGACGCACTTCCTGTAATGACAAGACGTGGAAGTAGAATCTATGCATTACAAAGTTGACGTGTCAATAGAATCTGAATAACACTTTTTCCCTCAATTTATCCAAAATAACAAAATAGGCTATAGTTTAGTCATTATAACAAATAAGTCTCAAATATATATATATACTAGGGCAAAATTGTCAAAATTTTTCAAACCTTAGGGATAAACAAGTTATCAATCCGTTACAAAGCTGATGTTTTATGACGAAGGTTGTTCATTCTACAAATTTAATATTATTTTAGCATTCCATATCAAGTAAAAATCGAACTCAAATCTCATATGCTAAATTCTTTGAAAATTATTAATTAAAGTTACAGTTATTTATTTTTTAAATAAACAAAAATATGAAAATATGATATAGAAAATTATGGCGTATTTTTAGTCTTGCTTCATAATTTGTTGATATATATTATATATACACTTAATTCATTAAAAATTATCACTCCATCCCCTATAATGACAATTAGCCATAAATTTTATCATAATTGTGTGACATAATTATTTTGTCTTTACTTTAATTAAACATGAAAAATTCTATATGTATAGCATGGCGGTGACGACGATGCTGAGATAGCGACAGAGACGAGATGGTGATTGCAGCAAAGGCTGTCCTGCGTGCCGCCACCAAGGCTAATAATAATTTCTTTTAAAAAATTAAAGCATGTAAAATGCTTATTTTATTCATAATTATATTAGATTTAATGAATAAAATAATAGTTATGTGGAGGTCGAGTGATGACTTTTAATAAATTTGATGTATAGTTGATATAAGTCAATAAATTATGGAGAAAAAGCTAAAAAAAAAACCCAAAACTTATGTTGATTGTTGGTGATCATTTGCCCGTTAATCATCCATATATATTTAGTACAACAAACCACAGTTAAGATATACTACTACTCTATTGTAGAAAACTAATTTTTTAATTAAAGATGCAAGTTACCAGTAACAGTGCAAGTTAACATATATCTGTACAAGTATATCTGCACAAGTATTTACCTTAGGAAGAAAGAGCACCCAACTGTGTGGATTAGTCAATATTTTAAGGAAAATGGGAAAGAAAATAAAGAAGAAAACAGTAACTAATTAATTATTAATTTCTATGTATAACATATTAATTGCTAATAGATAACCGCTTCTCACGGCTATTGACTCTACCAAATTATGGCTATCCTGGAACTACCTAGTCTCCCGAGTACAATAATTTCAAAATGTTTCGTGGAAAACAACCAAAGGACAAAATTGAATGGTTTACATTAACTGAAGCTGGGGGGTTATAAGTGAACGTAAAGCAGTTATTTGATGGAAGCAAATTAATTCCTTACATAAAGACACACTTCTTGATGAGTGAATCCTTGTGTAGATAGATAGCTACTAGCTTGTGTTTCTTTTCATATACAAAACAATGGCTAAAATTCTAAATTTTGTAATATTTACCAGTCTTTCCGTTGTTTTTCTTGTTATTTCTGCCAATGCTGAACCAGGCCCTATGCCTGCTGCCAGCTTCACCCACGTTTGTGACCCTGCAAGATATGCCGCACTTAAATTGCCAATGTCAAACTTTACCTTCTGTGATTCAAAGCTTCCCTATGCTGTAAGAGCCAAGGATTTAATAGACAGGATGACATTAACTGAAAAGGTACAGCAGCTTGGAGATCTTGCTTACGGTGTGCCTAGGTTAGGGCTGCCGATGTACGAGTGGTGGTCCGAGGCATTACACGGTGTCTCCAATGTTGGGCGTAGAACAAACACTCCTCCTGGCACATATTTCGACTATCTTGTCCCTGAAGCGACGAGTTTTCCCACCGTTATTCTAACTACAGCTTCATTCAATGAGTTATTGTGGAAACAAATTGGACAGGTATGATTTAACAAACTAATATCACAAACTAACATTAATTAATTGCTCCAGCTACATGTATGGAATAATTTTCTTTTTCTTCATGTGGCATAGGCTGTTTCAACAGAAGCAAGAGCCATGTACAATCTAGGGCGAGCTGGATTAACATTTTGGAGTCCAAACATAAATGTAGTAAGGGATCCGAGATGGGGAAGAATTACAGAGACTCCGGGTGAAGATCCTTTTATTGTTGCCAGGTATGCTGTGAATTATGTCAGAGGCCTACAAGATGTTGAAGGACAAGAAAAATCGACGGATTTGAATCTGAGGCCTCTCAAAATTGCTGCATGTTGCAAGCACTATGCCGCCTATGATCTTGACAGTTGGCAGGGATTTGATCGTTTCCATTTTGATGCCAGGGTAAACAAAAAATTAATCTAATTCTAGATAGATAACCTCAAATATATATATATATATATATGTATGTATTTTATACTATATATTTCTAATAATTTCTTTATTCTAAGGTGGCTGAGCAAGATTTGGTAGAGACTTTCCTTCTACCTTTCGAAGTTTGTGTGAAAGAAGCTGATGTTAGCAGTGTTATGTGCTCTTACAATCGTGTTAATGGCATACCAACATGTGCTGATCCCAAATTTCTTAATCAAACTGTTAGAACAAAATGGAATCTTAATGGGTATAAATTTTAAATCCTAATTATCTCATTCATGTTGGAAATATTAGCAATTACTATGCTGATTTAATTTGATGAATTATGTGTACTTCCTTTTCAGATATATAGTCTCAGATTGTGATTCACTCCAAGTTATGGTTGACCAACACAAATATCTTAATGATACAAAAGAAGATGCTGTTGCCCAAGCGCTAAAAGCAGGTTAGTATATTTTATGTGCCTTCCCTATTAATATTTTGGTAAAAGAAACTTTAGTTGCGGACATTCCTCCTTTATAAAATATGAATTTGTACAACACAAGCTTCAAAATAATGCTCTTTAAAACAAATTTTGCATTAAATCAACGTTATTTTATACTAAAACAGGCTGATGTTCGTAGGAGAGAAGGATTTGATATTTCTGTATATATTGCTTTGCTGGGTTTATGGTTTTAATGAACTAATTCATGCGTTTATGTTGATTTAGGTTTGGATTTGGACTGTGGTGACTATTATACCAACTTTACTGAAAGTGCAGTGAATCAAAAGAAGGTCACAGAAGCAGAAATAAATAGGTCATTGAACTATCTTTATATAGTGCTAATGAGATTAGGATGGTTCGATGGAAATCCTAAATATAAATCTCTTGGCAAGATGATATATGCTCTCCTCAAAACATTGAGTTAGCTGCAGAAGCTGCAAGAGAAGGAATTGTTCTTTTGAAGAATGATAATGGCGTCCTACCTTTGAACAATGCTATGACCAAAACTATAGCTCTGGTTGGGCCGAATGCTAATGCAACCCTTGCCATGATCGGAAATTATGCAGGTGTATTTTATTAGCTAATTAATATTATAAAACAGGAAAAACTTTTAGCTGCTCCTGCTTCTACATTTGACAATTCTTCAATTATTTCATATATCTTATATATAGGTATTCCATGTCGGTACATTTCTCCTCTCAGTGGCCTTTCTACGTATACAAAAGTGAACTACGCAACGGGATGTTTGGACATTGCTTGCAAGGACAATAGCTTGTTTCCCCAAGCCACGGACGCTGCAAAGAATTCTGATGCTACAATAATCATCGCTGGCTTAGATTTGTCTATTGAAGCTGAGGGTCTGGATAGAGTTAATCTCCTTCTTCCGGGATTTCAAACTCAACTAATCGAACAGGTCACCACTGCGGCCAGAGGTCCAGTTATTCTTATACTGATGTGTGCAGGTGGTGTTGATATCACTTTTGCTAAAGTTAGTCCAAAAATCAGATCCATTTTGTGGGTTGGCTATCCTGGAGAGGAAGGCGGTCAAGCCATTGCCGATGTTGTGTTTGGAAAACACAATCCTGGTAAGCAATCTACTTCTTTCGGACAATTTCTACAAGTTTGATTTGTCTTCATTAATGTAACGAACTTTTGATTGTTTTTAGGAGGAAAATTACCCATTACATGGTACCAGGGCACTTATGTCGATCAAATTCCATATACATCCATGCCACTGAGGCCTGTAAATAACTTACCAGGTCGAACATATAAATTCTTCAATGGCTCAGTAGTGTATCCATTTGGATTTGGCCTAAGCTACACGCAGTTCAAATACATCTTACCGTATTCCAAAAAGTCGGTCAATGTCAAACTGGAAAGAGGTAAAATGTGCCAAGATGTACAACTCATCAATGTTGCCGCCAAGCAAAAATGTGCCGCAGTGCTAACGGACGACTTAACTTGTACTGACTTTTTTACATTCGAAATGCATGTTGAAAATGTGGGTAAAATGGATGGTACTGAGATAGTCCTGGTGTACTCAAAGCCGCCATTGATTGCCGGTACTCATATCAAGCAAGTGGTTGGTTTCCAGAGGGTTTTTGTTAAGGCAGGACAAAGTGCCAAGGTTAATTTCGCTTTGAATGTTTGCAGCACCTTTAGAATTGTGGACACTGTGGGAAAGAGTCTTATACCGGCGGGGGAGCACAGTATTATCGTTGGTGATGGCCCGCTATCTTTTCCTGTTCAAGTTCACTTGCATAACTAGTAAGGAATTATATAAGTAGAGGAGGTTTTTCGTTGGTGGAATTAACAAATGGACGTGGTGATTCCATCTCTTGCTTAAGTTTTCTTTCTCGGAAATTTTGGTATGTAGGTGAAACTAATTATAGCCAGGTTTAATTCCCATTACTTCTGGGTAATTAATTATATATTGTCTAAAACCGTCCGAAATTCCGAAAATTTAGTTTTGTTACCATTAGTTTATGTATAATTTATTTATTCCGCTTATTCGCCCATTCTCTTTTTTCTTGTTGGCTAAGTTCATAAATATTGATGATTTCCCAATGCGCTATCTTTTTGAATTTTGACCGACTTATTTCAAATGAGTAAATTTTATTTTCATTTCAAAAAACATAAAAACTCAAATATTACTCGGCTTTTTATTTTTTATAACAAGGAACCATATTTTTTACTATTTTATTGTTTTAATATTAATACCAAATGTAATGTCGAAAGTAATATCAAAGTTCTATATTAAGAATGAATTTGGTTGATTATGATAAATTTAAGATTTATGAAGCCTCATTAAATCAAATTCGAATTTTCATTGTATTCGTTTATGTTAATATATAAAATCTCCCTTTGTCTGGCGCCCCTACAGGCCGCTTGAATTTACTAATTGACTAATAGGCCCTTTTTTTCTTTTTTTTTTTTTTTTCCCCTTTGGCACTATATCTGGGGGGAGAGTTGGATAATTAGTACAGAAACAGATATAGTTGGATTAAAAAGTTGTTTTTTCTCATAATTAACCCAAGTAATTTATCTGTATTGGATGTACACTGTTGTAAAAAAAATATAGTAGTCGAAGAAAATTGTTGCTATAAACTAGTATTACGAACCAAAAAAAATAATGATAGTGATGCAATTTCAGAAATTTGTTGCTGTAAACAACTAATATATATCAAAAAAATTATGAGGTGTCCATTTATTATTAGAGGGTATAATCATTGCAGAGTGAAAATTATTTATGAACTGAACACATGCTAGGTAAAATTTTATCTAACCAGAACTGGATTTTTGCCTCATAGGAAGCCATCAGCAATTAATGGCAAAAGTCTTAAGCTTTCTTCTCTCTGTCATTGTATCCATTGCTTTCCTTGTTATTTCCACTAATGCTGCAAGAGTTTTGATTTCTAATTCTGAAGCTAATAACAATGGCTGCACTTATGTATGCATTTAAATTACAAGTGTCAGACTTTTCCTTCCGTGATACAAAGCTTCCCTATCCTGTAAGAGAGAAGGATTTGGTGGACAGGATGACACTAGCTGCAAAGGTGCAGCAGCTTGGAGATCTTGCTTATGGTGTGCCCCGAATTGGGCTGCCGCTATATGAATGGTGGAATGAGGCGCTACTCGGGGTTTCTAATGTCGGACGCAAAACAAATACACCACCCGGAACATCTTTCGACAGTGTTGTTCCCGGTGCGACAACTTTCCGGACTGTGTTATTCGACTGTTACCCACTACAGTTTACAGCATATCTACAAAACTCAACTTGTTAACGATGTAGCCGAAGCGGCCTGAGCTACACAAAGTTCACGTACAAACTAACATCTTCAACTAAGTCAATCAACATAAAATTGAAGAAATTTCAACATTGTCGTTACTTAACCTGCATGTACAAAGTGGCCGTTTTAGGCCCCCATGTCCGGCAGTTTCGACAAATGACATCAAATTTACCGACTCTGTTGTTTTGAAATTATTGTTCAAAACGTACGCAAACGAGATGGGAGTGAATTAGTTGTCAAAGTTTACTCAAACCCCCCAGAACATATTGTTGGTACTCTTTTCAAGCAAGTGATTGGTGTCCAGAGAGTTTTTGTCGCTGCAGGACAAAGTCAGAAGGTTAAATTCGTGTTTAATGCTTGCAAGAGTTTAAGAATTGTGGACTATATATGCTGCAGTTAGTCTTCTACCATCTGGTTGGGACAATATTATGGTTGCTGATATTGGCGTTTCAATTCCCCTTTTAAGTCAATTTTAATTGATTATTAGGAATTAGCGTCAAAATTTTAGATGCAACAACTCTCGCATTAATACATTGTTAAACGTACAATATTCATTGATTTTGTACATGTAATTCTAAATTTTTTAATAAATAAATTAAGTTTTGATAATTTTTCACTCCTTTATCTCTCTCTCTCTCTCTAGTGGCAGAGTCCGAAATTTAAAATGGGGGTTTAGATACATTATGCCAAAAACTCATATTAAAATCCATTCTTTTAAATCTAATCTTTATTTAATTTATTTGTCCTTAAAGTTGTCATAAAATAATATTTCATACTCATTTTACTGAAAGAATTAATTTTAATAAAAAAATTTTAAAAAAAAGACTTGATCATATAATTACAACCACAAAGAAAAAAAAAACATTTTTTAGCTGGTCATCACTAAAAAAATAAAACATAACTATAAACTTGTTTAACCTCATGATTAATTTCACAAATATATAATATTGACTACCAAAACACTTGAGAGTTAGAAATTTAAATGACAAGTTTTGTTTAATTTTATTTTTAATAAAGATGAGTAATCAAAAAAATTTACGTGTAGAATCTAAAAAGGAAAAGATAATTAAATTTAGAAAGATTTTGTGACATATAAGAGTAGTAGGAATGTCTAAAATGTGAAAGAAAATATAATTTAGAGAGAGAAAGACAATACTAAATTTTATATTTTATTGACAATAAGATTTTCTATACAAATTATTATGATAATTTTATGTTCTTTACAAGGAATAAAAGAAAGGGCTAAATTGTAATTATATTAACTAATTTAGTAAAACTCAAAACAAAACTTGTTTACTGGGGGCTAACTTATAATAAAATTTGGGAAAAATTACAACTTTCTCCCATGACTTGATCTCTTCCCTATTAGACAAAAATATACACAAAACCCCTTACCGTTAAGAAGTTTTTGTTAACTTAATAGAAAATTTACACTTCTACTAAAATACCCTTCTATCCATTGCAGCTTTAATGCATTGTAGGCGTAAACAAAAAAATTGTCAATGTCATAAGAATATTATATTATAAAAAATAGTAAAGTAATATTTGAAGTTAACCAAAGTCAGAAGAGAAAAATAGGTATGCAATATTCCTAAAGTGCCAATGATATATAAAACAAATAAATACAAAAAATTGTCAATCATAATTTTCTATTACTATAGCAATGTCATTAAAAATAAATATATAATATAGGCTAAAAAAAATTATTATTATACTTAATTTCTTAATAATTTTTTATTATTCAATATTTCCTCTTTCTTATCAATTTTTTCTCTCAATATATCTATTTTACAAGCTGGCTGGACTTTCATCCAGTTTTTTACACATTGTAAAGTGGTAAGTTAAAGGCTCTAAGAATTCCATCCAAGCAATAGGCAGCAGCAGCTTAAGAAACCACCAGCAGCAACAGCGTGCAGCGATAAAGAGCAATAGCAGGAAACCGCTAGCAGCAAGAGCAAGCAGCAATAATAAGCAGTAGCAGTACCAGGCAGGGACACCAGCAGCACCAAGCACCAGTAACAAGCAGAAGTAACAGCAGCAACAACAACAACAACAACAAGAAGCAGCACTAACCAGCATCCAAGCTGGCAACACCTTAGGACACAAGCAGTAACAACAACAAACGACAGAACAATCCACCCAAAGCAACGCAGCACAACCAAGGAGATCAACCATGTAATTGTAGTTTTCAATGCTAGATTCAATTCCATATTCCTCGTTAAAATAAATCAATATCCATATTATTATAATAAGTAAACATTTAATATTTCGTATCTGAAATCTCTACTTTTATCTCCCAGTTATAAAAAGTCCACTTTACTCCTAAAATGTAATTTATTTTCCATTAAATAGTTGAGGGTAAGGGGGGTTTTGTATATTTTTATCTAATAGGCGAGAGATCAAGTAAGTGAAAACTTAAGGGGGGAAAATCATTTTCCCTAAAATTTGGTGGAAAATTCTTTTCAGCCCCCACTGGGCGTGAGTGTTATATATGAATTTTTTTTTTTAAAAAAAATTCAACAAAATCAGAAAGTTATTATCAACAGACGGAGGTAACTCATTAGGTCACAACATAATTATATGACTGGAATTCAATACCAACAAACGAGTCCGAGCCGAGAAATAATAACACCAATAATGAATAAATCGAAATCATATTGATCTAAAGTTACGTTGTTGCCTTAATCTATATAAATTATAGGACTATTTAGGTCATTGTATTAGTTAACCTGAATTAAACGCAAAAAGTAATATAAAAAGTAAGATAAGGGGCAAATATTATGACTATTAATTCCAATGTGATGGCTTACATGACAATGAACTACATAATTGAAAGTACTGAGATCTCATTAACTATATTATTTAATAATTTGCATAATATTCGGGGAAGAGTTGAATTATATCATTAATACACAAATAAATATGGTTGCCTGAAAAAGTGGATTTTCCCCCTAATTTGCCCATTAGTTTATGCACAGTGGATGTACATGACCTTATTGGAAAAGATTATTAGAGCATAGTGGATATATTATACACTGTATTGAAGAATTTTAAGACTTGTGTAGCTGTAAACAATTAATATGAAAAAATTTGTGGTGTAGCCTTCCTAAAGGTGCAAATTATCAGAGGGTAAAAAAGTCAATTAAAGAGTGAAAATTATTTATAAAACAACGCCAACGAACTTTGCAGTGTAATTGTTTTTTGTTATCATGAATACTAAGCCATCAGCAATGGCAAAATTCTTGAGTACTTTTCTTCTACCTATCAATATCTTCATTGCCTTTCTTGTAATTTCTTCCAGTGCTGAAGAGTTTCGTATTCTGATTCTGAAGCCAATAACAATAACTTCAGTTATGTATGTGACCCTGCAAGATTTGCTGCACTTAAATTACGAATGTCAGACTTTTCCTTCTGCGATGCAAAGCTTCACTATTCGGTGAGAGCGAAGGATTTGGTGGATAGGATGATACTAGCTGAGAAGGTCAAGCAGCTTGGAGATACTGCTTCCGGCGTCCCTCGGCTGTTGCTGCCGCCATACGAATGGTGGAATGAGGCACTACATGGCATCTCCAATGTCAACCACAAATTAAACACTCCTCCAGGAATATATTTCGGCAGTTTTATTGCCGGGGCAACAAGTTTCCCCACTGTTATTCTAACAACAGCGTCGTTCAATGAATCGTTGTGGAAAAAAATGGCCAGGTAATTATGAACCAATTAATCAGTGCTGGAAGATAAATAATATTATTTCAATGGATATAACTAAAATTTTTCCTTTCATTGTTGTAGGCTGTCTCGACAGGGGCAAGAGCGATGAATAATTTAGGACGAGCTGGATTAAAATTTTGGAGTCCAAATATTAACGTAGTAAGAGATCCTAGATGGGGAAGAATTACAGAAACACCAGGCGAAGATCCTTTCACTGTTGGTAGGTATGCCATAAACCACGTTAGAGGCCTACAAGATGTTGAAGGATCTGAAAACACTACTGATTTATTCACCAGACCTCTCAAAGTTTCTGGATGTTGTAAGCACTATACTGCCTACGATGTCGACAAAGTGGAAAGGCATTGATCGTGGACACTTTGATGCTAGGGTTCGTAATTTGAGGAGAAAAACAAATTATATCATGTTTTTTTCTCATTTATAAATTACGAAAGTATTTCTTCGCATATGATTTCTTGCATTTTTTAAGGTGACTGAGCAAGATATAGCAGAGACATTTCAGCCACCATTCGAAACATGTGTTAGAGAAGGCGATGTCGATTGTGTTATGTGTTCTTATAATCAGGTTAATGGCATTCCTACTTGTGCAGAACCAAAACTTTTGAAGCAGACAATCAGAGATGAATGGAATCTAAACGGGTACAAAATTTGAAATCCTGAGTGTCTCATAGCCGATATATACAATTAGTTCTTTCCTACCCTGTAGCTAAAAATTTCTTTATATATATCAATTAACCATTGATTTCTCTGTTTGTTTTGATTTATTGAACACTTTCTTTTTCAGACATATAGTATCGGATTGTGATTCAATCCAAGTTATGGTTGAATTTGACTGTTGACGCTTAAAGCTTGGATAGAAATCATCTCTATCTTCCTGGTAATCAAACTCAGCTGGTTAAAAAAGTAGCCAAATCAGCCAAAGGTCCAGTTGTTCTTGTAATTATGTCTGCAGGTGGCGTTGACATCTCTTTTGCTAAGAATAATAACAAAATCAAAGCCATTTTGTGGGCTGGATATCCTGGGGAAGAAGGTGGTCGTGCCATTGCAGATGTTGTCTTTGTAAAATACAATCCTCGTAAGCAGAAATTCTTCTTCTTTTAATTAACAATGTAATCCATAGTATTAAATAGTTTGTAAAAAGTTTTATATTACAAATATTGACTAATTTTAGGCGGAAGATTACCTCTAACGTGGGATGTGGGAAATTATGTGCATAAACTACCTATGACATTTATGCCGTTGAGGCCAGTTGACGGCAAAGGTTATCCGGGAAGAACATACAAATTCTTCAATGGCTCAACGGTGTATCCATTTGGATTTGGCCTCAGCTGCACCCAGTTCAAATACAATCCATCATATTCAACCACGTCAATCGACATAAAATTGGACAAATTTCAACACTGTCGTGATTTAACCTACACAAAAGGCTCTCCTGGGTCCCAATGTGCTTCAGTTTCTACAGATGATTTGAAATGTAATGAATCTTTAGAGTTTGAAATACTTATTCAAAATGTTGGCAAGAGAGATGGTAGTGAAGTAGTAACGGTTTACTCAAAACACCCGGACAATATTGCTGGTACGCATTTGAAGCAAGTGATCGGTTTCCGGAGAGTTTTTGTGGCTGCAGGACAAAGTGAGAAGATTAAATTCGTGTTTAATGTTTGCAAGAGCTTAAGAATTGTAGATTATGCTGCAAATAGTCTTCTACCATCTGGTTGGCACAGTATTATAGTTGGCGATAGTGGACTTTCAGTTCCCCCTCAACTCAACTTTAATTAGTTATTGGAAATTAATTAGCATCAAATGCAACTGATTTCACAGCAATAACAAGACAAATTCTACCGAGTGACTCATTGATTTGTAAATGTAATTAGAAAATTTCATGAATAATATTTGATAATCTTCTCTCCTGTTCAGATCCGACTCCATCTCCCACGAAAATGTTCTCAGGTTTTCATTTGTATTGGTCTCTCTTCTACGATTAATGAGGCTGTGGAGCGATCGGATCAACACTTTTTTGTTATTAATTAAAAAATCTTATAGTTTATGTATGAACGCAAATATATAATTTTCATATGAGACTTAGTAGTGTTTGTCTTTTTTTTTTTTTGTTTGAAATTTGAATATAATTAAAATTTGAATTTTTAATTCAAAAATTCTTTCCTAATATATATATATGTGTGTGTTCTTCAGGTCTTCGAAATTTTCCTTTAAATAGAAGTTTGCAGTTCCCTTTGCAATGAAGTGAAATACACTAGATTTTTATAAAATTCTTCGTCATGTCCAGTCAACTTTCTAATTCTGCTTTATTTATTATTCTTATCCCATCAAACTCATAAAATTAAATTGTCATAATTCTTATCTAATTAATATTATATATCAAAGCTACTTTTTATCAAATCAAACTCGTCGAATTCTCCATAAGAACAGCATTGGACACTGTCACAGAAGAAATTGATTTATATATATATATATATATATATTGAAAACGCAATGCTTTTCTACTTATTTTTTGTGCCCTACAATGCATGAATATCATAAAATAGAAAGTCTATCAGAGGAATGGAGTGTAAAGGAAATACACCATAGCTTGGTCTTAGGAAATCTTTTCCAATAGAAGATTTAATTTCTGGCCATTTGATGAGTTGGTTTAATTGTATTAGAACAAAATTTTGGACTACTGTCCCAATTATCACCTTATCCATCTTTATTTATTTCCTTAACAGTCACGAATTAAGTTTGAACATTTCTATAATTGCACAAAACAGTTTTTATACTCATTAATTTATCCATATTGATTGGATATACACTATTATGAAAAAAAATTGTAGAAGTGGTAATTTAAGAAATCTTGCTGGAAAATACTATTATCATATAGAAGCATAATAAATACAGTTACATATTACATATACACTTCTATGAAAAAGATTATAAGAATCATAATTTAAGAAATGTGTTGCTGTAAACAGCCAGTATAAAAGAAAAAAAAAAAGAAAGAAATTTTGTGGTGTAAAGTTATTAAAGGTGAATTATTTGTGGGTGAAATGAATAAATAAAGAGTGAAAATTATTTATAAAAGGAAATACATGCTAGGTAAAATTTATCTAATCACTGGATTTTGTCTCATAGGAAGTCATCAGCAATGGCAAAAGTATTCTTGAGTTTTCTTCTATGTATCATTGTCTCCATCACTTTTCTTATTATATCTAGTAATGCTGCTGCAAGAGTTTCGATTTCTGATTCTGAAGACCCTGCAAGATTTGCTGCACTCATGTATGTGACCCTACAAGATTTGCTGCACTTAAATTGCAAGTGTCAGACTTTTCCTACTGTGATGCGAAGCTTCCCTATCATGTAAGAGCGAAGGATTTGGTCGACAGGATGACGCTAGCTGAAAAGGTGAAGCAGATTGGAGATCTTGCTTACGGTGTTCCCCGGCTGGGTTGCCGCTATACGAGTGGTGGAATGAAG
Source organism: Azadirachta indica (assembly GCA_022749755.1). NCBI lineage: Eukaryota > Viridiplantae > Streptophyta > Magnoliopsida > Sapindales > Meliaceae > Azadirachta > Azadirachta indica. The sequence goes on along the minus strand of CM040451.1, from coordinate 13,135,028 downwards.
CATTACATGGCATTTCTGACTTCGGACGCTTCACAAACATTCCTCCCAGCACATATTTTGACAGTGTTTTTCCTGGTGCAACAAGTTTCCCCACTGTTATTCTTACAACAGCTTCATTCAATGAATCATTGTGGAAAAAGATTGGCCAGGTAATTAAACTAATTTTGGAATATTTCTTGGAAGTATTATCGATTAATTACTAAGATTAAATGCATACGCATGCAGTATTGAAGAAAATTTTTATTAATTTCACTATTGTAGGCTGTCTCTACAGAAGCGAGAGCGATGCACAATTTGGGAAGAACTGGATTAAATTTTTGGAATCCAAACATTAACGTTGTAAGAGATCCTAGATGGAGAAGAATATTAGAGACACCAGGCGAAGATCCTTTTGTTGTCGGAAGTTATGCCGTAAACTATGTTAGAGGTTTACAAGATGTTGAGGGACATGAAAATACTACAGATTTGAACACAAGACCTTTGAAAGTCTCTGCATGTTGTAAGCACTATACAGCGTACGACCTTGACAAATGGAAAGGCATCGATCGTGTCATTTTTTACGCAAGTGTTGGTAAATTGGAGAAAAAATTAAAAATATATTAAGTTATCTTTTCTGTTATTTATAAATTCTGAAAGTATATATTTTTTTACTTATAATTTCTTGAATTAATTTTTGAAGGTGACTGAGCAAGATATGGCAGAGACATTTCAACCACCATTTGAAACATGTGTTAGAGAAGGCGATGTTAGTAGGGTTATGTGTTCTTATAACCAAGTTCACAGAATTCCTACGTGTGCAGATCCTAGGCTTTTGAAACAGATAATCAGAGATGAACGGAATCTTCACGGGTACATACTATCAAATTTTAAGTATCTCATATATAACTTAATTATACACATGCTGACGTACAGTTTTAGAAAATGCTCATTTACACCAAAGTTGACATCTAAAAATATTTTATATAAATAAACATTGATTTCTATGTTTTTTGATTTAATTAACTATGGAATTTCTTTTTCGGATATATAGTATTGGATTGCGATTCAGTTAAAGCTATGGTTGAAAATCAAAATTTTCTCAATGACACTAAAGAGGATGCTGTTGCCCGAACACTGAAAGCAGGTTAGTGCTGAATTATGTGCCCATCCTACGCTAAATCTTTTCTTCTCTAATATAATATATACTTCTTTGGAAATATATATAGCTTCATGAAAAAAAATATATATATATGTTCTTCTGTTAATTTAGGTTTGAATCTAGACTGCGGCGACTACTTCACCAATTATACTGTTAGCGCAGTGCAAAAAGGAAAGGTTAGGGAGACAGAAATAGATAACTCCGTTAAGTATCTTTATGTTGTGCTAATGAGATTGAGTTGGTTCGACGAAAACTCTAAATATAAATCTATTGGCAAGACTGATATATACTCTCAAGAAAACATGGAGTTAGCTGCAGAGGCTGCAAGAGAAGGAATTGTTCTTTTGAAGAATGATGTATTAAAAACCTAGCATTGGTTGGGCCGCATGCCAATGCTACATTAGTCATGATTGGAAATTATGCAGGTAAACCATGCAGCTACATTTCTCCTATTGAAGGCTTCTCTGCATATGGAAAAGTGAATTACGCAAAAGGATGTCACAACATTGCTTGCCATAATGATAGCTCCATATTGAAAGCCATTAAAGCTGCCAAGAATGCCGATGCTACTGGTAGTACTTGTTGGTTTGGATTTGTCTGTTGAGGCGGAAGGCTTGGATAGGAATGATCTTTATCTTCCTGGCAATCAAACTCGACTTATCAAAAATGTAGCCAAAGCATCCAAAGGTCCGGTTATTCTCGTAATTATGTCTGCAGGTGGAGTTGATATCACATTTGCCAAGAATATAGCAAAATCAAAGCCATTTTATGGGCTGGCTACCCGGGAGAGGAAGGCGGTCGTGCCATTGCAGATGTTGTCTTTGGAACGTGCAATCCTGGTTAGCAGAAAATTCTACTTTACTTCCAAAGCAATCCATAGTGTTACTCTGTATATAACAATTATATCGACTCATTTTTGGAGGAAGATTACCCGTAACATGGTATGAAGGGAGTTATGTACATAAGCTGCCTATGACATCAATGCAATTGAGGCCTGACGAGAGAAAAGGTTATCCGGGAAGAACATACAAATTCTTCAACGGCTCAACCGTCTATCCATTTGGATTGGGCTTCAGCTACACCCAGTTCAAATATAATCTATCATATTCAACCACATCAATCGACATAAAATTGGACAAATTTCAACATTGTCGTGATTTAGTCTACAGAAATGGCGCTCCAGGTCCCAATGTGCTTCAGTTTCTATTGATGACTTGAAGTGTAATGAATCTTTTGAGTTCGAAATAGTTGTTCAAAATGTAGGCAGGAGAGCTGGCAGTGAAGTAGTAATGGTTTACTCAAAGCCCCCAGAACAAATTGCTGGTACTCATTTCAAGCAAGTGAGCGGCTTCCGGAGAGTTTTTATTGCTGCAGGACAAAGTGAGAGGGTTAAATTTGTGTTTATGCGTGCAAGAGCTTAAGAATTGTAGACTATGCAGCAAATAATCTTTTACCATCTGGTTGGCACAGTATTATAGTTGGCGATAGTGGGCTTTCAATTCCCCTTCTAGTCAACTTTAACTAATTACTGGAAATTTGCATCAAAATTTGAGATGCAACTGATTTCACAGCTATAATAAAACAGTCTACCAAGTGATTCGTTGATTCTGTACATGTATTTGGGAAATTTAATGAATAAACTTTGATGTAGACTTAAAGAAACATTTTACGTTAATATTCCTAACCTTTATCAAACTTTAACTTGATTAGTTTGATTCATGCATCAGTAGCTACATCTCTCACATTTCAATATTCGTTTTACTTCACCAGCAAAAGGTCACCTGCAGATGAGAGATAGGGAGTAGTCCAGTAACTGAATATAACTGAAATAAATAACCAGTCTTTCTGAAGTTTATTATATATATTACACTGAATAGTCGGTTCTTTAAACACGAAAGGTCATATTTTTGCAGTAGAATCTCTCTCCTTCACTAGCTCAAGTTCACAAAATTTTTACTCTTTCGATAATTTTCTTGGTTAGTTTTTCTAAGTCTGAAAAGGAATCATCAATGAAGAGGAAGGATCGTGAAATCAAAGACAGAAATTCAAAACTTCAAACTTAATTACTTGGAAAAATTAATTGACTGCCAAGAATGACAAAGTGGCTGAGGGAAGCTTCGTTAGATTATCAAAAGATCAAGAACAACCGACCGGCCTTGAAGAAGAAATTGGTGAAAGCTATAGATAAGTTTTATAAAACCACAAAGCGCATTCATCCTGCTCGTAATAAACCTGGATCGAGTTGGTAGTAGTTGTTGTGAAGTAAATTAAAGGACAAAATTACAGAACTGGATAGTTGCATTTCAATAAATTCGTTCATCCGTTTGGATTTGAGTTGTGGAATGTCATACAAGTTACTGAATGAAAGTAAAAATGGTTGTTCACTTGAGTTGATATGCTCTCAAAAGTCAAAAAATAAGCAGATCTAAGTTGAAGTATTCAATGAACAGTAGTGATGTTTCACTTTGAATGTTCACAATGGCACAATTGAGACTGAAGTGACTCCACAAAGAAGTAATTGCGTTAACAACCAGAAAAAAGTAAGACTATATACAGGATGTTTACCTCTAAACTAAATCACATAGAGTACACTCAGAAACTTTAAAAATCACATAGAGTCCGTCATTTGTATTTACCAGTTTCCAGCTTCAATGTCTATCCTTTTGATGGTTTCTTTCTTGGAATTAATTTTTGGTTTTCTTAAGCTTGCATGATCGAATATCACTCAGTATCTTGTCTGCATGAACCATTACCATCTCTCTGCAATCCTCCTCCAACTAGACAAGAGCTTGGATTCTTTTATTATTATTTGTATATAACATAAAAAACTTGTCATCTATGAACTTTATTAAAAGACGATCAGTCGTTTTCGTAAAACATAATGACCTATGTTCCGCCCTGCATATATTGACTCTGAAACTTCCTCGCCAGGTGATAAGGACTGCATCTCCTATTATTTAATAAAACATGACCAGCAGGTGAAGCAGGCACTAACACTTTTCCGAATGTAACCCAAATAACCACCCAAGCGTCTCTGCAATTTGATGCACAGCTAGAGATCGCATTTTCACTGTTATCCAATGAAAGGTCACCAGCAGGTGAGGCAGCCACGAACCCGATTACCGAATATAACTGAAATAACCAACCAGCCTTTCTGAGGTCTATATTATAAATATATATCATTGAAGATCAGCTCTAGAAAATCATATTTGCAGCCAAAACTCTCTCTCACACACCCACAAATTTACAAGATTTTGATCATTTTCTTGGTTTGTTGTTCTAAGTCTGAGAAAGAATCATCAATGAAGAGGAAGGATCCTGCTTTGGATGCTGATCCTCAAACCGAACCCAATGCAAAACGGCATCATTTAGAGGCAGAAATTACCAGGACAGAGATTGAAGTGAACAAAGCATATACTCGGCTGAAGGAAGTTATAGGAAGGTATAATGTTCAACCAGATGATCAACTCAAGCGAGAAAAAGATGCATTGACGGTGACATTCATGGAAGCATGGGAAGAGTTTTATGAAACCCAGGGTCGCTTACGTCTTGCTTGTGAAGAGCCTGGAGCTGGTAGTAGTAGCGGGGCCGGAGAATCAAGCCGAGAAGCTGTCGGCGATGTGAAGATGAGGGCAGATCTAGAGGGAATGCAATCTAGTGAATGTAGTGATGCTAGGACTGGGATTGAAGGGAAAAGCAAAGATTTGGTTGTTGGGGGTGGCGGTGATTCTGGAGAAAGTGGAGAACAGAACCTACGTCTTGCTCGTGAAGAGCCTGGAGCTGATAGTAGTAGCGGTACCGGAGGATCAAGCCGAGAAGCTGTTGGCGATGTGAAGATGAGGGCAGATCTAGAGGGAATGCAATCTAGTGAATGTAGTGATGCTAGGACTGGGATTGAAGGGCAAGGCGAAGATTCTGTTGTTGCGGGTGGCGGTGCTTCTGGAGAAAGTGATGTTTCTTTTGTTACTGAAGGGGGAAGTCCAGATTAATAGGCATTATCTTGCAGCTAAATGTAGCGTTCAGTTCCAAGGTTGTGTTGTTAGTTTCTTTTGAATCCAATAAATAATGCGAGGCGATCCAGAATGGTTCTGGAAAAAAATTCAGGGGCTATGGTTTTTCTGTTCTTGATTCTTCAGTTTATTCCGTGTTTCTGCTTTCTTGGAAGATCATATGAGCCCTGATTTTTCTGTTGCATTGGTTTAGTACAGTTTGTACTTTTGTTCCTTTTGATCTACTTAATAAACATCGTCCATTTTGTTTCTTCAATTGGTTTTTGCTAAACTCACTATGTTCTGGAAAACTGTATCTTACCAATTGATGACCCACAAGCATGTAATCTGGTGATCTGCATTTCAACAATAGCAAATTCTCACTTGGGACTTTCACCAAGCACATTTCAACCTTTCTGTTTTTCGCGTCCTGAAGAATCATACGAGGTCCAAGGCAAATTTGCTGCTAACGCGTTGTACACAACCTGAATTGGGCCACTGTAATACGCTGCTAATTTACTTTGGAAATGAATTAATTTTGACAGTAAATTTTTAGGTATTCTTACGGCCTGTTATTACAATTGTAAGCAACAGACTTTTTGAAGGAGCTCTGGATTAAAGACATTTGTGGCGCAAGGGACTCTTATGCAGATGAGGCAGGGACTAACCCAATTACCGAAAATAGCTCAAATAACTAACTAGCGTTCCTGAAGTCTATAATATATAAACTACAGATATCGGTTCTTCAAATTTCATACTTGCATCTAAATCTCTCTCAAATTGACAAGAGCTTTTACTCTTTTGGTAATTTTCCAGGGTTTGTTGTTCTAAGTCTGAGAAAGAATCATCAGTGGTTGTTGATCCCACAATGGCAGAAATGAATAGTTGCTTCGAAGAATTTACCCGCAGGAGAAAAAAAACCTGGACGATGTTAGTAATAAGCTGAATGAAGTTTCGAGAGAATATCGTCAGATCAAGAAGGAAAAACATGAATTGAAGAGGAAATTGGGGATAGCTGGGGAAAAGCTTCATGAATCCATGGCGCGCGTTACTCTTGTACGTGTTGCTGAAAGTGATGCTGGTAGTACCGATGGTGGCGGATCGAAGCAAGATGCTGGTGATGTGAGTAACAGAAGAAACAGGCGATATATACGATGGACAATTACTGGTGCTAATTTAACTCTTAATTAAATCACATGAGTTCACTCAGTATCTTGAAAATATAGTCTGTCATTTCTATTTACCAATTTTCAGGTTCAATGTCTATTCTTTTGATGGTTTCTTTCCTGGAATCTTTTGGTTTTTATTAAGCTCGCATGATCGAATATCACTCAGTATCTTGTATGCATGAACCATTGATATCTCTCAGCATTTCCTCCTCCAACTAGACAAGGGCTAGGATTCTATTATCATTGTATATAACATAACAAAGGACGACTTGTAATCTACAAACTTCATTCAAAGACGATCAGTCGTGTTTGTAAAACATAATGAGCTATATTGCCGTCTTGCATACATTGACTGTGAAACTTCCTCGCCAGGTGACAAGGACTGCATCTCCTGTTATTTAATGAAACATCACCCGCAGGTGAAGCAGGCACTAACCCTTTTCCGAATATAACCAAAATAACTACCCGAGCGTCTCTGCAATTTGATGTTGAAAAACTTTTCCGTCACAGCTAGAGATCGCGTTTTCACTGTTATACAGCGAAAGGTCACCAGCAGGTGAGGCAGCCACTAACCCAATTACCGAATATAACTGAATAACCAACCATCCTTTCTGAAGTCTATTATATATACGTTACAGTGAAAGCTCAGTTCTTGAAAATCATACTTGCAGCCAAAACTCTCTCTCACGCACCCTCGATCTACAACCATAGTCTTTCTCAGCAGCAATTATCCATGGATCTTGATTCTGAAATCCGTCTTTTGCAAGAGCAACTCTTCAAGAAAAAACTGGAGATTAACCTGTTACATTCATGACGTATGAACCTGAACCAAGAAGTAATGGCGGTGGAAAAACAGCTGATAGAAGCAATCCAAGAAGTGCTTAATGACTTTCGTGTTGCCGGTCTTGGTAATGTTGATAACAGGCGTGGTGGGAAAGGTTTAGCGCCCGCTATGACCGACCCCAATGCAGAACGTCATTTTTTGGCCACAGAATTGATAAGGGCTAAAAAGGAAGTGGAAAAGGCATCTGCTCGTGTGATTGTAGCTAATAGAATGGATAGCAGTGAAGCAGATCAGCAACTCAAGGAATTAAATGATGCCCACAATGCCGCTTGGCAAAACTTTTATGAAGTCCTCGCTTGCCTTCTTCGTGCCTGTAAAGAGCCTGGAGCTGGTGGTAGTGGCGGTGCCGGAGGATTAAGTCAAAGAGCTGCTCGCGATGTGAAGACGGGTACAGGTCTAGAGGTAAAGCAATCTGGTGAAAGTAGTAATGTTAGAGCTGGGAATGGAGGGAAGGGCAAAGATTTGGTTGTTACTGGTGGTGGTGATTCTGCACAAAGTGAAGAACACACGAAAAACGGAGATGTTTCTACTGATGCTGAAGGGGGGAGGCAAGATTAATGGGCATTATCTTGCAGCTAAATGTAGCGTTCAGTTCCAAGATAGTGTTGTTAGTTTCTTTTGCATTCAGTAAACAATGCGAGGTGATCCAGAATGGTTCTTGAGAAATCTCACGGGCTCTGATTTTTCTGTCGTTGATTCTTGAGTTGGTTTCATTCTAAGTTTGTTTCTGTGTTTCTGCGTTCTTGGGAGATCATAGGAGCCCTGACTTTTCTATTGCCCTGGTTTAGTACTGTCTGTAATTTTGTTGCTTTCAATCTTCGTAATAAGAATAGTTCAATTTCATTCTTCAAATTTGTTTTTGCTAATCTCGCTACGTTCTGAAATTGTATCAATTGGTGACCCACAAGCATGTAATTTGGTGATCCGGATTTCTATAATGAAAATGTTTCACTTGCGACTTTCAACAAACACACGAGTCCTTCAATGCCCATTCTTTTGAATACTTTCAGTCCTGCTAAGCTTGCGTGATCAGAGATGACTCTGTATCTTGTTTGCTTGCACAATTACCAAGGCTTTTTTTTTTTAACCCAATCATAGACCTTAGATTTCATTATTAAAATCTTCAATAATGATCATATTTCACCGAGTTGACGAGCAGAATTGGGCCACTATAATATGATGCTAATTTACTTGGGAATTGAATTTTGGTATTCTTACAGCCTGCTATTTAAAATTATAAACAATAGACTTAAAAAGCTCTGAATTGAAGACATTTGTTGTGCATTTGACTGTTATCCGGTGAGGCAGCGACTAACCCTTAATTTCTCAAATTCATTTATGTTTTAATAGTTTTATTGGGTTGGGTTTGTTGTTCTAAATCTGAGGAAATATCATCAAAATGGAGAATGATTGGCTTGTTGATGATTACCTATACGTTGCAATGGCAGAAATGAATATTTGCTTTGAAGAATTTACCAGATGATGTGAGTGATCAGCTGAATGAAGTTTCGAGAGAATGTAATCAGACGAAGAAGAAAAAACTGGACCTGGAGACGAAATTGGTGATAGCTCCGGCAAAGCTTCGTGAATCCATACTGCGCCTTACTCTCGTGGTTGCTGCTGGAGGTGGAGTTGGTAGTACCGATATTGGTGGCGGATCCAACCAAGAAGCTGGCAATTTGAAAATGGGGAGTGCAACAAGGAAGTCAAGATAAATGCCCATAATCTTGCAGCCAATTAATTAATACGAGATCATATATTTTCATTTAAGTTGCAAAGATAATAAAAAGTTTTATTTCAATGAAATCTAAGATTATTGATCAATTATTTTGTCGACGTCAAATCCTGGACAAATTTTAAGTATCATAATTATTTTATAATTTCGATTCATACTTCTTATGACATTAAAGAGGGTGTATAATAAGAAAACGAAACGGGTGCATTGAGGATTACAGTAATTTGAATCTCTACAATAAAAGCCACGATGGGCCGGTTGAGAAATCCAAACGGGCCTTTAGTCCATCATCCTCAACCTCCACCGTTGATTTGCAATACTAAACGCCGATTCTATTTTTAATTTTAAACTAACTTTGACCCGAAACCCTAGGTAGGTAGTGTCGCTTCTCTATAAAGCTTGAGCTACGCCACGATAACCTGGCGGCCAAGCAGAACCCTAGGCTCATATTCACTGTCAGCACCCATATTCATAATATTGACTGTGAAACTTCCTTGCCAGGTGACGAGGACTGCGTCTCCTGTTCTTTAATAAAACATCACCAGCAGGTGAGGCAGGCACTAGAACTTCTCCGAATATTACCGAAATAACGCGTCTCTGCTAGTTGCTGTTGAAAAACTTTTCAGTCACAGCTGGAGATCGCATTTTCACTGTTATCCACTGAAAGGTCACCAGCAGGTGAGGCTGCCACGAACCCGATTACCGAATATAACTGAAATAACCAACCAGCCTTTCTGAAGTCCAGTATATACATACATTACGGCGAAAGCTCGGCTCTTGAAAATCATATTTGCAGCCAAAACTCTCTCTCACACCCCCTCAATCACCCATGGATCCTTCTAATCCTGAAATCCGTCCTGAAATCCTCCGTTTTTCGCAAGAGAATCTAGTTAAAAAAGAGAATGAAGTTGACGTACTGCATTCTCGACTGCTGGAACTCCGTCAAGAAAAGGATGCTGTGGAACAGAGGTTAAAAGAGTCCATCAAGGAAGGCTTTAAAGCCCAGAATCTTTTTCGCGCTGCTATTCGTCGAGATGTTGCGGATCTTAGTAGCATCCTTCCTCCGTTTCCCGATCTTGGTAGCAGTCTTCCTAGTAGCAGCCTTTCTACGTTTAGAGTTCCGGGCCAAGAAGCTGCTGGCAACATGAAGAGAGTCAAATCGGGTGGTGATGTTCTAGATGTGAGCGCTGAAGGCAGTGGAGAAAAGCAGCCGTATAAAGTTGTTCAATACTTTCTTTTCAAGTAAAAGGAAGGCCGATCCAGAATGGTTCTTGAAAAATCTTGCGGGTTTTGATTTCACGGGTTGGTTCCAAAGTTGTTGATTTTCTCTGTCTTCACCTTTTATTTTTTTTTTTTCAATAAGGTGTCTTAATTGAAGAACAGAACAGAACAAAAAAGGGAAGTCAAGATTAGGCATTCTCTTGCACTTTCAGTTCCTAGGTCGTGTTGTTAGTTTCTTTGCGTTCAATAAATAATGCGAGGCGATCCAGAATGGTTCTCGAAAAATCTCACGGGCTCCGATTTTTCTGTAGTTGATTCTTGAGTTGTTTTCATTTTAGTCTGTTTCTGTGTTTCTGCTTTCTTGGAAGATCATAGGAGCCCTGATTTTTCTGTTGCCTCGGTTTACTACTGTCCGTAATTTTGTTGCTTTCAATCTTCGTAGTAAGAATAGTTCAATTTCTTTCTTCAAATTTGTTTTTGCTAATCTTGCCACATTCTGAAATTGTATCAATCGGCGACCCACAAGCATGTAATTTGGTGATCCGCATTTCCATAATGACAATGTTTCACTTGGGACTTTCACCAAACACATTTCAATCTTTTCTGTTTTCACATGAAGTCTTCACTCTCCATTCTTTTGATGCTTTCCTGCTAAGCTTGAGTGATCAGCGATGACTCTGTATCTTGTTTGCTTGAAAAATTACAAAGGCATTGTTTTCTTTTTGCTTTAAATCATAGACCTTAGTTTTCATTATTGAATTGAAGTAAATCCACTACAATAAAGTTGTTATTGAAGTAGCAATAATGGTCATATTTCACCGGTTCGACGATCGACCAGAATTGAAGCACTGTAACATGATGCTAATTTACTTGGGATTTGAATTTTGGTATTCTTACAGCCTGCTGTTTTACAATTATAAACAGCGGACTTAAAAAAGCTATGAATTGAAGACATTTGTGGCGCATTTGACTGTTACCGGTGAGAGGCAGGGATCGATCGCCGAAATAACTAATTAGTCTTTTTGAAGTCTATAATATTATATATTACCAGAAAAATCGGTTTTTCAAATATCTTATCCGCATCCAAATATGTCTTTTTCAAATTCACTAAAACATTTACTTTTTTTAATGGTTCCGTTGGGTTTTGTTGTTCTAAATCTGAAAAAGTATCATCAATATAATGGAGAGTGATCATGATGATCTAGACATTGCAATGGCAGAAATGAAAATTTTCTTTGAAGAATTTACCCGCAGGAACGAAAAACTGGATGATGTGTGTGACAAGCTGGATGAAGTTTCGAGAGAATATAATGAGATGAGGAAGAAAAAACTGGTGTTGGAGATGAAATTGGGGATAGCTACAAAAAAGCTTCGTGAATCCGTACTGTGCCTCACTCTTGTGGTTGCTGGTGGCGGATCCAACCAAGAAGCTGGCAATGTGAAAATGGGGACAGAGGGAAATCAATCGATCAGGTGAAAAGGTTGTGTTGTTGGAACTGGGATGTAAGGAAAGGGCAAAGATCTGGTTGTTCCAATGGTGGTGATTCTGCGAAAAATCAAGAAGGCGATCCGGGAGATATTTCTAGCAATGCTGAGGCATTAAAACAAGGAAGTCAACATGAATGCCCATAATCTTGCAGCCCAACCAATCTAAGATCATAGTTGTTAGGTCTTTTATCATTCAGTAAACAATCCAAGGCCATCTGTAATGGTTCTTGAAGAATCTCAATGGTTTTTTTTTTTATCACTTTAATTTTAGTTGGTTTCCATTCCATTCCTTTCCTTTCCTTTTCTTTTAAAGAAGCATCTCTGTTTCTACTTCTTGGAACATCATATATGAGCCCTTATTTTTCTGTTGGCCTTTGTTTGGTTAGTGTGTATGTTTTGTTGCTTTTAATATTCTAATTAGTAATAATAGTTCATTATCTTTCACTATAATGGCAATGACTCACTTGAACTTTCATCAAGCACATTCCATTCTTTCTGTTTTTGAACTATCACATGAGGTCTGATTTTTCTGCTTTCATGGTTCAATATATATATATATATATATATAGATATATGTATTATATTTTGTTCAGATGTGCGTGCTCATTATAATTTCATTTGTCCTTTTTCTAACCCTTTACCTGAAAATATATACTTCATTCATTTATACATACATATAAATATACATAAACATATATATATATATATATATGTTAGTTAAATAAGTCCTTGATCCTAATAAAACAAGTGCAATACGAATTAACATTAAGTTGCATATATTTGCATTGTGATAGTCAAATTAAATTCAATCTATAAGAATAATCAGTTATTTAACCAATATAATACAAATGAATAAATTTGTTTATTATTGGAGAGAACTTGAAAACTCAAATGTTACTACCTTTTACTTTTTATCACATCGGAATAATACATTTTATTTACTATTTCACAAAATGTAGAAAATGTTGGACCTATAATTCAAGCTCAACATTAAGATTGAATTTAATTATTTGTGCTAATAAAATTTCCCCTTTTCCCGTGCTACAGGCAGTTTGATTTTAATTGACACATATATATCGACAGATGACAAAGAAAGCATCATAATTGCTATAATGATTAAATATATATAATTATTTAACATGGAAAAGGATTGGCCAGGTGATCCGATTAATAGATTGGATTGCTTTTAGAATGTAGTTACTTGGATGGAATTAATACTTTATTAGTAACAGAATGTCACATCACTTTTTTTAAAAACATATCAATAGAAATTTTAATAAATTAACAATGTAAAAAAATATATATACATATATATACATCGTCATAGGCGGTCTCAACAGAAGCAAGAGCAATGAACAACTTAGGAAGGTCCGGATTAACATTTTGAAGTCCGACGATTAATGTAGCAAGAGATTCAAGATGGGGACGAATTACAGAGACACCAGGCTAAGATCCTTTCATTGTTGGTAAATGTGCTGTAAACTATGTTAGGGAGGGGCCTACCAGACGTTGAGGGATATGAAAACACAACAGATTTATTCACTAGACCTCTCAAAGTTTCTGCATGTTGTAAGCATTAATTATACTGCCTACTGTTTGTAACTTCTCTTTTGTGTCATTTTAAAATTCTGAGAGTATTATTTCTTTACTTATGACTTGTTGAATATTTTAAGGTGACTGAGCAAGATATAGCAGAGACGTTTCAACCACCATTTGAAACATGTGTTAGAGAAGGCGATGTTAGCAGTGTTATTTGCTCTTATAATCAAGTTAATGGAATTCCTACTTCTGCAGACCCTAAACTCTTGAAACAAACTATCAGAGATGAATGGAATCTTCGTGGGTACAAAATTTTAATTAATTCTACATTTGAGTATATATAATCAATTCTTCTTTTCTTATGGACGTTCACATTTTTGAAATATTAATTTGGTGCAAATCATTTTAAAAAACACTTATTCGCACCAAATTTGTATTTTATAAAATACAAAACGTCTACACTTAAAATTTCTTAATATATAATGTAATAATTGATTTCTACTTCTTCTCCAGTTTGATTAACTATTGTATTTCTTTTTCAGATATATAGTATCTGATTGTGATTCAATTCAAGTTATGGTTGAACGCCAATAATTTCTCAATGACACAAAAGAAGATGGTGTTAATTGCTCCAGCACTAAAAGCAGGTTAGTCTTAATATGTGCCTTAATGCCAATCAAATTTTCCTTCTCTAATATATGGCCCCTTTGTATATACGACTTTATGAACTCTATGTTTTATATTATTTAGGTTTGGATTTGAACTGCGGGGACTACTACACTAAGCACACTATTAGTGCAATCCAATTAACAAGGAAAAGTGAAGGTGACAGATACGGATAACTAACTACGGTATCTTTATGTAGTGCTTATGGGATTTGGTTGGTTAGATGGAAACCCTAAATATAAATCTCTTTGGAAAGATGATATATGCTCTCAACAAAACATTGAGTTAGCTGCAGAAGCTGCAACAGGAGGACTTGTTCTTTTAAAGAATGACGACAACACTCTGCCGTTAGACAATGCTGTATACAAAAATCTAGCATTGGTTGGGCCACACGCCAAAGCCGCATTAGCCATGATTGGAAATTATGTCGATACATTTCTCCTATTGATGGCTTTTCTACAGACGGAAAAGTGAATTACGCAAAAGGAGGTGACAATGTTGCTAATATCGGCTGCCACTGAAGCTAAGAATGTTGATGCCACTGTAATATTTGTTGGCTTGGATTTGTCTATTGAGGCTGAAAGCTTGGATAAGGTTGACTTGTATCTTCCCGGTCACCAAACTCAGCTTGTTAACAAACTAACCCAAGCAGCCAAAGGTCCAGTTATTCTTCTAATGGTGTTGACATCTCATTTGCTCAGAATAACAGCAAAATCAAATCTATCTTGTGGGCTGGGTATCCTGGATTAGAAGGTGCTCGTGCTATCGCAGATGTTGCCTTTGGAAAATACAATCCTGGTAAGCAATAATTCTACTACTGTTTTTTCCGAGCGGGCAATGCATAATTCTGTGTAAAAAAATATAATGTTGAATCTTTTAATTTACAGGAAGAAGATTGCCTATAACATGGCATGAGGGAAATTATGTCGACAAGCTACCGCCCACATCTAGTTGATGGCAGAGGTTATCCTGGAAGAGCATACAAATTCTTCAATGACTCAACAGTCTATCCATTTGGGTGCGGCTTGAGCTACGCCCGGTTCAAATACTATCTAACATGGATCAAGCAAGTCAGTCGACATAAAATTGGACAAATCTCAAGATTGTCGTGACTTGACCTACACAAGGGCACTTCTAAGCCTCAATGTCCTTCAGTTTCGACAAACGATTTGAAGTGTAAAGAAACCTTTGAGTTTGAAATAGTTGCTCAAAACGTAGGCAAGAGAGATGGCAGTGAAGTAGTCATGGTTTACTCGAAGCCCCCGGAAAATATTGGTGGTACTCATTTCAAACAAGTGATCGGTTTTCAGAGAGTTTTCGTCACTGCAGGGGCAAAGTGGAAAGGTTAAATTCGTGTTTAATGCTTGCACAAGCTTAAGAATTATAGACTATACTGCAAAAAGTCTTCCACCATCTGGCTGGCATCAAATTATAGCTGGCGATAGTTGAGTTTCTATTGCCCTTCAAGTCAACATGAATTAACTATTAAAGATTAACATCATAATTAGAGATAATAATCCTGTTTTCAGTCTTCTTACTTGATAGACTGTCTTGTACATGTAAATTACATATTTTTTTAATTAATAAATTAAGTTGATAAGTTTTCACTCCTCTAGCTCTATTTCAATCTCCGGCAAAAGTGTTCTCAGGATTTCATTTGAGTTGGTTTACTCCTCCCCGGCCAACAATCGGTCTAATTTTTATAATTTGAAAGGAATTAGAATTCTTTTTTAACATGAACTTATCTAACTTTTTAATTAATTAATTTATTGATAAAACTTGTATTATTATCCATCTACTATCAAGGTCTATTCTATTATCCATTATTTGCATTATCAAGATCTATTCTTTCATTTATTATTTTTATTAAATTAATTACAAATGGCAAGTTAATATTTTATATTAATTTTTATTTATCCGAAATAATATCAAATCATATAGGTCCAATCGAGTATATAACTTTTCTTATTATTTTTATCCAATCAAGTTCATAGAATTAAATTCTCATAGTCTTTATATCTAATATTTGGATGTGTAGTATTAATTACTTCAATACTATCCGAAATTTAGTTTTTAATATTTTATGATGAAATTTATCGCATACCCACATATTGGGAATCACTGAACATTGTTAATAATATTAAAAATTTATCGCATACCCGCATATTGGGAATCACTGAACATTGTTAAGAACGTAGACATTTCTACAATGAACTGGATCCTTCAGGAAAAGAGTCAGAAATCAAATTGAATAAATAAGACTTATGAATTAAGGTAATTAAAAGAATACTGGACAGCAAATGATATATGTAGCATTATTAATATTATTATGAGCAAAATTAATTAGATAAGTAAACCAAAAATTGGGAACACCCCAGAAATTAGGGAGTTATATTCTAATAATTAAATGTTACATTATTAAAGAGTATCATACATTTAATAACTACTTATTTTGATCCTTTTTACATTAATTAATAATATTAATGAATATTCTATGAATATTAAGTGTGCTGCGACGTTAGTTGCGAAGTAACCTTCTGGCAGGAAAATGCTCAATGAGAAAATGAAGGAATTCGTGATGGAATAAATGTCATTGCAGATTGAATCATAAATTAATGAGATAAAACTTAATCTTATATGGATAATGATAACGAATTAAATGCTGAAATAAATAACTGATTATTGTTTAAATGATGCATTAAAATTACTTATAAAAAGGGTGTCAACATTTTCATTCGTCAATTAGCTTTTCAGTCTCACACACAAAAGCCAGCAACAATGGCCAAATTTCCCAATTTTCTTCTTTGTTTCATTTTCTCCGTTGTTTTATTTTCTACTAAGCTTAGAGTTGTTCTAGCAGATTCACCTAAAAATGGTCAGTATACTGCTACTAAAACTGGCAGTAACTTCACCCACGTATGTGATCCTTCCAGGTTTGATAAGCTTGGATTGGAAATGTCAAGCTTTGCCTACTGCGATTCATCACTTCCTTATCCTGCAAGGGTAAAGGATTTGGTGGACCGGATGACAGTAGCGGAAAAAGTGCGGCAGTTGGGAGATCTTGCCTACGGTGTGCCGAGAATAGGACTGCCCAAGTACGAGTGGTGGTCTGAGGCTCTGCATGGTGTGTCAAATGTCGGTCCTGGAACATTTTTTGATGATCTGGTTCCCGGTGCTACAAGTTTTCCGACCGTCATTCTCACAACAGCTTCCTTCAACGAGACATTGTGGAACAAAATTGGCCAGGTAAAATGATGCATTAAATTAATTAATGGCACCCAAAACAGGAGAACTTTTCTGAAGCATATATAATATATTGACGAAAATTCTTTTACGTTATTGCAGGCTGTTTCAACAGAAGCTAGAGCCATGTACAATTTAGGGCGGGCTGGATTAACATACTGGAGTCCAACCATTAATGTAGTAAGAGATCCCAGATGGGGAAGAGCCATAGAAACGCCAGGTGAAGATCCTTATGTTGTTGGTAGGTATGCAGCAAATTATGTTAGGGGCCTGCAGGATGTCCCGGGAGAAAATAACTATTCGGATTTGAACTCAAGACCTCTCAAAGTTTCTTCATGTTGCAAGCATTTTGCTGCCTACGATGTTGACCAATGGAAGGGAGTTGATCGTTACCATTTTGATGCAAGGGTATGAACCAAATATGTGATCCTGAAAAAAAGAAAATAACTTTGCGCGCGATAGTTTCAAATTACTTACAATCTTTTTCAATTCTATTCTAAAGGTGACTGAGCAAGATATGGTGGAGACGTTCCTTCGACCATTTGAAATGTGTGTTAAAGAAGGCGATGTTAGCAGTATTATGTGCTCTTACAATCGTGTTAATGGCATTCCTACTTGTGCTGATCCTAAACTCTTGAATCAAACCATTAGAGGAGACTGGGACCTTCACGGGTATAAACTTTTAAACTATAATAAAATATGTAGAAAAATTAATAAATTTTACTAACAATAATTTTTTTTTTCCAGATATATAGTCTCAGATTGCGACTCAATAGAAGTAATGGTAGATGACCACAAATTCCTTGGTGACACGAAAGAAGATGCTGTTGCCCGAACCATGAAAGCAGGTTTGGCATCTCGTGTTCCTTTCCAATTCAATTCTTCTGTTGATTAATTATGTAACATTCTGTTCGGTGAACTTCAATTTTTTTTGTTTTTACGTTGACTTAGGTTTGGATTTGGACTGCGGTGTCTACTACACAAACTTCACTGGAAATGCAGTAGCACAAGGAAAGATCAGGGAATCCGATATTGACAGGTCGCTGAAGTACCTCTATACAGTGTTGATGAGGTTAGGATGGTTCGACGGAAACCCTAAATATAACTCTCTTAGCAAAGATGATGTGTGTTCCCAAGAACACATTGACCTAGCAACAGAAGCAGCAAGACAGGGAATAGTTCTTTTGAAGAATAATGATACTCTGCCTTTGAGCCGATCCAAGTTCAGAACCCTAGCAGTTGTTGGTCCACACGCCAATGCCACTGACGCCATGGTTGGAAATTATGCAGGTATGTTATTTCTTGCAGCAATGGGATCTAAATTTGACTGCCTTCCAATGGCATTTCTTGAAACTGTTCTGGAAATTTTGTTACAGGTATTCCATGTCGGTACACTGCTCCTAAAGATGGATTTGCTTTATATGGAAGGGTGGACTACGCGATGGGATGTGGTGAAGTTTTATGCAAGAATGAGAGCTTGATATTCCCAGCCATGAAAGCTGCAAAGAAAGCTGATGCTACTATAATTTTGGCTGGACTAGATTTAACTGTTGAAGCTGAGAGCTTGGACAGAGACACTCTCTTACTTCCTGGTTACCAAAGGCAGCTTATTGAACAAGTGACCAGAGTTGCCAAAGGTCCAGTTATTCTGGTAATCATGTCTGCAGGCGGTGTTGATATCACATTTGCTAAAGAGAATGAGAAAATCAAAGGCATTTTATGGGCTGGCTATCCTGGAGAAGAAGGCGGTCGGGCCATTGCAGATGTTGTCTTCGGAAACTATAATCCTGGAGGAAGATTGCCGCTTACATGGTATGAAGCTGATTATGTCGATAAGCTTCCAATGACATCATTGCAATTGAGACCAGTCCAAAGCTTAGGCTATCCGGGACGAACATACAAATTCTACAATGGCTCCACAGTCTTCCCATTTGGATATGGTCTCAGCTACACCAACTTCAGCTACTCTAGTTTAATAACTTCAAAGAGATCACTCCACATTACACTGAACAAATTTCAACACTGCCATGACCTCAACAACACGTGCGGCGCTTACAGGCCACCATGCCCGTCAATGAAAGTAGACGACATGAAATGCAATCACCATTTCGAGTTTGAAATCAAAGTTAAGAACGTAGGATGGAGAGACGGCAGTGAAGTGATCATGGTTTACGCAGCACCGCCAGATGGAATAGCCGCAGCACCTATCAAGCAAGTTATTGGTTACCAGAGGGTGTTTGTGAAGGCAGGGAAGAGTGAGAAGGTTAAATTTAAGTTCAATGTTTGCAAGAGTTTACAAATTGTGGACTATGCTGCAAATATTGTCTTACCGTCAGGCGTTCACACCATTTTTGTGGGCGATAATACGGGAGTTTCATTTCCATTCAATGTTCATTTGGATTTAGATTAGGATTGTGGTGTGTTTTGGTTTAGTTTAGTGTTGATTTTAGTTTCTCGTAGTAATAATGGGTTAGGGGTAATTGTGAATGAAATGTCCAGTGTAATAGTTACTTTAAAATAATCATTTTAGGTGCCGGAATTACATGATGGATGTAACCATTGAGAATTATAATGAAATTCGTTAGCGTTCTCAACGAGACCTTATTGAATTCCATATGAAAAATATTGACCATTGAGATTCCTCTTACACCCAACAAGAAAAAAAAAGGCCATAAAAGGGCACAAAATCACCAGAAAACGTGGGGCAGCTGCAAATGAATGATTTCCGACTAGAACAAGATGGGAGGTCAATTAAAAGGCACAAAACTTGGCAGGGGATGGGGGGCGGCCGCAGCAGCTAAAAAGCTCTCCAATGGTGCGCCACTATGAGCACTACCAATTGGGAGTCTGCAGCAGGAGTGTGGAAAAAGAGAAAGCACCATGCATGCATCGCAATGTAATCTTCACGTCCCTAGAATTCATAAAGCAAAAGCAAATAAAGAAAAACCAAGAATGTGACAGATTTTGTGCAAGTCGTGCTCATATGAGTGATATGTACCCAGAAGAGCATTATAATAATACAATTTGCGTCCAGCACCTAGAAGGGCATTATAATAATACAATTTGCATCCAGCACCAAAAGTAATTGAATTCCAAGCAGGTGCTCCACTGACACCATAATATATTGCTTCTGCAGGGGGCCGGGACAGCAAAGCATCATACGCATGACTAACCATGATTTTGATGTCTACAATTTATCCAACAAATGAAAGAAAATGTGGCACAATTTATTCAAAGTATAAAAATGTTTCCTCAAAACAATGACAAGAACAAGTCTACGCTCACGTGAAGTGACACTCACGTGAAGTAATCAGTACCGGCATTAAACCAAGAAATTATGGCTGTTACAAGGAACAAGACAATACAAGACTGCAATGCAACACATGAGCACATCAGTTTTATAATAACAGAGTACATTACATAATAACGTTCGAGAAATCTGATAAGGCATACAGATCAAGCAGCAACTAGATAATAAGTATACATATTATAACATCATACCTCTCACTAATTGGGACTCATTCCAACCCTTCCTACTGTCAAAAGAGTTTCAAAGTTCAAACACAACCTTAAGTTCCAGATGCCCCTTCAATATTATTATCATCCTAAGGTTTGACCTGCTGCTAGATAGGTGAGTGACATAACTAATGCATTATATACTCATTATTCAAGTAAAGAGTCATTGCATGGTACCAAGCCTAGTTCTTGAAATTCCCAACCCCAAGCTTCTGCACTTCGACCTTAAGAGACTTGAGGTACCTCACAGCTTCATCTAGAACAGCAACGTTATTCATTTGATCACCACCAGGCACGATTTCCCTTAACACCTTCACCATCTTCCTCATTTTCTGTCGTTTTCTTTCGTTGTTACATTTGCTACTACTGCCAGAGGACTTCAGCATCGAAGATGACTTATTCTTTTGGAGTTCTGAACCATAAGTGGAACTAGAATCAGGAGAGTTGCTTCCATAGTTTCCACAGGTTCGTGCTGTACTGACCTCTTCCTCATCATATTCTTCTTCTTCTTCTTCTTCTTCTTCTTCCTCCCCCTCTTCCAAGCTCAGCAATGCATCAATATCATCTGAGTCCTCTTTTAGAGAAGAGGACATTTCTCTTTCCACGTTAGCAGCATCATTCCTCTCAAAATTGTTTTGGAAGTAAGTCGCATAGAAGTTCAAGCTAGGACCATTAAATTTCTGTGCAATAGCAGGATGGAACATGATTTGACTTCTATGATCAGTCTGATCAAAGATAATGAAATTCCTTGGGCAAACCTCAGAAGGCTGAAATTCAACACCATGGAAGGGCATTGGTGGCTTTGCAGCCGGAGGTAAAACTGCATCAAAGGCAGATGCAACTGGAATATGAATGTTATTGCTACCCACTTGAGTTGCAAAGGGGGGTACGACCTTTTTGGAGTAAAAATGTTGGTCTCTCTGCATCAAAAGTTCTACTTAGTTGAAACAAAATTCAAAGGAACAAAGTATTTTCACTTATAAGTTGGCAATTATTTAAATATGAACTGGATGAAGATTCCTAAAGTGACAACACATGTAATAGTAAACTTATGGTATTTTGGCCATCCTTGAAAACAAGCAAGCTGTCTATCCCAAATCAACTGTTAACACAATCAAATGGTTCCTTTCTGTCACGGCCTTCTTACGCACAAACACAACCAGACGGCAGAGTATCCCAAATCCCAATCCCAGATCTTCGTTAATTAGTAGACTACGTGACAGGTTTAAGCAACTGACGGAAATATTCAGCCTGTAATAGCAAATGGATAGGCACTATAATTAACACAAAGGGTGGCATCAGTTCAAAGTGGTAGGATCCAATACATTACTACTAAAAAGATGCTATCCAGTAAATCAAGAATTATATTAGATAAATGTCATGGAGAATTTTATGAGACTAAGAAAAATTTATATACATGTTGACCAAGGATCCAAGTCCATTTAAAGAAGACAAACACAAAAATGTGATTTTTCTACTTATTGCACGGTCAAGAATTCTAACATAGTTTTCCAACAAAACTTTCTCATTTTGAGCGAAACGTATATTATTATTTTAGAAAGCCAGAGTGTCAAATGCCAAGAATTGCAGAAACTGATGAGCCAAACCACTGAAGGAAATGATAATATCAACAGTTGTTTTAAGGTTTCGGAGATTAGCAATTAGATAAGAAAAACATTAGTGGGATTTGTCAATAACAAAAAGTTTTAACACAATTTTTTCTACTAGTATGGATCTGTTTGGCAAGTACTATTTACTTAGTAACATCCTAAATGCGCTAAATGTGTACTGCTATTATGTTGTGTATGTGTGTGTGTGTGTGTGTGTGTGTGCACATAGCAAACACAAAAGATGCAAGATTGAACTAGCACATACGAAAAGATAAGACATTTATGCAAAATTGTGAAACATAAAGTCCGTTACTCCAACAGCAAAATGAAAAATTTAATACAAAATTAATGATATGAACGGAGTTCAAACACAGTATTTGAAGATGATTATAAAGTACCTTTGCTTGATTTTTTTCATCTTTATTTTCTAAGACTCTTAAAGTCAATAGAACACAGATGTGAAAGGCAACAAAAACTTAAGCATTAATGGGAGACACCAGGAAGAGCACACTTACCTGACAAACTTGCAGAAGTTGGTAATATGCAATGACACCAACGCACATTTTAATCTTTCCGACTTCCTTCACTGCTCGATATCTCTTTATGGTTACAGCAATGCACATTCTCACACACCCCAACCAGTTTTCAATTATAATATGCTTGATAGAAGTATCCTTAAAAATCAATGGATTTTGCCTGTGGCAGTAAACCAGAACGATCATCATATCATCAATTAAAAGGAGAGTGCAAGAAAAACAAGCACATAACATGGATACGTGATTCTTGATTGGCAAACAAATGTAAAGAGAAACTGCTTAAATATCAAACCATGCATCTTCTGTTATTTTGAGCACAAAATCCCAGGTATGCACTCAACTAATAATATCCTTTTACTTACGCAAGATACCCTGCAAGTGATCTTCAACAGGGCAGGAAAACTAGCTTCTTTAATTCACCTTCTAGAATACAAAGGCCAAAATATGCTTGGTAATTCACAGCATAGACCACTTTTATTTTTCATCTAAACTTAAATGCATGATTTGATTAAAATAATAGAATAAGATTAAAACAGTGACAAACGATAACAAATAGTCCAAGAGACAAAAATCTTACCCGAAAAAATCAAAATTACAGTATAACACGAAAGAACACCACCATGTTCCTGCTATAATTCACAAAAGAAGATGTCCACGGCATATTGAACTCTTTCATTCAATTCTGAGTTACCATAACATGAACTTAAACACCAGTACTGCAAAAATACAAAAAAATCTCCACAATTAATTAATAATAAAATATAATCATACAGAAAACATAAAATAAACAGAGTCAAACCTATAGTATGACAAGCTGAACTGAAACAAAAAAGCAAACTCAGGTACAGAAAACTAAGCCTAGCTTCACCATTATTAAATAAAAAATGGACTTTCTCAACAACCCAGCAAATATTCTTCTAGATCTTATAATAAATGAAAATAAACGAGCTAAATTGAAACTTTTTTCAACTCTACGAAAGAGAATCAACAACCTTAACTTCCCACGTAGGAAAACAAAAATCAGACCAAAATTTACCTGAATCTAAGACAGAAACATGTAAGAAAACAACTTCTGAAACGAACCCAAGCCTTCTTCTTTTTTCAGAAGATTCCAAACGAAACTCAAAGATCCAAACTTATGTAAGCTCCGCAGATAAGTCCCTTGATTTACGCTGAAGAGATCTAGAGAGCGAGAGGAGCGTGTATGTACGTCTGTGCGTTTTGTGGCTTAGGGAGTGCTGTGCTGTGTACCAAAGTTTCGATTTTTAATTTATTTTAAAGTGTGTGATAAACTCGGGATGCGTGCGAATTTCAGAAGAGCAGTCGCCAAACGCGGGGATTGTGGACCGTTGGATTGAGCACGCGTGAATGTGAACAGTGGGGCTCACGAGGTTTGACTATTTGGCATATCGTGGAATCGACTCTTTTGTAATTTGACTTTTAAGCTTTGTGATTTGTTATTTGTCTAATCATACCCATTAAATTAATTTTTATTTATGTTAAACGTGTCTTAATCTCCGTTTATGTCAATAATTACAATTACAAAAGTGGACTGGATCCATTCGATTTTCTGGACCGGGTTCTCTTAATCCGGAATGATCCGACCCGATGTATGATACCAAATAATAGTGAAAACAGGATAAAAGTAAATAAAAATTACTGCTTAAGGTCACTAATTAATCAGAGTTAATAATATATAATGTAATTTCAATGACACTCGTGAAGACTTGAATTAAGTGAAAGACTTTTTTTTTTTAAAATTACTCATTCTCACTTCGTAGACATTTATATTTTTATTATTGATATATTTAACCGCAGTAAAAAATTGCATATATGTTTTCTTTATAAATTTAATGTTAATTTTTAATGAAAAAAATTGTTCACATAATTGGTTTTGAATTTTGATAGTATGGATTATTTTTTGAAAATTTTTGTAATGATGGAGGTTCAATTAATCACAATAATCAAGGTGAATTTAGTTTATTAACCTAATGTTTGGTAGAGTTTATTACTTTATTCATACTAGAGAAATCATAAAGAATCACGTATTGCGTTTACTTTGCAGTATCAAATGAACCAATAAAAATTAACTATTTAAAAGATTTCATAAATCAAAAAAATCCTACTTGAAAATGACAACACTTTTGAGTGGTTGAAACATCAAAACACATGTCATTTGATCTGCCTTCACTATTTTATTACACTGTTAAACCAAAAAAAAGAAAAAAAGCCAATTTAGAGTTCACGGAAAGAAAATAATTGTAAACACTCCTTAATTCCATACTTTATTGGCAAGAAACCGAAAAGAAAAAACCCTGCAACATCTGAAACACATTGAGTTCATCACTGGCCTCTAACAACAGAGTTGCCGGATTCGTAGCCATAGGTGCAATTACCATAACCTGCAAGGCAAAAGCAAAACCAAGAACCGATCTTGAGTTCTTGGCTGTTCTGTTGAAATCTGGGTTACAATTAAACTTGGGAAGAAATTGAAAACAAATTTGGCTTACTGGGGTCTTTGACAACAATGAGGCCAGTGCTTCTGAAATCACAACTTGTTGTGTTTCTGCCAGAGTTCTGGAAGTAGAGATTCATGGCAAAAGAGGCATGGTTTATGAGGGTTGTTGGGTTAAAGCAGGAACCACCATCATGTGTAGGACTGCAATCAACATGATTGCAAGCATAATTGATGTTCTGCTGCAGCATATATTCGCTTGTTCCAGGTTTTGCCACACACCATGTTTCCTGCAACATTGAAAACACTTTCAAAATCAGCAACAATATAACTATTATTGTGCCATATGTGAAAGGGATTTTGCTTGTGCATTACAGGCGGTGGCGTTTGATCTGCTAGATCCCCGCCTGCAAAACAGATGTTTTATCATAATCTGACCTTGGAGAGTTGAATGAAAATTGAAAGACTGCATGCATACTTACCACTCTGAAAACTGCAACTTTCATAGCCTGCAGGTAGAAGAGAACAGAAAGTTTAGTTCAAGGTAAAAGTTCTGTAAAAGATTTACGCATGCTGCTGAGTGAAATTTAGGTGGGTTACTGGGATCAGTCAAGGAAACAAGTCCAGAGCCTCTGAAATCACAGTGTGAAGAATGTCTGCCCATAGTTTGGAAGTACAAATTCATGGCGAAAGACGCATGGTGAATGTGAGTATTTGGGTAGAAACAGGAACCGCCCTGTTGGATTAAACGACAGTCGACATGACTGCAAGCAAAATCCAGGTTTGCAAGTAAGGCAGAGTTGTTGGATAACGGATTCGCAACACACCAAGTTCTCTGCAAACACAAGGAAAAGTTAACAAGTTAAAGAGGAATGTTGCAGCCTGGAAGTAATAAATGGGAAAACTGTTCAGTAATTTACTTGGGCTGAAGCCATCTCCAGAAAGCACCCTGCACAACATTTTTAACTTGCAAGTTATAAGCCACATTAATGTGTAAATACGAAAATACTAGTATGGAAGAGAAAGAAAATTACCGCAACTGAATGACAAAAAGAGAAGGAAAGGGGAGATGAGAATACGAAGGGAAAGAGTTGGTTTGGACATTTTGATAGTGTGAAAAAATAGTGATGGGAAATTGAATGAAGTGAAAGGAGGAATTGAGATTTATAGTAAGGGAAATGTGTGAAGATGGCTTGATATACTCATGGTAATTTCATTTTCTTGGAAACGAGTTAGGTGATTCTCACGTTTCATGTTCACCTAGTCAGATTACCCATGTAGAACCAAAAACGATGAAAAGAAAAAGGAAAAATCAAATGCTGTAATATGAAGGATGACAGAAATACATGATAATGGTGAGAGGGAACAAGTTCTGAGTGATTCCAGATCATACAAACTTCATTAAATCATGAGTGAAAGCAACAAAAGAATAGACATTAAATCATGAAAATGGAAACATAAAAATTGAAATGTGGACGTTGAAAATCTCAAGTGAAACATTGTCGATATTAGAGCTTTGCAGCGCTAGCTCCTAGCCGATCAGTAAGGCGCTCATTGATTTCATCAAAATCGACCATAATTTTGTGCAGTTTCTCCTTCCAGGTGTCTCTTTTCTTCTTGATCTTACATAATCTCTTGCAACTTCTTTTAACCTTTTCTTTACTTTGTCCACTTTTTCTCTTCCTGCTGACCAATTCTCCCACGCAACTATCAAATTCTGCAATTTTGGCGCTGGTTTCAGGATAAATATTGAAATCACGAACCTTCCCCTTCATTGATGATTCTTTCTCGGAATTAGAACAACAAACCCAATAAAATTATCCAAAGAGCAAAAGCTTTTGTGAATTTGAGTCGATGGATGCAAATAGAATCTCTTTCAAGAACTGACTTTTCAGGGTAATTTATATATTAGAGACTTCAGAAAGTCTAGTTAGTTATTTCAGTTATATTCGGTAATTGGGTTAGTCCCTGCCTACCTGAACAGTCAAGTGACCTTTTCCTGAATAACAGTGCATGCAGTCTTGGTTTGTTATCCCCTTGCGCCATCAATGTTTTCAATTAGAGCTCTTGTGTCCCCGCCACTCATGATTGTAAATGTGCTTAATAATACTAAGCGTGTCAGAATCCAATCCCCAAGTAATTTAAGAGGTATATTAGCACCACTATTGTACTTTCCATAGAGTAGTTTTTTGCAATTGCTCCTATGTGGAGCCACTTCAATCTGAATTATGCCATTATGAAACATCGCCATCTTTGCAACGCACAAAATGATGTCTGATCACACATGCTTAGCAAAAAGAAAAAAGTTCCAAGTAAGACAGAAATCAAGTTATAATTACCAGGTCTAAACAAAACATACATTGAAAAACCAGACGAGAAGCAAGAAGCAAAAAACAATAATATTGAAATGTGCTTGGTGAAAGTCCAAGTGAAGCATTGCCATTATTAAAGAAAATGAAGTGTTATTATTAATTAGAAGATTTAAAGCAACAAAATATAGACGCTAAACCAAAGGCTGCCAATACGAGCTTTCAAGAAGCAGAAACACAAATGCTTTTTTAAAAAAAGGGAAATGAAAAGAAAAGAAATGAAATGAAACCAACTGAAGAATCAAAAACAAAAAAGAAAAGGGTCGATGAGATCTATAAGATCGTTTATTGAATGATAAAAGACATAGAAAATATGATCTCGACCTCCCCCTTTAGTCCCCACAATCCTTCAGCTCAGCATCCGAAATGAAATCAACTGAAGAATCAAAAACAGATGAAAAATCGGAGCCCGTGAGATATTTCAAGAACCATTCCGGATCGCCTAAAGATTATTATTCAGTGCAAAAGAAGCTTGAAACTGAACATTCAGCTCCAAGAAATCTCCGTGTTTCTTCTGTTTCCCAGAATCAACACTATCCAGAACAACCAAATGTTTGCCCTTTCCTTCGCCGACCCCAGTTCCAACATCACCACCATCACCGGATCGATTTATTCCCTCTATCTCCATTTTCACATCACTAGCTTCTTGGTTCCATCCGCCGCCATCGCTATTACTAAGCATAAGAGTGAGGCGCTCTAGGGATTCCTGCCACATTTCCAAATCTATACCCAATTTCATCTCCAAGTACTGTTTTTCCTTACTGATCTGATTATGTTCTCTCAAAACTTGTTTCAGCTTAGCATTCACATCCTTCAGTTTTTGTACGTCGCCGAAAAATATTTTGGACAAAACGTTCAATTTCTCCCATTGCGGCGTTTGTTTCAAAATAAACAACCATTGATGATTGATGCTTTCTCAGATTTGGAAAAACAAACCCTATAAAATTATCCAAAGAGTAAATGGGTTTTTGGAATTTGAGAGAGATTTGGATAGAGATATGATATTTTAAAAACCGAGTTTTCAGGCCCCACCTGCAGGTCACCTTTCACTGAATAACATTCTCTTGCGCCACATGACAAATGTCTTCAATCTAGAGCTGTTTTATCCCGCAAGATTACCAATTTTAATTCCCAAGTATCTGCCAAATTAATTGTGGGTAATTTCTTTTGGATTGTTAACACTATTGCTTCTTGGAGGAGTTACCCTTCAGGCAAGAGCTCTCTGTAGTCTGAATTATATAAAATAGTGAAAGTTAAACATTCGCATCATTTCTAATTTTAATGCACAGAAATTGGTAATGATGAAAGCAAACAAGTACAGAGTACCAAATTCAGATCATGAAACTCCGAGTAGGAAACAAATCAGTAGTATTATTAGCAGGAGTGAAGGAACAAGAGAATTGACATCGGATCATGAAAACAGAGAAATCGGATGCCATGTTATTCTTCCAATGAAGCAAAAAGAAAACAAAAATGAAAACTAGAAAAGAAACATCTTGGAACCCAGACAACAGAAAAATCAGATCCCATGTCATTATTCCGGAAGCAAAAAGAAAACAAAAGATGAAAACAAGAAAAAGAAACAACTTGGAAGCCAGACAACAGAAAAATCAGAAACTCATCAAATCAAATCAAACCAATCCAAACCCCCAATTACTTCAAGAACAGAAAAATCAGAGCCTGTGAGATTTTTCAAGAACCATTCTAGATCGGCCTCCCATTAGTTACTGAAGGAAAAAGAAAGGTTCAAACTGAACAACGTTTGGCCGCGGTTTCTTCTGTGCTTCAGTTTTTCCTGAAACACTAACACCTGCAATAACCAAGTACAAATCTTTGCCTTTCACTTAAACCCCAGTCCTAAGCTCACTGCTTTCTCCAGAATCACCAGCACCTGCACCAACCAAATCTAAATCTTTGCCTTCCACTCCAATCCGAGTCCTAACCTCACTACTTTCACCAGATTTCATTCCCTCCAGATCTGTCTCCTTCACATCGCCAGCAATTTCTTGGCCTCAATGTCCAGCACGGCTACTATACCAACCCCAGGACAGGCAAGAAGGAAGCGAGACGAGGCTTTAAAAGCTTCCCCAATAGCTTTCTTCTGTTTCTCATGGGACGCAGTTTTTTCTTCGTTGACCTCATTCAGCTGATCTATAGATTTTATCTGTGTCAATCTTCCTCGGGAACACGTCCTCCGCTAAAGGATCGATTTCTGTACTGGCGTCCATTGGAGGATGAACGTAGGAAGGAGTATCCATTGATGATTCTTCCTCAGAGGAGAACAAAGTAACCGAGAACATGATTAAAGTCGTGAATTTCAGAGCGTGAGAGACATTTTGGATGCAAATACGAGAACTGACCATCCAGGGTTAAAGAAAGACTGTTAGTTATTTCAGTTATATTCGGTAGTTTTAGTGCTGTCTTCGCCTGCTGCTGATGTTTCATTAAATAACAGGAGTTCGTCACCTAGCGAGAAAGTTTCAGAGTCAAGAGAATCAAGACGTCTTGCAAGATGGCAACATAACTCGTTGTGTTATAAACAAACGACTTATCGTTCTTCGTAGATGACATGTCGTACTTTACTATCTCATACAAATGACTGTAGGTCCTAGCTCTTTCCTAGTTAAAAGAAGACAGAGATGGTACTCTTCATGCAAACAAGAGACACAATAATCTCTGATCATGAAAACTTAACAAAAATCTTATGCGATTTTTCAAGAAGCAAAAAACAGAAAAGTTGAAATGTGAACATTCTATGATTTTTTATTGAGAGGTAAATTAGCATTACTAATTTTCCGTCCTATCCTATGGTCTAATTCTTTCTGGTTGTTAAAGCAATTGCTCTATAATTAATTTATGGAGTCACTTGAGACTGAATTATATATGCCATTGCGAACATTCAAAGTGAAATCTCACCACTGTCGGGGTGCTTCATTGGAAACTTCGAATCACCGGATTACAGGATTAAGAGGATTGAAAAGCGACAAAATAGAGTCACTAAACCTTAGGCCAAAAGAAAATTCAATTTATTTAATTTTAGAGGGTAAACTTGCAGAATGTTACAGCAGCCTAATTATACTAATTGTTCATCTTACAGGGGTAATCTCTTTTGGTTTGTTAATGGCTCCTTCAGGCAAGACTCTTTTCTGTAGTCTGAATTATCCCACAGTGAAAATTCTTAGTGCTGATTCGTTAAGAACTTTAATATAATGCACAGAGATGTGGAAGTACATAGCAATTCGGATCATGAAACTCAAATAGGAGACAAATCATATTATTATTAGCAGGATTGAAAGCAACAAGAGAATTGACATCGAATCATGAAAACAGAGATCAGACCCCGTGTTATTCTTCCGGAAGCAGAAAACACCAAAAACAAGAAAACAAGTAAAGCAACAACTTGGAAACCAGAAACTCATCAAACCAAACGAAACCCTATTACTCCAATTACTTCTTCCTCTTTTTTCCACTTTCACCAATTCCCTCTTTAGTGTCTCCAGAATCACCCACCTCCGTTCCTCTATTCTCCGCAACTATCCTCCGAAGTTCTCCCACAATCGCATCCAAATCTTTATCAGGTCCCTCTCCACCGCCAAGATCAATTTCACCCTTGATTTTACGAAACGCAGATGTCAAATCATTCAGCTTCTTCTTCATATCTTCTTCCTTTTTCAGGGAATCAATCGAGTGATGGTAATATTTGATCAACATCTCATCCAGAATGCACCGCATGTCTTCCAGATCTTTCTTCTTCCGACCCAATTCATTAATCTTTCCCTCCAATCCGTCAATGTAACGATTCACTTCGCAAGCTCTGTCGCTGATCATCTCCATGTAAACGTTATCACAATGTTTCGTAGCCATCGATGATCTCTGTTTCTGTGACCTCGCAAGAAAGTTATAACCCAGAAAATAAAAAAAAAAAGATCAAACTTTGAATATTGTGTTATCGAACTCCAGAGAGAACAAGAGAAAGTTGAAGCCAAATCAGATCTTCTCAAACTGAATTTCACGCTTTTGTAGATTGCAAAGTCGCTTGGGTAGTTATTTCTGTTGTATTTGGTAAAACAGCTGGTGCTTGGTTCACCTGCTTGTGACGTTTTATTAAATAACAGGAGATGCGGTCACCTAGCTGCACTAAATGTATAAGAAAGACGATAACGCAACTCATTATGTTATACCACAACGACTTGTCGTCGTACAGAAAAATATATAGCTGACGAGTCGTTCTCTGTCTGTTCAAGACGATGAACTGTCGCGATGCGAATGCGGCTCCTTCGTTAATTAGGAATGCATAAATGATGATAATTTATTAGGAGAACTTATTACTATATATATATATATATATACACACACACAAAGTATTTAATACTCTCATTATTACGTAACCTCACAGTTAATTGTCAACTATTTATAATCATTTTTGGTGCATAATTATTAATTGGTGCTATACTATTTTTTAACTAGATATATCCTCTTTAAATTAAATTTCAATTTACCCCAATTTTGTAAACTTTTAATTAATTAGCACGTACATATTATGAGGCAGAATGAGTTAATGAAACTATTCAATAAAAAATGTTATGAGTTTTTAAAATCTTTCTTTTATTTTATAACTGTTAATTATTCAATTTATGCACAGTATTAAAAACCTGCAAAATTACAATACACAAACAACAAGATAAGTTTAAATAAATATTATAAAGATTCATTGCAAACGATCGAGGCATGCATGGTGCATAACTAGAGTATTGGGGTTGAAGCGAGAACCCCCATTTTCTTTTTCATGGGGCTACCTACAGTCTTCCTTCGAGTGATCAAGCATGCGAAATAATCTAGGTTTGATTATATTAATATTGCAGCACTTCATTGCTTGTTGCAGGCTTTATTAAAAACTTGGCGTTATTAAATATCATTTCAACTATATTTTTAAAATTAAGCAAAAAATTAATGATATTAAACATATCCTTAATTTTCTTTTAAAAAAAAAAAGACATTTTAAAGTAATTCGTGATTTAAATTTGATGATATCATATATTATGATATAATTAACGTGTTCACATGAAATGATATTCTTTATTAATTATTTAATTTTGTGGGTAAGTTAAATTTCATCAAAACAATGATGAAATTTTACAACCCAAACTTTTTAGCTCAAATTAGTTTACGGGAATTTTCAAATGCCCAAACTTAGGATAAACAGATATCAATTTGAAATAATTGATGTATGTTGAATAACTCAACTAAAGAATTGACTAAATACAGGAAACTTCTCAAAGTGTGACCTACTTTGTTTTTTATCTGAAAAAAAAAAAAAACTTTGTAGGGAACATTACTATGAAGCCTTAATTTGTAATTAAACTTTTTAATTAAATAAAGTGGCCCTTAAATTGTTATTATATATATTTAAATTAAAATTTTGTAACCGGGGGGAGCCTAATTAAAAGTTAAAACTTTGCAAATTATAAACAAATTAAGACGGTAATTGCCAAAGTAGACATCAAACTCACCTTTTAATTATTCGAATAACTCATTTGATCTTAATATCTTATTACAGGAAGAAAAATTCATGGAGATCGATTCTGAAATACTAACAACCCTAGAAGACCACGAACCAATTTCATAAATTCTTCTGTGAAATTTCAAGGCATGCAATTCTGGAAATTAAACTAAAATAAAAAAGGGAAATCTTCGATCAGATTGCAGGATCAAGCATCTGGCACTACTAAGCATATTGGCAGCTACCATAGCCTACAGAAAATGGAGAAAAATTGGTAATTACAATGGCTAAAAAAGGAGAGATAGATATGATATCGCAATTAACAAATTAATTAAGGAGATCAAAATTATTCTTACTTGGGTCAGTTTGAGTGATGAGACCAGATCCTCTGTAGTCACAGTTCCAGTTATTTCTGCCCATGAATTGGTAGTAAAGATTCATTGCAACTGATGCATGGTTAATAGCAGTGTTGGGGAAGAAGCAAGGACCATCTTCTTGTATTATATTGCAACCTCCATGGACCTGATCACAAGCAAAATTAATATTTGCTGCCAATTCTGCATCGCTCGATGATGGTTTTGCCACGCACCAGGTTTTTTCCTGGAAGTTATTGTAGATGTCATGAAGTAATTAATTAATTAGAAAATTATTAGTCTTGTAAATGTGTCTTGAATTTACCTGTCCGTTTGCCCACTTGAGTATTCCTCCTGCATAAAATTAAATTAAGTCGCACAAGACAATCATCAGCCAAATTTTCCCACGCTTTCACATTTTCATCCATACTTTATAAACTTGTCAACAAGAAAATGCTTTAAGCAGTGCAAATAAGAAAGAAAGAAAGAAAGTACCTGAACTGAAGAAGGAGGAGAAGGCCAGAAGCAGGAGAGGGAGAAGGGGAAGTGGAAGCGCTTTGTGGGCCATTGCTTTTGTAGTGAGAAAAGTCGGGAGCAGAGATTGCAGAAGTTTTTGTCTATTAATAAATGAAGAAACATGTGCAGGTTCATATTTTTATATTTATGTAGTGGAGAATGCATGCTTTTTCCAGAGCTTGATTTGATGCTCTTACGCCAGTCTAAACTATCTCAAGTGCGCGGAAGCAGCCAAAAGATTCCTGGAAATTTTAACTTTAACGGAAGGGTTATTCATATAATCAACGGCTGTAATAAATGGGGCGAAGTAGAGGAGCAGTCTGCAGAGATAGAAGATGAAATGAAAAGGTTGTACGTGCAACCAGAATTATCTGGTGTAGCCAGGGTCACAATAATAATTTTTTGGGATCAAATCACGTCGATCGCCTGGAAGAAAATGTATGTAATAGTGCTTATGATTATATGTGAATAGTATAATACCCTACTTATATATGGCCCCAAAAATAAGGATAAATAGAGGGTTTTTGAAAGACTAATGCATTAGAAAACGAAATTAAGGAATTTATTTACTAGTGGATTGACCATATTGCACTTTAAAGCTTTAATCTTTTCTTAATTAACCAGGAAATTTTTAAGGTTTGGGTTGAAAACCATATATAGCAACATCAAAATGGAGAAAACTTGGATTAGGGTTTTTGGCTTTCTGCTTATGCAGTTGGAAAATCACAATCAACAAATGAGAAATATAGTATTACTTGTATGGTTTGCAAAAATATTAATGCAGCCTACCCTAGCTAATTCTGTGCATTATTATTGATATTCCGCGTAATAAAAGTGATTATCACTATAAATAATCATGTTCCACTATTCTAGTTTTCAAGCTATTTATATATATATATATATATATATAAACAACAAAGGCATTTTTTTCAATGTGCATGTCTTTCTCTAAGTCAATTTAGAAATTAAGCTTAAATTATACAGCTTGCTAGCTAGCTGTGCAGCATTTTAATTTGATTCTCTGTTAAATTTTATGATTTACCTGTTTGCTATACTCTTGAAATAAGGTTTTCAAAGAATTTAGTAGTATAACAAATCATTGATTTATTCTGTCAATAAATTCTTAAGATAAATTCATAGTAAGGATTTGTCTAAAAAAATATAATTCGTGTTCTTATTTGTAATTTTCTTGGAAATCAGGGACTTAAATGTTATTATCCCCTTGCCCTATTATTAAGCGCTTTTTCGAGAAGCGTAAACTTGGTCCTTGCTAGTAGTATTGGTACAACATATCGCCCATAATTACTACTGAAACAAAAATCAAAACAGCACTTAAATTAAAAAAGAATTATAGTACAAAAAATGGGCCCCCAAACACGTCGGCAGAAATCAGAATCTCAATCGTCATTTTCCTTCAACCGCGAGATCAACCCATACTTCCATGCTGTTTTTTGCAAAAAACAAGTGCTTCCGACAGCAGCTGTACAGTCAAACGCTCTCATCATTAAAATCCTTAAGCCTTTAATTTATTCAATTTTAATCGGAAATTTTTTCAAAATAATCTTAATTTTTTTAAAATTTACGTAAATAATCTCTTATAAAAAAATTTTACCAACATATCCTGAAATACATGTTTCGGACTAAATTATCCTCAATAACCTACTTCAATTTTTTTTTACAAGTTTATTTTTTTATTTTTTTCTTATTATTTTAAAATTTCAAACTCTCCTATTTCAAAATTATTTCTCTCCTCAAAATTACTTTTCTTACTAATAGTGGAGACAACGGCAGTATATTTTTTATGGTAAAATCTTAATCACTGATATTAAGTAATTTTTTTTTATATAGGTATATATTTTATGTGTGAATTAATTCATTAAAGAGAAATTTCCCTTCTCAAATGTGGATTCAATGTTGATTATGTAGTAGAAAGTATTGATTTACATTTAAATTACGTTGATTGGTTGTTATATAAATACAAAAATATTGATGATTTGAGAATAAGAAGGTGCTGTGCAATTTTGGATCATGGATTTTTTACCTGGAAAATAAACTTCAGGTGAGGCCAAAATTTGCCTTACCAGAAAAATGAATTTCGAGTAAAGCCAAAATTTGCCTTATGCAAAAACTATTTTTTAAGTAAGGCATAATTTGACCTTACCCAAAAACTCATTTTCAGGTAAGGCATATTTTGGCCTTAACAAAAATCACTTTTTGGGTAAAGTCAAATTTTCTGATAAGGTTAAATTTGGCCTTACTCAAAAAGTGGTTTTCGGGTAAAACATAACTTTACCTTACCCAAAAATCACTTTTTGGGTAAGACCAAATTTTTTAATAAGGCAAAATTTTACCCTATCCAAAAACTACTTTTTGGGTAAAGATAAATTTGATTTTACCTAAAAAAATAGTTTTTGAGTAAAACATATTTTGACTTTACCTAAAAACCCCTTTTGGGTAAGGGCAAATTTTTGAGTAAAGCTAAATTTGACTTTACCCAAAAATTTGCCCTTATTCAAAAAGTGGTTTTTGGATAGAGCAAAATTTTACCTTATCTAAAAATTTGACCTTACTCGAAAAGTAGTTTTTGGGTAAAGCAAAATTATACCTTACTCGAAAATCACTTTTTGGGTAAGGCCAAATTATGCCTTATTCGAAAATTACTTTTTGAATAAGACCAAATTTATTAGTTTTACCCGAAAAGTGATTTTTGGGTAAGGTAAAATTTTGCCCTACCCAAAAATTTGGTCTTCCCCGAAAAATAATTTTTGGGTAAGGCAAATTTTAGCTTTACTCGAAATTCATTTTTCTGGTAAGGAAAATTTTGGCCTCATCTGAAATTTATTTTTCAGGTAAAAAATTCATGATCTAAAATCACACAACACCTTCTTATTCTTAAATCATCCATGTTTTGCATTTTTATAACAATCAATCAACGTAATTTAAACTTAAATCAATACTTTTTACTACATAATCAACATTAAATCCACATTTAAGAAGAGAAATTTCTTTTTAATGAATTAATTCACACGTAAAATATATACCTATATAACAAAAAAATCACTTAATATCGATGACCAAGACTTCACTATAAAAAATATGCCGCCATTATCTTCACTTTTAGTAAAAAAGATGATTTTGAGAAGAGAAATAGTTTTGAAAAAGGAGAGTTTGAATTTGAAAAAATTTGAAAATTTAAAGTAATAAGAAAAAGTAAAAAAATAGACTTGTGAAAAAAAAATTGAAGTGGGCTATTGAGAATAATTTAATCTGAAAAATGTATTTTAGGCTAGGTTGATAAAATTTTTTTATAATAAATTATTTATGTAAACTTCAAAAAAATTAAGGGTATTTTCAGAAATTTTCCATTTTAATTAGGACCCACCATGTAAAATTGAAATACCAACTTTGTATTCACTTAACGTAATAGAAATCAATAAAAAAAATTTATATTACAAAATTATTATTTATATCCATTGGTACTCCATTTCACATGTCCTAGGTTGGAACTCCCATTTAGTAAAGTTAATTAAGAATTAATTACATCTTATTATTAAAAAAAAAATGATTGCTAAACAACTTGTTAATTAAGTATAAATGCAATTAGAGTCTCTGTGCTTTGATATTATCTTTAGTGCCTAGTGGGCATGTGAAATTGCAGGCACTAGGTTTTTGTCAATTTAGGTAGAGTTCAAAAGTCAATAATTATTCTGCATATAGAAGATATTGATTGAGTTCTGGGTTCAAAGTATCATATTTTAATTCTTTTTTCTCTTTGTTTTTTTTTTCATATCATGCTTTCATCGTTGACATCGCTTGAAGATTTGACCTTAAAACTTTGCATATTTTGTTATCTAGAAAGATTATGGGACCATTTGATGTGATTGAAGTTGTTTTATAAATATTTTTGTTTAATGCAAAGTTTGATATCAAGATCAGAGATTTCTCTAGCAATGGTGGTGTCTAAAAGTGTCAGCTTAATCTTCTTCCTGTTTTGCTTTGTTCCACTCTTTGTTCTATCTGCAGAACAGAGCTTGGAAGTTGAAACTGAAGCTTTGAAGGCCTTCAAAAATGGCATCACAGATGACCCGTTAGGAGTTCTTGCAGACTGGAATGATACAATTCATCACTGCAACTGGTCTGGGATTACCTGCGACTCTTCATCAAATCAAGTCATTTCCATTTCACTTGTTGACAAGCAGCTCCAGGGCGAGATTTCTCCATTCCTTGGGAATCTTTCAGCTCTCCAGGTTCTTGATTTAAGGTTGAATTTATTTTCCGGGCATATTCCAGCGCAGCTGGGGAAATGTTCCCAGCTTGTTGAACTAAGTCTGTACTATAATTCTCTTTCAGGAACGATTCCTGCAGAAATAGGTAGCCTTCAGAATCTGCAGTCAGTAGATTTAGGCAATAATTTCTTAAATGGAAGCATACCTGAAAGTGTTTGTAACTGCACTTCTTTGTCAGCACTTGCACTCATTTTCAACAATCTCACAGACACAATCCCAGAAGATATAGGAAATCTGATCAATCTTCAAATGTTTGTAGCATATGGCAACAAGCTAGTAGGTTCAATTCCTGCTTCCATTGGCAGATTGAAAAACTTGCAAGCTTTAGACCTAAGTGAAAACATCTTATCAGGAACAATACCTCCACAAATAGGAAATCTGTCAAACTTAGAATATCTTTTGTTGTTTGAAAATTCTCTTGGAGGAAAAATCCCGTCTGAATTAGGCCGTTGTAGAAAGCTTTTAGCCCTTGAACTATATACCAATCAGTTCACAGGAAGCATTCCCTCTGAGCTTGGGAATTTGGTTAGCTTAGAATCATTGCATCTATACAGAAATAGGTTGAATTCCACAATTCCAGATTCTTTATTCCGGTTGAAATTGTTAACTCGTTTAGGACTCTCAGAGAATGAGTTAACTGGAACAATATCCCCTGAGCTAGGAACTTTAAGGTCATTAAAAGTACTAACCCTGCATTCAAATAAGTTTACTGGGGAGATTCCTTCTTCACTGACAAAATTGATCAATTTAACATATTTGTCAATGAGCTTCAATTCCCTAACAGGGGAGCTTCCAGCAAATATTGGGTTGCTTTCTAAGCTGAAAAATCTGACTATGAATAACAATTTTCTCGAGGGAAACCTACCACCTAGCATCACAAACTGTACTCAACTTGCAGCCATTGGCTTTCGATACAACAGGATTACAGGGAAAATTCCCACAGGTTTGGGAAAGTTGCAGAACCTAACATTCCTCTCATTTTCATCAAATAGGATGTCAGGAGAAATCCCAGATGACCTTTTCAATTGCACAAATCTTGAAACTCTTGATTTGAGTGAGAACAATTTTACTGGAATGCTGAAACCAGGAATTGGAAAACTCAAGAATCTTAGGACTCTGAAAGTCCTAACAAATTCCTTTGTAGGGCCAATCCCACCAGAGATTGGCAATCTAAGTAGACTCATCACCTTATCCCTTAGTGAAAATAATTTCACAGATTTGTTCCACCGGAGTTATCCAAGCTTTCTCGCCTTCAGGGACTTTCTCTGCATCACAACAGTTTAGAGGGTGCAATACCTGAGAAAATATTTGAGCTGAAGCAACTAACCGTTCTTGATTTGCAGCAAAACAAGTTGACAGGCCCAATTCCAAATGCTATCTCAAACCTTGAGATGCTTTCATACTTGAACCTCCAAGGCAACAAGCTTAACGGGTCCATTCCACGAAGCATGGAGCGTCTTCATCGACTACTGACCCTCGATCTCTCTCACAACCACTTAACAGGATCAGTTCCTCGATCTGTGATGGCAAGTATGAAGGGTGTACAGATATATTTGAATTTCTCATACAATTTCTTGGAGGGAAGTATTCCTGATGAGATTGGAAAGTTGGAAATGGCACAAGCCATTGACATTTCAAATAATAATTTTTCAGGGGAAATTCCTAAAATGCTTGCAGGCTGCAGAAATTTGTTTTCTCTTGATCTGTCAGGAAACAAACTTTCTGGTGCAATCCCTGCTGAGGCTTTTGGTAGAATGGATGTGCTTACGAGCTTGAACCTTTCAAGTAATAATTTAGAAGGTGAAATCCCGAAAGAGTTGGCAAATCTGAAGCATCTTAGCTCACTGGACCTTTCTCACAACAAGTTGAAGGGCATCATACCTGAAAGCTTCGCCAATCTTTCCACCTTGAAGCAACTGAACCTTTCTTTCAATCAACTTGAAGGCCATGTTCCTGAAACTGGCATATTCAGAAGCATGAGCATGTCCAGTTTGGCTGGAAATCCAGCTCTTTGTGGAACAAAAACTCATAGAACATGCAGCAAGGGAAGTTCAAGCCAGTTATCCAACAAGACAAAGTTCATTCTCCTAGTACTTGGCTCTGTTTCTCTTCTTCTAGTTTTAGTTCTAGTGATTTCGATACTCAGTCGATATGCCAAAAAGCAGAAATCAGAAAGGGCTGGGAATCCAGAATCAGAGATCACTTCTGCCTTAACACTAAAAAGATTTGATCGAAGTGAATTAGAAAATGCTACCGACTCCTTCAGTGAAAACAATGTTCTTGGTGCCAGCAGTTTGAGTACTGTGTACAAAGGTCAACTAGAAGATGGGCAGATCGTAGCAGTAAAGAAACTGAATTTGCATCAGTTCTCTGAAGAGTCTGATAAGAGCTTCTACCGCGAAGCAAGAACCTTAAGGAAGATGAGGCACAGGAATCTGGTGAAAGTACTTGGCTATGCTTGGGAGAGCAGGAAACTGAAGGCTTTAGTCCTGGAATACATGGAAAATGGAAGCCTGGAAAACATAATACATGGAACTGAGGTTGATCAGTCAAGGTGGACGATATCCAAAAGAATTGATGTCCTCATTTCCATAACCAAAGGGTTGGATTATTTGCATTCTGGTTATGATTTCCCCGTTGTTCATTGTGACTTGAAGCCTTCCAACATTCTTTTAGACAGCGATTGGGAAGCTCATGTAAGTGATTTCGGAACAGCTCGAATCTTGGATGTTCATCTGCAAGAGAAAAATAGCCTCTCATCATCAGCTTTT
The DNA here is from genome assembly GCA_022749755.1 of Azadirachta indica. Lineage (NCBI taxonomy): Eukaryota > Viridiplantae > Streptophyta > Magnoliopsida > Sapindales > Meliaceae > Azadirachta > Azadirachta indica. Next base: position 13,094,084 of record CM040451.1, on the reverse strand, counting down.
CAAGGCACAATTGGCTACTTAGCACCAGGTAAATCTTTCAGAGTCTTTGATCTATCTAATTCTTGTAATCTCTCAGTTTACTAAATCATGTCCACGTTTCTTATCAGAGTTCGCGTATATGAGGAATGTTACAACTAAAGTAGATGTGTTCAGCTTTGGAATAGTGGTGTTGGAGTTTTTAGCAAGACGAAGGCCAACAGGACTAAATGAAGAGCATGGATTGCCAGTCAGTTTGCGTCAGCTCGTGGAGAAAGCTGTCACAGATGGAATCAAGGGGATTCTTCAAATCACAGACCCTACAGTAGTTGCCAAAGAGCAGGAGGAAGTATTACAAGAGGTATACAAACTAGCCCTGGTTTGCACCTACCCAAATCCTGAGGATCGTCCCAATATGAATGAGGTCTTATCTACCCTTCTGAGGCTAAGAAAGATGACAGAATGAAAATGGTGATGAACATTTTCCTGCTGAAGAATAACACATCAAGGAGAATCAAGAAACTATAGAGAAATTTAATATAACTGCAGATCCAAGAGCTTTTCCGCTGGTGTCTGATTCGCCAGCTGGTTTCAATTGTATTTAGATTGATGTTCTTATTCAATAGTTTTGCTTCTTTTTCTTCAGGCCTATGACTGGAACCCAAAGAAAAACAAAAAGCAAAAGCAATGCATGACAGATGTATGATACCTTGTAACATTTATTTTTTCCCCTTATTAGTTTTTTTAACTGTAAGAGGTTACAATATAATCTGGTAAAGATATTAGCCTTGAAGAAGATTAATTCTGTCATTAATTCATTACGGCCTAAAAATTCAAATGAAAAGAGGTATTCATCTAAACTGAAGGCCAATACTACACATCATTCTCAACTACAAATTACAAAGTCTTCTACATAAGTTTATCTTGTTCTCTTGTCGGACCTGAATTACTTAACAGAATCATTATATTAATATAGAGAAGCACTCACAAACAAGAATAAACAACATAACATAATGCAATTAGAAATCAAGAGATCATTTAAATTCTGGCGTTGGGTGGCTGCATTAATTGTTTAAGCTAAAACCCAATTCGGTATCTGATTAATCATTAGAAAACCTATTAATGTTTTTGCCAAGGATATGCAAGACCAATTGGAAAATAAAACCTTAAAAACACAATACAAGATAACAATGAATATTTATTGAAAACAAGAATATCCATTCATACTAGTAATACACATAATTCACATTTTTGTGCAAGTAAAAACCAAGTCACATCACGTCAAATCAATGGACAATCACTCTCAATTCCTCACTCAAATTACAGGCAAATCCCTTCATTTCATCACAACGTTTATGAAATTCACTTTCCAGGGACAAAGTTGGTGGCGTATGCCCAGGCATTGTTGTTGACAGGGTCGGCCAAGTGGTCGGCCAAGTTCTCCAATGGTCCCTTTCCTGTAACAATAGCCTGAACGAAGAAACCGAACATGGAGAACATAGCCAACCTACCGTTCTTGATTTCCTTAACCTTGAGCTCAGCAAAAGCTTCTGGGTCGTCAGCCAAACCCAATGGGTCAAAGCTACCACCTGGGTACAATGGGTCTGTCACCTCTCCGAGCGGACCACCAGCAACTCTGTAACCCTCAACAGCGCCCATCAGAATAACCTGGACAGCCCAGATGGCCAAGATGCTTTGTGCGTGGATCAAGCTCGGGTTTCCCAAGTAGTCAAGTCCACCCTCGCTGAAGATCTGAGCTCCAGCCTTGAACCAGACAGCCTCACCGAATTTCACACCATTGCGAGCCAAGAGCTCTGGGAAAACACAGCCGAGGGCTCCCAACATAGCCCATCTGCTGTGGATGACTTCAAGCTCACGGTTCTTGGCGAAGGTTTCGGGGTCAGCTGAAAGTCCAGCAGTGTCCCAACCGTAGTCACCTGGGAACTCTCCGGTCAAGTAGCTTGGTGGCTCACCGGAGAATGGACCCAAGTACTTGACTCTGTCGGGACCGTACCATGGGCTGCCTGAGGAAACAGGCTTGCTGCCTGTTTTCCTCATGGAGACACGGCCGTTGCCCATCAATTCAGGGGATGATGGGGCAAGTTTCACGGCCTTGCCGGCAAAAGAAGGGGAAGAAAGAGCCATGGTTGAGGCTGCCATTGTTGGAGGAAGAGAGAAAAGCTGTGAAATGAGGAAATAACTGGAAGAAAGGTTGATGGGTTTGTGAGTGAATGGGCTTGGCGATGGGCTTACTATAAATATGAGTTACAAGAAAAAGAGTTCTTATCCAAGGAGATCTATCTCTGAATTCCTATTGGTTGGTGACATTTTGAATGTTCCATTTTGTAAGTCTACTTGGCAAATTCTACACCACTCACCAACTTTCGTTTTTTTTTATAGCAGGGATGTATGAAAAATCTAATGCAACGTTTGGATATTGTATCACCTTCCAATGAGATATTGCCACTTGGGACAACGGATAGCGCTATCGTTTAGGAACAGTGTACTTTTTGACTTTTCGTTCACGTTTCCATTTTACTGTGGGCTAGTAAAGAAAATTTAGTCTCAAGTAAAACCCTAGCACCATACGAGCTAAAATATCTTCCTTGTATAGAAAAGTGTAAATTCTTGGGAGATTGGTAGGCATGAAATAAACATGTAGAATTATCTTGTTTCTAAAACCAAAATGGGTAACGGTATTCCTGAAACTTAACTCGTCTTGTAATACTGCAGATAATGATTCCAACTACGAGATTAAACAGAGCAATTTATAGAAATATCAGCTTTTCATTCCAGTGTTTTCAATTTCAAAGCCTTCAATTTTATGGACAATCTGTAGATACCAAGAACACAACACCCACACAATCAACACCAAGAAGGATCGATGCGTTCTTTCTGATTCACATAAAAACTAAACATAGATGTTTTAGTTCATTAAAATGTAGAATTGATTTTATACTTAGTGGCCAAAATATTCTTGTGCAGATACCCATCAATTTTCTTCTCCAGATATTTTTTGTAGTCACCCTTGAGCCACGATTATGCTGTCATTATGTCTGCATATACCCTTAATATTTCAGCCAAATGTATAGATTCATTTTCTTCCGATGTTGTCCTTTTAAGCTGTATTACCATCACGAACTGAAAAATAGGCTCATGCAAATCATTCCAGAACTATCTTATTCACTTGTTACGTTATAGGTATGAGCCTGTGATAAATCGACAAGTTCTGTAAATTTAGTGGAAATTTTCAGTTTATTAATATTATTTGCGGCCATTAACGTACAGCAAGTTGAAGCAGATGAAAATATCGAGCCATGAAGACGTCATAAAGATTGTTTCAATTAGAAGATGATAAATCTTGCAAATATTAGGTCACTTAGAGGATTTTTTTAATATTTACTCAATGGGAAGAGTTGAAATGTTGAACGTAATCTGTAATCATACGTGGAGCACTCACATTGCTTGCATCACAATAAATGAATCTAAGAACCTGGTGGACTAGAGATTGCCAACTGGAACACAAAGAATCAAACCCAAAATCTTCAACTTCCAATGAAATAACAGTTTCAGATATTACAAAGATAAGAAATCTCATTCCCAAAACACTATTTAAATCCACCCAAGTTTTCATTTTCATAAAACTGCTTTCATCTCTCGCAACCAGAAAAAGCACGAAAAACTCTTTCCTACAGCTATGGCAGCCTCAACCATGGCTCTTTCTTCCCCTTCTTTTGCCGGCAAGGCCGTGAAACTTGCCCCATCATCCCCTGAATTGATGGGCAACGGCCGTGTCTCCATGAGGAAAACAGGCAGCAAGCCTGTTTCCTCAGGCAGCCCATGGTACGGTCCCGACAGAGTCAAGTACTTGGGTCCATTCTCCGGTGAGCCACCAAGCTACTTGACCGGAGAGTTCCCAGGTGACTACGGTTGGGACACTGCTGGACTTTCAGCTGACCCCGAAACCTTCGCCAAGAACCGTGAGCTTGAAGTCATCCACAGCAGATGGGCTATGTTGGGAGCCCTCGGCTGTGTTTTCCCAGAGCTCTTGGCTCGCAATGGTGTGAAATTCGGTGAGGCTGTCTGGTTCAAGGCTGGAGCTCAGATCTTCAGCGAGGGTGGACTTGACTACTTGGGAAACCCGAGCTTGATCCACGCACAAAGCATCTTGGCCATCTGGGCTGTCCAGGTTATTCTGATGGGCGCTGTTGAGGGTTACAGAGTTGCTGGTGGTCCGCTCGGAGAGGTGACAGACCCATTGTATCCAGGTGGTAGCTTTGACCCATTGGGTTTGGCTGACGACCCAGAAGCTTTTGCTGAGCTCAAGGTTAAGGAAATCAAGAACGGTAGGTTGGCTATGTTCTCCATGTTCGGTTTCTTCGTTCAGGCTATTGTTACAGGAAAGGGACCATTGGAGAACTTGGCTGACCACTTGGCCGACCCCGTCAACAACAATGCCTGGGCATACGCTACCAACTTTGTCCCCGGAAAGTGAGCTTAGGATGAGAGGATTTTACTTTGTTTGGTTTGTTGGTTGCGAATGTAAATTTGTTGCGAACTAATGGAAGCTTAATTTGAGTAGTGCTTCACTAAAAAAATGCATTTGTACTTGTCAATTTTTTTTTCGCCAGAAATTTTATCGTTCTGCACAAAGAATTACCCTTCTGAGAACAATTTAATGGGCAATCAGGTGACAAATACAGGAGAAAATTAGTATTGGTCATAATATAATTTACAGTACAGGTAATACAATTGCTAATACTCAGCGGCGAATTTGATCCAATACATAAGCACGTATGCATGCTGTACATGACTTTACATTGACGAATGTTGTATAACTAGAACAGTCTAAACCTCCCCCTGAAAACATAATATACATATACTGTGATGCAGAGATTAGGATTTACAAATAAATGGATGCTAATGACTGTTTGTGGCTTTTGATCATAGCAAAACATCTATTCAAAATTCCGAATAAACACCGAAGGGAAAATAAGTATAATGAAGCTGGCTCAAGCACGACTCACAGCTGCTCTTGCTCTGGCGACAGATTTTGCATAAAGATCGTCGTACTGTGTTGCTGAAGTTTCCCAACTCCAATCTATATTCATGTCCTTTTGAACAAGCTGATGCCAACTCTCCGGGTTATTTATGTAGTGATTAATTGCACGGTCTAAAGCACTGTTTACTCCCTGTCAAATTTCAAATTAATAAGGGAAAATCAAAATAACAGAGCCCAAAAATAGATCTAATATTGACATCAAGCATTCCATTTACCTGTTCATCAGGATTAACAAATGTATATCCATTTCTAAACTGGGTTGGTATCGTGTCGTCATCAATATCAAATACACTACAGAAGAAAAATTGTGAAAGTTGAGTCAGAATTCTCCAATCAGTTGACTTACTATCAGCAGCAGCGAAATTGTATGTCAGTCAATCACAAAATAATTCACCTGTCGTTTAGACCACCGGTCCTTCTTGCAATGGGTATAGAGCCATATCTCATTGCTATCATCTGAAGAAAATCACCAAAGGTTTAGTTGGAAAATGCCATTCATATTTACATTTGACAGAACACTTGTAGATCAAGATGATTGGCTGTATATATCTGAACCACTGAAAATTAAGAGCCACAGATGTTGAGATATATGATTCATACAGTACAAGGTCCAATGGATTTCACAAAATAAAATACTTTTTCCAGTTTTCAATAATCAGTAAGAGTTAAAGTTATTGTCATCTCTACATCTGTCACAATTCAAATCGCTGTTAATGAAGAAGAGCTTAAACAAGAATTGAGGCTGTACCTGTGTAAGGCCACAAGGCTCAAAAATAGATGGGATGATGAATATGTCTGATGCAGCATAAATGGAATGAGAAAGAGATTCGTCATACTTCAATATCAGCCGGATGTGATCATGATCTTGAAAATGGTTTGCAATTCCCTCAAATTCCCTCTACAGAAGAAGATAATAACAATCAGAGGCAGAAGATTTAACAGAGAAAGCTGACAGTGGGGAAAGCTTGATTTCAACTGGAAATACAAAAGCAACCATCAGTTCAGTACTACAGCAGCAACAATAGTTACTCTCTTCTTTTCTGTTTCTTCCTTTTGCTAGTTTAAGATTCAGGACCAATAGGGAGACACTCTATAGAATAACCATTCTAACCACTAAATATGCTAAAAATCTTTTGAATAAAATTAAAAAGGATATCACCCCCTAACCTAACAAATACGTCAAAATAATTGCCAAATGAGAGGAAAAAAAAATTGTTAAGCTATTCATGAGTGGTAAGGTTAGTGTTATGATACGTAGTCAAGTTATTTCTTCATGAGTAATATAATAATTGGCCAGATCTAATGTGCTCCTCGCCCAGTTCTTTTGAGTTTCCTAAATGCACACCAACAATTACAAATAAGAGATAATAAAGGGAAAAATAGGTCAGAAACACTACCGCTTGATCTCCATAACCAAGTTTTAATTTTTGGTTTAGGGTAAGATTCCCATCCCTTTCCAACAATTATATGAAGAGGGCAAAAACTGTATGTTTCCACAAAAATAAAGGGAAAAAAAAAAAAAAGGACAGTAATTATAAAAAATTGAACATACCTGAATGTGTGGCACTGGGCTTGAACCAAGAAGGACAAACTGTCCACCCAGCTCCAATGTTCGGTACATTGCATGTCTGATAAGATGCACACCTTTCTGTGGCACCAATCTTGTTATGCATCCAACCTATTTGATGATAAAAATCAATGTGCTGCACACATTCCTATAGAATATTAAGTTACATCTAGTTAAAAACTTAATGAAAAAGTTTACCAATGGCTGCCTTGCATCTGCAGAAGAAAGCCCAAGATGTCTTCTCATGGCTACTTTGTTTTCTGCTTTTACTTGAAGGTCATTAGCATTGTACTGAACTTCAAGAAAACTATCAGTGGCAGGATTCCATGCATCTGTATCAATTCCATTTAGAACGCCAATGAACTTTTTAGAGTGAAAATTAAGTGTTGAATGGAGGCCTCTTCCACCCTGTAAAACATAGAATAGATACTTCATTAAATACCTCGAACATCAGAGCATGATATCAGTAACAAGAAGCCATGAAACAATAGTTAGTAACAATCTGAACTAATTACTGTTAGTTCAGAATAAATCTCCACTCTGATCATTAGTGTCTGATCTTAACTACATACATTTAAAGCTGGGAAAAGAACCAAGTTATTGCCAAAATTGTTTTCATAGAAGAGATAATACGAGAACAATTCTTGCCAGAAGCACTATAGTCTATGAAATTATAGAGAGAGACAACTAGGTTGAACCAAGTGGTCTTTTTTGATCCAATTGTTGAATCTTCTAATACCCTTAGTGTGTAAAAACTAACATATTGGATGTATGCAGCTATCTAATGTATAAAATTACATTCTATGCACGATAAATTCTTTTCTCTGAACACAAGTCAATCTAATAGTACACAGAGTCAATGTACTATATGGGCAAGGTCAAAGTACATCTGGTGTAAAACTTTAAATGTTTACACTGTTAAATAAATTATTAATCTATATATAGGTCATAAGTTCATTGTCATACAATTCATTTGAGCTATCTTCCTAAGAATCTCTTCTCAAAAATACATGATAAATGGTGGAAGCAATTATAGAAGCATTCAGGAGAAAATTTTGTAATGTACAGCCACAAGAAAACATCCATACCTCAGCAGTCCGCACCTCTTGTGCATAGGAGGGCGATACTGTTGTTACAATATTAGAGAACACAATTGCACCCTGAAAGAAGAGAAAAAAATGTGTTAAAGCAAAGGAGAATATGCTTCACCAGGGAATGATGTAGGTTATCATTGGCTGAATAATCTCTTACTTTAACAGGATTGATCCTGTCACGGGATGAATTGTCCTGCATTCTATCAGGTCTATTAAGCTGCTGGATGTCAAGACCACAAGACGCCAATTGCACAGCAGGTGCAGTCCCTTGGTACTCAAAGTTATGGCAAGTAAAACATATTCGAGCAGAATTCAGTCCTTTTGGTGCATATAAATCCCAATAGAGTGGTGCCTAGAAAAGCAACAAAAAATTGTGTATTGTAAAAAAACAAACATTCAAATGGTGAAGAAAACATTGGTCAACAGTCAAATTCTAAATTGACCATACAACAAAAGCTGTCTGCCAATCATGGCAATGAATGATGTCTGGTTTCTTGCCAGCTTGAAGCAGCAACTCAAGAGCTGCACGGCTAAAAAATGAAAAACGCCTGAAATCATCGTGCTCTCCATAAAATTGTCCCCTCCAAAAGAACTTATCAGGATGATGAGGCTCAATAAAATAAACAGGAAGACCTGCAAAATTGAAGCTGCAATCAGAATTGAATGCTAACTTTACAACCAAAAGAAAAAAGATAATAATAATAATAACAAAAATTGCTAACCTTCTATTGTGCCAACCCAGACTTTATTTTTGAATAGTTTTCCATCAAAATATGACTCTACGACCACATCTAGGGCCTGTGTTTATCAAATCAATCATCTACAACATTCATAAACCCAACTATTTAAATCATCAAGTTAGTAACATACTCTTAAGCCCTGAATACGATCATATTGCATGCAATCGTATTTTGGAAGGACAATCTCTACAAGGTGACCTCTCTTCTGCAATGCTTTTCCAAGACCAGTCACGACATCTCCCAAACCACCAACCTGAAAAGAGAAAACAATCAACATTCCAAAGTAACATGAAAAATTCAGAAGAAAGTAATTGATAAGGATAAAATATACTCTGAAAATTTGAATTGCACCTATATGCCTTTCATAAATTATGCAAGAAAGCAAAGAACGGACCAAGCTCAGTAAAGCTTACCTTAGCAACTGGTGCCATCTCTGCTGCAATATGAATGACATGCAATCCTGAACTAAAATTCAACAAAGTAACAAATTTAATAACAGCAATAATTCACTGAAATAGAAAACAAAAAAATATTATACCTTGTTGATGATGATGTCAGCTTGAGAAATGTAGATATAGCTTCACGCTCATTCTTTTCCTTGCTTGTCATGTAAGCATCAAGAATATTTCCGTCTCTCTTCCACACCATTTCTCTCAATAGCTTTGCTTCATTGGCCGATATTTTCTTCTCAAGCAGCCAACCATCAACAATAAGCAATAAACGGCTCCAAAATTCCCAAGGCATATCATCCACAGGTTCATCTAATGCCCTCTTCTTGCTTTCTTCTTTCAAACTATTAAGGGTGTCTTGAAATTCCTTCACAGATTCTTGATATAATTCCACATAAGAATGTATCTCTTCATCAGACCTTTGAAGACGCTCCTCCAATAGTTTTATCTTTTGTTGCATTAGCTCGTTGTATTGCTGCAGTTTTTCTGATGATAACTTGTAGACATTAGCTTCATCAAGAGATTCCTCCAACTTATCAACTTTCTTCCGCAGCTCCTGATTTTGCTGTAACACTAAGATTGCTTGATCTGCCTGTTTAGTGGCCTTATTCAACAACCCTTGCAAATTTTCTACCTTTTCATACAAGTCCTTGCATTCAACTTTAAGAGTAGAAAGTTTTGAGACATCTTCTTGAGAAGTAGACAATTTAGACTCTAATTCTTTCAGAGATGACTCCAAGAATGAGCGTTCCTTTTCCAGCATTACCACACGCTCATCTGTATCCTTGACATTATTTAGCTCTTCCTTAAGTTCTTCTATATCATTCTTCAAGGAAAGATTCTCTGTCCTCAATGAATCAAGCTCCTTGCTGAGAGAATGGATTCCATTATTATTCAATACAAGTTCTCCATTTGGAATTTTGTTTTGATTTTCATAAATATCCAGCTCACCACTTTCAGAACCACCCCTATGGGTTAGTTCATTCCTTAGCTTCTGTAACTGATCTTCCAGGAGTTCCACATGTACCTTCTCCTGGGTCGCAACTTTAATTCGTGCATCAGTTTCAGCCAATTTCATCTCCAAAACATTAATTTCCCCTTGCAATGCCTCCTTCTCACCAAGAATCTTGCGAAGATCATCAAGTGCCTGAATCCGTGCTTGGTTGAGAAGAAGAATATCTGAAACATATAATACAGAGCAATCATACACATGTATACTTCTCAATAAACTGGCAACACGACACTAAACTGAAGAGAAACACATTAACATTAATTCAAGAGTATAGCTCAAAAGCACCCCACTTCTCTCTGCATTTCTTATCATGTTTATGAGATTATCAAGTTGAGTATTTGAAAGCTGCTCTTCATCCTCATTATTTAAGATCTGCAAGAAAGAAAGTTCATTGGTTTTTCAAATGCTCATCACAATATTCCAAAAAAAAAAAAAAAACTTCATTCATTCCTAATTTCCTCTGAAAAACAACCAAAGAGACAACTACCAACCAAATTTCAAAATAAAATATAAATCCAAGAAAAATATTTTCAACAAGTCATCATTTCCATTCAAATTTCTGATGACAAATTCCACACTCAATTATACACGTTGAGTAATCAACTATTCGTTGGATACTCAGTTACTCAATCAGGAATTAACACACAGGCTTCCTTCAACTGAGCTACACTGCTATAAGGAAAATATGCGTTGTCTAAAAACAGTTAATAGTCACAAAAATTAATGGCGCTTTTAGAAAAGAATTTTCTAGTAGCTTTCTTTAAAGCAATTTAAAAAAGTACAAAGCAATAAAATTTAAATCCAGATCACTGATCTCATTATACACATATCAGAACTACCAGAGATTTCTTTAGCTCTGGCACAATTACACCAGCCAAGTTCTGTTCTTCGGTGTGCTCTACATCAATCGGAACACCATCCTTCAAAGCATTTTCAGATTCAGAATCCTCAACTCCATTGGGCACCAAATCCGCATTTGCCGGCGGCTGCTCCGGCGAGCCTTTCTTCACTTGTTCCCGCTTCTGCCGCGAACTGCAATAAATTTGAATTAAATAACCTTAACTCAAGCCAACCGAATCTAATCAAACACAGATTCCGCGAGAGCAAAGTACCTGAAACTACGCTGTCGCATTTTGCAAGAAGCTGGAAGCAACCGATGGGAAGAAAAAAGCAGCCGAGCATTTAAGTGCTTGTTGTTATTACTGTTAGTAGAAGTTTTACCGTTGAAATCGATTACGAAGGGGCTCAAGAAAGAGGTTGAAAGCTTCGAAGCCATAAAAATGACAGGACTCTATCGACAACAAGAAGCTGAGCTTTGTCGTGTGTCTTAGTAAAGAGAACAAGCGGTTTCTTCGCAGCAACGACTTTCAGAAAAGCGCTTAAATAATAATATCTGCTTACTCGAGAGTCTTGGGATTTTTTCCTATTTGTAAGAATAATGTCACTGTACGTGCGAGTGTAAACGACCACGAAGCATACGCCAGGCACGTGTCGTTAAGGTCATCCGGATCGAGCGGCCGGCGGATCGTGGAGCCCACCTTAGGTGCTTGATGGAACGAGTTAATGGAACGTGAATAATAGGGCCTGATTGTGGGCCGTCTTTGTGTTTCTTCATATGACCGTTTGATTTGATTAACCGGATCTGATGCGTTATCCAAGGGCCAGCATTTGCCAAGTTCTGAAGCAACCTTTTAAATACGATAGCTTCGATTGAAGAGAGAACTACTGCCGATAATTCATACGTAACCCGATCCCTATTATTTCGTATGTTATCAAATAAGAATATGAGTCTTTTATTTATATCAAATACATCTCTAATCCCGTTAAAATGACCAAATAACCAATGTAAAAGGTTATTTCAGTTATTCTAGTGGAAGATCGTGAACCTATTTAATATATATAAACAAGCTATGTTCTTATATTAAGAAATCATAAAACATCATGGACGACCAGGATAATTTTACTCCTAATTAAAAAAGTTTTTGAAATATTAATTACATTGATTAAACTACTTTTTAATGAATATTTATAGTTATTTATGCCATATGTTTTGATAAATACACTAGAAATCGATCTAAGTCAATCTAAGCAGATTGGAATATCCTTATCTTCGATCATGTAAAAAAATTATTCATCTATTAAAGAAACTAAGTAAAGAATTCTTGGAATTAATTATTCTCTTTTTGATAGGAAGTTTTTATTCAACGAAAAGAACGCAAGTCAATAATAATTCTTTACTTCACGGAGAATTTTGATTGAGTTGAGAATTCTTTACCTCGTCAACAAGTATTGGTCAAAAAACCAAATCCCTTCAAGATCAAACTTAAAGTTTTTCAGTCAAATTTCAAATCGAGTTTAAATTTGAGGCCTTACTAAAAGAACCATCTATTATCTGTCCACACCCTCTATTACATCTGCATTGCACGAAAGTGGATTTGCTGAGAAATAAACACTGGAGTGCATTTAGTATCACTCCCCAAATTTTTCCGTAGGAAAGGAAGAGCCCGCTAACAGTAGAACAAATACAAATTTAAAAAGCCGTTACATTTTTCTGTATTATGTACTGTAGTACTCAGGAGTTGAGCGGCTTCGTTTCAATTTGAGAACTAAAAGCCACTCACCACATCCAAGTGTTGTTAAATGAACAAAACAACAACAATCATTTCCAAAATCTCAATTACGAAGCCATTTTCCTCATGTTTCAATTTCTGTACTTCATCTAAAAACCAATTTTTTGACCATCCCTACAATCTCACCGCCTGCATTACGTCTCTGCAGTTATGCGCCCATCAAAAAAACCTCGTAAAAGGCCAAGAAATCCACTCTTACGTGCTCAGAACTGGCCTTATAAACTCACCTCTATCAATAACTAGCCTTATTAACATGTATTCTAAATGCAACCAAATGCATTATGCCCTTTTTATATTTAACAATCTGAGTTCTGAACATAATGTTTTTGCTTATAATGCAATGATTTCTGGGTTTTATTCAAATGGGTTTGCTTTAAAAGGATTGGATATGTTTAAACACATGAAACAGTTTGGTGTTTTGCCGGATAAGTATACGTTTCCATGTTTGATCAAATGTTGTTGTGATGTTATGGATGTTTTAGAGGTTAAAAAGATTCATGGAATGCTGTTTAAACTTGGGTTGGATTTGGATGTTTTTATAGGCAGTGCTTTGGTCAACACTTATTTGAAGTTTCAGTATATGGAGGACGCACAAGAAGTGTTCGAGGAATTGCCTGTTAGAGATGTTGTTCTTTGGAATGCGATGGTTAATGGGTATGCGCAGATTGGGAAATTTGATGAAGCTTTGGGGATTTTCAAGAAAATGAGTGAAGAAGGGGTTTTGATGAGTGGGTTTACAGTTACCGGGGTCTTGTCAGTTATTACTATGATGGGGGATTTCAACAAGGGGAGGGCAGTTCATGGGACAGTTTTGAAAATGGGGTACAATTCAGGCGTTGCGGTTATGAATGCATTGATTGATATGTACGGGAAGTTCAAAAGTCTTGGTGATGCGTTGGAAATTTTTGAAATGATGGAGGAGAAGGATATATTTTCGTGGAACTCAATTATTGCAGTTCATGAACAATGTGGTGATCATGATGGGACCTTGAGACTCTTTGATAGAATGTTAGGTGCTGGGATTCGGCCTGATTTGGTAACAGTCACCACAGTGCTTCCTGCTTGTTCCCGTTTGGCAGCATTGATGCATGGTAGAGAGATTCATGGGTACATGATTGTTAGTGGGCTGTCAAAGAATGGTAATTGTGAGGATATTGATGATGTGTTAATGAACAATGCACTCATGGACATGTATGCAAAATGTGGAAGTATGAGAGATGCTCAAATGGTTTTTAATAAGATGAGCAATAAGGATGTGGCATCGTGGAACATTATGATAGTAGGTTTTGGCATGGATGGTCGTGGTCACGAGGCACTGGTTATGTTTCCTGGCATGTGCGAGGCAAAACTTAAGCCTGATGAGGTAACATTTGTGGGTTTATTGTCAGCCTGTAGCCATTCTGGCTTTGTGAGCCAAGGACGTGAATTCCTGGAGCAAATGGAATCGAGATATGGCATCGTTCCAACCATTGAACATTATACTTGTGTGATTGACATGCTTGGTCGAGCTGGGCAGCTTAATGAGGCTTATGAACTGGCACTTGCAATGCCCGTTGAGGCAAATCCAGTAGTGTGGAGGACTTTGTTGGCAGCATGTCGGCTCCATGGGGATGCAGATCTTGCCGAGATTGCTGCACAACAGGCTTTTCAGCTTGAACCTGGGCACTGTGGAAATTATGTTTTGATGTCAAATGTCTATGTAGCTGTTGGTCGATATGAAGAAGTGTTAGATGTTAGACATACAATGAGGCAACAAAATGTGAGGAAGACACCGGGTTGTAGCTGGATTGAACTCAAGAATGGCGTGCATACTTTCATGACCAGTGATCAGTCCCATCCTGAAGCCAAGTCTATTTATGCTGGACTGTGCTCATTGACTGCACGTTTGTATGAGCATGGATATGTCCCAAGTGTCTAGTATTAAATCCATGCCGAATGTCTAGAACTCAGCACAGGAAGGTGCATAATAGGATCTGTTTTCCATAATAGTTGGAAAAGGAAACAATCTAACATCTTCAAAAGATGTACAGAAGAGTAACACATTATTTTTTGCTAAGAAAGCAGACTTTGAAATAATACCAAAAGAGAAAAATTGACAACTGTTTATGGAAGAAGAGTTCATAATCCACTGAAAAAATGGCAAATATGGTTACAAGAGGAGATATATCTGAGAGCACATCTTGAACAACTATGGTTGATGGGTGTTCACTGTTTGGCAGAGTTGTTAGGCTGAGAGGATGTAGATGCCCGCACGACATGTGGCATCATGGAATTTGATGATTTATGGCTATTTATGCAATAGGATAGTTGAAGATGCCATCAGGTTGTTTGAGGAGATATCTTGTAGGAATGTAATTTCGAAGACTTCGATGATTGTTGGGCTTGATAGTAATGAGAAGACTAATGAGAAGGTTTTGGTATGTTCGGACTTTGTGAGCCCAGCCTAGGGCAAACGGAGCATTATGCTTGTGTGATTGATATGCTTGGTGGAGCTGGACAGCTTAACGAGGCTTATGAAGTGGGATATGCTTGGTGGAGCTGGACAGCTTAACGAGGCTTGTGAAGTGGGACTGGTAATGCCCGTTGAGGCAATACAGTAGTATGGAGTACTTTATGCTGAACCGAGAACATTGACTGCATTCATGTTTGTATGAGCATGCATTAAATCCATGCTGAAAATCTACAATTCTGCACTGGACAGTGCATAATAGGATCTCTTTTCCATAATACTTGTAAAAGAAACTATCTAACATCTTGAGATTGACACAATATGAATGCTCGGAATCTGGAGGAACCAGACCTGAAAAATAATTTTGGAATGGAAAAAACTGACAACTGTTTGTGCTGATCTTGATGTTCGTAAATGATGTTGTTTCTTATTGAGGTGCATGGGTGTTTAATGGCCCCGATATTCATTTTATTCAATTATGAATATACAAGTTTGTAAACCGTATATAGATGTTATTAATTGTATGTTTTACAGTGAATTTAATCTAAATTCAGTAGTTAATTTGATAATTTTAGAATTTTAATGAATGCTCTGTTAAGTCTCTTGATTTTTGTTGTTTCATTTCATCCTTGATTGTGATTCAGATTAAATTAAATTAATGGATACGAACAGATTTGAAAATTGAAACATGGAGCCAGAGGTAAATGAAGTGATTTCATTTAGTTATAATACTACCACATCAATTTGTATTAATATTTGTATGAATTAAATTTTTAATGACAAAATATGTCAATGGTTCGGTAAAGTTGGAATGTATTTATCAATTCATTGTCTATAAATTGAGCAATATAATTGTCGACATAGTACTTGAGTTGAGTTACTGTTTTCAGGCAAAATTCTGTTTTCACAGTGGTTATAGTCTGTTAATTAATTTAAGAAATTAAAAAATTGTAATTCTTCTTCGTTTCTGGCAATCATCAGGAGACAATGAAATCACGATGAACCTATAAATTCCAAAGTTGTGAAAGAACAGGTAAAACCTGAGTACACGCACACCCATCCCATGCATACTGTAACATTAATTTCAAGATAACCAATTCTCTGTGAGCTGTTAAATTAATTAGAGTAAAATCATTTCTATGATTTAATTAGTAAAACTGTTAACTTAGTATTTCTATTTGTTAAAATTGGGAATAAGCTATAAAAAATTTGATAGGCTCAGGAAAGGTTAAGGTACTTTTAACTAAAACTCAATTGTGTATCACCTGCGGGTGAGGTGAAGTGAGGTTGCAGGTCATACATAGCTCAAGGAAACTCCGTGCATATATCAACCGCGGGTGACATTAGGTGAAGTGCTTAACAGTCGTAAACTAATTGCAACTAAAAACCGTTATTGAGAAACAGCTTTTGGCGCCAATTTCTATCTCTTCCACTCTCTCCCTCTATATAAAGAAGCTTTGACTGTCTACCTAGAAAGAAATGCTCTCACCTTTTATGCAAAAAAAAAAAAAAACTCTGAAACAGAAGCGTCAATCAACTGCCATGGAAGATCATCACTTTGAAAGAGGAAATCCCACTGCTAGAATTACAGCATTGGAGCGTTCCGTTCAGGAACTGGACAGAAAGATTGCTAAATTGACTGAACGCGCAGACAGCCTGACGAGTAAAGATAAAGATGAAATTCGATCACTGCAGATGCGTCAAGAAGATGTGAAGATTGCGTGGAAAGAGCTTATGAAAAGGTACAGATTGTTGCCTTTGGATATTGATCAATTGCTGGAAGGGATTGTGAGGATCGAAGCAGAAGAACAAAATTTGAATATATGGCTGTACACTTTGCTAATAAGGATGAATATATATGGGGACGATTCTGTGTCTGAGGAAGAAGAAGAAAATTATACTGAAGCAATACGAGAAGGAGGCACTGAGCCGCTAGGGGTCAAGATTGGCCGCCTGCTTGAATTGGTATGCTGTTGTTTCATGCCCAGAGAGTCCAAGAATCATGAAGAGGAAGATTCTGTGAATAAAGAAGTTCAAGTAGGGAAATCTGAAGATTTGAAGAACCTGAAGAAGGAAATCGATTTGACGGCTCCTGTCCTGTAGTACTCCTACCTTGTCTAAAGCTGCAAAGAATAAGAAGATGGTGAATTTAGGAAGTATTTTCAATTTTGTTCTCTTTAGGTTTACATGTACTTAAGAGATTGATTCATCTTATGATGATGATATCATAAAATTTGATGAATGGTTTGCGAGTATCTGTTGGATCATATAAATGAGAACTCATCTGCCGGTTGGTTGATTTTGTTGTTTTAGTTCATCTTTTCTTTGATTATGGTTCAAAGAATAAGTTTAAATATCGGTAGTAATATTACTCTTATAATAAAATCTAGTTCAAATTCCAACTACTATGTGTAATTTCTTTTCTTGTTTTTGGCAATAGAACTCAGATTTTATAGTTCTTTGACAATAAAAGATAAACTTAATTAATAAATATTAAATATTTTATATAATTATTATTAAATTTGATGCGCTCAGGAAATGCCTGACGACTTTGTACTGATTGTAACCGAAATCCAATGTAATGTAATTTTTTTTTGGATTTTGACAGTAAAATATAAACTTAATTAATAAATATTAGATATTTTATATTATTGTTACAAAATTTGATTGGCTTTGCAAATGCTTAACTACTTTTAACTGATTGTAACTGAAATATATCGATCAAGTGTAATATCACCTGCGGGTGAGGTGAAGTTAGTGGACTTAGCTCAAGGAAACTCAATTCTTATATGACCTGCGGGTGCGAATTGCGAAACTACTTGCTGGAGCCAATTCTGTTTAAATCGAGGAGAAGCTCTGACCGTCTAGAAGGAAGAAAAGCAAGAAAAGCTCTGATTTTTTCTGCAAAAATTACTCTGAAACAGAAACGGAAACAGCAGTCGCCATGGAAGATGATAAAGATGCTGCTACAATTAGAGAAATGAATCGTTCCATTGAAGAAGTGGGTAGAACGGTCGACGAAATCATAATGCGCGAAGTTAACCTGAGAAGTCAAGGTAAACACCAAGATGTTATTCGGAAGGACAGAATCAATGCACTGAAGACTCGTATAGGAGATTTGAAGAAAGATTTCAAAGATTTCACAGAAAAGAAGAGTCGCTAATGAAGAAGGTGAAGCAATAAAGAAAGGTGTCATCTGGTTCGTTTAGTCAGTGTACCAACCCTGGGAAGATAGATGGAATACGGAAAAGGGAGTCTGAGGAGAAAAAGAATAGATGAATTTGATGGATTGTTGGTTGAATCTGCCAACAGTGCTTTTGTGACAGTTATGCAAAAAATAAGGTGGTAAATCTAGGAATAATTTTCTGTTCGTTTTTTGGGTTGTGTTAATGATACGTATTGATCAATTCATTGGTTTGGTGTAAAACTTCATAGTCTAAGTTGAGCAAAAAACAATTGTGGGTAGACTTGAGGTTCTGTTTTTTGGCCAAATTTCTTTAATCTGATTAAAGAAAGCAATTGTAACTCTTCTTCAGATTAAGAAGTAAACATTTGCAATTGTTGATGTATTGAGACTTTGTTTTGATACTTTTTGTTTGCCAAAATTAAGTTAAGATAGAATGCTTAAATCTTAGTTAGTTCAGTTGAAAAGGAATGGCGGTCTAGGTTTTAAAGATTTTGTTTCCTAATTATAAAAGTCAAAATATTAGCTATGATTGATGGGAATTTAAGAACATTTTTTTGTTTAT
Organism: Azadirachta indica; assembly: GCA_022749755.1. Classification (NCBI taxonomy): domain Eukaryota; kingdom Viridiplantae; phylum Streptophyta; class Magnoliopsida; order Sapindales; family Meliaceae; genus Azadirachta; species Azadirachta indica. The sequence goes on along the minus strand of CM040451.1, from coordinate 13,075,356 downwards.
GAAAAGACATGCCTGTATGTATATATATTTTCCGGTTTAATGAAAAGAGATAGCCTTTTTTTGGCTGCTTCAACAGCAATTTTACTGGTCACAATCTGATCTTGTGTAGGGATAAAGCTATCTGCCTATCTCTGTATGTCGATAAAATTCTCCTTTTAACTTGTTACGTTAATACAGTGTATGTTCTTTATCTGCAGAGAAAGATAATCAACTTTTTGAAATTTTCAACTCGGAATTCAGAAGCACGAAACTTGGGATTGGAATCTTCGATGCTTTGGTAAAATTGGAATGTAAATATCAATGAAGGCCTTAGTACTTTTAACTGGCTTTAAAAGTAGTTGAGTTGAGTTGAGGTTGCAGGTTAAACATAGCTCAAGGAAACTTCATAGGAGAACTTATATTCTGGTTTGTTGTTCAGGTACTTATTTGATTATGGTTGAAAGGGATATCAACAGATCTGATATGAATTTCGATGAACACTATTATTGTCGCATGTTCTTTATTTATCTTTTATTTTGATATAAAAAATATAAAATATAACACAATAATAATAGTCTTCATAGAATAAATTTCAACTACTGAAAAAAAAATAATTTTTTAATAGTAGAACTCATTTTGTAATTCTTTGACAATGAAATATAAACTTAGTTAATGTTTACTGTTCAATAAAAATAAAAATTAAAAAAAATCATTTCTTATGCCGAGAAAGACAAAGTGTATATTTAGTAAAAACCCAAAATGAAAGAAATCCGAGTCCCGAAAGAGAATAGAAGAAGATTAAATTTCCTCACTCTTTAATATTTAATCATCTCTTTCTACAATTTTCCATTCTAGTTATTGAATTGAATTATCTCAAGGTCACTGATTTGACTTTGAACGGTTTCATTTGTTTCAATTCCAGGAAAAAGAAAAAACAATCAGGTTTTGGCAACACAGGAAGTAAATTGCTTGTGCTTTTTGTAATTTAAAAAGTAAATTCCTTTTGCTTTTTCTAATTCAGCCAAATAGTCAATGAGTCTAAGTCTTTCTGCAATTCAATACCATCTTCCTTGAAAATCCATGGATGGTGACATTTATTAATGTATTGACTTTTAGGCACACTCTATCTACTTGCAAACACATATATTTCTGAGAGCTTTGGATTTTCCTAGCTTGCAAGTGACAATGGCTGATGCTTTGGTCCAAGTTTTGCTAGAGAACTTGAACTCACTGATCCAGACGGAGATTGGGTTGCTTTGGGGTGTTGACAAAGAAATGAAACGACGTTCAAGCTTGCTATCAACTATACAAGCTGTGGTTGAAGATGCTGAGGATAAGCAAGTGAAAGACAAGGCAATTCAGAATTGGCTCCGGAAGCTCAAAGAAGCCACGTGCAAGATGGACGACATGTTGGATGAGTGTGCAACACAAGCCTCTCGATTAGCTCTTGAAGCCCCAAATGGACGATTGATGAACATGATAAAGACGTCTTTCTTAAATCTAAGTAATGTTTTATTTTATCGAAAGATTGGGAATAGGATGAGATAGATTAGAGAGAGGTTAGATGAAATTGCTGAAGAGCGGACCAAGTTTCATTTGAATGAGGTAGTTGCGAAGAGGCGAGGTGAAGCCTCAGATGGACACAAAACTGGCTCCATTATTACTCAACCTAAGGTGTATGGAAGAGATCAAGATAAAGAAAAAATTGTTCAATGTTTAGTGAAGCATGTTGCCAAATGTAATGAAATTTCGATTTATCTTGTACTTGGTATAGGAGGCCTCGAAAAAACAACCATTGCTTAGATGTTCTTCAATGACGAAAGGGTGAAGAGCCATTTTGAACTAAGAATTTGGGTTTGTATTTCCGAGGATTTCAGTTTGAGGAGGGTAATAAAAGCTGTAGTTGAATATACAATTGGACGTACCTGTGAAGCCTTAGACTTGGAGCCTTTGCAAATACGCCTTTAAGAAATACTGAAAGGGAAAAGGTATTTGCTTGCTCTAGATGATGTGTGGAACGAGGATCAAGAGAAGTGGGATAGAGTTAAATATGTATCGGCATTGTGATCAAAAGGTGCTTCCATCATTGTCACCACTCGTATCAAAAGGGTTGCATCAATTATGGGAACTCTTCCTGAGCATAACTTGTCAAATTTACCAGAAGATGATTGCTGGTTGTTGTTTAGGGAACATGCATTTGGAAATGCGAAGGAAGAACATCCAAACTTTGTAGCAATAGGGAAAGAGATAGTGAAGAAATGTGGAGGCGTTCCTTTAGCTGTAAAGTCACTAGGAGGCCTGATGCGTTATAAAAGTGAGGAAAGGGAGTGGCTTTCTATTAGGGAGTGTGAACTTTAGGAATTACCACAGGATGAAAATTCCGTTTTGCCAGCCTTACAATTGAGTTACTTCAATTTACCATCAAGGATGAGATATTGTTTTGCTTGTTATGCCATCTTTCCAAAGGATTTTCTAATTGAAAGAGAAAACCTGATTCATCTTTGGATGGCCAATGGCTTAATTTCCTCCAGCCAAAAATTCGATCCAAAAGATATTGGCATTAGATCTGCAATGAATTATCTTGGTGATCGTTTTTGGAGAAAGATGATTCGGGCAACTAACTCTGTATATTTCAAAATACATGACCTTGTTCATGATCTTGCACAATATGTTATAGAAGATGAATGCCTACGTATAGAGGCCAAAAGTTCAGATAATATCTCAAAAAGAGTTGTTCACATCACATTGGAAACCGATCGTAGTTGGCAATCATATTTAATTCCAAAATCTTTGTATGAAGTTGAAACCTTGAGAACATTGGTAATGCAGCCCATGCATTCAAGATTCTCTGCTAAAATAAAGGCCTTGAAGCTTACTTGTGATTTCTCCAGATTAAGTTCTTTGAGAGCTTTTGGTGCAGGGTTAACTAGACTGGGGAAGTTGTCATCTTCAATTAGCCATTTAAAACATCTAAGATATTTAGACCTTTCTTCAACCTTCATCCAAAAGCTTCCTGATTCAATTTGTGGCTTGCTTAATTTGTAGACTTTGAAACTGAAAAGATGTTTGTATCTTAGAGAGCTACCTTAGCACATGAGACAACTGAAAAATCTGCGACATCTATACCTAAATCATTGTTATTCTTTATCTCAGATGCCACCGAGAACTGGGCAAATCACATGCTTAAAGACTTTAACTCTCTTTATTGTAGATAAGAGGAAAGACTGCCACTTATCCAAACTGAAATAATTAAATCTTGGAGAAGAGTTGCATATAAAACAACTAAACAAGGTGAGGGATCTGATGGATGCCATAGAAGCCAATATGATCCAAAAGCGAAATCTTCGCAGCTTGTACTTATTATGGGGGCATGATAGTGAACTTGAACTGCAGGAAAATGTTGAGAAGGTAATTGAAGCTCTTGAACCTCACCCAAACCTTGAACATTTGGTCATAAAAGAGTGTAGAGGTGCCCAGTTTCCGCCTTAGATGAGGAATCAAAATTTTAAGTAATATTGTCTCTGTTACACTCTCAAAATGTGCAAATAGTTTTCAACTCCCACTCTTAGGTCAACTTCCTTCTCTTCAATATCTTGAAATAAGTAAAATGATTCACTTGTTGTACATTGACCATGATTTTAAAGGTAATGGAATGATGAGACAATTTCCATCTTTGGAAAGTTTTAGTATGAGTGATTTGCCAAGTTTGTAGAGATTTTTTACAAAGGATGGAAGTAATTTATTCCCTTGTCTTACCTACCTAAGCATAAGCAATTGCCCTAAATTAAGCTTGCCATGTCTTACTTTAGTTGAAGACCTAAAAGTGAGGGTTAAGGGAGTATGAAGCAAGCGGCGAGCGCGGAATTAATTTTTTTTTCTTTTTTTTTTTGCATTTTCTAAGATTTCTTTCGATTACTGAATTGAATTAATAAATAGTGTCAAACATTCCTATCCTTTTATTAAATAAATAGAAGCTTTGATTTCAAGCCAATTACTTGATTATTACAACATTTTCTTTTCTTAGTTGCGTATTAGAGCAAGCCGATTATAAGTTTTCTACAGCCCATTCAAAGTTTATTTTACGAGTGTGGGTGCACTGAGAAATAGTAGGGGGTATTTTACATTGCCCCTACAATTCTACTCGTACCCATCAGAAAAACTGCATAAGAGTTGAAGAAATCCACTTCAATGCTCAAAATTAAGGGTGGACAGAAAAACCAGCCCGAATCAGACCGGATTGAAACCGAACCGAAATTTACGGGTTCAGTCTGATATTTTATACAATTCGATCCAATTTCTGTTCTTAAAATAAAAAATTCAAAATTTTCGATCCGGTTTCGGTTTTAATTTAAAAAATCCGGATCGAACTGAAAATATTATTTTTTAATTTTTTTTAATTTAACCGACGTCGTTTTATTGTAATTTTATAAAACGACTTCATTTAATGAAACGAAAAATTTTAAAAAAAATAAATTTATTCAAAAATCGAATCAAACCGAAAATCGAACTAATCAGTCTGATTTTAATCCGGTTCTAACATACAATCAATCCGATCTAAATTTTTCTTCTAAATCGGTCCGGTTCGAATTTTTCTTCCAATTCGATCCAGTCCGGTCTCAAAAATTTTGAGACCCAAAATTTTTATTTTCGATTCAATTTTTCAAAAACCTGAATCGAACCGGACCGTACCCATCGTACTCAAAACTGACCTTGTGACATACATTCTAAATACAACCAAATGAATTATGAATATCTCTTGCACAATTTAGGCTCTGAGCATAATATATTTTTTTTTTGCTTATAAGGTAATGACTTCCGTGTTTTATCAAGTTGGAATGTTTTGAAGGTTATAGACGTTGAAAAGCTGCACGGCGGGTGTTTATCCATTTTGTATTTGCATGTTTCTAGACGTAGTGCTTTGATTAATACTGTGTTTGAAGTTTCAATTTATGGAGGACACACTAGAAGTGTTTGAGGAATTTCCCGTGAGAGATGTTCTTCAGAATGCAACGATTAATGGGTACGCGCATATTGGCAATTTTGATGAAGCTTTGGGGATTTTGAACAGGATGGGTGAAGAAGGGTTTTGCTAGGTAGGTTTATAGTAATTGGGGTCTTATTGGTCTTTATGTGGGATTTCAACAATGCGAGAGAGGTTCATGGGATTATGGTGAAAATAGAGTAGGATTCGGGCGTTGTACCTATAAATGCATCTATTTTGATATGTACGGAAATGTAGAAATGTTTGGAAATTTTTCAGTGATGTGGGAGAATTATATATTTTTGTCTCTCTCTTGAACAAGGTAAAGACTTCTTTCCTGAATAGAATATCTCCAAGTAATGTTTTATTTGTAGAAAAATTGGGAATAGGATGAGGGAGATTAGACGGAAGTTAGATGAAATTGCTGAAGAGAGGATGAGGTTCCATTTGATCGAGGTAGTTGCAAAGAGGTGAGGTGAAGTCATAGATGGATGCCAAACTGGCTCCGTTGTTACTTAACCTCAGCCGTATGGAAGAGATAAAGATGAAGAAAAAATTGTTGGGTGTTTAGTGAACCTTGTTGCCTGTAGAGATGAAATTTCAATCTATCCCATAGTTGGTATAAGAGGGATGGGAAAAACAACAATTGCTCAGATGATCTTCAATTATGAGAGTGTGAAGAGCCATCTTGAGCTAAGATTTTGGGTTTGCATTTCTTAGAATTTCAGTTTGAGGAGGGTAATAGAAGTTATAGTTGAATATGTAACTGGGCGTGCCCAGAGCTGGTGAGTTTACCAGATGGTATAAAACACCTTAGTTCCCTCCAGCAGTTAGCCATATCCGGTAAAGCCACAGCTGTCAGATGGATTTAGCCTAGAAATGTCACCAGTCTTAGCAAGTTGATTGTTTTTTCACATAATCCTGAGGAGCGAATTGGTTGTCCTAAGTTGCCAGTTTTGTCAGAGGCCTCGTGCTTACTGCAGATGATTTTTGCACATTATCATCAATTTATTGTTTTCTCTTTGAAATTCATCACATACGGACACAGGGCGGAGATGATGAATCTCTTGTGGTTGTTGTAAATGGATTGGTTTACTCCACAATTCTACGTTGTTGCTACAACTGATAATACGAGTCTCCAAAAGGCTCCCATTTTCGAGGATCCATTACTTGACAAGGTAGCTTCTACGATTACTGTGTGTTTTTGTTTATCACAATAACAAAGTAACTTTTAAAAAAAAAAATTTATGCTCAACGTTTTTATCTTCGAGAATTTTTTATTATTGAATTTAGAATGACTATTAATATAGTCCTGTATGTGACTTTTGTTGATCATATTAGATGTATCAGGAGCATTAATCTCTAAAGCAATAGTGAGCTCTTTTATAGGTTTGCAAATTTGTCGAGAATAAACTGTTTAGGTCTCATAATGATGTCTATTGAAAAATGCAAACAGTTCGGTGAATGTATTGATTGAATTTGTTTAACGTGCAAGCCTTGGGTGGTCAGGAAGTAACTCGGTTCCAGTTTGTTAACGGGTGGTGAAGTTTCATAAGCAGTCACGATCCCCCGAAACATTATAATTAACAGTATATTAGAATATTAGAATTAATGCAAGATTGCTGTCTCCTCCTTTCGTTTCTCATTCTCTTTGTTCCGAATATGCTAATAAGAGGTATCAGTCTTCAAGTAGATTATGCATACCCTTTACTCTGTATGTAAGATATTCCTAACTTCTGGGGTGAAACCTGTAAGTTAAAAGTCAAATGAAGGAATGAAAGCATCACATATTTACAAGTTTCATCATATGCGATGCATCTAACTATGTGTTTGTGTCTCTTTATTCCACATGGCACATTTGTTCATTTAATCTTTTTTTGTATTGCAGTTATTTGTTTATATTTATCTTAGTGGTTACTCACTAACGTGGTCTTTAATTTAGAAGGCAAACTAGGAGATCTCTGTACAGTAAATACAGATCTACAGAAGCAGGGAAGTCGAACAATTGTATAACCTCTGTTTGGGCAACGTTACTTGCTACAGCTCGTGCACTGTGGCTAATGGTTAAAATCAAACCTCAAGTGGTATTCGTTTTATCCTCTTACCTCTTGTGTTTTCTTTTAAGTTGTAGTTACTTTACGACGTGGTTAAGCATAGTCATCGGTTATCAAGTTTCCTCTCTCTATGTGTTGTATTGATCAATTCTTTGTTGTAAGCTTCGTTGTCTAAGTAGAGCAATACAATTGCGGGTGCACTCGAGGTTTCTGTTTGTTGGCCAAATTTTCTTTAGTTTTCATTGTGTTTATAGTTTGGAAATTTAAGCAAACAATTGTAATTCTTCTTCAGATTAAGAAGTAAATTTTTTGAAATTTATTGGTAGTAATCTAATCTTGTATTTAGATAAAAGTGCTGTATGTTGATAAAATTATCTCTTCAGCTTGTTATATGTAACACTATTTATGTTCTTTATCAAGATGCATCCGGGCCTGGCTGATTCAAAGAAACTAAGAATGATGCATCTTCTCTGAAAGTTGAATTTGTTGGCTTTGTCAGCAATAGCAAAGAATGAGCCGCTGAAACCCCATTGTGTATCACTTATGGGTGGGTGAGGTGAGGTTACAGGCTACAGTTCAAGGAAACTCCATGCATATAAAATGAATCACTTGTTGTACATTGACCATGATTTTGAAGGTAGTGGAATGATGAGACGGTTTCCATCTATGGAGCGTCTTAGTATGAGCGATTTGCCAAGTTTGCAGAGATTTTCTACAGAGGATGGAAGTAATTTACTCCCTCGTCTTACCTACCTAAGCATAAGCAATTACCCTAAATTAAGTTTGCCATGTCTTCCTTCAGTTGAAGACCTGAAAGTGAGGGGCTGCAATGAGGTGTTGCTAAGATCAATCTCAAATCTTAGAAACCTTACCCACCTCTCCATTTTTAATAATGATGAGTCAATATACCTTCCACATGGGTTGCTGCAAAACTCCACCTTTCTTCGTTCTTTGACTATTGAAAACTTCAGCAAGCTTAAGGTATTGCCCACAGAAGTAGTCAGGCTAAACAATCTTGAATCATTGTTTATTTTAAATTGCTGTGAGCTTGAATCTTTTGTGAAACAAGGGCTAAAAGACCTAAACAGTCATCGGTATTTGAGTTTATATAACTGTAGAAAGTTCACATCTCTGTCAGAGGGGTCACAATACCTTTCCTCTCCCTCCTTGAGAACTTGAATCTTAATGGCTGCCCAGAGCTGGTGATTTTACCAGACGACATAAAACACCATAGTTCCCTCCACCAGTTAACCATATCTGGTAAACCCATAGCTATTGATGGATCTAGCCCTCCAAATCCTACTAGTCTTCGCAAGTTGATTGTTTCGTCATACAATCCTGAAGAGTAAATCGGTTGTATTAAGTTGGCAGCCTTGCCAGAGACCTTACAGCATGTCCCCGCATTGCAATGTTTGTGCATGTCTTGCTAGCCCGATCTACGATCTTTGCCTCACTGGCTGGGAAACCTTAACGTCTCTTAACTCTCCGCAATTTTTGATTGTCCAAAGTTATAATCTCTTCCAACAAGCTTCCAGAGCCTCGAGAAACTACAGAACTTGTACATTTCAGAATGCCCTGAACTGGTGAAGCAATGTGAGAAGGAAATTGGACAGGATTGGTACAAGATAGCACATTTTCCAAATGTTTATTTGGAACCCTTATCCCAAACAAAAGCAGACAACCAGTTATTTCAGCCAGTTGAGAGGTCTAGTGTATGTGCCCTTTGTAGCTCTTTGTGTTCTGCTTAAGCTCAGCATTTCCTGACTGACAATCATTATATTTGAGTCCATTGCAGATATGATGAGGCTCGAGTTTCTATAGATAGTTCATGACAACATTATCCCGGTCAAGGAGTAACTTTTCATATAATAGTGTATTTTCTGTGTTATACAGCCTCACTGAAGATTACAAGTGTTTACTGTTATAAGTGAATGTAATAAATCATCAATTTGATCATGTATAAACTCTAAACGCACCTCAAGTTACAAAAATGCGTAATTATAGATGGCCCTGTAATATTGATGTGTATAGGAGACTATAAGAGCTAGTTCTTTCTTACTAATTTAGAACAGTAGAAACAGGGTTTCTCTTGAGCTTCAGATGATAATTCTAGTTTCCGATGAGCTGTGACTTGATCATCCAAGCTCGTTTCGCAGTTTAACACTGTCCTAGATTCATAACATTGCTGGCTGCTTATAAGCTAATATAATTCAAAAGTCTTAAGATGTTTTCATTCAGCAATGTGGTATAGAATTGTAAAGTTCAAGAATTCAGGAGCTAGTTTAATTACTACCGAGTTTCGGAGCATATTCCCTGAAAGTTAAACTTAACAAGTTAGGACATCAGTGTTCGTCATTGTCCTCTGTTCTTCCTACCAAACACATGATTTTTAACAATTATACAATTTTTTTTCTCGAATTTGCCGCTTGCAGAAATCGAATCATCTAATGATTAGATTCCAAACCATAAGGATCTCGATATTGAATAATTCTGTTGTCTCAATTTTTGCAGTGTCGTCGCACCTCTAAATTCTAACGATGAAGAAAATGGACGACCGTTGCTTCTTCACAATGCTAATTGTTGCCACTACTGTTGCAATTATTATAGTTCATCTGCTACACGTTCTCTATTTGACCTGGAAAAACTCGCCGCACCAAATCTTCGCTGCCTCTCTCTACTCTCACAGGTTTAGGTCCAGGTAAGTCATAATTATGTATAAACAAAACAAAGTTTTGTTTTTGTTGCTTGAAAAAGTAGCACATTTCCTAGAAAGTTTAACTTAACAAGTTAGGATATCTTTTGTTAAACAGAATCATTATCAGTAGTATTTCTTATAAATAAAGAGTTAAACAAAATCAATTATAACAAGTTAGGACCACGTAAGTCATAATTACGTACAACAAAAACAAAGCTTTGTTTTTCTTGCTTACGTCGCTGGTATTTTATATGTATTTATCATTAATTTATTGTTTTCTCTTCAGAATTTATCATAGGCGGATGCATGGCAGAGATGATGAGTCTCTTGTCCTTGTTGCAAATGGATCGACTTACTCCGCGATTCTACATTGCTGCTGCAAAATATGAGTGTCCAAAAGCTCCCATTTTCGAGGATCCATTGCTTGACAAAGTAGCTTCTATGATTATTGTGTTTTTGGTTTTCTCAATTGCAAACTTTTTTCAAAAAAATGAAACAACTTTTGAGCTTGCCGTCAACGATGCAAGCTGTGGTTGAAGATGCTGAAGAGAAGCAAATAAAAGACAAGGCAATTCAGAATTGGCTACGAAAGCTTAAAGAAGCAGCGTATATAGCGGATAACATCTTAGATGAGTGTGCAATAGATTGATGAACAAGGTAAAGACTTCTTTCTTGAATAGAATTTTCCCAAGTAATGTTTTATTTTGTCAAGAGATTGAGAATAGGATGAGGGGGATGAAAGTGAGGTTAGACGAAATTGCTGAAGAGTGGACAGAGTTCAATTTGATTGAGGTAGTTGCAGAGAGGCGAGGTGAAGTCATAGACGAATACCAAACTGGCTCCGTTATTCCTTGGCCTAAGGCGTAGGCATATAGAAGAGATGTCAATAAAGAAAAGTTGTTTTGAGTGTTTCGTGAAGCATGTTGCCCTCTAGTGATGAAATTTTGATCTATTCGATGGTTGGTATATAGGAGGGGATGGAAAAACAACAATTGCTCAGATGGTGTTCAATGATGAGAGGGTGAAGAGTGATTTTGAACTAAGAATTTGGGTTTGTATTTTTAAGGATTTCAGTTTGAGGAGGGTAATAGAATCTATAGTTGAAGCTGGAACTGTAGATGCTCGGGAAGCCTTGGACTTGGAGCCTAAGTAAATAAACCTTCAAGACATACTGAAGGAGGAAGGGTAAATTTTTTTGCCCTTTTTTTTTTCTAAAAGGTATTTGCTTCGATCATCTTCACAACTCACAGACTTCCTACAGACTTTGCAGCTAGATGCACATTTCCCACACTCGTTCACCATCATCTTCTTCCCTCTTGCTACAGAGTTTGGATGATCTTTCCTCTAATGTCCAAATGCACATTTCTTTGGTGAGGAAATTAAAAGAGTGGGTTAATTCTGTTAGGGAAAATGGACTTTGCGAATGCGGGCAGAAGATAAAAATTGTATCCTGCCAGCTTTAGGACTGAGTCAGATGAAACAATGTTTTACTTATCGTGCCATCTCTGCAGATAAATAGTATGCTCAAAAAGAGGGGGAAAAGAGAGAGCTATGTCCAAGGAGATGGTAAGCTCATTTGACGCTAGATTGGCGAGGGTTGAGCTTTCTTTGGGTGACATCCATGAGCGTTTGGATAGGTTGAATGACAAAACCAGTCAGCGTGAGGCAGAAATTGATGTTGCCGGTGTCCAAAGCCGACTCCAACATATTTTTGACACATTTGCAGATTCCATGAGGTTGGCCACGGAAGAATTTTGGGAGAGAATTAATGTTGAATTGGGTTCTATCAGAGCGGAATTAGCGGAGGTTAGGCAAGACCTCGCATTATGCAAAACCGCCATTGCTTCGGGTGTAGGTACCAGCAGTGTGCCGAAAATTAAGGTTCCAGATCCGCCCAAGTTTAAAGGCAAGCGGGATGTCAAGAAAATCGATACATTTCTATGGATGATGGAGCGTTATTTTGACGCCATCCAAATGCATGAAGATGGGCTCCGAATCAGTACCACTACTTTCTATTTCGATGGTGATACAGTGTTATAGTAGAGACGCCGACATATGGAGATAGAGAGGGGTTTATGTTGGATAGACACTTGGGAGATATTTAAGGGTGAATTGAAGAGACAATTCTACTCGGAGAATGTTGAGGAGGCAACAATAAAGAAGCTCTGAGGATTTAAGCAGCAGGGGTCAATAACGGAGTATGTGTGGGAATATAATTCGCTCATACTCGAGATCACTGACATGCTAGAGAGAAGCCAGTTGCTGTTTTTCATGGATGGGTTACAACCATGGGCAGAGCAAGAGTTGCGGAGAAGAAATGTCCAAGACCTTGCCTCGGCAATAGTAGTGGTAAAATCCTGGATCGAGCATCTCCGAGAGTTTTCGAAACGCGACCGGAACCAAATCCCGACTAAAAATGGCCATGACAAAGGTGGGGGAGTGAAGCCTCACAAGTCGGACCCCAATATGAGACGAGGGCAGCCATCAAAAGCTCTCAACCAGCGAGATGGCAGTAAGGGGCAGTTTGATAAGCAGCGCAAGCGAAAGCAATGGACGTGCTACTTATGTGGCGAGGATCATCACACCAAAGAGTGCCCGCAACGGAACCGCCTCAATACCTTACTGAATTCATTCAAGTCGGATGAGGATGCTCTGGTTGGAGCATTACGCATCCTCAATGCAATGAAGGCCAAAGGGGCATACGAGACAGAAACGTCCGACGCCAATTTAGCAGAAAAGCCGAAGCCTGGAAAAATATTGAAGTATATCAATGTTAGCATCAAAGGGTCAAGCTTCAAAGCATTCATTGACAGTGGCGCTAACCATTGCTTGGTTGAGGAAAAATTGGCAAAGCAGTTGGGTTTAATGCTGAGTGAGGAGACGAGGTGGATCGAGGTAGTGGATCAGCCTTGCCAGCCAATTTTTGAAGTTGGTCGGAGAGTCCTGATCAGGGTCAGAACATAGGAAGGCAGAATTGACTTCACCGTGGTACCAATGAGCGACTTCCAGCTTGTGTTGGGCGACGAATTTATTGACAGGTTGTTGCCCTTCAGGTTTACTAAGGATGGATGTATAGAGTTTACGAATGCTGGGAAGCGACACAAGGTGCCGATTGACGGAGTTCAAGTTAGTGGCAGTGTGTTTTCAGCTTTTCAGGTTATGTGTGGAGCGGAGACTTGCTCAACGGGAAAGAAGCAAGATGGTACTCCCTCTTTCAGCACCCATGGACAGAATTCAGATGCAGCGCGCTTAGTTCGTGCCGATTCGCATAAAAGAAAGCGGAACACAACAGTGCGAGCTCAAGTCCTCGACAGTAAGCTTGATGAGGGCGTCAAGCATTTCGGTGAGGGAGAGTGTCACGTGCCGCCGATTCGGAAGTGGAACCGCCGAAAGCTGAAGAGCACGAGAGTGCGCTCCTCGCAAAACAAGCGCGCCTAAGTACTGGACTCGCTTACCCTCTCGATAGAGAGCATACACTCGCGGATGAACAGTATCAAAGTGAACAGTATCAGTGTAAACAGTATCAGTGTCAGCAGGCCTTGAAACCAACCACCTCAAGCATCATTTGAAGCATCATTTGGGCTGGGCAACAAGGCACATGCAGGGAGCAAGCTGGACAACACATGACATAGTTTAGTAGCTAAGCTTGGTTTCCTTAAAAGTGTGATCCAATAAGCCTAAATTAGACTTAGTGGTGGTAGGTAGGATATTTCCTTATTTTCATGTAAATTATGTAAATGTGAATTATCTTGGCCATTGAAAGTGCTTGTGTCAATTAAATCATGGCCATCCATTTGTACATATATATTGTATAGTGATGTATAATAAAAAGAAGACCCATTTTCTCTTCCAATTTGTCTCTCATGTTGGTTCTTCTTCTTCTCCATTTTGCTCCCAATTTGAGCACTAAATTGACATACCTCACGGCCATTTCTTGCACCCACCAACATACAAATTAATCTTGAGGTAAATTAAAGCTTACTTAGGCAGTATGTAGAAGTTTGTCTAAGTGCCGCACGTAACAGGAATTTTCGCTTCAATTTCCAACATGTGACAAGCTGCTCCTGATCCTGATCGTCCTCCCAGAAGAATTTCGTTTGTCAAAGTTCTTAAGCAAATAACGAACCGAGTTGTTGCATTATCTAATTTTCCGGACAACCTTACCTAACACAAAATTTGGCTGCTGCCTTTAATTTTTATTATTAGGATCGTCTCTGCCAAGATTACATCGGCAAAGAAGGCTTGCAAAATTTTGGTTTTTCATTATTATTATTATTATTTGACAATGTTATTATTTAAATTTTGATTTAAAGTTTATGTGTGTGTGTATATATATATATAATTGGTAACACAACTTCTTATAAATTTCAATTAGAATAATTAATTAATTAGGTATTAAATGTGAGTATTAATTTAATTATTTTAATTTTAAATTTTAAATATGTAATGTTACGTACACTTGGGAATCAACAATGTTAAAAATTGCCCCTTTTTTTTTGTTGGAAATATGTTTTGGGATAGCAAAGCTTACTTGGGAACCATCGAAGTGATTCATTTATGAAAATTGAGGGATGTTTGACTAGGGAGATATTTTCTCCTAAAAACATTTCATAACGGGAACAAGCAAGCTATATCTCAATTAAATGAGATCCGATAGAGAGTGAAGTTATTGGAATTAAAAATGACAACTATGTTTAAAATCAAATTAAAATCTATGATCGTTCAATCCGCGTATATATCTCTAAGTTGTTAAAACGGAGATGAATATAACTTAATCCAATATATATTAAACATTTTATCTTCAATCGTTTTCTATGACGTAAAGACACAGTGTATGTACATGGTAAACCCAAAATGAAGAAGTCCAATTCCCGCGAGGAAATAGAAGAAGCTTGAAATTTCCTCTGTCTTCTTTGATTGTAATACTTTTTTTTATATATATATAATCTTTTTCTCCAATTTTCCACTCTAGCTATTGGATCATCTTAGGGCCACTGATTTGACTCTGAACGGTTTGATTTGTTTCAGTTCCTACAGAAAAAAAAAACAATCATGTCAATTTTGGCAACACAGGAAGTAAAAATGCTCTTCCTTTTTCTATTTCAGCCAAAATAGCCGATCAGTCTATTCTGCCTTCCATTCAATGCCATCTTGTTTGAGAATCCATGGATTGTGACATTTATTGACCTATCGACTTTCAGGCAAAAACTCCATCAACTTACAAAGACAGATTTTTTCTGACAACTTTGGATTTTCACATCTTCCCTGCGACCAGGGCTGATGTTTTGGTTCAACCTTTGCTGGAGATTTTGAACTCACTGACACAGAAGGAGATTGGGTTGCTTTGGGTGGTTGACAAAGAGATGAAACCACTTTCGAGCTTGCTCTCAACTATACAAGTCGTGGTTGAAGATGCCGAGGAGAAGCAAGTGAAAGACAAGGCAATTCAGAATTGGCTGCAGAAGCTCAAACATGCAGCTTATAAGGCGGATGACATCTTGGATGAGTGTGCGACAGAAGCCTCTCGATTAGAGCTTGAAGCCCAAAATGGAAGATTGATTAGCAAGGTAAAGACTTTTTTCTTGAATCCAAGCGATGTTTCATTGTGTCGAAAGATTGGGAATAGGGTGAAGGAGATTAGAGAGAGGTGAGATGAAATTACTGAAGAGCGGACCAAGTTTCATTTGAATGAGGTAGTTGCAGAGAGGCGAGGTGAAGTCACGGATGGACGCCAAACTGGCTCCATTATAACTCAACCTAAGGCGTATGGAAGAGATCAAGATAAAGAAAAAATTGTTTAATGTTGGGTGAAGCATGTTGCCTGTTGTGATGAGCCATTTTGGACTAACAATTAGGGTTTATATTTCTAAGGATTTCTGTTTGAGGAGGGTAATAAAAGCTATAGTTGAATCTGCAACCGGACGCACCTGTGAAGCCTTAAACTTGGAGCCTTTGCAAATACGCCTTCAAGACGTACTGAAGCAGAATAGGTATTTGCTTGTTTTAGATGATGTGTAGAATGAGGATCAAGAGAAGTGGGATAGATTGATGTCTGTATTGGCATGTGGATCGAAAGGTGCTTCGATCGTTGTCACTACTCGTATCGAAAGGGTGGCATCGATTATGGGAACTCTTCCTGAGCATAACTTGTCAAATTTAACAGAAGATGATTGCTGGTCAATGCTCAGGGAACATGCATTTGAAGAAGATGATTATGTGTGTGAAGAAGAAGAGGAGGAGAAAATTCTGTTGAAGCAATTCAAGTAGTAGGCAATGAGCCGCTAGGGTTCAAGGTCTGCCGACTGCTTGAATTGTTCTGCTGTTGTTTCATTGTTAGAGAGCCCAAGAATCATGAAGAAGAAGTTGAGGTTGGGAAATCTGAAGATTTGGAGAATCTAAATCAATGAACGGACGGATTTGCTGGTTCTGGTAGTGTCTTATGTAAAGCTGTTGCAGAGAATAAGATGGTGATTTAGCAATGATTTCCTGTCGTGTACTTTTTTGGTTTAAAGTGATATTGGCTTTACATCGTAAGAGATTGAATTCATCCACGTTGATGATATGAGAATTTGATGAATGTTTTGCTTGCAGATATAGATCTTAGGGGAACTTATATTCTGGTTTGATTGTTTGAGTACTTCCTTGATTATGGTTGAAATGGATATCTAACAGATTTGATATGATACACTGTTATTGTCGCATATTCTTTATTTATTTTTTACTTTTATATTAAAAATGTAAAATGTAACACAATAACAGTACCCTAACTAGAATAAATTTCAATTACTGAAAAAAATTAATTTTTTAATAGTATAACTCACTTTGTAATTGTTCGACAACAAATATAAACTTAATCAGTATATATTAAGCAGTTTATTGTTCAATAAAAATAAAAATAAGAAAATAATTTCTTCAACCGAGAAAGACAATGTGTATATATAGTAAACCTAAAATGAAGAAATCCGAGTGCCGAGAGAGAATAGAAGAAGCTTAAATTTCCTCTCTCTTTAATATTTTATAATCTTTTTCTACGATTTTCCATTCTAGGTATTGAATTGAATCATCTCAAGGTCACAGAATTGACTTTGAACGGTTTCATTTGTTTCAATTCCAGGAAAAAGAAAAAACAGTCAAGTTTTGGCAACGGAGGAAGTAAATTGTTTCTGCTTTCTGTAATTTAAAAAGTAAATTCCTTTTGCTTTTTCTAATTCAGCCAAATAGTCGGTGAGTCTAGTCTCACTGTAAATCAATACCATCTTCCTTGAAATCCATGGAAGGTGACATTTATTAATATATTGACTTTTAGGATACCCTATCTACCTGCAAACACAGATATTTCTTGAGAGCTTTGGATTTTCTTAGCTTGCAGGTGACAAACTGACAATGGCTGATGCTTTGGTCTAAGTTTTGCTATCCAGAAGGAGATTGGGTTGCTTTGGGGTGTTGACAAAGAAATGAAACGACTTTCAAGCTCGAGATCAACTATACAAGCTGTGTTTGGAGATGCAAAGGAGAAGCAAGTGAAAGACAAGGCAATTCAGAATTGGCTGCGGAAGCTCAAAGAAGCGGCGTTCAAGGTGGACGACATCTTGGATGAGCTTCATTTATTAATATATTGACTTTCAGGCAAACTCCAGGCATTCGCAAACAAACATTTTTCTGACAACATTGGATTTTCTTAGCTTTCAAGTAAAAATGGATGATGCTTTGGTTCAAGTTCTGCTTGGGAATTTGACTAACTGATCCAGAAGTAGCTTGGATTACTCTGGGGTGTTGACGAAGAAATGAAACAACTTTCGAGCTTGCTTTCAACAGTACAAGCTGTGGTTGAAGAAGCTGAGGACAAGCAAATGAAAGACAAGGCAATTCAGAATTGGGTGTTGCTGGATTTATTTTCAAATTCAACTTCTGAGCATGTTTCAGCAATCCCTAGAAGTCTTACATATTTGGACGAGTGGACTTTGGAAAATCACTTAAAAATGATTGGACTGACATAATATAATAATTTTTATATAAATTATCAGTGGCGGTGTTTTATCAACATCTTGCAGCATTGTTTCTGCCTTCTGCGCTCCCTTGAATTGTGCCATGATTCAGTACTTTTCTGTAAGGTGATTGGAGATTATTCTAATTCAACGGGCTCAAGCGTTAACATTATATTTATTGGCTGGCACTGTTGGACATAGAAAATTTTCGGCAGAAATAAGGAATTTTATCTATCCTCCAAAGATCTCCAAAGGCAGTTTAAATGGTTTCCCAGCATTAACATTATATTTATTTAATGTTTTACTTTGCGTCACAAACTAACTTTTGGAGATTTGTCAAAACGCCGCGTATTAATCAGAATACATACGACTGTTTTCGCCCACCCGTGGATAAACGCAGAGTCAACATAGCGGAAATAACTACCCAGGGGGCAAGAGCTGAGTCAACTTAACGAAAATAACTACTGCGAGTCCTTTACTCTTCACTGTTTATCACCCGTGGGTAAGCGCTGAGCCAACATAACGGAAATAACTACCCATAGTCCTCCACGAGCGCCGTCTTCACCGTTTATCAAGTTGCCTGTCTAAGCGCTGACTGTTTACTGGATATAACCGAAACTAAGCTGCTTCTGTTATAATCGGTAAAGACCGTCATTGGGTGAGGCAGGCTCAGTGCTTACTGAAAACCGAGTAACTACCCCAACGGTTTCTGTTATAATCGGTAAAGACCGTTATTGGGTGAGGCAAGCTCAGTGCTTACTAGAAACCGATTAACTACCCAGTGATTTCTGTTATAATCAGTAAAGACCGTTATCGGGTGAGCCCCAGCCTCACCTCTTCAGGTGAATAGTTTATCTATAAATAGCTATGCTTGCACCATTTAGAAATTAGAAACCCTCCCAACGAATCAATTTTTCCTCTACCTTCACCAATTATTCTGTTCTTTCCCTCTCTCACCACACAAAATAAGTCAAAAAAAAATAAAGAAATAAAGAAAGAAACCCAACCCTTTTCTTGAATTCTGAATTCTGGACAATGGAGCTGGCAATTCTTTGGGAGATTGGAATGATTCCGCAGGCAGTGCGGTTCCCAATTAACAATCTTCACGATTGTTTTTTGGCGGATCGTCAACAACCTTGGGTCAAGAAAGTGAGGAATGATCTTCATGATTGCGGGCTGACTGCGGTATCCGTTATAGCTAACATGGCGTATGCGGTTCCACACGGCGATATGGA
The DNA here is from genome assembly GCA_022749755.1 of Azadirachta indica. NCBI lineage: Eukaryota > Viridiplantae > Streptophyta > Magnoliopsida > Sapindales > Meliaceae > Azadirachta > Azadirachta indica. Next base: position 13,056,427 of record CM040451.1, on the reverse strand, counting down.
TCTATTTCGCTTTGTAGAGTTGAGAAGAGATGTTGAAAACACTCCTGGAATAGTAGAGAGATTGCTAATCGCAACGGTTATCCAGGCCATTAACACCGCACACAATCTAATAGTCTCCCCAAAAATTCCCACTGAGGTTGGCTTGGAGGATTCATATATTCGATGCATAGATCCAGAGCCAACGAATGCATGAAAATCATGCGGGAGTTGACGCACTTAATGAGGAAGCTCGATTTATTGCTCCTAGAAACCGAAGTCAAGGTGGAGACTGACAAACCGCGCAAATTCGTTTATACTCACATCAGCCATGAACTCCGAAAGCTCTCCAAGAAACTTAAATCTTTGAAAAAACAGTCAAAGAAGTTTCTAGAGTGTGAGGCAGAGGCACACGATTTGCGATACGAGGAGGAGGGAAGAGAGATGCTTATGTCGATGGTGAAGGAACAGTGGGATCATTGGTTCGTGCAGATTATAGGGCATAAGGGAGCATAAAGTAAGCAACAGGCACGGAATTAATTTCTTTTTCTTTTTCTTTTTGCGTTCTCTAGGATTTCTTTCAATTACTGAATTGAATCAATAAAGAGTGTTAGACATTTTTGTCCTTTTACTAAATAAATGGAAACTTTGATTTCAAGCCAATTACTTGATTGTTATAGCATTTTCTTTTCTTAGTTGCATATTAGGGCAAGCTAAGAAATCCACTTCAATGCTCAGAATTAGGTGTGGGCAGAAAAATCAGTCCGAACCGGATCGGATCGAAATCAGACTGAAATTTATATGTTCCGTTCTGTATTTTATGCAATTCGATCCGGTTTCGATTCTTAAAATAAAAATTTTGAAATTTTCGGTCCAGTTTCGGTTTTAATTTAAAAAATTCGGACCGGACAGAAAATATTATTTTTTAATATCTTTTTCATCTAACCAACGTCGTTTTATTGTATTTTCGTAAAACGACGTCATTTAATAAAACGAAAAATTTTTAAAAAATAATAAATTTATTTAAAAACTGAACCGAATCAAAAATCGAACGAATCAGTCCGGTTTTAATACAGTTCTAACATACAATCGGTGCAATCCGGATTTTTCTTCTAATTCAGTTCAGTCCAGTTTCAAAATTTTGAGATGCAAAATTTTTGGTTTCGTTCCAATTTTTTAAAAACCTAAATCGAACTGGACCGCGCCCACCCCTACTCAGAACTGGCCTTATAAACTCACCCCTGTCAACAAATAACTAGCCTTAATAATACGCATTTTAAATGCAACCAAATGAATTATGAATGTCTCTTGCATAATTTAAGTTCTGAGCATAATTTTTTTTTTTTTGGCTTATAAGATAATGATTTCCGTGTTTTATCAAGTTGGAATTTCTGAAGGTTATAGATGTTGAAAAGATGCACGGGCGGGTGTTTATCCATTTTGTATTTGGATGTTAGACGAAGAGATCAAGATAAAGAAAAAATTGTTGAATGTTTGGTGAAGCATGTTGCCTGTTGTGATGAAATTTCCATCTTTCCTATACTTGGCATAGGAGGGCTTGGAAAAAACAACAATTGCTCATATGGTCTTCAATGACGAGAGGGTGAAGAGCCATTCTGAACTAACAATTTGGGTTTACATTTCTGAGGATTTCTGTTTGAGGAGGGTAATAAAAGCTATAGTTGAATCTGCAACTGGACGCACCTGTGAAGCCTTAGACGTGGAGCCTTTGCAAATACGCCTTCAAGAAGTACTGAAGCAAAATAGGTATTTGCTTGTTTTAGATGATGTGTGGAATGAGGATCAAGAGAAGTGGGATAGATTGAAGTCTGTATTGGTATGTGGATCGAAAGGTGCTTCGATCGTTGTCACTACTCATATCGAAAGGGTGGCATCGATTATGGGAACTCTTCCTGAGCATAACTTGTCAAATTTAACAGAAGATGATTGCTGGTCATTGTTCAGGGAACCTTCATTTGGACACGAGAGGGAAGAACATCTAAACTTAGTTGCAATAGGGAAGGAGATAGTGAAGAAGTGTGGGGGCATACCTCTAGCTGTAAAGTCTGTAGGAAGTCTGCTGCATTACAAAAATGAGGAAAAGCAGTGGCTTTCTGTTAAGGAAAGTGAACTTTGGGAATTACCACGAGATGAAAATTCTATCTTGCCAGCCTTACAGTTGAGTTACTTTAATTTACCATCAAGGATGAGACATTGTTTTGCTTATTGTGCTATCTTTCCAAAGGATTTGTAATTGAAAAAGACAATTTGATTCATCTTTGGATGGCTATTGGCTTAATTACCTCCAGTCAAAAATTAGAGCCAGAAGATTACGGCAATGAGATCTGCAATGAATTATGCTGGCAATCTTTAGAGAAAGATAGTTCGGGCAACAGTGTACGGTTCAGAATGCATGATCTTGTCCATGATCTTGCACAATCTATTATAGAGGATGAAAGTATGATTATAGAGGACAAAAGTTCTGATAGCATCTCTAAAGAAACTGTTCACGTTAAATTACTTACCGGCTCGGACCATTCATATCCCATCTCAGAAGCTTTATATGAAGTTGAAAGCTTGAGAACTTTGTTAATGCAGCCCATGCATTCAACATGTTCCCCTGTAAAGAATACATGAGTTTCAGTTGTGACTTCTCCAGATTAAGTTCTTTGAGAGCCTTAGGTGCAGAGTCAACCAGACTGGTGAAGTTGTCATCTTCAATTAGCCATTTAAAACATCTAAGGTATTTAGACCTTTCTTCAACACATATCAAAAGGCTTCCTGAATCAATTTGTAGCTTGCTTAATTTGCAAACATTGAAACTGGAAAGTTGTCGGTCTCTTAGGGACCTACCTCAGCACATGAGACGACTGAAAAATCTGTGACACCTAGACCTGCAGGATTGTTAGTCTTTATCTCAGATGCCACCAAAAAGTGGGCAAATCACATGCTTAAAGACTTTAACTCTCTTCATTGTAGATAAGAGGAGAGGCTGCCACTTGTCCTAACTGAAAGGATTAAATCTTGGAGGAGAGTTACATATAAAACAACTAAACAAGGTGAGGGATCCGATGGATGCCAAAGAAGCCAATATGATCCAAAAACGAAATCTCCACAGCTTGTACTTGTTATGGGGGCATGATAGTGAACTTGAACTACAGAAAATGCTGAGAAGGTACTTGAAGCTCTTGAAGCTCAAAGAGCTTGAACATTTGGTCATAAAAGAGTACAAAGGTGCCCAGTTTCCGCCTTGGATAGGGAATCAAATTTTTAGTAATATTGTCTCTATTGTTCTTTCAAAATGTGCAAATAGTGTTCGATTACCACTCTTAGGCCAACTTCCTTCTCTTCAATATCTTGTAATAAGTAAAATAAATCATGTGTTGTACATTGACAATGATTTCCAAGGCAGCGGAAGGATGAGACAATTTCCATCCTTGTTTATTGTCTCTGTTATGTTTGCGGGCAAGTGAATCTATCGAATAAAAGAATGTAATAAATCACCAATTCGATGAAGTATAAATTCAAAATACGTTTACCAGTTGCAACGATATGTAATTATGAATGATCCTGAGATATTAATGGGCGTACAGGAGTGTAAAAGCTATTTCTTTCTTACCAATTCAGAACCGCAGAAAAGAGGGTTTCTGTTGAGATTCGCAAGATGAGTGCAATTTTTTATGAACTGAGTCTTGATCATGCAGGTTTGTTCTGCCTCTGTTCTTGATGCATAATATAGCATGCAAGCTAATCAATTCAAAAGTCAAATTCTGGATTCACCTCTTTGTTGATGCTTCACATATGAGATCAAGCAAACGGCGGTGGCTATGGCTTCCATTAACCATTCCTGGTAATTTGCCGCCTGATTTACAAATTAAAACTAAGCATAAGGGTATTTAGGTACTTTCAGAACAAAATTTGGTATAGTATTGCAATGGCTAAGAAGGCAAGGCTAGTTTACTTTCAACCGGGTTTCAGAGCATGCTTGCTACAAAGTTTAACTTCCAAGTTACGACATCAGTATACGGCCGTATTCATCTTTCTTCTTCGTGGCCGACCCAAATTTACAATTTCTTCATTTATCTTTCTGGAGCTCACAGCTTCGCAGAAATCGAATCATCTAAAAGATTTCCCTTCTTCCTAATTCCTACCAATTCTGAAATTGAAGAATTTGTCGTTTCAGTTTCTCCAGTGTCGTCATACGTGTAAATTCTTGCGATGAAGGAAATGGATGATTGTCGTTTCTTCGCAATTGCATTTATTGCAATTATCATAATTCGTCTGCTACATGTTCTGTATTTGACCGGAAAACCTCGCCACACTAAATCTCCGCAGCCGCTCTCTACTCTCATTGTTTTGGGTTCAGGTAAGTCATAATTATAATTATTAAAAAAAATTAAAAATTGTTTTTGTTGATCTATTCAGTGGTATTTATCTATATTTAACAATACATTATTGTTCTTTCTTCGAAATTTTTCATAGGCGGACACACGGCGGAGATGATGAATCTCTTGTCCGTGTTGCTAATGGATCGGTTGAGTCCACGGTTCTACATTGCTGCTGCAACTGATAATATGAGCCTCCAAAAGGCTCGCGTCTTCGAGGATTCGTTGATTGGCAAGGTAGCTTCCATTATTAGATTCGAACATTGTTTATTTGAACTGCGATCTTTTTTTATATATATTCGCTGTTTCAAAGCTCTGGGAATTCTTGGTCATTGAATTTAGAATCACCGTCAATTTGGTCCTTATTTTAATCTGCACGGAATGTTTATCTCTAAATTTTCAATAACTGGGAGCTTTCTTATAGGTTTGCAAATCATTCGGGCAGAAATAGTTCCTTTCTTAGAATGGAGTCTGTGGAAGAATGCAAACTTTTTGGAGACAATCTATGGATTGAATTTTGTTTAATGTGGAAGTTGAGGAAAACAAATGAATTTAAATGAAACAAGGAGCTTTATGTATGTGGTCAGGAAATAGTCCAGGTCCAGTTTGTTGATGGATGCTTCACTGTCTATTATTTTCCACCTTTCTACTCCACCTATCTGTGCTAATCTGGAGGTTTTCGGAATGAGAAGCAAGTTAATGGGGTTTTGTAGGGAGTCATGATCCTCCAAAACATTACAATTACCATTTATTAGAATATTGGAATTGGCCTAGAATATTGTCCCCTTTTTTATGGCTTGCTTTCTTCGTTCCACAATGTATGCTAATAATAGGTATTATTTTTCAAGAAGATTATGCATATGTTTTATGTGCGGGGATGATAGTTTAAACTTCTAGGGTGAAACTTGCGAGTTAAAAGTCAAATGATGGAATGAAAGAAAAACGCACTAGTTTCATCACATGTGCTACATCTAACTATGGGTTTGTTGTCTCTTTATTCCTGATGATACATTTATTTATTTAATCATTTTTTTCAATTATTCTTTTCTTATTTATCTAGAAGGTTACACACTAAATTGTTTATTAATGCAGAATGTCATCAAGGGGGTCTCTGCACAGTTCATGCAGATCTATAGAAGCAGGGAAGTTGGACAATCATATATAACCTCTGTTTGGACAACTTTACTGGCTACGGCTCATGCATTGTGGCTAATGATTAAAATCAGGCCTCAAGTGGTATTAATTGTACCCTTTCATCTCTCATGTTTTCTTTTAGTTTTTGTAGTTCCTTTCCTGCATGTTTAAAGCCAGTCTTTAATGTTCAAGATTCCTCTTACTCTAGGTTCTCTGCAATGGCCCTGGTACATGTATTCCTCTATGTGTGATTGCATTTTTATTTAAGGTATGGTGTACTTTGCTTTGAGCCCTCTTTCTTTTTAATGCTTTTTGCCAACTTGATAAAGACAGAAATCATGGTATTTCAGTTCCTCATTTAATCTCATCTATCTTGTCTACAGGTCATGGGAATTAGATGGTCATCCGTCTTTTATGTTGAGAGTATAGCAAGAGTTAGAAAGCTTTCTTTAAGCGGCTTGCTACTGTACAAGTTGCGAATAGCTGATCAATTCTTTGTGCAATGGCCACAACTACAGAGAAAGTATCCTCAAGCTCACTACATTGGCTGCCTCATGTAGCCAATTTAATTCCTGCTGGCCAAACACTCCATAAAATTTTTTCAATTTTTTGCCACACAATCTACATCTTTAATGTTATTTAAGTTGCATTATAGTTAATTCTCAAAGTAAAGTTGCACATAAGTTATACTGTGAGAGATCCATAAGTATGTTGTAGGACCAAGAATGGTTCTTTTCCTCGTTCGTTTTCTTGTTTTCTGGTAAATTACAAATTTGAATGGGTGGAATTACAAACACTCATTTTTTCATCTGGCATCCTCATCAAGTATGGGAAGCGTTACATACGTGTATCACCCCTGTTCAAATTGTCCAGATAATACTGATGGATGTATGAAACAGAATCCATCATAAGCAACACCACAGCACAACCTCTACTCCATTCATTTTATTGTGGGAGATCACAGCTAGAAGCAGAAGAATGGGCCATAGCACTTGTCACACTGGAGAAGAGTGAAGATGCTGCAAAAATCAACCCTATTGCAGCAAGGGTGAGAATTTGCGATGCTATAGCTGTCTCAATCAAGGACCCAACATATCACAAGTTACCCAGCTCAAATTTCTGCTTCTCTTTCGTATCCTTTTAATGTACTCCATTGGAGAGTCCCACTAGGATAACGCAATTTGTATAAAGAACGCATTATATAAGAGGCAGATGGGAAAGAAGAAGCCTTTATGGATTGATGTCCAGTTTGCTGCCAAATCTGGAGAGGAAGATAGCCAAGCCATGTTTATATTCAATTGAAGTATGTGTAACTAACAATCTTAAAATCAGCCTTTTGTAAATATATGAAACCTATATATGTATTGCTTGCAATAATGGAATAATGGAAGGTGATAGATGCTACGTCGTTAAACTGCATTCATATTACTCTACATTCAGCAAATTGCGGCATTTGAGGCATCATCCTTTTTTACTTCTACAGCCTTTGGAACTGGAGATCTTATGGATTTGCAGCACAACTCTAAACCATTCCAGTCCAGAATCCAGATTGCATGGCTTCTCTTGTCTATTTGATCTCGGGGATCTCTTTCTTTCATCTACTAACTCCCAGTAGAAGAGTTCTGGGAAACTTCACTGGTACTTCTATTATTGTTCTTGGACTTTAGATTGTCAAGATAATGCTGGTAGACAAATGAAACAAAACCCCATACAGCCAACAAGAAGGCAATCACTTTCAAGCCATCCATTTTGTCATGGAAAAATACCACAGCTAGGACAGGAACAATGGGCAAACCCAAAACACTTACGGCGTTGGAGAACAGGGAAGATGTTTCAAAAATCAATCCTATTGAGCCAAGAGCAAAGAGCTGCCAAGTTATAGCTGTCCAAACCAAATTCATGATATATGATACCTTCCCTAGTTTATACTCGTTCATCTCTTCCCTTAAACTCATCCACTCTCTGCTTGCAAAAAGTCCCACCAGAATAGCACAGCTTGCGATGAAACCTGGATAGATTATCATATCCATGACAGCTTTAAACGTTTGCCTCTTGACAACCTTTGTGAAGGCGAGCTGCATCAAGGACAGTACCAATCCATACCCGGCAGAAGCTCCTACAGTGCATATGAATCCAATCGCATACTTTTGTTTCGACACTCCTGTCGTGTTTTCAGAGTCATTTTGGAAAACAAGGAGGGTGGAGGAGATTGTGAGAAGGACTAATGAATTGACTATACAGGGAGTGAACTTCTGAGCATTTAGGAAGAAGGAGAAGAGAGAATTGAAAGCCAACTGCGACGCACAGACGAGGGAATAAGTTGAAACTGGAAGATAAAGGAGACCAACTGAATACAGGAAGCAATCTGCTGCAATGAATAGGCCGAGGGCAACATAAACTGAAGCTAGGATAAAGAAAGGAGGTGGCTTTGTCTGGATGATTTCTGTGTTGGGATTTCTTTTTGGAGGAAAGCAATAGTAAGGAAGGAGAATTGGGAAGCCTGAAAGTTGAACAAATGTTGCCATCCATTTGCTGTTTCCTCCTTTGTCATAGTACTGTCTTCCCAAGAGAGTAGCTGCTGCCTGACCAGACAGAACAAGGAATGTGTTGATAGCTATCCGAATCCACCTCGCATAGTTTGTGGATTGCTGTACTGTTGGTTGATCGCTCACACTAGGTTGCACTGGTAAGTTTGCTTCGTTAGCTTCCTGAACTGTCAAAATCATAGATAATTAAACATGTTAACAAACAAGAGAGTAAGCTAATTTCGTGAAATTTATTGCTGTTTGTATTCATATTGCTATAAAAACCTGATGTTTTGCATAGGACTAGTTGTTCTAAGAAATTGAATTTCAGGAAATGAACAATCTGTCTATTTGTAGAGAATTTGAAGGCTCAAATATTCCTTAGTAAACTGACATCCAGAAGCTTATCAGATCCTGCTCTGTTTTTGAAGATGATTTTTCTGCTAATACCACTGCTTTGCTAGGCAGATACATACGTGATTCAAATACATAAAAAAAACAAAAAGCTCAGCTAATTAAACAGATGACAACTACGCCAGCTCAAACTTTATCACGTGACCCCAACAGAAACAAAAATCTGTGAAAAAATGCACAAACTTGACTTACCCATGATTTGTAGTTGCAGTTCTTGAACTTCTCCCATGTTGGAAGACAAAAGAAATCTCTCAAAAAGGTAGTAAGAGGGGAGAGAAGATAGATAGTTTTGTCCAAGAATAATGCAACTTGTATGCACGATTTATAACTCGTAAACTTTGACGTATAAAGATCAAAAGCCGTACTATTTTTTAAGTCGATTTCAGAATCAAAGTGAATCTCATGGGTTCCTCGTAGTGGTGGCAATGCATCGGTGACTACCAAAAACTTTTGTTTCTTTTTTTATTTTAATTTCTGTTCAGACCTGAATATAAATTGAATAATAACCATGTTTATGTATGATTGTCAAGATTGAGCGCCTCTCATGGTTCGGTGCTAGTCTCGATCAACTTCTATTTTCAATTCTATCCAGAGCCATTCTTTCACTCAAACACTTGTGGCAATAAATTCCTCTCTGACAAATCCAACATTGCAACCTGTTATCTAGTAATTTATTGAAAGCCACAACATGCCAAAAACTTTTTGGGGATCCACCATGCAGTAAAATAATACAATATGCGTCTTGGTTGTATCCAATTATTAGAAACTGAAAGTTTTGTTTCATTCTCACAGCCTCATTTAGCAAATAATATTTCAGTTACATTTAACATGAGCTGAGCCTTTTGTTATGTAGGAAAATTTATTCAACTATTTGTTGAATTCATGGATTTTATTTCCATTTTTTTATCTTGCAATGGGGTGGGTGAGAAGTAAGGTCTGGTTTTAGAATGAATAACTACAAAGAGAAGAGGACAGCTGAAATGGAGTCCTTTTCCAGAATGAATGACTACAAAGAGAACAGGACAGGTGAAATGGAGTCCTTTTCCATTTGTTTTAGCTTTGGAATTTAATTAAGAATTGTGACCTAGTGGAGATTATTCAGGATTTTGTGTTGTTTTCTGAAAGTTAATGGTCTTAAGTCGAACAACACAATGCCTTTCTATAGCCGACGCAATAAAAAATGAATTAAAGTCCAGCAGAAATGTTATGGTGAGAACTTTGCTCATTTTACGGATCATATGTGGGCATGAAATGCGATAAACGTTTGGTTACTAGATCATTATTCTGAGATTAAAAATAAACATATTAGTCATTGATTAGGTATATCAATATCATATCAAACATACTCTTTAAACATTAGTTTACACTGAATTTGCTTCACCAATCGTCATCCAAGGGATACAGCTGCATCCATCACAATTATCTTCTAGAAGGTAAAGCTTTGGAAATTTCAGTGGAGATTGTAGTATCAGTTGCAGATTTACATTCATCAAGATATTGCTGATAGCCATACGAAATGAAGCCCCAAATGGCCAACACCATGGAATCACCTTCAATCCATCCATTTGGTCATGGAAAAAGATCACCGCAAGAACTGGAACAACAGGCAATCCCAAAACACTTGTGGCATTGCAGAGAAGTGCAGACATCTTGAAAATCAATCCTACCGCTCCAATAGAAAAAACCTGCCAAGCGATAGCAGCCCAAGTAACAGTCATCACATAGGAAATCTTCCCTAGTTCATTCTCTTCCATCTCTCCCTTCAATCCTTTCCACTCTCCACTCGCAAAAAGCCCCACCATTGCAGCACTGGTTGCTATTATTCCTTGGCTGATTACCAAATCGATGATCTCTTGAAATGTTCTTCTCTTTAAAACCTTCCGAAAGCTGAGCTGTGTCAAAGCAAGCACCAATCCACACCCTGCGGAACCTCCAACTGTGCATACGAATCCTACAGCAAACTTCACCTTGGAAACTCCTGAGCTTGAGGGATTCGTGGAGTCATGTTGAAACACAAGAAGAATGGAGGAAACAGTGAGAAGGAAAAGAGAATTGACGATGAGAGGAGTGAACTTTTGTGAGTTGAGGAAAAAAGAGAAGAAAGCATTGAAGCCTAACTGAGAAGCAGAAATGAGAGTGACGGTAGATACAGGAAGGTAAAGCATTCCGATTGAAAGTAAAAAGCAGTTTGCTGCTGTGATTAGGCCAAGGGAAACATAGACTAATGCAACCATTAAAGAAGATCGCGATTCAGGTCGAAGATTATTGTTTGTGGTGGGATGAAATTTGCAGGGTGAAATAAAGTAATAGAGAAGGAGAATTGGAAATCCTGCAAGCTGCATTAATGTTGCCATCCATTTGCTCTTTCCACCTTGTACATAGTACAATCTTCCTAAAAGTATAGCTACTGTTTGGCCCACAAGAACAAAGAGTACATAGAGAGCAATTTGGAGCCACCATTTATATTTTACACGTAGAGGCAGTAGTATTGTTGATTGATTGCTGAGGTTTATATTCCGAGTTTCATTTTCTTCCCTAGCTTCATCATCAACTGCTAATCAGTAAGAATCAGCGCAAAAAAATTACTTTGTCGTATCGACTGTGTCCTGGTATGGAAATTATTTCCGGGCTACGTAAATGAGGCATACTTATTAAAGTTAAAGATCAAATTGAAAAAAAAAAAATATTTTATTATGTTAAAGATAACTCTAAAAACAATCCAACACGGAATTGAATATGTTCAAGTTGATCTCAAGTAGTGATGGAAGGTGTAACGTGGTAGATAGCTGCAGCATAAGTACAAAATATGGATGAGATACGTATAGGGGCGGTGGTGGAGATAAAATGATGACAGGGATATTGAATTATTGGCAGGGTATTTGTTAACATCTCGTAATTGTATTGACAGTGACGTATAAATACATGCAGTATATTAATAAAATATTATTTATTTAAGTGCTTTTGTTGTTTCTTCCGGAACTGGATAGAATTAGTGAATAAAGGTTTGTATTGTACTTACTAATTAGTTTTTGAAAATAAATTTTGGATCAGAAACTAAACGAGCTATAAATGTATGTTTGTGCTATGTGCTAATAAAAATCATAGGAATCCTTACCGCACTGAAGAACCAACAAAAACAAGACATTGTAGAAATTAATTGAGGCAGTTTATGTATATATAAATTATTTAGTTACTTACTTACCAATGATGTGAAGTTGCAGTTGTTGAGCTTCTCCCATGTGAAAGAAGCAATTAAGAAAGCTTCAGAAAGTTTGAAGTTAGAGAAACTCAAGATATCGAGGGAGAAAGAGAGACAGACAGCTGCAAGCAACTTTATCAAGACTTAATAATTTAGCTATGTTATTAGCAGTCGAATGGATAAGACGAGACGTCACACACACACACATATATATATATGCTTCTTGATTTATGAATTGAGTACTGAAAAAAGTAATTGCAAATGGGCGTGTGTATAAATGATGTAATACATTTTGTTTTATCTAAAACTTTGCACTTTTGAATCGACAGCTTCTGAAATCTTAAATTGTTCAAAGACAATTTTATTATCTTCGGAGGACTTCTTGGCAATTAAGGGACCAGCTGCTGGTAGTGACAGAATAATAATTTAGGATGTAATATTTTTGTTTTTACGTAAAGTTGGCCGCCATCTTCTTCTTCTAATTGGATTTCGATCTATGAAAGTCTATGAGATTGCTTTGCTTTTTTTTCTTCCCAAGTTGCAACATATATCTTTTGTTTAACACGAAAGTTTTGTAAATTTTTCAAACCATTGCATTAGCTTCTTTCAACAGAAGAGAGAATTTAAATGGGTGATTTAATGATAAAAATAGAAACATTTAATACAAGATGAATTGTAAAAATTCAAAGATCTTTTGATTCCTAAAGAATAAGAATAAATTCTGCATAATTTCAAGTTGGCTACGGGTACTCTGTATTCCTACGGGATATTTGTTTTTCCTATCCTATAGCACGCTAACTCATCCATCACATCAAAGAATCAAATTTAACCGCGAAAGTAAATGAACGATACTGGTTTCGATTGAGATATAAACCACAAACCGATCCATAGATTTTTGGCACGACTCAGTAATCTAACGTTTCAGTCAATGTTTGCTTTCTAGAAAATTTTGTTTTATATATACTATGTCCGAATGAATTTCATAAAAGTTATTATGTATTTATTAGATAATCTTATTAAACTTGTTCTTGTTTATGACATTTTTAAGTATTGCAGATTTAGTTGGAGAATGAAGTTGTGACATCGATTAGATCAATAAACAAGTAAACCAATGAAGCGTTCGTCGATGAAGCTCTGTAAATTGATCATTTTACATTACATACATACTTAGATATATATTTATTAAAAATGCGCATCTAATTTCATGAGCTACAAATTGAAGAACATCTTTGAACACGTCTGTGTAAAACCCAGAAGCCATTTTCGTTTAGTAGAGATCTTAAAATCCTGCCGTGTATCGTGTGCATGAATTGAAAAGATTAATTAGTTTTAATTTCTATAGATTATCTACAGAAACTCCTGTTCTTCATCCAACCTTCGAGTTGGAGTTCCATCTTGATCAATCTTGGACTTACGGTCATCCAAATAATGCTGATAGACATAAGAAACGAAACCCCAGATAGCCAAAACCATGGAAATTGCTTTCAATCCGTCCATTCTATCATGGAAAAATACCACAGCTAGTACTGGAACAACAGGCAAACCTAGAGTACTTATCACATTGGAGAAAACTGAAGAAACCTCAGAAATCAATCCTACTGCTCCAATGGAGAAAACCTGCCAGCCAACAGCTATCCAAATCAGTGTCATAAGGTAGGAAACTTTCCCCAATTTGAAATTTTCCATTTCTATATTCAAACTCTTCCATTCCCCACTAGCAAAAAGTCCCACAACAAGAATACAAGTTGAGACTAATGATGGGTAGATTATCATATCCAGAATCACTTTGAATGTTTCCTTTTTCACAACTTTTTCCAAGAAAAATTGTGTTAGGGAAAGCATCAAGCCATATCCAGCCGAGGCTGCAAGGGTGCAAATAAACCCAATTGCGTACTTTGCTTTATCGAATTCAGTTGATTTTGTGGAGTCGTCTTCAAAGACTAACAGGATTGAGGAGAAGGTGAGAAGGACGACAGAGTTGACGACGAAAGGAGTGAACTTCAGGGAGTTCAGGAAGAAGGAGAAGAAAGCATTGAAACCCAATTGGGAAGCACAAATGAGGGAATAAGTAGAGACGGGTAGATATAAGTATCCGAGTGAATACATCATACTGACTGCTGCCAGAAGTATGCCAACTGAGGTATAAGCTGATACAAGAATTAAAACTGATGGTGGTCTTTCATGGAGATTGTTTGTAGCAGGATTTTCGTTGGGCGAAAAGAGATACAAGGGAAGGAGAATTGGGAAGCCCCCAGGTTGCACAAGTCCTGCCATCCATTTGCTGTTTCCACCTTTGTCGTAGTATAATCTTCCAAGAAGTGTGGCCACTGACTGCCCACCAAGGAGAAACAGTGAATAAATAGCCACTTGGATCCACCAATTCAAACTCTTTTGGGTAGTGAATATAGATGTAGTGCTAACATTTGTATCAGCTGAGTTTTCTTCTTTGGCTCCCTGGCCTGGCATCAAGAATAAACAGAGTTTTCATTTTGCAATAACTATAGTTAATTATAAAGTGACAATACTTTCACTAATGTATCCATTAATGAATTTTTTAATAAGTTTCCTGACACATGGTATGTCTTATGGTAGCTAGAGAACTAATTTTCATGAGCCACTATTGCAACACCAATAAATCACACCATGCATTCCAATGACAGGAATGGAATTCTTCTTCTGGAGCAGGATTCTTCCTCCTAAGAAGCATCTAAAAAAAGGGGAAAGAAGTAATTATCTCCTGGAATAGGAATTGGAACATCGATAACTGTTTTTGCTTCATAGGTTATGCATATATGACATGACAGATTGCTATTCCTTGTATCAATTTATGACCCACATGCATACCAAATTATATGTTGATGAAGGCAACCGTTTAAATAGGTAGACAGAGATCAAATTATTCATGACCTAGAAAACAAAAGCAAAATTCCAAGCCAGAGTTGATCATCATTTACCTAAGATTTGATTGTGAAGTTGCAGTACTTCTTGGGCTTCTCTCATGTTAAAACTTCAGTTGCAACAGTTCCTAAGAAGATCAAACTGAGAGAGAGTGTGTGTTTTAACACTCATGAATGACAAGTGATGCTGCAGGCTATCAATATAAGGGAGTTGCAGTTTGAGCCTTTTAGTAACCGACACGTCGTTTTACTTTTGCAATTTCTATAGAAAAGAAGAATTATCATTCAAAAGATGTTTATACAATTAAGCAAGAAAGCAAGCATTTATTCGGGGATAAAGAATTCAATCCATTTGTCTTGAACTGAGAGTCCCCCACAAAAACAACGCGCTCTTAGTTGTTTTTCTTGTGAATACCCCGATTTCTGTCTAATTCACGGAATTTATTCGATTTTGTTTGCCGTCCTAATTACATGCATCTAAGCATCTTTTGTTTTCCCTTTACATTTCTTTCCAGGGCGTAAGTTATATTAAATTACCAGAAACTTACAAGTTTTAACGAATCCGATTATCAACTCTCACCTTTTTGCAAATGAAAGTAAACTATTTAGAGTTTGAATCTCTCTTAGCTATTTTCTTCTTTTCCAACTACATATGTAGATGCTCATCTCCTTACCCGACAAACAATCTCTTTCACAACCGTGCTGCAAGTTAAATGAACATA
The DNA here is from genome assembly GCA_022749755.1 of Azadirachta indica. NCBI lineage: Eukaryota > Viridiplantae > Streptophyta > Magnoliopsida > Sapindales > Meliaceae > Azadirachta > Azadirachta indica. Next base: position 13,041,175 of record CM040451.1, on the reverse strand, counting down.
TGGGGGTTAAGACTTTGGGGTTGAAATGCATTTCATTTTCTTGAATTCATTGTCTCACTGTTGGGATCAACACTAACCACCTCAAGATAGATAGCTTTTGATTGATGCATATGCATGTTCATGCTCACTAACAAGGTGGAATAACAAACTGCCAACGTGGTGAGTTCATTGCATATATAATCCAAGATGCGTTTGGGAGCAAATCATACATTACAATAAGAACTCGGCCTTTGTATGAGAAAAATGTCCAGTTTTCGTATACAAGTTTCCATTGTTCAACATATGTAACAAAGAGAATTGCAGTAGTGTTGAACCTTGTTCTCGTTTGATGCCAGATAACAAATATATATCACATGAACCTACATTTTCTTCGTTGATTGACCAAAACAAAAAAAGAATTGATATATTGAGATTCACAACATTATAAGATAAAAAATTAAAAAAAAAATCCTTCTTGTCATTTGCCCGTCTCCCCCCTTTCCAATTGGATATTTTGGCTTTGCCTTGGCACCAGAAGCGATTTTTCTTCAAAATTGTGGAAATATTTTCTTTATAAATGGTATCTGCAACCAACATTTTCCCAGTCCCCTTATTTCACTCCACCTATATTTGTTTTCTTATGTCCAACAGAAAACTGCTTCACAAATTTCATTTGGGTCTTAATTTGTAAGGCCTGCATCAATAATTGCATCATAAGTTATTATACATGCATAACATGACATGCTTCATTATAATTTTAGTGCATTAACCATTAAGCAAATTAGACGCAGAAACTTACTGGTCAATGAGGCATCTGAAGAAGAATGAGTGAGATGCAATACAAGCATAAAGAAATAGCACCTGCAGCAAGAAAATTACACAGCAGCCGCCGGTTGTCTTTTGTAGGTACAAAAGCTGACTTGAGAGTATTGGTTAATTCGAAAAGTCGATGAGATACCTGCAGAAGCAAGTCAAGATAGCAGGACAATGCAAGAAAACAAGGTTAGTCAAAAACTATGGGCTCTTATAATATTAAAAATTCAAGAAATATTGACTTACCAAGACATAAATGGCAGTTGTCAGCATTAAGTTAAGCAATGGGTACTCTGGGACAAGGGAAAGAAGCCACTTAGGCTGTCCATTAGGCATGTTTGATCTGCACATATGTATAAGAAGTTAAAAAGCATTGGTAACAGTTATAGTGGAGGGTCAAATCTTTGCTTTCTGGGAAATTTCAAGAGCATGCTCAATTGATGATGCATTTCACATTTATTTTCGCTTTATAGTATAGTACAAGCACCACAATTCCAAACGAACCTAAAAACATTTACTTTAAATTCATGTATTAGACCAAAATCAAAGAATGAAAATTGATCATCCAAACCTCAACCAGATATGGAACTGTGAAATGTAAGTTTCCAAAGTTATCTTGCCGAGCCACCTAGTATTGCAAGGTAGAGCAATTAGACAGAACGCAAAATACGGTGAAACTGAATAGTTAAGCAAACAAAATAATCAGATTTAAACATAAAACAAGGTCAGATAATTTAAATATAAAGGATAAAGAACATACGCAAAGAGAGTCAAAGAGAAACACCGCAGCTGTTGAGTGAAATTTCGCAAACAAATGTACACACTGCAGTCACAACATAGCAGAGTTAAAAATTGAACTACAATCCTAAGAGATCAACTATTGCTACAAGCCGCCTTGTATAAACTCCGTAAAATAAGTGCTTCACCAAACAAAAAGAAATACATACGTGATAGGAATCCATGATGTGTATGGGTGGTACTTGTTGTATGCAACTTTGTCCAGCTTGTAGATACATTCATACCACAAGTAACCAACCTAAGAAAAATAAACCAAATGTAATAAATCCTCAAAACTGAAAAAAGTACAAAAAAGTAATCAATCATATTCAAGCAGACAATAATACTACAGCAGTAACAAACGCATGCAACTTACCAATAGTGCAACTGTTACAATGCCTGCTTTGATTGAGAGTTTCCTCTTGGTTTCAGATTCCTCCAATTTCTCTATCCATTTCTCAACCTAACATATTCAAACATTTAAGGATTTAGTAATTAGTTACCAGGCCAAAATTGGAAAAAACAAAAACCCAAGACCACCAAAGAGTTAGGCAGTTACAGTGGGGTGATAATAGGCATATATCATTCCAATGATCCATATATAGCGATCAAGTCCAGATCTAAAGTGCCACTCATGCAGTCGAGGGAGATCCGGTTTTGCAGGATCATTATATCCTGCCAAAATATTAAACATATCCAGGACACCCAAGTCACATAGAATGTCTTCATTGGATTCAACTTGAATTAACCAAATTCAAAGTTTCTCTGGCAAAAAAGATCTATCATCAAGAAAATCTGTTAAACTTCATGTAGACGGTATGCAGAGAGGTGATGAAAGCCATAAAGACAATCAAAATTTCCAGATGTTCAAGCTCATAAAAGTAAAACTTCAGGTATAAAATTGAGTGCACTATAGTTACACTAGAATACTGACCAAGTAGGAATGAAAATGGATGCCATATGATTTCAAACACTCCAGGAATTTCCCAAATCAAGATGACGACAAGAAAGCATGCAAGAATCTTCACAATCATCACTGATCCTATCTCATTGTACTTGTTAAAAATACCAACAGCTCCATACACCATTATGGTGAAAAGCGTGTGCATTGGGCAGATATAGTACAGCATATAGTCATTGTTAAGAACAATGCAGCAAAATGCCACAAAGAAATTTAGCCGCCACATCATCTGCATCAAATAATAAAGATTCACAAGCATTTCAGATTTTTAATATTTAGAAAGAAACAATTCATAACCATAAACGTGAGATGATGTAATACTCAAGCATAAAAGTAATCACCTGAGCAAACCGTGCAAGGCTAAAATCCTTCCGGATATAATAGTAGGAAAAGTTTCCGAAACCAGTCATCCAAACATATGCAGCAATAAAGACACGTATCGCATTGTATATTTCAGTTGCAGCAAAGTAATGATACATTAAAAACAGGACCTGCCAAACACAAAATGATTGCAATGAAGCTGTGAAACTATTCAAAGTCATCATTCACATTGAACATATCATGTAGTGGATAAACAGAGCAAAGCTGTGAACACAAGCAATCCAAGACATCTTGTAAGATAATGTTTTCGTTCAATGGAAACCAATAATAATTACAATTTCTCATATAGTTTTCTCAAAATTACAGTGCATTCACAAAAAGAACAACAGTAATTATGCGTTAATTTGAATCCAGTGTTTTCTACTGTTTAAATAACATGGAAAGCATCAACATCAAGAAAATGCTTGTTGCACACAGATGAAAATATATAGCAAAGTGAATATAACCTGATATACAAGAACGCAGATAAAAATGTACATGACCACAGTTCAAAATAAATGCAGAACAAGGAAAGCAACACAAACACATAAATATTTTCTATTCCAACCTGCTCAAGATTACACTAAAGGCTTCATTTGTTTATCACTTATGAATTCTATCAAGAAATACTTGCCTGCATCCATCCTTTCCACTCCTCGGTCTGATGCCGATTAAGGTACAGTGTTGTCTTTCCAGAGAACGGAGATTTGTCATTATGTTTCTTCAAAGAAGTCATAGCTGAAACTATGACAAGAAGAATGTAGAGAAAGAGGAAAAGATCACGATTGTAGTTCTGTCAAAGAAAAACCACATTAAGGAGGAAAAAAGTATATCAGATTCACAAGACATGTTTCAAATTTAAATGGGGAATGGAAGCCCTGCAAGGAAACCTTGACTAGTTATACATGAGTGCAAAATTTTAATCAACGCCATCAGAAATGAAATCATGAATGAAACAAAATAAACAGTCAAGGAACGGGGTGGATGTACCTTTGTAGTATTTCCCAGTAAATCAGTACGGTCACATATATAGAAATAAAACATAATTGCCCCAAACTCAGCCCTACAGGATATAGTAAGTTTATAAATATGAAGCAAAGAGCAACCAGAGATGTATCTCTTCTACAAAGTTGTATGACTTACATTGCTCTCAAAGTGGCTCGATTTTCCAGCAAGAAAATATCATCCATAGTCATAAACCTAGAAGATCAAGATGTGAAGAAGATAAGAAAGACTTTAAGACAACAATCATAATGAAACTCATGATTTTGCATGTCAGGGGAAGTGACCTAATCAAGTTTGTTTTGATGGATGAACTATGCAGCCTAGCAGAAGCGGATCTTGTAAGCCCTCCTTCCAGCAAAACAGCACGGTCATCTTCCTTGATAGTCTCCTTATCCAGTTCAACCAGATTGGTATCTGAATGGCTGCAACCAGGGAACTCACTCAGCATTAGAAAATGTTTATGCTGTTCCCCAGTCTAGACTTCACTTTTTCCCATTCTTCTCCAAACATACAAGTCATTGCATTGTCTCATTGGCATAAATATTTGCCCACAAACGCACATCACAAGATCAAAATTACTTATTTCAAGTTAAAACAAGAAAAACAAAATCCATTTAGTCCACATCTCCAACCAAATTGCTCAGGAATTGAGCAATATTTTTTCATCTAGAAAGAAATATATTTTCCATCATCATGCACCAGGCAAACACAAGCAAGTGGATTTTCATTTGATAAATCCAAATATAAGAAACTAGCCCAATCCATTAAGTCCACAATGTTTCTGATTGAGGAAGAAACTTACACTTTTGAATGAGAAGAAAGTTTCTTATATTCTAAAAACTCTGAGTATATCCATGCAACAAATACCGGGATAATTCCGAGCAAAAATGACACCTGAGACAAGCAACAAAAAGCTTCAGTATATACATGAGCTAAGCCTTATTCATACCAAAAGAAAATTGAAGACAAAGAAAACAATTAAAATTAAACAATATATACAGAAACACCATCAATTAACTTAACAGAGGACATAAAATCATATTTCCTACTAAAATTAAAAAAAAATTAGTTTAAATTTTCATATTAAGCTAGAAGTCAGCTTTTTCTATGAACTCTAAACAGTCTCATTATGCCAGTGTGCACAAGTTGCTTCACTCACAGATTCATCGAGTTCCATTATTGTGACTAGGTAAAATAGCAAAAAAAATTATCAATAAAAACGAAATAATATCTGCAAAAACATCAAATTTCATAGCCTTTAAAAGATCTAAAGCTAATATAATACATTGAATTGAAAATTTCTAAAGCATTCAATTGAGATTAGCAGAAATCGAATAATGCTAAGGGATTATGACGGCATACCTGTCCAGGCGTGATTGGCTCGTTAACCACCATTTCTGGATCCGACAAACTGGTGGGGGAAGAAAAAAATACAAACAAATGCATGTTACAAACAACGCCATAACGCAAAACAAATAAAACATAAATGAAATTGTAAAAAAATCCGAATTCCAGATCGATAAACTAGAAATAACGTAAGAAATGGAAGTACCAGAAGAAGGAGAAAGGAGAGGCGTGGTGAGGGAGTAATCTCTATGACATGCTCGTAAACACGAGTTGAATTTAACCCTAACTCAAACGCGTAATAATAGTAGATAGCTAAGAAGGAAGCAGAGATCCGAAGTGAAGAAGACAATGAGTTTGCTTAAAGAAGAGAGAAGATGTTGGACGACGCGTCGTTTTCACTCCTCTTTGCTCTCCTCTTCTCCAAACGGTCGATGGTGGTTGTTGCTGTTAGATTTTGGTTTTTTTGTTGCTCTTCTGCTTTCGTTTTGAAACACTAGATTTCAATACAAAACTATTTATTATATTTATTATCATTGAATATTTTATCATTACTGTAATTAATTGCTCCTAAAATTAATTCATGCAATTTTTGTATCCATTTTTTGTTCCCCAGATTTATAGATATGTAAATATAAATTTAACAACATTTTTTAACTTTAAAAAAAATTAATAAAAATTTAGATGTGTAATTAAAAAATGTAGCGAAAATTTTTTATGACGGAAATGTACGGGGTTTAAGAAAGAATAATCAAATAGGAATCATTGACTCGCAAGTCGCAAGAGTGAGTGTTGATTGTAATCTGCAGTCATCAGAGATAATAACATTTAGATCCCTAGATCTTAACATTTCACATTCAAAGATGTATGTTTTATATTTATTTCAAATGGATTTCTGGCTCTTCTAAACTGACTGAACTAGCCTCCAGCGCGCGCCGATATTTCGGTTTATCAACCGAACATCGTATTAGGATAATCTCGTCTTTAAGCGAGAGGTAAATCAGGTGAGGGACTTATTTGATTAAATGGAACCTTTATGTGTTTATTTATGATAGTATACAAATTTGGGACTTGCATGTTATTATTGAATTTACGACTGACAAAGTTGATGAACAGTCAATTCAATATCGTACGAACGTTGATCAGAACCGTTGATTTCGAATACATTATCGAAAGTTATTAGCTGACGTAAGAGATGACAGTACGTGCTAAGGTAGACGATTTGTGATCCAGCTAAATCACATAATTAACTAATTAAGGAGTGTAGATAAAGAAATCACCTAATCATTTATTTTAAACATTTTTATTATTTAATAATTGTATTAAGAAGGAAGAGTAATATTTGGGTAAAAGGGGACCGTGACATATAAACAGACAGAACATATAAAAACAATAATTTTCCAATTTTATAGTAATCATTATAATTAACTCTTTGTATTTATATTATATTACTGGTATCATTTTTGGTTAATGAAGCTTAATATGATCATCTTTATTCTAGCTTCGCAGGTTGGCCCAATTTAAATCTTATAACATTTCCTTTCTTTTCTTTTCTGGTCATATATATTTATCAAGTTTTCTTTTATTTATGTGGGTATGTAGACGGATTATTGGGCAGTATTAATTCTGTGCAGCAATTGATAAAAATTTATGAGAAATTTCAGAATTTAGCCCAAAAAAAGATAAGTGATTTTTCTGTTTATTTAAGTTGAAATATTATTTTTAATACTATCTATAAAACCAAAGATTTAGATAATTTTACCTCACTTAAAAAACAAAATACAAACACCTCGGGTCATTACATGTTCAAGAGTAAGTCTTGAATGTCATTCTGTTGCAATAGAAACTCATCACTTTAAAATTAGAATTTTAATATTTTTTGACCGTCAATATAAAAAGATTTTTTTTTTTAGTATTAGAAATAAAATTTGTACTTAACTAATTACAAAAGTTAACCTAATTTTTAGGTTAAATTTCGAAAATTTCCTAAATTTATTCTCTTTTTTTTTTTTTTAGGAAAGAGTTGCATAATCAATGAATAAATTATGTATCAAAGATCATAATAATTAGTTATTTTTTTTAAAATCAATTTGTCAATGCTTAATTAACTGAATTTTCAAACATGAATCTATCCAAATTAACAAATTCCATTTAAGAGGGAGAGAGAGAGAGAGAGTGTTCAATTTATTTAAGTTAAGAAGCAGTGGAGTGCAAACGCAAATATTAGTTTGGCAAATTACTTGATTCTCCCGGCAAATATCTATCTACCTCTCCATTTCCCGGGCTACGACATCGTTTTCAGTATCGTTAGGTGATTTTGATAATGACTTAAACCAATAATTTATCCTCCATTTAACCAAATTATAAATATTAGTACATGATTCATTCATATGTTTGTTTATTTATTTATTTATTATTAATCAGTTCAAGGATAAGAAGTTGAACTTCTTCATTCATAATTATGGTCTTAGTATTTTCCTTAGAAAGTTGAGTGCCTTATAATACCAAATATATATAGTACTACTCTATATCTAAGTTTGCGTATTCATTTTTTTATTGGCTCCAATTACTGATGATTTATGTATAATTAATATAATATAATGAGTATATGGTTAATTATTCATTTTAATTAAGTTTTGGATATGATTAGATGCATGCATTAATATAATTAAGCATGGAAGTAAGCATAAGATAAGGAAGATGTGAAATCATACAAAAGCGATCAAATCCTATCATTCTCTTTTATTTTTATTTTTTTAGTCCTACGGATCCAATTTTCGGTCCATTTTAATTATAAACACTTCAAAGAAATAATTATTTAATCTACTAAAATATAAAATGGGGATTTGTACATAATAATTAACAATTTGAAAATAAATGATTGTAACTTAGATGCTAAATTATTATATGCATTTTGTGTACAAATGTTGATTTTAGTGAATTATTATATATATATATATATAAAATTAATAAAACGATAGGTGATTAATTTGTGCTGCTTTACTATTAGAGAATAGAGAGATAGACATAATTACACATAATTAGGAAGGAAATTTGGGGATAGTTTCATTCAAATTTTCAAGCTAACATTTTGTTTGCCTTTTTAATTTCATGAGTTTGAAAGTTAGAAAAACTCAAAATGGTCACAATTTAAGTACCAAAAATAGTAAAAAATACCTGCATTTCATTCTCTTGATTCATATTGCAAATAAATTAATATTCAAACAATCTACTTAGCTTAGCCCACCAGTACTATATATCCTCCATACAAATTAATTAATTAAGCTCCATATAAAAATCATTTTTCGTGCTTTTGGAAACAAATTAAAAATTATCAAAATACAAACTCACATCATATAATTTCTAAAATGTTTAACCTAGCTCATTCGATTCATTAGAGATCAAATTAAGAAATTGAAAAAATAAATAAATAAATAGATAAACGATAGCTAGCTAGCAAAATATTCTTCATAAATGATAAATCAAATCCCATATATATCAGGGATTCTATATAATAAACTTCCATAGTACAAGCTTGCAATCTTCTTAACATTAGGCATTCTTTCCTTCTTCATCATCATTCTCTCCCATTTTAGAAACTAAAATTCCTCTCAAAAATACAGCAGTGCAAGCTAATAAACCTCTAATTCAAGGGAAAAAAACAATTTCAATTCCACATCGAATTTGAAGCTTGCACTTTGAGATAAAAAGATGACGAATTAATTAAAGTTAGGATATAAAACTAAGTTGCCTAGTAATCAAGTATATCTACAAACGATGATGTGCAGCTAGCAGAGAAGACTACATAATTATATAATCAATACTTCATGGCTCTCTTTTAAACATGGAGGGAACTATGTCTTGCAGAAGTCCATAATCAGGAACCTGTTGATGATGATAATACTGCTGCTGATGATGATGATGATGATCAAGAGGGTTAACATTTTGTTGATGAAGATGCATATAGTTAGAACCTGCTGCACCAGAAACTTGGTTGTGAATGGAACTCATATAGTTATTACCTAACCATTCTTGAGGAAAGCTTGAGAGATTCATGGGCATCGTCGGCGTCAGCATAGAAGACGGCTGAAACATTCCGGCGGCGTTTCCTCTCAGGGTTGTGGGAATCGGGTGATTATGTTGTCCTTCGTATGTTGTGATCACAATTGATGGGTCCTGAAATGATCTCTCCACTCGTTTCTTCACAGTGCATTTCTGTGTAGTGCACCTGTAATAACTTCTGTAAGACGATCAAAAGCAAATTAATTACTTACCAGATCAAAACTCTGAATAGTTTTTTTACTGTACGCGCGTATGACCGGTATGCTTTATTATTGCGTGTAAAGTTGACAAACTTACCTTGGATAAGGACTATTCTTCACAGCTTTTTGTCCATATTTTCTCCATCTGTATCCATCTTCAAGATGATCAACTTCACTTTTTGTCATGAAAGCAAATCGTGGCTCTTTCTGCCTCTTCTCTCCTTTCTTATTCTTTGCTTTGCTTCTGTGATATATGATCATCAGAATAATTAACCACAGAGGTTATGTCAACGAATGTTAAAGGAAATTAAAAGTACTTACATTTTCTTAGAGCTGTCTCCTCCATCTTCTGACCCTTTTGGTTGCAAATCTTTCTTACTCTTGCCCGAATCTTCTTCAGCGCCAGCTTCAGTAGAGGAAGAAGAGATGGAAGAGTTTGGAGTAGTCCCCACGTTATTTTCACTACCACCACAGAGTTCTCCGGGACCAATAACCTGTTTCTGATGACCTTCAATGGAAGAAAAGACTTCAGACGAAGAAGGTGACATTCCGAACGCTTTTTCAAGAGAATTATAGTCCATAAATCCATGTAAGCAGTCGGTATAGCTCATCTGCGAAGGATCAAACTGTTGTGGATTGTAATCTGGAGATGAACCAGCAATGGAAACAGGCATGCTGGTTCCAGTAATATCACCATGTTGATCATCTTGAAATAGAGAACGAAAGTAAAGGTTTCCAGGTTCATTAGACATGGAAGAAGAAGAAGAAGAAGAAGAAGAAGAAGAAGAAGAAAAGAGAGAGAAAGGCAGCAAATTTGATGCGGTGTGAAGTCTTAGTTTTGTTTTGGACTTTTAATTCCAAGTATGTATATATATATATATATATATATATTTATGCTGTTTGAGTTTTTTATATATATAGAATGGGAGAAAGTCTTCAGCTTTGAATGAGACTTTTGTTCCACCACTTTATAAAGAGAAAATGTTGACGCAAAAGAATACCCCCCTTCCAATTAGAAGACCATAAAGTGGCTTCTCTTACGGAGACATTTGCAATCCTCGTTATCCTACTCCCATTATCAACCAACACCCCTCTCCATCTCCTACTCTAAACAATAGAAAATGTTATTTTAACTCATAATTTATAAATTAACCCTTTTTCTTTCTCAAATTTCACCTATAAATGTCTCGAATCTAAGACCAAACTTTTTTACAGTTAAAGAGGACCAGATCACCTACTTCTACTACTCACGACAAGACGCTGCCCTCTGAAAACGAAGAAGTGATCAGAGTATCCCCGATTGAAAGGTAAATTTTTAAATTGATATAAGTTTTAAAAATAATAATAATAAATAATAATAAAGAATATTATGAATAAATACAAAAGAGATAAGAAGTCAGCGAAGACTACAAGTAACGGGTAATAGTCAGTGAGTCAGGATATATGCCTTTTAGGAGCTATGATGATGATCTTGAATGGCAAGTGATAAGAGTTGGTCAAACTTTCAAACTTTACTGTTGAAGTGTATCAGGCTTACACGTGTTAATACTGGCACCGGCATTTGACCGTAGCCGACAACTTCATCTGGCACGTGGGAGACCTTTAGCGGCTTTCTTACATGAACCTCTTTGCTTTACTTTACTTTGCTTATGCCTTGCCCACGTCATCATCTTCTTCTATTTCTATGGATTTATGCTTAAACTTTTTGGTCTCACACTTTTAGGTCCCAATCTCATCTGCACACCAAATTTTTTTCAAATCTTTCCATCCACATTTGCCGTAATTTAATGAGTTTTCAATAGTTTCAAGTTATAATTAAACCCCCCCCAAAAAAATAAAAATTATTTATTTTATTTTTTAACCCCGGGGGTTCCTATTTTACAAAATACAAATTGAAATAAGAATTTCGATGAAACAATGTTATATTTGTTTTAGTTTAACAACACCTGTGTTAATAATAATTTATAATATATTCAATATATAATATATAAAAATATTCTTTTTAATATAATGAAAGATAAGTGATTGAAAAAAACGTAACATTCAAGTTGTTTCTGAATATTTTTCATTTAATTTTGGGTGGCAGAAATTATTAATTAATTAATACGACTTTGTTGAATTAACACGGCCAATTTGTTCTTATATATGGATAACAGCAGATGTTAATTCCTAAGAACAAACGTCAAAAAGAAAAAACATTATAAAAAATATTTTTTGGAAACAATATTTTGAGTTTTTGGAAAACATTTTATTGTTTTTATTACTCTTTTTTAATGGGAATTTCCTCGTCAATTCGTTTGTGTGGTTGGATCTAATTCCTGGCCATTATGTATTGAATTAATTCAATTCAATGGCAAATTGGAAGAAATATTGAGCAAGCATACGTTAATTATTAATAATTAATAATCAAACAGTCAAACAGAATACATAAAATTCCTAAGCATTAATCATCAAATAACGAGAAAATTTTAATTAAAAACGTTTGTAAATAAAGGACCACTACTTTGAAGTTGTGACAGAATTGGTCAAACAACATCAAAGTTTTGAAAAATCAAACTTCATATATTCTTTCTGATCTTTACCTCATCATATTGTCACCAATTTAATTTGTTATATATATTCTTCTCGACATGCACTATTTATTTATCCTTTTTTTTTTTGTCAGGAAAAAGGATGTTATACATTTTGAACGTAGATATTATACTCTATATTAAAGATGAGTATATAATACTCCCGAGTCTAAAATGAAATAAATACGGTCTTTTTTAAATATAAAATCTCTCATAATTTGTTTTTCTTTTTAAGTTTTGTGACCTAAAACATGCCAATCCAATTAAGAAAATTTTAACTTTATATTAAACATCATATATTTTTTTTAATTGTAAATATACACTTAATTAAAATCTTAACACAATTATGGGACATTGATTTTTAATTGAAATGGAAAAGCAATAGTGCAAAATGGTAAAAGCCAGTGCCGTTAATTAAGGCTAATTGCTTGCATTAGAGGCACTACTTGTCATGCATACATAGTTGAAATAGTACTTTATGGTAGATAATTAAATAAAAAAAAACATAGCTTAGATTATGTTGTTAATTTTTTAATTATATAATTATATAAAATCAATTGACTAAGTTATAGATTAATTGACTGACTACTCTTATATATATATATATATATATATGTTGTCACATTTATTCTGGCATATGTAGTAATAGGTCCATATTACCCACTTGAATTATGACATCTACCTACCTTCTTAAATTGTTGGTTGTTTGCTTGTTCGTTTACAAATTTCAAAACTTTTTTTATTCAATTTTTTTTGTCTTTTTGTAATACAAAATCCAATTTCGTTTCAAATTTTTTTATAAAAATTAATGTTTAGTATTTGAATGCGTTTTTTTATTTAATTAACAGTATTATTAAATAGTTAACAATATATAAATATCATAATATCAAACTATAATATTTAATAATTTTTTAAAAAAAATATTTAAAGAAAATGTGACGTGTAAAGAAGACTATAAATGCATCATGTATGTATCATTGAAATAATTAATTTATTACATAAAATAACACCTAATAAAGTATAAGTTGGAATGCGACATCTAATCTAGAATGCTACCATATTGTATGTTGATTGGATATTATGAAAAGATAAGCAATATGTAGACACCAATAAAAGAAAATGCGTAGCGCTATCTATGTTACATACATCAATTCAATTCTTGTGAAGAGTTCAACTGATTGCTTATTGGGGATGACTTTTGAAGATGTGTAATTAGCTAGGGTTTTTTTGAATTAACCAAACAGCATGAAATTGTTGACTTTTTAATTTGTTGAATTGATCATTAATTGGATATGAAAAAATAAAAAATATGGGTTTAATTAATTAATATGGTTAATGCTATTATTATTAATTTATAAGTCTTAATCAATTCGCAAGGAGGTTAGGTTTTTTGTTAGGTGTGCACACTGAAAAAAGAATCTTTGGATGTTGACACTCTATTCATGAATAATTATTGTTATCAATTATTTGTTTCTATTTATTAAATTTTCAAAAAAAAATTATTGATTAATTTTTTTAGGAATTAGATTCTAAAATTTATGTAATAAATAGGTTAAAATATCAATATTCATGTTTTTGTTTGGCAAACCAAAAGTTATGTAATAAAAAGTAAAGAAAAAAAAAAAAAGCTTTTACGGTGCAATGTCAATTGCATTCCCATATTTTCACATATATATTGGCAGCTTAATGCAAACCAAGCAACCTTTTTTTTTTAATTTTGGCATATATATTAAAATATAGTATTAATTGAATATTTATTAATATTTTTAAATTAAAAATAAGCATTTGTTTTATAAATATGTATTGATTTAGTTAAAAAGCGAAAATATAGACTTTATAGTTAGGATGATCAAAGCACAGATAATATGTACATTTCATTATTTTATTGTCTTCTGTAAAAAGAAAACATAAATAAAAATTGTTATTGTAGAGGATTGAGTCTAAAAATAATCTTTCGTTTGATTTTCATTAGGTCAGATTCCAGATATTTTCCCACTAATGAGTCTTTGATTAATTAATTTATTTATAAATAACAATTTTATGTATACAAGTCTTTGATTAATTAATTAATTAATGAGTGAGTCACTCAATTCTCAAATTCAAAACTTTCCATTTAGAAAGTAAAGTATCAATCAATCATTTGAAAACAACACCTTTAAAAAATAGGGAAAAAGAAAAATATATATTTGAATTCTCATTCAAAATTTACAACCCAAGAAATATATAAAAAAAGGGAAAAGAAAATTAAATAAATATCTAATGTCATCAGTCCTTTTCACCATGAATTTGTTTTCATATTCTATTATTTTTTTAAATATTTTTTTTATATCGTTTAATAATTTGAAGCATTCACCAATCACAAGTCAACGTGTACTCCACTTGGAAAGTTGCAAATGTTTTGTATATATATATTTTTTAATTTTTAAAAACAAAATTGGGTTCATAAAATATTAATTAATTTATTTGCAAAAAATGAAAGTTGCATGCCTTGTTTCTTACTCTCCTCTAATCCTAATTACAAGTTTCAAATGTGAAAAGAATATGAACAGTTTGATAAATTGGATCAGTCAAAAATTCTTTTGACTCAGTCAATCCACCTGCTAATTAAATTAATTACTCGAAGTTCTTTTATTTCTTACCAATTTGATTAACTTTTTACACCTTTCCCCACCATTTCATGGTAAAAAGTTTATAATATCAAAAGTAAGATTTCTTAAATAAAGAAAGATGCATGTATCACATCACATGTACAACTATTTAATAAGGACAAAGCTAAAACTTAAAATCGAATATAAAAAATAAAATAAAATTGAAGAGGCTAATTATAAAAATAATTTAAAATACATAATTTTATAAGACAAATTTTATGAAAAAAAAAAGATTTTTGTACAATTAATTAAATTAAATTAAATTAATAATGAAGTGAAAAAACAATATACGAGGAGTTGACTAGAAAATGCTTTTGAGTAAACGCCACAAACGCAATTACTAAGACGAGACCATGCAGTCAAAATCACTGAAGAAGAAGAAGAAGAAGAAGAATGACATTTTTTATTTTTATTTTTATTTTTATTTTTTGGTGTTCTTGAATTCAAAAGTTTTCTTGTGTTATGAATGATTATTCTTCAATTGTTATTTTTTATGTTGACAAAATTCAAAAAGACGCACAAAAACTGACTCAGTCTGCACTTTCACGTTTAATTTTCAGTGGAATAAAAAATAATAATAGCATATAATAATTAATGTCACTCTTCATTATTAATTATGGGTTAAATCATGTAAAAAAAAAAAATTAGCGTAAAGAAAATAAAAGGCATCTTGAATTAGGGGATAGATAATAATATGATATAATGTATAATCCAAACAGGTTTCCTAGACTTGAAAAGGTAACACAACAAGGCTTCCTTTCTTGTTTGCCTTATTGAAAAATCAAAGTTGTCTTATCTTATTGTCGTATTGTCCATTTTTTATTTTCCAATTCTTTTTTAATTTTTTCCATAATTTTTTAATCTTAGAAAATATAATTTAGAAATTGAGAATTATAAAAATATGTGTATATATATATATATATATATATAAAAAGAAAGAGATGGAAATATGGGAGAATCTGAAAGTAGTGGGGGTGGGGATAACTTTTTGATGAACAATCATCTAAGTTCACTGAATGATACTTGGGATGATAGATTAAGATTGGGAAAAGAGTTGGGTTTGATTTTGTTACTTTTGAGAAAAAAGCAAGCTTGCATATATATATATATATATATATTTGCATGATTATCGTGCAACTGCAAATTAATTATTAAACTAAGCATAATTATGGAAAGTAATTAATTATTTCGATCAATATCGAATCATGAAAATATCAGGTTTATATTTGATAATTAATATTCATACATGCAGCTTTTAGTTTTATACACAGCATGGAATCATAATCATATTCGTATTCGTATTCATATTCATATATAAAGGAAAAAGAAGATATCACAATTTGGTCCTTTTACCAAAATTGCTACTTACTTCCCTATCAGTTAATTAATTGTTTGATTCCCTTTTCCATTTTTCTTCCTTCTTTTTTTTTTTTTTTTTTGGGTTAAATTTTAATTTTTTACCATGTTTCTCACTCATGAAAAGAAAAGAGAGAATATGATGATTATTAATCTATTAACATACATTTGATTTGATTTGATTTGATTTGATTTGATGGAGTCAGTCACCAACTGTCATTATTATTATTATTAACAACAGAAGATGATGAGATGAGATTATTGACTTCAGATAGCTGCGCTCTTCTCTTGACATTCCTATTTCTTTTTTTTTTTTTTTTTTTTTTAAAATTTTTCTTCTGGTTTTGTTTTGTTTCTTTCTCCATATATTCATTCTGTAATCAATTATTTGGGATACCAGACTAGCGCAGACCATCATCACCCTCGCGCCCTGCAGGCGTAGACCCGGTGAAGCTCACGCAAAAACAGTCTCGATTTCAAAAAGTTCTTCATTGTATTGATGTCAGCCAAATAAAAAAAAGATTTAAGGTGAGTTAAAGAACTAATGATTGATTGAAGTTCTGTACAAAAATTCTCCAACTTCATTACTATTGCGAATCATTAACAAAGATTCAGGGCATGGGATCCTCAATTTTCCAGACTTGTGAGAGCAAGAAAAAGTTTGTCTGATTTAGATTTAAATGTTTAGGCAAGATTAACCCATTAATAATAGTCATTATGTAAACTTTCGGTGGGCGTAACTTTCTTCGAAATGGAAGAGGTGAAGAATACAACTTTCATCGTAATTTGAGGTCAAAGTTCACTCACCGAATCCAGAAAGTTTGCTTTAAATTCATAACTTCAGGAAATGCTTGGATGATTATTCCGCAAATTATGCAAAGGTAAGCACCCTTACCCTTCCTTCCTTCGTCACTAAATGAGAAATAGATTTGACCCAAAAACCTTTCTCTATTTCTTGTTTTTCAGTTACCCCTTCATCAGGTAACCCATTCACCATAACCTTATTCTTCCATCTATCCTCTTTCACAAGCCTGAAAGCATAATAAGCGAGGCTCAAATAGAAGAATTGCTCAGGATTTACAAAACCCCTAACACTTTGGGAAATACGTATTTCATATAACATCTAAGATATAAGAGAGTTCAAATTTATGCGCTTTACAATGAATTACACTCTGCCGAGCAAGAAAACACACACATATAAGTCAAGTCTTTATCCTTCATTTATGAAAGAATAAAACTAATTTGTCTACACTAGCAAAATATTTGTACAAATTCATCTATTCCCAGAACTGATACGGTTGTTCTTCCACTTGAACCACTGGGAGCTGTGTGCATTGTGCACATTCGGATTCACAAACTGCTCCGTTGTTGTATGCATTTGGAAATCTATGGATCAGGCATCGAAGTTTACAAAAACATCATTCGAGTGCAAGTTGAACACTAACCTTACCTTCTCTTCAATTTACAATTGGGTAATGTATAGGGCTTATTAAAGCCAAGGATATTGGTACGTCATTGGTGACCCTCCATGAGATCTGCAAGAGTTATCTTCCCACAGTTGCCGGTGTCCAGCCGATCAAACTTCTTAGATATCTGCAGAATATCCTTTTCGGATACCTTTCCCATCTCCTTGAGCTTGTATATCACATATTCCGACTTACTGCAACAAAGCCAACAGAAATACAGAAAACCAGTCCACTTTTTATTGGATTCATCTGACATAGCTAAAAAGAAATTAGATAAAAAATTATAAATCCTAGAAAAGAATGTGAACCAAGTTACCGACTCTACAGTCTATGCCAAATCCAGGACAGTAGGCAAAAATGGGCAGTATCTGCCAGGTAAAGTAACCTAACACTGGTTTGGTCACAGTTGATTTACTAAAAGATGCCAGCACTTTGTTAATGCAACATAACACAGCTTCAGATGATAAGTTTCAGTCCCTACAATAATTCATGGCTGAAATATGACTTGCTAGAAATAAATATGCACCCCAACTTCTATGAATAATAATTGTACTCTAGTTCAATGTACAATCAACAGATGATATCAGAAAAAAGAAAATGGAAATGGGCAGCATACGTGATGCACACAAAAACCAAGAAGTTTAACAGAAGCAGCAAAACTGAAACGAGGATCCTAAGACGGGGAGGTGTGGGGGGAAGTGGAATGTTAGAAGCATTGCAATCTCAGCACTGAAATGCAGAGCTTTAAGTCCTTAAATACACTGCCAAATCCTTTAAATGTATGGTAACAGCTTAAAAATGCCATGCAGCACAAGCCAGAAAGAACCCCATAAATTACAAAAGATGCTAAAGAAAGAATGAAACAAGAAGTTGAAGATTTCAGAAAGAACCCCATAAATTACAAAAGATGCTAAAGAAAGAATGAAACAAGAAGTTGAAGATTTACATCCAATCTAAAACATCCAGTCCCATTAACATAAATCTTTTGGGACTTTATTTTGTGGTCCAGAAGAGTGAGAATTTCTACTAATTGAAGGCTTTCACACGATGTTAGAGCATAGATTTAGTTCGCCTTCCAACCATGCCAATTTGTTCAACAATTGCACAGCGCACTGTTGAAAGGACTGCATACCTATAACTTACAGGGGACATTGATATTTAAAATTATTTGTGACAAGCCCTTTACCACTTTTAATTATAAAAGGACACAGAGGAGTCCCCACCAATTTTAAATGCAATAAGACCTTAACAACTGGATCAAGTAATTCCAACCAACTAACTAAGAACTTTTTGGAAGTACTGAAAACAACTTTGCCTTGGCAAATTTCTATATTACTAAAGCTAAAAAGAGACAAGAGGCACCTAACTCTCGTGATAACAATATAAAAGGTCAAAACTACTGAGCAAAAATGTCATCCCACATTAAAATTAATGTTAACAACTTCAGAGGCATCAACTACACATTTATCAATACATGGTTCACATAAGTAAAATAATTGTGATTATCCATCACATCCTGATATATAGTATGACAAACAGCATGATACATACAATACATTCAGTAATTGTGACACATAGAATTTTACTAACTCTGGCACATCGGAAAGAAATTTACCAAGATCATGCAAATGCTAGAATAAGTTTTTAGGAGGTACGCTTAAAATTGAGCTTCAAGCCCAACAACCCCAAAAGTATCAACAAGATCAAAATGTACAATTGGAGAATTCAAAACTAAAATTATCACATACCTTACAAAACCATTGTTGTCAATATCCGCAGCAAGAAACTCAGCCACAGTCATATCATGACCAAGCACCCATTTTGCCATCCTCCTATGCCTTTTATCTACCCTTGCCTCGGCAAGATAGAGAAATGCACGAGCAACTGCGAGTGTTGATACAAGCAACCAAATGCAAGCAAAAATTCGACCAGTCATTGACTTAAATGCCCTGTCACCATATCCTACAGTGGTGACTGACATAACTGAAAGATAAAAGGAATCCAACCAGCCAAGATTCTCAACAAAATGCATAACAGTAACTCCAACTCCGATACAAAGAACCACAACGCCTAGTGCCAAAGCCACCTTCATTCTTATCCTCATCCTCCCTTTTTTCACATCAACTATATACGATCCTGGAGTCTCCTTGTCATCACCATTCTTAATAGTTCTCAACAAATAATTCTCTTGCAAATCAAGCACATAACTAACCATCCCAGTAAGCAAAATATCAATAAAACCAAATCCGACCAACACAAACAATATAGAAAACAATTTAGTTGCCACTGTATTTGGTGTAATGTCACCATACCCAATTGTGCACATTGTAACAATACAAAAATATAAAGCATCAACAACTGGGTGAGTCTCGTTAGCAGAAAAATTATTGCGATTAAACCAATAGATAATCACACCTAATGACAGATATAACACCAAAAGCACGACAGCTTGCCTAACAATAGATTGGGAACCCAATTGTGGCTTAGGCACCTCACGATGCTTTAAATCATTGATCACAGCCATGGCAGGTGCTGTTTTCGACCTGTGAAGATTGCTCTTGGAAAATGGGTAGTTTGAATCAAACAACCAAGACTGAGGGGACTGTAGTTGTGAAGACTGTTGCTGCGGCTGTTGGGGAAATAACACTGAATCTGGAATCATGGATTGTTGAGGAGATTCCCGAGAAAATAAACTAGAAGAAGATGTTTTTGGTGATGAGACTGAAAGAGTTAACGCATCAACAATAGGAGAAGTTTCACCGGGAGAAGGAGAAGGTCCAAAAATGAGCCTATCTTTCAGTTCAGACGGGGTTAACGGAATGGGAACGGAGATTTCTCCTTCTTCCGGAAGAGGGAACAGAGGTGCCGGAGGTGTAGGTTTCCTCCTCGGACTCAAATACGACAAAAGAGGTTCCTTATCCATCTGGGTCCGCCGGAAAACCGCTTAAGGTCGCAAAAAGAAACAACTTCCACACCAATTAGTGATTTTGAGGAACTAGGTTTCTCAGAGAGACCAGAAAGTAGGTGGTACGAGAAACAACCAGAAAGTAGGTGGTACGATAAACAAAAAGAAACAAACCACCGAAACAAAATGAAAGTTTTGTCAAGTTTCAAAGAAGAAACGAAAAATTGGCACTGGAAATATGGATGAGAAGAAGGTGACTGTTTTTTTTGGAAGTGCTTTCAATTAGAAAGTGCATTTGAAGGGGTCAAATTAAGAATACCATGCATATATATACATATACATACATATACGGAAGAGTTTTGATTCGGTCCTGGGAGCCTAGTAAACCGCAAGCAGTTGAAACTGTGCTACTTTACACAATCGAAGGATGGAAAGTGCTAAAATCGGACTAGAAAGTTTTGGGTTTTGTGCTTTCTTTCTTGTCGCCGCGGAATGTGCAGAAACACGCGCTTGTTGGTAGCGAGTGGAGAGAAAAACACACGATCGATGACTGCATTCGTGGCGTCGCACAAGGCATGTGAAGTTGTTGTGGACATTATTGTTTACTACGTATTTTTTAGTTTTCACGAAAAGGACGTATCTTTTTCATTTGTATCAAATAGGTCCTCAATCGCTGACTGAAATTGAAATGACCACTTACTCTAAATCTAAAATCTATCAATATTTAGCGTGACACTGGAGAGTATTTTAGTTATTTTAAGTGATTTAAGAAACCTACTTGATAGGTATAAAATAAAAAAATATATTTCTTTTTACATTATTATGTACAAAAAATTGGAGATGAGAACAAGTCACATACTATTTAAAGAGTGACTACAAATGAAGACAAATAATGTTAAAATTTTTAAAAAAATATACACGTAATATTAAGAGAATTTAATTTAAGTGGGTTGTAAAATTAAATAAATACTAATTATTTCAATTAGTAATGTTTAATATGGTATAGGTGATAAAGAATGTCTGATGTTTGATCTCAGATCATAATACTTTAAAAAGGTATTATCAATATATACTCCAAATTCTTTTACATAAATTTATGTTATCATATATTTTACATCTTTTTTAAAATAAAAAAGTTTAAGAAAGTAAAAAATAAATTATATAAAACTTATAAATAGGAATAGAGTTTGTATAAGAAATCATATCCCCAAGGTCTTGTTACTGAAAACATAAAAACACTACGTTGATAGTTGAATATCAATGTCTGTCACCCCAAATTTTTGTTCCATATCCAACAGACAAACGGAAAATTTTCCAATTTTTTTAATAGTATTTCCGATTTACAAAGATAATTAATTAATTAATTAATTAATTAATTGCACCGATTGGTAGTACTCACATCACCGGTTAACCAAGGCAAGGTTTCAACGTGTTTGGTTGTAGATGGTTGTCTCGTAAATAAATAACATAATAAACTTATATCACAAATATACAAACTTACAATAATTGACATCAGATTCGCTCCAAACGGAAAGCCTTCTAATAATTGCTATATTTAATAATAATATGGAAATGGAACCAACCATAAGAACAGCAACGTGCCCGCATCTGTCTTATAAATTGTGATGCAACAACAGATAGATATTGAAAATAAAATCAGTTTTTTTTTTTTTTTTCCCTTATGGTTGCATGTATGAAATGGCAAATTCAATAACTATGGAGTTTTTAATTACTAGGAAGTCAACCTTACATAACTATAGAAAAAGTTTTCTTCCATGTGCATTGGAATGGATAATGCATGTAGGGAAACACAGACAGAAAATGTTACAGATCCATTGATTTTACACCCGACAGAAGCACACAAGTTCACATCATAGCTAATCATCATCTTCCAACACACTCCGGCGCCTCTGGATCTGAAATATCCAGCGAGAAAAGATCAAACCGTGATACTAGATGCAAGCAAGCATTTGATGGATGGCAATGATTTTGGGAGATTACTTACAGTGACTTTGGTCTGTTTAGTGGTTTGGGTGTTAATCTGTTCCAGCAATGATATGAGCCTCTCTTCAGAAACCTGCAAATAATAAGACATCAGGAGAGCATGATTATGCTTTCGTTCCAAAATAATGGAGTTTTAAATAACATTGTTCAGCATATTGCAACCAGGTAGGAATTGAATGAAAGGTGGTGATACCTTCTCAGCTATCTGACCCATTTGAGCTGCTCTCAGTATAATATCTTCAACTCCTCTAGCCTTCTCAGGTTTCACCAAAGCAATTCTAGCAACTGTCCACATGGCCATTAACATTTAAAAACATATGGCGCCAACAATTTATGTGACAGAAAGAAGGATAAAGTTGAAATTCAATAGCATAAGTGTATTTATTCTAATTTTTCCAGGTCCTCCATCGCTGTCCACTTCTGAAATGCAAGGAGATAATTTCTACAATGATCATAAAGTACTCTTTATTTTGTGCATATGCCGTGCACACAAGCTGGCTCTAACCTAAAATCATGACAAGTTCATTCATGCTTGCTGGGTCAAGACTAACACCTTAAAGTTTCAATATTCAGCCCTTTGTAGAAATGATGATTTAATTTAAAATTTTGGAAGAACTTTTCATTTTATGGAGATATCTTCCATCTTCTAATTTTGCAAGAATCTGATGGGCATATCAACTATCCTAGGTCTTCACATTTGCTGTCCAACTCTTTTCAATGAAAAATTATCATGGCACTCTTCTATACTAAACTTGGAATTGAAATTCCTTGTCGCAGCACAAAGAAGGACAAGTTGTACAACCCAGTTCGGTAAGATAAAGCTCAAATTACTTACGTCTTTCACGTGCCTCAGATGACAAAATCTGGCTAAGCATCATTTGCCTTCGTTCATCTGCCTCCCTAAATAATAAGTCAAATCTTAGGATCAATGATTGGACTTATAGAAATAGATTTAACAAATCCCCAATCTAAAATCCCACAACCACAAAGAATACATTGGCATACAAATTCAAAACCCCACCTCTTGGCATCTTCCTGAGCTTTCTGCTGCTCAGAATTTTGTTGACTGCCCTGTATACAAACAAGATTTTATTAGCTTCATCAACTTAAAAGGAAATACATGCAATATCACTTCTTTTGTGAATTGTCAAAGAAGAATATTGAAACTAAAAGAAAAACTAGGAAGTGATCCATTACCACGCCATGCTGAGCCATCAGTTCTTGCATTCTTCTTTGTCTAATTGCTTCTAATTCAGGATCAGCCTAAACAACAAATTGAAGAAAATTCAAACTCCAGAAAAACCAGGTATGGCGAAATAGATCAACAAATAGAAGAAATCCACATAGAGGATAATCATGGCATTTAAAAACCAGGAAAGAGAGAAAAAGAATTGCTCTAAGTACCAACGCTTCATGAGATTGCAATAGATCAAGCCCAAAATCTATCATTGAAATTACTCTCATAACAAAAAGTATGCATCAATGGGGCAATACAAAAGTTGGGGATGCTCCAGAACGTGAGTCACATCTTTTGATAACTTGGATCACTGGAATTTTGCCACTTTCTCGTGATAGACACACATCTAAAGAACTCATTTCAGGGATTTTCTAACATGCACAAATAAAATCTCTCTTAAAGTGTTCCACAAGCAAAGCGATTGTCCTTCAAACTTAAAAAATAAAACTACATTTTTTCAAAAACTTATGCAATGTTCTAGGTGAAAGCAATCATAAACTGGTAAACTCTTGTAGGAACAACGGCATCCTTACAAGAAAACAAAATACCCACCCTCCGATTTTGCTTAAAATCTACTTTCCTCAGATATATGCACAATATTTCATTACCTTCAAAACTAAAATTACAAACCGAAAAACCAAAAAAATCATATAATTCCTCCAAAAAACAAAAGACTAAAACATTTGTCTTCTGATTAACCAATGAGAGTGTAATTAAGTCTGAAATAATGCAAGGGTCCAATGGAATTCATAGGTATAGGAAGAAGCCCTGTCAAATAGAGATTTTTTCTTTCGACCATATTTCGATTGTTAATACGATATATAAGGATCGCTACTACAAATAGTACTACACCCTTGATCGTGAAATATCGATACAAAAGCTAATGCAACATAGAGTATCAGGAAGCCCCGATTTTACACAATAATTTACACATTCTTCAGATAATCGAATTAAACAGAAATTAAATAAAACCCTAACGACTATTTGTCTAACGAGAAAATATACTAATACATAACCAAAGGAAAAAAGAAAAACATACCATTTGATTGGATGGATAAGCAAACACTGTCTATTATCGTTCTGCTTCGTTTGATGATGCGATCTCCTCCTCCTGCTCTTCTTTAAGAGATACAGGGCTCAGCGTTTGTCGGACGCCATCCCTTTAGGCCAATTATTTTGGTGGGGCCCTTATTTTTCTGGTAATTGCGTTTTGTTCCTATTTTTTACGAGGTTTCAAATAAAAATATAGTTTGTTAATTCGTATCAAACAAGTCCATGACTCTAATTAGAATTTGGAAGGACGAAGCTATCCTTTTACCACTTAATTTTGACCTTTGATCCCCTAATCTTTAAATGGTCACAGATAAAAGCGCAATTTATATATTTATATCAAAGAATTCCGCATTTAGTGTACACTTTATCCCATTCATCAATATTGACTTTTAAGTTTTGTATACTTTAAAAAAGAGTTTAGTTATTATAAATCATAATATAGGGTTAAAAACTACTTAAAAAATGGTTAACATGTTATAAGAAATTGTGAGTGAAGTGCTCATAATTTAACAAAAATAGTTATAATATATCAAAATCATGTCATTTGAGTGTAAAATATTTCATCTGAAATTATCGGATCATCTCTTTTTAATAAATGAAATTTTTTTAGGTAAAAAAAAGATTCATGAGCTTAATAATTCAATGGGCTACTGTATCCTCATTTATCGAAAAGTAAAAGGATTCAGTTGTTACTATTCTATTCTTACATCATAGTTTGCGGCATTTGAGTTATTTCGCTAGGATCGGACCTATTTGATACAAATAGACAAAGTACGTCCTTCCTGAAACATTTTAAAACAATTACGGATCCCAATGTTATTATCTTTTCGAAGCATATCCTTTATTTTTTCGGCCAATCAAATTAATTTGTAATTATTTAAACACAATTACAGAAATATTTATAGAAAAGGCAATTAAAGAATTATTATTTTGATATAATTGTAATCTTTTATATCAAATTTTCCCCAATTCACGTGCCTCCAGTCTCCACTTAATTTTACTGCCACTGGAAGAAGGGACTGATAAGGAAATAAAATAAATAACTTTTGAGTCATATCAAATTCTTTAATTAGCGATGCATGCAAGTTGCAACAAACTTTTTTCTCTTTAGATCCAAACAAAATCTAACTTTCCATCAAAACCATAAGATCCATAACTCCGAGGACCCACTGATCTAAGTCAACGACCAAGTTTCACCCAACTCAAGTCCCAAACTAAACTCACACGCATAGAATCAAAATCACACTACTACAAGAAGATTAGAGAGTGTGACTCGCTAATTAGTCAAAGCAAAGCAAAGCGGAAAAGCTTAAGCCTCTGAAGCTCCTAAACCAAAGACAAGAAAGAAGCAAGGCAACCAAACTACTACTTAGATCAAGAAAACAGAACCACAGAAGCCAAATGGGTTTCACCATGGGCTTGAACTTTGTTCTGCTCTTGGCTATGGTGGCCACCAATATTCTTTCCCTCTACCACCTTTCCTCCACCACTTTCCTCCAATCCCCTAAACCCCCGTCTCCTCAAGCAGTTCCTGACCACCTTTTACATCAATTGCAAACCATACGCGCCACCATTAACCACCTCACGCGCCACCACCCTGGCACCACTACTGCTTCCGTACCCACCACTACTATTCCTCAAGATCTCCTTCTTTACTCTCATCTTTCCCCCATTGCTTCTTCTTGTCACAACCATCCCGACCTTCTTCATCGTTACATGAACTACACTCCATTTTCTCTTTGCCCACATGATACTGATCTTCAGGAAACTCTTATTCTCCGTGGTTGTCATCCTCTTCCTCGCCGCCGTTGCTTTTCGAGAACCCCGGCGAAACCTTCGTCTTCTCTGGCTACGAACCCCTTTCCTTCTTCTCTTCCTGACTCTAATGTCATCTGGACTAAGTACAATTGCAAAAGCTTTTCTTGTCTAGTTCAGAAAAGCCCGAATCTTGGGTTTGATCCTGCTAGTGAAAAAAGTTCATCTTTCTTAGCTTTCAAGTCTGAGCTTGATCTCCCAGTTCCGCAGCTACTACAGTTAGCTAAATCAGCTAACTCAGTTATAAGACTTGGGATTGATGTCGGTGGTGCTACTGGTTCTTTTGCCGCGAGAATGAAGCTTTATAACATTACTATAGTGACAACAACTATGAATCTCGGCGCACCTTACAGTGAGGCAGCGGCGTTAAGAGGGTTAGTGCCGCTGCACGTACCATTGCAGCAAAGATTGCCTGTATTTGATGGGGTACTTGATCTTGTTCGATGTGGGCACGCTATCAATAGGTGGATACCTGTAACAATGATGGAGTTTTTGTTTTATGATGTAGATAGGATTTTGAGAGGAGGAGGATACTTGTGGTTGGATCGTTTCTTCGGTAAAGGGTCGGATCTTGAGAAGGTTTATGGACCGTTGATTGGGAAATTGGGTTACAAGAAGGTGAAGTGGGCGACAGCTAATAAGACTAATTCGAAAAATGGCGAAGTTTACTTGACTGCCTTATTGCAGAAGCCTGTCTCGAAATGAGATTCAAGTATTGAATTTCAGGTATATTGGCGAACTATTTTGTTTTGTTGCATTATACCTTTACTTGCTGTATTCTTGCCGGTTCTGAAATAAGGAAGTGTATGAATTAGATCTGCAACTTTGAAGTTGATAGCAATTTTGCTTAATTAGCATAGGGGTGGGTCAAAAAAATATGAACTGATATTCCATTCTTTCTGATTTCAAGATTTTGTGGTGGTTTGTAGTGATCTTGGTTGAAAAGTGTTAGGCTAATTGCCAACAGCATTGCCCCAGTAGTTGAAGTGAACTGTTGTAAATTCAATGTCCACCAATGATTTTGGGCACTGAAGCTGAGATTTTCCTTTGCCTACTATGTGCTGTGACAATTGTGTGTTCTATTGCAGCTACAGATGTTGCCCTTTCATTTTCATTCAATTTCTTCACATTTACCCAGGTGCACTCATCCTACATCTGTGAATAGACCATATCTTGGTTGTATAGAGCATAATATGAAATGTTCTATAAGCAAATCATTCGAAAATTCATGAAAACCACAGTCCAGCTGCAATTGTTGCTCAGATCTTTCTCTCGTACTGTCGCTTGGCTAGACCTTCCTTGCAATCAACTTTCATACTTTGGGGCCTAAATGTAATACTAAAGACAATCTTTCGGGTTGGTCTTGTTAACTCTTAAAAATCTTCCATATATTATTGTCTTTTACCATTAGAACTAGTTATGCTTGGATCAAAGTTTTCACCTGGCTATTTTTGCATAGGTGTAACCTTAAAAATCTCTGGGGCTACTAGCTAACACTAGGGAGTAAGTTATCTAAATTGGTGAAAATTAAGACTATCTTCTTAAGTGAAGCATCCAACCAATAGTATATGAATCAGTAATCAATATCACATCATACAGCTTAGCTAGTTGGCTAATATAATAAGTTAATTATCCCTCAATGTTTATTCTATTGCATTGTTATCAAACTTTTTTGGTTATTTTGCTAGCAAGTAGTTGTGACTCGGATGGTTTGATTGTATCCAGTGAAGTTTTGTGATTTGAATGTTTAGCAGTGCTTTACTTCCTACCACTTCCAATTCTATACCATATCACAGGACATTCCTATTCTCTTTTTCAGGTGTTAATGTCTGAGTTTTTCTTGGGTTCTGAGCTGCTTAAATGGCACCCGTTGAGGATTCAATTTCCCTGCTGAAGATGGAGGCCCTGACCATGTACAAGGAAGCAACATATATACATATCTTCTACTTAGGTTAATAGCAGGTTATTGAAGTTGTAAAGATTGTAGAACCGGAAAACCATTGGTAAGAAAGCGGTAGGATGTATCATCCATCATAACGGATCTAGGGAGAACACAGCAGTGAAGATCGCTATAATTCGTTTTGATCTTATTTTACAGTATGTCACTGGAATTTTAAACTTTTGATCCTGGAATGTAATTCCAATTAATTCTTTACAAATAAGTATGGGGAAGAATCATGCTTTCTGGTTGCCAAACAAATACATGTTAGGATAATTGTTGAAAGAAAAGATATGTGCATATGGTGGCCAAAAGCTAAAGGCCAAAAAGCCTTTGGATTCCAAAGCATGTTAAAAAGCAAGACACCGGGGAAATCTAACCAATTAAGGAAAGCAGAGAGAACAAAATGCCTGACTTTCCCATTCATATTTTTCTCTGCAAATGGCCCACAACCTTACGGGTAATTACAATACTTTATTTTAATTCACATAGTGGATGAGAGACCTACAATTTATAGGAATTTTAAGCCGTACTAAACTGAGAAGATGCCCGAAGTACTTCAAGTTTTGGGGTTGGGTAGATCTTATATCAAATCTGTTAAAAAAGAACAATGTCAATGAGATCAGAACTGATGTCAGACGGCAATCAAGTTCCACTACTGGCAAGGCAACAAACAACCGTTTTCCTACATGCGTCTGCCCATCAGGGAGAAACCGTGGACTCCTTGACATGGGCATATGAGTTCGATAATTGCACTGTCACCCAACTACGTAAAATCCTCAAAAGGAAAAGAAGTTGAAATCCTTACGGGAAAAGCAATCAAAAACATTGTCATAGTTATTCAGGCTCAAACATTATGATAAGAGAAAAACGAAGATGCTACCAGTCGCTCTCAACAAGCATCAACACAGCACAACTATTCTTTAACACGTGGGGATCCTTCATAATGCTTTACAAAGCCACTGTGATCAATTATAATGTTTCAGGCAGAAACCTTTTTCCTCAGTAAGTGGTGAAGATCAAGCCCATTGATCTTGGCAGCAAGTATGAAGTCATTTTCTGTCAGTCCACCTGCGCATATGTATAAAGTGAGAAGGAAAAAAAGAAAAAAGTGCCTGCATTATTTCTTTAAACAAATGTATAGGGAAATGAAAGAGATTGGCAAACCTCATGAAACTTTGTATAAAGTAAACATGTTATATTTCAAAATTTCAGGCAGCCACATACATGCTGCCCTTTTAACAGTACTATGAAACCAAAACTGCAGGCCCTTAACAAAAGAACCAAAAAACAGAAGAAGGATAGATAGAGAAAGCAGTATTTAATTAACAACTCTTACCAACTGCATGTGTCCATATCTCAATTTTGACATTGTTCCATCCAACAAGATGGAGGTCTGGATGATGACCTACATAGACCACAATATTGATGCTTATCAAAGTGAATTCAAAATATATATACACACACAGACACACTTAAACGAAGTAGACACTATACGTCTGCTAAATATGCTGTGAAGATCAACTAGTCATAACAAGGTGTAAAATACCTTCTGCTTCAGCAACATCTGCTGCAAGCTTAAATAACTCCAACCCTTTGGTGAAACTCTTCACTTTCCATGATCGATTCAGCTTCAAAATACCTCCCTCATTCACCAAATCCCATCCTTCCACCTATATAATGTTTAACAGCTGTGAGAAATTGATTCACAGAATTTTGAAGATAAAAACAAAATGTATCAAATTAGACCTTGGGAATTAAATGCCGGGCACTTTCTTCAGCCATGGGACGTATATCCTTTGAGTTGCATGGCACACACTTTTTGGTTGACAAATCTAACAAGGCCAGAAAAGTAATATAAGATAACATGTTTCTATAAATGCACACAATCACCAAATACCAGGACCAAACTCCACTTTCATTGCATAATTTGCATTTCAGTGGTGATGAATACTCAATTGGACAATAATTTATATATAAGTTCTGTGCAGAATTGCAATCATATTATCCAGTGTAGAAGGTCATCACGCACCTTCGCTAGTGCAAAAGGTTCTAAATCCACACAGTGAGTTCCTATTTGGTAACAATCCCACATGATTCTGAACTATCCCAGTTACCCGAGTACTGGAGCTGTATGTACATAGGAATATTTATCTTCATTCATATGATAGAATTCTCAAGAAAAAAGTCTAAAAATAAGGGAACAACTAGATCAACTAAAGTGTACAAAAGGGAAAAAAATGAAAAAAGTTAAACATGAATCATCTTGTTCAAGGGAAACAGTGCAGCATCAGCACCAAGTACAAGGTCAGTTGAGACCAAGTTAGATCGTAAGCCAAGATAAACAAAATCTTGTTTTGCAATGAATACAATAAACCTCTATAACATGGAATGGAAATACTGTTACATTGTGGTGGCAATCACTTGGGAGTGAAATAAGTAGAAAGTTAAGACTTCAGACATATCTTAGCAACAAAAGTCAAGATCCTCTTCCCAATGGAACTAAAAAATTTTAGATAACTTCCCACTATTCATTTCAATTCCACCTCACAATCCTCCCTTTTCATCAAGATGTAATCTTCTGCAAGTTTTCAAGGCATCAATCTTATACTAAAGGGCAATCAAACAAATGAATTAATAAAACAAAAATCCCAAACAAATATCCTCAAACACACGTGCACACTCAGATTGGTGTCGGAACACAAAATCAAAATGTAACATCCAAAACCAGTAAAAAGAAAAATGGAGGACGCCGTTTTGATAAAAATTGACTGAAATTTCCAGCCCGATAAATATAGAGCAAGAACACATATGGACAAGGCAGGAAATTACCGTCCATGAGATGCAAACAGGGTTTCAAACAGTGATGCTAGCGGCACCTGCAAAAGAAAATAATAACAATAACAATAATAATAATCACTATCAAATTGTTAAAGAGAGAGAGAACGTAGTGGAGTACCTGAGGTTTAGAGAGACAGATGAGGTGAGGCTGAAACAACCGAATCATGGGTTCAACTTTGAGAGAAAATTGCTACGATGTTGTCGTTACTAAACAAACGTGTCTGCTTAATGGTTGGCGGTTGCTTTCTTTCCCTTCCGATGAAAATTTTATAGTTTCTCCAGTACGTGAACGAGGGTATTTTGGTCCCATCGTAATATATTTTAGCTATAAGTAAAAAGTCTTTAAAATGCTGCTATTTGTCATTATGTATTGTAGAAAGCATTATTTTTGCAGTCTTCATTTTTCCTCATTTTAGTATTCGCTCGGTCTTATTAGTTTTATGCCAATTCCGTCATTCGTCTTCTTTGTTTCAGCTCTCTTCACTCTCCGTGGTCTTAACGCTCGAAATTAACTTTGAAACTGCCAAGTTTCTTTGAGCAGCAAACATGGTTAGTTTCTTGATTTCTTTCTCGATGTTTGTTTATAGTGTTTACTGTAATGTTTATTGTTTTTCTTTAATTTTATAAGATCTAGTTTGCTATGCTTCGGTTTTTATGTTTATCTTGCAGATCTAACTTGTTTATCTTTAATATGAATTGGGTTTGCTTTGTTTTTTATTTGCATGTCCCGTAGGAAATTTAAGGAAGATCCCAAGTTTTTGTTTGCTAGACATTGTAGATCTTGTATGTCCCATAAAAGAACTGATTTTGGTGGTCCTAATAAGATTCTGTTTTGTTTACATTAACTATTGATTGCTTGCATACTTTGGGATCTTCTTGACTCATGCAAATTTGTATGAGCAGAAAATTTGATTTTGCTCATAGTTGGTAGTATGGACAAGCCGACAATGTGAATTTCTAACCATGATCAGATCTCAGTTGTTATTGGTAGCTATTATGTGTTGGTTGAGCTGTTATTTCAATTACAAAGATTACAAATTGCGAACTTCTTGACTGATCTGTTTAAGAATGTTGCTTGTTAGTATTATGCAAGTGGTTGTTAGTATTACCCTGTGATGCTTACGTGGTCAAGATTTGGGTCAAATTGATGTGAAAATGATTCTAAGTTGAAGAGACAATTGAATGTGTTTTCCAGGAGACTTGTCCATCAGTAAAGAATATCCTACTCCTGGATTCTGAAGGGAAACGTGTAGCAGTCAAGTATTACTCAAACGACTGGCCAACCAATGCAGCCAAGGAGACTTATGAGAAAGCTGTGTTTACCAAGACCCAGAAAACAAATGCCCGCACTGAAGGTTAACTATTTACATTTGGTTTCTTGATGAAGGCAGTTTGCTCCAATTGTGTTTTCTGTCTAGTGTATTTTTCTGTGCACGTATGCATGTATGTATTAGCATATTCTTCTCATCTGTTTATATCTCCTCATATATGCGTATCTGTGGTGCATTTACACAATATTAGTCTATGGTATGTAGTAATTGGCTCTTGATTGCGTGCTATTTTGTTTCTTATGCAATCATATTTTTATGCTCCTGACAAACATCTGAAATAAACGAAGGATATGTATGTTTTGTGTATAGTATTGTATAATTGACACGTGACAGAGCATTGTTTGGGTTGCTGACATGTTGTTTGAGTTTCCTTTATGTTGGTTGGAATATCTTCGCCTCATAGAATTCAAAATGTTTGCTGTCAGCTCATCATTGAATTTTGATGTGAAGGGCATCTCTTTCTTAACCATGTTCTTAAATTTTGATTTTCCATAAGGTTTTATGGTTTAAATGGACAATATTGCGGTTTGTCTTTCAACCTTTGAATTTTATGATTTCTACATAAACATGCTGTTACTTCTATGTCTACAGCGGAGATAGCTATGTTTGAGGGCAACATTGTTGTTTACAAGTTTGTTCAAGATCTTCACTTTTTTGTTACTGGGGGGGAAGATGAAAATGAGCTGATCCTGGCCACAGTCCTTCAGGGATTTTTTGATGCAGTCGGCCTCCTTCTTAGGTTATTGCATTATCCTTGCTATCATTTATTCTGTCTATATATGAATTTAGATTTTGTATTATTGCATTATCCTTGCTATCATTTATTCTGTCTATATATGAATTTAGATTTTGTATTCAAGTATTATCAATTTTTGACATCTATTCTTAACTATTCCTTGTTCCAGAGGCAACGTTGACAAGAAGGAGGCTCTTGAGAACTTAGATCTCATTTTGTTGTGTCTTGATGAAATTGTTGATGGAGGGTATGTGACATGCTACTTATTTTCTCAGTTGTTATCCAATTTCTTTGCATGAATATTCACTCTTTAAACTGTCTGGACTAAGTCATACTTGCATATGATGTTATATTGTATCCTCTGATACCAAGTTTGTAAAATACATGAAATAGATTTTATTTTTAATAACTTAAAACAGTAGTCTTACTTTTCCACCTGAAGGAAACGTTTTATTTATTCATCTTGAAGATTGACCATTGGGATGATTATACTGGCATAGATTGTTTAGGGTATTTTCACGCTCGTTCCCATCACTCATTCCCTCATCTTATTACTCCAAAATTTTCGCACATGCTGTGCAGTATCATTCTGGAAACTGATGCAAATGTCATTGCGGGAAAGGTTGCTAGCCATAGTGTGGATGCTGGCGCTCCTTTGTCTGAGCAGGTAATTACACTTTGGTCTCCTTTGTCCAAACCCCCTTTATCTTTGAAAGAAATTATCAAACTAGTAAAACAAAACCCCTCTCTTCTTTCTCTGAGCAGGTAATTACACTTTGGTCTCCTTTGTCAAACCCCCTTTCTCCTTGAAAGAAATTATGAAGATAGTAAAACAAATGGATAATTATTGCCACCATATTTGATTTGTGATTTCCTATACATGTTTTTGCAGACAATTAGTCAAGCATTGGCGACTGCCCGTGAACATTTAACAAGATCCCTTCTCAAGTAATGATTTCACTTAGACCAAAAGAGAATGCTGGGTCCTCCATTTTGTATTTCCTTTTCCAGTTTTACCATACTTGATTCACTGGCTGATGAGCATGTTCAAATGTTTCTTTTCTTAATGTTAGTGGATGATGCTGCCATTTGTGCTGTTCAGAGTGCTAGTCCCCATCAGAGATTTGCTGGCATTTTCACATTTGAACAATTTTATCATGTAAACTTGTATCAATTTGGACATTAAACACAGAGGACAGTAATTATGAGGGAGATCAAAAATATTTTCAGACATTTGGATATTCTAGATATGAGAATTGCCCTTAATTTCTTTTTTTCGATGCACCATTAGTTTTTGCACAAATTAATCCTGTAGTAGTTGATTTGATTTCTTTAACACCATTGCCGGTAGTTATATTTTCTTAGATGCGGTTTGATTTTTAACTCGAAGATGGTTTATAAACAGAGTTCTTGCAATTTACAAAACATCTTCATGATTTCTCGGGCACATTAAGATGTTAAGGCTATGTTTTAATTTTCCATAAAAGTTCAAGAATACATAAAAGTGAAAAACAGAAGCGAAGGGCCTTGAACAATTGGTTGGAACACTATCCTTCACTGGATGAGAATGTAATCTGCATCCGGTGGAACCATCTCTCCAGCAGTTGGTGTCAAATTATTCCGAGAATGTTTATGAACCTGGGCATGACTCTCTGCCTCATGCTGAAACCTCTTCACCAACTCTTGAAGCTCTAACTTCCTAACTTCAACCTGCTCTTCAGTGATGGGTTTTTTCAGCCCCAGATAAAGTAAGCCGACTGCAATTAGTACAACTCCAATGAAGAACAGTATGGCTGTGAACAATCCAAATGCATATGGTGTGTTCTCTGCTCCAGGGATTCCATCAACATTGATTCCGAAAAGCCCAGTGATGATAGTAAGGACAACGCCACAGCCTCCAAAAACAGCCAAATTATGGGTTACTCGAAGGCTTCTGTCCTGAATGACAAGCCAACAGGATCAACCAAGATATATGGTTAGCTTTGAAAATTAAGATATCCAGACAGATTGTAATTTTGTTTTATTTTTGTGTACAAACCTGCAACCATGCACGAACAGTGCTTTGCATAACATCTTGAATTGTAAACAAGCGGCCTCGTACTGCTTCTTGCTCCTCAATCATTTCCCTCGTACTCTTTCTTATTCCTTCTAACAGGCTTCTAGCTACATTTCCTCTCAGATGCTGGAGAAGTTCAAACACAATTTCCTCTCTTGCATGGAGTGACCATTTTACTCTTATAACCTGTACTGGCATATGAAAATTTTAAGATACATTCTTAAGGAACATGAAAGAAAAATGAAAATGGGAAATTTAGCTGGTAGAGAACTTCATGGACCTTCGAACATGAAAGAAATAGAGGAGTTTCAATGTGATAAATATTATAATTGACAGAATCCAAGGAGGTTGGAAGAGGATTTCTCCATTGAAGAATGGAGGAAACTGTGTATCATCACAGTTGAGTGGATAGCACATCCCAGCAAACAAAACTACTCATTCAGCATACAAGCAGCAAATCAGTGTGCATAATGTATATCTCTATAATCTCTGGCATCAAAATCAGAAATTAACTGTCACAGTAATGGACAAATTCAAATTAAGCAGTTACAATAATGGAATCATGACTAGTATCCTTTCTGCAATCATTCCATCTTCTCTTATAATTTAATCTGGCAATAAGAGACAAATACAAGCACTTGTATCACTAGAATTTTGGATCTAAAAATACTAAATGTCTTCATATTCCAATCTCTTCTCCTACTTTTGGCAATCTGAAGGATCTACACCTCAGTTTGCACATTTAAATCCTTTGCAATCACATATTTATGCAAAATTCCCAACGTATTCTACCCCCACAAAAAAGAGAGAGAGAAACCAAAAGGCACACTCAGAGAAAGACATCGCCCTTATCACAGTCATGATAATCATAATTCAGTTGATAAAATGATGATAGTTCTGCAGTAAGAGTCGCAGGTAAATACATACCTGTCTTGACAACCTTCTGATTTCCTGGTTCAAAATAATGCCAAAAAGATTCATATCTTCAAGGTTTCTCCTGATCATAGAGAATTATTTCTTACTAAGAAAGTACATCATTAAAAATAATCAATTCACTTTCAGAGAAATTGTTGTATTTTCTAAATTTGAAGGGAGAAAAAAAACCTGTTCATAAACTTCAATTCAATCTCATCTGCAGCCCCAAATATGGACTTACGAAATAGCCTATAACATAGAAAGAATTGAAAGGGAAGCATAAGTCATGAAACTCGGATTGCTGAGAACATAGTCTTTTTCTAATTTTTGTAAAAAAACTGTAATATATATTCTCTCATGGGGTAGATTATTCAAAAGGTTGAGATGACTTTGAACGCAATTAATAAGTTTTCCTGTAGATGAATTTATCAGCACAAACCAACTTAGGTATTGTATTTCACTGCAATAAAAATAACCATTTCTGAGCACCACAATGTAATAACATAAAATAATGAGATTGGGAAAGGATTTCCTTTCTACATGTGAGATACAAGTTAAAAACCTGATACAATTGTTTACAGAAAAAAATAACATCGCCAACATATTAATTTAACTTTTCTGGATCCAAAGTAACATGCACTACTTTCTCATCAGTAATACAACATGGAAGGGATGCAGTTAACCACAACACGGGAGGCTAGTCATTAATACGACATATTAATACATGCTTTTGACCCCTAGTAGAAGATAGAAAGCAAGATGATTCGAGATGCAGTGAACCACAAGATGAAGGGTGGTCATCACTTTGCCAATGAACAAAACAGGGTGCGCTGTGGGTTTGTTGAGTGCAAGGAGATAGGTAAGCGTTGCCAAGGATTTTCTAAGTTTTTTATGACAAGTAGATTAGCTTTATCCTAACATTACCAAAAGAAGGCCTTAAGAAATGTAATATTCTAAAAGCTCAAGATAAAATATACCATTACCTATCATCCCATCGAGTAAGACGGCTAGCTAGATGTGCAATGACTTCATGAACTGTCCTTGGTACATTACAGCCTCCAACAAAAAGCAGCTCCTTAACCAAAGTAGAGCACCAAAGGTATGAACCAGTAATAATGTGCAATTTTAATGAAGTATGAATATTAAATCATCTTTAGCATCAAACCATGAACAACCTGAACTTCTGCAATACCCAGGACATTATTGTTTGACACAGGTCCTTTTACATGCAAAACAGTTATAAGGAAGTTTTTCGCTTGCCACGACCGAAGTACAATGGGGATATCATCCTCATCAACAAATGGATCACCAGCTGATTGTCCCAAGAGTTCAAATAACAGCCCTCCAGCAACCCTAACTGGGACCTAGATCAAGAAGAAAGCATCATCAATAACCATATGAAACCAAAGTCCATGATCATTTGACCAAAAAAATTCCATATGTTATAAGCTGGTCACGTAGAAAGAAAATAAACACGCACACAACACTAAAAATATAACCATAACAAGAGAATATTTCCTCTTCATTGCACACAGGATGCCTAGGCTTAGATCCATGTAGACTCTTGGGCTTACATATACTATTTGCATATATACAACATACCTATGACATTAGCATGTTCAAACAAAAATAACCTATGTACCTCATAGAAAAGGTATTTCATCCTCTCACTAATGAGTCGACTTTCATCTCTCAAAGCTAAACTGACAGCAGGGTGCAACCAATGAGCACGGTTGAGCCACGCCTCAACAGAAGGATGACCTGCAGCCACATGGCACCACCATATGGGCCCTGCCGGGCGCTCCCAGTAGGGGGCAGCTAAATCTGCAACAGTAATGTCATCTTCATCATCCATTAGTTCCAACTGCTGTGAAGCCCATTCACCATCAATTTGCCCTGTTTGCACAAGTTCTGAAATTCTAGCCCACCCAATAGGTACCCAACGACTGCCCTCAAGTCCTGATTGCAACACATGGCTATCCCTGTTCTCTTCAACAGAAAAATTCTGATTGCTTCCCAATTCATTGAAGGATAAAGAACCCTGTAATCTGCTCCTTTCCAATCCTGGGGAAGCCTCACTTAGTCCATTGGTTGGAACTTTTGTCTTTGAATATTCACCATCTGACAGGATCTTTGAACCAGCTTTTGAGTTCACTGTTCTTCTACGGCCTCGAATAAATTCAAAAGCACAAATAAGCCCATCAGTCCAAAGTTCACACCGGGGCATGACATCTTTATTAGCATATTTCTTATGGCTTTCTGGTTTCTTCGATCTATGGCTGTGAGAACTAGAGCGCTCATCACTCAAGCTATTACTTTTACGTTCCATCTATGCACATACAGAAGAAAAATCATCAGATAGTATTCCTAGGATCTAAACAATTGTTAACTTAAAGATAGCCAAGGACAAATATTGATAAGTCTCCATAGGCAGTGAATGCATCATAAGAATGTGGGACGAAACTTATTGCATGCATCTACTTCTCTAGCGGACATATTGAGACCATTCCATCAACAAACTCATGCTATCAAGTAGAATTTCAGATTTTAATATTCTCAAGCAAGCTATCAGATGTTAGCCGAGCAAGTAAGCTATCCCATGATGGTGTTGCACCACTCAAGAAAATAACAAGATAATAGCAAAGCTGATATGGGAAAAGGCTATTCAATATGAATCGGAAGTGAAGGGAAAGTTCTAAATTTGCTAGAAAAGTATCTGAAGCTGCATCAAAATTTCAAAAGTTAGATGTAGAGAAGCATCCTCTTCGCCTCAAGAGTAGATATGCCGCCCCAATTTATAGATACACCATACTTACAGTGGAAGGCTTAACAAAAAGCAATACAGCACACAATCATAGCAATTTTTTGCATAGAACTCAAATAATTATTAATTTCTCTTAATTTAAAGAGAAACGCTCGGAAGCACAGCAAACGTAACGCAACATAAACGAAACAAAGCAATGCGGAAACTCGGAGCTTTTCAATTACGAACAATAATAAGAAAATTCAAGTAAATTTCTCGAAACTCATTAATTTTCAGCGGCTTTGGCATCAATTACGCTATTTTTCAAAGTTATAGAATTAAATTGAAAACAAGAAAATGAAATAAAATACAGCTTAAGCCAGCTGAAAACAGTTTAAAACAAAAAAAAAATTACCATGAAACTGAATAAAGCTTGCGAAACGACAGCGGAAGCAGCAACTGGCTGTCCTTACAATTGAAAAGCTGCCAGCATAAAAAATAGTTAGAGTTGAGGATGAGCATTCATACTTCTAAATTAAAAGCAAAGAATCTTGAACATCTAGAGAATAAATAAATAAATAATTACGTTGTTAACAGAAAAAGAAAATGAATTGATAAAGAATAAATCTCTTGAAAAAGGAGAAGAGAATGATTTTTACAGAGAAAGAGAGCCGACGTGTCAAGTTTGCTAAAATGCGCAGGCACAGCGTCGATTTGACTGCTGGAGTATAGGCCTAAGACGGATGCTAACATCGAATATAAGCTCAGTTCACTCGATTATGGACGATGACTGTCACTGTGTCACTGTGCTCTTCGCCGTTGGCTGCCTAGCATCATTCCGAAAAGTGGCTCTCATGTGACATCAATTACACTATAAAATAGTATCCGAATTTTTTTTTATAATTATCATGCAGCGACCAGTCCACATCGCATTCCCATTAGTTTTTTATAATTAGTATGAAGAAATTTTAATCAATTGCGCAATAATCATTTTACGTTAGTACGAAAATGTCCAATTTTCGATTTGCTTTCGGCATAAGACATAAAATTATATTAGCTTGGGGCCAAAGCCAAATGGCAAAATTTATGGTTTCAATTTCATTAACAGGCCCCAAAACTCGCGAGCTACTAAGGGTACAAACTAATAATTGAAATATGAAATTCTAATACGCATTAATTAGTACTTACTTATTTTTAAGTTTGTAGTAAGACATAACATGAAGCGAATAGTTAGATGGTCACTGCAATATATCAAATACAAAGGAAAAAAGAGAAGGAAAAAAGATAAATTCTCACTATAACAAGGGGAACCCGAAAAGAAAAGGAAAAGAAGACGAAATAGTCTACTAACTCAAATTAGCACACGTGTGTTGTTCCTAAGTTAACATGACCAAACGATAAGTACTAAAAATACAACCTCATGGTACAGGGCAGTAGCCAGTCAAGGTCTCTTCAGACCATCCATTCCCCTCATCAACTAATACGTAAAATATATTATTAAACCGCAGGAATGCCGCCCTTTGATTGGCCACTTTCAAACTCACTACAAGACCCTGAAAAACCAGGAGGTGACACGATTAGTAGCTATTTTGCCATAGTTGCTGGGTCTGTTTGGACGGTTGTGCTTGAGATCCACCCAGAGCTGACGCATCTCGAGGGTTTTGCTGTTGGTGATCCAGAGACATTCCCGTCTGCGAGTGGTAGAAATTTGGGTACCCAAGCGCCCCAAAATGCTGTGATGGCTGCTGACCTTGCCGGAACCCACCAGGCTGCTGATTCTGCCCCTGAAAGCTGTAATATGTGCTGGCTGGAACAGCTGACATAGTTCGTGAACCAGGCCCGTGAACCCACATGGCCGAGTTATCATTCTGGCGAAAGGACAGGGATAAATCAACTTCAGTTTAGAAAAAAGGGGCAGAGCAAATTAAATCGTTTTACTTCAGTGATGATACCATTTAAAAGACAACTTCTTCCTTAAATGCCAGTAATTCAATTTTATTACTGAAAAGAAAAACAGAATACCTGCTGAAGTGAGATTAAATGATTGCTGTCCTTGTACTGCGAACCTAAAACATCATCATAGCCAATGGTTGTGCCTGCAGGGGCAGCAGGTGTATTCAGAGGAAAACTTCCTCCAGGAATGCTGGTAGAGCTCCCAAACCCGTAGCCAGAGGCAACAGCAGCAGACTGAGGCAAGCTGCTCACAGATACGCTATTTTTGTATTGAGGGAGCACTGCTGCCAGAGACTGATGGTACGTGCTATTGCCAGCAAATGTTTGCTGAAAAGCTGATGGCATATATGTGTAACTCTGAGGCAAGAAAGGATATCCAATCATGTTGGCAAAATGACCCAAAGGAAGAGTAGGTTGGGGATAGGGATGCACAGCAAGATGTGGAGGAAGTGCAGGTCCAGTGGCAACACTGGCACCTGGCATGGTCTGCGGAGTTGGCTGAGGTGCAGAAATACTAGCTCTCAAGGCCTGCACGAGCAAAGGAAAACATTCAAAAAAATGAAAAAAAAATTCAAATCTCCAACATTTTGAAAAGCTTTCAAACTTAAATCTCCTATAAATCACTCATTGTTGTCTCCCATCATAAATATCATCTTCTAGAAACAAGTAAACATGCAAAGCATCAACAAATTTAGAATTTTTACACAACTTAAATTTTTTAGTAAGGAAATACCTTTTTGCATACTAAATCACAGTAAAATCATTGAAGGACATGCATGTGTATGCCGAAATCATTCATGCCAAACGCATGTATACAGCAAAAAGGTGAATCAATTTATGCTATCTAAAGCCCTGTTATGGGCAGCTATCAGGTGCACTTTTGATATCCAGGAAGGTTCTAACTTTTTTATACGAGACCAAGATTATTTGCTAACTTCCTCAATTGTTGTTCTGTTTCCTAATTCTCAAAAGTATAATTAACTTGAGAAGGGTGGCACCTCAGGCATGGACATGGTTGGACCACTAATGGAAGAAGCAGTGTTGCTGTACTTTGTTGGCATTGATTGAGTCACAGGGAAGGGTGAGTACTGAAGGTCAGGCTCCCTCGCAGTCTGAACAGTTGATGCCAACAAGGTGGTGGGCAGCGTATTCGTATATGCCTGCCATAGTGACAACATATAAAGGAAATTAAACCAATTAAAAACTGTATTTCCTAGCCTCATAAGTTTGGTCATTATCATATAGAAAACAGTAAGGCAACCTAAAACGCACTCCCATGGTATTTTCTTTCACAGTATAGTCACAAAACAGAGACCCTTTCCCCAAAATTTCTTCGCTAGTGACAGTCAGTAGGCAAATTACTAGAAGAATGTTTGTGACAATTTGTTAAGATCCTCAACAGTTTGCTTGAATGTATTAAGTCAATCTTTTGAAGAATAGAAGCCTAAATCAAGATAAATGAGACTTCAACGAAAAACTATATATAAAATGTATTATTGAAAATCAACTCCCTGCTTTGAACACAAAACTTTATGGACAGCCTTGACCCACAGCCTAAAAGTAGTAAGTTCCACAAGACAAACTCTCAGTTTGATATATTACCATGACATTTGAGAAAGGAGCAAGATTCTGCATCTGAGAGCTTGCCTGCGGATGGGCAAATGCAGTATTTAACT
The DNA here is from genome assembly GCA_022749755.1 of Azadirachta indica. Taxonomy (NCBI): domain Eukaryota; kingdom Viridiplantae; phylum Streptophyta; class Magnoliopsida; order Sapindales; family Meliaceae; genus Azadirachta; species Azadirachta indica. The sequence goes on along the minus strand of CM040451.1, from coordinate 12,998,430 downwards.
GTTGGGCACTTTCATAACTATAACCAGAGGCAGATGAAGGAAATGAATATTGATTCTCCTGCATAGCTTCAGCAGTTTCCTGTTTCAACACTTCCGAAGGTTGTGAAACAGACGGAGAATCATAATCTCCAGAAGTTACACTAGGTCTATGAGTTATATTTGCATCTGAGGCACTTCTTAGATGGTCATCCCCATAAAACTCGGGATTTCTGCAAGAAAACGTGTCATGATCAGATAATTACAATGAAATAAAAAGTTACATACGGCATATTTCAGTCAAATGAAAGGCATACCTAGTATCAGAGTGCCCAATTGATGAAGCATCTGCTGTTTCAGATGTCTCCTCCACGTTATTTTTCAAGGGCCCTGATGCCAATGATGAAGGAAAAGTAGAACCAATTCCAGATCCAAAACTTCCAAAGCTCAGGTGTGAGCAGTCAGGCGTGTGGACCTGGAGGTGATTTGGTATTATTACAGAAGGGTTATCCTCTTCAGATGGCGCCCCCCTATCATCATTCTGAAAATTAAGTTGCTGCAACTTTTCAGTCACTGACGAAGCACCATCTTGGGCTGAAACAAAATAAGACAAAATAAAAATGTAAATGGCTCTGTATTCCTTGGAATAGGCAATAATCATCGGGACAAATAAACAAACTTAAATTGCCTCCATATTGTGCAAAAAGATTATTCCATAATCTCATCAGTTATAAGCATATCCATCCTGAACACTAAGGCAAAAGGGGCACACTAACACCAATCTCCACAGGCAACTATCCTCCTATCTTAAGAAAAAGTGAAAAATATAGGACACATGAATAAATTAACCATAAATAACAAAGTTCACGTCTTTGCATTATTCAATGTGGGCATAGCCAATCATATAAAGGATTGACAAGCAAATCACAAAAAGTTCAACTAAGCTTTCAACATTCAACCGACCCTCATTAACAACTGCAGAATAAACCTGAGAGATTATACATTGAAAAGGACAAGTATATGAAAAAAGACAAATGGTCAACAAAAGGAGATAAGCATCAAACTCACCTTCATCATGCTCAAAAGCATGCCTATGAGGCTGGTAAGAACTCATATTGTTATACAAGTTATTTTCAAAGAGAGATGACCCTCCAGAATTATCCTCCTGTATATTTCTACTAGAAACAGAGGCAGATCCAACATGGTTTGCACTAGGAGCTTCATCAGGACTGTCTTCTTCTTCCTCAACCTCATCCAACTGGGACTGTCTTTGTTGCTCAGTTCTATCCATGGACAAGTTAGGTTGATTTGTATAGAGTTCAGAGTTTACTGGTCCCTCTAAGACAGATGATACACTTGGTGGCTGCTCAATAGAGGGCCATTCATCACTGGGAGGAGCATGCTGGCTTGTAGCAACTTCTGGCTCAGTGCTAAGCTCTGACAACTTGGGATGACCTTGCGATGGATGCAAATCATGATGTGACACTGCTGACGGAGGTGCCACTACATGGCGATTATTAACACTTTGGTGCAGCAAAGACTTGTTCTGTGGCCTACCCATCTTCACAATATCGGCCATTGATACTTGGCCTGGGGCCCCCAACCAGCCAGATGGAAACGCAGAAGAAGGCTGAGAGAATGAAGGAATCCCATCACTTGATGGTACCGTCAATGTTTTACTTTCTGTGGCAACAGCATCACTGCAGAAGATGTGAAATGTACATAAGAGACAAATATAACTACATAACATACAAATTGATGTATTGGAAAGACTATGGAACACATTTGTTATATCCATCACCGAGCATGCAGGCATAATGTGTCATTCCAAGATATATATTTGGCCACATGAAACCTAACCCAACCAGCAATCTAAAGAATTCTGTCTGCATAACTGAGTAAAGTACAAAGCCATTACATGACATATCTAAATTCATTAGTAAGAACACTGAGAGGTACTTAAAATATGAATTTAGCACAATAGTATCACACCCAAAGGGACATAACAGACAAGTATTAAACAGGAAGGAAATTCCATTTTCTCAATTCATTTTTATTTTCTGACAAAAGGGAACAAACCCACAGGATACCCTTATTCCACTCATCCAAAGCAACAATTGCAAACTCAAGCCATTGAGAATAGGAACAAACGCACCATTGTTACAAAAAACTTTATATGAACTTATTGAGAATTTTCCCTCTATAAGCAACAAGTATGCCCTCAATGAAAACTAACAAGCGATCTAACATGGTCAAAAAACATGCTCTCTGTAGAAAGTTGAAAACATTGCAGTAAAAGAGCCAATATCAGTGCCAACCTAATAATAAAATAACAATAACATATGTTGTTTTCAATGTGTTTTGTCGTAGTACTAGACTACCAACATTAATGTCCTCGTACACTACATATAAAGTCAGATTGTTTTCATAAGCAATTCTGTTGAATAACTGTAGACATTTGCAATAAAAATGTGAATATTTTATTGCACATTAACTCCCTGAATAAATAAATAATAACACCAACAGTAATAAACAAAGAAGACGTCAATAACTTTTAGGTTTCAATAGGACTTACTTGTGAGATGGTTGTCGTCGATTCATGTTATTTGCCACCGTACCCGAAGCAGAAAATGAAGAACCTGCATAACCATGTGTTCCATTTTCTTTCTTATACGCAGGTTTAGTGTGCAATGGGCCAGACTCTGAACAAACAAAGAAAACAGTAAGGATACGTTTATCAAGATATAAATCTTTCCAACCAAATAAATGCAGGACTATTGTGCAAAATGCATTACAGTGTGCTCATACCATTGGAACTAAAATGAGCTGAACTGCCACGTCCACCGTAACGGTCTGTGCCCCCTCGACCAGCACGGTTCAAGGTGTTACCAGCACGAGACCTGGAATCTGTTGTATCTTTATTCTGAAGCAATAAGAAAAACACAAGTGAAAAAAACAGTAACCAGAAGAATCTCAACTAGCAACTTGTACAGGAAGCCACAAATGCGAGGAAAGCTAAAAAGAACTCCTCATCCATTGCAAAAGGAAAATTATTCCATAAATGTAACAAGAAAAGCAGGTTAACTTTTCTTTGCTACTTAAAATGAAAGATAGCCTCACAAACACATCTAACACAATGTCACAGCCAAACATATAATACCTCATATTTAATTGCATAACAACACTGCAAATGAACTTCAAAAACAGTAATATTTTAACCAAAAAAACAACAAGCAACAGAAAATAAATAAACATCAAACAGTTATCAAACAAAAATTCAACTATTTGAAAACATAAAATCAATAAATTAGCAAATTTTCCACAATCACCCACCTCTTTTCTCTTGTCTCGTTTGCTCTTCACCTCGTGGAAAGGATCTACATATTTAACGAACTTTACGTTAGAAATAAAATTGAATATCTAATAAAAATACCACACTCGCATACGGACATATCGCACAACAATTGGAACATAAAGAATACTGAAACAATATCTAATACGCAAACATATATACACATATCACTGTGCTTCCATCCTTATTGACATCCACATCAACAAGTACTCGTTCCACTAAAAATTATAAGTCTATGTAACTTAAAGACTATAAAAAATAAAAAGGCGCGTAATAAAACCCTAAATTTTAGCAAAGAAAAATTTTACTTCCAACAGAAAAAACTCATATTCATAAATTTCGTAAAAGAAAATTATATCGACCTTGAGAAAGGAGGCGATTAACGGCTTCGTTAGGGTCCATGTTACACTCTTTAAGCATAGCATAGATCTCGGTCTCTGGACAGTTAACAATCTCCTTGAGGCTCTGGACTATCTTTCTCGACCCCGCCGGGATAGATGAAATTCCATTATTTCCCTTCCCGACACCACCTCCTCCTCCTTTGCCACTCATTCTCTCTCTCTCTCTCTGTTTCGGTCACTCAGATCTGATGACGATTGTTTGACGACGACGTCGTTTGTTTGTTGTTCGCCCAATTGGCTTTTGGCTTCGGCTGCTGCGACGAGAAGAAGATTATATGTAAGCTCTCTCTATCTCTCTCTATGGCACCGAAAACCCTCTCCTTCTCTCTCTCCCTCGCTTTAAACTCAACTTTCTCTCTCTGTGTGTGCCCAACTTCTTTTTTTTATTTTTTTATTTTTTTAATTTGTTTTTTTTTTGGTTTTTCGGAAGTAACGATTTTTAGCGAAACTCTTTTTTTTTTTTTTTTTTTTATCTGTTTAACTTTCTTTTCTTAATTAGAATTTTTGTTGTTACATTATCTACAATAAATTTTGCCGCATCTCGAAAAATTTTTATTGTTACTTTAATTTTTATTGTTATGTAATTAAACTAAATCTTTTTACAACTTAAACAAATATATATTTTATCATTTTATTTAAAATATAAATTTTATTCACAATTTAATTACTATATATCTTATAATGAAATAATAAATTTAATAATCTTATAAATCTATTTTTAATACTATCATATCCTTTGTATTAAATATGTTTTTCAAAAAAGTAAATATTATATTTTATTGACTTCCATTACATTACAAGACGAAGTAATGTCAGAATTTTCAAAATACAAACTCGTGTGCTTTAAAAAATAAATTATTAACACCTCGAGCATATAATTAGGATAAAACAAAAAAACACATACAAATTTGAGTGTATATGCAACTCTTTGCATAAATTTTAATAAATTTTTAATTGTCCAAAAAAAGTTATTAATTAAAATTTTAACATAACATACTTCTTTTTATAATTTTATAGCAAATTGAACTTATGTATAATGACTGTATTAAAAATAATTACAAACAAAAATACTTTATAATAAGAATCAATCCATGTCTCCTTAACTTTTAATTATAATGTTTTCAAACCTAAGATAAACTTGTATGAGAGGTAGGCACACCAACTTATTAAAAATTATTATCATTTTTTATCTTTAATTTAAATTAACACCCTCTCCTCCACTCTTCATTTGAGTAGACACACATTCAAACTTCCAACAAAAGCACATGTGTACTTAGAACTTGATCTTCATATCATAAGTACATGCGCTCGTGTCCTCTATCTAATCAATTTTTGCTAGCAATAGTTAGACATAAACAGCAACTGACAAATCAATCGATACATAAAATTTTAAAAAAAATTTCTAGAAATATTATATTAAATGATAATTTCTTTATGACTTTTTATAAAATTATCTATCAATTTAAACGTCGAAATATTACTCTTTATTTTTTTATCCAACAATATTAGAGATATTAATTTTTATAATAACTTTATTTATAAAATTTACACAATATTTGTTAGTATAATTGTAATAATGATATATTAATTTTATGAATAAGTTCATACATTATTTTATTGATATAATTTTTGAGTATTTATCAGATGGAGATACTTTAATATAATTTATGATTATTAATGGGAGACTAAAAAAATCCTCTCGTAAAAGAATAGGTTTATCCAAAGAAAGATTATTTGAATATTAGGTGGAGGGACCAATCATACACACGAAAGAGTAATCACCGTGTGAGTGGTGATTACGCGCTAAAACGCGAGTGGGGTTGTACGCCGCGTGGGGCGGAAACGAAACAAAATGATTGTGTTTATCCAAATGTGTTTTAACGCGTGTCCAATTACTTAAATCGACACGTAGGCAGGTGACCTACCTTAGCCTTGGGCATAGTCATACGATATACTAATAATTTAATTAATTAAATTGGGTAATATATATAATATCTGTGGGCTGGCCCAATTAAACAATTAGATTCGGTCTTGCAATTGCAATTACTAATCCATGAGTTATCGTAGTATTTAAACCCCACCATCGTGATCATGGTTCAAACTATTTCTAATTTTAATGAGATGTTCTAATAAAACTATGTTATATGTATTAAATTTTTATTATTTATCAGTACATATGTTCTAGTAATTAATTTATTTTTATGAGATGGTATACGAGTGTAGACGCTTGGTCATACTGTAAAGGATAAAGGAATAACAAGTTTATAAGATTTTATCTATTGCATTGATTAATCTTAATAATTTTAAAAATATATATATAAAACTCAAATTTATTAAAAAGTGATGATTATATCATACACAATAATAGTTATTTAACAAAAAAATTATTAAACCTTTAAAAAATTTTACGAATACAATATATTTATCTAAAAATATATTAATAAAACAAAATACTAATATTATTTTGTAGCACATTAATATTATAAAAAAATTATATTATAATATATTTTATTAATAGATTAAGATTTATTTATATTTTATTTAATTTCCAATATTAAAATAAATAAATTATCAATATAAAGATAATACTTATCATTAATATTGTATTTATTTTTAATTAGAAGTTTAAAAATAATTTTCTTAATTACCTACTATTAAATAAAAGATATAATATTTATTTCTAATAAATTGAAATTGTAATTGATATTTTTGAAACTATTAAAATTAATTAGTTTAAGAGACGGAACTCTAAAAATATATAAGTTTTTCCATGTAAGTATATTTAAAAGAAGATTTTTCATTCAACTTTGAAAACTCATACCTCCCCAAAGTTCTATTGGGCGCAATTTGTAATTTGGTTCCAATGCCAACAATGATTTTCAATTATACAAAAGCTAATTTAATTAACATTTACTCTATTCTTAAGATGTTTTTCACACTTCATTTATAATGTATAGTCTTTATAACCGAACAATAAAACACGTAAATAATTAAAAATAAAATGCGTTCCCAAATTTTAAGATGTGCTAATAAATATATATTTAAATATTAGAATAAAAATTATATTAAATATTACAAAATAAATATAAAATAATATAATTATTTTATATAATTTTAATGATTAAAAAGTAAAATAATTAATTTAAAGTAAAGTTATTATCGTTAGAGAGATATTTTAATATTTTCATAAAAATTAAGGGAATCTCTGAAATTATTAAGAATTCTTGAGGTATATTACTATATGTTTTTCAAATAAGTAAATAATTTAATAATTTAATTTTGCAATTAAAAAAAATACTTTTCAAGAATTTTAAGAAAATGTTAACATTATTGCAAAGAAAAATTTCGTAATTTGTGGAAATAAGAGATTGCATTTCGAGTATCTGAATATCCAACCAACGAACATCTTCTTCAGAAGATGAGGATTCTGAGCTGCAACACCTCATCTTCACTCCTCATTCTACCTTCACCTTCTCCTCCGTCTCACAAGAAACTTTCAATTCTTCGAACAATCAACAACAAGCACAATCTCAACACTACCACCTGGACGAAGAAAGCACTAATCAACGTCCTAACTGGAGTTCTCTCGTTCAATCTCTTGCTCTCTTCGCCGTCTTCATTCGCGCTCGAATCTCCGTGCGTGCAATCTTCGTCACCTGCTTCCCCGTTAACGGAGTCTTGTCGTGAAGCAGACGAGGTAGAAGCGGTTGGTCAGAGTGAAAGTGGAGTGGTCAGTAACGAAGGAATTGTGGAGGAAGCTTGGCAGATCGTTAATGACAGCTTCCTCGACACTGGCCGCCGTCGCTGGAATCCCCAAAACTGGCAGGTAAATATTAAGTAAACGTCTTTAGTACAATTATACAATTTCATTCCTTCCTTTATTTATTTTTTTTTTTTTAAAAAAAAATCAGCAAAAACGGGAGGATATTTTAAGTAGTTCAATTCAGTCACGATCGAAGGCGCATGATATTATTAGAAGAATGTTGGCGAGTTTAGGCGATCCTTATACTCGTTTTCTGTCACCTGCTGAGGTAATTTGGTTTTCCTGCACTTTTGTGATCAAATGTGAATTATTTGGAGCATTTTACCGGTGCAAATGGAGTAGAGTTTATGGCTATTTTTTGTTACGGTAGTAATTTGCTATGTATACATGTAGTATTTTGCTGACGGAATTTTCAGTTTCTCATTTACGTGTCGTGTGAATTTTTGTCACCGTTAAAAGTTCTCCAAGATGGCGAGGTATGACATGAGTGGTATTGGAATAAACCTTAGGGAAGTTCCGGACAATAATGGAGGTGTAAAACTGAAGGTACTTGGGATTATACTAGATGGTCCTGCGCATTCTGCTGGTGTGAGACAGGTACTTGAATCACTAGCGGTTTTCATTATGGTTATCGTGATGTTTTATCAACTGTTTTGATTACTCCTCACATTCATATACAATTTTTCCATATTTAATTCCTTGTAGGCAATAGCTGATCATGAGTTGATAATTTGTGAGAGTGTATCGTTACTAATGTGATTGAGTTTTTGCATTATATGTAGTCTGTTGCTCACATTGTTCTCTCTTTGTAGGGTGACGAGCTCTTAGCTGTCAATGGAGTGGATGTTAGAGGGAAATCAGCATTTGAAGTGTCTTCTCTGTTACAAGGCCCAATGAAACATTTGTGACTATTGAGGTTGTGATTTTAAGCTAGCCTTGTTTTCTGAGTATTGCTATGTCCAATTTTCATATATGTTTCTCTAATGATGGTTAAGGATGCACGTGAATTTTAGGTTAAGCATGGCAATTGTGGACCTACCCAATCCATAGAAGTCCAGAGACAACTTGTTGCTCGAACTCCGGTCTTTTACCGGTTGGAACAAATAGATAACGGCAACACTTCTGTTGGGTATATACGACTAAAAGAGTTCAATGCGCTAGCTAGAAAAGATTTGGTCACTGGTAAATGTTCATATTATGAAAATCATAACAGTTAAATATTGTGCTGGATTTTCAAATGCTAATACCTATTTTGCTTGCATGGATGGTTGGGTGCTAGAAGAATACTAAAAATTACTATCCTTGTTGTAGGGTTCTAGCTTTTGTTAAATAATTTACTAATGCAGTCTTAATTGGTCTTATTAAATGATGAAGTAATGATTGTTGCAGCAATGAAGCGACTTCAAGAAATGGGTGCCTCGTATTTCATTCTGGATCTTAGAGATAATCTTGGTGGACTAGTGCAGGTATGTTTGCTAAATTGACCTTGTGTATAATTCGTTTTGCTATTAATATTGAAGCTTGATAGCTAGTCTCTCCCTCTAAAATTCTATACGGCTAAGCAGTCTGATGAGATGTTACTCCCTGTGAATTCTGTTTGATCTGCACTGCTCTTTTTTCATGCCCATAAATTATCCCGGAGGAACTTAAGTACAGTAACTAAGATGTCCACAATTGATACCGTCGAAGATCATGAACAGGAATTAGTCAGGGTTAGACTAAGGAATCCAGATATTTCTCGTCTCCTTTTATTTTTTTTTTCAGTGATGATGAAACAAACTTACGAGCTAGAAAAAAGAAATAAGAGTAGGCTGGAAACCTTTTGCAGCACTATTGGGCCTTGATATTGCCCTCAAAGCCAGGAGTTAAACTAACATCCTTCCGGATTACAATTCACGTCAGTCTCAGCTTTATGGAGAATCCTATGGAGGAAACTTATTAAAAGATCAAATTGTATGTATGTATTGTAGTTTGTTATTATTGAGATTTATAGTTTGTAAATTTCACTCTATCCATTTACTTGTTTCAGGCTGGAATTGAAATCGCCAAAGTCTTTCTAAATGAAGGGGAGACGGTATGGTAATTTGTGAGATTTGAAATTTCAAAATGCATACTTTTCATGCTCCTTATTTTCAGATGGTATTTTATATGTTTAAACTTCACAGTTCATGATACTCATTTTTAATGCCTTTTCAAGCTTCTCGTGTCTTTTTGTTGATGCACAATGTTGAGATATGGTGCTCTTTCGAGTGTCAAGCTGGCAATGTTGAGTTATTTTTTGGGCCACCAACAATTTCTTCTTTCACAACACATAAGTCATAAACCGTCTGTTCTGCTATTGTTAGAGACTGAAACAGTGTAATAAACTGACTGAGGGTAAAAGATAACATAGATTGCTGTGTTCTCTATTTATATACAAAAGAGTTTGATTGTAGAATGAATTGGATTCTGATGCATATATTTTAGTTCCACAACTGACTACAGTTTGTGATATTTTTCTCTTATGATTTTGTAAACAGATTACTTACACAGTTGGAAGGGATCCACAGTACCAAAACACAATCGTTGCAGATACTAGACCATTGGTTACAGCTCCTGTCATTGTATGCACTCCTGCATTTAAGATAATAGAGTAACTTTTCTTTTTTCTTTCATGACTAAACTGACCTTCTGACTGTTGATATATCGGAAGTTTTTCCTTCCCTTGGTATTATTGTCAATCTTGAGTCAACGTATTGTCTATAAAAAAATCAGGGACATGGACTCTGGTGACTATATTTAGCATGGAAATCAGCTTCCTGGCACATTTACTCACTAATACTAAGTTATCAAATCTATAAATTCTAGCTTGTAATGCAACATAGGAAACAGTGGCAGTAACGTAGTTCTTCGTATTTCTTATCATGAAGAAAACCTTAGAGACTTGTGATAGATGTATTTTCCTTCTATGGTTGCAACTTGGGCCATTGAGAACTAAACCTAGTTGATCCCTACCAAGACTTGTTTAGTAAGGGAGCAAATGCACATATTTGAGTTGAGTTCTTTGCTGCCTTAACTTGGCCTCAAAATATGGTAAGGGAAAAGCCATCGTCTTAGAAAATCTGGAGTTAGTTATCACTTGTTGATTGAAGAGACCAGGTTCAATCTACAACCTGAGAGTTCTTAAAATTAATTTTTGGCTAAATTATCAGGCATTTATCACTGATTTAATGCTTCACTCAAAATTCTGCAGCCAGCTCTTCATACTGAGGATGGATGAAGGGTTTTTACCATCCTGAACACCTTGGACATAATTACAGACTCTATATTGACAGCCTTGTGACCTGATGTCTCATTTTAATGGGTTTGACTTGTAATGAAATATGCCATAGATTGGGGAATGAACTGCTTTAGTCTGTTGTAATTGTTTGTCCGCTCAAAATTTGATGCTTTCTGACTCATTTCCTTTTTGAAAAACTAATACCGAGTCTCCTCGCCGAAAATATCTTTTCTTAGATTAGTATTAAAAGATGTATCTTTTAACAAGTTGTAACGTGTGAATTTGATGGGTTCCAAAAATCACTATAAGGTTCTTTGACTCACACTGCAGGTTTTGGTGAACAATAAAACTGCTAGTGCAAGTGAAATTGTGAGTAGCTCAGTGGACCAATTTATGTGTTTGCTTATGGCATTTTGCAATTTTAGTATAATTAATGGCCATTCTCTTCTCAGGTGGCCTCTGCACTTCATGATAATTGCAGAGCTGTTCTTGTGGGGGAAAAGACTTTTGGCAAGGTTCAAATGTTGACTTGTTTTTACTGTCATTTTATTCTATATCTGGCATTCCTTCATTTTCTGCACAATGTGACTGCTTTATTTATATGATCTTATTACATGATAGACAGGAATGTGTGTAAAGCTTTTTCTTTTTCTTTTTTTTTTTTCCCAAAAAAAAAACTTTTTCATTACTCTAGAAAAAGAACAGGAATAAAACCAGTGCGTCTGTCTTAAGTTGTTCCTGAAAGAATAATGCTTATTTATTCGACTAATCTGAAGTGATCCTTAGTAGGTAAGTTGGTAGATTGAAAGGCTTTAGTTCAATGAATGATAAGTGACACTCTTTAATCAGTCTGTTGCCTTGGTTTATTGCTTTAACAGGGTTTGATCCAATCTGTGTTCGAACTTCATGATGGATCTGGTGTGGTTGTCACCATAGGCAAGTATGTCACACCTAATCATATGGACATAAACGGCAATGGAATTGATCCTGATTACCAAAATCTTCCAGGTAATCAATCAACTTCATTATATTTCAGTGAATCCCAATGGACACACCCTGTTTGATATGAAAATCCTCTATATGCAGCTTGGAATGATGTTGCCCAGCATCTTTCACAGTGCAGTATGCATCGTCAAGGGTAAAAATATAGATTTCCAAGCTCTGACACTTTGGTTGAAAAATTATGCAAATGAAAATCGGCATAATTTGATCACTTATCAATGGTTATGGTGCTCCAAGTTCTAACATACTCAAGTTTCTGCTGGAGCATTGACATCTAACAGTTGCAAGAATTGGACGAAGAATTCGGCAGGTTCAAATTCTAGTTCCGGTTAGGTCAAGCCATTCTTCAATACTGAGACATGCTGCCCGAACTGAAACCAGTTATGAAGAACTGAAACCAAGAATTATATAAAACCATGGTGAATTTCTAAAAATCAATTACGTACCATATGTATATTATAAATTGTAAATTATGTTGATAAGCGGTCTGCCACGTAGCCCCAAAAAGAAATTCGAAATTCGTAGGTATAAATTATCAATTTAGTCCTTTAAATTATATTTTTATTCCTTCGGCGTTTTTAGACGCTGAATTATTATTATTATTATATTTTGATGTCTTTCTTAACTATTAATTCTATCTCGTATACATAAAAATTGAACCCACGGTTTCGAGCACCTCTAAATCATTTGTGGATATATGGTCATATTCTCAAGAGTTGAACAGATATTTCTTTTTACCCGTGTAATGAAATTTAGAAACAATTTTACTTGGTACTTATTATAGAGTCCTACGACCTTTGATCTCTTTTTAATTGATATATGAAAGTGTCCGTCCATACCATAATTAATAACCAAATTTTGAACTGGGCTACGAAGGATAAAATCTGAACCAAACACCAATACAAGTTATGTCTGAACAAGTTATACTAAACTGAGCAAATCTTAAATCTTAAGCAACTTTAGCAGCAAAACAAGTTACGATTTGAACATAGAAAAGCCACCCTAACCAAATTGGTTGTGGAATAAGTTACTGTTAAAACTCTAATTTAATGAAGAAGGTCATATTCCATCTTTAATCTCTCTCTCTCTCTCTCTCTCTCTAATGCTGACAATTAGCAAGACAATATCAACAAACTTTATATTATTCTTATTGCTATATAAGGAATCATTTTTTTGTCATCTTGAGAGGCATTTGCATCTATGTCCGATGGATAATAAATTTCTATTAATACAATTCAATAAGATAAATAAAACAAGAAATCAATCTCTACAAACCACCTTTCACTTTTGATTCAGTCCCATAAGACAGTAGAAAGAGAGGCATAAAAGTGAAAGGAAACTGCCACAGCATCTCCGTCGAAATTTAATTATCAATATTAGTTGCACTATTCAAGAACACCAGAATTTAATTCCCCAACAGATCATCCTTTAAACTTTTCTCTCTTCATATACTTTTTTCCTCTTTTTGCACCTTCTCTTGCTTGCTAATCCCAACTATCCAATGCCTCCTTTCTCAAGTTTTCTTTTATTCTCATTTCTCTCTTTTCTTCTCTCTTCAACCCAAGGAAACCTTGATTCTTCAAGTTTTATTTATATAACAATTTTTGAGATGAGAGAGAAACTCTTGTTTGCATTAATACCATTGGTGCACTTGTCTTGTTTTATATATCTTAGCTAAGCTTCTATATCATTGATCTTAACTAAGAAGAATTATTGAAATCAAGCTATAGAAGCAGCTTGGCGACATGGGTTCAATAGTTCTTCAATGTTTCTCAATTTTCCTTCTGCATCTCTTCCTCACTTCAGGTGACCTTGCAATATCTTTTACACTTCATAGCTCAACCAGATAATTGTCTAGTCTTCTTATTCTCGTATTTGACATAAATATGCATAGAAAAGAAAGATTTAGTTAATTAATTGCACCGCATGCTTAGCATTGTAGTTTTATATTGCATGCAGAGTCTTGATTTTCTGAATTGATTTCTCCATTTTCTATCTTTTGCGCATGTAACTCTTTAAGATATCCAATCAACAATTCAATCAGGTAGTTTCTTGATTATGAAATTGTCTGGTTCCTGTCCGTCAATTTTAACGCATCAAGCTACACTACTTACCTGCCGTCGGTGCTACAACATTAAAACTTACAAGAAGTTATTTTTTGTGTCCACTGTATAAATAATTTTCTGGCATCAACATCATAATTTTTGCTTAGCAATATTGTGGAAAAATCTTGATTTCAAGTGAAACTTACATGATATCAATACCTCAGTCTGAAGTTAGGTTTCTCCTCTGAATCCATTTTCTCTAGTATCTATGCTTTAGACCTTTCAGTTTTTTCAATTTGAGCTTCCTGGAAAAGTATTATGTTTTCTGCGATTGATATGGTAAAAGGGAGAACACTCATATCTCAGAAAGCTTGCTGGGAGATTTCTGGGTCCTGCAGGATTCTTTGGCATCAAACTCGGCATCTGCTTTCCATTCTTTTGTTTCCAAGACAAAGAAAAAGAACTTATTCCACTTCTGATTTCTTCAGGTTCAAGTGTTGCAGAGAAACCTCAATTGGAAGCAACCCAGAAAAACAGGAAATTAGAAGGTCAAGAAAAGCGAATGCTCTCATCAACTTCACTGTTCACTACCCAACTGGATGCAAATGTTCCAATCGTAAACCCAACAACACCAGGAGCAAATCCAGGAGCAAATCCAGGAGCAAATCCAGGAGCAAATCCAGGAACAAATCCAGGAATCAATCCAGGAACAAATCCAGGAACCAATCCAGGAACAACTCCTACCAACAATCCAGCAACTTCTCCACCATCACCAACAATTACAGGGCCAACCCAAACGCCACCAGCCCCCACCACTCCAACAGGTCCGGCGACATCAGGCGGTTCATGGTGCATTGTGAAGCCAACTGCTTCTGAGACTGCCTTACAGGTAGCTCTTGATTATGCTTGTGGGTATGGAGGGGCAGACTGTTCTGCGATTCAACCAGGAGGAAGTTGCTATAACCCGAACACTGTCCGTGACCATGCTTCTTATGCATTCAATGAGTACTACCACAAGAATCCGGCTCCTACTAGCTGTGATTTTGGAGGAACAGCACAACTTGCCAACACAGACCCAAGTAAGAGATTCATCAGAAAGGAGCATATCAACTGCTAGAATTCAGTCTTATATGTGTTTTTGGATAGTACCCTTGACGTGAGTTGAACACAACTTTATTTCCTTCGTTGAACTGTTGCAGGTAATGGAAACTGTCACTACGCCTCAACCACAGCATCAACCAGGTAAATATTTCATGACAAATCTTGCAATTTCTCATCAAAATTGGAAAGCTCAAAGAACTCATTTTGTTTTTTTGATACAGCACAACTCCAGCTAACCCACCTCCAAGTCCAACTATGACTACTCCAACTACAACTACTCCAATGACACCATCTATAATGACTCCTGATGGATCAACAGTTTATGGTGCAGCTGAACCAACGGGGCTTCCCAGCTCAGCGACCTCCGTATCCTGCAGCTTACTGCTCCTCTTAGCTGCAACAGGTTTTCTGGGGTCACTTGTTGAAAATTATCTCTAAGCAGCTGAGAAATTTCAGTTTCTGCAACAACATGCCAATTCCTTGCTTGCCATCACACTTGCTGAACTTCTACACCAGCACTGAGAGTCGACAATGAGATGCTGTCTCAAGGCGTTTTTTTCTCACCATAAGATTGATTACTATACTTCTTCTACGTATGCATACTAGTTGATAAAGCAGGAGAAAGAAGAAGACCATAGAATCCTTTAGGATCTTGTATTCCTAGACACATTAATATAGCTACTTTCTCTGCAGCAATAGTTAAATAAATTATTAGACAAGCACATCCAGCTTTAGGACTGCTTTATCAGTGGAGAAATATATAGTCAATGTTAGCTTGCGCAACAGCTTCAATTAATTCAATGTTAAGATGTTTAATAAAAGTATTTTCAAATATATTGATTATAGCAAAACATAACTATGGTAATCACAGGTCTAACCAGGAATAGGATATTGAGTAATAAGTTTTAGATATAGGCTGCAACTATAAAATCTCACTCTTTTATTGTTTTTTCCTTTTCCTACCATGGTGAAGGACACCCACAACAAAACTGTACTATAAGCAAACAAAAAGTTTATTTCATTCACAAATACAGGAAATATGCTGTTCCTACCACAACAACTGCATATGTGTTTTTTCTTCTTTATGTAGTTTGAACAGTTTTTTTCTTTCACTATGATTGAGATATCTGCAGAGGTAAAAACAGTATTATCGTGAACCATCTTCATACTAATACAGAGGAGAATCAGCCTGGCCAGTCATGGAGAACAAAAGTATAAAAATTTCAGAGGCTAGCAGATAGAAGTCAATAGTAGTTCTACATGATATATTGACAGTATATGCATTTTATTTCATATTTTAAAGAAATTATACATTTATCTGGCACGAACAAGAAAGGTACAGAATCATGATTATTTCTTATTTTGTTACCCTTTGGTAACAGAATAATTTACAGATGACCGAAAAAACCACTCATCATGATTACAATAAATTTAGATCAAGAACAAACAGGAGACGGCAGTGATGCAAGTGATGGCTAAGGTGGCAACAACTGAACCTTGGTCAAATGCTTTCTGCAAGCTTCCTGTGCGCGAAAAATGCTGGAAAGCCAGATACCCAGCAATCACCAAGCCAATAATAGCGCCTTCTTGAGTTCCCCTGCAATAGGAACAAACAAAATGGCAAGAACATGAAAACAAGGAAACAAAAGATAATAATTCAATTTATTCTCAGACAACAAATCTACTTGCCTGAAGTTCATAACTTGATAAGGAGCTACAATAACCAAGAGTAATGCCACAAATGGCAACTCGAGCTCACCTATGGACAAAGAACACCAAATATAGGAACTGATGAGAGTTTCAGTGTTATCCAGAAATAAGAAAATATCATTCAGCAATAAACAAGTTCCTATTGCCAAAGCTCACAGTCAGTCAAAGAAAACCATATCAAACCTACCAGGTATAAAAAAGAAGAGACGAACAAGAAGTGCCAAGAACGCAGCCCAAACACCATATTCACCTCTGCAAAATGCAAATCAAACTATAAGTTCCCTGAGGCTTGAAAGCCATTGAAACATGAAGAGGTTTTTCGATTTGTATGAAATGCTTTCTGGTTACTCTAGAGCAAACATAGAGATGAGCATGGATGAATAGAGTAACAAAACAATCTGTGCTTATATAACATGAGAACGATAATAATACATAACTAATAAGAGACTGAAAATGACAGTAATTTTTTCTAAACACTTACTTAATCCATGAGATGATAGCTGCAGGAGCTTGCAGAGCAAATAGTGGAACAAGAAACGATTTCTGAACAGCAGTGCCTTTTGCAAGCATTAAAACCCTGAACAATGAATTCACATCCATCAGTTTCCGGTAAATTAAAATCTCCTTCGATAAAAGCTACAAAGAACCATAAATGAAAACCATAACATAAATACAATTCAATTAAAAGGAAAAAGACACTATATAGGAACATCAAACGTTAAAGTTACAAACTTTTCAATTAAAAGGAAAAAGACACTATATAAGAACATCAAACGTTAAAGTTATAAACTTTTCAATTAAAAGGAAAAAGACACTATATAAGAACATCAAACGTTAAAGTTACAAACTTTTTAACGTTAGCAAGTGCTGCAAAAATTCTCGTAATCAGCACATGTATGCATTTATACAAAGAGAGAAGATGAATACACAGAAGAAATGGTTGAGATCCACTGGAGATTCCGCGCCGTGAGAGGTGCTGCATAACTAACCGCACGAAATCCTCTTCTATTCTGCTTCTTCACCACCGTCATTCCATCATAATTTAAGGAAAGTCTACAGCACGGAGAATCGAAAGCAATTCAAGCGACAAAAAACACGGCGTTTTGGATTCAAAATCTGTAATAAATTTAATGCACAAACCTCAGAGGATTAAAAGCGAATGAGCTTGAGATTGAGCTAAGCGGGAGAGCGGCAACGAGCTTCGTCTGACGCGCGAGAATCGGCTGGTTGATATTGTACAGAGAGAAAGCGCGATTCGACGATGACGTTGAGAGCGGAAAAGACAACATTGTCCTCTTGGTTTTGTCGTCGCTTGTACGTCGTCGTATCTCTCCTTTTGCCGCCGAGACAGACTGAGAAAGCTGCAAGTGCATACACTGCGCTGCCATCACACAACTGAACTGACTGAAGTGCCTTGCTTTGTGATTTGTGAATCTCGACCATCAATTCGATCTTTATAGGTGTACGATCAAGCTCCCACGTGTAACTCATATTATTTTGTGGGACCACGTGGGTCCATGTTATTGGATAGATCTTGTCACGTTACGTGAAAAGATCTTAAAGCCAAGACGAGAGATGAAAGCGCTGCCGTTCATTTGGATCTTCCTTGTTCCCTTCTTTAAGCCAACAACGTGGATGAAATCTCTACGGTTCATTTTGATCTTCCTTGTCCACGGTTCATTTTGATCGTCCCTCCTCTCTTCAAGCTAACAACGTGGATGAAACCTCTACCGTTTATTTTGATCTTCGTTGTTCCTTCCTTTATTTAAACTAATAACGTGAAGCCATGCGGAATTCAGTATTCTATGTCAGATCGGGATTTTCTTTTCTACTTTTTTCGAGACCTTGCTTGCTGGGAGTGCGTTGATCATTGATTCAAGAAAGGTCACCGGCAGCTGTAACGTATAAATACAGTTTAGCTACGCCCCCCGGGGTTCCCTATTCTGTATTTTCCAAAAATAATTTCGCCTCTTTCGTAAGTCTTGCAAGGTCGTCGGATTACTAAAATTTACCATAAGTTATAACTAATAATAATATCAAATAACATACCCGTTGATATATTGAAAATGCTTTTTAAGTAAAAGTGTAAATATTATTTGTACCTAGTAAAATGGATTTTAAATTTGAACCAACTAGTAAATGAATTAACTTATGAATTAATAAATTATGAAAAATAAAAGAATTTATTATTAATTAAATCAAATTAATCCACTCAGTTTTTTTTTCCCTTAAAAGAAATCATTCAGTTTGATTTTTGACTTTTATTTTTATGGATTTCAATCCATTCGGTTTGATTTTGAAAATTTTTGTTTAATGCTACCCTAATACAAAATGGGCCCGACTGGCAAGATTTTTTTGTTAAATTTTAGCACAATCTTCCTTGTTGCATTGAGAATTTAAGAATGAATAACGCTATGCAAAATCGATTAAGAGGTTATTTTGGGCCTTCATAAGTTACTAAATCTTAATCTTCCTGAGGCCAGTTTGGCAAGATTGTTCGGGCCGTTTGGTCTAATTTTACGCCAATTGTCTGTTTGGGTGCCAGCTGAATGGATTGAGATAAATTATCCTGAGCCCACACGAGTCAGCCCGCCCATTCGTGAGTGCTACTCTCAACTCTATTAGGCAAGAGCAGTGGCGTCGTGTATTCACGTCGAGTAGTGTAAACATGACTTGCCTGTTTTTTTTTTTCATTTTTCCCGATCTTTGTCAGGTTTTCACGACGCACCGATCTCTAGTCTTTTCATTATTTGTTGTACATAGTTCCAATACATTGCGTTTCAACCGTGCTTGCATAATATTCTGAAATTTTGAATTACTCGAACCAAAGGAAAGAGAAAAAAATAAATTAAATTTGGCTCTTTATAGGCAAAAATCGGGAGTACTGTGATGCTAAAGTGAGATTGGCAATTTCTTAGTGATGGAGTTGCAGGTTTTAAACTCGGAGTTGCGGTCGGTCGAGCGAAATTCTACAGGTAAAAATGCACTCAGAAGCAGTGTCTCTTACTCAACTCACCTTGTACACATTCGCTTGGCATTGCAGAGCCAGGAGTTTCTATTCGTTTGCTCATGAAATTGGCAGTCTTTTCTTAAAAAGCATTTTTTATGTCTTAATTTCTATTTGCTGCTGTTGGCGCGTTGCTTCTGTTGGTTCCGGATGCATATGACCAAATTTTGCTTTTCCTACAGCTGGTCTTGATAAGCAGAGAGTTCAGGAAGTGATAGCGGAAGGTTCATTGGATTTTAATGAATGGACTTCCCTCATATCAGAGATTGAGACCACGTTCCCTGTAAGTTTATTGTTTTGTAATCAATTACGGTTATTTATATTCTCAGAAGGTTTATCATTCCATATCTTACACAAAATAGAGGCAATTGAATCTACACGGCTAACTGTCACTTTGCTTGAGTTTTATGACATTGATTTCTTATTAATTGCGTGAGTTCATCGTTGTTATTACTGCAGGATGACATAGAGATGATAAGTTTGGTATATGACTCCTTCTTGGCTGAGTTCCCTTTGTGCTATGGTTATTGGATGAAGTATGCTGATCACAAGGCACGCTTGTGCATTATTGACAAGGTTGTTGAAGTTTTTGAACGAGCTGTGGAATCTGCAACATATTCTGTTGATGTATGGTTTCACTATTGTAGCTTCAGCATGTCAATGTTTGAAGATCCTCATGATATCCGTAGGTAATATTAGTGCCAACAAGTGACTTCATTTTTATTATGGTAAATACAGCATTAACAAACTTTGTGCAACACTTGCATCTTTGAAGCTTTGGCATTCTCATTTTGGCCAAAGTCATGTTACCTAATTGGAATTCCAATTCGAACTGTCTTTATGTGTTTGAAGAGAATTTTTTGTCAACACCCCTAGGCATGTGCGATGGATTATGTACATTTTCTGTGTCTATTTTTATGTGTGGACGCTTTTAGTTTCAAAAAGATTCATCATAATTTTCAATGATATCAATCTTTTAAGTGCATTTAATAGTTATGATACAGTTCCGTGAGCAATGCATTTGAGAATCAGCCTGTTTGGCTACTGTTATTTATTCATTGCAGGTTATATTTTCCGTCTCTTTTGTAAAACCATGTTTAAATGGGGCTAACATATTAGAGCAATTAAATTCTTGTGAATCTAGTAACATTCAGTCCATAATCCAAATATTGCTGGTAAGAATATGGAAAGTTATTTTGACAATGTTTGACCCAAGGTTGCTAGAAATTTTTCAAATGAATGTCACCTTCTGGTGTTAATCCAACCAGGAGAAAGAAGAAACTGAAATTGCTATATGGTTTCTGTATGAGAAAAGAAGTAATTTTAAATGGCTTTAAAGTGGAGTCCAGAGCTTTGCCTTAGCATTTGGATGGCTATAGGAGTCAATAACTTTGAATTGTACAATCTGACAGATTATTCAAAAGAGGTTTGTCCTTTGTTGGAAAGGATTACTTGTGCCATACCTTGTGGGATAAATACCTGGAGTTTGAGTTCTCTCAGCAGTGTTGGAATTCTCTAGCTCAGATATATGTCCAAACTTTGAGATTTCCAAGCAAAAAGTTACATCGTTATTATGAGAGGTATACTTCTACTCCTTGCTAAAGTCTATGACAACATTCTTTATTCTTTCTAGATCATTTTGTCTCTGCTCACTGGACCATATGGTATTACTTTAGTTATATGCTAAATGGGGATGTCAGTTTCTCTTCAGTTTTAAGAAGTTGGCTGTTGCTTGGAAAGAGAAGTTAGAATGTCAGAGTGATTCCACTTTGGAATTTGAGTCAGAGTTTGTGCTTGATAGTGAAGTCCCAACATACTATAAGGATGATGACATCTCTCGTGTTATCAAAGACCTGCTAGACCCATCTATTGGCTCGGCTAGATCTAAGGCACTGCAGAAATATATATTCATTGGAGAGCGGATCTATAAGGAAGCATGTCAGCTGGATGAAAAAATAAATTGCTTTGAGACTCATATTCGAAGGCCTTATTTCCATGTAAAACCACTGGATGGCATCCAGTTGAAGAATTGGCATGACTATTTGAACTTTGCCGAGAAACAAGAGGATTTTGATTGGGTGTGGCTTCTATCTTTTGGTTCTTTTCGGGACACTGCCTGTAGCTTTTTTTTTTTTGGTCCCCCTGTTATATGATTTTCTTCTGAAACTTTTATTTTTTAATTTTAATTATTTACTACAGGTTGTCAAACTTTATGAGAGGTGCTTAATTCCCTGTGCTAATTATCCTGAGTTCTGGATGCGTTACGTCGATTTTATGGAAAGTAAGGGAGGAAGAGAGATAGCAAACTATGCTCTAGCACGAGCAACAGAAATATTTCTGAAGGTATTTAGCTTCATAATGGTGGCTATTATTTTTTCTTCCATTTTAAAGCATCAGTCTGATTAGTTAGAGTGGAGTTGTCAAGCAATTTAGACCATAAAACTATGGAACTTTTAGTTTTGCAAAATCTGTTGAGTAGATCTTGACTTGAAAATAGTTATATACTTTTTGGAGAGTTTTTCTGAATCTAGTTGCTTGAAGTGTAGATCTTATATATACAGATCTACTTTCTTTACAGCAACTGAAGTTTAATAATGTTGCACAATTAACCGCCTTCTTCTTTTTTTTTTTTTTTTTGGATGAACTTGATTATTTGGTTATCAAACAATTGGCTGGACTTTTAAATTCATTCAGATGGAGAACATGCCACATTATGATCTCCTTTTATTTGCAGCATTTACTTTTCGTTTGATAGTTATGACTGATGATTCCGAGGACTTGCTGCATGTGAATTCTGTCCATGAATATTGTAAAACTACAATCCAAATGTAGCTTTCTTAGATGAGTAGAATTATGCAGGTGAACCTTGATTCTTTTCCTGTCTTTCACATTACTCTTGGTAATTGCGAGACAAGTTTGTGGTCTGCTGAAATGTGGTTAATTGCTGCATTTTATAGGATGCTTTGGATTCTTTACTTTATAAATGACCCAAATTATGTTCATTCTCCTCCCATGTGTTCATTGCAGAGAGTGCCGGTGATCCATCTATTCAATGCCAGGTATAAGGAGCAAATAGGAGACGTATGTGCTGCCCGTGCTGCCTTTCTTGAAAATGATACTGAATCAGATACCGATACCACCTTTATAGAAAATGTAACAATTAAAGCTAACATGGAAAGACGTCTGGTGTGTAATTAATTTTTAATCATTGAGAAAAAATTGTTGACTCTTTTATTGTTTAGATTTGGGTGATTACTTACATATGCCATTGCTTTGCCTAACTGTTAGGGAAATTTCGTGGCAGCTTGTAATATATTCAAAGAAGCATTAGAAACTGCTGCAGAGAAGAAAAAGTTGCGTACTCTTCCTATATTATACATTCATTTTTCACGACTTACGTACATGGTAAGTTATTCATGGACATCTGAATTTTCTGAAATGGGACCCTTGGTCTATTTGCATCTATAGTATTTTAATCAGTTGGCTACTATATAATTTCTATATTTGAAAAACATATAATTGCACACGTTTCCATCTAATTCGCTGAATGTTACTCTTCTCATCTCCTCAAAATTGATCAGTCTCAAAATTTACGAAATTATATGGGAGGATACTTGTAATAGAGCAATCAAATTGCTTCTAGTCATCTTAAAAACTTGCTTCTAGCATATTTCATAGAAAACTTGTCCTGAGGTCAATGCAGATATGCATCTTCAGTGTGGAGTTTTATTTAGTGCTTTTCTTCATTTGGTACTGCTGCTTTTTTTCTCCTCTTTCTGGAATCATTTGATTTCTGAAAATCATTTGCTGTAGCATTAATTCTATGATAGCAGGATTTACTTGTTGGTTATAAAAACAGTTCTTCACTGACAGCTTCATTGATTTATAGACCACTGAAAGTGCAGATGCTGCTAGAGACATTCTAATAGATGGTATCAAACACATGCCTTGCTCCAAATTACTTTTAGAGGTATTCTGTCCTACATCTAGTCATAGTGTACCTTCCAGATTCTTATTTGTCAACCAACTTATTATTTTTGTAGCTGGTAAGATTGACATGGTCTTCCAGTTCAAGGGTATTTTAGACTATGAAAAATTGTTGGATAATAAATTTTATTGTTGACTCTTACTGATGCAGGAATTAATAAAATTCACAATGATGCATGGAGGTTCAAGGCACATGAATGTTGTAGATGCTGTTATAACTAAAGCATTATATTCAGGTCCAGATGTACTTCAAGATTTTAGTCTGGAAGATGTGGAGGATATATCGAGCTTGTATTTACAGGTCAAATTCCCCTTTTGAACATGTATAAAATGCTTTCCATTACACTGGTCTAGGGAAGGTGGAAATTTTTTTCCTTTGACTCGTCTAATTGTATTACTAATTGTGCCACTTGTTCCTGTTTTGAGTCCCAAAGCTTTTCGGTCACAGTGGTCTGGGGCAAAGTCTTACAAAATCTTTTTTTGTCTTGTGTGATTTTTCCTCTTGTTATTTTTATTTATGCCAACTGTTGATCTATTTCCAACAATCACATGGTGCATGGTTTTGATATAATCTTGTTCAAAGTCCATTCTAAGTTGCTCTTTAAATCTATTGCATTTTCATATAAACTATTGGGTATTGATGATTTATGGTAGCAGTTTGTTGACTTGTGTGGAACCATTCATGATGTGAGGAATGCATGGAATCGGCACATCAAATTTTTTCCACTCTGTGCGAGGACAGCTTATGAGTGTCTGGCTAGAGAAATGAAGCCCTTGAGAATGTTTGTGGAAGGAAGACAGGAAAATATTGTTGCGTTGCCTTCTCAGCCATCTGGATCTGAAGACCTTCAGCGATTACCTTCTCCAGATAAGAAACTTTCACCTCCAGAAAAATCTGATGATGAATCTGACCATGTTGCTACTGCTTTACTATCAAACCAGAAATCACCATCACCAGAAAATCATGATATTCGATCTGATGGTGCTCCAATCGATGTCCTTCAATCAGGACATGCTGACAACAGTTCACAGGAGAGGATGCAGCAAGTACCTGCTGAAATTACAGAGCGGCACAGTCAGGGTGCTTGTGAACCTGAAGCGTTATCACCTGATCTAGTACATCAAGTTACTAATGAAACTGAAGCAGTACAAGCTTCAGTTGAATTCTCTAAAGAAGATGATGTTCAGAAAGAGTATGACCACGAATCCAAATCAGATCCGAAGCCACTTTCATTGGAGGGACTTTCCTTGGATCCTAAGGAAAATGATTCTCCGGGCTCTATGCATGCCACCTCGCTTGAGTGCGAAGCTCCTCAAGAAACCAATTTATCGCGTGAAAGTGTGCTAAAGAGTGAATCTCCGCAAGAAACCAGTTTGTCAGATGGAAGCATGCTTGGGGGTTGTCAGAATACTAATGGAAATCACTTTGCATCTGGCTCAATGGGGACTCAAGCATCTGGCTCTGCCCCAATTCAAACTGGAACGATTAGCCCTTCATCTTCTGCAAGTCATCAAAATTTTACACCAGAGGCATATTCAAGACCACAGACGCCTGCAAGCAGAAGTCGAAACTGGCATCAAAAGCATAATCCTGACAGAGTTCACAGGGATTCCAGATTTGGGTTTCGAGGACATTCACATAACCGACGGCATCACCAGCGACGAGTTTCTTCACGACAGTACCCAGGAGCTGAAACTGCTGCTCAAATGTCTATTAATTCAGGTTATCCTTCTCAACCTTTGCCTTCAACAAATCCGCAAGTTCAGCAGGGCATCCAAGTACAGAGTCAGTTCCCAGTATCTGCTTGTCTAACAGTGCCTCAAGCCTGGCCTCCGCAAAACATGCAGCAGAATAATTTTGCCTCAGCATTCCAGTCTCAACTACCTGCCCAACCTGTTTTATATCCTCAAGCTCAGATGTCTCAGTATCCCATGCAAAGTAGTGAGCAGCGTGGACATCTGCAGAATAACTTAGCTTATAATCAAATGTGGCAATATTACTATTATCAACAGCAACAACAGCAACAGTTTTTTCTGCAACAACAGCAGCTGCAATTGCAACAACAAGAACAACAACATTTGCAGCCACTTCAACAGCAGCAACCCCTGCATCAGCAGCAGCAGCACTATTTTCATCAGCAACATCAACATCAACAGCAACAGCAGCAGCAGCCACAGCCTGAGTTTTTGCCGCAACAGCAGCAGTCGCAGCAGCAGCAACATCTACTTTACCTACAACAGCAACTGCAGCATCAGCAGGTTGAGCAGGTCCAGCAGCAAGCAGAACAGCCACAGCAGCAGGGACCAGAACAAGAACAGAGATAAGGGGAGCAGCAAACTACCATATCACAGATTAAGACATGGAGTAACAGTCTCTCTGGACACGTGTGCTACTAAATTTAGCCGTATGGCTTAAATTACTGTTCTATGCTTATTTGAATTATAAAGAAAGCTGTTCTGGAAGACTGGCAAAAATATTAATATGTAGCCAAAAAGTTGCTTCAGCCAGAACCATGCACTAATTTTCTTAGTATAGATGGCTTACTTATGATTAGATTGTGTGTGACTCCAAAGACTTGATTTATTTTCTTTAATTGTGCAGGACCAAGGAGTTAGCAGTATAGGTGCATTTGTGACTGCTACATACGCTGCATCTCCATCTCCACATCTCTAGCAGCTGTCTCCCCAGAGTTGATGATGTAGCTGTGCGTTAATTTCCCGATTCTCCATCTTATTGAGGCACTAACAATGTAATCCTTTGCCAACAACAACAAAGAAGTGTCGGGGCTTGCAGATAGGTTTTAGATTTGATTTTACTGTATCTAGTTACTAGTAATTGAAATTGCAGATAATACATTGAATATGGACTGATAATTCTGATAATTAAAAGTATTAGCCTGCCCTCCGAAATTAAATTCATATTTATTTAAAAATAAAATTTTAAAATATAAAAGCATGTCAGCAGTAGCAAGTAAGTTGTGTCCAAGAAAACCATTTAGTAATAGCTAGCTAGCTAATAATTAATAACCCAATTAGTTCATACTTGCTAGATTCCTAAAGAAGCAATAAAATTGAAACAAAGTAAAAATAAAGCAATTAAAGCATGAAGTTCTGTTGCTTCTGCTTATGCTTCTTGCTTGATCTCTCATTAAATTTGGTGTCATGTGTTTATATAATTAATAATTGAATATGTCTTATTTTCTTATTAAAATAAAGAATATAATTTAATTTTAATTAAAAATATAAAAAATTAATTATTTTTATTTGTAATAAATATATTATATATATATGTATTTTTTTTTATTTATTTTATTCAAATTTTTTTTATAATGCATATCAAATTATTATTAGAAAAGTAAAAATAGAAGATTAGGAATATTTTAGCATATGAGTTTTATTTAACTCATTCTTATAATTTTCTTGATAATAGTATTTTTTTTTTAAAATTTTTATTGAAATAGTAAATTAAAAAAATTTTAATTTTAACATTTTATTTTTTAAAAAAATAAAAATTAATTATCAAAATTAAAAAAGTATATTTGAATTTGTTATTTTCTTAAAATTTAGAGATAAAAATAATAATAATAATCTAACAAGTCAATTAAAAGAAGTAAAAGTCTCTAAATTTCATGGTATTTTTAGGTTCTTCCAAACACCCTTATTACAAAACAAATAAAGATAACCAAAATTTTATTTTAAATTTTTTAATTAAAATTAAAAATAAACTATTAAATAAAAATATAAAAATATTAAATTTAGTATTATGTCAACATATTAAATTAAATTATTAAATAGATATATTAAATGACAATATCTTAAACGAAAAATTATTAAAAATATATGGGTCCATGGACGTAAATAAAACCAATTGGGCTTGCATTGTGAACTAATGGGCAGGATGGGGCCGGTAAGCTCATATGAACTTTTAATTTTATAGGCGTGGGTGGACGGATCTATTAGTTTTGTCGTCCGCATTTGGCTGAGATTTTGGACGACAAGTCGTGTCACAACCAGATATCAATGTGGCAAATTGTTTATGAATTTGAAGATAAGCATTTGTCATCATACGTGAATTTTGAGGAGAGTTATGCGGAATGCATGCAGCTTATAAACCACGGAATTAGTACTTGATCAATACAGAAATTTAAATTGGGAATGGAATTCATCTCTTGCAACAGCTTTTGCTTCAGCTATTTCCATTGACCTCTTTGATTTCTTCTTCGTATCTTTATTTTCACCCCTTCTCTTTGATCTCTTCTTCGTCTCTTCATCTTTATTTTCATCCCTCTTCTTTGATCGCTTCATCTCTTTTCCTCCCACCCATCGATCTCTGCCTTGCCTGCTGTCTCTATTATGATTCTTCCTATTAATATATATACGTAGGAATTTTGGTTAGGGACAATCTTAAAAAAAAAAAAAAAAAAAAAAAAAAAGATTTTCAATTAAAATTTAGCTATTATTTTGTTTAAAAAAAAATAATAGGATTTTTAATTAGAATTAAACTAATAGGATTAAAGGTTTTGTTTACTTGGGGTCGGGGGTAATCCTCTTAGAAAAAGGAATATTTATTTCTCATGAATTGATTCCTGTCTTCTATTCTATACCAAATACAATTCCATAACTATCCCTATTATCATAAACTTAATAAGAAAATAATATATTTACCACGTTTTCCAATATTTCAGTAAATAAAAATAAAATCTAAAATGTATTATTAATTTATTTATATCAAGATGTGAAGTGTGAAGAATGTAGGAGATTTGAACACACAATCATATGATATAAAGACGTCGAACGAAATCGTAGTCTAATCGAGTCCTATATATAAAGCCAACCATCAAATTGACCTTGCGGATGCCGCGTGTACATATTATGTATTAAATAATAATGTCGTTGAAGAGCTGGCTGTAACCTTACACATCTATTTCTGTTCCCTTTCAACAAAGTGAAATTTAAACTATAGATAATTATTTACTATACGGAAATTTTGATTTAAAATTATAAAATAACGAACTTATTACTCTTTTAACAACCACCTTAAATTATAGAAACGTAAAATTGCGGGCTTCCCGAAATTAAACCCTAACTAGCAATCACCCTCTTCAAAATTTCATAGTAGAAATGATGGCTACCCGTCTGTCAATGATTCCACCCTCAATTAGTTAATTAAATTATTAAATAAGCCATCAATCTTCTGGGTTTTAATTCATGGCTAGCTTTGCTTGCTGCCTGCCTGCCTGCCTGCTACCTTAAGTTTGATTAATTTCTTCCATGCATTACACTTAACTGTCGAAGTGGATTAAAATTTTCAAACAATAAAAAGAATTACAGGATAGAATAATAATAATCTGAATCAATGACAATCGTTATGGGGTACAAGAGAGGCAACGATGACGACACTCTACAGAAGATAAATTGAAATAATAATCAATTGTTGTTTCAAGATCTAGTGTTAAAAGGGAAGGAACTGTACGTTTAATGATACATGTAGCCAGGAATTATCAAAAGAATTCCCTAAAATCTCTCCAATATATATTTGGAAACAACAATCAATAATTTAGCTCACAAATGTTCATCTACTTAATTTCTTGTACCACTTTGGTGCTCTGTCTTTGCAAATAGAAAGGATACAAAAATAATCTTTCTAATTATTCCTAAATGAAATTACATAACGCAATCTGATCACAGCATTGATTTCAGAAATCCAATGACAACATGAAATAAAATTGTCACCTGGGATGATCAACATAAGCTAATATCAACAATGTTGACAAAAATGACGAGCACCAATAAAATTCTACGTACCTATTTTTTGCCACAGGCAGAATATCTACACGACCTGCAGATAAGGCATGCAAAAATTGTGAAATTGCACAAAAGCTATTAACATTTAACACAGCATGCTCAACATCCCCTGTCAATTGTTAGGTACTGGCACTCTCGATTATTATTAAATGGTAGAATCATTCTTTATTTAGCTATTTTAACTCTTGAAGAAAAAGCCATTATCACTAGAAGTAATAGCTAACTTCTAAAGCCTACAACCCATCATTTGCTTTCAATTTTCGTAGCAGAAGATCACCAAATCAAACCCCCACCTTTTCCTTTCTGCAAACAGATCACAAATGCCTCCACAGCCTAACTAGGAACTCCAAATAATATATAAAGCTTACTGTTGACCCATCAATTTCTAGAGTCTCATAATTTCACCCTTAATTCATAATGCTAACGCCTGATCCTTACAAATTTCCAGTTTTCATAATTTGCGGCTTCATCCGTGGCTAACTCTTTCATGGTTATGCCAGGGGAAGTCATAACTAAGGCATTGTACTCTCGTGGATAGTTTCACCTATAAGATACATGTATGCATTCCAGAGATAAGTCAGCTACACAATTATCTAGAGATTGCGGCCATCATCTCTTCAAATGCAGCACTCCACAGACCTACATACTCCATGCAATAACTAATTAGTTTTCTCTGAACTTATGGATCAATTCTGACCTCACTCATTGACTTCTTAAATCTCTAACGTCATCATTCAATGGAAATAATGACCTAAAATGCCGTAAACATGATTGCAGACAGCTGAAACTCTATAACTAGTCATTATAAATGGTGTACTATCAAGAAATATATTTCTTAGACTTAACAAAGAGGTAGGGTTAACAACAAACTTCTTTCTCGACGTATGATCATCTCTCTCTTCCCATACTATCTTCCCCTCCCAGCCATAAAATCTGCATGAGAAACCCACATCCACAACAAAAGTGATGCAAAGAAAGTTAAAGTTACATCCTACAGATCTAATTGTCTACTTGAGAAGTGTATAGTAATAGAAGCAAGGAACCGCACTTTCACAATAATATCAGCCAGTATATTCAAAACAAAATTAATAGTTTATAGATACAAGTTTACAAATAGATGACAAGGAAAACTAATTAGATGTAAGCAACCAGAAATGATAATAGAAAGATAAAACATAAAATAAGCAGACGTTAAAGATTAATCACAAAATAAAAGCTTCAAGAAAGCAAACTTCAGTATCCACTTTCCTATCTACAATTTCATGGTTCATGTCTGAATTTAGATCACTTAACATTCTAAGGAAGATTAGCTTTCTTTTCAATCACTGAACCGCTTATGTGCTTCCATACCTGCACCACGTATGTCTACTATAGGTAACCACGGATACTTCCCAAACTTTTTATTTTCTTTTATCATAGTGCATTGTTCAATGCTTTTTAATCGCTGTAGAGCCTTTTACATGTTTTACAAGTATTATCATTTCACTATTGAATCTGAACAGAATGATTGGCTAATATCAACCTTTTTCAGTCAATTCAGAATAAAAGACTATTGCTAATTTTGAATTTTAACTGTTTACATAATTTCTGATACCCACACATTAAATTTCATGTTAATAGTTACAAGGTAGTCTCTTGTCCTTATCTATTGTACTTTTAACTCAACTCAGCACTTTATTCATCATGATTTCCTTGTACAACTATCCATTCACAAAGTCATTGAAATATGCTAAGCTTTTTCTCAGATATCAACAAAGCTCATCCTTCTGCAATACACTAAGTATTAGAGACCAACCAAAAAAAAAAATCTAATGTCCAAACTCTTATCTTACAGCTTCCTCTCTAATATGCTCATGACTATAAACCATGAAGCCAGGATGAGCTCAACCAATATCATAAGAGTACAAATACAGGTAAAATCCTTAACATCACTTCTAGATGTTCAAATCCAGAGTTGATTTCATAGTAGATCAGACATGCAGCTTGGATACCTTTTACAGAGACAAAAACAGAAGAGCAAAGGTGATTGCAAATAAACCAAACAGATGAGAAAGCAAATGGGAGTCTGCAAAATTATATCTCACAAGATAATAATTCATATATGTCCCATTATATTCCTGCAAACTTCAACTGTACAATAAAAAATAAACAGAGACATTCTCTAAAACTACCTTCTGAAAGGATTAGATAGAGCACTCCACAGGGTTGTGAGCTGAGAAGACACAGAGACGGAAGAAATGCTGACTCAACAATAAGACAATCAATAGTTTATTCAACAGTTAATTATCTCAAAATCTAGAATAGAGAAGAGAAGTGAGCAATAAAATAAGAGACCAATTTTATGCTCAAAAATAAACCAGATGGACAAGAAGCTATATTCAAACTAGTGAGGAAAAACAAGGTACTTTTATTCCTTGTTACCGAATCTGTTGGCAATGATAGGGCGGACATCCTCGGCATCAGCCAGGGTCTCTAAGAAGGGAAGTAAAGCTATTAGTGAGCAATCTGATGGATCATTGAACCAACTCTTAATCGGGATCCCATTATCCACCTGCAGCCTGAAAACCTGAAATCATCAATGTGTATGAGGCTTAAGCAATCAGATGAGTATGTAATAGGGGCAACATTTTTCTTATGTTACCATCAAGTAAATGCAACACTCTCTTGCTTCTGGGGGTAACCCGATGTAATCAATGTTAACTGCCCACAACAAACTAGGTGCCTCCTTTCGGACATTTGAACCTCAGACTGGCAAAGGTTGGCATGATTAACCATTTCATCATAATCATCTAAGAGGAGCACACTTTTATGCGTTACTTACAATGAAAATCAAGACCTAACAACTTGATTCAAGTATAGAAGATAAACTGAAGAATAACAAGCCATGGAACTGCCTCCTCATATCATTTAGCATATTGAAATCATAAAAGAAATTGCAAATATATATATATAAACACACACCTAAATAAGAGAAATTTCAAAAGCAATTTACCGAAACTAACACAACTTAAAGTACCATTAAAATTAAAGAAATGAGGGAAAGAAAAATGAACCAAAAGGAAATGGAAAGGTAAATCTTAGGACATATACCTGTGGAGAATTATCAATTATGGCAACTTTTGCAAGATCAACACCTAAAACTGTTAAATCTTTAGTGTAACTTCCATCACAAAAAATGCACGATTCTCGATAAACCCGTCGAGATATAAGCTTTCCTTCTGGATCCAGTATATCCAAAAGTTGTGCTGCATAGATGCTTTGGCTGGCCGTAAAAATTACAATTTCAAACATTTCTGCAACCCGCTCCAAGAATATCTTAAGGTAAGGCCTCTGTTTTACGTACACAGTGTGCTCTTTCATATTGAAGAAAACAGTAAAAGTGAAGTCTGCATCGTCACAATGTTCCAAGGTAGAGTGAACGAGTGTTTCTGCAAAAGCAGAAGCCATATTCAAAAAAATGTTAACCAATTACAGATGTCACATTCTTCAGAGGAAAAAAAGGGGATTACACTATATAAAAATCTCAATTGGATATTTGACTTTCAAGCTGAAGTCAATGCAACTTGACTCATTGGGACTATACTTCCAAGATTATACACATTTTCATAACACACTCACAACATCGAGAACTTTTAGAACATCAAAAGATTTCTTGTTAAGCTGATCCTAACCTGATCCCAGAAACTATCAGTATGTGCCACATTCTGTCAAAGCATCTCTTATTTCAGATACATGGTAACATAATTTTAGATTTGGGCACCAGTTAGGATAATATTAAAATAAAAAAGGCCACAAGTAGTAATGTATATTATATTAACATTTTAAGTTGCATAAATCTGAAATATCAAGTTTCAGTACCATCAGTCCGACAATATTGTCTGCAGCAATGTGAAAGAGACTAATGGGAAAACAGAAACTCCATTTTCTTACCATCCAAATCGAGTACTAGGGTCACAGACTTCCTTCTTTGAGTCTCCTTTGCTGATGGAGTGGGCTGAAAATTCGACGCATCAGAGAGTTCTGGTAGATATTTTATCAACAACTGTGGATCAAAGTGTTCAGCTTGATCTGAGTTGGCATTAACTTCAGATTCCTGGTTGAAGGATTTCATCTGATTAATTGCTAGATATAAGCTACCGTTATCTGGTTCCATTGTGGCTACTTCATGAGATTTAACATCATTGGCATTGCCAGATTTGGCAGTATCCTCCAGAGAAGGCAGCATCATATACTCATCCACATCAAATAACATGTTTGGCTCAGCACACTTGTAATCAGGAAAAGGATTTGACTCAATATTAGCATCTGCATTCCCATCCATGGGTAAGCCCGCAATAATCATGTCAGAAATAAAGAAATCTGATACGTTGCAAGTTTGATAGTCACATGAACTTCTGTTGTCATCACTGTCATCAGTCGCCAACCCAGGCACACTTGGACCATTTTCGATACCTAGAATGAATAAAAAGGAAGTTGATATCACATATAATATTATCCAACTAAATATAGCATCACGAACTCTAACGAAAACCAGAATGGAAGTTACCTGCATTGTAGTTGATATTTGGTTCACTGAAGACTTCAACTGGCTCAATAACCGGAGAAAAAATTGTCTCTAAGTTTGACGAACATGCGTGGGTAGATTCCTGTAATTCATACATAACAAACAAAATTAATCAAATTGCAAAAGATAACAATATTACATCCTAATACAGGATTGGGTATTTTCCATCTTCATTTCTCAGTCACTTTACAGGAACATAATTACTCAATAGAATCATTAACCTATAATATTAATAATTTATTAAGGATGAAAGGAACCATGGGATAGGTAACAGCAGATAAGGTAAATTTCATCTTTGTTTCAGTTGCTTTAACAAAATTTTAAAACAGAACTAGCTTAAGTAAATATTTAAAGGTGTAAAAGTGGCTTGTAATCAAGCTTCACATACTTTTCCCAATGCATCAACTTTACGCCAAAGTTCTAAAGTGCAAATTTGATAGGGCAAAATTTGGCCTAAAAAAGAGGGTTGAAAAATGAGTGTGTTTCAAGATATCCCAAAACGGTAGAAAAAATAAACGTAAATTATGAAGGGACAAAAGGCCATATCATGCATAAAATTCCAGTATCCTAAAAATTACAAATTTTACCATTCTCTCAATGGTTGTGCAATCGACAAAAACAGATGGCTGCACCTGAAATTGAGAATTTTCTTCTTCCACCAATTCTTGTCGCTCAATTGCTTCATCACAATTAAAGCTTAAAGCAGAGACTCCCATGCTTGATGTAACTATCGAGATTAATTAGTTAGTGTATTCAAAACAATAAACTAACCATATAGGACAACAATTCGGAATCAATTATGAAACAAGAAACCACCAGTTAGTGATGCACAAAAAATAATACTTATTTTTCACATTAATCTTTTGGATTCACTTTGAAGAACTAATATGTTTCACAGTATAAAATGGAAAATCTTGAGTTTTTTTTACCACAAAAAAAAAAAAAGAAAAGAAAAGAAATGTTCAAATGTTTGTGCCGGATGATGAACTGTACAAATGTTCAAAACATTATAGCTTATGGACAATGAAGCTTGGAATCCATGTCATGCCTGATATGATCATGCCATTGGTCAGCACTTGGGCCAATCAACAAAATGCAATCACTATTTTAAAATAATCAAAACAAATCTATATGGTAATGGAATAAGAAGATATGAATTCACATGGAACACAATGCAGAACCCTCATATGGAACAGACTACTGCTAATAATCATGTAACAGACATAAATCAGCCTAGCACAGTTGCTTACCATCATGACAATTTTCAGAACATGCGTCAAATTCGGCTGTTTGTTGGGAAATCCTAACATGAGAGCACGAATGTTTAGAAATTACACTAGACTTTAGACACACATGAAGACCATATTTTTCTTTTACAGATACTGTGCTCGATTTGGTCTTCATTTTTACTGATGGCATTTGACCTGAACTGGGGATATTTTTCACAATCTTGCTTCCGTAACATCAGGTGGGGAGGTAAGACCCCTCTAATTAATAAAGCAGCAACAGAGGCTGTGTCAGATAACAAAATATAATCAACAAGCCAGCAAACATATCAAAACAGAAATAGAAAGAGAAGATCAAAAAAATCGATTTTTATACATAAAGTATCCAAGCAATTTAAGTCATAAAGCAGTAACGATGTCATACAAATGTTTTTCTTTCTGCAAATGCCATTAGTCATAAAGGAGAAGAATCAAAAGTCAAATTCTTAAAACTTTCCTGAGACACTGTTGTTTAATATCCAACTTTTCTCTCATCATCCATACATAGCAATGAAACTTATAATTTCATAATCTACTTAATAGTTAGACTAGATAACAAAGAAAGTATAGAAGCAAGGGAAAACATACTTAAAAGCCAGCCAAAATACAAAACACCAGTTCACTTATGAGCAGCGAAACAAACAGAAATCCAGTTAAAGCAGAGTTAGGGTCATTGGTCACCAGGTCATCAAGTCAAAATCATAGCATTATGAAGGTATTACTTAAGAATAAACAACTTAGCATAACAAACAAATTCCACCAAGAGAGATGATAATATCTCATAGATTGAAACCCTCTACTGAATTAGAAGAAATTTATCGTTTTTATGCTCACAAATAGAAGGATACACCATGTTTACTTTAACACAGATTCCTGGATATACAAATTACAGACGGAGAAAGAAAGAGGAACATATCCACCTCACAAGAGACACTTAAACTGAAAACCCATGTCAGAAAACACAAAAATACGTCAACTTAATAAGAAAATGAAAGTCAAACAAGTCATGAATCCCAAAATGAAATCTAAAACTCAAACTTCAATTCCACTGCAGAACTACACAAACACTCACAAAAGCGAAAGCAAAAAACAATTCACGACAACGTATCAATTTCCATATTCAAATAAAACCCTAGAACCAACCAGCTCAAGTGACAGTTATACAGTTCAACTATCAACCAACCTTACAGTTAATAAAAATAATAATTAAAAAAAAAAAGACAAACCAAATCAAGACTTTAAATTTTCCAAAAAGCCAGCTTCAAAGTTACAAAAAAACAGTGAAATTTAATACCCAGAAAAGGAAAAACATTAGACTAACCTGTTTCTGGACAAGCTAAGACGACTTCTTTAGTTTTCTTGTCTAAAGAAAACTAAGAACGAAACTGAGAAAGAGAAAGACTCTTGTTTTGTTTTGTTTGGTTTGTTCCGTTTTCTCTCTCTCTTTACTTGCACAGGTGGTCAAGACAGGGTGGTGTTTTCTGCGACCGTTGGATCGTACGGACGGCTCAGATTGAATCTTTTTAAGAAGTGAATAAACCGGTAGGAACTTGCCATGTGGAATTTGAGACCAGCTCAGACTTACGCGTTGACACGTGCACCTTCGCGGAAACAGAGGAGGAGGAGATTCAGTAAAGCTTCTCTCTTTGACGTTGATTTGCTTTTTCTTTTTCTTTTTTTTTTCTTTTTTAAGGGAAAATTATTTTTTTAATGATATTAGTGGAGTATCGTTTTAGAATTAAAACATACTTTTATCATAATTAATACAATTTATTGCTTTTCCCATAGTGAGTTGAGAATTCCTTTTAATGGTCCACATACTATTTTAAAAAATTTAAAATTAATGATTATTTAAAAAAAAAATCTTACAATCATATATATAAAAAATTATAAAACTTGTTTTAAATTCTTTTTTATTATTACAAAATTTATAATAATTGATTCGTCTCAAAATTAATGTGTATGTGATAGAGTTTAATTATCAAAAACTTATGAATTATGTGAGTCGTGTACCAATATTTTGTCAACATAATACAAATATAAACCGTACTATATACTGCAAATTTACTGTAAAGTGAAAACTTATTTGTCAAAACTATAATTTGAAAAATTTTTAAATTTATATAAATTGTTCATAAAAGAGTATGGAAAATTCTTAACAAAAGAAATTAATGATGAAATTTATAGGGAAACTTTTTTGAGCCAAGAATAAATAATATGTTTTTTTAATGATCGAGAATATAGAAAGTTTTCATGTGAAATTATTTGATCATATTAATTATATAATTAATCAATGATAATACTATATAATCCATAGTTTAATCAGGTAACAACCCACAACAATAAACATTGACCCTAGACAACTACCCATTGATAAATAGCCAC
Source organism: Azadirachta indica (assembly GCA_022749755.1). Taxonomy (NCBI): domain Eukaryota; kingdom Viridiplantae; phylum Streptophyta; class Magnoliopsida; order Sapindales; family Meliaceae; genus Azadirachta; species Azadirachta indica. The sequence continues at coordinate 12,960,808 of CM040451.1, read as the reverse complement.
CATTAGTTTGACATATATATATATATATATATAGGCAAATTTCATAGTTCTTATGCAACATGTGGGAATGTGAGAAAGAATAAGAATGAACTCAATTGACTTCATAGCAAATATAGGACTATATATATATATATATATATTGTTAAGTAGATAAAACTTCGAATGATTGGATATTTGGATTGGATTCATTGTTTTTCTAAAAAAATAAATAACTAATTAATTTAATAATTAAAAAATACATATTTGAATGCAAATATTTTTTGTGGACAAAAACAAACAATGGAAAGGTGAATGTACTCAGTCCCAACAAATGGGTTCCACTACTGTATATGATACTTGTTGCCAAAAGAAAAGAATCCCATTTTTTTTTTTTAATTAAAAAAAATCCTCTCTATTTAAATCTTTCTTATTAAATGACATATCTTTGTAAGAAATTATTTCCTTAATTGTTATTTGATCCTTCTTAAATCTCAATCCTTTTCATGCAAGTGAAGTGGGCATTAAAAACAAAACAATTTAAGATAATTAATTTGAGAGTACTTCCTAATTAAAGCAGACACATATATATCAGCTAAATTTTATAATATTACACTTAGAAACATTTTTATCCAAGTTTTGTTCCCATAATATGAATAATATATGTAACTCTTGACTCAAAATAATAATGTAATAACTTAAAAAATAGTGCTAAATAATGTAAATTAATTTAGACAAAAATTTACTAGTTTAAGTTTAGAATATATATATATATATATATATACATATATATCTTGTCGGATAAACCAAACCAATCACAATACGAATTATTTCTCACAAGTTTGATTTTTTGTAAGTGCAAGGGGGTAGAATTAATTATTAATTTCTTAAAAAAAATTGAAAGTGAAAATTGTTCTATCCAGCTAAACATAGATAGATATGAAGATTATATTATATTATATTATATAGTCTAATTGGAGGCAAGAATTATTTGTCAGTACCATTCACCAAGTCTGAATGAATTAGGTAAAAATTTTTCCAAAAAAGCAATTAATAGAAATAATAGACTTCAATGTTATTCCATCTAATTCCATCGTAGATATATCATATATATACATTAAAGTAGCAGTAGTCTGGTCCAGGACAACACAAATTGCATTCTTTTCATCATCACTCACTGAGACTGAGACTGAGACTCTCTGAGATTTTGTTTTGTTTTTCAAGATATTGATATATCTGTATATATATATAAATATATATATATATATTATATAGTCTAGTAGAAAGAATTAAAGGATGAACTATTTTTCATTGCTCAGAATCTAAGTTTATTTTCTTATATAGTTATGAGTGCATGAAGGCAGAAATTTTCCCTAAAAGAATATTAAAAATTAAATATAATTCTATATGTCTAAACGTAGGTGGGTATCTAAACTAAACAGGGACATTCGTCCAGCATAGAAATAGATATTTCCCAAATAGTAAAAATCTAACGTCAATTCAAAATCTGAAACATCGGTAATCCCGGTTGTCTCACCAGTTTTGACCACCTTGACAACTTTGGCATTTTAATGCCCATTATTAACAAAACTAATGGCTCATGTTCTCTCAATTTGACGTTTTCACGTCTACAACGTGTGAAATATCCAAACCCACTTTTAAGGTTTATCTTGTTTTTGTTTATTCATGTCTTCTACCTCTAACAGGTACGCGCAGAAATTGATTGGTATTGAGGTTGTCTGCAGTCTGCAATCTGCAATCTGCTGGCTTGCTTACTCTTCAGTTTTTTATGCCAGTGGCAAAGCTGGATTTTGTAAACATTATGGTAAGTATCAAGCAAGCAGGCAAGACAAGTGTGCCTTCTATTCTTCAATAATAGAGGGCAACTACAAAAATAGCTTTTTCATACTTCAAGGAAAGGCCACATTCATATATGTGAGTGAACATAACAAGAAGAAATTGAGCTCATGTCCTCTGTACAACAATTAGTGGTTGAAACCCTTCCGCAAAAAGCAACGTAAGAGAAACAAATTTTGCTAACTGTCTCAGCATCATAAATGAACCGGTGTCATTCTCACAGATTTTTTGATATTTTTTTAATGTACAGAAGAGATAATTATGTATTCTGCAATCGTGATATTAGTGAGAGAGTGTCAATTCTGGTCGGTCTAATCAAATAATTAGAGTAGTAATCTGATCATTATTGTTGGTTAGCATGATAACAGTGTATAGAAGAGAAGATAAAACCCACCGTCAAATGAAAACGACAGGTGGAACCTGTAATAAGGAGAATCCACAAACAGAAGCAGGTCGTACAATGAAGACAAAGATCCCCGCTTTTACGAATACCCACATGAATTTCCTTGAAATACCTTAAACATAAACCACAACTTCAAAATGAGACTTCAAAGCTATAAGGAAACGGCAAACCCAACACAACTCAATACGACAACGTTCAGATCTTCATCTGATAACATGAAGCCTGTCAACAAAGGTAAGAAAATTATTGATCACTACAATGCAGATGCTGGTCTTTTAGCTGAGTTTGAGCAATCTGGTGTGTCTGGTAAGTCTTTTAACTATTCAAGATCAGTTATTTCTGCTCCAGAAAGTGTACCTGATGAACAAATAATTGCTTATTTAACAAAAATCCAAAGGGGTGGTCTTCTTCAGCCTTTTGGTTGTATGCTTGCTGTTGAAGAGCTCACTTTTAGAGTCATTAGTTACAGCGAAAATTGCTTTGAAATGTTAGAGTTCAGGTTAGAAAGTGAAGATTTTAAGATAAAGGGATTGAAGGGTTTGCTTGGGATTGATGCAAGAACTTTTTTTACACCATCTTCTATGGCTTCTTTGGCAAAAGCAGCTGCCTGTAGAGAGATTTCATTGATGAACCCTATTTTGGTTTATTCTAGGAGCACCCAGAAGCCGTTTTATGCTATACTGCATAGAACTGATGTGGGAATTGTAATCGATTTAGAGCCTGCACGGTCAGGTGATCCTGCATTGTCTCTTGCTGGTGCTGTGCAGTCTCAGAAACTTGCTGTTAGGGCAATTTCTAGGTTGCAGTCACTCCCTGGGGTTGATATTGGTCTTTTGTGTGATACAGTTGTGGAGGATGTGCAAAAGCTTACTGGTTATGATAGGGTTATGGTGTACAAGTTCCATGATGATGATCATGGTGAAGTTGTTTCTGAAATTAGAAGGACTGATTTGGAACCTTATTTGGGATTACATTATCCAGCTACAGATATTCCTCAAGCTGCTCGTTTCTTATTCAAGCAGAATCGTGTTAGGATGATTTGTGATTGCAATGCTAGTCCTGTCAGGGTAATTCAGAGTGAAAATTTAAAACAGCCACTTTGTTTGGTTAATTCAACTCTACGGGCACCTCATGGCTGCCACATGCAGTACATGAATAACATGGGGTCCACTGCATCATTGGTTCTGGCGGTTATCATCAATAATAAGGATTCTATGAAGCTATGGGGGCTAGTGGTGTGCCACCACACATCTCCCCGCTATGTACCTTTCCCTCTTCGCTATGCTTGTGAGTTTCTTATGCAGGCATTTGGACTGCAGCTATACATGGAGCTTCAACTGGGTTTGCAGTTGGCAGAGAAGAAGATTCTCAGGACACAAGTTTTGTTATGTGACATGCTCCTCAGGGATGCTCCATTCAGTATTGTTACTCAATCCCCTAGTATCAAGGATCTTGTGAAGTGCGATGGGGCTGCGTTATATTATGGTGGGAAATTCTGGTTGCTCGGTGTAACTCCAACTGAATCTCAGTTAAAAGATATCGTGCAGTGGCTTCTCAATAATCATGGGGATTCTACAGGGTTGAGTACTGATAGTTTGGCAGAAGCTGGTTACCCTGGTGCTGCTCTATTGGGTGATGCAGTTTGCGGTATGGCTACCGCCAGAGTCACTTCAAAGGATTTCTTATTTTGGTTTAGGTCTCACACTAAAAAGGAAGTTAAATGGGGAGGAGCTAAGCATCATCCGGAGCATAAGGATGATGGTGGAAAAATGCATCCAAGATCTTCATTTAAAGCTTTCCTTGAAGTGGTGAAAAATAAAAGTTTGCCTTGGGAAGTTTCAGAAATTAATGCTATTCACTCTTTGCAGCTTATAATGAGAGATTCATTTCAGAAAATGGGGGACAATAATTCCAAGGTTCTGGACGATACAGAACAAAATGATTCTGAGATCCAAGGTATGAATGAACTGGGTTCAGTGGCATGTGAAATGGTAAGGTTGATTGAGACAGCGACAGCCCCAATTTTTGGGGTTGATTCATCTGGTATCATCAATGGGTGGAATGCCAAAGTTTCCGAATTGACAGGACTACCAGCTAGTGAAGCGATGGGGAAGTCTCTGGTTGATGTAGTTGTTCATGAGGACTCTCGTGGAGTGGTTGAAAATCTTATATACAAAGCTTTGCTTGGTAATGCCTTTCTTATCATTAATTGTCACAAAATTGAAAATGTTTTTGCTTATAACTTTCTTTTTCTACAACCTACATGTCTAATTTGCTAAGCTGATTCAACTCATTTATTGCATTGATTCTACTTGAGCAAGAATCTGTGTCATTTCTTTTTCCTTTGCTTAAAAATAGGTCATATTCAGTCAAATGTTATTATCTATACCAATAATCAGTTGAATTCTATATTACTAGGTGAGGAGGACAAAAATGTTGAACTAAAATTAAGAAAGTTCGGGCTTCAGAAGCGAAATTCAGTTGTATATATAATAGCCAATGCCTGCACTAGTAGGGATTACATGAACAATGTCAAAGGTGTGTGCTTCGTGGGTCAAGATGTTACGCGTGAGAAAGTTGTTATGGATAAATTCATCCGCTTGCAAGGGGATTATGAAGCTATCATACAAAGTCTTAATCCATTGATTCCGCCAATATTTGCTTCTGATGAGAATGCCTGCTGTTCTGAATGGAATGCTGCCATGGAAAAGCTGACAGGTTGGATGAGATGTGAGGTAATAGGTAAAATGCTTCCAGGGGAAATCTTTGGAAGTTTCTGTCGACTGAAAGGTCAGGATATGCTCACTAAATTTATGATTCTGTTGTATCAAGGAATTACTGGTGAAGAAACCGAGAAGTTCCCTCTTGGATTTTTTAATAGAGAAGGAAAGTTTGTTGAGGGGGTCTTAACTGCAAATAAAAGGACTGATGCTGATGGGAAAGTAATTGGCTGCTTCTGCTTCGTGCAGATTGTTGTGCCAGACCTGCAACCTGCCTTGGAAGGGCAAGGGCAGGAGGATAGAGAGCTCTTGGCAAAACTTAGGGAGCTAGCTTATATAAGACAAGAGGTGAAAAATCCTTTAAATGGCATTCAATTTGTTCACAAACTCTTGGAAACTACTGACATCTCAGAAAATCAAAGGCAATTTCTTCAAAATAGTGATGCATGTGAAAGACAAATCATGACGATTATTGAGGATATGGATTTGAGAGACATAGAGGAAGGGTAAGTCTTTGTTCAAACTCCTTGATAGATACTAATTCATCATTTTAAGCTCTAGACTCTTTCTCTTGCTTCTCTTCACTACATCTTATGGGAGCTTGAACCTACAGTAAGTTAAGAAAATCTGAAAATTCCCATTGAGGATATTAACTACATTGAACTAAAATCTTATATTTCCACAGAAGGATCAATTGCTGTTATCAGTTCTTGATTCTCTTAACATGCTAGCTTCTTTTCTAGGGTAGATAAGCTAATAATAAATTAGCCAAGAAGGATCTATTACAGTTATTAGTCATTTTCTATTGTTCTAGGATGTTTATTGATTCAGGGCTGGGATTTACATCTTCTGGGCAAAAAGTTGAGTCACTAAATATACTTTATAGTGCTATCCACTGAATCACCAACCACATTAGACATATTATTTCACCATTTTACTTATTTGGCAATGTTTCAAAGCGCCTAACATCATCTTGGTTGTAGCAGCAGCATGGAGCTAAAAATGGAGGAATTTGTTCTGGGAAATATCTTGGATGCTATTGTTAGTCAAGTCATGGTCTTGCTGAGGGAAAGAAATTTACAGCTTCTTCATGAGATTCCAGATGAAATTAAAACACTATCACTGCATGGTGATCGAATGAGGCTTCAGCTGGTATTATCAGATTTTTTGCTTAGCGTTGTGCATCATGCACCTTCTCCAGATGGCTGGATAGAAATCAAGGTTTTGCATGGTCTGAAGCTGATGAAGGATGGGAATGAATATGTTCGTGTGCAGTTCAGGTACAATAATTATGCTTAAATTCATTCATTATTATGAACACTTGCTATATCTAATACACCTCGATGCTGTATTTGTAAACTAAGGTACCTGCAGAGCTTGTTTGTTTAAATTGCATTTTGTGTATGTTCATGTATTTGTGTTTGTTTATCCTGTACCTTTTAGGTCGTTTCTGGAGTATTTATGTTTATAGTTGTCATCATGAAGCCTTGTTACCTCCATTTGTACTAATGAGCTTGCACAGTCATCAGATATTTTGATAGAAATAAGATTCTTTCTCAACCAGTTCAAGAACTCTAATTGTTTCTTTTCTTGTTCCTGTAGAATGACTCACCCTGGTGAAGGCCTTCCTCCTCCTCTTGTTGAGGATATGTATAATGGTGGAAATCAGTGGACTACGCTGGAGGGCCTACGTTTAAACCTGTCGAGGAAACTTCTCCTTATGATGAATGGTCATGTCCGCTACATCAGAGAAAATAATAAATGCTATTTCCTTATTGACCTTGAACTTAAAACTAGAAGAAGACAGAGAGATATAAGCAGAATGACATAATTCACTTCTCCATACATTCTCTTTTTGTGTCTGTGCAGGCAGAATCAACCAGATTCCATTCTCACGAGTCCTGACAAGGCCAAGGCATCATAGTAGTGTGTTTGTGAACCCTAACTTTTGTTGCGGATCATGTTCTCTGTCACCTTACATGTTTTTTTCTAGCATGCATTTGCTTTACTGTTGCAGCAGTTTTGTAATTGTATATTTACGATTGTTAGAGTCCGATAGCACGCCTAAACATGTTTATGATTAGTGTATATGTTTTGGTTTCACTGAAAAAGGACAGAGGAAACATTGGCAAACAGGTTGAATCCAATTGAGGAGCTTATTATGAATACCAATGCTTGTGTTAAGGGAATTTGTGCAAATGGCATTGTACCTTGTACCCAAATTGTTTTTCAGCTTCACTAAATATGAAAACTCTCTCAATTTTCCAACAAACATCGCACTCTCCAAAAGCACAGGAAAGGATGGAAGGAATTCTTTACAATTATATGACATAACTCAGTAACATTTCATAAATGCTAATATAAGATTGTTTTTGGCGGTCTTTCCCACTATACAATTTTGTAAACGATCCCACCTTACCTAACCAATCCTCAAAATCTCAACCCCAGAAAACATATGCCCAATCAACCCCAAATCAGGTTATCCGACCGAAATACCAAAAAGGAAGTCAAAATGGTCAGGAAAGGAAAAATCATGCACAAAATGGTGAATCATGCATCTCGTCCATAAGCTCCCCATTCCAGTCATTCTCCTCCCTCGTATGACAAACCACCACAAACCAAAATGATAACTCTGCGGCTTCGAAGATTTCTTGCTAAATATTATATACAAAATCTGCATGCTGCTTCACCACGTTCATCTCTTCCTAAATTTATACACTTGTATATTAACGCATAAGTTAGCACTCTCATCCCGATCTATTTGGGCGAGGGCATCTCTGTTCACTACACTGTCAGCTCTGCTCTGGCTTATTGCTGACACCATCTGTTGTGGAACTTTCTGAGGCATCCCCTGATTGTGACCCATTTGATGGACGAACTTGGATATTCAAACTGTTGGAATTCAGATGTTCCTGGATGACCTAACCAAAGCAGCACACGCATCAAATATTATTAATATTGATCTATTATCTCTCTAAGTCTGTCTCTACATTAGAACGGACAGAATATTTATACAGAATATTTATCTAAGAGCTTCCAACACTTTCAACTATTTTATTTATCAGTTCATTGCATGTGATAATCAATCTTTAAGTGTACTCTATCAATCTTTAAGTGCACTCTCGTTAAGTAATTGCATTACCTGATCACCAGCATCTGGGCCCTCTGAATGAAACAGTATTGGGCGGCAGCGTTTATCTTCATTCATCAAACTTGAATTCTGGAAGTGGGTCACAAGGGCGGCCTTTCCCTGAATACGAGCATATGCCAGAGAAGCAACTTTCTCACTATTGAATTTTTCCCACTTCTTTCCATTAAATGCCTGAAAAGGAAAACTGTAAGTGCATCTAGAAAGCATCATCCACAACCTCATCAATAGGAAATACACAGATGGTGCTTGACAGCAAGTTACCTAAAAAGCATTATTAATAAATATATATAAAAGAAGAAACTAATCAAAGAATTCCTATAAGGAACTAGAAAATAAAACCTCATAAAATGGAATTATGTGTGAAGGAGACAGCATGTTGATAAATGCATAGCCCACATTGCATTTATTCTGCATTGCAAATGAAAGTGTCAATCAGCATGACTTCAATTCAAGAAAAACTGTGAAGTCTCATCCTCAATAGCCAGGTCCAATTACCTTAAAATCAATCGGCAAATAGAGAAAATCATAAGTACCCCTGTGATTTTCATCAATTGCAGCAAGCAACATCTTGGATGTGTATCTGCGAACAATTAGCAAAGTAGAAATCATCAAGACTTCACATTTGTTATATATCAAATACCACAGGACTGTATAAAGCTTAATCTTACTTATTTGGGATATTTTTAATCATCAAAGTTGTCCGAGTATCTTCTCCGCTTTTAATCTTATCCAAGTCAAGCTGAAACTGCTTTTTGCTATCTATCTGGCCCCCATTATTATTTTCAATCCGCCTGTTCCGTCCACGCTCATATAAACCCTCCATATTAGTGGGTGCCAGTCCTGGATATGGGCCATTACCTAGAAATACAGGACTAAGCCTAGGTGAAGACATCACTCGGAAACCTGAAGAACCATTTTCAGAGATATTTCTTGGGATATTAATGCCTGGATTAACAGAAGCACGAGGACCCATATTCACCATGAAGTTTCCATCATTTTGTCCTATGCCCATGCCACGAAAAGCAACAGGATTCATGAACGAAGTTTCTGGTGACTCTGGGAGAAAACCAAAGTGCCTCTCTAAAGGAATACCGGATGGAGCCGATCCAACATGATGATTATGATGGTGCTGTGATGAGCCAAGGAAAGAACCTTGCCGACCTGAAAATGGGAGACCATGGCTCTTCCCATTGGATGAGAATGGATGTCCCCCAGATGATGTCTGCCAGGCAGGAGAACTGCCATGCTCTGAGTATCTACTCGGACTCCCCCATAGAAACTGTGGTCCTGATAATGTCTCCATACCAGATCCATTAGAATTTGAGGGACCAAACGAGGACACTGTTCCAGGGTATTGGCCCATCTTGGGCTCTGGAAATGAATGTGATTGTGGAAAGGCAGCTCCATTGGCTGAATTTGAATTGGTAAAGGCATGCTCCATCCGACCGCCCCTGCCTTGGTCCTTGCTAATAGGTGCAACTTTCACAGAGTTTGATCCTTGAGGATGCAGAATTGAAGCCAATCCAGACATATGATTGCTCGCTGTGGGGCTTATGTTCCTGAAAACCGGGGATTTACTAATATTTTGCAATGGATTATGTTCAATAGGGCTGCTGAACTGTACCCAGTTACCTGTCACAGAAGTTGCATCAACATTAGCGTGCTAGGGAAATTGTAGACATAATAAAACCGAGTCTATGAATCACACAAGGCATGACAAGGAGGCCTACCAGGTGGAGAGTTGGTTATTGGCGAACCAACTTGATGTGGCAAAATCCTAGATTCATCTTGCTCAATCTCTTGGTTCAATTGAAGCATCAAGCTTTAAAAGCCAAAGGATAAACCAATCAATATTTATCAGTATTCATAGGCCAAGAGACTGTTAAAAACCAAATTCTAGAAATTAGACACAGCACGAAGAAAGGCCACATAGAACTTAAAAATATTATAACCATAGTGAAAAAGAAGCAAAAAATATCAAAAAGGACAACAGGTAAAAATTCAGAAGTTACTAGCTTTTTAGAGAACTTATGACATCATTAACACTACAACAGCAAAACAAATCTATATACGCACTTTCGACGAGCTCCACCAGGGCGGCTAGGTTCAAGCTTTATGCGTTTTCCAGCAATGTCACTCCTATTCAATGACTTAAGTGCTGCTTCTGCTGCTCTGACATCATAAAATTCTATAAATTTATGGTGCCGCTTATGTGGAGTTTCCCTTATCTGCTTGTCAAATAAATACCATACTGCACAGATGTCAACCATACAAGTGCCAAAGACTGACCTGACGTAAATGAGGGAAAGAACAACTAAACAACCGAAAGAACTTCACCTCTTTGACCTCACCATAGGCACCAAATATCTGACGGAGATCCTCATTTGAAACTGATGGATCCAAATTAAAAACTACCAGAGTACCTTGATTCAAATCCTTGTCTGATGGATTATCCTGATGCGATAAAAATACAAGATAAAAAAGGCTAAATGAATGATAATGTAGAATAGTAAGGATGATATCAACAATTTAAAAAAAGGGAAAAAAAAAGCATGCAAATCAAGGCAATATAAAAAAGAAAAAATAGAAAAAGGGGCTAAATGAATGATAATGCAGAATAATAAGGATGATATCAACAGTTTAAAAAAGAAAAAAATAAAAAGCATATGTCTTCAACCTTTGGAATTGAGAAGTGAATGTCAAGCTTCCTCCGTCGCAATGGCTTGTTCTGTAGTGCACGCATAGCAGTTCGAGCAGCACGAATATCATAATAAGATATCATCACGAAGCCCCTATGCTTACATGCAGTGTACAGAGTTCTAATGTCTCCATATTGCTTCAATAAAATATTTAAGAAAAATATTAGCTCTCGCACAATAAAAATCGGATACAAGTTAAGCATTTAATATCATACTGCAGTATATAAACTGAATATAGGTGTTCAACAATCAATAACTACCACAGCCATTTTCTGTCTTAAACAATGGACTACTTCCATTATGATAATAGTACCATATCACTGTCATTGTAAATGGGGGATAAAACAAATATTCTAAAACCAATATAAACAAGGAGTTTGCTTGCTAATTAGAAATTACCTCAAAGAGAGCTCTCAACTCGGAATCCTCAACATTACTATTAATATTCCGAACAAACAATGTCCTCGAAGGATGCTCGCCATATGGATGTTCCCCAGCAACAGTTCCCACACCATTGGAAAGACCGTAATGCGGCAACCCATTCCCAATGACACTATCAGATATATTTACTTTTGACATACTCATGGTCACACTCTCCTGAGGATCACCTTCCAATTCCATGCCCCCTCCACTACCAAAAAGATCATACTCTTCCAAGTCCTCAAGTGAAGAAGGCAACCCACGAAGGTCAAAATCATCCATAATGCCAGCTAAGAGCTCATCCTCATCATCAGGAAGCAAGTTTCCAATTGCAGGATTCCCAATGTCTTCAAGTGAATCATTACCTGCCACACCCTGGTCGACTTGACCTAAGCCAGATGAAATATCATCAACAGATTGACGGCCAAGTCCAACACCATTTAAGTTCACTGCATGCAGGTCAACACAGGTAAGAAATTTAATGATACTGAAGAAGCACATTAAACTATTAGACAACTCAACATACACTTCTCATGCGGAAGAACAGGTAATGAGCTGGAGAAAAGGGAAACATCATTCGAGCCAAGATATGCATCAGAACCAGCTCTGGTCCCCCATGCACCACTGTCCACTTCTTTAGGTATATTCGGCTGTGGGATTTTAGAAGGACCTGCTACACATCATCATAAGACTAAGAAAATAGAACAGACTGTCCAGTTTCCTTACTATGACCCAATTCAAAAAGACTGAAAAATGTTGGAGTTACCTGAAGATTGGTCAGAAAACTGCTTCATCGCGCCCCCTTCAGGCACAACAAAAGAATAAAGACAAAAGTAACCATTACGCATCAGTTACCACCATTCCAATTTAAGGGACAAAAAACATTATGAATGATTTCAAAAACAAACACAAGCCCAATGACCTTTAACAAACCCAATCGAGTGCTTCACAAACTTAACAAACACCAAACACAGTACTCCTAAAACCCAAAATTCAATACCAGTATCACTGATTTCACGACTCATAAAAGATTTGATTTATTGCAAAAGTTACAAGAATTTACTATTACTCACTATTAAATATTAAAAGATTTGATTTAGCTATGCCCTTCCCATAAAATCACTACAACTGCAACTGCAAAAAAAAAAATATTCCGAAAAATGTAAATTTTCTCTTTCCCCCAAAAAAAAAAAAAAAGAAAATTGACTCTGCAAGTACACTTTAATCACGAAACTTGAATATAATCTGATTACTCAAAAGCATCATATTTGGTGCCAAAAAAGAATAAATAAATAAAAATAAGTTCGGAATTCCTCCAATTATATGAGACCAACACAAGCAAAATTTTGAAACTAATAAAAGAAGTTGTTAAGTCTATTTTGCATTCATTAATTACCAGAAACAAAAGCAAAAACTGAAAACACAAGCAAAACGGCAACTTCGAAGAAGCAAAATCAAACTTTGATTACCAAATGAGGTGAAAAAATCAGCAAACCCTAGAGCTCGAACCAGTAATTGACAAGTTACAGACTTCAACAGAGAGACACCTTTAACGAGAGAACTGTTTCTTTTTTTTTTTTTTCTTTTCCCTTTTTTTCCTCCTTCCCCTCACCAGCATAGGACTATAAATACAAACTCTTCTCTGAAAAAAAAAAAAAAAGTAAAATAAAATAAAATAAAATAGAAAATAAAATAAAGGAGAAAAAAGTAAAGAGAATTTAGATTATGATTGGAGGAGAAAAGTTTAAAAAACAAAAGAGGAAAGAATTATTTAATAATTACGGGAATTGAACCACATTTAAATCGCTTTTCAAGTCCGACGACAACACTGGATTTACTTGCCTAAATTAATTTCTACTGTTTGGATATGGTTCCATTATATCGGTATCGGGTAATAACATTCAGATCTCTGCTTTTTCTACTTTTTTGATTTTTAACAAGGTCTTCAATTGTTAACAAAGAGGTCCCCAGTGCCAACCGAAATGACAGAGAAGCCTTTTCAGTGTTTAGTCATATGATGGTCAAATTCCAACATTTTGAGGGATCTAGATGTTATTCACAACAAATTTTGGGATAATAATATGGAAGTCCCTAAGTTTATAAATTTTTAACTAAAAATGTAATTTATTCATTTATATCAAATAAGCCTTAAATTCTATTAAAATGACTAAATTATGTTTATAATATTATTTAAAAATGTGTTTAAAGTTAGGGATGAAGATGTTATTACCTTTTCTTTAATAAAATTTTTAGAAATAATATTTGTTTTACCGTATAAAAGAAACAGTTTTAACTTCTATTGAGTATAACCTGGAAGTTGGAGTTAATTGCGAAAATGCCATGGTATGGCTGCCAGTCTCAGGAGTATAAAGAATAATTCGAAAAAAAATTTCATTTTGACTATTTTCTTTAATTTAATAATAAAAAAATGAAAAGAGGATAATGATAAGCCACGTCAATAGAGATGAGGTGTCGGGGATTTACAGCACAACAGATCTTTCTGAGCATCGTGGATTTTTAAAATTATTTAACTTAATTTATTTAATTAATATTACAGTTCATTTAATTAATAATTAATCGTAATTAAAAATTGTTAAATTCCAATTAAACCACTGACCGATAGATTATAAAGTAGATTAATATAATTTGTCATTCATATAGTCAAAATAGAGCAGCCGCCGTATGCTCACTTTTTCACGTAAATGTTGAAAATATTTTATTGCTTAGTTTATCTTGAAAATAAAATATTAATAGATTTTGTAAAGATTGATTTTAATAATTTTCTATAATAAGACTCTATTTTATTTTTTTCGAATCTATGTGATATTTTGTTTTAAAGAACAAAACCACTTATACAAGTAATACTAAATAATACAACTTGCGTAAGCAATGAATTATACAAGTAAATGAAGTGTAGATTTGGGTTAAACTATGAGCAAATTAATCCTTTTGTGATTATTGAAAGGGAAATTGAAGGATTTCAATATATAAATTGATAAATAAATAATGATTTAATTTATTACTATTTTAAAAAAATGAGAGAAATAGTTATTTAAAATGTAGCATAGTTAAAAGTTTTTCACTTATGGATTTGAATTATGGGATTAAGTTCGATTTCAAGTTTAAATAAAATTTAACTAAAGTTTTTAAATATCAAAAACTTATTACCCAAAATCTTATTATTTTAGAATGAGTTGAAGGAGTAAGAATTGTTAACCGAGAAGACGCAATGAAATAGGGTTTATCATAACCAACGTTACGAGCATTTAAAAATATTGGGATCTTTGTAAAGTTAATTATAATTAATCTTATAACAAATTTATTTAGAAAGTTTGATGGCTAAAAAAAGGAGATTCATTAAGTCAATAACTAGTCTGAATTGGTGAATTAATGAAACTCATAAAAATTACTTAACAGATTTTGGAAGACCTTCCAAAAAAATTCTACAAGAATTTAGAAGTCTGAATAAATAAAATATTAAAAGTGTTGTGAATTTAATTTTATGTTAATACAAGTATGAGTGATATTATAATTGTTAAGTTATTAAGTAAGGATTTATTATTAGTATTCATCATTTTTTTTTTTGGTTTGATTGTTGATTTTTTTTTAAGGTGGGATAAAAGAAAATGAACTTCTCAAGTATATAAATAAAAAAACAATTAAAAAGGAAGCATAGAGATAGTTTATGAAATTTTTGATTGTCAGTTTTAACATGAAAACAAACCACAAAAAAAAATTAAAGGATCGATTTTTCCTTATATTTTTGTGCACGAGATTGGGTGAGATTTGGGTATGTAAGAAATTAAAAAAAATTATAATAATAAAAAAATAAAAAAAGAAGCATGTGTTAACTATTTATAATAAGCATTAATCATTATTATATTGATTATGGGAAGATAGAAGATAAGCCAAGAGTATCTTGCTGTTGGAATTGTGAATAGTGGATGGTTTTGTAATCTTTGATTCATACTACAAACCCACGTTTAAAAATATATTTTTTTTAAAAAGTATAAAATAATGATCTCCTTTTAAGTTACATTGTCTCAACTCATAGATGGTGTCTTTTTGAGAGAATGTGCCATTGGAATATTCCGTCAATTTATTTCCCAAATTTAAAACTTGTTAAAACTAATTTTGTTCTTTTTTTTTTTTTGTTAATTAAGCAAAAAAAATCTTTCCTTAGAAAATCCTTATCAATTATCTAATTGAATTTTAAGGCATTCACTTGCAAGTCCAAGGAATATATATATAATTCCTAGGTTGATTAAAGCTTTTCTTAAAGGGTAACGCTTTTAAAAAGCTGGAATACAATTTTTTTTTTCCTATTAGTTGCTTATCCCAAAATCTAATAATTTATTGGTATAAATTAAAAAATTAAACTAAAAATTATGATGTAAGATATGATTAATGGATGTAACAAAGAACTATGATAAAAAAAAATTATAAAAAATCTCTAATTTATAAACATCAATTAATTAAATATACTTCATTTATTGTGTTTCAGTACATACATACATGCTTGTATTAGTTAAAATACAACATATTTTTTTTTATTAGGAAAATGATCAGTAGTGTTTTTTTTTATACAAAATTTTATATTAATTTTAAATCATTGGATATAAGTAAATCTAACGATTGAGATTGTATTTGACATATGCATTAATTATGAATATATTAATTATGTATTAATTATATGGTCAAATGCAATTTTAATTGTTAAATGTACATATATCTAACGGTTTGCAATTAATATAAAATTTTTTATAAAAAAAAAGGCTTATGATCTTACTTCTTTTTATTATTGATATTCATTATAAATATCATAAGGACATAAATCATATTAATAGTATATCATAATTACTTATAGAAAAGTTATATTACAAAATATTCAGGTGAGTGCAAAAATAATTTGCATTCGAATTATTACAAAAATAGAATAGGAAAAAAGAAAAGAAAGTAAGTAATGCAAGGTCATATTCGACATGTAATAATAACTTTGTAAATTAAAAAAGGGAGATCCCGGCATAGTATTTGGTGCAATGAATCAAGCTAAGTTGTAGGGAAATGTTCACAGCAAACTTCCTTAAATGAATTGAAAAACATGAAGGAGCGGTTGCCGTTTTTTGGTCTTGTTTTGTTTTGTTTTGTTTTGTTTTGTTTTGTTTTGTTTTGTACTCCTTTCAACATCGAATGAGATTGTGGTTGAATAAATTGGCACAACATCAAAGATATTTTCAACTTATTTACGTTATGCCTACCTTGTTTGTCATCTCACTCACAATTTCTCCAAAGGCCCAAAGATGTTAATGAAATGGGCTTCTTACTGTACTCCCTGGATGTAACAATCTTAAAAAGCTTTTTACTATTATGGGCTTTCAACTTTGAATTTGAATTGGATAAATTTGTTCACATTTAGGCCCAAAGATATTAACCAAATAGGCTTCTTAGTGAAGTCCATCATCGTTATGGCAAGTTCTAAAATGTTTTTCGATTATGGGTTTATCTTTGAAGTTGAATAGGATAAATCTGTTTAAATTAAAACTATATTAGGTGAATATCATTTATAGTAAATTTTCACTTTCCTTTTAAATCTTTGAATAAAGTTAGAACTCATTTAATTTGTGTAAAGACTTTTGCAGTAGTACTAAATTAGTCCATATTTAGACGCTAGATTTTCTCATTTTACATAAATTTTTTTATGTAATATTAATATATATTGATATTTTAGTATTAAAAAAATTAGATTAGATAAATTAATTTGAAAAATTCATTGGAATTTTAAAATATTGCATAATTATAAATGTACATCATGAATATTGTAACTGATAGCGTAGTTAGATATTTCATTTCGACGCGATTATCCCACCGAAAAGAAAAAATAAATAAACAAAATTCGTACATTCTGCAAACTACTTGTACCTTCATGCTTCCATTGCTGGTACTTTCTTTCCCCTTAAATAACCAAATTCAAAATCGTGTTGAAAATGAGAAAATCTATTGCCAAGTAGTAGCACAGCTCAACTGAACTGAACGTCGCAAAAAAGACGATGCAGAGAACTTCACTTGTCTGCTCTTCAAATCCCATATTATTTCTATCGCCAAGCTCTCCTCGTTTTCTGTTTCCGGATCGATGTGGATTTTCTCGCTCGTTGCCGGCTTCCTTGGGTGTTCATTTGCCACTGAATTCTCTCCAAATTCCCCGCCATGCCCTTTCTCCTCTGCAAAGCGCCGGTACTTCGTTATCTCAAGCTTAGAATGTCTATTCTTGAATTCATTTCGCTTCATAAGTTCGTTTTACTGCATGTAAGCCTGTCTGAGACTCGTGAAATATCTGCGGAATTCGATATATGTAATATTTCATGTTAAAAATTTAGTTTTGTTAAGTTTGGATGTTATGTTACAAGTTCTGCTTTTGTTGCTGCAAAAGTATAACCATAAAAGTCCTGTGTATTGTGAAACTTTGTGCTAAATTTTTTCTTCTCGGATGTGTTTGAGGTTCAGAAGAGATAGAATTATTTCTTTATTTATTGAATTGTTGCTTTCGCTTGATTGTTTGTTAATGAAACTTCAGCTACTGAAGAGATTATTGAAACTAGTACTAGCGGATTGAAATTTGTCGAGGTTGGGTACTTATCCAGTGTTCATGGGCTTCAAGGGGAGATTTGTGTGAAACCCAGCACTGACTTTCCTGGATTGCGATTTACCACGGTATGGAACTATTAGAAACATTCTTGTAGTGTTATCTAATTTTCCAATCTGGCTTATAATCCTTGACTATTTCGTGTTGCTTCTGGTAAATGATATTTTTTGCAGCCTGGGAGAAGGTGGTTGAGGCAACAAGTTTTGGGAAGAGAGACGATACAAGAAGTGGAGCTGATTGAGGGAAGAGAACATCCTGGACAGAAGAGTTGGATCCTTACGTTTGAAGGAATTGACACAGTGGAACAGGTAAGTTGTTTCAGGATTTTGAAGCTGCCCTGTTGTTTCATGATCACTTAAATGCAACTCAAATGAGTCCTTCCCCAAGTACCTAGGAATACCATGTATATTCTTCCTGCCATCTTGCTCAATGTATACATAGGAGTAGCAAGTTCTTCTATTGTATTACTATGTTTCCATGTACTCCATTTTAAATCTCTTAAAACTTTTTCAGGCTAAGCCACTTGTTGGTTCAACTTTACTTGCAAGGGAAGGAGATAGGCCAGCATTGGAGGAGGATGAATTTTATACTCGTGATCTTATCGGCATGAGGGTTGTTATGAAGGTTTGTCGTTACCATGGCACTGTTTTTATATTCTGATGGTAGATAACCTTTGGGTAAAATAACAGTTTTGGATTTTCTTCTAAATCTGTATTATCTTTTACCTCAATTTTTTAGGATTTGTTGTGTTCCTAGAATTAGTGGAAGGCTTGAGATTCTCATTCATGGTTTTGTCATTCTACCATTTCCTGATTTGTTACCATGTTTGAATTGAGATGATATTAGAATGAGAAAATTCATATAGTTCTCTTGCCCATGTTTGTTTTAATAAATGAATTAGAATAAGTCAACCATGAAATTCACCATTGCTATCTATTTTAGTTAATAGTAATCATAAACTATTGCTATCTATTTTAGTTAATAGTGATAATGAACTATCATCTATTTATCAAGCATATGGTTTATTGCAAATAATGTTAATCATAAACCTGGTATCTGATCTAAGATATGACCAATATAATGGAAGATTCATGACGTTAAGAACAATCTTACCTTAAGTGGATTGGCAACTCTAGCTCTGTACTTTTCAAGTTTTGATTGCACTTCTTTTCTTAGGAAACTGGAGAACCTTTGGGAACAGTTGTTAATGTTTTCAACAGTGGAGCCAATGACCTTCTACATGTCATGCTTTATTCTTCTGTAAATTTGCGTGATGGAAATGGAAAGGCAAGGTCAGCAGGAACTGATGCATGTGGTCGCCTTGTGTGGATTCCATTTGTTCAAGAAATTGTTCCAGATGTTGATATGAATAGAAGGGAAATGCAGATTACACCTCCAAAGGGTCTCCTTGAGTTAAACTTGCGTGTTGATGAGAGGTCCAAGAGAGAAAGGCGTCAGCTTGTGAGGCATACTCTTTTGTGCTCTACTTGCTTTATCAGTTAGAATTTTGATGACAGTAATATCATCCAAGATTATATTCATGATTCAGTATTTTCATGCAAATGAAATCATTTTCTGTGCGTTTCTGTTCTGCATTAAAGATCCCAAAGGCAGGATATTGTTATGCATTTTAAGGAATAGGACCCCTTTTTTGTCATTTTCTTTTAATGATTGCACTAGTTGTTGTCCTTGTACTCAAGCCTGTCACCTTCATTTTTCAGGAATGGAAAGAAAGGAAAAAGTTCCAAAAACGCTTAATAGCTGCAAAAAAGAAACTTTGTGAAATGGAGCAGCAACATGTGTTTCATGGTTTTAGATTTGGAGAGAAATCCCAAACGAGCTTACTCGCTGATCAGATTGTTGGTGTTAATTCAAAATTGCTTCAACAGGCATTGCAGAATATTGAGATACCTTCAAAGAGGTGAAGTTTCATAATGAGTGAATAATTTTTCTTAATCATTCACTCCTTGCAGAAGTGGAATGCTCAGAGTTGTTCACTAATTATGTGATCTTACTGATATTGTTCAAAGTTCAAATGGAAAAAACATTTAGACCTATTCAAATTATAAATTTTACACCCTCAGTATTGTCAACTGATGCCATGGACTTGCTAGTTACTCCTTTATTGATATTATTAATTACATTGGTCATACAACTAATTTCTTGTGAATATTCTCAAGTTGACACAAGGTCACCAATTCTTTTTCTCTCCCTCGTTGTTACAGTTATGAGCACTAGTGGCATTTGCATGTTAGGATTTAGCAGTACTGAACTTACTTCACTCTATCTTCCTGAATCAGATGGAATGTATCTGAGTTAATGAATGCTACAAAAACAGACATACTGGAAAGTACTCTGAAGATATCAGAGGGATCCCTCAATCCTTGTCCAAGTGTGGAGGAAGTGGGTGCAAATTTCAGTCTGCAAGAGAAGGGATGCCAACTTGTTTCTAAAGGGAAATTTGCCATGGTGTTAGTTGTGGATGGCAGTGAGGAGAGAGGAAGGGTATGCGACCCTGATTCTTTTGGTTCTGAAAGCACTGAGAATAAGCCCTTAAGCCTTCTTCAAATATTACTTAGTGACGAGCAGAGATTTGTGAAGGTAATACCATATTTTGATGTCACTTACCAAGATCCTTCAACTGGTAGGAAACTTGACCTTGTTACATTTGCGAGTATCATGAAATAACGATGAAAGATCACTGGATAATTCATAAAATCACTTTTGAGACCAGCATTTTAGGTTAATATTTTAAATTTCACTTGAACCTTGTGGGTTAAAAGAAGGATGGCAGGGGCACCAGTGTTCTGACCTATTTGCCAAATAATACTTGGGGAGGAGATATGGAATCGAGGAAAGAAAAAATAAAATGAAAACTGGATATTCAATGAAAATTTTATTGGGTACATGAAAATTACTGCTTTGAAAATTTTATGAATTCGGAAATTCTGTAGATTAACAAACGTAGTCCACATTCCAAATTTGAAGCTCACTTGCTGTGATAACTGATGTTACCAACTAATGCTTTGGAGCATAAATTTTATACCACTGGTCAACTGTTCCAGGATTAGCCTGCTTTAGGTAGTAGTTAAATGACCGAATTAACAAAGTTGCGTTAATTGCAGATAGAAGATCGTGCATCAGTGCCACTGGTTTTGATCTGCCCATCTCAGGAAATTGAAATATTGGAAAAGCTATTCTCGGATAATGATCACTTTGTTTTTGAGTCCAAAAAGGTTAGTAATGTTCCAGAATCATTTGAAGCAATGTTGTTTTAATAATCTTGAGATTCTGCTAAACTAGCCCCTAAACTAAAATTGTTTATTCAGGATGTTTATTTCTGTTGCTTTGGAACATACTAGTATAGTAGTTTTTGATGTCCAACTGTGGACCTCATCAAGCTTTCAGGTTTTATAATCAGAATTTCTTAAGTATTAATGTGCATCAATTAATCAGTTGGTATCTTTCTGCGTTCTAGAACAACTATGAAAATATTTTCAGAGTTACTCATCTTTCACATCCATTGTATGCATTGTCTAGCAATTGATTTGCTGTATGGGTTCTTGAGAATTTGGATTTTGTTACCCCTTTTAAGAATTGGAATTGTTGACGCATTTCTCCTTTCCTTTGTCCTCCTTGTCATCCATGTGACATGGTGGCTGTCATATACCAATTAGATAAGATTGGAAACCATTCTCTCTCTTCTTAAGCATGTGCTTCATACTTGCATCATTTACCTACTAAACCTGCTTACAGGTCTGGTTTCTGGAAGAAGAGAAACTGCCAGTTGTTAGATATTCTCGCACGGAAAAGAACGGGCACAAGATTTTGATGAAATCACCGTGGGAAATACTAACATCACCAGTTGGCTCTGGAGGAGTCATAAGCTTGCTTTCATCACACAACATGATGGAGAATCTTAATGAACTGGGAGTAGAGTATATTCAGGTATGATTCTGTCATTATATGGTTGTGCTGATGTACGAAAAAGGAAGTGTCTGATTTGCTGAGTTGTTCCTTTATGCTTTACTCATTTGCAGATATGCAGTACCAATGCAAGACATGCGAGTGGTAATTCAGTGTTTCTTGGATTTGTTAATTCGCTTAGAGCAGATATTGGTGTCCAAATTTCTGATGATACAAATCATTCAGAGGCAAGTTTTAATATGATATTCTCAATGAATGTCATGAAGAAGTTGACTAAACAGATCAATAAACTCGAGTTTCATGCCATACCAAAGCTGAATTCTCATGTTGAAAAGGTCGAGAAAGAGTGGATTGATGTTGTCCCCTCATCACCAAACTCATATGAGCTTCGTAGTTCCATTTACAGCTGCATAAATGCTTGTTCTCTTGATAAAGTTTGTGTTATGGAGATCACAAAATAATGTACAAGAGATTTGGTTCCCTTGTTAGTATGTATACAAGTCTCTTTTGTTTCCATTTTACTTTGTTCAAATAATCTTTCTCTGAGCGCCAAATTACTAACCAATTGCGTATAAGGTCATATATGAAAATTGAACTAGAAAAAAATATATTATTAAAATACTCAAGCCCATTTAAATCTATAATTTATTTTATATTTTTCACGATTTATTCATTTAAGTGACATCGGTAATGAAAAGTTTTATTTCAATGAAATTTAAATTATTGATAATCATGTAGACTAAGTTGGAGTGGTTAGAAATTGTCACTGCTCACTTTGATTTCCTTTCCATGCAAATGATAAGAAAATTTTTTTACTTTACATGGAACTTTTATTATATTTAAGTGTAAATAGATTTCTTTCTTTCATGAAAGTAGATATCTCTCTTTATGAGAGGCAAACATCATCTAAATTAGGTGTAGATGTCTGGACGGCGTTACACTCGAATTGATCAAAACTCGCGATTCTCGATAATGAAATTTTTACACTTTATATAAAATTCTCACCATATTTAAGCGTGGGTAGATTTTCCTTTTTTATGAGGGTACATATATTTTTTTTATGAGGTTAAAAATTACCCAAATTGGTGTTATCAAGACTCTTGATTTTTGATGAATTTTTAATATAATATTGGTAGATTACGTATGTAATGTGTAATATTAGAAAAAAAAAATTCTAAATTATTAATCAATTTTGTCAACGTCATATCCTGGACAAGTTTTAAGTAATTATTTTATAATTTCGATTTATATTGCCTGTGTCAATTAGATTTTGTAGTGGGTGTATAAGGAAAAAGAGCGGTTGTATTTAGGATTATTGTAATGTGATTCTCTCTACAAATCAGCCAGAATGGGCCGGTTTAGAAACCTTGGTCCAGCCCTTAATCCCAATGGATCTTTAATCCACATCCTAAACCTCCACCGTTGATTTGTCATACTGAACGCCCATTCTTTTTATTTTTTTATTTTTAAAACAAACGTTGACCCCAAATGAAACCCTAAGTAGTCTCGCTTCTCTATAAAGCTCGATCTACGCCACAACTTCCAGGCGGCCAAGCAGAACCCTAGCTCGAATTCACTGTGAGCGTCCTTATCTCGTTCTAACTATTTTCGATTTTTCATCCCTCTCTATCTATCTCTCTCGTTTAACTATATTTACTGATAAACATTTGGTTTCAAATATGCAGAGGGAGGGAAGTAGAAGAAGAAGAAGATGGCGGTACCGCTACTGTCGAAGAAGATAGTCAAGAAGAGGGTCAAGAAGTTCAAGAGGCCACAGAGCGACCGCAAGATCTCCGTCAAGGTATATAATCTAAAAGGCGTTCTTTTTAGTTACTTCAGGTTTAAGAATATTGATTCAGTTATGAAGGTTTAAGAATATTGATTCAGTTATGAAGTTATGATAGGATGTTTGTTTGTTTGTTCTGTGTTCGATATACGGGGAAGATGATGATATGTGTTTGTCGCCCCAGTCTTATTTGCATCATCTAATGATGGATGCAATGTGGTGATTGACATTTTTAATCTGATTCCTTAAGCTTATTCGTTAATTTTTTAAACATGTTTATTGTATTTAATGCTGTTTGTGATTGATTTAACATGGATATGATGATATCGTTTGACACCCAGTCTCACTTGCTTCTCTTGCGTTGATGCAATATGGTGATTAAGCGATCGACTATCTGATCTGTTTAACCATTTCATAAAATTTTCTTAATTAAAATTTTTAGTTGGGATTATTTCGGAGCTAAGTAGGGACATGATGATTACTTCTTGACACCCAGTCTTACTTCCATCAATTGATGGAAGATGGTGAAACATATCGACCTTTTATCTGATCCCACAATGTAGAAAAATAACTTTTTTGTAATTTAATGTTTTCTTTTGCTTTAACGGTTGGGGTGTTAGTAGAAATATGCAACGAGGTGTGATGATATTAAACCATCTATTCTGTCATTTAATGATGAATTCCAAACATGCACTACCATCTGATCTCTGTTGCATATTGATTACTTTATTTTTAACAGAGATTTTCTTTTTATTTCTTGTGTTGTTTTAATTTGAACTGTTTCAATTATTTCCCTGCAATCTGTGATGCAAATTATGTATATGTTCTGATTTACCTGTGATTATCATATAAAATCACCATCTTTCGGCTGAGATTGCTTTGTTTAGTTTAGTGTTTTGCTTGCCCTTTGTGTGTTCTATTCCTTTTTGGTGGGGAGGAGTTGTATTTTGTTTCCGAGAATGTTTCTTGCCCGTGGTATCTGATGTCCTGATCTTGTTCGTTTGTAACTGGACATTTCGTTTTGGGGGCAGAAATAAAAGAACAGGTCTTTGCGACACAGTTAGCTTGTTTTCTCACAAGCTTTCTGTTACTTTAACCCTGCTCACATTCTTACTCTGATATTACTCAAGTTCTTTGGTTGTTTGGCTGCTCTTTGTGTCTACGTTTGTGGATCCATTTTATTTGCAAGATCACAATTTTTGTGACTGATCGCAGTTTTAGAATCCTTCCATATAATCTGCACCCATGTCCTTGCTCTCCACCTGATGTCGGTTCTCCCCATTTTATAATCATAAAGTTGAAATCTCCTTGTTTTGATTATTTTATCTGCACCCATCTATGTCAGGAAAACTGGCGCAGGCCTAAGGGTATTGATTCTCGAGTGCGAAGAAAGTTCAAGGGATGCACTCTGATGCCCAACATTGGCTACGGCTCAGATAAGAAGACACGCCACTATCTTCCAAATGGGTTCAAGAAATTTGTTGTCCACAATGTCTCAGAGCTTGAATTGTTGATGATGCACAACAGGTAAGATGTGATTAAGATCTGTTCTGAATTATATTTGCTTCCATCTTTGTGCTAATGCTGATATTGTTACTGGTTTTGCAGGACTTACTGTGCTGAGATTGCACATGATGTGTCAACAAAGAAGAGAAAGGAGATTGTTGAGCGAGCTGCCCAGCTTGATATTGTTGTGACTAACAAGCTTTCTAGGTTGCGGAGCCAGGAGGATGAATGAGCCTAAACTAGTAGAATCTATTGTGTTTAGAAATGAGCGGTGGTGGTTTAGTGCGGTCTTTTATCAAAATTTTGATAATCCTGACTTTAAAAAATATGATAGATCCGGTGATTGTAATCCGCAGCTGTTTAATGTTATTTTTTGGTTAAATGATAATACAATGATGTTTGGGAATTCGTTTGATAATTATGTTTTTGGCTATATGTGCTGTTTTTGCTATTATTTTCATCTCCTACGTACTCAAGCATGTTTTAGCAATTCTGATAATAAAATTGAAACGATTGGGCTGATAATTTAAAACAAAAGTGTTGACGTAAACATGGTAATGATAAGACATTTTAAATTGTATATAAATTTTGTATCATTGACTGTAATTTTGCATCAATATAAATAAAGCATTGTTTATGGCAAATCTCCGAGGAGATTCGAGATTCTAAATTCTAAATGTTAAAGTCGGAAAATTGGAAGTGCTAAAATCGGCCAATTGAGTGTCATCTTCCGAGCCTTCGTCTGTCAAACTCATATCTTGCATGTTCATTAAATCGGCACGTAAATTTTTTAGGCTGAAATCAAATAAGCATTGTCATCGTGGCGCATATACAAATATATGAAATTAACTGCAAATATATATATCTAATGGTAATTCAATTTGTTTCCGAAAATAAACATTGTATACATGTATGTAGTATTATTTGACTTCTTTAACGCAATTTTTACTTCATAACTTTGTTGAAGCTTCGTCAAAACGCTCCTCATTAACATAATAGTCACTCTTAATCCGTCACCCGCATGTATGTACTCTTCAAGGAATATAACAGAAATAACTAACTCCCCAGCGTCTTTATAGCCTTCGTTATCCCCTTAACTCGATTGTTGAAAGTTCCTACTGGCGCCAATTCTCCCTGTCTTCTCTCTTTTTTCTCTGTATTCTGAACAGAGTCTTTGATACTTTCTTCTTCTGGGGTCACCAATGGCTGAAAGAAATCAGATCCAATGGCCAGAAAAATTTGGCATTGGAATACGGAACAGAGTCTCAGGGTTGAATCTTTGCATTGACAAATGGGATGAAAAGATTACTGAGCTTGTAATGGTTACAGAGGCCTGGAAAGAAGACAATTTCCGGAGTTCTTCAACAGTAGAGCTTTTTGTGTTGAAGATGAAGTTGGAAGATGTGAAAAAAGGGCTGGATGAAATCTTGGTACAATATCGAGATGCTTGCGACGAAAACAGAGAAGAAGAAGAAGAAGAAAATGTAATGAAGGAGTTGAAAGCTTTGATAATTGAATTCTATAATATCAAACGTAAGATTGATAAGAAGATAAAGGACTTAGACATAGTTGATCGTGTTGAAGGAGAATCCAGCCGCCAAGATTTGAGCGCAAAGGATGGTGGTAAAGATCATGATGTGAAGGGAAAGGCTTTGATGATCGATGATTCTGATGATGATGATTTGCTGAATTTGGATCATGGTTGGTGTGGTGAGAGTAGTCAAGCTAGACCTTTGACTGAAACGAGAAAGGATGAGGTTATTGAAGGAGAATCTAGCCAAGATTTGAGCACAAAGAATGGTGGTAAAGATCATGATGTGAAGGGAAAGGGTTTGATGATCGATGATTCTGATGACGATGATGTGATGAAGTTTGATCATGGTCGGTATGGTGAGAGTAGTCAAGGTAGATCTTTGACTGAAATGAGAAAGGATGAATTTCTGAATCTGTCAAGCAGTACTGAGGAAGAAATATTACCTGATGATCCTGAGAAGAAAGATGGAGATGTGAAGGAGAGGTTTCTTAATAGGGTTTCACAGGCTTTTGAATTATCTGATGCGACTTCTGAGACTGAGATTGCTGAAGAGCAAGCTTCTGATTCTGATGATTATGAAGAAGTCGGCGGTGTTGAGGAATTGGAGGATGATTTGATTTTGATGCAAATCGAAAGTGGAACAAGCAGCGGAAGCAGTAGCAATAACGAGCATGCTGGAGAGGAAGCGAGGATTTTTAGCTGACCAATAATATCTTGTTAGCTAGCTAGGTCTTTTTCGCATTACGAAGAAACAAGCATCATATAGGAATAATAATTCTTGGAAAATCACAGTGAATCATCTGATTTTTTTTTTTGATGTGGTCATGATCAGAGTTCAATTTCGAGACTTCTATTGCTTCTTGGAGAAATCATACGAGTTCTGATTAAATGTGTATTAATTCTTTTGTTGGTTTCATTACTGCTGCATGCATGCATGCATGCATGCTGTTGCTGATAATGATAAATCGATTTCAATTTTTTTCTCATTGTCATTGATTTGTGTTTCCAAGTTTACTGTAAATTATTCCTGAAGGGTCATATTAGTCTAAACAACATGAATCCGAAGTAGCATTTAACCCAAAACAAAGTTCAGTTATTACAAATTACCCCGTTTCAATCTGTACCGAAATAACAAATGGGGATATGATATGATGATCTTTGCCAGCCTCTGATGATCCTGCTCCGGAACAAACCAAGAAATATTGAGATAGTTGGCGCCAAAGAAGAACTTTTCAAGAACTATATGTTTCTTTTAACTCGTAATGCAGTAAATTAAGGATATA
This sequence comes from Azadirachta indica, assembly GCA_022749755.1. Classification (NCBI taxonomy): domain Eukaryota; kingdom Viridiplantae; phylum Streptophyta; class Magnoliopsida; order Sapindales; family Meliaceae; genus Azadirachta; species Azadirachta indica. The sequence goes on along the minus strand of CM040451.1, from coordinate 12,932,906 downwards.
CCAGATGGTTATTTCAGTTAGATTCAGTGAAAGGTTAATAATGCTTAGCTCACCTGCAGATGATATTTAATTGAACAACAGCCATTCGCGTTTTATTTTCTAAGATCAATCAGTCAGCAATTGGTTAGGTTATGAGAAGGGCTGCACAGGGCTCGCGATCAATTTGGTCCGCCTTTTTGGCAGAAGCTAGGCCTACCTCATAGCATAGGTAGACTGGAATTGGAGCTGTGCGTTTAAATAAAATTAACTAAATTGTGGGAGATTGACTGTCATCTATAAAATTTATTAAAGAACGATTCGTCGTTTTTGTATACCATAATGAGCTATGTTGTCGTCTTGCATACATAGCCTGTTAAAACTTCCTACCCAGGCGATGAAGACTGCATCTCCTGTTAGTTAATAAAACATCACCAGCGGGTGAAACAAGCACCAACACTTTCCCGAATAGAACCGAAATAACTGCCCAAGCGTCTCTGCAATTTGATGTTGAAAAACTTTTCAGTCACAGCTAGAGATCGCATTTTCTCTGTTACCCAATGAAAGGTCACTAGCAGGTGACGCAGCCACTAACCCAATTACTGAACATAACTGAAGTAACCAACCAGCCTTCCTGAAGTCTTATATATATATTACAGTGAAAGCTTAGCTCTTGAAAATCATATTTGTAGCCAAAACTCTCTCTCACACACCCTCAAATTAACAAGGTTTTGATCATTTTCTTGGTTTGTTGTTCTAAGTCTGTAAAGAATCATCAATGGAGAGGAAGTATCCTGCTTCCGATGCCGATCCTCTAACCGAACTGCATCGTTTAGCGGCAGAAATGACCAGGAGGAAGATTAAAGTGGACAAAGCATATACTCGGCTGAATGAAGTTAACAGAAGGTATAGTATTCAACCAGATGATCAACTCAAGCAAGAAAAAGATGCCTTGAAGGTGAAGTTGATGGAAGCATGGGAAGAGTTTTATGAAGCCCAAGCTCGCCTTCGTCTTGCTTGTGGAGAGCCTGGAGCTGGTAGTAGTAGCGGTGCCGGAGGATCAAGCCAAGAAGCTGCTGGCGATGTGAAGATGGGGACTGATCTAGAGGGAATGCAATCTGCTGAAAGTAGTTATGTTAGAACTGGGATTGAAGGGAAAGGCAAAGATTTTGTTGTTGCGGGTGGCGGTGATTCTGGAGAAAGTGAAGAACAGAAAAAAAACGGAGATGTTTCTACTGATGCTGAAGGGGGAAGTCAAGATTAATGGGCTTTATCTTGCAGCTAAATAAACGTTCAGTTCCGAGGTCGTGTCGTTAGTTTCTTTTGCATTCAATAAATAATAGGAGGCGATCCGGAATGGTTCTTGAAAAATCTCACGGGCTCTGCTTTTTCTGTTGAATTGATTCTTTGTGTTGGTTTCATTTTAGTTTGTTTCTGTGTTTTTCTGCTTTCTTGTAAGATCATGGGAGCCCAGACCTTTCTGTTGCCTTGCCTTGGTTTAGTGTCTGTACTTTCGTTTCTTTCAATCTTCTTAATAAGAATATATAGTTCAATTTCTTTCTTCAATTTGGTTTGGCTAATCTCTCTACGTTCTGAGAGTGTCAATTGGTGACCCACAAACATGTAATTTGGTAATCCGCATTTCGATAACGACAATGCTTCACTTGGGACTTTGACCAAACACATCTCAATCTTTTTTTTTTTCCCCCATTTTGAAGAATCAAACGAGGTTTGATTTTTCATTTTTCATGGTTCGATGTCTATTCTTTTGATGCTTTCGGTCCTGCTAAGCTTGCACGATCACAGATGACTCTAGTTTGATCATGGTCGGTATGAAATCTTGATTTTTTCCTGATAGCGAGCGATGAAAATCAGCGGAGCATCGACTATCGCGCAGCAGTCTAACTGGTTAGCATCTTAGTTTATTGCCACATTTTCCTGTCGACGGGTCCAGATTTTTTGGCTGCTGCATTGCTGTCAATGTAACCAAGCTGCCAACTCATGGTCAACTCTTGAATGTTTTGAGTCTTTGATCTTTCTGATGAATCCGGAATCCCCTTCGAATTGTTTGACTTGTACATGAGAAGAAATATTGTGCAAGTTTGAGACATTTTTTTTATACAATAAAAAATATACATGTCACATCAACCAATCATAATTTGATGAAATGATCACAATAAAGTAGTATAAATAACTTTTTACCTGTTTCTTGTATTAAAACAAGAAACTACGGGCAGAAGCAAAAGGAAAAATATTTGCTAGAAATTAAGATCTATGGATCCAAAACCACCAGCGCTTGGGAGCTCTCTTCCAGTGCCCAGTGTTCAGGAGCTGGCAAAGAAGCCACTTATTACTGTTCCACCACGATATATTCGCCCTGATCAAGATCCTCCGTTCATAACCGATGTCAATTCTTCAACACAAGTTCCGGTCATCGACATGATAAAGCTGCTCTCTGGAGAATTCATGGGATCGGAACTGGAGAAGTTTCACCATGCATGCAAAGATTGGGGTTTCTTCCAGGTATAGATATATTCTATCTGATCTATCATTAATTTTGTTTCTTGTACTTCTAAATAAACATGAGAAATATTTTATTTTTGCAGTTGATAAATCACGGAGTAAGCAGTTTATTGGTGGAGAAAGTGAAGAAACAGATTCAAGATTTCTTCAATCTTCCGGTGGAGGAGAAGAAGAAGTACTGGATGCAACCAGGAGATATTGAGGGATTCGGACAGGCCTTCGTTGTGTCCGAGGAACAGAAGCTTGACTGGGCAGACATATTCTACATGGTCACCCTCCCAATTCATCTCAGGAAGCCCCACCTATTCCCCAAGCTGCCTCTCCCGCTCAGGTTTTTCTCTCCATCAGCTTTATTTATTTATTTATTTTTTAATAAATATTTTAAGCCCCCGTGCGGTAGTTGGTGACTAAAGGCAAAAGATTGTAATTTTGTCAGCGCATATTGTAGACATTTGGAAATATAAATATAGGCCGGTGGTGTGGGACCGTCAAATTATCCCTATATATTTTAATTTGTTTATGGGATTAGAGAGAACCATGCAATTAAAAAGCGATACAACATGCTAAAACACGCCAAAATGTGATCTGGATTATTATTTGTCAGGATCCAACCTAATCATTAATTTTTATTTGTTACCTTTTTTATGTAGAGATACCTTGGAAGCTTACTCTGCAGAAATGAGAAATCTTGCCCTGAAAATCCTTAGCCAAATGGCAAAAGCTCTAAGAATGGATCCCAATTATATGAAAGAGCTGTTTGAAGAAGGGATACAGGGAATGAGGATGAACTACTATCCTCCATGTCCCCAACCGGAGATTGTTATCGGGCTCAATCCTCATTCCGACGCCGGCGGACTCACCATCCTTGTCCAGCTCAATGACATAGGGGGTCTTCAAATAAAGAAAGATGGAAAATGGATTCCCGTTAAACCCCTCCCTGATTCTTTTATCATTAACATCGGTGACATGTTGGAAGTAATTAATACTTATCCTTCTGTATTTACTTTCTTTTTTTTTTTTTTTTCCTTTTTGTCCAGTGTAACTGATGCTTTTTGCTATGATTATGCAGATTGTAACCAATGGAATTTACCGCAGCATCGAGCATCGGGTAACTGTAAACACATCGCGAGAAAGGTTGTCTATGGCTACATTCTATAGCTTGAAGCTAGAAGGAGAAGTCAGTCCCGCGCCAAGCCTTATTAAACCAGAAACTCCGGAGTTGTTTCGGAGAATTGGGGTAGCAGATTTCCTTAAAGGATATTTTTCGCGCGAACTGAGTGGAAAATCATACGTTGATGAAATGAGGATTCAAAATTAAACGAGGACAAAAAAAGTTAGCTAGCTGTTGATTTGCTTCCATCTATTACTGCGTTTCACGAAGATTCCTAAATAATTATTCCCAAGGATTGATTTTTATATCATGAAACATTCTCAAACTGTACTGTCGAAACACTTACAAAAAATTTGAGCGTCTTGTACAGGATAAGTATTGTTAAAGTTTGTGAAAGTCTGGGTGGATCATTCAGTGGGACGGAGCGGGCCAAGGGGGCTGGGGTAGCTTTTCCGTCCCCCGTTCAGTTTCTACTTTAGCCTCTATTAATTTCTCATCTCATTTCACAATGAGTTTAATGAAGAATATTGTTTTAGTGTGATATAATATAAAAGTTGAAAAAGTTCATTTAGCTAGATTTTAGTGTCTCAGAGGACAATAATAAACAGTACTCGTCACTATTTGGGATATTTGTTACTTTTTCAGACTTTAAAATAATATCTGTCATCATAGAAAATTATTAGCTAGACTTAACTGTACGTGTTCTTCTAAAATAGGAAGTATATGTGTTAATACTCTTTTATTTTTATTATGTGAACTCTTGTTAAACGATCAAATCAAATTTTCTTACAATTTTGAATTTTAACAATATTAGAAAGAGTGTGTAGTATATTAACACTAAAATTAAGATATATATTTCAACCATTTTAATAGGAATTATTGGACCAATTTAATACAAATAAGCAAACAATATATATTCACTTGTGAGAAAAAATAAACATACGGAGGTAGCTGTTGTTATCCCAATTATATATGCTCTTGATCCAAGCTCCATCAGCGCAAGTTTTGGGCAAAACAAGCGGAAGAAATTAAGTAGATCTACGGAGGCAGCTCTGGAGAGGTCTCTTGCACAGCCTTTTGCTCAGGAGCTGGCAAAGAAGCCACTTACTAAAGTTCCACTGCTATATGTTCGCTCTGATCGAGATCCTCCGTTCATATCCGACGCCAATTCTTCGCCACAATTTCCTGTCATCGACATGCTAACAAAGTTGGTGTCTGAAGATTTCATGGATTCAGAAGTCGAGAAATTCTTTCACCTTGCTTGCAAAGATTGGGGTTTCTTTCTGGTAAATATTAATTCAATCTGTACAATTTATCTCTCACGAAAAGAATAATTAGAGATGGGAAATGCTTTCTTCTGCAGTTGATAAATCATGGAGTGAGCAGTTCATTACGAGAGAAAATGAGGCAACATTTTTTCGATCCTCCAGATGGATGACAATTTAGGTTAACGTGATGTATTTGCGTATCAATGTCAAACAAAGATATGATACATTGTAATTTATTAAACGAGTTTTTCATTTAACATTACATTATTTTTTATATATTTTAATATATATTAAAAAAAATTTATAATATTACTTAATACTAATAAATTTATTTCAAATTGTATTAAATATTTTTTTTTTAAAATATTAAAAATATAATTAAATATTTTTAAAATATAAAAAATATAAAATAAATATATTAAATGGTAATAAATTAGTATAAAATAATTATTCAAATAGTTAACATATTTTACAATAAACAAATTTACGTATAAAAAATTATTAATCATATTATATTATTATCAATTATTAATTAGTTGTATTATTTTAAGTTGATTTGAATTCACTAATTTTGGGAATTTAGTGTTCACGTCAGAAATTGCAACCACTGCTCCGAACAGAGTAGTACAACTATTGAAAGCAATAAGGAGATACTGAGGGATACTGACATGTGTCCTACGGGAGCAGAAGTTTGATTGGTCAGGACATGTTCTAGATGGTAATAACTCTCCGAACACAAACAAGGAAACCCAATCTCTTCCCCATGCTGCCCCTCCCGCTTAATTAGGTTCTCTCCCTCTGCCGACTTCTTTAGTGGATTCTCGATTATCATCTTACTTCATTACCATAACCAAATCTTCTGAGTAGATATGGGTTGGTGACCAGTAACCTGTAAATTACAATAATTTAATTTCCTTATGAATTATTAGCTAGGTGATGGTCGGACGATTCGGACCCACAGCATGCTCAAATTATCAAAAGGCCAAATCTAGTTTGTGATCTTGAGATATGACTTTTATGATCTTACCTACTTTTAAAACATAATTTTGTATACGAAGCACTGTTATAAAATTTTAATTAATTAATGCTCCATTCGCTGCTGGTTTACTGTAATTTGAAAGTCATAATTGCCGTGAAATAAAATAGATAATTATGAAATACAAGTGTTTGATTGAACTTTTATATATGTAGAGATACCTTGGATGCTTACTCATTAGAACTAAGAAATCTATCCCTGAAAATCATAAACCAAATGGCAAAGGCATTAAAAATGGATCCCAAAGGCATGAAAGAGTTGTTTGAAGAAGGGTCCCAGGGAATGAGGATGAACTACTATCCTCTATGTCCCAGCCCGAGCTTGTTATCGGAATCAACCATCATTGGGACGGCCGTGGACTTACCATCCTCCTCCAGCCAAATGAGATGGAAGGCCTTCAAATAAAGAGAGATGGAAAACGGGTTCCTACTAAACCCCATCCTGATTGTTTTATCATTAACATTGGTGACATGTTGGAGGTAATTAATTCTTTTCCTTTTTATATAGCCTAACTGATGTTGTCTGCTCGTGATTTTGCAGATCATGACGAATGGAATTTACCCGAGCATCGAGCAACTGTAAACTGATCAAAAGAAAGGTTGTCTGTGCTCTGTGGCGACATTCTACAGATTGCCAGACGGAGAAATAGCTCCGGCGCGAAGCCTTATTACACCTAAAACTCCGGCGTTGTTTAGGAGCATTTCTTCTCTTGTGTTTATCAATCATAATTTACAGCATGGTTTAGGAAAAGGGAATTAGGCTTAAATGCTATTTGAGAAAGATTTAGGCATTTCTTTGCCCTATATGTTAAATGTATAAAATCAACTAAAAGATTATCAAATCTCAGGAACTCCTTAACAATTTTCCACTCGATGCAAAAATCATAGGTTGACGTGATCAGAATTCAAAATCAAGAAGGCAATAACAATAATCAATTAATTAAGCTACAAATTATTGATGTAATTGTTAGGAAACTTCTTCAAGTATAGCATACGAAGAAGTAAATAAAATTACACATTACAAGTTTATCTTGTAAAATACGTAATTTAAAAGTCTTGTGGGCAGGCTTGTACCTACCAGTCTTTTGATCAAGTACGCAAGTGACAAGATTGTGATAATTTTTCGCTGGTAAAATGAATTTATTGATCCAGCGCACATCAACCAATTGAGTTCCTGTAGTGAAGAAAACATGAATACGGCTCATATTGATACATAGTCAAGATTCAAAACCTATCTCAGTGACTTCACCACTATCTCTGCTTTATATATGCATTTGTATTCAATTTTGATGGCAAAAAAAGAAAAAACAAGCAGAAGAAATCGAGAAAAATATTAGCTGGTTAACTGTAGCCCAACACAGAGAAAATCTATCTATGGAGCCAAAACCACCAACGCTGGGGAGCTCTCTCCCGGTGCATTGTGTTCAGGAGCTGGCAAAGAAGCCATTGACTACAGTTCCACCGCGATATGTTCGCCCTGATCAAGACCCTCCGTTCATATCCGATGCCAATTCTTCAGAACAAGTTCCAGTCATCGACATGCAAAAGTTGGTCTCTGGAGAATTCGCGGAATCGGAAATGGACAAGTTTCACCATGCATGCAAAGATTGGGGTTTCTTCCAGGTATATATATATATATATATATATTCATCTCTATCATTTTTTTCCTTATTTTACTTCAAATTTTGTGAATGAATCTCTACCAAAGGATATGAAACATCTGAATTTTCAATCTTAGTTTACAGGTTTTTTATGCTAGGTTTTAACTCTTATGTTAAAATTTTAAATTAAAGTTATATATTCTGATGTATATCAGAAAAAGTCTCAAATTATAAATATATCTATCATTCATTCATTTTAATTTTTTAAAAAGAATTTGAAATACACAATATTTGCCGAAAGGGAATTTGTGTTGCAAATTTGTTCTTAAATTTAGAACTTAAGATGAATCTATTTAATTAGCAAAACTCAATCCTTATACATTAATTTGAATTCGCGTGATATAAAATATGCAAAATTTTAAACCTCGTATTCAAATTTTAAGTTTGTAATCTTTGCATCGTAATAAAGTCTGAATATTTGTGATCTAACTTCTTTTTTTTTCTTTTCTTATTCGATTGGAGTTGATTAATCACGGAGTGAGCAGTTCATTGGTGGAGAAAGTGAAGAAAGAGGTTCAAGACTTCTTTAATCTACCGATGGAGGAGAAGAAGAAGTATTGGCAACAACCAGGGGATCTGGAAGGATTCGGACAAGCATTTGTGGTGTCCGACGAACAGAAGCTTGAATGGGCAGATATGTTCTATGTGGTCACCCTCCCAGCTTATCTCAGGAAACCCTATCTGTTCCCCAAGCTGCCTCTCCCACTCAGGTTCTCTATCAACATTCTTTTTTTCTGAATAATTTAAGTGTTACTCTCAATTATGATCTTAATTTGTCACCAAATCTTCTCCAAATGAATGCTTAAACACACATGGTTCGGAAAATGATTTATTAGGCTCCAATCTTAATCGCTGACCAAATAAACAATAAGCTAATTAAAGAATTTTATATGCCCACATTCATATTTTCTAAAGGTTGGACTCTAATTAAAAATTATCAATTTTGAGGCATAATTATGCAATTCTTTACACGAATGACTTCTTTTTGGTGTTCATGTAGAGATACACTGGAAGCTTACTCGGCAGAACTAGGAAATCTTGCCTTGAAAATCCTTGACCAAATAGCAAAAGCTCTAAAAATGGATCCAAACGATATGAAAGAGTTGTTTGAAGAGGGGATGCAGGGAATGAGAATGAACTACTATCCTCCGTGTCCCCAACCGGAGCTTGTTATCGGCCTCAATCCACATTCTGATTCCGTTGGACTCACCATCCTCCTGCAGCTCAATGAAATGGAAGGCCTTCAGATAAAGAAAGATGGAATGTGGATCCCTGTTAAACCACTTCCGGATGCATTCATCATCAATATTGGTGACATTTTGGAGGTAGTGTTTTTTCTGTTCTTTTCTGTAAGATTATGGCCTCAACTAATAGTAGCATATCATGACTTGCAGGTTGTTACCAATGGAATTTACCGTAGTATCGAGCATAGAGCAACTGTAAACTCAGAGAAAGAAAGGCTGCCTGTGGCCGCATTCTACAGTCCGAAACTGGACGGAGAAATGGGTCCAGCGCCAAGCCTTGTTACACCAGAGACGCCGGCATTGTTTAGGAGAGTCGGTGTGGCAGATTACTTCAAAGGACTTTTTTCACGCGAACTGCGCGGAAGATCATACGTTGATGTCGTGAAATTCAAAACCAGGACACAAAAAGCTCTTAATTAACTTCTTCCAGCTGATATGAAAATCCTGTTGCACGTAATGATCAGATAAGGCATTGCCAGAGACTTTTAGTTTACAAGCAAGCCAAGTAACTGTCAGATAATAAATTCCTCCTCTTTAGACAGAGATCATAAACCCACTTAAATTTTTTTCTTAAGAAGTCACATTTAACTGTTTTGATGAGAGCAAAGCGAATACTTCACATAACATCAAATCTCCACATACTTGTCCTACCTTCATTTATAACTGCACTTGAGCACAGATTGCCCATCATTTCACAAGACAGAGAAATCTCCCTTCACAGAAGGGATTTTCCCATAATTTCAGTTCATTAAAGAGGCTATTTCTCATGATACAATGAACTCTATCATATCAGGCTTTCATTTCACGAAGACATTCGCATTTAGATGCAAGGAATAACTCTATAAGGGCAGCTGTGGACCCAGCAAAAAAGAGAGAGGGCGATTAATAAATAAATGCAAACACTTGAACATTAACATATTCCACTGTGTTTGAGCAATTACCACATCACAATCTGCCAGAACTTTACCTCTTTCAGTCACTAGCTAATCGGAAAATCAAATATAACTAATACAAGGACAAGAAATTCGGTAAAATCTTGTCCTGAAACCTGACATTACAGATTACTCGTGAAATGAATAAGAGGGAAGGCAGAGTGACAGCAAAATCTCTAATATATTGCTAGACGATCACGAAAAGACAAAAGGAGAACAAATTGCAGCTGCAATATTGTTTTCTATTATCCAAATAATTTAAAAATAGATAAACAATTTACAGTAAATGTCAATATAATACATTTACCCTACGCTACACGGACCGATGGCTTCATTCCCTATCCCAAACCTCTAAGTATATTAATCCATAATTCCAACAGTACCTAAAAGTGATAGATCTTTAGCAGTTAATGTTGGAACGGAGCGTAATCCTTACAGCAGGCATCAGCTGCAGCACTATTGTCTCCAAACCTGACATTGAGAAATTGAAGACATATGAAGCGCAAGTCAAGATGATATATATAAGAAAATAACCACAGAAAATGTTATTTAATAGCACCACCTACAAAAAAGAAATATACAAAAGCAAAAGAAGCTATAGCAGAAAGAGATAAGTGCCAAAATTAGGAACCCAAGGCCTTGTACCCAGAGAGAGAGGATCATAGGGGTTTTTTAATTTTCAATTGCTAACCAATAAAAGAAAATACCATATAACAGGGTTAATCACATAAAGGTTTTACACATCTTTTAACTGAATGAGTTGCATGCCCGTGTGCATAAGACATTTTGCCAAATTTCTAGCTTTCTTCCACTTGAAAAAGTTTTTCTTTTCAACGCCTAGACAACAAAGATTAGTTGAGTTTCATCAAAAAAAAAAAAAGTGGACATCCATGTATTTTCACTAATCGTGTTAGGCAGTGTAGATTGCTTTCAACGAGTGCAAATCGTTTTCAATAAAGAAAAGAAACAGGCGCAACAAGGTTTGAAATTTATGGTTTTATGATAAATTGATAAATATATAAATTTATCAATAAGGTTTGAAAATTGATAAATTTTATGATTTTCTGAGATGCAGTGTATACGTGAACGATATATACAAAGGTCAAATTTATCAATTTTCTCCCCAGCATTTTCACGGAGGTCAGAATAAGATATTTGGTGGCAAAATACAGCCTGTAATAGCCGTAATTTTCCCTGTCTTTACAGGTTCACACTCTTTCCATGCCTTCTTATTTCACTATTTTTTCCTTTTTCTTCCTCTCACAATGGTTTTATGATTTTGAATTTCTTTTTCTCTCCTAAAACCCACTCTCAGCTAGTACTCTTGACTTTTCCCCTCCAAGCTGAGACTCCTGTGCCAATTTGGTTGCCAAATCAGTCCCTATTCATTCTCTACTAAAAATCTCCAATTATATTGATCTTAAGCCCCAATCATTTGAGTCACCAATTCCACTAAAAATCCTTTATGCTAATCCCCATAGGCTTATATACCTTTTAAAACTGTAAATTTTGCCTCTGTATCAATAAAATATGAGCTAGGGACCTAATGAAATGAAATCAAAATGATTGCTACCCGGAGAACCTTCCCCACAAAGAAAGCATGTCCAAGACACAGAGATTAACCACAAATCCATCGTTACACATTTAGTACAGCCCAATCCCTTTCATACAACACTAAACCTTTCCATAACACATGTTTCTAACATCCAAAATGAATTTCTCTTTGCAGCTCTGGTCTACCCATGCCCTCAAGAAATTTATGAGATGGGATTCTTCCCCTCTATCCTCTCTCCAAGTATGCAATGTAGAAACTACAAGAATCATGTTCTTCGTCTCCTTTCAAGTCATTTAAAATTTTACCCAAACAGAAAGAAATAGAGGTATCAAATTTTCTGATGTCAACACAAATAGAAATCGTTGCCATAATTTCTGTTAATCGCAAAAATACAGACACACATTCTAAGGATCCATGGCAAAACATGATAAAGAAAAAGAAATAACCAACATCATATAAATGTAATATCTTTAAATGAGACATACCCACTTCGCTAACCTCACTAATAAACCCAAAGCCTCAAACAACATATAGCTCATAACCAAAAATCTCAGGAACCCACCTTCAACTAAACAAAAGAAAAATAACATAAACAAAATAAAAATCAAAACTTTAAAGAAAAAATGCTACCTTTTTGGGAAAAACCATGGCCAGTGTAGCCTTGAGGCTGAAGTGAAGTAGTATTTGCAGAATACATCTCAACAAACCCTAACCTACAACACAGACCATAAAAAACTAAAAAAGAAAAGAAAAGGGTTGCAAAGAAAGAGAGAGAAGAGATGTTTGAAAAGAGAAAGTGAAAGGGCTCTGGGTAGGAGGGCTACAGAACAGAGAAGGGGAGAATGGATGAGTAGTAGAGAAATGTGTTCTAATAGATTGCACATAAAACGAGGTACAACAGTGACAGACAGAGAGGTTATTTTGTTTTGTTTTGTTTTGATGTGGGTGGGGTTTGTTTGCGTATCCGAGGTCTTCTGTTGTCGTTCTTCTTTTAAATCCCTTCTTGAAAATGAAAACCCCCGCGCGCTTCTTCTTTCTGTTTTTATTTCCGTAATAACATCCGAATCCCACAGCTTTTATATTTTTACAAATAACGGTGTTCTCCATCGAAATAGCTGGAATACCCTTTAAAGAAAAGCTATACATTTCGGCATTATGAGGATACTTTAGGTATTTAAATAGAGACTCTGGGACGTTTTTGGCATGAATAAATATATTGTCTTTATTTGTGAAACTAAAGAAAAATAGGGATCCGGATGTTATCACGTTTTCATTCTCGTCTTCGCGAAACCTAAATATTTCACTGCTCATAGGGACCACCCAATAGGAGGTAGACACGCCGACACTTTCTTAACACGATTCTTGTTTTTTCTAAGCACTAAATTATTACATAACAAAATATTTAAATTGAAAAGCGCTTTTTCCAGAAGCACTTTCAAACTCATTCTTATTTAAATTATATTATTAGTATATTTATCTCTTGTAATAGTCACATTGCCTGAAACTTTATCCGATATTGAAACATGAGAAGAACAGTTTTTTCGACATCGGCAAAAAGAAAAAGAAAAAGAAAAAGAAAAAGGGCAAAGAATATTCCTACGAGGGAAAATAGTAAAAAAAAATAAAAAATAAAAAGAAGAAAGTTGTAATTAAACAACTTTTTAAGATTTCATATTTTGACTATTAATTTACAAATCTGTACCTCTTTTTCTGTTTCTAATAAAATAGAAGGCCCAAGACATTTTATCTACATATTAAATTAAAAAATTAAAGTTGAAATTAATATGTGAACCGATTAAGTAAATTGTATTAGATTATTATATTTATATTAACAATATATTTATAAATATTGTACTTTAGTTTAATTTCTAAAAGCAAAACCAGTAAAAAAAAATTTATAATCACTTTTAATTTTATTTCTAAAATTAATCAGATTTTGTTTCACAACTAGTGGACAAAAAATAATCTTATTAATTTCATAATTTTGACATTAATATTTATTTAAATATTTAAATTTGAAAATTAAATTTCATGCATATTCTAATTTGGTTTACTTAGAATATTTTCGAGTGCATTTATATGCTCGGCCTACAAATTGATCCATAGTGACGTCCATTGGGCTTTACTGGGCTTTCTCATATCTAAACAATATATATATATATATATATAAAATTGTCGCCAAATTATTATTGTTATTAACATTCAATTAATCGAAATCGATAATATAAGTATATCATAGTAATAATTATAATTAAAATTCAATTAAATTCATGAAGACTGCATTTGCAAATAATTAATAACTAAGCAAGGACAATTAAGCTGCCTAACTAATGAGATAATTAATTTACAACAGTAAAGTCACATAAGAGACTGCAGTAGCCTTATCCCTACAACCCAAATCAAAATTTGAAATTTATTTTTAAAAATTATTAATTTAGCCCTTTAAGTCTCTTTAAATTATATTTTTATTACTTCGACTCTTATATACTTTAAAGGATTGCATTTTGACCCCCAAATTGTTAAACCTAACTCCGCCCTAATTCACAAAATATGAGATATTTACTCCTCGTTTCACGGAGATTAAGTCCAAGGCTTGACAAAATTTTGCAACGTAATTTTGTTATAGATATATAAATATAAAAGTCACATCACATAGACTTAGGAACATGTCATGCAATTTGACTACGGCTCTTAATAGCCTATCAATGAAATACTCAACTTTCAACCTTTGTATAAGATAGCTGAACAATTAGACTTTATAAAAATTTAAATTTTTTATAATATTTTTATTAAGAAGAATTATATGAATTTAGAAGTGGTATATATTTAGCCATTGAGGCTTAGTGTGAGTAGTAAAAAACTAGCACTCCTCACTTTTTATACAAATAAGAAAATAATTTTTTCATTTTATGTAAAACTCTCATCACATTTACGTATGGGTAGATTTCTCTCCTCTGTGAGAGAATATATCCCTCTTTATGAGAGCAGACATTATCTAAATTGGGTGTAGATGTTCGGACGATGACTAGACTTGATTTGATCAAAACTCTCAATTGTCGGTAGATTTTTAATATAATATTGGTAGATTGTACATGTAATGTGTAATATTAAAAAAAAAAAAGAAGTGGTATATAATTCAATGTTCTCGTTTGTATTATTTGTAAGTATTTATTCAATAAAATCTTATTACGTACATTTTATTTGACAATTAATAATGAATATGACAACAATTTAAATTCAATCAGTCACATTAAACTTTTGACTTTTTAATATAACGGTCTCATAAACTATATATGTTAGTATAAAATTTTGTCGTACATATAAAACTATTCGTAAGTCAAATATTGGAAAGACTACAGAGCAATGGATCGAGTAGGATTTAGTAGTGTCCAGAAATTGTGATTTTTATACTCTATTAACTAATAAAATTTTGACCAAATTAGTAACATTAAGATAAGGAGTGGGTTCGGTAAGAAAACATTCAGCACACAAGTTTTAAATTTTCAGGATATGAGAAAGAATAATTGGCGAATTAAATGGACTTCCATTACCAATGCAGGGGATAAGATGGCAGCATGGGATTTGACTTAAAGATTACAATAAACGTATAAATTTCTCAGATGAATTAATTAATATTTCACTATTATAATTGTCAAATTAACATAAATAAATAAGATGAAAATTATGAACTTATTTGTACAATTAAATTGATGTAATTACATATGTGACAATTAGGTAAAATAATAAAAATTAAAGAAAGAACAATTGGAAGTCTATTTACCAATTAAATTATTTTCTGGATTGAGATGGTATCAAGTAATTTATTTATTATATATCAATTAATATTAAAAGAAATAAATTTTGGAATTTTAAAAAAAAAATTTGCGTATGCATGTTTCCTTCCAGGAAATAAGAGAGTTGTGTGTTTCTGTTAGATTTTCATTAGGTGGTGTGAACAAGTGTGTGAAGAAAGAAAGGAGTTAAATGAACTAAAAACAACTCATATCATAACTGTCTCTCCATCTCTACACGGCAATTTCGTAGCGTCAGCATCCATGATCCTAACACGTGTATAACAATTCAACAACAACAAAGTAAAAATTAGACTCCAAATAAACAGTTTAACTACTAAACTACTTGACTTAATTATACATGTTAATCAATTATAATTTTTTTTTTATTCGAAATAGAAAATGTTTTCAAAAAACACTTTTGAAATACATTAATTTCGTGTTTATCTACAAAACGTGTTTTCGAAAATTAATTACCTTAAGCAACTTCTATATATAATCAATAAAAAATCCAATATATTTCTACTTATTTCTATTTCAATATTTACTCAAAAAGATTTTGAGGACAGATTAGTATTTTTAATATCAACTAATTAAATAATCTGAAAATAATATTAGTTAGTGAAATATCATAATCGATAAGTTGGGAGCTTGATATATATGCACGAAATTAATTTCATAAAAAATAAAAATAGAAAAAAAAAAAAAACTTTTTTTGGGCGAATTAAGTGAGATAAGGTGTAGGATAAATCATCTAGAAGAGGTGAAGGGAGAAAGAGTATGCAGGAGTTTCACGTTAAAGTAGGAAGAGTAGTTCTAGAAAAGAAGAGGCTGAATTAAAGTTTAAAACTTCCTCAATAGAAGCACAAAGACGGTACACACTTATTAAATCCTTGCGTATTATAAATATACCAGCCTAAACCCCGGTTTCCTTTTAAACTTAAATTTCCTATCACGTTCATACTCTCTCTTCAAGATCTCATCCTCGCTCACGTAATATACATACAACTCGATCTCGATCTCGATCTGTTTGTTTTTATTTTATGTTCTCTCTTATTTTCTTGCCAAGAAAGTTATTAGACATCTTGATCAAAGAATGAACGAGAATGGAGAAGAAGCGTCGAAGTCAGCTGGTAATGGAAACATTGGTGGAGGAGGAGGAGGAGGAGAAAATCAGAAAGTTCCATTCTACAAACTTTTTGCGTTTGCAGACAAAAAGGATGTCGTTTTGATGATCGTCGGAACTATTTGTGGTATTGGGAGTGGACTTGCTCAGCCTCTATTGACTCTCATTTTCGGCTCTCTCATCAACTCTTTTGGCTCCTCCTCTCAATCAAACGTCGTTCATGAAGTCTCCAAGGTGAAAAATTCATTCATTAATTTTTAATTTTCATAATTTTCTTTTCTCTTTTTACGACGACAATGATGTATTAGGCGAATAGTTTTTTTCCGCAGTAGTAATAATCTTCACTTTCAAGAAAAACACAGAAATTTTTTTTCTTAGTTTAGAAGGAAATTAATTGATTAATTGATTAAGTAGATTTTCAGGAATTAGAAAAAGGAAAAAAATAATTCTTTTATTTACGAATGATATTTCGGGAAGAGAAGATGAGTCCACAGGTATTGGGATCGGAAATTTTGTTTCGACTTTTATCCACTGGCCAACATAAGCAGTGGAATTAATAATAATAAAATGTTTGATAAATTTAAGCACGCTGAAAAAGTTATTTGCAATAGTATATACTAATTAACATCCAGTAAATTAAGCTAAACGTTGCCCCATAGCTTCTGTATGCATGCATGGCCGTGCGTAGAATTAATGCTTTCACGAAATTTTTCAGGTAGCTGTGAAATTTTTGTATTTGGCCGTCGGTACAGGCGTTGCCGCGTTTCTACGTAAGTACACTTTTTTTTTTTTTTAAAGGAATTTTTATTTCCGGGTGAAGTATGTGTAATATATAGTGTTTGAAATCACTGCGGCTTAATCTGTAAATCAACGTTACGTTACATTCACAGCTAAGCATTAATTGATGAATTCCACTTGCTGCTATGACACGAAAGTGACCATCGTAATAATTCTTGCCGCTGGTTTTCGTGGCCTCATCTTGAAATTTTATGCCACATCAAATTATTAAGATAGAAAATGGACATATCACTGCCCCATTTATGTCGAATCTACATTGCATTTAATGATTAGATGACCCTTTGGGTTGGAATAGACTGTTATGTCTGTCCTTTGAGGTTGTTGTTGGTACATTTACAGGAAGTGCTTTCTGTAAAATTAATGCTTTAAAAGGAAGTGCAGATTCAGAAAATACTTGAGGTCTTTTTCCAAGTACCCGTAACGTTTTTTTAGTGCCAAAGAAAATAATAAAAATAATTTGGAGAATCTAGTAAAAATTTTTACTCATTAATACTTTTATTAATATGAAAAATTCTTCTATTAGAGTATGTTTGAGACTGTTGTATTTTTATTAAAAGTATAAAATGTAATCATTAAGGTATTTGATAAGACTTCACGCTTTTATCTTACTTTAATACAATAACATTTGTTGGACATCACGTTAATCTCAAAACTTTACCATTATTTTATGCAACACAGTCGTTAATAAGCCTGTGATCCTTAGCAGTGGCTTATTGCAGAGTCTTAAGTGGTGAAACTACAAAAATCTGAATAAATTTAGTTGTAAGATGCTAAAATTGTTGGCATTTGTTGTGCATTATTGCAGAGGTGTCCTGTTGGATGGTGACTGGAGAGAGGCAGGCCACACGAATTCGAGGTTTGTATTTGAAAACAATATTGAGACAGGACATTGGCTTCTTTGATACTGAAACAACAACTGGAGAAGTCATCGGAAGAATGTCTGGAGATACAATTCTCATTCAAGAAGCCATGGGAGAAAAAGTAATATGTTCTTCGAATACTTATCTGCTCTTAGTTTTCTAAATGGCATATGGGAAATTGTGAATTCCGATATTAAGTTTATTTGTGACAGGTTGGGAAGTTTATACAACTCATGTCAACTTTTGTCGGTGGCTTCATAATTGCCTTTACAAAAGGATGGCTTCTGGCTCTGGTTCTGCTTGCATGCCTTCCCGCTATAGTTGTTGCTGGAGGTTCTATGGCAATGATCCTGGCAAAAATGTCAGGCCGTGGACAAGCTGCTTATGCAGAAGCAGGAAATGTAGTGGAGCAAACGGTTGGGGCCATTAGAACAGTGAGTTACAAACATCAATCTTCTATACATCTGCATATATTTAAGTAATTGCTTTCTAAATGCCCACTGGCCTATTTTATTTACATTCTTTAGGTTGCATCATTTACTGGAGAGAAGCGAGCACTTGAAAAATATAACAGCAAGCTCGATGTTGCCTATAAGGCCATTGTTCAACAAGGGCTGGCCACGGGCGTAGGGCTTGGTACTCTTATGCTTATTGTCTTTAGCACTTATGGACTTGCCATTTGGTATGGATCCAAATTGATCATAGAGAAAGGATACAATGGAGGAATAGTCATCAATGTTATAATGGCTATCATGACTGGCGGAATGTAAGTTAAATGACATTTGGTTCTTTAATTCACATCCTATCTGCTGCTAGTAATACTTGACTCTTTTCTGAATCAGATTTTTTGTTGTGGCAATTTGAATTAGGTCGCTGGGTCAGACATCTCCATGTCTGAATGCATTTGCAGCAGGGCAAGCTGCGGCATACAAGATGTTTGAAACAATCAAACGCAAACCAAAAATTGATTCCTACGACACTAGTGGGATAACATTGGATAACATGGAGGGTGAAATTGAGCTCAGAGATGTTTATTTTCAGTATCCTGCCAGACCAGATGTCCAGATCTTTGCAGGATTCTCTTTGCATGTTCCCAGTGGCACAACAGCCGCTTTGGTTGGGCAAAGTGGAAGTGGGAAGTCAACAGTGATCGGCCTTGTGGAGAGATTCTATGATCCTGATGCTGGTGAAGTACTTATAGATGGTGTTGATTTAAAAAGGTTGCAGCTCAAATGGATAAGGGAGAAGATTGGACTAGTTAGTCAGGAACCTAATATGTTTGCAACTTCTATAAAAGAGAACATAGCATACGGGAAGGAAAATGCCACTGATCAGGAGATTAGAACAGCAATTGAACTTGCTAATGCCGCCAAATTTATTGACAAGCTTCCCAAGGTAAACCCATTTTCTTTACTGGAATAGAGGGTCATAAACTTTGTGGTAAGTTTGACCATTCTTTTATTGAGGAACTGAGATGATAGCAAATTGTTTGCAGGGGCTTGACACAATGGTTGGTGAGCATGGAACTCAGCTATCTGGTGGACAAAAGCAAAGAATTGCAATTGCAAGGGCCATTTTAAAGAACCCAAAAATTATTCTTCTGGATGAAGCAACAAGTGCCCTGGATGCCGAGTCTGAACGCATTGTCCAAGATGCATTAGTGAAAGTTATGACAAACAGGACAACTTTGGTGGTTGCACATCGTTTGACAACTATCAGGAATGCTGACATGATAGCAGTGGTGCATCAAGGGAAAATTGTGGAGAAAGGTAACGTCAGTAAACTTGCATTTTCATTTTTCAAAACGTGCAACATTCTTTTCCAGGTTATAATGCATAAAACTTGAATTACAGGGACTCATGACGAGTTGATCCAAGATCCAGAAGGGGCTTACTCCCAGCTAATTCGCTTGCAAGAAGGAGCTAAAGAAGCTGAAGAGGCCGCCCTAGCGACTGATGGAGATAAATTAGATACAAATTTCGATGTGATGGATAAGGCCATTACAAGGTCTGGAAGCCCTCGATTATCTATGGGGAGATCAATAAGTAGAGGTTCGTCGGGTAGCAGGCACTCTTTTGGATTTACCTATGGCGTTCCTGGTCCCATTAATATTTTCGAGACTGAAGAAGGAGGTGAGGAGAGAACTGAAACAACTCCGAAGCAGATTGAGAAACGTCGACAGGTGTCCATCAGAAGACTGGCCTATTTGAACAAACCTGAGATTCCAGTTTTCGTGATTGGGTCAATAGGCGCAGGGGTTCATGGTGTAATCTTTCCTTTATTTGGTCTCCTACTCTCGTCATCCATTAAAATGTTCTATGAAGCTGAGCATGAGCTGAGAAAAGATTCCAGGTTTTGGGCACTCATATACCTAGGTTTGGGCGTGATTACCTTCCTCGTTGTACCCTTCCAAAATTACTTCTTTGGCATTGCTGGAGGTAAACTGATAAGACGAATTCGAGCCATGTCCTTTGAGAAGGTTGTGCACCAAGAAATAAAATGGTTCGATGATCCTGCGAATTCAAGGTGAGTTACAACAACAGTAATTTGCACATGCTTCGGAATCATATGTGTTTCTATGCCAATGACTTCAATTGGACTTTTTCAGTGGTGCAGTTGGCGCAAGGTTATCAACTGATGCTTCTACAGTTCGAAGTCTTGTTGGTGATGCCTTGGCCCTGATTGTCCAGAACATAACAACAATCACAGCCGGGCTAATCATAGCTTTCGCTGCTAACTGGATATTGGCTTTGATCATTTTAGCTGTATCCCCATTCATGATGGTTCAAGGATATGCTCAAACTAAATTTTTGAAGGGTTTCAGTGCAGATGCAAAGGTTAGTGTTTATCTTAATGTTCTGCATCCTACATAACAAGGGCTTATGCAGGATATGTGCCATTGATGTTTTAATTCATGTAGCTGATGTATGAAGAAGCAAGTCAAGTTGCTAATGACGCAGTTGGAAGTATTAGAACCGTGGCCTCATTCTGTGCAGAAAAGAAGGTGATGGATTTGTATGAAATGAAATGCGAAGGCCCCCTGAAACAAGGAGAACGTTTAGGAATTGTAAGTGGTGCAGGTTTTGGTTTTTCTTACCTTATGCTCTATTGCACAAATGCATTCTGCTTCTACATTGGGTCAGTACTTGTGGAGCATGGAAAAGCAACTTTCGGGGAAGTCTTCAAGGTAAAGTTTCAACTATTTGATTACTCTTTCTGCGTCTTTTAAGAATTCATTAATTATTTATCTGAATTAAATTGGTTTTTCAGGTTTTCTTTGCATTGACAATTTCAGCTATTGGCGTGTCCCAAACGAGTGCCATGGCTCCAGACACCAACAAAGCAAAGGATTCGGCGGCTTCAATATTTGAAATTCTTGACAGCAAGCCTAAAATTGACTCAAGCAGCAGTGAGGGCACTACACTGTCAAGTGTGAGAGGTGATATTGAATTAGAACATGTCAGTTTCAGATATGCAACACGACCGGATGTCCAGATTTTCCGTGACTTAACCTTGAGCATCCCCTCTGGAAAGGTATTCAGCACTACATATATTGATTTTAATCAGCCGGATATTACAAACTATTTTCTTATGAGCTTTGATATTTTTTGTGCAGACTGTTGCTCTTGTTGGAGAGAGTGGTAGTGGGAAATCAACTGTCATCAGCCTTATAGAGAGATTTTACGATCCTGATTCTGGTCGCATATTATTGGACAATATAGAATTACAGAAGTTCAAACTAAGTTGGTTGAGGCAACAAATGGGTTTGGTGAGTCAAGAGCCAATACTCTTCAATGAAACTATCCGAACGAACGTAGCCTATGGCAAAGAGGGAGAAGTCACAGAAGAAGAGATCATCACAGCAGCAAAAGCATCAAATGCACACAACTTCATAGCTGCACTGCCACAGGGATATGACACCAACGTAGGGGAACGAGGAGTGCAGCTATCTGGTGGGCAGAAGCAGAGAATTGCCATAGCAAGAGCTATAATAAAGAACCCGAAAATCCTCTTGCTTGATGAAGCTACAAGTGCACTAGACGCAGAATCAGAACGTGTTGTACAAGATGCATTAGATAGAGTGATGGTAGATAGGACTACTGTGGTTGTTGCTCACCGCCTTACCACAATAAAAAATGCTGATATAATTGCTGTCGTAAAGAATGGTGTGATTGCAGAGAAGGGAAGACATGAAGTGCTGATGAAAATCAATGACGGGGCTTATGCATCATTGGTAGCGCTTCACATGAGTGCTTCATAAGGAGAAGCAGAATGTTCACAAAGTACAGTTTGGAATATCTCCGGTTCCTAGGGCCATACTTGGAAAGGATTTCACCAATCCTGGAACAATGGAGATGGTTTGAGTTAGCTAGAAGTTATTTCTATAGGGAAGGCCTTAATTCTTAGAAGATGAGCACAGTTTCAGGCATATCTTTAAGTGGGAGCTTCTTCTTACACAATAGTTTACCAATGCCAATGAGAGTCTTATCTCATTTCAATGAGTTACTACGTACCATTACAAAGTTTTGAGCAAGATTCACGAGAGTGAACCTTGAGTTTTGTTTTGTTTTTTTGTTTTTCTGAAACTGAATTATATATCACTGAACAGTTTAATACAACTTACAATATATATTTAGAATTGAGAAGTTGATCCTTTAAATAAGAATATTAGGTGTCGAGCTAGGATTTGCCACCGGGTGCATTCATTGGCTATGATACACTCAAACCTATGGTTTATGGAGAGTCATTAATTATTCGGTGCACTGCCCTGCCTTTCAACAACCGCACGGACGCTCAAGCTCATGCAACCGCAGCTTCTTTACTCGGAATAACCGTGTTCGCTTTTACTGCATGCAGCTTGTCTCGCTCGTATTTGCCTTTAGCTTACTCAATTCACAATTCGCAAATTTTTTTCTTAATTTTGTACCACCGGAATGGATTCCAAAGCAGCAAACTTTACAATTGGAAGTAAGCATGATCACGAGTGAGGCTCAAAGCATAATGACCTCTCGATCGGATTGAAAAAGATATATATTAACAAACAAGAATCTTGTATGAAAATAATGTTCATTTGTTTTTTTTGGAAAAAAAAAGTTTATGATTCTAAAATTCTCTCTTAATTTGAATTAACTAAAAATCTTGATGTAAACATGTATGCACTTTACTTTTAACTTTTTTCTTTTTTGAAAAAAAATTATTCATTGACAAATGAAAAAATACATTAAGCAACATTGAAATAATATACATATCGGCAATAATTTTACTATTGTTTTTACAATAAATGGGTATAGTGAGTAGATCTAGTTCGTAAGTTTTTTATTTTAAAATTTTTTATCATGTAATTATATGTTAATGAATTAATATTTAAAGGTTATATTTGTTTTATATAAATCAAATGTATATTAGTTCTAGGATAGAATATTATACACGGTTAGCTTTAGTAAACGAAAGAATTCAGGAATTTTTGTTATTAACGAAAATAAAATCTAGAAAGTTTTTTGACGTATTTGCAAACATCAACAGCTGTACGCGAAAATTATTGAGTCAAAGAAATATATTTAACAATTTTCAAACGTTATTTCCCTAAAGGGTACGTATGCATGCTGTATCCACGTAGAAATATGGTTCCTAGAAGAAAAGAAAATGATTCCAAATTTAGAACGCAGCCTCACAATAAATCGAACAAAGTAGAGCAAATCTTTTCAAGAATAATTAACGATAACTCATCTAATCTTTGCTCTCCATCTCTCTTTCTGGTATTTTCTGTTTGCTTTTGTTGATTTTTTCTCTTTAATATCCAGGTTTCATGATCCCATTTTGTTGTATATATCTAAAATTGTTATTTGAATACAGGTTTAATCTACAGAAGGAGAGATCCCGGAGACAAAGACGATGAAAGGAAATGAAGAAGCCAGTGATGGCAAGAAAGGAAATGAAGTTGTTCAAAAAGTGCCGTTTTATATGCTGTTTTCTTTCGCCGATAAGCAGGATCTTATATACATGACGTTGGGAACATTGGGTGGAATTGTCGCCGGACTCGCTCAGCCTCTTATGACTCTAATTTTTGGCCACCTAGTCGATTCATTTGGCTCAGTCAGTCCTTCCAAAATTGTTGACGAAGTTGCAAAGGTCAAAAAAAAAAAAAAACCCACAACCACAATTTTGCAGCTTGTTTATCCAATTCGTTTGATTTATCTGTATGATTTTCAGGCATCTTTGCTGTTCGTGTACTTGGCTATCGGTAGTGGCATTGCTTCATTCCTACGTAAGTACAAAAACAATGTAAATTCTAATACGTTGGTTGTATCATATATATGCTCAGTTTTTTTAGCATTTCTTCTGCAGAGGTGTCCTGTTGGATGATAACCGGGGAAAGGCAGGCTGCCAGAATTCGAGGATTGTACTTGAAGACGATATTGAGACAGGACGTTGCTTTCTTTGATATGGAGACGACAACCGGAGAGGTCATCGGTAGAATGTCCGGAGATACAGTGCTTGTTCAAGAAGCCATGGGAGAGAAAGTAATGTGTTCTTCAAATACATATCTGCTCTTGGTTTTTAAAATGGTATTTGTGGATTTTTAATAGATGCATGGTTTAATATGTGTGACAGGTTGGGAAGTTTATACAAAACGTATCAACATTTGTTGGCGGCTTCGTAATTGCCTTTTCAAAGGGATGGCTTCTTGCCCTAGTTATGGTTGCATGCCTTCCTGCTATAGTTATTTCTGGTGCAATCATGTCAATGATCCTGGCAAAAATGACTAGCCGTGGACAAATTGCTTACGCAGAAGCAGGAAATGTTGTTGAGCAAACAGTTGGAGCTATTAGAACGGTAAGGCGTAAAGATCAAATCTGTTGTAACACCCCATACATTTATGTGATTCCTTCTGAAATGCCAACTTGTTTGACTATATATATTACAAGGTTGCATCCTTCACGGGGGAGAAGCGAGCAATTAAACAGTACGACGACATGCTTCAAAACGCCTACAACGCTACTGCTCAACAAGGGCTGGCCTCAGGCGCAGGAATTGGTTCTCTTATGCTCATTATTTTTTGCACTTACGGACTTGCTATATGGTATGGTTCCAAATTGATCATAGAGAAAGGATACAACGGTGGAATAGTAATCAATGTAATGATGGCAGTGATGACAGGAGGAATGTAAGTTTTAATTTCTATGACATCTGATTCTGAAATTGCTTGACTTAAGTTGCTAGTGTATAATACCTGATATCTCCTCTGTCTCTCAATATTTTTTATGGTATTTTGAAATGTAGCTCATTAGGTCAGACATCTCCATGTGTGAACGCATTTGCGGCAGGGCAAGCCGCTGCATATAAGATGTTTGAGACGATCAAACGCATACCAAAAATCGATCCTTTTGATGAAACTGGGGTAACATTGGAAAAAATTGAGGGTGTGATAGAACTCAAGGATGTGTATTTCAGATACCCTGCCAGACCAGATGTCCAGATCTTTGCGGGATTCTCTTTGCATGTTCCGAGTGGAACAACAGCAGCTTTAGTTGGGCAAAGTGGAAGTGGGAAATCAACAGTTATTGGCCTGGTGGAGAGATTCTATGATCCTGAAGCTGGTGAAGTGCTTATAGATGGTGTTGACATAAAAAAGATGAAGCTCAGATGGATAAGGGAACAGATTGGTCTGGTTAGTCAGGAACCTATTTTGTTTACCACTACCATGAGGCAGAATGTAGCATATGGGAAGGAAAATGCAACTGATGAAGAGATTAGGACAGCAATTGAGCGTGCTAATGCTGCAAAATTTATTGACAAGCTTCCCTTGGTAAGCCCATTTTCTTAAGTGAACCGACAGCCTTAATTTTCTTGGTATCATACAAAAACAAGTTCTGCACATACTATGCTAAGATGCATTTTGTTCACCAGGGTCTTGACACAATGGTGGGTGAGCATGGAACTCAATTATCCGGAGGACAAAAGCAACGACTTGCAATTGCGAGGGCCATCTTAAAGAACCCAAGAATTCTTCTCTTGGATGAAGCAACCAGTGCCCTGGATGCCGAGTCTGAACGTATTGTACAAGATGCGCTGGAGAATATTATGACTAATAGGACCACAGTAGTTGTTGCTCATCGTTTGACAACTATCAGGGATGCTGATTGCATAGCAGTAGTGAATCGGGGGAAAATTATGGAGAAAGGTAGCAATACTAAACCATCTGTTTTCGTTTTAAAGACCTTCAAATTTGTTCGCCAGGTTTTGATATTTAAGAATTGAATTCTAGGTACACATGATGAGTTGATCAAAGATCCAGACGGCGCTTACTCCCAGCTAATTCGCCTCCAACAAGGAGCTAAAAATGCTGAAGTTGCAGATAAGTCAAAAAGTGTTGATACGATAGATAGGTATGGAAGTCATGGATCATCTATCGGTAGATCAGTAAGTCAAGGTTCTTCGGGTAGACGGATTTCATTTAGTTTTAGTAGTGGTGTTCCAGTTCCCACTAATATTATCGAAGAAGGTGAGAAAAGAACTGAAAAAACAATTACGGATGTTGAGAAGAGCAAGAAAGTTCCCATCACTAGACTGGCATACCTGAACAAACCTGAGATTCCAATATTGTTGTTTGGATCATTAGCTGCTGTTATACATGGTGTAATCTTTCCTATATTTGGTCTCTTACTCTCATCATCCATTGACATGTTCTATAAACCACCAAATGAGCTGAGAAAAGATTCCAAGTTTTGGGCAGTTTTCTATGTATGTTTGGGTTCTGTTACTCTAATCGTTATACCCATCCAGAATTACTTATTTGGAATTGCCGGAGGTAAGCTGATACTACGAATTCGATCCTTGACATTTGAGAAGATTGTGCACCAAGAAATCAGCTGGTTTGATGATCCTGCAAATTCAAGGTCAGTTAAAACAATAGTAATTTTCAAATGCTCTGAAATTTTCTCTAACCTTGAATTGCATTTGAAATTTTTCAGTGGCGCGGTTGGTGCGAGGTTATCAACTGATCCTTCTACAATCAGAAGTATAGTTGGCGATGCCTTGGCCCTAATTGTCCAAAACATATCGACAATAATAGCAGGACTAGTCATAGCCTTCACAGCAAACTGGATTTTGGCTTTTATAATTTTAGCAGTATCGCCATTAATGGTTCTTCAAGGAGTCCTTCAAGCGAAATTCATGAACGGCTTCAGTGCAGATGCACAGGTTAGTATCAGCCACAGTTTTTCTGTATCCTATATAATCTAGGAATTTTGTCATTATATGTTCATATTGTACGGACATATCATTATTCAGCGGATGTATGAAGATGCAAGTCAAGTGGCAAACGATGCAGTTGGCAGCATTAGAACTGTTGCCTCATATTGTGCAGAAACAAGGGTGATAGATTTGTATCAAAAGAAATGTGAAGGACCCCTGAAACATGGAGTGAACTTAGGACTTGTTAGTGGTGGGGGGTTTGGCTTGTCTTTCTTTGTACTCTATTGCATCAATGCATTTTGCTTCTACATGGGATCAGTACTCGTGAATAATGGAAAAGCAACATTCGGAGAAGTTTTCAAGGTAATGTTTTAAGTTTTTTCGTTTCTTTTATTCCAGGGCCTTGTGAGATTGTATTTAGTTTTTAATCTGAATTATATGATGGTTTTGCAGGTTTTCTTTGCATTTACAGTTTCAGCTGTTGGTTTGTCCCATTCTGCTGCTGCGGCTCCAGATGTCAGCAAAGCTAAGAATGCTGCAGCTTCAATATTTGAAATTCTTGACGGTAAGCCTAAAATTGACTCAAGCAGCAACGAGGGCATGACGCTATCAAGTGTAGAGGGTAATATAGAATTGGAACATGTCAGTTTCAGATATCCAACAAGGCCAGATATCGAAATTTTCCGAGACTTGTCCTTGAAAATCCCCTCAGGAAAGGTATTGAATTCAGCACCACAAACATTTGCCATTATATTTGCATAAGATTTCGGCCATTTTCTTAGCTTTGATATTATCTGTCCAGACTGTTGCTCTTGTTGGAGAGAGTGGTAGTGGGAAATCAACAGTCATAGGCCTAATAGAGAGATTTTACAATCCAGAATCTGGTCATATATACCTGGATGGCGTAGAATTACACAAGTTCAAACTAAGTTGGTTGAGACAACAAATGGGTTTGGTCGGTCAAGAACCAATACTCTTCAATGAAACCATCCGCACAAACATAGCGTATGGAAAACAAGGAGACGTTACAGAAGAAGAGATCATTACAGCAACTAAAGCAGCAAATGCACACAACTTCATAGCTGGATTGCCGCAGGGATATGACACCAACGTCGGGGAACGCGGAACACAACTATCCGGTGGGCAAAAGCAGAGAATCGCCATAGCAAGAGCTATACTGAAGAATCCAAAAATTCTTTTGCTTGATGAGGCGACTAGTGCACTAGATGCAGAATCAGAACGTGTTGTACAAGATGCATTAGACAGCGTCATGGTGAATAGAACAACTGTTGTTGTTGCTCACCGGCTTGCAACGATAAAAAATGCTGATATAATAGCTGTAGTGAAGAATGGTGTTATTGCAGAGAAGGGAAAACATGATACGCTGATGAAAATCACTGACGGGGCTTATGCATCCTTGCTAGCACTTCACATGCGTTCATCATAAGGACAAGAAAGAGTATTATAATCAGTTTCCTCTGCTGCTACCAGAAAATTTTGTAACCACAATTCTTATTGACTGTCATAACAGTAATTAACAAAGGAATGAAAAATTTACCAGGGGAATTCATATGGAGTTTTAATGTGCCCATCGAATGGTATATACTAAGTTTTGAGGAGTATAATTTTTCCCCAAGTCTAAACAACCTATTTTGGTGTCTACTTTTTGAGTGCCATGAGTTTGCAAGTCTCGGTTTTATGTCATCAATACTGACAATGGCTATTCAGATAATGCAGTTAAAGAACAAATTTAAAACCAACATGACACAAAAAAATGTAAGCATGAGACGTGATACTGCAAATTGTTTAACTTTCAGCATAAGATCCAAACAACAAAAATAGAAGACAATCACAAGCCTTAAAGGTTCTAGTATTATACCTAAAACTATTTTGTTTAGGAGCCTTTCTATTAGCCAAGTGACTAATTGCACTGCAGTCATCTGTCTGTACAAACTTTTAGCATTTAAATTTTTGTCCAATTTTCATGGATTAGGTATATGCATTATATAACTTAACAAAGGCTTTTTCACATGACTATTATTTTTAAAAATTAATAAAAGAATACAAACTAGTAGTTCCAGATAATGATGCATAGGATATTCTTGTACAAACAAAGGCTTGAATCAAGAATAACTAACAACCCATGGGCCAAAGAGTAGCAAACAAGAAATTTTCTTTTTTGTTACAGTTTTTAAGAAACAAAGGTGTCTTTTTCCGAATTGGATTACCAGATGAACAGTTGAGCAAAACTAGTAAGCTTCAGATGCCACATTGCTCATGGGAATCCGCTGGCGTTTCTCTACATATGCTGATGGAAACCACCCTGCTTTACCTTTACATTCTCCTTCTGACCATCCAGATGGGTTCACCTGAGTACATGTATGAAGAGTTAAAACACTGAAGAAATAAATAAATTGGGTCAAATCCAAGCTGAGCATCTATGAAGAGTTACATTCTCCTTCTTTTTCTCTCATATGAGCATCTAAACCAAGCTTGGGTTCCATCGCCACATATAGATGTTTATTTTTCTTTATAAATTATGGCATGGAGGCACAAAAGGAGAAAAAGGAAAAGAAATTTGGTGAAATAAAATACACTTAAAAGTTGATAGACATGAATCTCAATGTAGAAGAAATCACAAAAAACTGAATAGTCCTTCCGGTTTCTTTTGAGAGCTTTTCACTTGTATGACAAACAACTAGACATGTATGTTCTACTTCCAGCTTTAGAAAAGGAAAAACTTGGGAACTCAAATAAAGGCAGATGAATATGAAACTGAAATGGGACTTTACAGATTACTAAGGTTGAAAAGAAACAGGATAAGAACTTCCAAAGGTAGAAAATTTGCTAGTTACCCAAAAACAGGACAAGGAATGGCCTTGCTAAAATTTTCCAGTTAGAAAATTCTGCATGGAAAATGATCAATTTGTTCTCTTCTGCCATGATCATGATCAACATATGATTTATTATATCTTGGATCCACCAATCCATCAAATGAAATACAATCAAGCCATTTGCAACAGGAAGAAAATATAACAAACCTTTCGCACGACGACATAGTCCCCTACTGTCAAGCTCAGTTCCTTCTCGGATGCAGCGGTGAAAGGATGGATTGCCTGCAAAAGGTGAGAGGAAATATTTAGAGATTCATAAGTCTCAGAATGAACCAATGTTCCGATGCACAAGAATAAGAATTGTCACGATGCATTATCAGCCAATAGCTCAATTTCATCATCTTATGTGTGAGAATTTTCACTCTCATGGTGAAGCACTCATGGGTGTCAATTGTTTAGTTAAACTATTTGGTCAACCCCAGGCCCTATGCATTCAATTTGACATGGACATTATTCAAACTTGTTATTTATGTATAGATTTTAAGTTATAGAGGATCTTTAATCTTTAAAGCAACTTAGAAACACAAACTTAAAAGTTTAAAGGTACACAACTTACTTCTGCCAAGAAATACGCTGTTTTTTCTGGAGAGTTCTCAGTTGGAATCACTGGAGGAGCCGACTCTTTACGTTGCTTTTCTGAGACCATCTAACAGAAGTATCAAGCCCATAAATAAGATTTTTTCTTTTATTGGAATTAAAGTTCTTCTACAAAAAGCTACGAAATCTGACACTAACCTCAGCTTCAACATCACCAAGGATAGCTGCAATTCTCAAATGGTAGTTCTTTTCTCCTTCAACCTTCAAAAGCATAAGTACCATAAACTCAAAAGATAATGCCATGCTTCAAGACTAAAACTTACGTGCTGAAAGGCATGTGTCTACATACCATAGCCACTAGCCTCTGAAAAGTCAGTCTATGCTGCTGTGCTTCAACAGCAGCCAATGCAGCAGCAGCTTCTTTACCTAGAACGGCCATGTTTGCTTTAAGTTCTTGCATCCTTGCTTCGGCTGCATGCAGCTTTGCAACGTTTTCAGGACCTGGAGCTTCCCTTACTCGTTGTTGCCTTCTAGAAACCTCAGATGCCTGTTTACTTTTCGTATTCAATATAAATTATGAGTTTTCAAAGCAAACTAAGAATGGGAAATATGATGTGAGTATTGCTGCATGATTGTTAAATATAGCATCGTGTTGACACACAAAATACCCATCTTTTCTTTACCTGTGCTTCTGCTTCCTGTCTCATTCGACTATAACGTTGAGCAAGATGGCGAGCATCTTCCAAAGGAGGCCCATTTATCATTGCTCTCAAGGGATCCAAAATCTGAAAACATAGGAACCACCAAATTCATATTGCTATAGCAAACATCACAATAGACTAGTAAGTAATGTTAAATTATGGACAATGGTATAGGAGAAATAATTAGTTTGCACTTTTTTTTTTTTCATTCATTACTGCACATAGAGCAGATTTATTTTCTTAAATTGCATCATTTTAGGGTATGATTTCAAGGAATACATTGTCCTCTGCAGAACACCTCAATGGAGACAAATATACACTTATAAAAACATTGTTTTACTGTTTCAGAGAGCTTAAAAATTGAATACTAAAATATTCAGTCCATCTAGTCCATGCAGAGTTATCTTTCACTTTTTTCTGCTGTCAAAAAATTAATGGTGCCTATTCCTAATAAGTCTACTTTGGTTAGCAGTCATCATTCCTAGATTTTTAGTCTAGAAATTTAACCATGTATTATGTAATTAATATGTTTACACATTTTTGTGTTGTAAAATGAAAAATCTGAAATTGCAAACTGACCGGACAAGAGAATGTATGTGTGTGTGTGTGTGTATATATATATATATATATATATATATATATAAACTTTGAATGAAATTGAACCTGTGAAGATAGCACTCTATTGAAGTCTTCTTGCTCTTTTTCTACATGTTTGCGAGCATCACCATATATGGCTGCAGCCTTTGCAAGAATGTTTTCATTGATATTTTGATTGTTCTCGGCTCCATACCTGCAGCAGTCCTCAGATAATTTGGTTCCTAACCACCATAAAGTTTACAAATAACAAATAGAAATGATCAATCAGCAAAATTAACACTATTAAACCCAATTGCATACTAATCACAATGCACTTTAATATTTCCTTATGATAGCACAACGTTATTGCAAAAAGAAAGAATTAATTTTTCACCTGCTTCAATATGCTTATACCCTATGGCTGTAAATACTTCTGCAGCTTTAACAAGATCTCTCTGGAAGTCCTGAATGGAGTTCAGAAACGTTTAGAAATCAATCAGATAGATTCCAGAAATTTGCACAGAAAAGAAGGAAGAAATTAAAGCAGATCCAACATTTTACAAAGACAGGAGAAGCAATTCCAAGAAATAGAGAATTAAGACAGTATAAGATAGTAAAATCACAACCACATATCAAATCAACATCATGGCCTTCCAATCTAAATAGAACACAATGATAAACAACAAAAACATCTCTACCTTGCCTCCACGAGTGGACCTGTAAAGCTTTTCCAATTGTTGATGTCTCTGCATTTCGACCTCATCAATAACCATGACATCTGAGCTTTCATAACCACTCGCACTAAATTGCTTTATAACAGCCTGCAATCAAAACGCACGAATTGACAGAAGATGCCATTTTATTTTTATAGCAACATACAACGAGCAAAATAATACAAATTTGCAAGAATAGAAACTAAATACATATAACTTACAGTTATACAGATTTATTGATTCAATGAAAAATATTCAAGTTCAATTAAAAATTAAGAAGAAATAAATTAAGAGATATCAAGTAACTTAAAATTTATTCATCATAATTAATGAATTCATGCAAAATAAGAAACTACCCTTTGCATTCTGAATTAAAGAGGCATCAACTACCATTAAAGAGGCATTCCATACTGAAGTAACTAATGTATTTGATTTGATTTCGCTATTCTTGTCCATTTTCCAGAGGTAAAGATAGAAAGTCAGAGAAAAGCTTAATTCGATTGAAATGATTTTTTCTGTCCCTACATTTTCTCGGCAGCCGAACAAAACACTACCCGCTTTCCCATTTTAAAAAACGTGAGAATCAGAACATGAAAGGAAGAGAGTAAATGATGGAATCACCTGTTGTTGCTTGGCAACCTGCTCTTTGAGCTTGCTGGCTTGTCTTCTCAAAGATTCCATTTTAAATTCTTTCCCTTTAGTCTCTGATCGCTTCAAACGAACCGGTGTTAAATCGAAGAGGTGGGTCAGATCTGACAGCTGGGTAACGATAGTTAAACTCCAATCTATCACTCCATCCCCTAGCTCGATCTGAACCTTCTTCGTTTTCCGTTTACCGTGATTTTGTCTCGAAATTTGTGGACTTTTTATTTTTATATTTAGTGGGCCAAGCTATCCGGCCCATTTTAGACTATTGGGCTTAATTGGATCCAATACTAACTAGGCCCATGTTGTTGCTGCTTTAAGTTCTTTTATCTGAAAAAATATAATAGACAAGTAGAGTTGTTTCAAATAAAGTAGTTGTCCAATACTTAAATGCATTTTGTCAAAAAGTTATAACGACTCTATCATCTAATTGCAAACTTTTCAAAAGAAAATTATTTCCACCTCACTTTCCTGATGTCGTGAAAATATTTTGAAAGTGTTCATGGAGTTTTTTAAATAGTAAAAGTATTAATTGTTTTCATAATTGATATCTTTATTTATGATAAGTTGTATAGTAAAAATATTTTATAATATTTCGACAAACATTTTACGATAATGTCAAATCATTCCTCATAATTATGATGCAATTTCATACACACATATATATATATATATAATAAATAAATTACTTATTTATGTTTGAAGAATACATAACTTTGTCTCAGAAATTTTAATGAAGAATTCTCTATTTACTTAAAAAGAATTCGTTAAACCAGTAATAAAATCCTCTTTTTAGGTGAAAAATTCTCTATCTGGTCATGAAAGTTTTCATTTCTTATACATGTAAATATTTTTTGTAGGGTCATCATAAACATCAATTAAAAAAAAAAAAAAGACAATGATGATAGTGATTTATCTATACAATTATTGTACTATAAATATTATCTTATCCAAAAGTTATGGGTTTTTTTTAAGTCAATTTGTCATAATTACTATACAAAAACTAATTTGTTACTAATAAATAATTATTAAGTACAAATAAAAAGATATAACATAATGTTAACTATTAATCATCTTCAAATTAAATAAGAAAATATAAAACATTTTAAAAAATATATATCTCAAATAAAACACTTACAAGTATATTATTTTTTTTAAAAAAAATACTATCTAACATGTCATGTTAATAACGAATAAAATTACCATAATACGAAAATCCTCTGTTCAAATTGAAGTTCGTGAATTTGAATAAAATATGCTAAGAATACAATAAAAGACTCCAATCAATGTCTTTCAAAGTTCAAACAATGCCTTAAAAATAATAAAATAATAAAAAAAATATAAATGAATTCAAATAAATATGAAATTCAAAATGAGATCTCTCCACAGTCTACAGATCCCAATCAATACTTTATCGCCAACACCAACCTTTATTCTCAATTATAATTAAAAACAAAATGCCGACGCACGTGACTTCCCCATCTTAATCTATCTACATTAATCCATCTTACTTTTCTTTAAAAAAAAAAAAAAAATCCGTCAGTCCCCACTGAACTCATTAATAATTAATTAAAAGAAAAACAGTAATAACATTTAGCTACTAAATTTTTGTATTTTTTGAAAAAAATTGATAAGTTATTTATTTATATTAATTAGGTCCATAGCTCATGATTGAAATGAACAAATTACCCCTCGCAATGCTATATTTAGTTAAAAACTAAAGGAGATACTGTACTTTAATCCTTTAGGTTTTGGGAGAAAATGAATATACATTCTTGAATTTTAAAAAAGATAAGAAATTTTTATATTTTGGAGAAAGTCAAGATATCCTTTTAAGTTATTATTTATATTTTAATTTGATTATTTTATCCCTATAATATTAAAAATATATAAAATAATTCCATTATCTTTATTTTTTACTTTATAATAATTAATATAATCTTTTATAATATTTAAATCTAAAAATTATAATAATATTTTAATTCTTAATTATTTCTTTATTTCCAAATTTATAATAAAATATTTGTAATATCTAATTATGTATAATTTTTAAAATATATCATGTTATTAAAATAGTTTATTTAAAAAATTATGTACAATTAATTGTAAATTATTTTATAATATAAAATTTGTTGTCAAAATTTCTTAAATATTTACACAATTATACATAATTGACAATATTAATAGATATAATTTTTAAAATAAACTATTTTAGCAATGTGATATATTTTAAAAATTTTATAATTAAATATTATATAAATTTGATAATAGATTTGGAATAAAATAAATAATTAAAGGGTCAAAATATTATAATAACTTTTAAATTTAAATGTTAAAATAAGATTATATTATCTATTACAAAATAAAAAAAAAAAAAAATATAAATTATTTTTTTAATATTTTTAATATTAGAAGATTAAAATATTTAAATTAAAATGTAAATAATAACTTTAGAAGTATCTTGATTTTTTTTAAAACGTAAAGAGTATTTACTATTTTAAAAAATTTAAGAGAGTATGTTAGCTTTTTTTAAAAGTTAGAAAATAAAGTATAATATCCCAAAACTGAAGGGTGTCTTAGTCATTTTAATACACTTAGGGATCTGTGTGATAGAAATTGACAAACTATCTCCTTAATTAAGAAATCATGAAAAGTTAGGGACCCAGATTTCTTCTGCCATAAATAAATAAAATAAATCCGAAGTATTTATGACGTCAAAAATAGTTTGCCTAATTCCCCACCACTCAAGTTCCCTCTACTCACACCATTTCTGCCGTTTTCTTCTATTCATGATGTCCCACCCTATCTTCATTTTTATTTCTATAAAAAAAATATTATTATTATTATTATTATTATGTGAAATTCATAATTTTCATAATTTGAAGAATTTCAGAATTATAAAAATTTTACCTAAATGTTTTAGTTAAAAAATGCGTAAATTGAAAATTAGTGAAATTAGTAGAAAAAAATAAAAATAAAAATGAAAACGAAAATGCAAATACAGAGTAGCAAATAGCAAAACATGAAATGCCATAAAAATAGGAAATCGAGCCAAAAATAAATAAATAAATAAACAAAACCAGTGTTATAAGAACACTTGTCGAGCAACCAAAGCAAGCAAGCAGAGACAAATACAGTGTATAGGTAGAAGAAGAGACAAATCATACAGAGCGACAGAAATAAAAGAGGGAATCTAAAATCTGAAATACACTCACTCCACAAATGACGCCATAAACAAAATTTTATATGGTCTTAATTTAAAAAAAAAAATAAAAGAAAGAAAATTTCCCAATAGAAATAGATCGTCGTCGTCCTTGTCCTTCTGTTGCCTCTGTTGCTGCCCCATATTTTTAAACGCAGTAAAGGGTTTTGAAAAGAGAGACGCGTAATTTTTTTATTTTCCTTTTTGAGTGTTCCCTACAAGAATCAATCAATCATGCCATCAGGTGCGAAGAAGAGAAAAGCTGCCAAGAAAAAGAAGGAGCAAGAGGCCAACAACAATAACAGCAACAGCTCTTCAGCTAACAACAGCAACAACAAAAGTTTAGGTATATTTTCTTTCATTATTTTTCTCCTTTTTGCTTTGCTTTCCTTTTCTTTTTCACTTTGTTTGGTATGTAGACCCATCTGTACAATCTGTCACTCAATCATTTTCTCAGTTCCTGCAGTCTTTGATTTGTGTTTTTTTATACTATGGGTTTATCGGTTTCCTTGATATCTATTGTTCATCGGTGTAGGATCTTGTACTCGCTCTATTTTTAAAAACAATTTTATCTATTTTCGTCAATTTGAGTTAATGGGTATTTGTTAATTCCTCTGTTTGATTGATGCTTATTTGGGTTTTTAAATATTCTTATTGTGTTTGTAGAATTGTCTAGATGGGCATATATTAATTAATTTCATTGGTTTTCCTTGGTTTTTGTTGCAATTCTTTTGTTTAAATCTGCTTCATTTGATATGCGTTTTGGCAAATTTTGTCTTAACGAGTATGTTTTAACCATTTATTAACTGTTTTCACGTGATTAAAATTGTCGTGTTTGAATCAAAATGGTGTTAGGCAATGATGATCCAAAAGGCCAAGATGAGAGGGAGAGTGATGGTGGTGACGCTGGTTCCCCTGCATCTCATGACAACCATAATCACCAACATCCATTTAAAGAGGGAAATGAAGAGTCCGAGAAGAGAGATCCATCACCTGTTCAATCATTTGACTCTGAGAACAAGCCCACTGAAGAAGTTGCTGGAGAGTTGGAAGGTACGCAGAACATAGGAGTAGAACATGATGGTGCTGTTAACATTGAAAGAGAATCGAAATCCGAGGAGGACGCAGGGAGCCAAAAGATCAGCATTGAGCATGTTGAGTTTGTGAAGGAATCACATGGTGGGAGCTCTAGCAGTAGTAGTTCGGATAACGAGTCTCAAGTGGTTGAGAAGACATCGAAGAAGGTTTTGGATACCTCATGTGATGAAGAAAATAAGCTGGCTGATTCTTTTTCCAAAGAGATGATTCAGGGTACTGAAAAGGCATTTTTTGGAGAGTCTGATCACGCAGTTGTGAAAACTGACCCTGTTGGTCACTCAGTTGACTCTGAGGAGGTGATTCCTGTTACAGAAGGTGATTTGGTTGAGAAATCGGTTGTTTCTGATGTGGTTGAATCAAGGTTGAAGGAAAATGAAGAATCAAAGACTAATGAGGAAAATGTTTCCCCCTTATCAGAGAATGGTGGGCCATGTTCGTCTGTGGAGGAAACAGTGGCAAATGAAAATGAGGGCAAGATTTTACCAACGTCAGTTGCTCCTTCTGAAACTGGTAATGGTGCAGAAAGTACGAGAGATTCGAAGATTCCTGACTCTTCTGAAAATCAGGTATTGGCCCTACTCTTGTTTAATTAATTTGAGCTGTTTTCTGTTATATTGAATTTGTACTAACAGACTGAATTTATATGCAGCCCCTTATAGCTTCTGCTCCACGAGTAGAACAGAGAACCTCCTGGATGAGTTGTTGTGGATTGCTTGAGGTGCTAACGGGCTCTAGTAGATAATTGAAGGTGGGAATATTTGTAAAGTTAAAAGTACTTTTGATGTTCTTTGGATATTTATATAAAGGCTGGGGAATTTAAATAGAGTGAGGTTCTGTGGAGAGGGTTTCTTGTGGGTTTGATAGTTGAAATAATTGCCATTCTGTTATACAGTATTGGCTATAATTTGTCTTGTGACTTGAATTTATTTCAGCAATCTTATTTATGCTGTTTAAGAACATGTTGGTGATAAATTCAGAATGGACCATGGTAGATAATTTGTCTTTTTATTCAAAATGGATGCTATGCTATAAATCATTCATGGCCATTCTAATTTAGGTTCCATTTCCTTTTGTAAGAGAAGTAGCAGATCACGTTCACTGGAATCAGGATGAGAGTTCTGTTGATACATGCTAATCACTTGATGGTGGAAACTATAGTTCTAGAATTATCAACTATATATGAAGATGGACTGTGGTTTCCAATAGCCGTTGTCCTTGGATTTTGTGTGTATTAGAGAGTGGGAGTTTGTGTGTATTAGAGAGGGAGAGGGAGAGGTAGAGGGGGAGAGGGGGTAGAGGGTTGTTTATATCAGTGCTGAAGCAGATGCTTTCAAAGGAGTCCTATCATAACTTGGGCCTGTCTAAAGGGGAAGGTTAAACGTCTTTCCTGCTGGACCAGCAAAGAGCGTACCAAGACCAGTTTGAATAAATAAATTAAAATGTAATGATGTAAACTAGCTGATCTGTTCATTTTATTTGCATTTTCCTTCTGGAAAGGGGCTGGCTTTTTAATTTCTTGCTGTGCTCGATCTATTCTGTCAATTTCTTTTTGCATTAGATCCACTATATACCTTCTTTAAGAGATTTGTGTCGATAGTCTCTCTCATGTTCTGAATAATAATGGTGTTTCCCATTTTTAAATTTTATATTAGTTTATATTTTCCCTTGAACACAGTTGCTCACAACGTTAAGAATTCAGAAGTATTAGTTATAGCTTTCACAAAAATTCACTTGTCAGCTGAAACATTCTGACATCCTTACGGTTTACTGTTGTTGCAGATAGAAAGGATGATGGTGCGTTGGTGGGTCAGGAAGTTTGTGAAGGACAACAAGAATTTGTTTTGTAGAAGTTTGTAATATTTCAAGTTAGAATCTTTTCAAGGATGTTCTGAAGAATAACGGGAGAGGGACCTAAATGGACAAACGATCTTAAGAGTACATTGGTGATAGTGTCAACATTGGTAGACAACTGAATGTCCCCAGCTTTTGCTTCATTACTATTTTGATTTTGCGGTATAGTTTTTTACTATGGGTGTTTTGTACCTATTTCCTTTACTATCGGGTTGGGTGGATTTATGACCTCGAATTATAGATTTTACTATGAGATGAGTGTTCACTGGACTGCTGCCACGATATGGACGAGTTTCATGGCATTATTAGCTAAATTCTGTTATTTTTGGATATTTGCTTCTTGAGCAAATTTTATGGTTTGCCTCTATTATGAATATAATTCTTTTCATTCTTAGGCAATTCATCCGTAATAGTGAAATAAAGCTGGGCATTTTTCTGCCTTGTCTGGATGCGTTGGAAATCTGTGTACTTTTGATGTTTTATCTTTCGTTTACCTTAATTGTTAGAAAATCCCAGGCTAATTGAATTTATATTTTTTGAGAGGGATCAAGTCCAACAATGAAAACGAATTTCTCGTAATTCAGTTTATTTATTTATTTTTTGTTTTTAGAAGACTTTATGTGATTGATATGAGGGGGATTGGAATCTTAAAAATGGCATCACTTAGGGTTATTTCAAAAAATGTTATCAGTCTAACCAACTGGTATTTATATTGTAGCTTAAATTTGAAAGATATTAGAATCATATAAAGTGGTGTCGATAAAGAGATGAATGAATCACCCATAGGGAAAAAGATTATATTTAGATAGTAAAATATTTTTGAATAAATTAAGATGCTTGTAACATGAAACAAATAGCATAGTTAAAGTAAATGAAATCATATTTTTAATTCATCAATTCCATTTTATTAGTTAATACAAATCCAATCATATCACACACACCAATCACACCACAATCAATCCGCCAACATCTTGGCAGCGAACTGGGAAAAACAAAAAGGAAAGAAATTCAGAGAATCGAAATTAACACAAAATATACATCGAATATTAAATTAATGAGTCTAACTCTCTTCCCGAGGTTTATCTCCTTGCACCAGCATGAATGGCCGCTATGTATAGCAGCTGGGTAGCTGAGAGGATGATCAAAAATGCTTCCATAGTTCTCTGCAAACATAACAATCCATGTCTTAATTTTCCATAAACCAGTCTTGGCTAATTTGTAAAAGTTATATGATTGAGCTGTTTGTTCATTCTTACCAGACGGGCATTCCTGATGCGGAGATCAATCTCTTTGCAAGCAAAGCTGCAGATATAGGTATGAAAACACTTAATGTGTCTGCTTCCAAAAAGCTGAAATCTGTATTTTTTTTTGAATGGTACTTATAGCTTACCCCATGGCGAGGAGAGTGAGAGACCATGCAATGGTAGCAGCTGATGCAGCAGCTGGCATGGTGTCAGCAGTCCAGACACGAATATGGTTGAGACCAGCAATTGCTGATGCAGCACCAACAACTCCAGCTATCAAAGCAAACGTCACAAAAAATCCGGTGGCAGCATTGCCCATCGGGAAGTATATGGGCGAGAAATGTGCTGGTAGTTCAAATGCTGGACCTGCAAGTTTATATATACGCAAATATTTATGTTGCATGTAATTACATGACACACTATATGTAATAAACAAAGTTATATGTCGTTATTTCTTACCAATGACAAAACCATGTTCGATTGCTCGATTCATAGCCCAGCCACCAATGCCCAAAACTATTACATACATGCAGAAATTCAGAACCAAAAGCAGGGAAGCAACTTGTTTCAGTTGGGTGTTGGCCATTTTTGGATTTGGTTTAAGATGAAAAGCTAATGAAAATAGAAGAAAGAAACGAGAATTTTTCAAGGCTGCAAAAGTAGAATGCAGGAAGAAATAGGACAAGCTGCTATTACGTGTGTATTGTGAAGGTGGGGAAGGCTTATAAATGGCATTGAATAAAGGGGGAGGTTTGGTTCTTTTCTTGCCAATAAGGCTGCTGATTCCAAAGATTTTCTCTGTGGCTTGTAAAGAGCATGCTTCAATTTCAAGGCAAACTCACAAAACCCAGATTCTTGGTTTACATTTTATGACCCCACAATTTTTTTTAACTGGTACATTCTTTAGATATAGGATACATTGTGCTATTAGGTTTTTGCAAAGGAGGAAAGTGATATTCTTTGCCAGGTAGAGAAGCGCTGATCTGCCAATTTGATTGGATGGACCCATTTCATTTGCCAAATCGAAAGTTTGCTCTTTAGTTTTTATACATTGGGATTTGGAATTGAGTAAGCAATAAGATTTCCCAAAACGCTGCGTTTTAAGAGTAAGAAAGTTAAAATAGTCTTGAGGGACTAGCGTTACAGTGATACATTTCCTTCAGTGACCGTTACAGTGATGAGGAAACATGTCCAAATTTCGCGCCATATTTCACACATTCTCTTGCCCACCTAAATTTTTCTGGAAGCCTTCAACTGGTTTTATGTATTACAGTAACCAAACCAGTCTATCTTATAACCTCTACAATCACATAAAGAACCAAAGAATAGATCTAGCTCGCAAGCTTTTTGATGAAATTCGGTGGCCTAGTACTCATTTATACACCATAATGATCAACGGTTACGCACAAAACCACAAACTTATAGATGCATTGGACCTTTTTGAAAAAATGCATGTTAGAGACACCGTTTCTTGGAATTCAATGCTAAAGGGGTGTTTGGATTGTGGTAATTTAGCTGCAGCTGCAAATCTGTTCGATAAAATGCCTGACAGAAATGTCATTTCATGGACAACTATGGTTGATGGGTATATGCGGTTTGGCAGAGTTGATAAAGCTGAGAGGTTGTTTTATAGGATGCCTGTAAGAGATGTGGCAGCATGGAATTCAATGATTTATGGGTATTTTTGCAATGGAAGAGTTGAAGACGCCATCAGATTGTTTGGGGAGATGTCTTATAGGAATGTAATCTCATGGACTTCGATGATTGGTGGGCTTGATAGCAACGGGAAGACTAATGAGTCTCATTTGGTTTTTAAGAAGATGGTGGGTTCTGGCATTTTGCCCACTGCAAGTACTTTTGCATGTGTGTTGACGGGTTGTGCAAATGTGCTGAATTTATATTTTGGGCTGCAGATTCATTGTTGTGTCATTAAGATAGGATGTTCTTTTGATGAGTTTATATGCGCTTCACTTATTACATTTTATTCAAATTGTAAGAAGATAGAGGATGCTAGCAAGGTTTTCAATGAGAAATTGCATAAGAATGTGGTGGTGTGGACAGCTCTTTTAACAGGGAAAGGTTTGAATGATGAGGATGAAGGGGCATTGAAGGTTTTTGCTGACATGATTCACATAGGTGTTCTTCCGAATCAGTCTACATTCACTAGTGTTTTGAATTCATGTTGTAAATTAGAGGCCGTTGATCATGGTAAAGAGATCCACACAATGGCTATCAAGCTAGGTTTGGTGAAAGACGTCTTTGTGGGTAATTCTCTTGTTGTCTTGTACAGTGAATGTGGAAATGTGATTGATGCTGTGGTCATATTTAGGAAAATCAACGAGAAGAACATTGTCTCTTGGAATTCAATGATAGTTGGAAGTGCACAACATGGATTTGGTCAGTTGACCCTGACAATCTTTAGCCAAATGATACGTGAGGGTGTGAACCCAGATGAAATCACATTCACTGGCTTGCTTTCTGCCTGTAGCCATTCTGGGATGTTACAGAAAGGGAGGTGTTTTTTTGAGTATCTTAGCAGGTACAAATCCAACATGATGAAGCCTCAGCACTATGCTTGTATGGTAGACATCTTAGGCAGATGGGGGAAGCTAGAAGAAGCAGAGGAGTTAATTAAAAATATGCCTATGAAAGCAAATTCTATGATATGGATAGCTTTGCTTAGTGCTTGTCGTATGCATTCTAATTTAGAAGTGGCTGAAAGAGCAACAGAACATATTCTTGATCTAGAGCCCCAGTGTAGTGCTGCTTATGTTTTATTGTCCAATTTATATGCTTCAGCTGGTAAATGGAGTGATGTCTCCAGATTGAGAGTGAAGATGAAACACAGCGGAATCATAAAACAGCCAGGACACAGTTGGGTAAATTTAAAAGGAATAAAGCATGAGTTCCTTTGTGGAGATAGATCACATCCCCTTAGTGAAAAAATATATGAAAAGTTGGAGTGGTTGGGAGGAAAGTTGAAGGAACTTGGCTATACTCCTGAAAAAAGGTTTTCTTTGCATGATGTTGAGGATGAACAGAAGGAAGAAATGTTGTCTTATCATAGTGAAAGGCTTGCTATCGGATTTGCATTAATTAGTACTATGGAGGGCAGCACAATTACAGTGATGAAAAATCTTCGAGTATGTGGGGATTGCCATTCTGCCATTAAGCTTATATCAAGGATTGTTGGGCGTGAGATTGTTGTAAGAGATTCTAATCGTTTTCACCACTTCAGAAGTGGCATTTGTTCTTGTGGAGATTACTGGTAGCATTTTCATCGATCTTGTCGTATGAAAGTTTCCTAACCTCTGTGACTAGAGAGTAGAATTACTACTTTTAATGGCCATGCAGCTGAGGAAGTTAAGTCATATTTATAATGCGCAAATGGGTTACCCTGTCAATAGAGAAAAGAGAATATTGCAAACCTCAAAGCAAAATATTGGAAAACTCAAAGCAAAATTTTGCTGGAAGATTCAGAGTGGATGATTATCAGTATTAATATATTAATTTTTACTACATAATTATGCTTAAATCATCTATCATTAAATAACATACTTAATATTATTTAATCCGTTTTAAAT
Source organism: Azadirachta indica (assembly GCA_022749755.1). Lineage (NCBI taxonomy): Eukaryota > Viridiplantae > Streptophyta > Magnoliopsida > Sapindales > Meliaceae > Azadirachta > Azadirachta indica. Next base: position 12,888,786 of record CM040451.1, on the reverse strand, counting down.
AGTTATTTTTCATTTTAATCATTTTACTTTTATTTTTTGCAGGTGTTGATGTGTTTTAACATGAAAGACATGAAAACGGAGCATAAAAACACATTCGCTAGTCATCTGTGAAAATCGCAAAGTTTTATTCTTAGGGATCAAAATGCAAGCAAATGAGGACTAAAATATAGAAATGTCAAAATAGAGATCTAAATTCAAAATAATTAAAATTAAGGGAGTCTAATTAAAATATACCACACAATTTGCCTTTGTTGGCAGAATCAATGGTCCGCCCGCGTCATGCCTTTTGCCTCCTCAGTGTCCCTCTGCCGAAAACCGCACCTCTGCACTACTTGAATTCAAACTTAACAATTTTTACATGATTTTTGATCCTTGAATAATCAATAAATGGTTAGATTTAGTGGGTTTTAAGTGTTCATGTTTTTTCAAGGATTGACTCCATTAGCCACCACTGGAGGATAGAGTTTTAGAGAGAAAAGAGAGGGAGAGAGAGTTGCATTTGGAAGAAGAGAAAGGTGGAAGTTTGATCTCTGGAAAGAAAAAGCTCTCCAAATCATAATTCTATTTCTTCCCTCATTTTACTTTGTTTTGAGTTAAACAAATTAATGTTTATTGACTGTGTTATCTTTTGTTGAATTCATATTTATGAGATTTGAACTTTTTATCATGTGTGACTAAATTTATTTTTTAAGATAATAATTTAATCTATTGGAAGCATCCATTTTTTGATATTGTGTTATCTTTGATTTGATATTTATATTGAATATTTATTATGATGATTAATGTATTTAAATATTTAGCTAGTATTTAAAAGAAATGGGCTGAAAAGTGAATATCATATATAGATCGTGTGATAAATATCGTAAATTGTATGTTAGACAGAGATGTGCTAATATGATTTACGAAACTTAATTAGAAATTATCACTAATTGTAATGCACTTTTATTTAATTAATTTTACATAGAAATATGGTGAATTATTGAATATAATGTAGATTTAGCTGATCTCCAGAGAGATTGTCGAATAAATTAGGATAATTAACTAGTAATATAGATATTAAATCAGAATAGCATCAATTGAAGAATTGAATGCAACTAATTAAGATGAAATCATTCGTTCTGTATTATTCCATTAATTTGCATCTTTTAATTAGTTTATTAAATAGTTAATTTTTATTTATTTTACTTTCTCACTTAAATTATTTGATTTCTTCTAATAAATTTAAAATTAATTATTTTTAGTACTCAATTGAGTAGCATTTTTCTGTAAGATCGACATCCTCTTATCATTATATTACTTATTACAATTCCGTGCACTTGCGTGTATCGCACGCACATCACATAACAATATTGATTCAGCCGGAGACATCATGTCAAAAAAGGAATTAGAAGATCAAATTTGAAATTTGAAAGAGGTTTGAATCAATAGTCACAAGAATCAAAACACAATTGAAAATGAAGCAATTGGAGATAGAATTAAAGCAATCAAAGATGTCGAAGAAGGATTAGTATTTTTTTTTAAAATTTTGTATGAGTCTTAATAAAAGCACAAAATTGAGCCTGATATTCTGAAATGCCATCAATTCATATGTACAAAAATCCAGTGAATGAGTTGATGACTAGGAATGGTGAAGAGGGATACAGTGGTTTCTTGGTCAGTGAAGATCGCTGGTTTGTTGTCAGGATGTGTCGCTTCCTGAGAATCCTTGAATTTAAAGCCAGTGGTTTCAAGAAAGAAGAAAATGAAGAAGTGGAAGCAACAAAGAGAGGAGCCACTGAAGTTCGAATTCTAATCTCTCGCTTGTTTATTGATGTCATGATAATGCCACTAGACAGGGAAGAACGGCTGCATATGAATTTTGAAGCTTACATATATTCTCTTGAGAGTGATAGTGCTGAGAACGCCCCTGCAATCAACATGATCGTTGCTATTATTGGAATGGGAATCGAGGAATTGAAAGGTATGGGGATCAGGAGCTACGTAAATCATTATGGTGGAAGCTCTGATAGGCATGTTTCTGGAGATGGATTGAAATATCCAAAGCTTTTGAAAGTACTCCTCCCAGAAATTGTACTCTTGAATTTGATCATGATGAATGTTGCTCTTACTGATTCCATGCTTCTGGCTCACCATGAAATTTCTTTTCTGAAAGATGGGCTCCAGAAATGTGAGAGAAATTCAAGGAAAATAGAGAAGAGGGTTAATAAATACCAGGGAAGGTACAATTCTTTGTTGTTTGAATCGATAGATTTGGAGAATCTGGAGGAAACAATGGAGGGGAAGATTGATGAAACTTGGAAAGGGTGGGGAGAGTCTGAGAACGAGAAAGAATATTTGCGTTGATAGATTGAATTTGCTGGCCTGGCTATTAGCTACTGTACTGTGTTGTGTTCTGTAGGTATCAGCCATAAAAATTAAGAAGAATAAGATGGTAAATCTAGGAATCATTTTCTGTTGTTTTTTGCCTTTTGTTTTCTGGTAGTACCGTAGTAATTTGTCAGTTGTCACATTAATTGATCAATTAGGAGAATACTAGTTTATATACGTGTTGGAAAATGGTTCACCTTTGATCATATTGGCAATAATATGATGAATGCCTTTGCTGGTAGCTATATAGGGATTTTGTTGTTTCATTGATTATGGTTCAAATTGATATGAAGATCAACTGTTCGTGAAATGTTTGATATCGATAGATAGATTTGGATCCTTTTCGGAGCTAATCTCCATTCCATGAAATTATGCTAAGAACAATAATTAAAAATAATAATAATATAATTATTAATAAAATAAAAAATTGTGCTAAGACATGTCTACCAAAACAATAGTTCTAATTTAGAAAAATTAGCGTTGAAATTGAAAGAAACAGAGTAATTAAAACTGAGAGAAAAGAAGTAGGTAAATTGAAAAACCTAGCTCTATGATTCTGTTCAGACTGGAGTGCAATCATGCCAATATGTACAGGAACTCAACGCAAATTTGATAACCTAATAGGATTAGGATTTAAATAATTAGTCTATGATTTAAAGACTATTTAATTCATTACAAAATCTTAATCCTTAGGAAATTAATTAATTAACAATAATTTGTACGTCCGAATTAATATTCATTAGGGGGTTTGTACATCAGGTCTTTAATTCATAAGCACCCGTGGGTGAAATTAGGTGAAGGACTTGACTTACATACAGTTTGTAATTGATCGCAACTATAATCCGTTATTGAGAAACTACCTTTTCGCGCCAAATTCTCGTTATATATATAGAAAAGCTCTGACTACCTGCGAGCTAAAAAATCAAGAAAAGCTCTCAATTTTTTACCGATCACTGTGATTTCCGTGGAAGAGGAAGTTCATGAAACGGGCCCTATAATTAAAGAATTCAATCGTGTCATGAACAAGTGGAAAGAAAAGTTAAGGGATTGAAGCAGAAAGCCAATCTGACAGTGAAGACGAAGATGCTGTTCAACTTTTGATGCATAGAATCCAAGCACTCAAGAAGATCTGAAAAATGGATTCAAAGTGCTTCTGCAAGAGTTAATTTTACCGGGTTTACCAATTGATGCATCGCAAGCAAGGATTGAAGCGCTCGAAAAAGCAGAAGATAATTTGAAGAAAAGTATGAATAAATTGATGGCTGAGTTTGGTGAATAGGGATCCAGTAGCTTCATGCCCGGTGAGTCTAAGAATGAAGAAGAAGAAAAAGTTGAAGCAATAAAGAAAAGAAGCAGTGAGTTAGAGGTCAGCATTGCTCGCCTGCTTGGATTGGTATGCTGTTGCTTCGTGGCTGGGGAGTCCAAGAAAGAAGAAGATTATTTGAATGATGATGTTGAATCAATAAAGATAGGAGACATTGAAGTTAGGGTTGAGATCTCTGCATGCTTGTTGATGCTATGATTATACTATCAGAGAGAAATATTTTGATGCTGCAAGCCAAGTCTAAAAACTTGGGATTTTTACTTACGAGTAATCCTGAAAAATCTTCAACAATCAAGAATATTCTTACTCATCTTCTTGGAACGGCAGATGGGAAATTCAGAAGAATGGAAAACCAAAGCTGCTTGAATTATCTGCTGGAAGCTTTAATAATAAGGGAACTTCAGAAGCTATTGAATAAATTTGAAAAAGAAACTGTCCTCCTGAATTTGATACTGAAGTATCTGGGTGTTGCTGATTTGAAAAATCTGAGTGAGAAAGATGTTTTTACTCTGAAAGCCAAAAATGTGAGAATGATTTGGAGGGACTGGAGGAAAATGTTAAAAATAGTTGGCCACCTTCTTCTTTGTACCATGATTAAATATATTTTGATCATTGAATCTGCTAGTTAGCTCTAGTAGTAGCTGGCCATGCAATGAATAAGATGCTACGTTTAGGAATAAGTTTCTGGTTTATTCTGTTCTTTGTTGTGTTGTTTTGTTTTGGTTCTGTTAATGATACGTGTTGCTGCCAATGCTTGCTTCTTTGATCATTCGGCGATACTAGTTTTTCCTGTTGGAGAATGATGCATCTTGTTTCATTTCATCGTTATGGTGCATAATGGATATGAACAGCTAGTCTGAGATAGATAGATTTGGATCCTTTTAGAGCTAATGTCCACTGAATGACATTCTGTTCTGTGAAACTGTTATAAGAATGCTACTAACTCTAATGCTCTCTCCAATGTCTCCGGACTAGGTTTTCTTGACTGAACTTAAATTTGAAAATGAAATCTGTCAGAATTATTTGCTTCTCAATGTGTTAGACAGAAATGAGATTGAGTTGTTGAAAAGTTTGAATCTGCATTGGCTAGCTATGAGATATCACTTTGCCATTGGTAGCTATACCAGCCACTCAAATGAAATGAGTAGGAATAGAGATGACTTACTGATAGCTTTTTGATTAAATGCTTTAACAGTAAGAGATGGTTTTAATTCTATTAGTGTCCTAACAGCCAGTGTTTCTAATGCTGCTATTTAGCTCGAGATCCTAACCTTAAAAATTTCACCATGGTTTGCCTAAATAAGTGCAAGATTTTGAAAGGGCTACATTTACAGGAACCTATTTATATAATATAATGGAAAACCCGCGGGAACGTGGTCTCATAGGATAGGTCAGGATCAGTTGCTTATGTCACTACTTAAAAGTATGCTTGCATATATGTATGGAACGATGTATTCATCTTTGACTAAACAAGGCACAAGGACACTTAGTTTCATCATTCAGAATCTTAGAGGCAACCAATTCATCCAACAAAACATTGTATAATCAGCTCATCCAACTTACAGTTTGCAAATGAATTGAAGGAATGGTTGCAGACATACACAGTTCAAGCTTTGTCAAAAGGAAAATCTTCCTGTAAGTGGTATATATAGTCAGTAGCTTTCCGTAAGCCTACACATTTGTGGAGTCACCCAATTTTTTATGCAAGGGAGTCAGGTGACTGAGTTTAAATTTGAGAACTCACTGCAAGCAAAGCCTGCTAAAAGAACAAAACTGTGACAATCATTTCCAAATTCCTATTGTGATCCACTTTCTTCATATATTAATTTTTCTGCTTCACCCAAAAGCCATTTTTTTGACAATCTCCCACCTTTATCAATTAGTAGCCTTGTATTTTAAATGCAATTCCAAATGAATCTCGCCCTTTCTGTATTTAACAAATAATGCAATGATTTATTCAAATGGGTATGATTCATGATTCGATACGTTTATGCAAAGGAGCTGGCGTTGCATTGGAAATTTTTGAAATGATATAGAACAAGGATATATTGTGTTGATCATGACGGGACAAAAGTTTTGTGCTGGGGTTGGGAGTACTAATCTGGAGAGAATGGTACTTGTGAGGTTATTGATGATGTGTTAATGAACAAGAATGCAGTACTCATGAACACGAGTATGCAAAATAAGTAAGCATGGGAGATGCTTAAAATGAATTCTAATTAGATGAGCAATAAAGATGTGTGGAACATTCTGACAACAATACAAGGAAAATTGTGGAATGAAAGCAACATTAATTGTTGCATTACAATAATCCATGGAGAACCTGGTCTGATGGTGTTGTTAATTTCATTTGAGTTGATGAATAATGTTGCTCCTAACTCTGATTCTCGCTCCCCCAATAAGTCAGGATTTTGGATGTCTATACAATTCTGAAAGAAAGGGCTAGACAGACAGACAGAGACATAGACGAGAATGACTTACTGAGAAATATTAATTTATGCTCAAAATAGAATAAAACTAACATAAATAATTTTTAAAAATTATAACAAAATTAAAAAATTGTAGGTGCCTGACATGAAATAGAATAATAACAAATTAAAACCATGAGATTCTTTCTTAATTAAATAAAAAAATTGGCAAAGCCGCCACCGCTCCTCCACCTTCACTGAAATTGCGGAAACACTTCCTTGTTGCGTTCCTTCTCCTCTAACTGACGGACAACATCCATCATACGATCCATCTCTCGCTCTGTATCTCTATCTGCAAGAAATTTTGAGATGTCCATGAAATATGGTTGTTTTACAAATATTCTTTTTTCTATAATAATATTATTATTAACAATATCCCGTTCCCAAATCCTTTTATATTCAACATAACGCCCAGCTGACTTAAAATCTTCCCTTCCAAATATGTCTCGGATGTTGTTATAATATTCAAAAGGAAAAGGACATCGATAGCAGCGTTGTATATCATCATCCTTCAATCCACTGTACTTCTTCCATGATCCGTGCGTTATATCCATTCTCTGAAAATTAATATAAAACCCAAAACAAAACCAATTAATATATCAAACAAAGAAATAAGTACCAGTGGAAAGAGAGCTGTAAAACTCACAGAGACGATGAGGAGCTCAAAATCATTCAAAGACTAATGAATTAATTACTTTAACAAATCGCTGAATTGAGAGATTATTAGAGAATATATATATATATATATATCTCTATATCCCAATTGCTTTAGAGTCCTAGTACGTCGGTCTGCTAAAAAATATGACGACCGGTTAATTTGTGTTTTACTTAAAAAGAGTTGTATAGTATATATAGGATTGCCCAATCTCTAAAATAAGATATTTCAATTAGAGTCCTAGTACACGTCGATCTGCTCAAAAATATGACGACCAGTTAATTTGTGTTTTTACTTAAAAAGAGTTGTATAATATATATAGGATTGCCCAATCTCTAAAATAAGATATTTCAAAAGCCTCTTCAATTAATTAACCCTAATTCTTCGAAAATTGACTACTTTCATCCACGTTATGCAACGACTACCTATTTTAATGTTGGAACATATGTATTCGATCCTGATCCTACAATTAAATAGTAACTACAAAGTAATTCTTATGTTCAAACTACGTTGAATCTGAAGGCAAGTGAGACCAGACCACGATGTTGAATTGATTTTTTATTAAATGGCATCTACGCATGATGCTGAACATTAATTGTAAATTAATCCTTTCCTTTCATTTCATGACGTTTTAAGAGATGGAAAAGAGTTACGCCTTCCTAAATGAGACCATTGGACTATGCGATGTTTCTTGCTTTGATACTCTTAGCCACAATGGGGTGTAATGCAATGCTCTTATATAGGAATGGAAGGAAAATAGATTAGTTTAGTTTTCAAATTTGAAATTAAGATTTAATTGTAATGGAATAAGATGGATAATAATTTTGATTTAGAAATTCAAATTCAAATTTGAATTTTGAAATTTATAATTTTGATAGATTAGTTTATTTGATTTTAAAAGTTAAATTTTAGATTTTGAAATTAGAATTTATGGTTTTGATTAGCTTATTTTATTTTTAAAGCTGAGTTTTTGGGTTATCACTTTTTGAATTTGAAAGCCAATTTTTTGTTATAAAAAGGTGCAAAGATCTCACTTCACACCACAAGTTTTACTTTACAAATTCACTAGATATTCTTTAAAAGATTTTCTTTCTAAATTCTACATCTTTTTAAGGTTTGATAGAAAAAAGTCCCTAAAAGCATAGCTAATCCGGGAAGTGGGTGACTTATTGTTGAGCGTAAAACAATTTTATTGATTTGTCATTATTTTGAGGTAAGTAGATTTATATATAATGTATTGTAATCGAATAGTTAAAACTATTAATGACAATTGTAAGCATGAACATGTTTATAAGAAATGAGATTTTTTTTTCATGCATTTATTTCAAGTAAGTTTTTCTATAAACCAAATTCTGAATTTTCTAAGTTTGTATCATTTTCATGATTTTAAGCAAAATAAATCTATTTTGTTCATACATTAGTTTTAAAAATTACTAATAGTTATACTTTTTCATATAAATCATTGAATACTAATAGTTATACTTTTTCATATAAATCATTGAATGCATTATTTAATTGAATATGTGAAATAAATGTTATTGAATCTATTGTACATGAAAAATCTTGTTTAGTAATTAATGTTTGGGTCATTGTCTATAATAACCGTTTCTGTTATTGTTACTGACTGGCTAGCTGGGTTACTGTTTGTGCACTTATTGACTGTTAATGACTAGATTTCTTATTGACTGTTAATGACCGGATTTCCGGGGTATGAATGTACTGAATTGTTATAAATGAGACACCGAAGTACTGGTGATATTATTATGAGACATGAACTAAATTTATTACTAAATATATTGGTGATTTATTAAATATGATGTTCATGCTTACTTATTATTGAATGTTTCTATCAAAATAAAATTTTGTTTATCTAAGTTACAATATTATTGTTCTTAAAATTATGTTTCATGATTGTGTTTTTTTACCCCTCGTCATCACTATTTTACAGATTAAGGTATGAATAAAGGATTGGTAGAAGTTTAGAACTTGACTATTTGGAGATTGGAATGTTTGTAATAACGAACATTTAGTTTTGAACCTTTAATTTAAGTTGTCAATAAAAGTTTATTTTGAGATTTTATATTGTATTTGGAGGTTTTATTTATCTGTAATACTAAGTTTGATGTATTTGATATTATAGTTGCACTCTAAATTTTGTTTTGTTGAGATAAAGTTTGAGGCGTTACAAGGGGTGTGCATTTTTTGGTTCCTTCTTTGAAAACACAACTAAACCGAATTGAATCGAAGTGAAATGTAACAAATTTAAGTCAAAGTCTATATTTAGTTCTTGAAATGTCTTCTTTGGCGCCAACTCTGGCAATTTTTCTTTCTTCGTAATTCCAAATCACATTATCATCAACGGCTGACAAAGATCATGAATTCCGCTAAAGGGTTTCGGAAATGAATGTTTCCATTAAAGAATTGGATAGAAAGATTACTTAATTAATGATGCTCAGTCAATCTTAGAATCAAGTTAGAGATCCGGGGAATCTGAAGAAGAGACTGAACAAGATTTCAACACAGTGTGAAGAAGAAGAATGGGCAATGGAGATGTTGAATAAATTGACAATGGAATTCTATACACAAACATCAATTTCACCTTGTTCTTGAATGTGGACAGAAAGGAGAAGAAGCTGATACTGATGGGAAGAGAATATGGGGACAAAGTAATTTCAATAAATCTGGATTAGTAAAGAGATGAAGAACTTGATACACTGAACAAATCCAAGAATTTTCAGTCTTTGTTTCCGGAAAAATCTTCATGATCAGCTGTCGTTTTTGTGTTGTCATATTTCAATATGAATCTCTATTCTTTGTTTGTTTCTTTCAAATGAGCTCTGAATTTCCAGTTGCCACGTTTAATTTTGTATTTTGTTGCTTTCATTCCTCTTCAGAAAACATCACTTTCTCTATTGAATTCCCATCCTTTTACAAATTTGCACCTGGTCTGAAATCAATCAATATTCTGGTTTCTCATATTTCGCATCGTCCTTCATTATAATTCAAATGATGAGTTTGGGCATAATTTGCTGTTCTGTTTTTTCCTCCAACCAGCATTAGCAGCAAGTCATTGCAAGGATTAGTTCATGACTCTCAATTTGACCTCTCAGTAATTTACTCCTAAGCAACAGATGACTTGAGAGATATAAATCCAGCGAATTATTCACCCTGAGATTAATGGACAATAAATGCAGTGTGATTTCATAATATGGAAAAGCTTGGAAAACAAATAAGAAAGAAACCCAAATTGATTCACTATCAGCAAGCAGGAACGAAACTAACAAAAGAATAGGCATTTATCATTAACAACACCAGAAAAATCAAAACTAATAAGATTTTCCCAAGACGCACAAAGCAAACTAATGCCCATTCAAGAAAGGAATTGAATGAAAGCAACAAAAGTATAGAAATCGAGAACAGAAAAATCAGATCACTCGTAGTTTTCCGAGAATTATTCTTAGACCCGATTGTTGTTTCTTGACACAAAAGACCTAACAAGATTAGTCAGGAAAATCTCCTTCATCTACCAGAGAATCTGAATAGTCACTACTGCTTCCGTTCCACTTTCGATTACCATTTGCATCAAATCTTGGTCCAATTCCCCAAAGTTCCAACAAAGTCTTCGGGTTCAGAATCAAAAGCTTGCTGTTCAACATCATCATTCTTAGACGTCTCAGAAAATTCAATAGCCTTTGAATCTGAAACTTTATTAAGAAAGCGATCCTTCGCGTCTCCATCTTTCTTCTCAGTTTCATCAGTTAATATTTCTTCATCCTTTCTCATTTCAGTAAAAGATCTAGCCTGACTACTCTCACGATACCGACCATGAGCAACCTTCGTAAAATAATCCTCGATGATTTTCACACCTGCTACAGTAAAATATCTAGTTTGACTACTCTCGCCATACTGACCTGAGTAAAATGTTGTTGCATCATCATCATCATCAGAATCAGAAGCATGCTGTTCAACATTATCATTCTGAGAAGTCTCAGATAATTCAAAAGCCTCTGAATCTGGAACTTTATTAAGAAAACTCTCCTTCGCGTCTCCATCTTTCTTCTCAGTTTCATCAGTTAATATTTCTTCATCCTTTCTCATTTCAGTAAAAGATCTGGCCTGACTACTCTCACGATACCGACCATGAGCAACCTTCGTAAAATAATCCTCGATGATTTTCACACCTGCTTCAGTAAAATATCTAGCTTTACTACTCTCACCGCACTGATCTGAATAAAATTTCGTTACATCATCATCATCAGAATCAGAAGCTTGCTGTTCAACATTATCATTCTGACAAGTCGCAGATAATTCAAAGGCCTCTGAATCCTTATTAAGAAATATCTCCTTCACATCTCCTTCTTTCTGCTCAGGTTCACCAGTTAATATTTCTTCCTCCGTACTGCTTGATAGAGTCAGAAATTCATCCTTTCTCGTTTCAATTAAAGCTCTAGCTTGATTACTATCACCAAACGCACCATGATCAAACTTCAGCACATCATCATCATCAGAATATTCAATAATGAAACGCTTTCCCTTCTGATAATGATCTTCACCTTTACCTAGCATTGCTCTCAAATCTTGGCTGGATTCTCCTTCAGTGAATTCATCGTTTCTCATTTCAGTCAAAGATCTAGCTTGACTACTCTCACCATACTGCTCATGACCAAATTTCATGACATTAGAATCCTCGATGATCAAATCCTTTCCCTTCTGATCATGATCTTTACCACCTTGCTTTGCTCTCAAATCTTGACTGGATTCTCCTTCGACATGATCAAGATCGTGTAAACCCTGGATTTTCTTATCAATGTTATGTTTGATTTTATAGACTTCAATTATCAAAGCTTTCAACTCCTTCGTTCCGTTTTCTTCTTCTTCCTTTTCTCTATTTTTGACGCAAGCATCTCGATATTGTACCAAGATTTCGTCCGCTCTTTTATTCACATCTTCCATCTCCTTCTTCCACATGAGAAGCTCTATCGTTGAAGAACTCAAAACAGTCTCTTCCTTCGGGGCGGCCTCTGTAACCATCACAAGTTGAGTAATCTTTTCATTCCATTTTTGAATGCAAACATTCAACCCCAAGACTCTGTTCCGGATTTCAATAACAAAGTTTTCTGGCCATTGGGTCTGATTTCTTTCAGCCATTGATGATCCCGGACCAAGAAAGGATTAATCAAAGACTCTGTTCAGAATACAGAGAGAAAGAGAGAAAACAAAGTTGGCGGCAAGTAGGAACTTTCAAGAATGGATAGAGTAAATTGGGTAATGAAGCCTACAAAGACGCTCGGCAGTTATTTCTGTTACATTCGGTAAAGTGTTGGCCTTACCCGCCTGCAGGTGACATTCACTCAAAAACAGTCAATGCAGGCTTTCATTATTATGATTTATCACACATTAATCTAAACACTATTCTGTATCTGTTGGGCGTTTTGACAAAGCTTCAAAGTTATTCGCGAAAAATTGGGCCAGAAGAAGTAAAATATTAAATATAAACATATATAATGTTAATTTCCGATAACAACTACATTGCCAATAGAGAAATTTGTTGTCTATTTATTTCATTAGTGAGAGATAAATTGCCTATAATATTAGTGACTTTGCGGTCAAGGGTACGTATGCAGTATAATGGGTAAACAAGTGCAGTGTGATTTCACAACATGCAAAAGCTTGGAAAACAAATAAAGATGGCAAACAAGATAGCACTTTGAAATCCATTCACAATTAGCAGAAGTGAAACTAGTAACGAATAGTTGAACTCATATGATTTTTCTAAAGCAAATAATGCCCATTCAAGAAAGAAATTTGAAATGAAAGCCACAAAAGTATAGAAGTTGAACCCTGATCTTGATAACAGAAAAATCAGATCATTCATGTTGGTTTTCCAAGAATTTTTCCTAGACCCTATGATTTGTTTCTTCAGTTCCAACAAAAAAAAAAAAAAAAAAAACACAACTAACATTAGTCAAGAACATCCTGAATGTCTGCTAGCCGCTAGGTCTTCTAAATCTTCATCTTCAATATTTACGGCAATGCTTCCGCTTCCATCCATTTCTATTATCGCCCCAATTCCTCAATATCAAATCCATCACCGTCTCCAGGTTCAGAAGCTTGCTGTTCAGCATCATGAGTCTCGGTCATCTCAGATAATAAATGACAAAGCCTCTGAAATGTTTAGCCACCTTCCCTCTGTCACATTGGTTAATATTTTTTCCTAGATTCAAAAGTTCATCCTCTCTCAATTCAGTAAAATTCTGATATCATGACCAAACATCATCACATCATCATCATAGATGATCAAACCCTGTCCCATCTGATCATGATCAAACTTCATCATATCATCATCACCATCAGAATCATAGAGATGATCAAACCCTTTCCCTTCTGATCATGATCTTTTCCTTCCCCTTTCTTTGTAATCAAATCTTGGCTGAATTCTCTTTTAATATGATGTTAAGCCCTTTCATTTGTCGTTTGATTTTGTAAACTTCAATTATAAAATCTTTCGACTCCTTCATTGCTCTGTCGTCTTCTTTTTCTTTATTTTCATCACAAGCATCTCGATATTGTTTGAAGATTTCATCCAACCCTTTCTTCACATCTTCCAGCATCTTCTTCAACATAAAAGCTCTAACGCTGAAGAAGTGATGACTGTGTCTTCCTTGCAGGACTCTGTAACCATCCATCGCAAGTTCAGTAATCTTTTCATCCAATTTTTCAAGGCAAGAAATCAATCCAGAAACTCTGTTCAGGATTCGAATTCCAAACTTTTCTGGCCATGGGATCTGATTTCTCTCTGCCATTTTATTTTTAACAGTCCAAGAAAGGATCAAAGACTGTTCAGAAAGCAGATAGGGAAAAAAGCGAAAGAAAGTTGGCGCCAAATAGGAACTTTCAGGAATTGAGTTAATAGCGTAATGAAGTGTTTTAAGACTCTGGAAGTTAATTCTGTTATATTTAAAGCAGGTGACCTTTCATTTAATGGTAGTCAACAACTATTTTGAAAATGCTTGGCCGTTTTGAAAAATCTTCCAAGTTTGTGAAGGAAGTTTGCGCCGGAACCCAGAGGAAGCAAAACACTAAGACGGCCCAGAAATTTTATCAAAGACAGAATTTGGCGGGAATTCAACAGCATAGTTGAAGAATTGTCAGAATAAGAAATCAACAGGTTTCATCATATGATCATATTGGATCATATCTCATGTAATCTAAATCATCCTTCGCGGACAATGCCACTTTTGTTTGGGTTTCGTGGCACTTATTTTTATCATAATATTGCAGGGAAGCAATCAACAGTTTCTGTAGTCTTTTGGAATTCTCATGACATCAATGTATGATTTTCCGCGCAGTTCGCGTGAAAAATATCCCTTGAAGTAGTTTGGCAAACTAATTCTACTGAACAATGCCGGCATCTCTGGTGTGATAAGGCTGGGCGCCGCACCTACTTCTCCGTCAGGTTTCGGGCTGTAGAATGTGGCGATAGACAGTCTTTCCTTCACAGAATTAATGGTTGCCCGATGCTCCATACCACAGTAGATTTCATTGGTAACAATCTGAAAAATCAGCACAAGGAGAAAAAAAAAAAACGATACTAGATATGTTATCCGGCATAAGATATAGAAAGCAAAATTAACCAAATAGAGTCGCGGTAAGTGATAAGCATTAATTAATTACCTCAAAAAAAGTCACCAGCGTTAATGACAAAGGCATCGGGAAGGGTTTAACAGGAATCCACATTCCATCTTTCTTTATTTGAAGGCCTTCCCTTTCATTGAGCTGGAGGAGGATGGTGAGTCCAACGCCGTCGGAATGAGAATTGAAGCCCATAACAAGCTCCGGTCGCGGACACGTAGGATACTAGTTCATTCTCATTGACTGCGTCCCTTCTTCAGACAGTTTCTTTCATATCATTTGGATCCATTCTTAGAGCTTTTGCCATTTGTTTCAGTATTTTCAAGGCAAGTTTTATCAGCTCTGTAGAGTAAGCTTCCACTGTATTTATACATGCAAGTTGGAAGTAGATGTTAAAAAAAAATAGTAAAATGATAAAAAACAATAATAAAAATAAAAAGGCAGAGAGAGAACCGGAATGGGTGAGGAAGCTTGGGGATCAGATGGGGTTTCCTTACATGTGTTGGGAGGGCGACCATATAGAACATGTCTGCCCAATCAAGGTTCTGTTCTTCAGACATAACAAAGGCCTGTCCTAATCCCTCAACATCTCCTGGTAGCTGTGAATATTTCTTCTTCTCTTCCATTGGAAGATTGAAGAACTCTTCAACCCCTAGCTTCACTTTCTCGACCAATGAACTGTTCACTCCATGATTTATTAACCGAAAAATATATAACACATTTCCATCCTTAGTTAATTAATTCAATTAAAAATAGAAGATAAGACCGAATATATAGCTGGAAGAAACCCCAATCTTTGCAAGCATGGTGAAATTTCTCCAGTTCCGAATCCCTGAATTCTGCAGAGACCAACTTTTGCACGTCGATGACCGGAAGTTCTGGTGAAGGATTGGGCGTTGGATATGATTGGAGTTGGAGAGTCTTCATGGAAGCGAACATATCGCATCGGAAATGTAGTAAGTGGCTTCTTTGTCATCTCCTGAACGCTAGGCACCGGCAGATTTCTCCCCATCACTGGTTGCTTTGGCTCCATAGATTTTCTTGGGTTCTGGCATGCATGGATGCAGTTGGCTTTATAATTCTGCAAAGAGAGGAACCTCGTCCTAAGTTAGGCTTCGGATATGACAGTCTAACATATGAGTCTAATCAGGTTTCTGAAATGACTACACAAATTTAATTTATTTGATCTGCCATAAACCACATATTATGTATTGATCAGGAAGTTTGGCCGCAACCCTTTTCTTTTTTCCATGTTTCATTTGAAGATATATATTAAATTAATTTAAGTCTTTAAATATTTTTGTTTATTGTTTATTGGTAAGAAGTCTGTTTGACCTTTCTTCAACAGATAAAACAAATTAAATCGATAATTATTTGTTAAGAATATAGAAGACTGCTCAGAAATGTGTGCGGTTCTTTCAGGTTTTTGCGTCTTTTTTTGTTTCTTGTTTTTAAACTTTCTTCTAATAACTGGGCCCCACCGCCCCACGTTAGTAATGAGTTTTGGTCCACCTTTTACACAAGGAGCGTCTGGCCTATAGGTAGATTGGGGTGGCCGTTAAGTGCGCCCATTCAAATATGTTAAGGTTAATGGTTATTAAAAATTATTAATGAATTATATTTGCTTTTGTAATTTTACTTCCTGTTATATATAAAATTAGAGTGAACATATATATATATATATATTCATTCATTGCAAATGATTAGAATATTAGATAAAAATAATATTGATATTACATGAGGGTCTAAGACAGGGATTTACGATCAGGAAGTGAATCATGTAGCTTGAACCCTGATGGAAGCTTTTACTAAGAGGTGGGTTTATCACTTGGAAAGGGGTAATTTTTGTCTTATTATTAAATTTATAATCTATATATTTTACTTAATTGAAAGTTTTTGTTATTTTTTTTCTATTTTGATTTATATATTCAAATGACAACAACAGCTAATAGGTTGTACATAACTTAATACTGTAATTTTGATACAAGAATCGTCATTTCTTCTGTTCCTCAAGAACAAAAAATGCTTGTCCGAATCCCTCAATATCATTATCTCCTGGTTGCATCCAATGCTTCTTCTTCTTCTGAATTGCAAGACTGCAGAAATGTTGAATTTGTTGCTTCACTTTCTCCACCAATGAACTGCTCACCCCATGATTTATCAACTGCAATTAGAAAGCATTTCCCTGCTTTAATTTGAAGTAAAAGAAACAAAATTAGTGGCAGAAAAGATCGAATATATATATATATATATATATGCCTGGAACTGGAAGAAACCCAACTCTTTGAAGGCAAGGTGCAGCTTCTCCAGTTCTGAATCCATGAATTAACTCTTCACAGAGCAACTTTTGCATGTCGATGACTGGAAGAGTTGTGGTGAAGAATCTGCGTCGAAAACGAACGGAGGGTCTTGATCAGGGAGAACATATCGTGGCGGAATTGTAGTCAATGGCTTCTTTGCACCTTCTGAGTCGCAGATTGAAACATGTTACATAAATTAAAGTCGGACACTAACACAAAATTGAAACATGCAACACAATAGTTGGAAAAAAAAATTGTAAAGTTACGTAACAGTATGTATATGTGTTGTAGTCAAGTCCATAACGTAGACATCGAATAGAAAAGCTCAAACAAAGTCACAGGAAACTCACGAGAAAATTATATTTATTATTTTATATGTGTTTCTAGAGTTGAGAATTCTAAGTAAACTTTTTTCCTGACAGGCTAATGATTAGAAATTGATCAAGAAAGTTGACCTTTTAATTTCTTACAATAAAAAAATGTTAAAAGTGTTTCAGGCAGGCTTCGTGTGCTGACTGCTAATCCATCTAAACCTGATGAGATACTTGGGTTTAAACTTAAATTAATGGGCTGTGACCCAACCTTATTTATCTACAAACCCGGCTTTGTCCAATTTGACAATCTATAGACAATGCCTTTCCAATGTCTCCACAGATCATATGTGGCTACTGTTGGAGTTTTATGGATTAATAAATTATTATTCGCAAATGTAGTTCAGTAATGTATACGGAGAGGAAAATGCCACTTTTATTGTATAGATTTTCATGATATTATTTTATTGTAGTTACATTACACTCCAGGATTTTCACTTCAATAGATTGAAGCAATTAACAGCAAGCTTTTGCTATATATCCTCGTTGTGGATTCTGATAACATCAAGGTAAGATTTTCCTCGCAGTTCGCGTGAAAAAAATCCCTTATAGAAATCTGCCACCCCAATTCTGTGGTGTAATCAGGCTCGACGCCGGACCCATTTCTCCATTTAGTTTCGGGCTATAGAATGTGGCGATAGACAGCCTTTCATTCTCTGAGTTGACAGTTGCTCGATGCTCCACACTACGGTAAAGTCCATTGGTTACAATCTGCAAAAATTACAAAGCAACAACAGAGTGGGTTAATGGAGAAGGGAAAAAAAAAAAAGGAAAGGAAGAAAACCTGTATTTAAACAGGCATTAATGAATGACCTCCAAACAATCACCGATGTTGATGATAAAAGCATCAGGGAGGGGTTTAACAGGAACCCACTTTCCATCTTTCTTTATTTGAAGTCCTTCCATTTCATTTAGCTGGAGGAGAATGGCGAGTCCGGCGGCATCGGAATGAGGACTGAGGCCGATAGTAAGCTCTGGTTGGGGACATGGAGGATAGTAGTTCATCCTTATTCCCTGCTTCCCTTCTTCAAACAAATCTCTCATATCACTAGGATTCATTCTCAGAGCTTTTGCCGTTTGGTCAAGGATTCTCAAGGCAAGATTTCTCAGTTCTTAGGAGTACGCTTCCATGGTATCTCTGCATGTAAACACACATTTATTGTTCAGTGAATCATTTGATGGATGACAGAGCTGAATTGTTTTAAGTTGTGTTAATATTATTGGCTTTTGATAATAGGAATTCTTGCATGTTCAATTATTGTTTCCATTATTATTTTTCGGCCACCATAAACAACAGGCCAACGTACGTAACAGTATCAAAATAATATTAAAGGGTTGAATCCATTCACCCGTTTTGAGTTTGCAAATAAATCAAATTCTATTAACATTATCGAAATAAGTAATATTTATTATAGGTAATTCTTATTGTAATAGTTACAATATGTTGTTATTTATTTTAATAATATTTAATGTATTAATTATAGTGTATATACCACTTAATGTTATTAATATAACATTATACATTATAGATAAGATAAAGTTCCATATGCAAGTAAATTATGGAGATAACATTATCTATTATAGAGTAACGGTATATATACTTGAGGTATAAAATCTTTATTGCAACAAATTTGTTTGATAATAATACAACATTCATCATAGTTGTTATATATATATATCAAATTTACAAGTAACTATTGTCGCAAATAATTGTACCGTGTATAACGCTACCGGTAATTCTTTTTCCATTGCTGTAAATGAAATGTTAAAATTGACGAAGTTTAATACTTTATTATTTGGCATAAGAAAAGGAGATATTGACTGAATTATTTTCTTTCAATTAGTAAAGATCCCACGCTACATGCTAAATGGTTGCTAAAAGGATACCCTATATATTTATTAATTATTATCTACCTAACAACTTGACTGAGAGATGTATCCCCGAATGTATATAAATTGTTATTATCTCTAATGTTGCAGAAACAATTTAATTTATTGAAATGTTGTGTAAAGGTCCCACTCCACCATTCACAAATTAAAGAAAAAATGGGACAGAGAGAACCTGAACGGAAGAGGCAGCTTGGGGAAGAGATGTGGTTTCCGCAGATGAGTTGGGAGGGTGACCATATAGAACATGTCTCCCCAGTCGAGTTTCTGTTCTTCAGACACAACGAAGGCCTGTCCGAATCCCTCAATGTCTCCTGGTAGCTGCCAATACTTCATCTTCTCCTCCATTGGAAAATTGAAGAAATCTTGAATCTGTTGCTTCACTTTCTCCACCAATGAACTACTCACTCCATGATTTATCAACTGCAAAAGGATGTTCTTGTTCATTCATCTGCCTAAAAGCATATGAAAATTTTAAAATAAGTAAACTAAAACAAACAAAATGACAGATATGATCGCATATAAAATATATATACATGGAAGAAACCCCAATCTTTGCAAGCATGGCCGAACTTGTCCAGCGCTGAATCCATGAATTCTCCGGAAAGCAGCTTTTGCATGTCGATGACCGGAATTTGTGCTGAAGAATTGACATCGGAGATGAACGGCGGGTCTTGATCAGGGCGAACATATCACGGTGGAACCGTAGTTAGTGGCTTCTTAGCTAATTCGTGAACCCAAGGCACCAGCAGAGAACTCCCAAGCATTGCTGGTTTTGGCTCCATAGATCTTAATTCTAGCTAATTCCCTTTCTTTTTTTCTTCTGCATGTGGTTCTTGTGTTGTATATAGGCATTACGACTGCATATAAATAAGGCATGTGGAAATTTTGCAATATGATTATTAAATGAGTCGTAGTCATTTGTTCTTACGTCGTCAGATGAATATTAAATAAATAAACTCTACGAGCTTAATTGAATTTTCTACACACATATAACTTTTACTCGAGATAATTTAATTTAATTTGCATTGTGCTTGTGGTTGTTATCGAACCAATAATCTGAGGGCTCCTGTAAAGGCAATCTAGTAAAAATTTTTGTGGGGCAGTTTTCAAGGACCAACTAGTTGGCCTATTGTGTTCCGATCCGATGTTAATTTTATTAATTTTATTTACGAATTTTTGCAGTGGTTATCGACAGGGCCTACTATGCATATGAATTAATCTTTGAATTGAGGATAGGCTTCCAACGTCTATCTACACGCAAAGAAAATGCAGTGGTGATCAGATGAGTATGTCGCCATTCCAATTTTCCATTTCACACGACAAAGTAATATATCACACCAATAACATTATTAGAATAATTATTATGATGATATGGGTGTTAATTGATTCAACTAAAAACAAATTTTGGCATGAGAGACGGGTTTGAATTATTTCTTGTAATTTGATTTTTTTTTTTAAAAAAAAATAACATTATTAGCCTAGTTTAATTAACTAATATACTCAAACTTAATGATAATTAGTTTTAGTAAAGAAAATTAATTTCAACAAGAGTAGCGACAAAGAAGGCAAACCCCCAATGTCTGCCACCAAATAAAAAAGTTAAAAATGATGATGGGTCATTTGAAATATGATTTTGACAAAAGATACTTGCTTTATCATTAATTATATATAGAGATGAAAGAGAATATAAAATAAAATAGCTTGCAATTATTGAGAGAGAAATAGGAATGAGATCAACCTGACTGAAATAGGAAGCTCGGGTAAAAGGTGTGATTTCCTCAGATGAATAGGAAGAGTAGTTAGATAGAACACGTCTCCCCAATCGAGTTTCTGCTCTCTCTGATGCAATTAAGGCATTTCCGAATTCCTCGAGATCTCCAGGGTTTTGCCAGTACTTTTTCTTCTTTTCCACTGGGATCATGAACAATTCTTGAATTTCTGATTTCAGTTTTTCTACCAAAGAATTGCACACTTGATGTTTAATTAACTGAAATTACCATAACATGAAGGTTCGGTGAGACATTTCTAACCAGTACTACTGATCAATTACAAGGATGCATAGAATTAATTATAAAGTCCTCAATTAGTTATCCCTAGATAGACGTTGTTCATAGAATTCTTTTTGTAGTGAACCCTCCATAAGAAAATCCTTTAAGATTATGATAAAAGACGAAAATTTTGGTAGAAACCTTCTTTGTAGTATGATCATAAAATAAATAAATAAACGAGTGTTGTCCGTGACAGTAACATGTGTCAAATTAAAATCTATTTCAATATCTGCGGCAAACATAATTTCTCAAAATTTACTGTTGATATTTACCTAAGAAGAAATATATATATATATATATATGTGTGTGTGTGTGTGTGTATATATATATATATATAATCAAAATCATAATAGGCCATACATCAATCATCAAAATAATTTATATGTAAATTGAATCTTGTAATATTAGTATTCCTTTTAACTTTCTTTTAAATAAATAAAGACTTGTAAAAAACCTTTTGAAATACGAATGAAATTACAATTACTCTTTCATTCGTGAGTGTCCTTTTTGGAGATCCAAAAATTGACCTTTAACAGTGTATGACAATAATTAGTTAATATTATAACATCAGGTTAGAGAAGGATCAACAGATAAACCTGGAAGAAACGCCATTCTTTGTACGCATGGTGCAACTTATCAAGCTCTGAGTCCGTGAAATTATCATCATCATCATGATCATCAGAAAGCTACAACCTTTGCAAGTCAATGACAGGAACTTGTGGCAAACAAGTGTTATCAGATATATATGATTGGAGAGTCTTGATCAAGACGCATGTATCGCGGTGGAATGGAGGTCACCGGCCCCTTCGCACTCCTGATCACAAGGCACCGCGAGAGAGCTACCAAGCGCCAATGTCTGTTTCCTGTCCATACAATTTGCTCCCCGATATTAATTTTCTTGTCTTCTCACTCAAAATCGAACCAAGTATTCAAATATTTATATAGATAATAGTAAGCAAGTTGTGAGCAAATACGCTGTGATTTTGACATATTTGACTGCATATGTTAACTATTACTTCGTAGACTCCCGTCATGTATGTCTTTTGAGTTTTAAGAAAGGAAGCAAATTAATTTAGCGGTGTTGTGAATTAGATCAATATTCCACGTGGCACTTTTACCGATAACCTTTTAATTTCTTCGACTCTTCCATGTTAATTAAGAAACTGAACAGCGTATAATATATACCAATAAACCATATTACGAAGAGATTTATTATTATATTAAAAAACAAATGATAAGATATCAAAAATAAATAATACGAACCATTATTCCAATTAATTATAATTACAAACCCGGCATTTATCATTAAGGCCCTAAATATTTGTCTTCTGGCATCATAGCTAGATTTCATCTACCGACCCCCTTATTTTATCATTCAAATTCCTAGTCTTTGTCATCTAGGCCCCTAAAGTTGTTGATACTGTCTATATGAGTCCTTCAAAAATCTCCTACTCACCTTTGGCACTACTGGAATATCTTCTCTACTCCTCGTGTCTCCGGAAGGCACTAATACCACTCTTGGTTATCTCTGAAAGGCACTACTATTCCTACTGCTGATGCTCGTATTCGAAGGCTTGTGTCTAGAAGGCATTGTCCGCTACTATCTACTACTTGCCACTGGAAGACACTACTACTATTGCTCGCCTCCAAAAGACACTGCTACATAGTTGTCTCCTCACTCTGAGATTTCTCTTATTTTCTTCTTAACTACATTTGTTTCCTAACTCAAGTTTGTTTTACAATCTTCAGTTTGAGGAGGAGTAATAGAATTAGAATTAAAATTAAAATTATCTAACTTTACTAGTTTTAATTTCATTAAGTATATTTTCAGTCAAATAGTATTAGTTCTTTTCCTAATTTTTTTAAGATTCTTAATATATGTTACTTCATTATTTTAACCTATACAAAGTAATATATATTCATATACTTAGTTTAACATTTAGAAAAGACTCAATCTAATATTTATTTTATTTTCTTTAACATATATATGTGAATAGAAGGGAAAATGCAAATTACACCTCCAAAGGTAGACTACTGTTCTAAATTTTAAAGAATAGGTCCCTTCTTTTGTCATTTTCTTGTAAGGATTTCTCGTGATTGCATTAGTTGTTTTCCTTGTACTCAAGCCTGTCACCTTTATTTCAGGGATGGAAAGAAAAGAAAAAATTCCAAAAATGCTTCATAGCTGGAAAAAAGAAACTTTATGAAAATTAATGGAGCAGCAACATATGTTCCATTGGTTTAGGTTTGGAGAAACGAGCTCACTTGCACATCAGATTGTTGGTGTCAATTCAAAATTGCTTCATCATGCATAGCAATATATTGAGCTAACTTCAAAGAGGTGAAGTTTCATAATGAGCGAATACTTACTCGCAATAGCTCACTCCTTATTGGAGTGGAATGCTGTGAGTTGTTCATGAGATCTAACTAATTGATATTGTTCAAATTAAGGGAAAATACGTGTAGGCCTGCCTATTCACATTAAATATATATTTTACCCACGCGTGCAGTATGGTCAATTCAATGTCGTCGACTTGCTACATACTCCTCTATTAATATGATTAATTGCATTGATCATACAACTAATTTCTTGTGAATTAGTCTCAAAACACAAACTTAATTACCAATTCTGTTCTTGTCTCCATTGTTGTTACTGTTACGAGCACCAGAGGCTTATGCATGGTAGGACCATGCTTCTGCTATAGCATAAACAATAGCCATAACCTCAGCAACGATGACTTAAGAACAAGGCAAAACCACCTAGAGAACCATGATGGTCCGACCCTTGTAAACACCAACACACCACATGCAGACAAAAACCCAGGTTGCTCTAAGAAAGAACATCACTGTTTACCTTTACCAAAGCCGACAAGAGGGAGAAGACCAAAGAATAGGCAGCACCATATTCGGCTGTTAGCTATTACTTCTTTGACTTATAATCTTCATCCTTAACATTCAACTTTAATCTTTGAAATATCCCATCATGCATATCTTGATTTTGACAAATTCAAAACCATAAAACAGAAAATCTATTCTTTTTAAGAAAGGAAGTTAACAACGTCGTGATCGAGTTTGATCAAATATTCCCCGTGGTACTTTCGCCGACAACCTTTTAATTTCTTCCTGTAATGTGATTATGCTCTCATCGATGTTAATTAAGAAGGTAAACAGTGTACAATATACAATACTCCATATTACAAAGAGACGCACATTCAACAATAAAAATAAATGGTAAGATACCGGCAACAAATAATGAGCATTATTCCCTGCACCTAGAATTGCAGCCGACTTATTGGTGGGGGTTTTATCGCTTAAAACTTATAACGCAATTACATGAAGTACAGGATGTCACTTTCAAGTAGTGCTGTTGCCTTCTTGATTTTGATTAATCCTCATCACATCAAGGTATGATTTTCCATCAAGTTTACGCGAAAAAAGTTGTTTGAAGTAGTCTTCAACACCTGTTCTTCTGAACTTGGCCGGAGTTTCAGGAGTAACAAGGCTTGCTGCTGGACCCATATCTACGTCCACTTTCGGGCCATAAAATGTTGCAACGGAAAGCCTCTCTTTCTCTGAGTTAACTGCTGCACGATGCTCAATGCTCCGATAAATTCCGTTGCTCACTATCTGCTAATTAATCAACAGCTTCCATATTGTTTTATTTTGTTAAGATACGAATCTATAAATACAATCAATATTATCAATGACTTTAATTATTAAACAACTGAAATCAGCTTATCCTCTGATGACGTATTTATTTTAAATTATTTATTGAAGAATTCCTAATGAATCTCGAGATGTTATTGTGATAAGAATATAAATTAAATAAAAGTAAAAACTGTTATGATATTCTCACGACTAATTAATTACCTCCAAAATGTCTCCTATGTTGATGATAAAAGCATCAGGGAGCGGTTTAATAGGAACCCAAATCCCTTCTTTTCTAATTTGAAGGCCTTCCACCTCATTAATTTGGAGAAGGATGGTGAGGCCGACGGCATCAGAATGAGGAGTGAGGCCAATGGCAAGCTCTGGTTGGGGACATGGAGGATAGTAATTCATCCTCACTGATTGCCACCCTCCTTCAAATAATACTGCCATACCATCTCGTTCCATTCTCAGAGCTTTTGCCATTAGGTTCAGAATTTTCATGGCGAGATTTTTCAATTCAGCTGAGTAAGCTTCCAATATCTCTCTGCATGCATAGATAAATTAATGTATTGATCAGCATGCTTGCTACTATACATGTATCTGGATTTTGTTATGTTTCTAACAGGATGAAATTTTGTATATATTGACATCTAAATATTCCAGCCTCATGAAGAGAAATATAAAAAAGCTGGCAACTATTGAGGGAGAGAAAGAGAAGTAGAGAACCTGAATGAGGGAGGAAGTTCGGGGAAAAGGTCCGGTTTTCTCAAATGAATAGGGAGAGTAGTCAAATAGAACATGTCTCCCCAATCAAGTTTCTGATCCTCTGATACGACAAAGGCATTTCCGAATCCCTCTACTTCTCCTGGTTTTTGCCAATATTTTTTCTTTTCTTCAATTGGGAGCATGAACATCTTTTGGATCTCTGACTTAACTTTTTCCACCAAAGAATTGCTCACTTGATGATTAATCAACTGCAAATCAATTAGTAGGATTCATAAAACATAAAATTAAGTCTCCCTAAATACTTGGCCATATAAGCCTTTTGTAGTGACCCACATCATAAAGTTCTCTTAAAATCATGAGATTAAGTAAGAAGAAAATTATATGTGTTAAAAAGCTCAAGATATATAATTTTTCTCAAGACTAGTGATTAGGTAAATATCCACCAGTTTTAAAATTTTTGGATTTTGTTAGAAAACCTTCTTTACAGTATGATCATGAAAAATAATTAGTATTTAAATAGGTCTTTTCAAATAATATTTTGATGGATCATTTAACACGCAAACCTGAAAGAAACCCCATTCTTTGCACGCATGGTGCAACTTATCGAGCTCTGAGTCCAAGAAATTATCATCAACATCGTCAGAAAGCTGTAACCTTTTCATGTCAATGACCGGAACTTGGGGCAAACAAGTGTTATCAGATATTATCGGAGGGTCTTGATCAAGACGCACGTATCGCGGCGGAATGGAATTCAGCGACTCCTTCGCCACCTCCTGGACACAAGGCGCTGGTAGAGAGCTACCAAGCGACAATGTCTGTTTGGTTTCCATTGTTCACTCCAATATTATCCTCTGCTCTCACCGAAAATCTAACCAAGGTTCACAAATATATTCTAAAGGTAAGAGTATGAAACGTGGATGAAAATGAGAATGAATCAAAGAATTGAATTTGTAACGTCAACCACCCAAGATATTAATGATTAGAAGATAAGGGATAATTTCATTTTGATCCTTAATTTTTTATAAAATATCTAGGTTCGTATATGTTACGTATTAAATAAAAAGGTCCCTAATATTATTGAAAATCATCAAAAGGTCTAAATTGTTTTGATCGACATTAATCAGGTCCTTTTATCAAACTTCTCTAAGCATTAAGTCGTTTGTAGAATAATTTTTAATTTATCCCATCTAATATTAACAATTTTCAATCTAACTTTAAAATTTATAAAAATTATTATATCACTCTCATATATTACCTCTCATCATTAAACAACTAAGAAAGTAAAATTATAATTTTTTAAACATAAATTAATAAAAAATAATTCTTTTTTTTCTTCTTCCTTGTCTTTCTCATTTATTTCTTTTTTTCTTCTTCTTCTTTTTTTTGTTATGTTCTTTTCTCATTTTTTTAGGATTTAAGAGAGATTGAAATTGTAATTAGAGCTTTTTTAACACAAAGAAATTTTTGGATTTGAATTTTTTTGGTAAGTTTTAATTAATTGATTCAATTATTAAGAATAGAAAATTGATTTTGATTTATAAGATTATGAAATTAATTTGAATTGAATAAATTATTAATTTTTATAAAATTATAATTTTATCATTTTAGTCATCAAAAATAAAAATAAAAGTTAATGTGTAAATGATATGATTACTTTTACAAATTTTAGGGTAAAATTAAAAATTATTAATATTATGTGAGTTAAATTAAAAATTATCTTACCTTACTAACGTTGGAAACTAACAAATGTTTGGTCAAGGGACCTAACAAATATTGATTGAAATAAATTGAATTTAAGTGTTAATTTTTATATGAGTTAAGGACTTTTTTTTATCTAATATGTGAACCATGTCAACTAAAATGATATTTTCAAAAACATTAAGTACCAAAATAAAATTACCCCTGAAAATAAGTGAAGAGATTGAATTTTGGATAGAAAATCTCATCTTAATGCAAGATAATTGAACCAATTAATAAAGCTTAGAGTCTAAAGTGATAAGATAAGCAAGCAGTGAGCGCAAATTAAAGATTTTGTGAATGACTGTTAGCTGCACAATTCGAATAATAATTGTAGTTTCTTAGTCATATTGGTAATATTCAACATTCAACTGCTGAAAATCAAATCATTCATATCATTATTTTAACATACGAAATACAAAATTCCTTTGTTTTAAGAAATGTAGCCAGTTGAACGACGTTGCTAGTTTGTCCAAGATCTAAGTGGCACTTTAATATTTAGACAACCTTTGTCTTCTTGTCTGCAATTAGGTAATGCGTGTACAACTAAATTGAAGACAAGTGATAATAAAGTGATTCATTAGACTAGACTTTGAAAACAAAGGCAAAGGATTTATCTTTACAAACCTCATACACATAGAAGCAACATCTATTTATATATTGTTCCTGGAGAAACCTTGAACGCCGGCATTCTCTAGGACTACCTTTAGGAAATCGCTTCAAATCCGTGCAATAGTCGTAAATCTTGTACTAAGAGGTGGGTTTATCACTTTGATAGTGGTAATTTTTGTCTATTAAATTTATAATCTATATATTACTTTATTGGAATTTTTCCGTTATTTTTTTCTATTTTGATTCAAATATATACTCAAATCACACCAACATCAAATGGGTTGTCCATAACTTAATACCGTAATTTTCATACAAGAATCGTCATTTCTTCTTTGCACCTTCTGAGTCGCAGATTGAAACATGTTACAAAATTTTGGAACATATTACATAAATTAAAATTGAATA
The DNA here is from genome assembly GCA_022749755.1 of Azadirachta indica. Taxonomy (NCBI): domain Eukaryota; kingdom Viridiplantae; phylum Streptophyta; class Magnoliopsida; order Sapindales; family Meliaceae; genus Azadirachta; species Azadirachta indica. The sequence continues at coordinate 12,860,600 of CM040451.1, read as the reverse complement.
TTAACACAAAATTGAAACATGCAACACAATAGTTGGAAAAGAAAAAATTGTAAGGTACTTAACAATATATATATGTGTTGTAGTCAAATCCATAACGTAGATATCGAATAGAAAAGCTCAAACAAAGTCACAGTAAACTCACGAGAAAATTATATTTATTATTTTATATGTGTTTCTAGAGTTGAGAGTTCTAAGTAATATTTTTTTCTGACAGGCTAATGATTAGAAATTAATTAAGAAAGTTGACCTTTTAATTTCTTACAATAAAAAAATGTTGAAAGTGTTTCAGGTAGGCTTCGTGTGCTGACTGCTGATCCATCTAAACCTGATGAGATACTTAGGCTTAAACTTAAATTAATGGGCTCTGACCCAACCTTATTTATCTACAAACCCGGCTTAGCCCAATTTGACAACTCTACATATGATGTTTTTCCAATGTTTCCGCAGATCATATCTGGGTACTGTTGGAGTTTTATGGATTTATAAATTATTATTCGCAAATGTAGTTCAGTAATGTATATGGAGAGGACAATGCCACTTTTATTATATGGATTTCCACGAAATTATTTTATTATAGTTACATTACACTCCTGGATTTTCACTTCAATAGATTGAAGCAATTAACAGCAAGCTTTTGCTATATATTCTCGTTATGGATTCTGATAACGTCAAGGTATGATTTTCCTCGCAGTTCGCGTGAAAAAAATCCCTTGTAGAAATCTGCCAACCCAATTCTCCTAACCAACGCCGGAGTCTGCGGTGTAATCAGACTCGGCCCCGGACCCATTTCTCCATTTAGTTTCGGGCTATAGAATGTTGCGATAGACAGCCTTTCTTTCTCTGAGTTGACAGTTGCTCGATGCTCCACACTACAGTAAATTCCATTGGTTACAATCTGCAAAATTACAAAGCAACAACAGAATGGGTTAACGGAGAAAAAAGGGAAAAAAAAAAAAAAAAAGGAAAGGAAAAAAACCCGTATTTAAACATGCATTAATGAATGACCTCCAAAGAATCACCGATGTTGATGATAAAAGCATCAGGGAGGGGTTTAACAGGAACCCACTTTCCATCTTTCTTTATTTGAAGTCCTTCCATTTCATTTAGCTGGAGGAGAATGGTGAGTCCGGCGGCATCGGAATGAGGACTGAGGCCGATAGTAAGCTCTGGTTGGGGACATGGAGGATAGTAGTTCATCCTCATTCCCTGCTTCCCTTCTTCAAACGAATCTCGCATGTCACTAGGATTCATTCTTAGAGCTTTTGCGAATTGGTTTAGGATTCTCAAGGCAAGATTTCTTAGTTTTGAGGAGTACGCTTCCATGGTATCTCTGCATGTAAACATACATATTTTTTTCAGTGAATCATTTGATGGATGACAGAAGTGCTGAATTTGTTTTAAATTGTATTAATATTATTGGCTTTTGATAATAGGAATTCATGCATTTTCAATTGTTGTTTCCATTATTATTGTTCGGCTACCACCATAAGCAATAGGCCAAAAAGGTATGCAACGGTATCAAAATAATATTATAAGCGTTGAATCCATGCACCCGTTTTGAGTTTTCAAATAAATCAAATTCTAGTAACATTTTCGAAATAATTAATATTTATTGTAGATAATTCTTATTGTAATAGTTGCAATGTGTTGCTATTTATTTTAATAATATTTGATGCATGTATTAATTATAATATATGTTAGACCATAACTTTTGATTTTATATCAAACCTGATTTTATCTTGGACCTTTATCCTATAGTCCCGTAAAATTGTTATCCTAAAGCCCACACTATAAAGAGCAGGTCTATATTTTAAAAGAAGACCTAACAATAAAGGAATGAGACATCCACATTTTTGAATAAGTTAACATTTACCATAACAAAGCTTAAGCCTAACAAATAACTTCAATTTAATTTAGATATATCCATTAAATAAAAAGGCAGATTTATATTCTAAATCATATATAATTAGAATTCTATCAAATATAATACTTCAAGTAATATAAGGAATCGACTAGTATATAAAGAAAGGAAAAAGAAAAGAAAGGGGCTTCTTTTTTTTCTCGCAACTTAAAATTTACTAGTTAGTATCAAGTGACAAAATTTGATATCAATAGTTGACACTGTTTGTAGGGAAAAGAAAAAAAGCCAAAAGATTTATAATAAAAAATTTAGGAAGTGAGAAAAATCATGGCAGAAAAAGGATATAATCAAATGAATCAGATGAGTCAAGCGAATAAGGTGAATCAAGCCAATCGGGCGAATTTTCTGAATCTGGCAAATCAAGTCAATTAAGCAAATCAGGCAAATTAGATCAATTAGGCGAATCAGATGAATTAATCGACTCAGGCAAATCAGGTGAATCAAGAGAATCAGATGAATTTTTGAAATCAGGCGAATCAAGTTAATCAAGTGAATCAATCAAATCATGTAAATCAAATCATTTAAGATCCTTTAGACTTGGAAAGGAAATTGGAAGATGAAAGAAGGCAAAAACTGGAACTTTAAGTGAAAACTAAAGAACAAGGGAAGATGATAATTAAGATGCAGAGAATGATTAACGAATGGAGAGGCAAAAAAAAAGTAGCAAGAGGAACTACCACTGTCAAATCTATTGTTGTATATAGCTTAAGATGTGTACGTGTCGTTAAGAGGCAACGAGCATTAGGGCAACATAGGGAGACAGGCAAACTCTTTACACGGCGAATCTAGAGACCCCAAGAAGAATGGGGCCAATGGGATTAGTGGTAGAGCTTGGGAAGTTAAGAACCCAGGTAACTAAGTCAAGAATGTAGGCCTAAATAAGTGACATGCAAACTCCCTTCATACAAAAGTCTTTGATTCTTTTTTTGTGGAAGAAATTAAAAGATTACACAAGGAGTTGGAAGAAGTAAAAGAAGAGAAACGATTGAAAAATAAGGTCAAAGATTATGAGATAACCTTTCTTTTAAATCCCGAGATTATGACTTTATGTCTATCCAAGGGATTTTAGATGCCTTATATCGTCCCTACTGAGGACAAACAGATCCTAAGTCCCATGTTGAAAGATATAGGGAGACAATGTACATTCAAGGTCTTATTAAGGAAAAGATGTGTAGAGCTTTCTCCTTTACGTTAAAAGTACAAGATAGGGCTTGGTATCAGCAAGCTAAAACAGGGAAGCATTCACTCCTTCTCACATCTTACTTGTGAATTTGTTAAAGAATTTTAGGGACCATTCTTTCTAGCAAAAGATATGAAAAGTTTGTTGTTGATAAAGTAGGGAGAAAGAGAAAGCCTAAATGATTTTATAGATCGGTATAATAAGGAGGTTATATCTAGGTGCATATAACGACGATATAGCATTTAAAGGATTGAAGAAGGGACTAAGAACATGTTGGTTATGGTTCAAGATAACAAAAAAGAAGTATGACACATATCAGAAAGCCTTCCTCAAAGCAAAAGAGGGGATATTATTGGAATAGGAAACAAATGAGAAACGACATTTGGAAGGACATTCTAGTGCTCGCAGGTTGGGTTCTGATTACTTGGGTTAAACTTCAGAATCAAAAGAGGATTAGAAAAAAGAATAGAAGACAAGAACTCAAGAGAAGACACATGGGGAAGAAGAATTGGGGATCCTTTGAGCCGCACCAAAGAACCAATCATTATGGCCAAAATTATGGAGATAAAAGTCAAGGCCTCGACAGACCAGTAACTAAAACAAAATCAACATTTGCTTATAAGTTAGAGAAGGCAAAAACCAGCATTATACAAGAGATGCCAATCAGAAAGCAGAGAAATTTATACTATTAAATGCTCCACTTGAAACTATTTTAGAGGATTTCAAACAGTAAGGACTTGTTATTGAGCTGAGAAAAATGTTGTCATGACCTGAGTTAAGAAATAGAGGCAAAAGGTGCTAATATCATCGAGATCACGGTCACACTACTGAAGAGTATATAGCTTTGAAGAGACATATTGAAGACCTGATCAAGAATGATTATTTAGACTCACATGTGAATCTTGTAGGAGAAAGACCATCCCAAGTTTTAGCTTAGTTATCTTTACCTCTTTTACTTTCGTATTTTATTTTATTTTTAGTTTTATTTATCTATTTCAAATCACCTAATGTCTAAATTTTTAACTTTCCTTAGATACTTTTTATCTACTTGAATAATTTTGTTATCTCATAATAAAATGCTCTTTTTATTCTTTTTAAATAAAAACTTTCGTAACATACTAAAGAGGTACCTACTTTATGTCCAGAAGGACACAAAAAATATACCAAAGAGGTACATATTTTATGTTTAGAAGGTTATAAAAAAATATACCAAAAAGGTACTTACTTTACATTTAGAAGGGCACCAAAAATATACCAAAGAGGTACCGACTTTTGGTCCAGAAGGATTCCAAAAAATGTACCAAAAAGGTACTTATTTCATGTTTAGAAGGACATAAAAATCATATCAAAGAGGTATCTACTTCATGTCCAGAAGGACATAAAAAAAATGTATCAAAGAGGTACCGATCTCATATCGTAAAAGACCCCAAAAACATATTAAAGAGGTACTGATCTCATATCCAAAAAAACCCAAAAAAGGTACCAAAAAGGTACCAACTTTATGTTAGAAGGATATGGCCACCATGATACCAACTTTTTGAGCTTAAAAGAGCCCCATAAGCACCCTTTAGTGCCAAGAATAACAAGTCCAAAAGATATCAATCATACTAACATGGTATCAACTATCATAGCTTAAGAGAGCTTTACAAGCATCTCAATGCTGAAAACAAGTCTAGAATGACACCTCTCGTATCACTAAGGTCTTGATTTTCTAAGCTTAGAAAAGGCATAGGCATCTTTCGATACTTAAAATACGCTAATCCAAAAAAAAAAAAAATCTTATACCATTAAGTTATTGAACTTATCTCTAAAAGGATAAAAACTCATCTAGTCCTTATAAACAAAACACATATACCTTCATGGAACCAGTTTCCCCTTACTTAGAATAGCCAAATGATGCATCTTTACGATGCCTAAATATAATCTAAACGGACAATAAATTGTAGCTCTATAGAACAAACTTCTTATGCAAAGAAGAACCAAAATATAAAATTTATAAAACTCATACTTTTATATAGTACCGACTATCTACCTTAAAGGGTCAAAATTGTATCACTATATTGTTAAAATATAAGTAAAAAAGAAAAAAAATTAAGGTCGCAAATGTAAATTTATTAATCACATAAGGGAAGTCCCGAGTTACCGATTAAACTATAAAACATAATATGAGAATAACAAATAAATGGATCATAGGCAATAAGGAATTCGGTATTGCATGCAAGGCTCAAGAAAATTTACTGCACCAAAATTCATTAATTATTATTAAGAGCCAGCTATCAATATTGTATAAGAGGGACTATATTATTAATTATTATTCTCGAATACTCGGGGAATTGCTTACATAGTTTCTTTTGGTCCCTTGTTATACATGTATGGCTAGCTTCTTCATAGAAGAAATAAAATATCCCCATTTTATTGAACAGCCAAAATCATGACTAAGTAATTATTCTATCAAAAAACTGCTCCAGTAAAAATTACAAAGGTATCTAATCAATAGAATACTAACTCACAACCTGATAAATCGACAAAATTATCCTTTTTTTTTTGAAAGGCTATAAAAAAAAATTCGCGTGAGCAAGGAAATTCTTGCATTGTTAGATTTAATGCATGATCATCGACTTCATGCATGTATGGCTAAGCAAACAGCCAAAATACAAAAGCCAACTCATGCATACATAAAAAATATAAAATATATAAGCCAAGGAGGAAATTAGGGTCTCATATGCATGGACTAGTGCATGCAAGGCTAACCTCCTTGCAAAGGAAATAAAATATTTTCAAATTTGCCAAATAACTGAAATTATTATTCATTCAACAATAATCATATAAATTTCATATATTCTTTGCAGCATTTCCAAGCATAAGATTCCTGCATGCATGGCTAACCGACATCATCCACCCATCACTAACCGACAACATACGTTTATGACTAAATCAACATCATGCAATCATTATTAAGGGGAGTTAGCTTTGGCGCATTAAGTTGAGTGTCATTTTACTGATGGATCGTCTATGCTTTGCATTTTAAAGTTTCTCTTGTTTGTTTTTAATAGTCTGTGCGAATCGCAGTGTTTTGTAGGAAGTTTATATATAACGTCACATATTTGGCGTGTTGGTGTTTGTTTTTACCTGGTGAAAATCTTTTATCTATTTCTTTATATTGGACTTGAAGATTTCTTTTTCACTAAATCATTCATAAACTTGTGACTTGAATTTTTCTTGTCCTCTTTTCAAAGTATCACATTCTCTCTTCAAATTTGAATATCACTGACTCTTTTTCAATAGTTGGTTAAGCTTGTCTCGATTACCCAACAATAGAAAATTTAATTGAAAAAACAAAAAACAAAAACACACCATAATGATAGGGAGTGAACGACGAACAATAAAATAAAAACCAAGAAAGAAGTCGGTAAGTCAGCAAGTCAGTGTAAATGATAAAGATCCTAATTAAATTTCAAAATAGAAGCTGTTAGCTACTATATGAAATAGAAACTATTTTTAGGTTTTTTACAGCACTTAGGCTTTGCAATTAGTTTTCTATTTAGTAAGATTGGCAGTTGTTAGCTTCGCGAAGCAAAATGCTAACTTGATTAAGTTCATAGGTTCCATTGGCTTTTGAATTTTTTTATTTGTGCTTAGCCTTTTTGTTTTTGGTGCAATGCATGATATAAATAAAAAAAAAAGTACAGGATATCCTAAGGACCCAAGAAAGTGCCTAAAGGTGGGTGTTGAGGATATTATTAAAAAATTGGTTATAGCAAGGTCAACAGATATATACGCAAAGGTAGGTTATGGGCAACCGTAGTAGTTAGATAAATTTGTTAGTCTTAGTTTTAATAGTAGTCATATTCAGCTACTACTAAAATTGGGGGATTCCTGTTAGATCATAACTTCTAATTTTATATCAAACCTAATTTTAGCTTGAACTTTTATCCCATAGTCTTGTGGAATTGCTATCTTAAAACTCACACTATAAAGAGCAACTCCTTATTTTAAAAGAAGACTTAACAACAAAGGAATGAGACATCCACATTTCTGAATAAGCTAACATTTACCATATTAAAGCTTAAGCCTAACAAATAACTTTAATTTAATTTAGATATATCCATTAAATGAAAGGTAGATTTATATTCTAAATCATACATAATTATAATTTTATTAAAGATAATATTTCAAGTAATACAAGGAATCGACTAGTATATAAACAAAGGAAGAAGAAAAGAAAGGGATTTTTTTTTTCTCATAATTTAAAAATTTATTAGTTGATATCAAGTGACTAAATTTGGTATCAACAATATATATCACTTAATGTTATATTAATAATATTATGCATTATAAATAAGATAATAAAGTTCCATATGTAAGTAAAATTATTGATATAACAGTATCTATTATAGAGCAACGCTATGTATACTTGAGATAAAAAATTTGTACTAAAGCAAATTTGTCAGAAAATAATACGATATTCATCATATTTGTTATAATTATACTTCAATTAAAATTAATGATTATTTCATATATGTCAATAATTAATATGTATTATATTAGTTAGTGGATAAATTATATATATTTATATACATATATATCAAATTTACAAGTAATTGTTATCACAAATATTGTATGTATAATGCTACTGGTAAATTTTTTTCCCATTGCTGTTAATGAAGTGTTAAAATTGCCAAAGTTTAATAATTTATTATTTGACATAAGCACAGGAGATAAAGTGTTTTTGATTATTTCGTACAAGTCTATAATATATATATATATATATATAGAATAGTAACAAAAATTCTTTTTCTTTAAAGAAAGAAGTTTTTAAATATATAATTTTTTTATAAGGAAAAAGTTTCTAAAATTATACAATTTTCTTAAATAAAAAAATTTCTATTCTATGAAAGATAAAATTAGTGAATAATTTCTTAAAAAAATTATTTTATATATAAAGTATTAATAAATAGGTGAACCAGTATTTTAAAACTTAAAAAATATTTAATTAATTTATCATGTGTACAGGTCTCACGCCACCATTCACCAATTAACCCATATTTACTCTCTTTCGACAAGGTCCGGTGACGAACTAACGTCATAACTGTCCAAATTTTTGGTCGTGTCTGAAAAGAAATAATTAAAGAAAAAATGGGACAGAGAGAACCTGAACGGAAGAGGCAGCTTGGGAAGAGATGTGGTTTCCTCAGATGAGTTGGGAGGGTGACCATATAGAACATGTCTCCCCAGTCGAGTTTCTGTTCTTCAGACACAACGAAGGCCTGTCCGAATCCCTCAATGTCTCCTGGTAGCTGCCAATAATTCTTCTTCTCCTCCATTGGAAGACTGAAGAATTCTTGAATCTGTTGCTTCACTTTTTCCACCAATGAACTACTCACTCCACGATTTATCAACTGCAAAAGGATGTTCTTGTTCATTCATCTGCCTAAAAGAACATGAAAATTTTAAATTAAGTAAACTAAAACAAACAAAATGACAGATATGATCGCATATAAAATATATGTACATGGAAGAAACCCCAATCTTTGCAAGCATGGTCGAACTTGTCCAGCTCTGAATCCATGAATTCTCCGGAAAGCAGCTTTTGCATGTCGATGACAGGAATTTGTGCTGAAGAATTGACATCGGAGATGAACGGAGGGTCTTGATCAGGGCGAACATATCTCGTTGGAACCGTAGTCAGTGGCTTCTTAGCCAATATGGCACCGGCAGAGAACTCCCAAGCATTGCTGGTTTTGACTCCATAGATCTTCCTTCAAGCTAATTCCCTTTTTTTTTTTTCTTCTGTCTGTGGTTCTTGTCTAAAGGCAATCCAATAAAAATTTTTGTAGGGCCGTTTTCAAGGACCAACTACTTGGCCTATTGTGTCCCGTTCCGATGTTAATTTTATTAATTTTGTTTACGAATTTTTGCGGTGGCTATCGGCAGGGCCTATTGTGCCTATAAATTAATCTTTGAATTGAGGTTGATTTCCTTGTCAGTGCTCCAATGTTTCAAGCATCTCAATTTTATTCTCGGCCCCGTGTTGTCGAAATATGCAAATTAATGAATAAATAAATTCTTTTTTACTATTTTATAAACTTGATTTACTTGTTCTAGCCAATAAGAATTGAGTAAATTAATGTACTTTCTTTTAAGATTTTTTTTCCTTATCAAAGAATTAATCTGTTTTAATTTGTATCGATACTCACGACGCAACAAATTAATTCATAATTATTTGCTTCAAATTATTGAGTGCTCGATATAATTAATCAAAAATCCTCACAATATTTTATTATCAAGAAATTAGTACAAGCCTACATACATGGAGACATTAATTATCTAATCCAGTTATATTACACAAACTTTGACATAACACTTTCATTTTATTACTTCACCATAATCGTACCATATATATATATATATATATATATTATTCCTGAAAATTTATTAGAATATATCAAAGCTAGCTGTAACTACTGCTGTTGTCTTCTTGATTTTGAATCCTCATCACATCAAGGTAAAATTTTCCATCAAGTTTACGTGGAAACCTTCTTTTGAAGTCTTCTTCAACGCCTATTCTTCTGAACTTGCGCGGAGTTTGAGGAGTAATAAGGCCCGGTGCTGGGCCGGTATCTCCGTCTTTGGGCCATAAAATGTTGCAATGAAAAGCCTCTCTTTCTCTGAGTTTAACTGCTGCACGATGCTCAATGCTCCGGCTAAATTCCATTGCTCACTCTGCTAAATCAACAGCTTCCAATTGTCTTATTTGGTTGAGATAAGAATATATAATACAATCAATATTATCAATGACTTTAATCATTACACCACTGAAATCAGCTCATCCATTGACGTGTTTATTTTAAATTATTTATTGAAGAATTCTTAATGAAATCTCGAGATTTTATGATAAGATTAATATAAATTAAATACAAATTAAAACTCATGGCTAATTAATTACCTCCAAAATGTCTCCTACGTTGATGATAAAAGCATCAGGAGGCGGTTTAATAGGAACCCAAATTCCTTCTTTCTTAATCTGGAGGCCTTCGACGTCACCGATTTGCAGGAGGATTGTGAGGCTGGAGGCATCGGAATGAGGACTGAGGACTGAGGCCAATGGGCAAGCTCTGGTTGCGGAGATGGAGGATAGTAATTCATCCTCATTTACTGCCAGCCTCCCTCAAAGAATACCTTCATATCATTTGGTTCTATTTTTAGATGTTTTGCCATTAAATTAAGAATTTTCATGGTGAGACTTTTTAGCTCATTTGAGTAAGCTTCCAAGGTCTCTATACATGCAGAGAAAATGCAGTGATCAGATCAGCATGTCGCGGTTCGAATTTTACATTTCACACGACAAAGTAGTATATATAAATCATGCCAATATATTATTATCATCATGACATGGGTGTTAATTAATTCAACTAACAACAAATTTTGATATGATAGACGGGCTTGAATTATTTCTTGTAATTTTTTAAAAATAATATTATTACCTTAGTTTAATTAATATACTCAAAACTTAATGATAATTAGTAAAGAAATTTTCAACAAGTGTAGTGACAAAGAAGGCAAACCCCCAATGTCTGCCACCAAATAAAAAGGTTAAAAATGATGATTGGTCTTTTGAAATATGATTTTGACACAAGATACTTGGTTTATCATTAATTATATATAGAGACGAAAGAGAATATAAAATAAAATAGCTTGCAATTATTGAGAGAGAAATAGGAATGAGATCAACCTGAATGAGATAGGAAGCTCGGGTAAAAGATGTGGATTCATCAAATGAATAGGGAGAGTAGTTAGATAGAACATAGTCTCCCCAATCGAGTTTCTGTTCCTCTGATACAATAAAGGCATTTCCGAATTCCACTGGAGCATGAACAGATCTTGAATTTCTGATTTCAGTTTTTCTACCAAAGAATTGCACACTTGATGATTAATCAACTGCAATTACCATAACATGAAGGTCTATTGAGATATTTCTAACCAGTACTTCTGTGAATTACAAGGATGCATAGAATAATAAAGTCCTTAATTAAAGTAACCCTAGATAGACGTACGTTGTTCATATGTATAGAATTCTTTTGCAGTGAACCATCGATACGAAATTCCTTTAAAATTATTATAAAAGACATAAATTTTGTTAGAAACCTTATTTGTAGTATGATCGTAAAATAAATAAATAAAGGAGTGTTATCCGTGAGAGTAATAAGAGTCAAATTAAAATCTATTTCAATACTTGTGGCAAACATAGTTTCTCAAAATTTACTGTCGACATTTACCTAAGAAGAATCAATATATATATATATATATATATCAGTCAAAATCATAATAGGCCATACATCAATCATCAAAATAATTTATATGGATATTAAATCTTGAAATATTAGTATTACTTTGAATTTTTTTTAAATAAATAAAGACTTGTAAAACCTTTTGAAATACGAATGAAATTACAATTACTCTTTCGTTCGTTCGTGTCTTTTTTGGGGATCCAAAAATTAACAGTATATGAAAATAATTAATTAACTTAATATTATACCATCAAGTTGGAGAAGGATCAACAGATAAACCTGGAAGAAACCCTATTCTTTGTACGCATGGCGCAACTTATCAAGCTCCGAGTCCTTGAAATTATCATCAACATCATCAGAATGCTGCAACCTTTGCAAGTCAATGACAGGAACTTGTGGAAAACAAGTGTTAACAGATATGGTCGGAGAGTTTTGATCAAGACGCACGTATCGCAGGGGAATGGAGGTCTGCGGCCCCTTCGCCGCCTCGTGAGCACAAGGCACTGGGAGGGAGCTACCAAGCGCTAATGTCTGTTTCCTCTCCATACTATTTTCTCTCCAATATTAATTTTCTTGGTTTTTCACTCAAAAATCAAACCAAGTATTCAAATATTTATATATATAGTACTTCGCAAGCTGTGAGCAAATACGCTGTGATTTTGACATATTTGACTGCATGTTAACTATTACTTCGTAGACTCGTATTCTTTATCGTTAACATATCAAATTAATCTTTGAAATGTCCCCCGTCGTGTATATCTTGAGTTTTAAGAAAGGAAGCAAATTAATTTAACAACGCTGTGAGTTTGATCAATATTCCTCGTGGCACTTTTAGCGACAACCTTTTAATTTCTTCTAGACTCTGATGCTGATTATATGCTTTGATCCATGTTAATTAACAAGAAGCTGTACAGCGTACAATATATAACAATAAACTATATCACGAAGAGACATATTATTATATTAAAGAAACAAATGGTAAGATATCAAAATTAAATAATACGAACCATTATTCCAGTTAATTATAATTGTACCCCCGGCTTTTATCAGCCCCCTTAGTTTATCATTCAAATTGCTAGTCTTTTGTCATCTAGGCCCCTAATGTTGTTGATACTGTCTATATAAGTCCTTGAAAAATCTCCTACTCACCTTTGGCACTACTCAAATATCTTCTCTACTACTCAGCCTCCAATAGGCACTAATACTGCTCTTGGTTGTCTCCGAAAGGCACTGCTATTCCTACTGTTGATGCTTGTGTTTGGAAGGCTTGTCTCTAGAAGACACTGATACTATCTACTACTCGACACTGGTACTATCTACTACTATTGCTCGCCTCCAAAAGACACTGCTACTTAGTTTTCTCCTCACTTTTGAGATTCTCTGATTTTCTTCTTAACTACATTAGTTTTCAAACCAAATTTGTTCTATCATCTTGAGTTTGAGTAATAGAATTAAAATTAAAATTATTTAATTTTACTAATTGAGTATATTGTCAGTCAAATAGTATTTGTTCATTTCCTAATTTGTTTGAGATTCTTAATTTTTGTTATTTCATTATTTTAACCTATATAAAGATATATCTATATACTTACTTTAACATTTAAAAAAGACTCAATCTAATATTTATTTTATTTTCTTTGACAATATATATGAATAGAAGAGAAATGCATATTGCACCTCCAAGGGTAGACTACTGTGTTAAATTTTAAGGAATTAATAGGTCCCTTCTTTTGTCATTTTCTTGTAAGGATTTCTCGTGATTGCATTAGTTGTTTTCCATGTACTCAAGAAAAAATTCCAAAAATGCTTAATAGCTGGAAAAAAGAAACATTACGAAAATGAAGCAGCAGCATATGTTTCATAGGCTTAGGTTTGGAGAAACGAGCTTACTTGCAGATCAGATTGTTGGTGTCAATTCAAAATTGCCTCATCATGCATTGCAAAATATTGAGCTAACTTCAAAGAGGTGAAGTTTCATAATGAATAAATACTTGATCGCAATAGTTCACTCCTTATTGGAGTGGAATGCTCTGAGTTGTTCATGAGATCTAGCTAATTTTGGGAATTTACTAATATTGTTCAAATTAATGGAAAAAACGTGTAGGCCTATTCACATTAAATGCAAATTTTACCCACGCATGCAGTATGGTCAATTGAATGCCGTGGACTTGCTACATACTCCTCGATTAATATTATTAGTTGCATTGATCAAACAACTAATTTCTTGTGAATTAGTCTCAAGACACAAATTTACCAATTCTTTTTTGGTCTCCATTTTTGTTACTGTTACGAGCACCAGTGTGCATTTGCATAGTAGGCTATAGCATAAACCCTGGTCCTTGTAAATACCACCACATGCAGACAAACCCTGGTTGCTCTTAGAAAGAACATCACTGTTTACCTGTACCCAAGCCGACAAGAGGGAGGAGACCAAAGAATAGGCAGCACCATATTCGACTGTTACCTATTACCTCTTTGACTCGTAATCTTTATCCTTAACATTCAACATTATAATCTTTGAAACATCCCATCATGCATATTCAAAATTAAAACAAATGGTAAGAGACCAACAACAAATAATGAGCATCATTCCCTGCACCTGGAATTGCAGCCGGCTTATTTGATGGGGGTTTTACCGCTTGAAAAATTATCACACAATTACATGAAGTACAGGATGTAGCTTTCAAGTACTGCCGTTGCCTTCTTGATTTTGATTAATCCTCATCACATCAAGGTACGATCTTCCATCAAGTTTACGCGATAATAATTGTTTCAAGTAGTCCTCAACGCCTATTCTTCTGTACTTGGCCGGAGTTTCTGGAGTGACAAGGCTTGGTGCTGGACCCATATCTCCGTCCATTTTTGGGCAGTAAAGTGTGGCAATAGATAGTCTTTCTTTTGCGGAGTTAACTGTTGCACGATGCTCGATGCTCCGGTAAGCTCCATTGCTTACTATCTGCTAATTAGATCGAGAGCTTACCGCTGTTTATAATTGTTTCGGAAAAAACATATAGCAAAGCAAAATTGAATAACAACGTTGAGCAACCTAAAACTTAAGACACAGATTTTATGGTTTCCTTATTCTTAATTACCTCCAAAATGTCTCCGATGTTGATGACAAAAGCATCGGGGAGCGGTTTAACAGGAAACCAAATCCCATTTTTCCTAAACTGAAGGCCTTCCACCTCATTGATTTGAAGAAGGATGGTGAGGCCGACGGCATCGGAATGAGGACTGAGGCCGATGGTAAGCTCTGGTTGGGGACACGGAGGATAGTAATTCATCCTCATTGATTGCCACCCTCCTTCAAATAATACTGTCATATCATCTGGTTCCATTCTCAGAGCTTTTGCCATTAGGTTCAGAATTTTCATGGTGGGATTTTTCAATTCAGCTGAGTAAGCTTCCAATGTCTCTCTGCATGCATAGATAAATTAATGTATTGATGAGCATGCTTGCTACTATATATGTATTTGGATTTTGTTACGTTTCTAAAAAGATGAAATTTTGTATATCTAAATTATTATTGACATCTAAATATTCCAGCCTCATGAAGAGAAATATAAAAAAGCTGGCAACTATTGAGGGAGAGACAGAGAAGTAGAGAACCTGAATGAGGAAGGAAGTTCGGGGAAAATGTCCGGTTTTCTCAAATGAATAGGGAGAGTAGTCAAATAGAACATGTCTCCCCAATCAAGTTTCTGATCCTCTGATACGACAAAGGCATTTCCGAATCCCTCTACTTCTCCTGTTTTTTGCCAATATTTTTTCTTTTCTTCCATTGGGAGCATGAACATCTCTTGGATCTCTGACTTAACTTTTTCCACCAAAGAATTGCTCACTTGATGGTTAATCAACTGCAAATCAATTAGTAGGATTCATAAAACATAAAATTAAGTCTCCCTAAATACTCGGCCATGTAAGCCTTTTGCAGTGACCCATATCATATAGTTCTCTTAAAATCACGACATTCATTAAGAAGAAATTATATGTGTTAAAAAGCTCAAGATGTATAAGTTTTCTCAAGATTAGCGATTAGGTAAATATCCACCAGTTTAAAATTTTTGGATTTTGTTAGAAAACCTTCTTTATAGTATGATCATGAAAAATAATTAATATTTAAATAGCTATTTTCAAATAATATTTTGATGGATCATTTAACACGCAAACCTGAAAGAAACCCCATTCTTTGCACGCATGGTGCAACTTATCGAGCTCTGCGTCCAAGGAATTATCATCAACATCATCAGAAAGCTGTAACCTTTTCATGTCAATGACCGGAACTTGGGGCAAACAAGTGTTATCAGATATTATCGGAGGGTCTTGATCAAGACGCACGTATCGCGGCGGAATGGAATTCAGCGACTCCTTCGCCACCTCCTGGACACAAGGCACTGGTAGAGAGCTACCAAGCGACAATGTCTGTTTTGTTTCCATTGTTCACTCTAATATTATTTTCTTCTCTCACTGAAAATCTAACCAAGGTTTACAAATATATTCTAAAGGTAAGAGTATGAAACGTGGACGACAATGAAAATTAAATGAATCAAAGAATTGAATTTATAACGTCAAGATTTGAACCACCGACAATATGAATGATTTGAAAACAAATGAAGAGATTGCATTTTGGACAGAAAATCTTATCTTAATACAAGATTAATTGAACCAAGTAATGAACCAAGAATCTAAAGTATCAGATAGGCAGGCAGTGAGCGCAAAACATTGTGTGACTATGACTGCTAACTGCCACAATTCGAAGAATAATTGTAGTTTTCGTAGTCATATTGTTAATATTCAACGTTCAACTGCTGCAAATCGAATCATGCTTATCATTAGTTTGACATATGAAATACAAAATATCTTTATTTTAAGAAACGTAGCCAATTGAACGACGTTGCTAGTTCGTCCAAGATCTACGCGCGTGGCATTTTAATTTTTAGACGACCTCTTTCTTCTTGTCTGCGATTAGGTAATAAGTGTACAACTAAATTGAAGACAAGTGAAAATGAAGTGATTCATTAGACTAGACTTTAAAAACGAAGGCACAGGATTTATCTTACAAACTTCACACACTCACACACACACACATATATATATATATTGTTCCTAGAGAAACCTTGAACGCCGGCATTCTCTAGGACGACCTTTAGGAAATCGCTTCAAATCCGTGCAATAGTTGTAAATCATGTAGTATTTTTGCACCCATCTTAGAAATCTTCGGCCATTTCCATCAAGCCCTTGAGTTTTCCAACCATTATCGTTGCTATTAGTGATCTTTGAATCGCAAGAAGATGAACCCATCGACCAAACACAGGCGTCGGCATTGAAATTTCTGTAGTAGGCAGTGAAAGGAGCATTAGACCAATTTGTTTTCACTAGACCGCCTCTCGTTGCCCATTGATCTGCATTCCACAGGCTGGAGTAAAGCTTCATGGGCTGGTTTTTGGGGAATGGAACCCCAATTGCTTCCTCGTTGTTGTATACTCTAATGGGGATGTTATCCACTAAAAAGCTGATCAAAGAGTGAAATATTGATAAAAAAGAAATGTGTTACCATAAATGTGTTAGAAGAACTTTGTGTTCGTACAAATTAAACTTGCAGACTTAATTTTGGCATGCAATGATAAAAAAGAAAAATCCATGCTTTTGAATGTTTTCATGAAGCTAAAATTTCATATTCTTTTAAAAAATTTTTGCGCCGGAAAAATCTTTAAAATGGGTCTTCTTATAACTTTATTGAGATAGTAGCATTTATGTCCCCAATGTTCTACATTTTCACAAATATGATAAAGTTCGTCTGTTTGTATCACATACATCGGTAATTCCCCCATCGAAATAATTGAATTACCCTTTCCTGTTCAGTTTCGTACTCTAATTTTAAGGTAGTTAAACTCAATATTATAAGTTGATAAGGTTATTTCAATTGATATTAGAAAATTTTTTTCGTACAAATGAACGAACTATGTTTCTATTTGTAAAAATATAACATTTGGGGACCTGAATGTTATTATGTCTAATTTTATTTAATCAAGGAGTTAAAGAGACAAGCAATGGAAAATGAGATCATTGTATGCCTCTTACATGATGCGTTGGGGATTCCATACAATTGAATATTTGTGAAAATTTTTTGTTGGATCGAACCACAGGTAAAATTGTTGCTCCCTATCCCTTTTCCCTTGGGTATACACATTAGTGTGAACAATATATGGTTCACCACTTGAGTTCCCCAAGAACTCAAAATCAATCTCGTCGTGTGTTGGCCCTTCAGATGATAACTGCAAAACATTTTAAATTAATTGGTCACAATACTATCAAATTACGACATTAATTAAACGCTATAATCTTCCTTTATGTTGATGGCAAGTGTAAAGCTTTTAAAACGGAAATGGAGTGAAGAAACGAGGAAAACATACATAATAGGCAGTGACAGTGCCAGCAGAGTCTCCGGCGACGAGTTTAAGCGCCATGTCAATTCCTCCAAACAGATATTCTTTCTTTGATCGGAAACCGGAGCCGGAGGTTTTGTCGAGAGTAAGTGAGAGAACTTTTCCTCCGTCGAGAATTTGGGCACGTTGTTCTCCCCAAATTAAGTCAACTTCTCGATAAAAATCAACGGCAGAAGCCCCCATGAAAGAAGCC
Organism: Azadirachta indica; assembly: GCA_022749755.1. NCBI lineage: Eukaryota > Viridiplantae > Streptophyta > Magnoliopsida > Sapindales > Meliaceae > Azadirachta > Azadirachta indica. The sequence goes on along the minus strand of CM040451.1, from coordinate 12,842,572 downwards.
ACCGAAAAGAAAAGCAAAAGTAGAACTTGAACTACTGCCATATGGGAAGTGATGGATTAGAACACAACAACAAAGAAACACATTCAAGCGTGTATATATACACGAAAACAAAAACAAAAAATGGTGCTAAGATGAATGCAATGAAGGCAAAAACTACGGAGGGAATATAGCTGGAAATTGAAAATTGCTAGCTAGTAAGCTTTGTTTGGAAGCAGTTTGTAGCGTACTTTTGGAAGACAAAGGGCAAGGGATTAGGCTTTAGTGAGGGTACTTTTAGATTGTATTACATATATTGTAGCAAAATCATCCAATATTTAGTTACAAACTTTGTCGTGATGCTTAATTTATATGACAAGCAATGCAATAAATAATTGTAGGCTTTTTCTGGCCGCGCTTACTTGGAAATTAAAGCAACTTAATTTCAGTTGGAAGATACGGAGATTCGTGGAGAAAGATCACAAGAATTAAAAGTTGAAGGAATTAATGCGATATACGAGAATACACGTGCATGAGTTAGTCTTACTAGGAGGTGGATTGATTTGCCTTTGGAATTAGCAATTAGTCTTTGTTATCCTCTTGAAATGGGGAAATTTTGACAAGTAGTACTACTGCCCATGCATTATTATTTTACCCAATAAAAAAAAAATGAAAACAGAGTATGCCATATCAAAAGGCTTTTTACCTTTTTCTCACAAAGACATCAAAGAGGAGTTATATGCCTTTCTAAGAGGTGGATTGAAAGCAAGTTGGCTGCTTCCTCAAAAAGTAAAGGGCACATCAACTTCCTTCTGAAGAAGGGGGCAACATATTATGTCATTGATAGGCCACATTGTACTCCTCAAATACTAAAATGACAGGTCGTATCTTTCCTGCTTTATACATGACAGGTCGTTTTATTGCATTAACAAAGACTTATTTGTTTTAACCATTAAAGTTTAAACAACAGAATAGAATTAGTGTTTATAAACTCACAACTATAAATCCACAATCAAATCAACCCTCCACAACAATACAGAAGTAACAGAGCCACCTTAGGGATTGAGAATTAACTCCTTGATGAAGCCGCGGCAGCGGATTCATTTTCATTATCTACCCTCATAAAATCAAGGTATGCTTTGCCATTTAATTTCCGAGCAAAAAATTCCTTGAAGTACTTCTCCAATGGCACTCGTTGGAAAATTGCTGGGTTATTCGGACCAACGAGGCTCCGCGCAGGGCCCAACTCAGAATCTAGTTTGGAACTATAGAATGTAGCAATGCACATTCTCTCTTTTGTCGAGTTAACTGTTGCCCTGTGTTCAATGCTTCTATAAATTCCATTGCTCACAATCTGCAGAAACATAGGAGATTATCAGTATATAGTAGCAGTACCATTGTCACATATTAAAATGCAGATTTGGTGTAAAACAGCATTGTATAGCTTGATGATGCTACCTCGATGATGTCTCCAATGTTGACGACAAAAGCATTTGGAAGCGGCTTAACGGGAACCCATCTCCCATCTTTAAGGATTTGAAGGCCTTCAGTTTCATTGAGCTGAAAGAGAATTGTCAAAGCATCAGCATCAGAATGTGGAGTGAAACCGATGGCTTTATCTGGTTCAGGACACGGAGGATAGTAATTCATTCTCATTGATTGTACTCCGTCGCTGAACAACTCTGTCATCTCTTCGCCATCCATCTTCAGAGCTTTGGCCATATATCCTAATATGGCCATCGCTAGCTTTCTCACTTCAGCAGAGTAAGATTCCAAGGTCTCTCTGCAACACATTTGTGAAAATGGAATAAAAAATAATTAATTCACATCCATGATCTCTTCATCAAATTGATCAATGGAATGAAGCATTTTGCACAACCTAAGACTGGGAGGGAGTTTCTGAAAGAGTTCATTCTTTCTTAGACAGAGTGGAAGTGTTGTTATATAAAACATGTCTGACCAGTCCAATTTCTGCTCCTCTGAAACTACAAAGAGTTGCCCAAATCCCTCGTGGTTGTCGGGTTCCTGCCATAGTTTCTTCTTTTCTTCATAAGGAAGTTTGAAAAAATTTTCAATTTCCAATTTAAATTTCTCCATCGATGAAGTACTAACTCCGTGGTTTATAACCTGCATGCATTCCGCATAACTCAGATCAAAATTCACGAACGATGACAAATGCCAATTTTTAAATTCATAAATGACTTGTCACATTTAAATTTGGTTGTGGCACGACTTGTCGTCCACAATCTCAGTCAGGGGCGGGCGGCAAAACTGATGGATCGGCCCAACCCCGTCTCAAAAATTAAAAGTTCATATGAGCCTACAGGCCCCATCCAGCCCATTATTCCCACTAGGTTTTAAGTCCATGGGCCCAAATATTCGAATAATATTTTGTTTTAATATATTGTAATTTAACCATCACTGTATGAGCTTTAATCTCATTCAAACTCCTCTTTTCACTAAAATTTAAACTATTAACACAAGCCCATAATATAATGGGCTGCACCCATTAAACTAATGGCCATCAATCTTAAGCCCGACCCACACCGTCGGATGAGCATTTGGGCTGCTATAAAAATACCACCGTTTAGCCCATAAAACAATTTTCGGTTCGAAATTTAGACAAGTTGTTTCGGTGACAGACGGCATGTCGGAACGCCGTTTGCCTATTTCGGAAAGAAACGACATATATTCCTCAGAGTTATCTCGATCGCACAAGCTAACACCACAAAAGAAGAGAGGAAAAACAGTCTTTACAAGCGGAGTTAATACTCGCGCACCTGAAAGAATCCCCATTCTTTGCAAGCTGAATTCAACCTCTCCAGTTCATTGTCGATAGAATCTCCGACGAGCAGCTTCTGAAGATCGATGACGGGGACGGATGGAAGCCACGTGTTCGAGGGGACAATTGGAGGGTCCTGATCGGGACGAAGGTATCGAGGTGGAAGGCTGAGGATGGTTTGTTTGGCCAACTCCTGTACACTTGGTACTATGATAGATTTCCCAAAGTTTACAGCCTCTGTTTCAAACTCCATCAGAACTTTACAAGAGTTACGTAAACACTTGGTAGTTGAGAGATGGATTTGATCTAGTGAATTGCCCTATCTAAGAGAAGATGAAATTAAAATAATAATAATAATAATAATAATAATAATAAATAACGTTGGGATCCTTATATTCTAGTGAAATCACGAATAAGAACATAATCTTTAATTTTTTTACATGGATCCGTGTTATGTACTTGTGCTAATGGAATCATACGCCCTCACAATTATTACTATAGGGCAAATGATATATAAATCCGCACTTTTTTACATAATTAAAAATTATACCACTTCGATAATAATTGTCAAACATATCCTTTCCATTACTTTTTGTCATTAACATTAATTTTTTAATCATTTTAATCACTATAATGACCAAATACCCCTTTGATCTATATTAATTAATAAAATGACAAAAATATCCTTAAATCTATTAAATATAAATTACATTATTTATTAATTAAATCTATATATAACTCAAATTATTTGAACTCAAATAGGAAGAATTTTTTTCTTCAATCTCAAATTCATCTTGTAATGTCATGTATAATATTAAAAAAAAATCTAAATTTGTATATGAATAAGCTTTTGTTTAAATTAATAATAAGTGATTATCATACTTCAAAACAAAAAACATTATATCTTTTAAAAAAGTAAACACGAAATTTGAGATTGAAGAAAAAATTTCTCTCTATTTGAGTTATATTATTATACATTTAATTAAGAAAGAATATAATTTATATTTAATGGATTTAAGGATATTTTCATCATTTTATTAGTTAATATAGGTCAAAGGAATATTTGCATCATTAGAGTGATTAATATAATTAAAAAATGAATGTTAATGACAAAAAGTAATAAAAAGGATGCATTTGACAATTATTATTGGAGTGACGTAGTTTTTAATTACACAAAAAAAGTGAGGATTTATATGTCGTTTGCCCTTATTTATATTACCGAATTGGTTACTTAAAGCAACCAATATCCTTGTTTATAATTTTGTTAAAATTTGGAGATTCCAATGTTATTATCTCTCAACAGAGAATATATTCCCAGAGTATAGTTTTGGTATTTTACAACCCGGTTAACTTAACCTAGATTTATGTATCGTGATCACATGTAACACCATTTTCGATGTACAAACAATTGTCAATAAAAAACAGAGGCATTACCCATCCATAAACATTATCACATAATAATATAATTAATACATAGAAACATTATCAGGAAAAAAAAAAGTTAACAAACTTTATATCATATCTCATGTAGCGTCTAAAAGGTTAACTTGCTTGAGTTTAATCCTGTTTTTAAGTCCACTAATTCATTATTTTTAACCCCTAGATTGTTACAAATACATCCATTCTGTAACTTGTTCTTCAACATATTAATTATATTGTGAATTAAAACTTTTGTCAGATTTCATTCAAGCAAATCCGCGATCTGAAATGGGCTAAGATTCTGGTCATTAGTTATTAAGGTTTAAGATGATTCTAATCTTGTATGTAATCTAGATTTCAACTACCTTTATATGTATATAAATCAGCTGTGTAAAATTTTTAGTTCTAGTTCTAATAAAATGTCGATCGGCATTCATAAAAAGGAATAAATAAATAGAGACGAATAGGTAAAATTAAAAGTAAGTAGTACATGCCCAACATGAAGTCAAGATACAATAAACATTACCGACCTAATCTATATGTAAATAATAAATAATTATAAAAATAATAGTGAGCGAGGGATTACCATAATTTAATTTATTTCTTATACATATCCATACGTAGAAATAAAGGAAAAAATTATTTAATTCGATAATGGGTGGAAGAATATAATGATATTTTGCTAATTATATTAACTATCCATGATCTGGCATCTTTTCATTGGTCAAAGTTGGTATAATCATCAATGACGACTTCATATTTGGAGTATAAAAGTGATTTTTGAACAAGTCGTGTTAGCGAGTAGTCGAGATAACTTTGTTAATTACAAAACGTGATTTTCCTGCCAATTAATTGGTAAAATAATAATAAATCCCAAACAAGTCATAGATATCAGCTCCACTAAAAAAATCTAAATTAAGCGCGTTTTGGATTCAAAATTTTCTTATAATTAATAAAATTGCATGCCTTTTGCAATGCGGAGCGTATATTTGAAAATTTTATTAAATCAAGATTTCGATGCATGAAGCTTACCTGCTGATTAAAGAGATAATATATAATATTATTTGATTAATTTCTAGATTTTGACTAAAAGCTTGCTTTGCTAAATGTTTAGGAAACAACACATGTACTGTACTGTTAGCAACCAACATAAGCAAATTAATTAACATTATGAATTGACTGGTTTCTATTAATAAATGGTGCTTAATTTATATTGGGTTTAAGTTTGTGTACCTATCATTTTTATTGTAAATAACATACACATGGACAAAAATTTTATAAATAATAATATTGAAAATACATATAAGAATAATTATATTATAATGACTGATTAAGAAAAGAAAATTATATATGCGAAAGTTTTCTTGTGATGAATATAAATGTGCAGTGGTGGTCCACTTGAAATAATTAAGGAGATGAGAAAGAAACATTAATGATTTATTCAACCACTGTTAAGTTTTTTTTTTTTTTTTTTAATGTATAAGTAGTTGGTCAATTGAAATGATAAGAGAGTTGAGTCAAATATATAATTATTTTGTTTTGGATTAAACTTACAAGAAATAATCGAGCAAGAAATTTAATATATCATCGCAGCAATATATTATTGTAATTTATAATTAATAACTTGCATATTGGATTCATAATGTTTAAGGACCAATTGTCAAATTAACTTTTGTAATCCATATGTCATTTTTAGTCTCTCTTAAAGCATATATACCATATGCTATCCATTTTAATTCCGCAAGAAATTAGAAAGTTTCTATGCCAAACAGAGAATTAATTTAACAATATGCAGGTGTAATAATACGTACATAAATAAAGAAATTCAAATATCAAACTTCAGTTTTAATAATTAACTAGTAGTATTAGTTTTGTTATTGAATACGTATATTATTTAGTAATTTGTTTTTGGAATCCATAATTAAATATACATAATCAAGTCTATGGTTAGTAATCATTACCTAATATAAAAATTTTAAGCTGGCAGAATTCAATTCTTAATTTTCTACTTTCAAGAAATAATTAACGTCTGAATGACTATCACATTATACAAAATGTTCTTTTCAATGAGGTCATAATAAAAAATGTGTTTTCATCTTTTATATAAAGTAAATCAATTTAATTGTCAAACAACGTTACTCTGGAAGATAATCCAACATAAAACATAAAAATTGAAGCACGTTTTAATTAATTTTAATAATTAAGAAAATTCAATCCTTTCATAAACACGTCATACGTACGCCACAATGAATCCACCGTCAAGCAATTAGTGGGGACTGAAATAACAGTCTTTATTATTTATTTTTTAAGTCTTAATATTGATAAGTATTCTCAACTTTTAAAAATTTCTATAAAACACTTTTTTATTTACTCTACTAAAAGATATTAAAATAATAAAAAAATTTTGTAACTATCTTATTAATTTCAAAAATAATCTTCATTATCTTATTAACTCTTTTATAAAATCCAACTCTCAAATATTTTGTTTAGGGTTTAAAAAAAAAAAAAGTTTATGCAAGCTAATTGAATGTATAATTTAATGTAAAGTAGTGTTTGTGTTAGTTTAATTAATTAAATACGACATTTTATTTAATTTTAAGAAGAATTCGAAGAGTGGGAGAGTAGCATCAATCTTTTACCATTCCATTAACTATTTAACATCCTTTCGAACAAAATACAAAAATATTACAATATCACAACAAATTTTTATTAGCTTCATTTTTCATTATTTTTTTTTTTCCCAGGATTTTCACATCTGTAGACGGTAGAAATCAACGGCTTTCGTTATCATCGTTTTGAATTCTGACGACGTCAAGGTACGATTTTCCCGCAGTTCGCGAGAAAGAAATCCCTTGTAGAAGTCTGCCACAGCAATTCTCCTAAAACGTGCTGGAGTATCCGGTGTAATAAGGCTTGGAGCCGGACCCAGTTCTCCGTCTAGTTTGGGGCTATAGAATGTGGCGATCGACAGCCTTTCTTTCTCTGAGTTTACAGTTGCTCGATGCTCCACGGCACCATAGATTCCATTGGTTAGTACCTCCATGGAATTCCCAATGTTGATTATAAAAGCATCAGGGAGGGGATTTACAGTAACCCACTTTCCATCTTTCTTTATTTGAAGACCTTTCGTCTCATTGAGCTGGAGGAGGATGGTGAGTCCGCAGCCGTCAGAATGAGGACCGAGGCCGATAACAACCTCCGGCTGGGGACATGGAGGATAGTAGTTCATCCTCATTCCCTGTATCCCTTCTTCGAACAACTCTTTCATATCATTGGAATCCATTCTTAGAGCTTTTACTATTTGGTTTAGGATTTTCAAGGCAAGATTTCTTAGTTCTGCTGAGTAGGTTTCCAAGGTATCTCTACATGTAAAATAAAATTGTTCAGACGCTCAGATCAGATGACTAAGTGCTGATCTCGTTTAATGTTTGTTGTTTTAACTTTTGATATACATTAATATAAATATGATAATAAGTATTGTGAGTGTACGTAATCAAAATTATTTCAGTGATAGTGTTAAATTATAAGGTAAGATTGCATATACAAAATTATGTTATAAGATTGACATTGTAAATACTGTATTAGATAAAATCCCAGTTACTGTCAGTTGTTATTCATTACAAAAGGAACAAACTTTCTTCATTGGTTTTGACTTTGAATAAAAGGTTAAATTAACCTGTCATCATTGCAATTTATTTAATTTATTAAATTGTATCCACCGTCAATTATTAGTTCACCAGCAATATTTACTTCCCCTTTCGAGTAGCTTTAGTGACGAATTAAGGTCATATTGAAATTAATTATGTTCGACAGGTAAACTGGGAAAGCAAGAAATGGCAACTAGAGATGGAACCTGAGTGGAAGAGGCAGCTTGGGAAAGAGATGGGGTTTCCTCATTTGAATTGGGAGGGCAATCATATAGAACATGTCTGCCCAATCAAGCTTCTGTTCCTCAGACACAACGAACGCCTGTCCAAATCCCTCAACATCTCCTCGTTTTTGCCAATACTTCTGCTTCTCCTCCATCGGAAGATTGAAGAAATCTGGAATCTCTGCCTTCACTTTCTCCACCAATGAACTGCTCACTCCATGATTTATCAACTGCGAGAAATGATCTTTATCAAATTTGCGAACTTTGAAGTAAAGCAGAGAAAATGACAGATATGATTTACATGTACCTGGAAGAAACCCCAATCTTTGAATGCATGGTGAAACTTGTCCAGCTCCGAATCCATCAATTCCCCGGAGACCAACTTTTGCATGTCGATGACCGGAACTTGTTCTGAAGAACTCGCATTGGAAACGAATGGAGGATCTTGATCGGGGCGAACATATCGCGGTGGAAGAGTGGTCAGCGGCTTCTTTGCCACCAGCTCCTTAACCGAAGGCACCGGCAGAGAACTCCCGAGCACTGTTGGTTTTGGCTCCATAGATGATCTAATTCTTTTATTCTGCCGGTAGCTGCTCGATTTTGCTACTGCAGTTGGGGACTGTTATAATTGTATACTAAATCATGAAGCTTTGAATTTATTTCGAATAATGTAGCAGTGAGTCACAATCATGTATTTTCTACATTCATAATTAACGTAATTAAATTAATTAAATAAATAAAATAAATGAAAGATAACAAAGTCTCACTTTGCTTTTTTCGTGTTTTGAATTTTTCACTCACCTTTTTGTCTTGTGGTCGGACAAATCCAATTCGGATATATATGTTATCTAAAGGCTATCCGGGGAAATTTTTTCTGTGGTCCTGTTTGTAAGGACCAATATTTCTTTCATTGTTTTCTTGTCAATGGAAATTTCTTTGGATTGATTGTGTTTTCCCTTATCAGTGCTCCTTTGTGTCAACGCCTACTCTTCTGAACTTCGCCCGTGTTTCAGTAGTAATGGGCCTGCTGCTGGACTCATATCTCCGTCAAATTCCGGGCAATAAAATGTAGTGTTATAGTCCCCTAAAGTTTAATATAATACAAGTAAAAATATAATTTTTAGTTTATTTTCATTCAGGTCTATACTGTTAAATTTCTGTTATAAGAACTCATAAATATTATCAATAACTTAAAGAAGGCAGATTGAGGTTAGGACGTTGGCTTCTTCAGTTTTGGCAAAATCACAAATAAGAACATAATTTGGCCCTTATATTTTTATAACATTTGCCTCAAAGAGTAATAAATTATGCATGCATGTTTATAATTATGTTAAAATTCAAAGACCTTAATCTTTTGTCTATTTTGTTTATTGAAAGCCATAAATTTCAATATATTTTATTTTAATATCACACCATTAATATAATCTACTCTACTGATGTTTATTAGATATTTATTTAAAAATCGGGAATCGAGATATATATATGTGCAATTTCTAGTGTCTGCACCTATCTACGAGAAATCAATTCCGTCGTTGATGTTATTATATTGAAAAGAGAATATATTCTTAAGTTTGGTCTTAATTATTTGTTTTTTTTCAATACGATTACCCTAGATAACCTGATAAAATGCCATTACAAATTTGCAACATAAAACCATTTTCGAGGAAAATAATAAACCATTTTATGTAGCTTAAAACTGGAACGGATTCATTCATTTGCGCAATCGTCTTTTTTATCATGATCATGCAATAAAATAAGCTTTTGGTCCTTAGTCATTAAGATTATTATAATCCTCCATATAGGTCGTGTTTCAACTACCTTTACGTGCAAAATAAGCATACAGCAGGTAGGGTATAAATTTTTAATTCTAGCTTTAATAAAATGTGGACATTCATAAAAGAAAAATTTATTAATCTTAGTCTTAACAAAAAAGAAATCAATTAAATTCCAAGATACAGACAAATAGGCAATTAAAGTGAAAGTAAGTAGTAAGTACCCAAGTTGAAGTCAAGATACAATGAATGAACAAACATTACTGAGCTAATCGTAATCTTGATTATATGCATAATGAATTAGAAATAATTATATAAATTATTAACTGGTCCTGAATCCGGGACCATCTTGACTTTACTCAACAATGAATTATCTATTTTGATAATGGGTGGTGGAATATTATTTATTAATTGTTTGGATTATTAATTAATTCCCAACCTTCCATTTGGCAGGTTCTGATTGGTCAAAGTTTGCACATCATCAATGACTATTTCAAATTTGGAATATAAAAATTAATTTTGAACAGGTCGTGCTAGCCAGCTAGCTAACAAGTAGTTGAGATCACCCTAAATCTGAACCCACTCAAATTTTAATTAGGAAACGTGATTTTCCTGTCAATTAATAATTAATAAATCGCAAACAAGTCAAGCCACATTATCAACTCCATTAAAATATCAAAATCAAGCACGTTCTAGATTGAAATTTTTTTTGTTGGACAATTACATGCCTTTTGCAATACGGAAACACTCGAAAATAACATTGGATCGATGAATAAACCCTATCTGCTAGTTAAAGAGATAATATTATTGTTTTGATTTCTAGATCTTGACTAAAAGCTTGATGTTTGAGGAAACAAGTTAATGTACATGCATGTTTTGTCAGCAACCAACATAGTTGGTTTCTATATAGTAATAAATTGTGTTCCATATAATATTGGCTTTAATTAAGTTACGTGCGTTACTCTTTTTTTATCATAAATAAATAAATATATTATACATTTGTTTGTAAAATAATAAAAATTAGATATTTATATGTTATTATTTATATAAATAGTAATGTTAAAAATATATAAAAATTTTATTATAATGACTTTTTCTTTGATGAGAATTATTATAATGACTGTTTAATACAGACAAGTTATACTAAAATGTTTTAGTGATAAAATATATAATGGTCCACTCCACCTATGAAATTATATTATAGAGGTGAGAATGAGACATTCATTAATTGTTGATCAATAATTCAAGCAAAGTCAAAAAGGTTGGGATTCATCTAATCTCAAATATTTATGTTTTTTTTTTCAAAAAAATTTGTTAATATTAAAAAAAAAAACTCAAATTCTTTATAATTTAATGTGAGCTGAGTTTGAATTCTAAATTTGTAGTACCACTTTAAAAAAATTCTACTAATTGAATTAACTATGCTTATAATAAATGTGATTTTATTTTTTATTAATGTATATAATTAGTTAGTTGATTAAAGTAAGGAGAGATTTGACTCAAATGTACAATTACTTTGTTTTGAATTAATAGAGCTTAAAAACAATAATGGGAATAAGAAATTTAATGTAATCTCATATTATATCTTTTATTTTAATTTAGAATAATTGATTTCAATTTTTTAAAATAGTTAAATTTAATTGATTTGAAAGATTGATTATCAACTTAACAATCTATTTCATCATCTCTTTGTGCTATGAGTGTTATTGATCATTCGAGCATTAGACTACATGATCACTTTATTATAAGTTTTTTCTTAAAAGATGAAACAATAAAACATGTATATAATTAAGTTGTGATGATTTGTAAATCACAATTATTGTAAAATAGAACCATTAACAACTAAATGTGGTTAGTTATAAATATTAGCTGTCAAATAAAAGTAATTGCTTACCAACCTCACATATCACGATTATCATTCCAAAATTGAGCAATATCATAAATACAAATATATTTTATGTATATATCAAATTACGTCCAATTTAGAAACCAATTGCACATCAAATTAATTTTTTTAATATATATATATATATATATATACTTGTTAGTCTCTCTTAAAGGATAGCTAGGTTAAATTTTGAAAAGTATCATATATATGCTCTCAATTTTAATAACATAATAACAAATATGTGAGAAATTAGAAAGTTTCTAAACCAAATAAAGAAATATTAATCATATTAATTTGTAAAATATATGAAATTGACAAGTCTTGGTCAGTGTACCCCACCCCCCACCCCACTTTTTATTATCACCATCCAGCACGATCCAGCCAATTCTTATCTAGAAGAAATTATATAAAATAGCAAAATTATTCTCGACCCATTTCTAATTAATGAATAGGCATAAAATCTTCATAAGAATCAAAATTTGAATAAATAAATGTAATAAAAGAAATTTGAGGGCAACTATGTATCATTAATTAGTCTTCCGATATGTATGTATTATATATTGACCCTATTATTATATATGTTTCTTTTAAATATTACATAAATATAAATTAAACTTTTAATTTCTTTAATGAAAGGAATTAATTCAAAAATCAAAACCTCTTACATATCTTATGAAATTAAAGACGATCAATACAATAACATTAATCACATAATTAGTGACGATCATGTAATATATCGGTTGGTTGAGAATTCATGTCTCCATTATTCCAATAACAAACAAAACGATTCAATGACTGATTCCTTATACAAAATGACATTTAATTTGAACAAGTCCCAGCAAGCAGTTAGTTGATTGCGATCACAATCATAAAAACGTGGTTTGTCTGTTAAATGATAAAACAAATTTGTCAAAGCACATGAAAGAAAATACTTTATTGAATATTATGAATTAAGCACGTTTTAAGTTAGCTGCATTCATTAAACAAAATGTATTTAATTCTTAGTGAACACGTCATACGCAACATTGACTTGTTCAATATATAGATTCCTGATGACTTGACTAACACTATTCTTTTAGATGTTAATGAAACATTTCTATTATTCCATTCGGCCGTCATTTATATTTTATAACTTTTATACTCATAATAAAAGAAAGCCCAATAAATAAATCTCCTTATATAATTTATATCTCGTTTATATATGTTTTATATCAATTATTGAGTGTTGGATTTAAATACTTAAAATGATTAAAATTAGATATGATATATGCAATTAATATATGTACTATATTTAATATCAATCATTTGAAATGTTTATATTCAATGATTTATAAAATAGTGTAAAAATATATGTAAAATTATAACTATTAATCCATCATCTCTCTCTACATATAAATAATTGGGCTAAAATTTTTTATATATGTTCTAAATTTTGCTTTGGATATAATATAAATTTGTGATTAGTAATTATTAAGTTAGAAGTAAAAAAACGTTAACTGCAGACACGCATTATAAAATTTTTAAAAATTTTGAAAAGATTGATCAAGAGGAGATCCTAATTGTTTACGATGTTGTATTATTTTATAACAAATCAAGTACAAATATTCCTTGACTAGCTTTATTTTTAACTTTCTTTTTCTGTATACTTGCCTTGGGTGCCTCGTAGTATTCTCAAAGGTCCAATAAAGTATGTATATTGATGGGCTTTCATTCATCTTCCGCAAAATTTATTTAAGTAATTTAATTTATACTAACAGAAATTAAAACGGGTTTATCATATATTCTTGTTAAGTTATATCGATCCACAATTCAAAATAAAATTAAAAACTAGGATATAATCTGGAGTTCTAGGATATATATATTTAGTAATATATACAATAACAATAGAAAATATAGGGATAATAACTTTCATTGTGTCGATTTTTTTTTAAGATTATCCTGTAAAATTTATAGCAAGACCTGAAATTCTTGAATAAGAATATTTGTAGATACTTGTTAATTAGACATGTATGCTTATGATTAATTATCCATGTATACATACACAGGAGTGAGGTAAAAGTCAATTACGTTATCTGCATGAAATTATCTGAAATTATTGTGGCCGATAATGGTGAATGACTAAAATCCTCTTCGATTTTCTCCTTCGTTGTTCAAAGATCTCAAAGCTTCTAGTAGTCTACTACTTTCGTTATTTTCCGTGATTAATTTTGTTAGCATAATTTCGGAAAATTCAATTTCCTGCCTTGTTTCTGCGTATATAAATACCCAGCTTGTTAGAGAGTTGCACTTCACCTGAATGTTATGGCATCACTACAGCCAGCTGCAGCTCTGGAGAACTCAGACTCCTCCCTACTTAGCGTTCAGGAACTCCTAAAAAGCCCTAAGATGACTGTGCCAAACTGCTATCTTCGTTTAGATCAAGAGCCTCCAAATTTCCTGAATGGAAACTATCATCACTCATCTTCCATCCCCACTGTCGACCTAGAAAGTTTGCTTCCAGGGGAAGATGCTGGTTCTGATCAATTGGAGAAGTTGCATGCAATCTGCAAAGAATGGGGCGTCTTCCAGGTTAGTATAAGCGTAAACCTTGAAAAGAAAAACGAAAAAGAACAAAAGATGAATACCAGATCAATATAAAGAAAGAGAAGAATGATATGGGTAGATGTATTTTGTTTTATTTTGTTTTTCTTTTCTGTAGTGCTTTCCTAGTTTAAGCAAGTTTCAAGATGTGGAAAACATGTTCATGTTTCAAAAAAGTTCAGATAATTAAGAATAAATTTTAGAAGTAAACAAATAAAAAGAAAGATAGCCTAATAATTTCATTTTTGTCTTATTGTGATGTAGTTGGTGAACCACGGAGTTAGCTCTTCTCTGATGGATAGCCTGAAGCGTGAGATAATGGAATTTTACAAGCTTCCGATAGCAGAGAAGATGAAATACAAAACTAAACCAGGTGATGTTCAAGGTTATGGAACCATAGCTCGATCAGATGGAAAACTTGATTGGGGCGACAGGTTTTATATGATAACCAACCCTATTCACAGAAGGAAACCACACCTTCTCCCAGAGCTCCCTTCATCCTTAAAGTATATATGATCTCTCCTTTTTCCTTACATGAAATCTTGAGCTAGCTGTTCGTGATCTTACAGGTTTTTAACTTATTGTGTGCATAATTGCAGGATAAATTTAGAGTCTTACTTCCTGGAACTGCAGAAACTTGGGATCAAACTCCTTGGAATGATTGCCAAGGCTCTGAAGATGGAAGTGAAAGAAGTTGAAGAAATGTTTGAAGACGGGATGCAATCGGTGAGGATGACCTGTTATCCTCCATGTCCACAACCAGAGCTGGTTATGGGACTTACACCGCACTCAGATGCTACCGGCATCACTATTCTTGGCCAAGTAAATGGCGTTGATGGTCTTGAGATAAAAAAAGATGGGGTCTGGATTCCAGTTAGAATTGACCCAGATGCACTTGTCGTCAATATTGGAGATATTCTAGAGGTTAGTGATGCTTTTCCCTCCCTTATTTTCCCAAAAAATGTAAAAAAAACCCAGTATATTATTAATTAAATATAGCCTTCATTTTTGGCAACCTAACTATCATTTTCAAAACTTTAATGCATACACCTAAAGTATTTGGTAATTAAACACGTACGATTTGACCGTTCATGTTTCCTAATCGTCCATTTATTCATTTATACTCGAAAAAAAATGTGATTCTATTTTACAATAGTTGTGTGTATTGTGATTAATTTTGCAGATAATAAGCAATGGGATGTATCGGAGCGTAGAACATAGGGCAACAGTGAATTCAGAGAAGGAAAGGATCTCCATAGCCTTTTTCATCAACCCCAAATTTGAAGCAGAGATTGGACCTGCAAGTGGCCTGATAAGCCCAGAAAACCCACCACTATTTAAAAGAATAGGGATGAAGGATTACGTGAACGGCTTCTTCTCCCGCAGACTCAATGGAAAAACATACTTGGAGTACATGAAAGTTGAAAATGGTGAAGCCAACACAGTTGATGACGCAACCAATTAAAACTATATATATAAATAAGTTACTATATTGGGCTTTCGCAAATAAATCATTCAGATGTTACTATCGTTTTGATATGTATTAATTTGTCTGCTCAGCGCTCGCTTTTACATGGACACTGTAGAAAAAAATAAAATGGTCCCTGCATGTAATGGTTTGTTTTGTGTTCTCTATATATATATATGTACATCTTTTATAGATGTACGAATAAGAATAAAAGTTTATTTTTGTTGGTGTAATGAATGATTAATGTTCACACTTCTCCATTTTACAACCAGAAACATGAATATTATTACATGTTCTTCAGACATGATCAATTCGATCAAGTTCAAATGTGATCTTCATAGAGAGCCAGAAAATCATTCACCTACAACTGTTAAATATCATGAAGTAATCGTTTCAGTCCAAGAAAATTAAGGTCGATAATATTTACTAATGTTGATTTCTATGTGGTAATTAATTTTCAAGAGATTGATTAAAATACATCTTATTTTTTTTTATACTATAAATAACGTAATTATATATATGAGCCAGTAAATATGCGTTATATATACAGTATTATTCTTTTGCTAAAATTTCAGACGTTCTAGTCTGTATTTTATTACAAATCAGTAATAAATACATATTACAAGTTTAGGTTTAAGGTGATGATAAACATTCATTGACAAAGAGAAAAATTGTTTTGGATAATTAAGCACTAGGAAATTAAGCATAAACCAAAAGCACAAATTAATTAATTGAAATTACATAATAATTTCTTTCTCTTTAATTTGTGCGTCTGATATCCGTAATCGATCAACGCATCAACTCTATGTAAGTATGGTAGAGATGCACGTAACAATAATATGTGATATATATATGTCATAACAAAACAACCTTGCCAATATTTTATTTTCTGTGTCTACACATGTAAAAGAAGGGTGAGTATTAATTTACTAAATCTGTCCATAATTATATATCAAGTATCAACGTGAATTAAAGAATTTAATTTCTTTATACAATCAATTTCAAGTACTAATTACCTCTTATAAATATTTATAACTTTATTTATTTATTAATTAATATATAAAATTTATGTACAATAACATGATATATTAAATCACTAGTTTCAATATCTCTCTTATCTTAAATTTGTATTTACCTCCCGTAAAAATGTAAAACGTATAATAATAATAAAATACTACAACATTTAGTTTTTTTATCGTATGAATGAATTTGCATAAGATTTTATATATGTAATAATACATTTTTATATTATTTATATCCCTTTTTATTAAATTTTAAACTTTTTTTTTTTGTTAATTTTAAAAAATTGTTAATCAGAATCTGACAACTACGATAAGAATCATTCTATTTTAAGAATCTTAAGGCCAATTAGTCAAGAAATATGAATTTTTCTACAATAAATTCGGCTCGTAAATTTCTTCTTTGAGTAATATAATCTTTTAATTTGTAATAAATAAAAGAAATAAGCGGAAAACTTCCACAAATGATGAATCTCACGAGTAGCAAAGTCATGGCTAAATGACAAGTCGTGCATATATTTTTTAAGAGAACGACTCCACTAATCGGGTAAATTAAAGAGACGACAAACGTTTACTGGGAATTTAGAAATAGGACAGAGCGTTTCTAGGTCAGCTAAACTGAACAAGTAATCAGCGCAGCGGCACCCGAACCGCCTCAAACAACCCGAGCCACAGATATAAACACACAAATTTTGTTGAGCGTGAAAGCAGAAGCCGCGAGAGAGAAAAAATGGCAGCAGAAAACGAAAACCCCAAAACAGAAGATCAAACCAACACGAAAAACCCTAACCCTGATAACGAAGAGGAGGAGCTGGAGGAAGGCGAGATCGTCGGCGATGATGAATCGTCGAAGAAATCAACGACCTTGATTCAACAGCCTCATCCGCTCGAACACTCTTGGACTTTCTGGTTCGATAACCCTCATGCAAAATCCAAGCAAGCCATTTGGGGTAGCTCCATGCGCTGCATCTATACCTTCGCCACCGTTGAAGACTTCTGGGGGTAATTCTTTTTCTTCCTTAGTGTTTTTCCTTTTACGAATTTTTCGGGATTTTTAATGTGCGATTTGTTAGGTTTTTGAGATAATTGAGGTTATATCAAATTTTTGTCCGATCCTTTTGGATTTCAATATGTATGATCTTAGTTTGGTGAATGAGAAAGTTGAGGGAAGGTGAAGGAATTGTAGTTCTTTACTGTGAAGAAATGATCTTTTTCAGTTTGCCTTTGATGATGTTTTGTGCAGTCTTAGTGAACCGTGTGTTATAATTTGTGTACTTTTGGTCTTTTAATGTATTGACATATTTTATGGCCATACTTTGGTTGCTAGCGGCTATTAGGTTTTTCCATGTTGATATATGTTTTGAGGGTGTAGATTTTATTATTCCATATGTAATTAGCTTACCTGTTGATATATGTTAATTTATGGATACAACAGTCGACATGTAGAGTGATTGCAAAAGTTGTGGTTTCAATTTACAATAATTTCGCGTGAAAACATAGTTTATTGCTGGTCTTTTATAAGCAATTCAGTTTTACCTGTTGAAAGAGAACCAAAAAAAAATAAAAATAAAACTCTCGTGTTAATGGCTTTTCCAAATACCCATGAGGTCAGTCTGTACTCTGTGTGGCTTGAGGTGTCGAAGGGAGCCGAATTCTTCAATGTAAAGGAAGCTAGAGGTCTTTTATAAGCTGTGATTCTCTTTGAGTTGCACCATTAGCTGCTTATATTGAACCTTTGGTATAATTGATATGCTTTCAAATGTTGTGACTTTGTAATTGCTTGTTACAGGATTCCTAACATGTTGCATGATCTATACTTCTCCCTACTGAAACAGTCAATTCTTTTTCTTAGTCATCTATTCTAAGTTTATCTCCTAGATTTGATTCTTAAAAGTTTTCCACTAAGTTTTTGTTCTATATTTAGCCTTTACAACAATATACATCATCCAAGCAATTTAGCCGGGGGAGCAGACCTCTATTGTTTCAAGCATAAGATTGAGCCAAAATGGGAGGACCCTGTTTGTGCTAATGGTGGGAAGTGGACTGTTATCTGTTCTAGAGGAAAATCTGATACTTATTGGTTGTATACGGTATGCCTTGTACTCTGTGACTGGCCTTGTGCTTGTGTTATTGTGTATATTTGCCAAAGCCAAACCTATACTATGTGTGGCCTTTTTGAACATGTACTCTACGTAGTTGCTGGCAATGATTGGAGAACAGTTTGATCATGGAGATGAAATTTGTGGAGCAGTTGTGAATGTTAGAACTAGGCAGGAAAAAATAGCTCTGTGGACCAAGAATGCTTCAAATGAAGCTGCTCAGGTAACTTTTTCTGATCAAACCATTTCATTTACCAATATTTCATTTGTATGCCAAATAGAATAATCTATATATTCTTTACTATTCCATGGAGATGAAATTTGGTAACCAATGAACCACTAAAAGATAATGCTGAAGGCACTTGTTCTAGGAAGTAAATGGCTCTGGACTGGGGACATGTGAAGATGTTAGAGCTTTGCACACTGTTTATACTTTAGCCAAGCCTAGCCCTTCACCACAGCCCTCACCCTAAAATATTCATAATAACGTGCGCAAAATAATTAAGTTAGAAGGGTGCATCTTTTAGACAGTATCAATGATAACATAGGGATTGTCAAATATAGCTCGATGCATGTAGTTTTCTTGTCCTTTTCAAATTTGACATCATGTATGGTTTAATGATAGTCTGTCATGGTCAACCATTTTTCCTTTTCATCTATTCCCTTGTCTATTGTTGTAGCCCATTCACTTCAGTGGTTTATGATTCAGGTTTTTGATATAATCAAGTCTTTGAAATTTTTTGGAACTTCATTTCTATACAATCCAATTATTCACAATCTCATGGTCGATTGATTATTTTTCTTAACCAATACTTAACTGATCAATGGAACTTGCAAAATGCCTAACATTACATTTGTTGTTGCAGTTAAGTATTGGAAAACAGTGGAAGGAGTTAATTGATTATAATGAGACCATAGGGTTCATCTTTCATGTAAGGATGCAGTTTATAATATTTTGTCCGTGTTTGTATTTTTGAAGATTGTGCTGCTTAGTTTATGGGACTTGCACAATATATAGCTAATGTTTTTGGTTTTGCCTTTTTAGGAGGATGCAATGCATGACAAATCTCCAAAGAATCGCTACACAACATGAGCTTGAGCTGTACAGGATTTTCAAGTGATATAGTCCTGGGAAATGCATGTTGTTTTCTGGGATTAGAGGCAGTAGGCTTGTTTTCGTTTTAGGCTTCTGAAACAATCTTCCTATCACTAATTGTGTCAGAAATGCCTTGTTATAAGGTTCTTAGTTGCACAAAGCAGTATGATATCTTTTGCCTGAGAGTTAACTTGGCAAATGTGCTCAAAGTTTATTTCTTATGCTTTTTTGATGCATACAAAGCCTTGGTCGGTTGTAGTTTTTTTTTTTCTTTAAAAAAGAAAACAGAAAAAGAAGTGCTCTTAACAACGGTAATAACCACAAGTAATGATCATTTTTATCACTCGCACTATTTGGATTAAGACCTCATGTAAGTCTGCAATCCAATTCGTACGCATAATCGAAGCCGAAGATAATTTAATTAGCTAAAGACATATTACACGAGTTTTCGTACACAACTTCCGTTTTCCAAGGTGGAAAATAGCGTATATATACATATATACATGGTAATACCATTATAGACGCTACCCTCATACAAACAATTTATTTGCACGTAACAAAGCCACCGTAGTAACTACTCAATTGTCACTTTTTTCAATTGTATTATATACCGTTATAATAGCATTTCCTTTGCGCAAATGCAAGGGTACATGATTGTGATAGTTCAGCCAAGGGCACTGCTTATATCCTACATTTAATTTGTATAAATACTTGTATTGGTTACAAAGCTACTATTCCCTACCAAAAAAATACATACTCATTTACAAATGATTGTTCCTTACTCTCTCACTATCAAGGTATTAACAAGAGGCTGCAGAAGTATGGTTAAAAAAATATTACTAGTAACAATATGAAAGGGAAAAGGAAAATTCATTAACAAATTTCTCCCTCCTCTCCATCTCCATCCCCCTCCCCCTCCCCATCCAAATTCAATGTCTCCTCATCTTCATCTCCCACATAATCACTTTTCATAAACAAACCAATCCGCTCCAGTGAGTACTCGAAATGAGCTCCCTTAAATGCTCTTTTTTCGCCGTTTAGCAGATGAGGGGATAAACAACATCCGCTTAGCATTTCAAGTTCCTTTAGAATCTCAAGGTTGTGCTCAATCTCAACCGTTCTTTCCATCTGGATGGTGAACATATATACCTTTCACTAAGTAACAAATAAAAAAGCCTAAAGCTACCTATCGAGAATATGCAAAATCAATTTGTGGTAAAAGTTTACCTTCTGCAATGCACTTCGGGCAGCTTCTCTTTCCTTCTCGCGTTGCTTTTTCAACTCAATCTCTGCCTTCATTCGTGAAGCAGCTTCAGCAGCCTTAATTTGCGCTTCAATTCTAGCTTTTTCTGCACAACAGGAAGACCGAATCATCAACTACATTAGAGTTTCTTGGAAAAGGAAAAGAAAAAAATTACAACCAATTCAACAAAGCACATAAAATCTAGCATAAGAACCAGTAAGAAGTAGCTTAAATCACCTTCCCGCTGCTTTTGTTCTAATCTTTCCTTCTCTTGCTGCATCTTTGCCGGGTCAGCTTTATCACCCTTCATATTAAGAGAAGACGATATATAAGCCAGAGTTGACACAAGAACTTGTTAGTTGTAACCCACAGGATAAAAATTTCCAATGGTAGAATCCATATTATCTTACTTTTGTTCATAAAAAAATATGCTGAAAGAGGCTTACATGATCCAAGAGTGTCTTCTGTTTAGCTTTGAAAATTGTGTCTGCAAAACGACTCTTTAACATTGCAGCACGGAGCAACTTCTTTGGAGACATTTGTACATCAAGAAGTGGAGTCACCCATTCTACACCAAATAAACAGAAAAATTAAAACACCATCCCTTACTTCATTTTTTTTTTTTTTACCAGGCACTTTCCATATTTGAACCAAAGACCAACCAAGGAAAACCCAATTCCACACCTTTTATGTGGTACTCATCCCAACCAAAAGTTGAATAGCAGCAATTATCATCTAATTTAGGCATCGTAATTACACAGTAGATAAACTGACCTTCAGCAGAAGCAGAATCTGTTGCAGGAGGCGTAAGCTGGGAACTAGGACATACATTCCCGTCATCCAAAGCGCTTACAGCCCCTTCATATCATTTCGACAGCATGCCAAAGCTCAGAACAAGAAATAAATGTAAGAATATTGCATACTTTAAATGGGTATTTATCCTCACCATCAGAATCTGGATCTGACTTGCTCATCTGCGATGTTAGCGTGCTTTTTGCTTGACAATCCTAAATTTTGATATAATATTCCAATTACACATTAGACAGGATAGGTATTGTTCACAATAACTCTAAACTAAATTCTTTACATCAATCATTACTCTCATACATACCAGTTTAGAAGCATCAGCACTACATGCACGATCTCCAGCCAATGATCTCTCTGAAGTGATATCTAAATGAAAGAAATGGATAAGCTAGTGACAATGTATAATACATTATGAACAGAATAAGCAAAGGAGAATATCAATTAATTACCTGATGACGCATGAGTTGAATCACTGGGAAGGTTGCATCCACAAGTACTGCTGCCACATTTACCACATCTTTTGCAGGCAACTGGGCTCAATGGTGGCTTGCCATTGACAATGCCACAAGTAAGTCTACCGCAACCATCATTGCCTATAAGAAAAATTGCAAATTAGCTCCTATAAAGAGCCATAAAGCAGAAACTTTACTGGCCATCCCATACCTTTGTTTAAACTTTTTACCACCAACTTGCTTGACACATTCTTTGCTGGTTTGGGATGCTCAACCTAAGAAAAAAACATAAGAACTAAGGCAGTGCAGACAACTAAATACAAACACTAATTACACGAGCAGTCGTGACACAATCCACATAGTGAACCCAGAGAATTCAATGAAATATATAGTATAAAAGCACTCATAACAGACCGTAGTCCTTTCTTATTTGAAAATCAAAAAGCTCAACATCAGCTATGCAAGAATGAGCACCTAAGACCTATGCAATGGACACTACTACTTACCTCTGCAGCTCTTGCACAATATGAACTCTTTACAGCCTTCTCTTCACATGTCTTTGACTTCTTGGATGAGAGAGTATTATGCAGTGCAGGTGTTTTGGGACAATTCTGCGTAGTATCATTCGCTTCCATCATCCTTCCACTCAAGATTTTCCCCAACCCAAGTTTTGGTCCTTCAAAGCTCCATTTTTCCTCCAGGGATTTCCATTTCATGTCAAAGAGACTGTTTAACTCCTGAGCCATCTTATGAACATTATTTTCAGGAGGATTGTAAAGCATGGCATTAGAAAATGTCAGTCGAACATCAGCCACAAACTCTTCAGTTCCATAGTACAAATTCCTATCCAGCTTAGCTTTTATTGTTCCCAAATCCATAGGCTTAGATATAATGGAGAAGTAATCGGGAATATTCAATTTCACGGGATCCACAGGTTGATTAAAAACCCAGCCAGCAGGATGGATCATTAGTGATTTCAAAATTACAGAACATTGATGAGTTACACCACGATCCATCTTCTGCCTCTTCTCCTTTGTACCCTTAATTACCTCCTGGGCTTCGCGCTTCTTACCATTAGGCATAGACGATCTTTCCCTTGAATGCTCAGAAGCAATCATCCTTTTGCCATCAGATAAACATGTGATTTACTCATCCCCAATTGATTACTTTGATTCACAGAAGCACTGTGGTGCCAGTGCCCATGCTCACATGATTGAGTCCCAGGAATGACTTCAATTCTCTGGCCCCCAAATTTGATCTTCAACTTTTTCTTAGTTATTACAGCTTCGGCAGCAATCATTGTGAGAAAACGTGAAGATTGAAGGAAGAAGCTGCTATGTTCCCTGGTTCTTGAGCAGTATAACAGCTGATACCCTCAAATGCAGCGACACTGAGTATAGCAGTGTCCTCCAAACAGAAGAAAAAGTGCATAAATCTTTTAGTGAGAATCCTGACGCAAAAATTTACAACATATAAGCATTCTCAGAGCCACTAAATGCAGTACCATACTACAATTAGTAATCTTGTCCAAATAATACACTTATGACAGGTGTACCAAAATGCATAACGACTAAGGGGAAGAGAAAACCTCATAATTTTTCAGTCTCATAAAAATGTATTATCAAAGGCAGGAAAAATAAAGGGAATTAGGGTCATGTAACCAATACAAACGTAAGAATTGTAGCAAATATGATATTTATTAACAAAATTGGACCTCCTGGCTCACACACATCCCAATAACAAAGAACTCAGGTTTCGTTATCAATAACAAAGTGAAAGCATGAAATCATAAAGGACAAGAATCAATAAGTATAGTAGATTAATCTACCAAAGATCAACTACTAGACCAAATAATAATAATTAAATAAACCAAAAAACCTGAGCGACATACACTGAGCGAATAGAAAACAACAAACCCCCAAAATCAGCCAGCGAAACAAATAATCCAGATGTGAAAGACCACACAGGTTCCGAAAAATTCTCAACACTTCAAATCCACCGGTAATAGCACTGGTCGAAACAGATCAAAGCCCAAAAGAAAAAGCAGGCAATGCCAAATTTATTTTAACAGAACAATAAATCTTAGAGCTCAATTTTCCCAAATCCAAGCATCAAACCGAAAGGGAAATCTAAACCAGGGATTAGGATCCCACGACAAACATTTAAAAATGAGCGCAAAGCAAAAAATTCTCAAAATCTAAAACTAACCCAGATGAATTAACCTATTAATTATCGAAACTAAAGCAACAATTCACAAATTTTCATACGAAAGCAAATCGCACAACTCGAAAAACATCGATTTCTTCAATTCGAAGACCAACCAAATTCAAAGGGGAATTAGAATTACGTATAAAAACATAAGCAGACTCGCCAAACAAATCAGGGTTAAGGGTTTTAGAAAATCTTACCCGAATCGAATAACTGTCGGCGAAACCCATCGACTTCGACAAATCGATCGATTTCAATCGAAGAAGCCTAAACGAGAAAGAGAGAGGGAAAACAGAGATGCCCTCACAGTGACGATAGTCGCAGAGGTTTTGGGTTTTGGGGGTTTTCAAGTGAGAGAAGAAGGAGATAGTGGAAGTATAGTGTGCGCTGCTCTTCTAGGGTTTGTCTATTGTTTTTTTTTTTTTGGTTCCGATTTTCGTTGTTGTTTTTGTTTTGGTTTTTTGTTGACGCGTAAGTTTACTCGGTTTTGGTTTCTTAATTGCTGGGGAAATCTGTACAGTCTGAAGTGAAATTACTTTATTGACCCTTCAATTCTGCTATTTGACAGCTGAGTATAAGATATTTTTAGTGAAATGACTTTACTATCCCTTTAATAATGTAATCATAATCAGATATTTTTAAAATGATAGAAATATTTACAATTTATTCCTCATAAATTATCTTATCATTTTTAGTTATTATGAGATACTTTTAACTAATGGAAAAATGTTGACAATATTTTTTTTTCTTGTTACTGTGTTTTTTTTTTAAGATTTAAATATATTTTATTCCTTAAGAAATAACATTTATTTATTTCAATAAAAATACTATTGGAATAGTATAAGAACTTATTTTAATTATCTAAAAATATTGATATATTATCATTTAAATTTCTAAATTTAGGAATTTTAAAGTAGAATATCATAAAGTAGTTCTAAAGAGCAGTTCCTATTTACCTTTCTGACTTTTATAACTTGGAGGATTTTTGAAGTTTTGGGATTTACATTTTGCTGCTAATAAATACTCTTTTTTCAATACATAACAATGAAATTTTGTGGGTATTTAATTCATTGAGAATTTATGATGTATTTAAAAAGACCAATATCATCATCATTTTGTGAAGCATATTCATTAAATGACTTAATTTTAGAGAAAGATTTACATAAAATAACATTAATGAAATCAGTAATAAAATCATATTTTGGTACCAATTAATGTTAGTAATTTAATAGTAGCTCGAACAATTATACCAAAATAAAAATAAGTTACTGCTAAATGTAATCAAGATTTTTAAAACAAGTTCAATGTACTTTTTTTTTTCACTTAATTATATTCTTTAAGATTTTATTATAATATTCAGCCAATCATGTATATTTTATATTTTCGCTTGAATTTGTCTGCAATTAATAACTTTTCTTTTTATTTTCTCACTATTTATGTGTTATTACTTATAATAATTTTATAGTACCATATATTTCATTTTCAAAGCCATAAAATAACTTTTTTATTATTAAACATTAAAAGATTTCATATTAAACAAGTTTTTGTTTTTGTTATTGATTTTTCAATTCATGTTAATTTAATTATGAAACAACAATTTCTTTAATATTGTTTTCCAAATGTTAAACTTCATTTGCTGATGGTAAACTTTTGAAAGATTAAGGAAGAAGATCTATTTAAAGTCTATTTCAATTTACAATTGTTATAATAAAATTCTAAATCAATTAATGGTTAATAGTTCATATAGCATAATTCTCTATTTCCTAATCATAATAAGAATACTCTTAGCTGTTAGGAATTCGAACAGAAGTAAGATTTATTTTTTTAATCCAGTACTATCAGGAATACTCTTAGCTGCTAGGAATTCGAACAGAAGTAAGATTTTTTTTTTTCTCCAGTACAATCAGGAAAAGGAAAAAGTAACATCTATAAATTCTGAAGCTAAACACGTTATTTCAACTCAGTTTTCAGTCTTTCATAATGAGCAGCAGCAGCAGATTGGTGGTG
Organism: Azadirachta indica; assembly: GCA_022749755.1. NCBI lineage: Eukaryota > Viridiplantae > Streptophyta > Magnoliopsida > Sapindales > Meliaceae > Azadirachta > Azadirachta indica. Next base: position 12,815,885 of record CM040451.1, on the reverse strand, counting down.
GAGGAAGCTATTGACGATGACAACTCTGTCATCAGGCTCCATCCTGACACTATGAAGCAGCTGAGTGCGCTCAATAATGGGACAGTCCTGATCAAGGGCAAGAGGAGGAGGAGGAATACAATTTGTACGGCAGTCACTGATGATTCCTGCAATGAATTTAAGATCAGGATGAATAAGGCTGTAAGGTCAAACCTGAAAGTCAAGCTTGGAGACATGGTTTTTGTCCAGAATTATCAGGATTTTAAGAATGCAACCAGGATTCATGTTCTGCCTCTTGATGACACCATTGAAGGGATCACTGGAGATCTTTTTGAGGTTTATCTGAAGCCGTATTTTCAAGGAAATTATCGTCCTGTGAGGAAAGGAGATCTTTTCCTTGTAAGAGGAGGAATGAGGAGTGTTGAGTTCAAGGTTGTTGAAACTGATCCTGGTGAGTACTGTATTGTTATTCCAGAGACTGAAATCTTCTGTGATGGGGAACCGTTGAAAAGAGAAGATGAAGAAAGGCTGGATGATGTTGGTTATGAAGATGTTGGGGGTGTTAGAAAGCAATTGGCCCAAATTCGGGAGCTGGTGGAGTTGCCGTTGAGACATCCTCAACTTTTCAAGACAATTGGTGTTAAGCCGCCGAAAGGGATTTTGATGTATGGGCCGCCTGGTACAGGAAAGACTTTGTTAGCAAGGGCTATTGCTAATGAAACTGGCTGCTTCTTTTTCTTCATTAACGGGCCAGATATTATGTCGAAGCTGGCTGGTGAGAGTGAAAGCAATCTTAGGAAAGCATTTGAAGAGGCTCAAGAACGTGCTCCTTCGATTATATTTATTGATGAGATTGACTCGATTGCGCCGAAACGTGAAAAGACACAGGGTGAAGTAGAGAAGAGGATTGTTTCTCAGCTTTTGACCCTTATGGATGGGCTGAAATCTCGGGCGAATGTTATGGTTATGGGAGCAACGAATCGGCCTAACAGCATTGACCCTGCATTGAGGAGGTTTGGCAGGTTTGATAAGGAAATAGATATTGGTGTTCCCGATGAAGTTGGCCGCCTTGAGGTTCTTCGAATTCATACAAAGAATATGAAGCTTGAAGAGGACGTAAATTTGGAAAAGGTGGCAAAGGAAACGCATGGATATGTTGGCGCAGATCTTGCAGCTCTCTGCACTGAAGCAGCAATGCAATGCATTAGAGAGAAGATGGATGTGATTGATTTAGAGGATGACACCGTTGATGCTGAGATTCTTAACTCCATGTACGTTACAAATCAGCACTTCAGCAGTGCTCTTGGATTAAGCAATCCATCTGCTCTTCGCGAAACTGTTGTTGAAGTACCTAATGTCAGGTGGGCAGATATCGGTGGACTTGATACAGTCAAAAGGGAACTTCAAGAGACAGTTCAATATCCCGTGGAGCATCCTGATATGTTTGAGAAGTTTGGTATGTCACCTTCAAGGGGTGTTCTCTTCTATGGCCCTCCAGGTTGTGGTAAAACTCTGCTCGCTAAGGCTATTTCAAATGAATGTCAAGCCAATTTCATCAGCATCAAGGGTCCTGAGCTCCTTACAATGTGGCTCGGTGAGAGTGAAGCCAATATCAGGGATGTTTTTGACAAGGCTCGCCAATCTGCTCCTTCTGTGCTGTTCTTCGATGAGCTAGATTCCATTGCTATTCAAAGAGGAGGTAGTGTTGGTGATGCTGGTGGCACCGCTGACAGAATACTGAATCAATTGCTGACAGAGATGGATGGTTTATCAGCAAAGAAAACCATCTTTGTAATCGGTGCTACCAATAGGCCAGATATTATAGACCCTGCACTTTTAAGACCAGGTCGTCTTGATCAGCTTATATATATACCTCTGCCAGACGAGAATTCACGACTTCAGATTTTCAAGGCATGTCTACGAAAGTCTCCCGTGTCGAAGGATGTCAATCTTGCAACTCTGGCCAAGGTTACAGCAGGATTTAGTGGTGCTGATATCACAGAAATATGTCAAAGGGCATGCAAGTATGCAATCAGAGAAGACATAGAGAAGGATATTCGGGCCAAAAAAAGGACAAGCCCGGAACCCGAAGAACCGCAAGCGGCTAAAATTAAGGTTAGGCACTTTGAGGAGTCTATGAAGCATGCTCGCAGGAGTGTAAGTGATTCTGACATTATTAAGTACCGGGAGTTTGCTAGAACCTTGCAGCAGTCCAGGGGGTTTGGTTCTGAGTTCAGGTTTGAGGAGACTAAGAATACCAGCCAATAATCTCATTCCAATTCTCATCCACTACTCATGGATATGGAGATGATAATCTCTCTCATTAATTAGTTTTTAGCATTTACTTTTCTTCTAACGTTCTTAGTTAACTTTCAAAACAAAACTGTAGTTTCTTTCTTAAAGTTCTGTTATCAGACTGTTTTCATCAATCTTTCCATTATTAGCACGTCATTTGTTTCTTAATAGGGGATAATCTAACATTAACCATGGTCACATAAACAGTTTCAAAAGTACAGCAGATATGATTAAGATAGCAGTAACAGAAAATATATTACGTAAAAAATTCACCCAGAAAACTAAATGATAAAGCACTCGATGCTGAGATTTAATTGAACATAGAAGCAGCTCAATACCCATCTTACACAGAGCAGTAATACAACAGCAGAATAAGACAAATAAGTTCACAGGCATGCCAAATATCTGATGTATTTTCTCCATTGACTTAATTTAACATGATTTTAACTCGGAAACACATGGAAATGAAGAGATCAAGCTCAATCTGATACACTCAACTTCCCATCTATCAGCTGGCAATCCTGGCCATTATATCTGTACTTGAGATTTGTCTCTGCGTTCAGTTAAGGGCAAGCAGCTCCACATAGATTACCAGTTGCTCCACACAGATTACCAGTCTAATAAAGCATAGTACTGACCTTACATTTGGTGGTTCATTCATATCATAAGAATTTAAATGCCTATCCTCCGGAGGACTTTAAGCTTTAAAACCAATCATGAGATTTAGATGCCACAAAATTCCTATTCAATTAATGATTATACAGAGCTTGATCACCAACTTCTCTGCAACACAACATTTGCACGCAAGAAACTATGTCTTGGCAGGGCATCCATTTATGCATATGAATCGATCAAGGGTTGTCTTGAGGCTTCAACAGATGCAGAGCTATAGTAGGCGTACAACATTAATTGAAGAATCCCCAAAAGAGTTCCAATTCCATTTGGGACCTGAATCCAAAAAGATATTGAAATAAATCCATCACTTAATACAAAAGAAATGAAAAACTTGGGCAAATTTTGGAGTCGCGATGATTAAATCTGTTCATCCTTGCAAAGCACTGAGATACAAAATTACAAGGATATACACCTGTATAGGAAATATTAATCAGAAAAGAGGTTTCATTTAAAATTATTGAAAGTCTCATATTATATTTTTCAAAATGTATAAATGCCTTTAGACCATATAGAAAGTAGAGTAGGCTCAATGAAATCCTTTGTTAACCCTTTTAAAATGATTATGCTCGCATTACTGGTTAATGTGAATTTTGAGTATACGAAGGAAGCAAAAAGCCAGAACTCGGAGTTCATCCCAACCATTCACCCCACCACAAATCGTAGTATTTTACTCTTTTTTTTTTTTTTAACATTTTATATGCCCTGTCCACTCTGCTTGATAAATGTTAATAAAACTATAGGAATTAAGCACTATAATGGTCATGGAAGAAGCATGATTCTTACATAAATGAAAGGGTCATCCTTGAACATCGCATATGTAAAGAAGGACAGACTCATTAAGAAGGTTGAAAGAGAGAAATAAAAAGGCATGAATTCTACACTCCTCGTTTTAATGACCAGCTTCTGCATAAAAATAAACATGACACCACATGAGTGGGAAAGGAATGTGCAATCTAAATGTCAGGACGCTTGAAAGTTTTCAGATGAACTTACAATGATGAATAAGGGAGAAGCAAACATAAAAATCAGAGAAGCAACACTCAGATATCCAACAAAAGCCCGCCGCACATCAGATTCAAAAAGTTTTATGCTCATAAAGACTATGGCAAGAAACACTGCAAAAACTGCTACTAACAGTCCAGACATCTTTAGCTGGCGCAACATGAAGAAAGTAGAAAACCGAGCTGAATCAGACATTGCAGAATTGAATATCACATTTCAATAACCAGACCAAGCAAGTGCAAAGCAAAATACCTTTTTGGCTTTATCAGCATATGAAATGAAGATGCTCACATAAATTAGCTGGAACACTGCTCCAATTGAATTCACTGTGGCGACCAATATAACACCAGGTGATACAACAGGCATGCCATACCAGAGGCAAATCAAGCAGTTCAAGAGGGAGTATATGTAAGGTGATCCCGAGAATTGTTCTGTTGACTTGTTTCTCAAAATTCTCCTGAATGTAGGTCTAAAAGGAAAAATTGAAATATGCTAATAAGTTTCAATTTTCCCTCTTTGATTGTCAATTAAATGTAAAGCAAGGGAAAGGTTATTAAACAACTTACATGGGTGATACAAACAATACAAAAGCAAAGATATTTCCTGCAATCAAAAAACGGGTATTAGAATACTTTCAATTTAGCTTAAAAGAACAGAACAACAAATTAGAATATGGAAGTAAGCATGTATTTTACTGTGGGGGAAGAACTGCAGTATAGAAGTGTTACATTTTTACCAATGTGGATTCATCTTAGAGTTGTATATTGTGCAATTGTTTATCACAGAAGAAACACCAAAGTCTTGTATAAGGAAAGTTCATCGAGACAAGCATTGTAAGAAAATCTAGAAAGTAAGCAATTATGCAACCTAATATGCTTGTGTATATGAAACATGGGAACTTTTACCTTTATCATTGTCAAGAAAGTGAAACTACAAAGCGTAAAAACTTAAGCTTTATTTTCGTTCCCTGCATTATCTTAGCAAACAAATAGAGCAAAAGCCAACAATCTCCCTCAATCCAGAACAAAAATAGAGAACACGGAAAACCCAAATTTCCCATCACCAGTTAATAATCAAATCAAAAACTCCTCAACAAAATCCATACTTTCCTTGCAACCTTTAAAACGAAAATGGGGAAAACCAAAAGAAGCAAAAATTATATATACGTAAATAAATTCTACAAGCTAAGAGTTTAAAACCCATTCATCGGACTTTTCACGCATATTATAAGAGGAAAAATGTATCAGATAGGATAGTGAGAAGATGAAAAGTTACCAGCAACCCCAGCTGCATCACTGCAAAGTGAATAAATAGAAGACAACGCAGTTAAAGACATCTATCTATCTATAACTTCACTTGCAATTGAATGATAACTCTATAAAAACACCAACGTTCAGCTCTCTCTCTCTCTCTCTTCCCTCTTCTGTATTCTGTCTTTCTGTGTTGTTTGTATGCTTGTAGCTTTGTAAATGAATAATCTTAATGAAAGCTTATAATTAAGTATATTCTTCAAATTCATAACGTTTAGTATTAATACGAAGGCATCACAGCCATTGATTTTGTGATTATCAGTTTTCTGTGCCTCTCTTTTTTTCTTGGAAATCTTTCGTGTCTGTTAAAGCTTCTCATAATTTAATGGCCTTGAATTGCCTCGCAAATTCCTGCATTTTATTTTGTCATATAAAATATATGAGAATAATAACATTTAGGTCCCTAACATATTTATACAATCACCATTTGTAACATAGATTTTAACAACTTTCATATGAGTCCTAATCATCGAATTCCATTGATGAAATCAATGATTTGAATATTACACTCTATGAATTTTTGAACAAACAAGTGCTGGGTAAACTGAAATCAGTGACAAAACAATCAAAATTATTAATTTTATTAATGAATATTCAACGAAATTTAAATAACAACCAGCATTCGCACAAGATAAAAAATAAATTATATTTTCTTGTAATTTTAATAAAAATATGGACTTATATTATATAATATTATTCTGGTAATGTATGCAATACTTTTTTCCTGAAACATATGAATCACTTAATAATTGTTCCAATAAAAAAATTGCATATTTTGGAATCTTTCCGTAAATATGTGATGGAGGTTAAGTGTTTTATAATATTTGCTTGAAATTTGTGGAATAGGCAGCCTTCAAGTGGGGCTTAAGAATTTTCTTCTTCTTTTCTTTTTTTTTTTTTTTCCTCAAAATAGACAATAAAAAATGGCCCCATTTGATATTTATCCTATGAAAACTGCTGCTGACTCGATCACGTGTTTTTTATGCATTTTGAGGTGGGTAATAACTTTTTAATCCCAAAAATTTTTAAAAATAACAAATTTATATATGATTAATTGATTTCAACATTTTAATTTTATAAGGAGGGGTGAATTAAAACTGAACATTAGAACCGAATTTTTTGATTCGATTTTTATCATTCACTTCTCAAATTAATTAGAGAACTAAACTCTTGTTTTGATTTAAATCGATCAAAATTGATTTGATTTTAAATTTTTATTTATTATGATTCAATTAAATTTGTAGAAAATTAAACTATTTAATTCAATTTTTAAATTGAATTAAAACTAAACCGAATTTTGTAAAAAATCCACTGTAGCTGTAAGTATTGCATTGGGAATAATAAATTTGAAAATAAAAAGTAATATAGAGATTAAATTATTAAAAGGGGGAAGCAATGTCCGAATTTGTTATTTCTAAAGAATTTAGGGATGAAAAAGTTGTTTTCTCATTAAAAATTCTGAAGTGTCTCCAGCAGAATCTAAAAGGTCCGCCAACAGTCTATCCAAACCAGACAAGAATTTTGTCCTTTAAAAAAATAATATAACTTATTTTCTACATTTTTCTTAACTCGCCTAAAAAAATGGTTGATGTTTATGCCACTAAAATATTCCCCTCTCTGTAAAATGTCAAAATAAAAAAATTAAGGGATTATGATAAAAAGAAATTAAAATAAAATTAAAGAGTGTATCATACGTGCTAATGAACTATATTAATTGGGAGGGAGACATGAAAATGACAATATAATAAGAAAACGGGGCCTTTTCATGCATCTATCATTTTCATGTCGTTGATTTAATTGGGAAAATTTTAACTGCAAAAAATGTTTTTATATCACCACATAAATATAAATACGTAAGTAGTATTTATTATATTTATATATGGTAATTAAATAATACATTGATTAGGAAAGGCAATTTGTCATATGTTTATATAAGAGTAATAAGATCAATAAAAATTAAAGGTACCATTTATTTAATTAAACTTACTTGATTTGAGGAAAGTCAAAGATTGATCGAATGTGCAGATTGACAAAATCACTGAAGAAGAAGACAATGATAAAAGTTAAAACAAAGGCTGTTGCGAAAGCTAACATCCCCCAATATATAGATAATGAATTATATTTATTTGTTTTGATTGTATTTAACTAATTCTTAATTATGTACTTAATTTCTCTTTCAGCTTGGCAGCAGCAAGAATTAGAGGTGTTAATCTCTTTTTGCTGGCATTTATTAATGTTATATAATTAGAATAGAAACCTCCCTAAAAAACTATGATTATTATTATTATTATTATTATTATTATTGTGTACGTCACTCCACAAATCTGCTAGCATATTCACATTCATGGGCTGGGCAACAGGGCTAGTTTAGGAATAATGATGTTTATAACGCAGAGAGCTTTGCAAGGGCTTACCCCCACCCACATCCAGGATTATATATAATAATAATTCTTGGAAAATCACAGTTAAATGATTTGTTTTTTCTTTTATGTGATGATCGTACTTTTGTTGCTTTCATTTCATTTTCTTTTCCTTGAATTAATGCTATTATTAATTTATTTGGTGTGTACTACTGCTCGAAAACATCATATGAATGTATTAATTATTAATGACTTGTACATGTGTATTAATAAATCTGCTGCCTTCTAACTCTTAAACATAGGGATGGCAAAATTTCTCATGAAACTCCAAACCCATGAGAATCCACCTCCAATCAAAGAAAATTTAAATAAATTTACAGAAAACGAGGAAAAATTTTATAATATAAAATTTTATATTATAATTTTTAAAATTATATATTATAATTAAATGTAATTAGTAATAAAATTGAAGGGTCATGAATTAATGTTATAAAAAATAAAATATACAAATAAAAAATTAAAAAGACTATGTATTGCATTGCCAATAATATATTAATAATATTTTTATTTAAATTAATTAAATTTCTATATTACTAAAATTAATTTATAAAATAATATAAAATGAAGAATTAATATAGGGATAGGGAACTCATTCTCTATGTTAGGATTCTTCATTTCCACCTCATTAAATTTATTGAAAAATTGGGTGGGAAATGAAAGTTAAAATAAAAAACGGGGTGAAGAATGGAGCATATCTCCCCATCCCTACCCACCCCATTACCATCCCTAGTTAAACATCATATTATAAATAAATGAATGCGTATTAACCAATTATCGTTCATTTTATGTATTTAATTTTAATAGTTATAATTTAATTATTATATATATAGTTAATTCACTAATTTTCTCTACTCTTAAAATTTTTGCAGAAGATAATTATTAATAACAAAATTTGTGTTACTAGCTATATTTTAAATTAAGATATTTCCACCTAAATATGTATAATTACCTAGTAATCAAATATAATTTTAGAAACAATTCAAATATAATAATAAAAATAATATTATGCTACACTAATAACTATGTTTATTTATTACTCATAGTATCAATAACTTCTAATCACTATAACAAAAATACATTTCCACGACCGTTTTAACTCTCTTTTCCAATGGCTTTGATAAAACATTTTCAGCAAAAATGCATTACCAATCCCTGCTGATAGCAAAGTTTTTCTGAATTCCTTCCAACCAGTCTAAGTTCGTTGTTCTAGAGAAAGAAATGGAAGAATTCCATCTTGCACTGGAAGCTTAATATAGCTCCATTGAACACTACCGCCTGAGATCCCGGTAGTTACTTGACAAGAAAATTTTCCTCGAAAAGCTCTTTAAAGTCGTTAAATCGCTACTCCTATTACTCGAAAATGGCTCAAATTTAACTATTGCCCAATTTCTAGAGTAGTCCTCAAATGTAAAAACCTCAAAGAGATCAACAGAGCAGTTAAGGAGATTTAGGACCAAATTTTGAAGAGGTGATATGATTTGCTAGATACCTTGTTTTAGTAATCTAATGCCTTGGCCAAATTCCTAGTTTTCTACTAGCATCTCGAATCTATGTACAACTTGAGTAACAAACAATTATCAGTAGTTCATAACACTATGCTTTGTATTTTATGAGAGGTATAAAAATTAGACGGTGAGAGAGCCTTTCATTGGACAGAGAAGCTCCATTGAATGGAATTCTTGAAGGCATATATGATTTGGATCTATTGATGTTATCACTTGATATTGAAAGATCGGAAGCAAAAAGAAACATGAATATGATTTTGTTGAAGATAGACCTAAATAAAAAGGTCAAACCACATCAAACCGAATAGTTTAGTTCAATTCAATGGTTCTGTTATAAAAAAAATTCGATTTCATTTGGTTTTTACTTGGTTTCGAAGAAATTATATGATTTGCTAGATACTCTATTTCAGTAACCTAATACCTTAATTAGATTCATGGTTTTCTAATAGAATCTCAAGTGTTAATGGTTCAAAATGCTATGTTTGTACCAATATCGTATAAAAGGCATAAAAATTAGGCATTGGAAAAGCCTTTCATCGGATAGAGAAGCTCTATAGAATGAAATTCTTAAAAAAATATACTATTTATATTTATTGATGTTGTCACCTGATATTGAGAGATCAGAGGCAAAAAGAAACTTGAATATGATTTTGTTAAAGATAGGCTTGGATAAAAAAGTCAAATGGAATTGAACCGAAAAGTTCGATTCAATTCAACGGTTCGATTTCATTAGATTTCTTTTGTTTCAAAGAGGTTATATAATTTGGTAGATACTCTATTTCAATAACCCAATCCCTTAGCCAAATTCCTACTTTTTCAATAGCATCTCGAGTGTTGATAGTTCAAATCGCTACACTTTATATTGAATGTTGTATGAGAGGTATAGAAAATAGATGGTGAGAAAGCCTTCTATTGGACAGAGAAGCTCCATTGAACGAGATTGTTAAAGACATATATGATTTAGATTTATTGATATTGTCACCTAATATTGAGAGATCAAAAGCGAAAAGAAATTTAAATCTCATTTTGTTGAAGTTAGTTCTCGGTAAAAAAGTCGAACTAAACCAAACTGAATAGTTCGATTCGATTCAATCGTTCGATTATAAAAACTAATTCAGTTTAATTTGGTTTCATATTGTTTCAAAGTGGTTACATGATTTGTTAGAGAAAGAAATAGAAGAATTTCATCTTGCACTAGAAGCTTATTATGGCTTCGTTGAACACTACTACCTGTGATACTAGTAGTTACTTGACAAAAAAATTTTCATCGAAAAACTCTTTAAAGTCACTAAATCTCTATCCCCAATACTTGAAGCTGGCTCCAATTTGACTCTTACCCAATTTGTAGAATAATTCTCAAATGTAAAAGCCTTGAAAGAGATCAACATAGCAATTGAGGAGATTTAAGACCAAATTTTGAAAAGGTTATACAATTTGCTAGATGCCCTATTTCAATAATCCAGTATCTTGGCCAAATTCCTAGTCGAAAAGTTTTCCTTAAATGAATTCTTGTTTGGGATTCTTAAAATCATATATGATTTAGATCTATTAATGTTATCGCTTAATATTTAGATAGTTAGGGCAAAAAAAAACTTAAATCTCATTTTGTTGAAGTTAGGCCTATATAAAAAGGGCAAATCAAATCAAACCAATCAATTTGGTTCGATTACAAAAAAATTTTTGTTTCATTCAATTCTTAAACGAATCAATTTGGTTTGGGTTCAGTTTTAAATAAAATCTGGATTGAAAATCGACTAGTATAAATGTGAAATTTCATATAAGTTTTTAAGATTTATAAAAATTACGAACAAAAAACTTTATAATAATTTATATAAATTTATATAAAATAAGAGATTATTATAAATTTTAAAACTTTTTTTATAATTCTATATAATATAGGAATTTATATAAAAATTGAGGATAAAAATTGAAGTGTGAAATCGAACTGAAAATCGAACTGAACCAAAATAATTTGCTTTAGTTTGGTTCGATTCAATTTGCTTTCACAATTCGATTAAGTTTGGTTTGGTAGATACCAAAATGTATTTCGATTTGGTTTGGTTTTTTAAAAAATCTAACTAAACTCCATTTTGTTTACTCCAATTTAAAGCGCATAGTCAACAACATCAAAAACAAATTTAAAAACTTGCATCAAATATGTGACTCGATCATGAGTCTTTCTGATAACAATCATTGAAATTTAGAAAATTTAGAAAATTATGAATGATAAAGGTGGAAATAATGCAGTGGAGGATTCTGAAGATCTTTTGATCATGTTTATTGGCAATTTTAAGATAATCTTGTTCTATTTTATTACGTTTCTCTTGGACACCATGTGAATTCTGTATAACCGTCTATTAGTTGTTTTATTAATCTTATTCTTGCATGTGTGCATGCTGTTGCTGATGATTTAGACTAATTAAATTATATGAATTTTGCATATTAATTATTTCTACCCGTTGGAAATTGAAGTTTGGGTGGGAATGTTAATGGATAGATGTATATTATATGCTTTGTGTTGCTGCTTTGGAAAAATCACGAATGGTGTTTTTTTTGTGCTGTTAATGAACGAATATATATATATCCTTTAGTTAGTTCCATTCCTACTAGATAAATTGAAGTTGGATTTTGACTTCTTTTTATTTGGCATCTGTATCTCTATTTGTTAGTGAAATCACAGTGCACTTATTTACAATTTGTATGCTTAATTCATTAAGATAGATATATTTTCTTCTCCTTTGGGTAGCCCAAATTATATTCAAGGATAAGTATAAATTCACTAGGGAAGAGTCTCAGTAATTTTGGAATTTGGGCAGACAAATTGTTCTATAAAAAATCAATATATTGAATACCTCTTAAGGAACTTAGGATTGAGGAATGGATCCATGGAAGAAGTTGCTCTTCATAAAAAGATGATCAACATTAGAACAAAGACCAAGTATACTAGGAATTTTCCATGATAAGCTATTGCAAGATACATCAATTTCCAATATATATAACTATCAAATTACCATATATACCTGGTGACGAACCTGACCAAATGATTTTGGTCTAGATAAAGTGTGATTGGCAGACGCTTTATATTGAAATTTTCTTCAGGTATAATTCCACCAAGTTCATTTTGTTGGGGGTTGTAAGAACAATAATTCTTCCAATTTCCCTAAACTAGAGGTTTGGCTCCTGATATATTGTTATATATAATAGAAGTTCGTTGACTATTGACAGGTTTTCAAGAGTAAAAAGAATTTTCCCCCGAGTGCTTGTTTTCACTAAGAACAAGCCATCGTAAATTCAGTGACTTTCCTTGGGTTGGGTTAACATCTTTAAATTTCCAATAGAAGATGGAATATGCTCTGACAATGATTTGCTATACAATTACGACACCCCTAAATTTTGGAGCTGTCCAATATTAGAAGAGATAGAACCTAAAAATCTGTTGCTTAATGTGTCTAGTATCTGGAAGTTGACAAATTTTCTAATCTTTTTTAGGATGTTTCCAAATATTTTATTGTGTTCTAGTAACTATATTTCACGAGTGTTTGAGATGTTATTACTGCGTCAAGATAAAAACCCACCAAAATTATTTTTATTTATATCCAATAAAATACTAATCTAGTTGTACTCGTCAAAGAGCAGATGAACTACAGGTTATCTCTTTCTCCAGTCCCAAGATTATTTAGATGTAATGCCGAATCGATAAAGCCTATGTTGCTTTGCTAAATAAGACAATTTCTCAGTGAGGTTTGTTTCCTAGGACTTGAAATTCTTCCAAGTTTGAGACATCTGAAATAGAAGCTAGAATTGAGCCAATAATTTAGGTTCTTTCGAATTTCAAATTCTTCTAGATATGGGAGAATTATGACAAACCCCTGGGAAGACTGTCTTGGATTTGGTTACTTTACAGATTAAATTTGTTTTATAGTAAGATCGAGGAGGGGATAGTACCAGACAATGTATTTGCACCGTTTGCCAGAGACAAGATTTTCCAGTTTAATTGTCTAAAGTATAAGCAATATTGCCAACTAAATTATTTCGAGATAAAGAAAGTGTATTTAAGGATGTTAAGTTTCCAAAAGGAGACGGTATATTTCCAATTAGGTTGTTGACACTTACAGAGAAAAATTGAAACTTTCGACAATGAGCCAAGCTCTGCTGGAATTTATGCCACCAACTGGTTGAAGACAAGATTGATCTTAATCAGGTTTGAGCAATCAGATATATTGGCAGGAATTTCCCTACCAGTTGAGGTATTGTCCAGTCCAGATATAAAATTTGCAATACGCAAAAGACCAATTTCAGCAAGGAGTGAAACTATTGTTACTTTTCACGATATAGTTCCTTTAGAAAGCCCAAATTTCTAATATAAGGTGATATTGAGGAGTCTGCCAGTTTATGGGAATGCATTGCCAAGTCCAAGATTGTGACGTGACCCTCTGGTGGCACCGACTACATTGGCAAAAAAGTGAACAGACTCATTCCATAAGCCTAGCTAAAACCCCAAGAGGCTTAGGTTCTTCACTAATCTTTGGACTTGAACTGAAGCAAAGTTAGTTAGCCTGTCAGTCTCATTCCCAGCAACTAAAAACACAATTAATTATACAATCTTTTAGTGGAATTAATGTTTACAAAATAAAAAGACAATTAACCTGATTCAATTAATTGTTCTATTGCACTTGATTATTCCAGCGTATAATTCCTTCTTAGCTCCTACCTAATTATATATATTCTCACTAAAATACTAATTCAGGTTTTAAGCTTTTAAAATATATAAATGATATTTTCTTGTGGTCAAACAATGCACTTAAAAAATTATGCTTTTTAGAAAAGGGAGAATAAGAATAGAAATAGAAATAGAAATCCTTAATAGAAAAAAGGAGGAATAGGAACAGGAATAGTATTGTATTATTTTAAATTCATAATTAGTTTAAAAAAAATTTTATTTTGTCAACTTGATATAATATATTATTTGATTCTTAATTTTTTTAAAATTTCTTTTTTCATTTAAATTAACTTAAAATATTAGGTTTTTTACTCTATTATATATATAAGAGCCTTGCTTAATTATGTTTTATTCAATTAAAAAAACTTCTATTATTTATTAGAAACTTTTTAAAGCGTTTTGTGCTTCGTCAACTGCAAACGAAAAAGGCCAAAAGAAATCAAAAGTGAAGAAGATGAAGAGATCAAAGAAGGCCATAGTAAGAGTTGAAGCAAAAACTGCTGCAAAGGCTGCGAAAAAATAAGACACCCTTCGATATACAAGTAAATTAAATTAATTAATTAGTTCCAATTAATCCTTACATATCTGCTTCCTGAATGGTTTATATATGTTTTAAATTAAATTCAAATTAAATTCCAAACAGGTAATAGATTAGTGAATAAAATAATTAATTAAGTACTAAATTTTTGTAACAATTTAAGTCTACAAACTCGTATTCATTCACTTAATACACTTTTTGACGATAGTATCCTTATAATATATACATAATTTGGCAATAATCATGTATACGGGAGATCTTTATCTTTATTACCATTTTTAAAATTTTTTTAATTAGTTAATTAAGTACATCTTCTTTCTTTAAGTTAATTAATTAATTTCTTTGGTAATTACGTATAATCATCACTTTGCAGCAATTATTAGTATCTCTTGAGGAAATAATTCCAAAATTCATCCAAAGTATGAAACAATATGAATATAGAAGGAGATTAATGAGGATGAGTATGCAGTTTTCTTTGATGTGGATTATGTACATATTGCTTTATTATTTTAATTATTATCATAATCAGCTAAACAAATTAGTAACTTTGTTGGGGTAATTTTAAATTATTTTCAGAGAAGGATAATTCCAAAGCATTGGATTATGACAAATTGAATGCTTTTGTTAAGTAGCTAATCCTTGATCAGGAGCAGTCTGAGGCAGGCACTTCTTCTTCTGAAGTAAGTAACACTCTTGTAATACTTAGTAGTACGCTTTTACATTATTATACTATTAGCTTATTTATTTATTATTATTATAATCCTCAAGTAAGTTCCAGTAATAATTTGTTACATCAATCAAAGAAGAAGGCAACTGCGGAAGAAGAAAATGATGAAACAGTCTATCTATTTTCCAACCTTTTTCGGAGATATGAAAGATTATTTTTTATGGAATATCTGTCTGCAGCTTTGTTTCATGTGAGAAGATGTTACAGAGATTGTATATGAAGGATTTGTGAGACTGGAGATCAATAGTAACATAGAACAATAACTCACAGAAGATGAAGCTGAAAGGGAGAAATGGGAAAAAGCAGAGGCCGAGGCCAAAGATTTAAAGGCTCCTTTCTAGATCCGTTCAAAGTTAGCACCATCTGTATATGAGAAGATTGAACATGTGATAACTGCAAAATAGCAATGGGACATCTTGATGAAAACTTATAATCCCATGTATAGAAAATTACAATCAGAGCCAAAAGAAAAGGAAATTAAAAAAGATTATCATCTTTTTAAACCCTTTGATCCCTCTAAACCCTTCGATATAGATTACAGATGGAAGCAGATCGGTCTCAAGTAATATTTTACGGATGTGCAATATGTTAAACTTGTTCACACGTGAAGATCTTTCTAAGGTATTTTACTGTAGTCTCTTGAGGTCGGAAAATAATAATATTAGTGATGGAGATCATGTTTTGCAGAATTTGTAGATTAAAGATTTAAGGGCTCGCTTTTAGATCCCCCCAACAAAGTAGTAAAAATATCCATAGATCCACGTATTGAAGTTGACATAACGGGAGATGATCGAGTACAAGAATAATAACTCATAGAAGAGGAAATATAGATTTTGGACATTAAAGATTTAAGGGCTCCCTTTTGGATTCGGGAAAAAGTAGTGCCATCTATATATCAACATATTGAACATGCAACAACTGCAAAAAAGCAATTGAAAATTTTGGTCCAGATTTATGATGCCAAATGGTCTAACAGATCTCCTTCACTTAGGAAGTTTAATAGAAAAGAAGAATCAATAGTACTTCATGGATATGGATAAACAAGCATCAATTAGTTAGTTAATTAGGACATTAATTAATAGTTAGCTAGGTAACTATTACGTTTTCTCGGAGAAAAATGATATTGTAGTACATACTGTCTATGCATGCCATATATGATTAATTAATTGGACTTCGATCCCCTCCTGATCTGGGTTATCCTTGTTTTTCAAGAATTAAATGATACCTGGCAAAAATAAAAATGAAAGGCTGAGATTAAAATGGATTAATTAACTATTATGTAATTAAATATCTAATTGACTAATCCACCCAAATCTACTATTGACTCCACCGCCAACCATCACTCCTAACCGTTGACAATTGTACATTTTTATCAAAATCAACAAGCAAATCACCGGATCTTCAAAAAAAAAAAAAAAATTTCCTTGCACAATTTTGTTGCCAAACTTTTATATTTATTGGCCGATTGGATGGAATATGTGGCAATATATGAAGACAAGGATGACGATTGGATGTTAGTTAGAGGGACTTGGATGTTTTCTACTATGCTCTCTTCCTGTCTCTCTCTCTTGTTTATCTTTCTTGCTAAACAAAATTTTGTAATTTTGCAAAACAAAAAAAAAAAAAGAGAAATAACCGATGATGCCTTTATTTTGACCAAAAAAACTGAAAATGCCCACCTTACAAATTATGATAAAAAAATGCCCAAATGATAGTCGATCGGACGACAACACCCTCGTACCCAAGTTATGAAACTGTGAGTTTTTTTTTTTTTCCAAATTGAAACAAAGCATACCTTCGAGCATAAACTGTTGACCATCGCCGATATTTGCGTTTAAAAGATGTAACTTCAATTGAGACTGAAAACAAGTTTTGCACAATGATAAAGAGTGGCGACGGACATTGAACGGCGACAAAAATAGAGAACTACGAACACATATTAGGTTTCAAAATCGAATGTCATAAATTTCGTCAATATTGATACCAAAGTTTAATTTTTCATATGATTGGGCGTTAGAAATAATTGGATTCTATTATGAATTGAGTTGATTGTGGTGATTTTAGGTGAAAATTAGTGGAACAAAAACTTGCAAAAAGGCTCTCGCAAGTGTCAAATGTGTTATTGCTTGACACCATTGAAGCTAGTTCTTGCTCAAAAGTATCATAGTTTCGAGCAAGAACTAGATATAGAGCTTCGAGTATAGGTGTGTTTTATGTTCTTGCTCAAAACTGTTGCATTGTTAAACAAGAAGGGAAAACAGGCCTTCAAGTGAGCATGGACGTTAGAAGCTATGTTTCCTATTCTTGCACAAAAATTTGATGCTATCGAGCAAGAATGGAAAAGTTTCAAGTGTCCATGGTGTCGGGCAAGGTCTGTTTCCCGTTTTTACTTAAAACTTTTACACTGTTGAGCATAAACGGGAAACAAACCTTTAAGTGTCCATGATTTCGAACAAAGTGTGTTTCAATGCTTGCTCAACACCATCATAATTTCGAGCACCAAAACACTGCACCATAAAGTGGGTATAAAGGCATTTTCATCTAAAAGATTGATATTTGGACATTTTTGAATGATAATTTGTAAGATAAGCATCTTCAATTTCTTTTGGTTAAAATGAGGGCATTATCGGTTATTTCCCAAAAAAAATCGTGAATCAATTGCCAAAATTTTTTTTTGTAATTTTGTGAAATTAAAAGACTAAGATAACATCCACCCAGAAATACCCACATGAAAGCTCATCATTTGAGCCACTTTTTAATCTTTTCATTTTCCAAATCCAGACTAACCTTTTTCCCCCAAGTGCCAACTGGGCAAAGTCCAAGTTTTAATCAACCATCACCAGCAACAGCTGAAATGACAACACCAATAACAAATTTTACGTTTACAACAACTAATTTGTTTGTTGATTATGGTTTCTTTTATGATTTTGTTAAATCCAAGACACGATTTGATTTTTATTTTGCAAGACAGGCCAACCCTTCATTTTTGCTTTTGCGTAATTTTGTTAGATCCAGGATATGATTTGATATAATAGTTGATGGTCGATCTAAATTTTGGAAGAAAGTAGAGATGAAGCTTATTTTTTTTGAAGATTCGATGATTTGCTTCTTGATTTTGGAAGACATGCAAGACGATCAAGGACTAGGAGTGGTGGTTAGAGGTAAAGTCAACAATAAATTTGGGTGGATTAATAAATTAGATATTTAATTATGGTATACAATAATAGTTAATTAATCCATTTTAATCTGAGCCTTTGATTTTCATTTTTACCAGGTGTTATTTGATCTTTGAAAGCTAAAGATAACCCAGATTAGGATAGGATCCAAGTCCAATTAGGTCTTGGATCTTCTACTGGTCTAGGTTGTCCTTACCTTTCAAGAATCAAATGACTCCTGATAAAAATAAAAATGAAAGGCTGAGATTAAAATGGATTAACTAACTATTATGTAATTAAATATCTAATTTGCTAATCCATCTAATCTACTGTTGACTCTACCACTGACCATCACTCCTAGTCGTTGACAGTTGTGCATTTCTTATAAAATCCACAAACAAATCACCAAATCTTTAAAAAAATAATAATAATAAGCTTTCTTGCACAATTTTGTTGCCAAACTTTTATATTTATTGACCGATTAGATGGAGTATGGGGCAATATCTGAAGACAAGGATGACGATTGGATGTTAGTTAGAGGGACCTAGATGTCTTCCACCATGCTCTCTTCCTATCTCTCTCTCGTTTATCTTTCTTGCTAAACGAAATTTTGCAATTTTGCAGAGCCAAAAAAAAAGGGAAATAAGCAATAATGCCCTCATTTTGACCCAAAAAACTAAAAATCCCACCTTACAAATTATCATTAAAAAATGTCCAAACAGTAGTCGATCGAACGACAACATCTTCATATCGAAGTTATGAAAGTATGAGTTTTTTTTTTTCTTTCTAGATCGAAACAAAGCATACATTAAAGCATAAATTATCGAGCATCACCGATATTCATGTTTGGAAGATGTAACTTCAATAGCGACTGAAAACGAGTTTTGCACAATGCGAAGAGTGGTGACGGACATTGAACGGCGACAAAAACAGAGAGCTACGAACACATATTAGGTTTCAAAATCGAATGTCATAAATTTCGTCAATATTGATATCAAAGTTATGTTTTTCATATAATTAGGCGTTAGAAACAATTGGATTCCATTATAAATTGAGTTGATTATGGTGATTTGAGGTGAAAATTAGTTGAGCAAGAACTAGAAACAAAGCTTCGAGCATAGGTGTGTTTTCTGTTCTTACTCAAAACTGTTGCACTATTGAGCAAGAAGGGAAAACACACCTTCGAGTGAGCAAGGAAGCTCAAAGCTATGTTTTCTATTCTGGCTCGAAACTTTAATACTGTCAAGCAAGAGTGGGAAAGGTTCAAGCATCCATGGTGTTGAGTAAGGTCTGTTTCCCGTTTATGCTTGAAGCTTTTGCACTGTTGAAAAAAAACAGGAAACAAACCTTCAAGTGTCCATGGTGTCAAGTAAGTTGTGTTTCAACGCTTACTCGACATTATTATAGTTTCGGGCACCAACATACAGCACCATAAAGTGGGTATAAGGGCGTGTTCATCTAAAAGATTGATATTTGAGCTTTTTTAAATGATAATTTGTAAGACGAGCATTTTCGGTTTTTTGGATCAAAATAAAGGCATTATCAATTATTTTCTATAAAAAAAATCGTGAATCAACTAACCAGAAAATTTTTTATAATTTTGTAAAATTAAAGGACAAAGATAACATCTACCCAGATATACCCATATGAAAGCTCATCATTTGAGCCACTTCTTAATCTTTTCATTGTCCAAATCCAGACTAACCCCTAAGTATCAACTAGGCTAAATCCAAGTTTTAATCAACCACCACCAGCAACAACTAAAATGACAACACCAATAACAAATTTTATGTTTACAACAACTGGTTTGCTTGTTGATTATAGTTTCTTTTATGATTCTGTTGAATTCAAGACACGATTTAATTTTGATTTTGTAAGACATGCCAACCCTTCATTTTGACTTTTGCGTGATTTTGTTGAATTCAAGATATGATTTGACATAATAGTTGATGGTCAATCTAGATTTTGAAAGAGAGTGGAGACGAAGCTTATTTTTTTTGAAGATTTGGTGATTCGCTTCTTGATTTTGGAAGACATGCACGACAGTCAAAGGCTAGAAGTGGTGGTTAGCTGTAAAGGTAACAGTAAATTTGAGTGGATGAACAAAGTACACATTTAATTACGGTATAGGAGAGAATCCAAGTCCTAATAAATATTATTTCTTTACTTATTTTTTTTTTTCAATTTTATATATTTTATTTCTTAAATATTAAAAATATGAATTTAATGTAGGAAGGCAAGCTAATTTCTTGTGAAATCGATAGTGACAAATCACACTTGAGAAATTATTTAAGAAGCAGGGGGAGTGTCATAGCAGTAATAAAATGGGAATTCAAGGGCTGTTCCTGTTAGTCTCTATTGATATCGATAATAGAGCCTGCAGATACACATCAAAGACCTCGAGGGCTAGCTAGCTGCTGTGTGGCTGTTGATACTTATTCTTGGCTTCACAAAGTAGTACTAGTACGCAAAAGTTAAACGTACTTCAACTATATATACATACCATATATACATACATATATAAATATATATACTTCTTATGAATCGAGAATGCAATTAATTAATGCAAATACTTGTGTATAAATTTATAACCTAATTAATATAATTAGAAACTTAGTGAAAGACAAATTATCAAATTGTAATTATACTCAAAAACAACAAAATGATTATACTACTATAATACTCGTGACCAAATAAACTACCAATCAAATTATATATAAGAGCTTTTGTATCGGGATAGAGTTGTAATGATTTTAAAAATAAAGTGTCATTGCCCACTTTCACCACGAACTGACCACATTTGTTGCAGAGTTAGAAGGAGAAGACTTTTGGGTAATTAAATTAATTGGAGCTAACAAAAGAACTTTTGAGTTTAGTTGCAATCAGTTACAACCGTCAAGACCTTCACCTCAGGTGATATAATTAAGAGTGGGAGTTTGCTCCTGAGTTAATCAGAGTCTATGTGTTATCTATAGATGATATACAGTTTTTAATTAAACTAAGAAATCGTAATTTTATTAAGATAAGAGTTTAATTAAGATAATATTTAATTAATTATTGAATTGATTATCCTAAACATAGAAGGATTCTAAAAGAATTAGAATTCTATCATTAGGTTATCATTTTGAATCTCTACATAAAGACTTGGCAATATTCTGGAAATTAGCAGAGGCTGCTTAGTTTACCTACTGTCTATTATTATTATTATTATTTTGTCAGTTTTAATTACTTATTATTTTCAGAGGATCGATGGAATGTTTGGGATATTGCAGAACAAGGGTTTGTAAAACCAACCCAAAATATTAAACTCACACCAGCGGAAGAACAAATGTTGTCAAAATCTCGAGCTAAAAATTTGAAGGCTCGTTAGATTTTTGTGTCATCGAAAGGGATATGCTTACTGCTACATCCGCTAAGGAGGCTTGGCAATTTTTGATGAACAAATATGAAAGTTAATTTTATTAATATATATATATATACTTATTATTAATAATAATTTGAAGTTCTGTTATTTAACTTTTCACCCCTGTCAGTTTTGTCAATCAAATCAATTTTCCTGATATCGTTATCATAATGTTCTATGATGCACGTGCAATATTGCAAGCAGCGTACAGTCACGCGCCCAGCGGAAAAGGCACGTGCGGCACTCTCGTAGACCCCCATGTCGAGGGTAAGCCTTGTTATCCCGTCGCATATTTAACTGGTTTCGGCCTACCTTGGCCTCATCAGGAGGACGGCTTCAGTCCCCGACCAGTTCGGGCAGGGGTGGTCTAAGTCCCCTCTACATGATAGCCCTTGAGACTGAAGCCGACTTTGCATCATGAAACATCAATGTGCTTGAGTTGTCACACCCCAGCACACCCAGCCAACATGCGATTTCTTGTGCCGTGACATTCTCCACCACCGAAAATCGTGCACGTCCTCGTGCACGCGGCCATCTTCAAATTTTTCGCCAGCTCAATTGGTAGACCATCGAGGTCCTACCCTGCATGCCGCTCCACTCCATAGCGCCCATCTCCTCCGGGCTAAGGAGACTCCCATAAAGAGAACACGATAACACCACGTCGTGCGGGCACGCCATCCTCGACGTACGGTGGTAGCAGTGCTTGGCGTAGATGAGGCGCTGTGCGGTTGCCTTTCAAACCACTATGCTCATCTTCCCCCCCAGGAAGATCCCCATACCGCAGGACACATCATTGTGCGAGCACGCCCACATTCGAGGCTGCGTGGCGAAGGGTCACACAATAGACACCTCGTTTTCCATCGCCCAATCTTACGGGCTAATATCCTCGGCCGACTCGGTGGATTCCCACAGGAGTCAGGAACGTAGCGAGATTTTGCGGAAATTCTCGTTCCTGCTCTGATACCATCAGTCACGCGCCCAGCGGAAAAGGCACGTGCGGCACCCTCGTAGACCCCCATGTCGAGGGTAAGTCTTGTTATCCCGTCGCATATTTAACTGGTTTCGGCCTACCTTGGTCTCATCAGGAGGACGGCTTCAGTCCCCGACCAGTTCGGGCAGGGGTGGTCTAAGTCCCCTCTACATGATAGCTCTTGAGACTGAAGCCGACTTTGCATCATGAAACATCAATGTGCTTGAGTTGTCACACCCCAGCACACCCAGCCAACATGCGATTTCTTGTGCCGTGACAGTACGCATACTTAAAACAAGTGACAGAATGAATGTAGCCCCTTCAAACTGTATGTTGCACTTACATATATCTAGGCAAACCATGGTGAAATGTTTCTAAGGTTAAGATCTCAAACAAACTACTAATTAATTAGCAACATTAGAAACACTGGCCGAGACCCATATACTATTAAAACCTCTCACTGTTAAAAGCATTATTTAACCCAAAAACTATCATTGAGTCATCTCCATTCCTACTCATTTCTATAAAGATATTTCACAGCTAGCCAATATTGCAGATTCAAACTTCTCACTAAGTCATTCTCATTAACATGTCCAACATGATCACATTTTATTTATGCTTACAAATCATGGGGGCAACCATTGGCAGCAATATTATCATTAAAGAGAAACTTATTCCTACTAAACTAGCACCTCATTCATCTTATGCTAACGCTGAACACTGCAGAGAACATTACCTATTACCAGAGATAGCAAAAGTTTTCAAATATTACTTGTCAGACTTCCCTTTCCAGACATCATTTCATTAATAAGCACCTTCATCTCTGTTTTCACATTCTCCAATTCTGTTGATTCAAAATTAAAGTCCAGGACTGTTTTACCTTCTTTCCCAGTGCCGTTACTTCAAGTTTGCATTGATCCAGCACCGTTAAAGTCATTCTGATTCACTTCAGCATATTCCTGCAATACAAAGTCTAGGTGAATCCACTGAAGGTAGAAATCATTCAAAACGTCGTCACAGTCACCTGCTTTGTGATCCATTTCATCACTCCTGTTAGAGATTTCACCGGCAGATGCGGTACCCAAACTTGCTTTTCTCATATTCATCAATTTTCCATCGGTCATTCCAATAATAGCTACAATCTTGTTCGTTGCAGGAAAATTCTCACCAACATTCTTTTCAAGTTTAGCCGCAAAATCTCTAAACTTACAGAATCTTCTTGTTTATTGGCTCCTGTCTTCCTGCTAATGAAATCCCAGCAATTGATGGATTCTTTTTCTCTAATAACAGAAGTATCCAGCGCTCATTCACAGTATGTTCCTCTTTCATGGACTCTACGGTCATAAAAGAACTACTTCCCTCCCCTGCAAACATTGACCGTTTTCTTTATCGTCTCTTCTTCTCTTTTCAGTTCTGGAATTCTTGTTAGGTCTACATCTTTCAAACCCTCTAAAATCAGCTTTGGCGACAGATCTTTAAACCTTTTTTCACCGTTTGCTGCTCGATCTTTATGCCCTGTATTTTAATTCCCAGAAGTTCAACTTCGTCCTTAATATGCAGATTCTGCGTACGGGTTATGAACTGACTGATCTTAATGTCTACTCCTTCAATGGAGATATATAACTCTCTCATTTTGGAATTGTCGATGTGGCATGACAGCTTAGATAGCTTAGCAAAATAGTTTCTCATTAACTGATTTCATTTGCTATCGCTTATAACGGCCAAGTTCTCAACTTACCCGCCGGTGATATATGAATGGTGTTTTTCTCTTAACATCTGCAGCAACTTCACCTCACCCGCAGGTGATATACGTCGGATTTCTGTTACAATCAGTTAGATGTAGTTGCCTACAAACACTTTTATTGCTTTATCTTAAAGCTTTTAAACGCAGCGTTTTATTTGGGTCTTATTAAGCTTCATCAAGCGGTTAAAGTCATTAAGTCTCACTAAGTTGTTTCTATTATTCTGTTTAATTGGTTTAATTCGTGCATCGATTTCTTGTGTCCATTATTTGGTGCGTTTTCCAAGTTTCTAATTGCTTTAAGTCACACTGCACACCCCGTTACATGGACTTTTAGTAACCATACGACAATTGGACTCTTCAAAGACGAGTCCGTTAGGCATTATGGGCCAAACCCGAACCCGATAGTCCGTCTTCCAGCTCTGCCCGCCATCACTGAAATGAAAATTTCCCGCCATTTAACTCCTTAACCTAAATCCTCATTTACACTCTCTGCTAAATACCCTCGTAAGATTTTACTTTCCCGTAATAGTCGAAGCTGAAGAAATTCCCAGCTCGCATCATAACATCTCTTTATAAACACAATTGAAGAAATTAAGAAACATAGGAATAATTAGAAAAAGAAGAAGAGCAGAATAGTAGTAATAAAATGGGAATTCAAGGGCTGTTGCCTCTATTGAAATCGATAATGAGGCCGATACAAATAAAAGACCTCGACGGCTGCTGTGTGGCTGTTGATACTTATTCTTGGCTTCACAAAGGTGCATTGTCTTGCAGCAGAGAGCTTTGCAAGGGCTTACCCACCTCCAGGTTTCTCTTCCTCTCTAAAAATGTGGCTTTTTTATGTGGGATTTAAGAGTAAAGTTTCAGTATTTGATCGATTTGGGTTAATTGGGCATTTGTTGTTTTGATGATTTTACGCATTTGTTAATGCGCAAATCTTAAAAAGGAAATCACCTTTTGGTTATATCAAAGGTTTAGATATTCTTTTTAACATTGTTGTGAAGAAAAAGGCCAACTTGTTGAATAATAAAGCTAATTCCGTGACAATATTGGGATTAACTGGTGTATTGATGAAAAGAAAACTACAAAAGGCCCAGGGGATTATCATTCTGATTCTAGACTAGATGTATATTATAATTTGATGTGGGTCTTCTCTTGTCTGATTATAGGCACATAGAGTATTGCATGCATAGAGTAAATTTGCTGCGGCATTATGGCGTTAAACCTATTCTTGTCTTTGATGGAGGTCTTCTACCAATGAAGATTGAACAAGAGAACAAGCGTGCTAGGTATGTTATTCAGACAAGTACAAACAAAACACAGCAGTCTGCCTCCAAAAATTTACATAGTGGAAGCGCCTTGCTGTTTGGCACTCTTTGTCTAATTCCTTTATTTATTGTTTGCATAACATCTTAACCACCTAGGCATTTGGTCCAATCTTTCAGAGGCCAAATGTGGACTAAAGAAATGTTATATGCACCATAAATACAGGGCAAGGAAGGAAAATCTTGCACGTGCCATTGAGCATGAGTCAGAAGGAAACTCTTGTGCTGCTTATGAGTTCTACCAAAAAGCTGTTGATATTTCCCCTTCAATTGCACATGAACTCATCCAGGTATAGGAGGAGACTTGAGGCATTATGTTAGACTTACTTTCCAGAGACTCTGTTCTCTAAATATTTAATCTCAGTATTTGATACTCAATCACCCCAATTGACATGTCGCTTTGTGGAAGGTCTTAAAGCAGGAGAATGTATGTTATATTGTTGCTCCTTACGAGGCCGATGCCCAGATGACCTTCTTGGCAGTCAGCAAACAGGTTGATGCAGTTATTACCGAGGATTCTGATCTTATACCATTTGGCTGCCCTAGGGTGAGTGATCTACATATTGATTGCTTCAAACTCCTTATCTTAGTTTCTGTCATATTTCTATATTAATAAATCTTAATATTGAGTGCTCATCATTCTGGTTGTAACACCGGTATGGGGGCATGGTGATGATCTTTCACCAATCCAGATTATCTTTAAAATGGACAAGTTTGGGCAAGGTGTTGAGTTTCAGTATTCCATGCTACAGAAGAACAAGGACCTGAGTTTTTCAGGATTCACTAAGCAGATGCTTCTTGAGATGTGCATCCTGAGTGGTTGTGACTATTTGCAGTCACTGCCAGGAATGGGTCTGAAAAGGGCTCATGCACTTATTAGTAAGTTCAAAAGTTATGAGAAGGTAATTACAATTCTGATTGCACTTCAATATCTTTATCTAATATAGAGGAAAATCTGTTTACAATGGGCAAGCCTAAGATAAACAGTTTCAATATTTCATAAAACTTCTTTTCCAATATTCTTCTTACCGTACAAGTGCTTCTTGTGGTAAGTTTTAAATGTCTTTGTTATATCAAATAATAATCAATTCTTTTCAGATAATTACGCACTTGAAGTACAGCACAGTCTCAGTTCCTCCTTTTTACGAAGAGTCATTCAGGAAAGCAGTTTTGACATTCCAGTATCAACGAGTTTATGACCCAACCCGTGAAGATATTGTTCATTTGTCTGACATATCTGACAACATTGGCCAAGATTTGGACTTCTTAGGCCCATATCCTTTATTTAGAATTTGTCATATTCATCAATGTTCCTTTTTATTCTAACTTTATCTTGACTGAGATATGTCAGATCATACCTTAACCTGATATACATTGATACCACAACATATAGCAAAAGGTATAGCAAAAGGTGACCTTGATCCATTTACTCAAATGCCATTCCAGGTATACTCTTTGGGTAATTATTTGCTACATCTTCTATGTTTATGTCTTCATTTGGTTGAAGTGTAGCTTCTATTTTTCTACTGTGTTGGGTTGACTGGTTATATATGGGTATATGGGGGAGCAGGAAAGTACTTGAAAGATGTCTCTTAGTATTAGAGCAATTTATATCGTTGTAGCATGCAGATTAAATATGGTTAATTTACTGGGAAAAATGTATAAAATACTAATTTTGTAGCCTGTTCTCTGCTATGATACTTATGTTAATTTCATATCTCTGCTATTTTACTTATTGGAACTTCATATGTTATATATCAACGAAAAAAATTTAAAAGAAAAAAGGATGCATTTTGCTTAATGTGTCTCTTTTACCTTATTATTTTCTCCCATCCCTTACTTCATTCTCTTTTTTGGTATGAATTGTCCAAGTTGCTCTTTGACTGATGTACTTGAAACTTTTGTCTTCCTTTGAAACAGCAGGAAGGCGCTGATAGTTCTCATCTAGTGCTTGACCGAGATTCCCAACTCAAAACTTTTAAACCTGAAAATGCAAGAAAAAAAGTTGATTTGCCTGTACAGAAGAATCTCCTAACGAAGTATTTCTGTATCCGTTTAAGTCCGTTTGGTAGATTTTATTGTATCAAAGGATTTTAGATATATCATTTTTCAGAGATTTAATTTTTCTGTGAAAAATTTGTACCTGTCATGATTTCCTTTTCACTTAGTTTTTATTGTGTTTTGGTTAAGTGATTAATGTTCCTTAACACCTTAAGGCTTTGCATCTCTTGAAGCAAAGAGAAAATTCAGTGCCCCTCGTGTATCGCCTAACCATTCCAGTCCAGATGATACCTTTTCCCTCAGTTCCAAAGAACAAGTCTCTGTAGAGGCTAGTCCTTGCATCATAAGCTGGCCATTGTCATCTCGACTGGATACTGAAAATGTGGGAAATTTCACTCATAATAACTCTGTAAGTGATGCGAATGCAATGATGAAGAGTTTCAGTTGAAATATAACTAGGTTGAACTCTGCTTATGCCTTATTTCTCTTTTCTTTAGGAAAAAAATAGTTTTGCATCTGAGGTTCCAGAATATCCAGGTCATGGTAAGAATATATTTTCCTTATAGATGTCTACAACTTTAATTGTCTGTAAGGATAAAGGACTCATTTCTTTTATGTTCATGAAAGTGAAAGACATGGTGAATGAGAGAACTGCCGATAATAATTCCCAGCAACAATTTGTCCATTCAATTCATAAACTAGCATTGCAAAAGGAGCTTCAAATTAAGACAGATGCAATTGAGGGAAAGATAAGAACAGAGAACAGAAAGGTTATTGTAAGGAGTTCTTATTTTCAGCACAAGCAAGTGAACAAGAGTGATCAGGAGGATAAACAAGAAAAGCTTGCAGTTGAGGATGATGTTGCCATTGATATATCTGAGAATGCTAATCTTGGGAGTAAATATTCTGAGAATAGCAATCTCAACAGCACAACCATAAAGAGGAAGACCTCCATAAATGATATTGTTCAAACAGTAGGTGCTTCATTTTATTTGGCTATGTGTTCCTTTGATATTATTATTTATTTACAATTTTTTGGAGGTGGGGGATGGGACTTTGAGAATTTCTAGATCTGAGAATTTCTTATAGAAATTCTAACTTTTTCTAACTCACTCAGGAAAACATCAGACCCAAGCACATGCGTACAAATGCTGGTCTTTGTAAAAATGGTACGTATTAATTGCAACAACTCTTCCTGTACTTTGTTTTGGCGAGTCATGTTCATTTATCAACTTATATTCATTCTTTTCATCAAATGAAGCTCTGTTTGTTCTTAGCTTATCTTGCTGTACTTTGCAACCTCATTATTGTCCCAGAACACTTGTTCCTTATCCATTATATGCTTCCTAGAGGAAAGAAGTTGGATGTTTATTATTGTTGACCAGTAGTTGGGTGTTGTTAAACTCTTCTCAATAGTTGAATTTGGATTTTCTAGTGAAGAATTTTGCTTTGCAGATATGCATTCTGATAGGGAAATTATGTTAATCTTCCATAAAAAGTGAACTTATGTATGCTTCCACTATTGAGGGTTTGGATTCATTTACATGTTATGGCTGAGTTGATCACTAATATAAGACTTTGCTTGACTGAATCACATTGTTGGTGCTAAGTTGCTTATGCTGTCACTGTTTGATCATCAATGCCAACACAGGAGTTTTGTTATCTGCTAATTTGATTCTTTTATCCTCCAGGTTATCATGAACCTAACCTTGATAAAACTTTGGTGACAGAAACTGATGAAGCAAAGTTTGGTGCCAACATCTCACACTTGGGTTGTTATTCTGAAATAGCAGAGAAATCAATGGAAAATTTTGTTTCAGCAATATCAAAATATAGATTCTCATCCGGTTCTCGTGCTAGTGGTCTCCGTGCTCCTCTAAAAGATGTTAGAAACACTTGTACTGATAGGTAGTCTAATTTAGTACCAGTGCCAATAATCTTTCTGCTTTTGAAATATATAATTAGACATGAACATCGTCAATGACTTGAGGACTTGGTTTCATCCTCTGAAGGTCATCTGCTCCAGTGGATTTTAGCCAGTTTGCTTACGTACCGAAAAGCCAGAAGTCATCCTTACCATCACGGAGATCCTGAATTTGCATACTATTTAAGCAGATACTTTTTTGGCTGAGCATCCATTTTCTCCTTTTTCTTTCACAAGCATGAGCTCTAGACACTAGAGTCCATTTTCCTTTGCAGAATGTAAGTGGCAATGTTCACTTCCTTTCGTTGATTCACTTGCTCTAAATTGGTGTCTTCACTTTTACCATTTGCTTTCATTCAGGCTGATAGAACTCCAACCCTCATACTGGATAACTTGAGGCTTTTCAGGTTTCAACAGCACATTGGTTCAATTCCTTGCGCATCATATTCCTGTAAGTTGAATTTGTCACCATTTCGCTGTTGTGTGTTTTCACTTATACGAAACTGCTGTTGCAGAAAGTATTGCTGATTTCTCTGTAATTTTTATTGTTAAAACTGTTGTATGATTGGGTGAAAATTATGTGGTCTATCTTAGTTTTGGAACTGTGTATTCTTTCGTATGTGTAAAGGATTCTGAATCTTGCTCACAAACACAAAATTACTGACACTCCACTCTCTGTAAATGCTATACCTACTTTGCTCTAGTAATACAGAAAGATTAAACTCAGAAAAATGATTCTGATTTATTTTAAAAAAGAATTAAGTTCTAGGCAAACATGCTTTAATGACCCCCACTAGAATGCATCATGCATTGTCCCCAAATTCCTTGTCATCATGCTGGCATTTGGATCATCATTAACCACCAGATATGTTCTATCCTTCAATTAGTAAGATATAATTGCAGCATAGGATAAGGTTGGTACCATTAGGTCCCAAAACTATTTTATTTACTAAGAAATTCGGGGCACGTTTGTACTCCATTAGCTTAAATGTTTGTTGAACATTTAATTTTATTTGCCAAGTAATCTTTATTAATAATCTACCTACCTACGTGAATAAATATCGGCTGTCATAGATAATAACATCTACGTATTGTCTTATCATATAATTCAACAAAGTAAACAGTGGTTAAATATATAGTAATGAAGAGTATAAATTAGATGCAATAATAATCAACATGTTATCTAAAGAACAGGTACTACCCATAGTTTAATCCAATAACATTGAGTAGCGAAAACTATAGGAAATTGAACTCTTACCAACACGTATCTTTGTCAATATCTAAATTATTTTTATGTCATTTTCTATTATCTTAATAATATATTAATGCAAACTTTCTCCTTTTGGATAATTGATAGCTACATTAAACCTTTTCTTATCGGAAACTATTTTATATTATTCTTGTAAAATTGACAAACATATCATCATCATCATCATGTGGACTTCTTATGAGTTCTGGAATCTGAATAATGAATTTGCTTTTTTTTTTTTTTTTTTTAACAAATTCAATGAAATGGGTATGCATGGAAAAGCTTACTTTGTCCTTTTTTTAAGGAAATGGAAATTAGCTGTTTTTTTAAAATAATTTTTAATGGGATTTTTATCCATATTCTTCATAATTGGTTTAGGCAACTTCCACCTTTCATTCTTGGTGTCAATATTTTAAATCTCTAATTTTAATAAAAAGTGTCGTATTAGATTCTTAAATATTTGGTCCCCATTACAATTAGTCTAGTATTTTTATGTTGTATCGTTTTGGGTTAAATTTTTTACTTTCTAATTTTTTATTTATTAAAATTATTAAAATTATCTCTCGGTTTAATTGTTATACTACAATTGGTATAAAGTGATTTTTTTTTTTTTCTATTTCTGACAAAGCAAAGCACAAAGAGAGGGAAAGAAAATGTTTACCCCTCCTATTTTCTCTTATTATCCCCTCGTATTTCCAAATCATTTTTCCTCTAATTATTCTCTAACTTTCTTCCTTCTTTCCCTGCATTCAATCAGACACCTGTTCTTAAAATTAAGAGTCTTACAACTTTTCTTTTTTAAAATATAAATTTTACGTCCTAACGTTAAAATGATGATGTGATCATTAAATACGTTAGCAAATCCATTAACTCACACGAAATCACTCTTAAATCTTCTTGCATTTTGATAATCCCTCAAGATAAAGATAACGGACTTTCAATTTCAATGTAGATATCTCCAGGTTGCTTCCCACCAACCACTCATTTCTTTCAACTTCTTTTAATTAAATATTTTGAAAAAGAAAAAAAAAAAAACCACTTCTACGTTAGATTTGATTGACTCATCATCTTCCTCATATAATAATTTATTTGCACTAATTTTAAATTTCAATTTTGTATTATCGTTTCGTTTTTTCCTCCATCTTGGAACCCTCCTGCCCAACGGAATTCACTTTACAAAGAGCAAACCGACAAGTTAGAGATAATCATATGGGATTATAACATTTGAGTCCCCGATTTATGATAAAATCATTATAAGAATATAATTCATAATTATTTTCATGTAAATCCCTAGGAACTTAGGAAGTAATAGGAAAGTAGGAAGTAGGAACTGTCAGATACAAATCCGTTCTTATAATCGGTAATTTGGCTGTTTTATCCCTTATTCAGTAATTTATTTCAATATTTTCAGGAGAATAGTGGTTTACATTAATTTTGTTAATCGAAGCTGGCTACAAATATTTGGGACAAAATTTTAAATTATTATCTCTAATTACGATTTCACAAAGAATCGGGGACGGCGGGACCTGGATATTATTGACCCTTTTGATATTATTAATAATATACTTTTTTAGGGAAAAAAAAAAAAAGAAGAAGGGAGAGAGAGAGTGTGTGTGTGACGAATCTCTGGCTCTGATGTGGTCCACGTTGTAGTTTAAAATGAGCTGACATTGTCTGTGCTTTTTTGACAAATTAATCATTATCCAACACGTGTCTCTGAATCATCAACTGTATCCTCGTGTGTCACACGTGGCCTCGTTGTCAATTCGCTTTGTTTTTATTCGGATCCAGACTTTCCTCACTTTTATTATTTTAAATTAATTCTAAGGGATTTTAACACATACCTCCCCTGAGGTTTGAAAATTTTAACACTTAGATGAAAGGTTTAAGGAAAGACACACTTACCTCCCCTGAACTATTAGTTGACCATCCAATTTTATTTATATGACTATAATACCCTTAATTTCAAAGTAAAATATAAGAAATTTAATTTGTATGTAATCAAAAATAATTTTAATTTATATTTATATTTATTTAAAAATTAAAAATTTAATTAATGATAATTTAATTTGCGATTTTAGTTTACGTATATTTAATATTTATTAAAATTAAGAATTTAATTAATGATAATTTAACTTGATAATTTTATTTTACATTTATTTAATATTTACTCAAAATAAGAATTTAATTTTTATTTATATATCATATTTATTCAAATTTTAAATCTTAATATGTAAACCCGCCGTCTTTCTTACTTCCCTCTTTTGCAAATTTTCCAGCAATGAACTATATTTTTTTATTTCACTAAACAATTTAACAAGCTTATCAATCTCACTCTTCTTACAAAAACACTTTAATACAACATTTATGTCATACACATTCATATTAAATTCACACTTCAATATCAATCTTATGACTCATAAAGTAAATGTAAACTTTTAAGTTTACATAAAAAATTTGATAGAATTACGCAATGACGAAAAATTAGAAAAAATATCATCATGACTAAATTGCTAATTTTAAATATCATTAAATAAATTTTTAATTTAAATAAATATTAAATGAATATAAATTATAATTATCATTAATCAAAATTTAATTATCTTAATTTTTTGAACATCAAATAAATTAAAATTGAGTTTCTTAAACTTTATTTTGAAGCAATTAAAGGTATTATACTTATTTTAAGTGAAAATATATGGTCAATTGATGGTTCAAGTAAGGTAAGTGTATCTTTTCTTAAAATTTTTATTTAAGTGTTAAAATCACAAATTAAATTGTCACTAATTAAATTTCTAATTTTTAAATAAATATAAATATAAATTAAAATTATTTTTGATTACACACAAATTAAATTTCTTATACTTTACTTTGAAATTAAAGGTATTATAGTCATATAAATAAAATTGTATGGTCAATTAATGGTTCAGGAAAGATAAGTGTGTCCTTTCCTTAAATCTTTTATTTAAGTGTTAAAATCTCAAATCTCAGGGAGGTATCCGTTAAAAACCCTTAATTTTAATAATATTATAGTAACGTATATCTAATATACATAACACACGAGTTATTTTCCTTAATCAATAATCGACTCAACAGATTAAATTTAATTTATGACATTCAATTTGCGACAAGTAGGACAGGGACCCACTGCAACTTAATTAAAATAATAATAATAATAATGTATTTTATCTTATTATTTGTAATTATAAAATATGTAACATGTAAGACTAGCTTGTTGGAAAATACAACATGCAACATTATTAGGTCATGTTGATAGGGGACCAATCGAGTTAGAATAATTCTCTTTCCTCCTCCAGAAACTTCAATTGCTTAATCATAATTTAAAAATTAGAAATTAAATATTTTGCAAAAGCTTAGAATAATTATTCTAACAATAATTTAAAAAAAAAAAGGGGGGGAGAGAGAAAGAAAGCGTTTAAAATTGAATCGGGATAACTTAATACGACTTTTGAAGTTAAACCAAAGTTTGCTAAATAAAATTATTTAATTAATTAAAAGGCCTAGTTTGCGTAAATCAGGTTTGATCCCTGAATTCCGGTGCTACCTAATAATAGTTAGAGACCCGAGAGATCCCCCCAAAACCGGTAATTAATTATTACTTAATTAGACTTTTGTTATTACTAATTAAAATATTAATTATAGAACTGGTCTTTAATATAGAAAGATAAATTATGTACAGAAAATTGACAAGAGCACATGATGAAATCGAAATCAAAATCCTATACTTATATCTATTTCTCAAATAAAGTCAATATAAAAAATTTAAGATCCACATGATAAATGTAATATATATTAGAATCAAAATTTATCTGAATTTACTTATATATGAACAAAGATTATTTAGTTATCATTGTTGACAATTGACATAATCAAATGAACAAAGCTTTCATATCATGGTAAAGTTATTATATAACAAGGGTGCATGTGAATTAACTGTAAAAAGAAAAACATGCAGTAAAACCATAAAAGTATAAATAATAATAAATAATAATAATAATAATAATAATAAGGAAAAAGAAAAAAATAAATACAATAGTGGGAGAGCACAGAGCAGAACAGCAGTTTCACATTAAACCCATGAAATCCAGTTATGATTTATGAGCAAATGCTTTAAAGTTTCTGCCAAAAAACTCTTTCTCTGGAAATTAGAACAGCTGTTCCTGTTGCTGTTGGGTTATTGTCCAAGTCAAGACAAATCTCTCCAAGCTGTTATCTGCTGAATTCATTCATTTAACATGCAGGTTGTTCAACGCAAGAAAAATCAAAACAAATAAAAATAAAAATAAAAAATGACCAATATTTAACCCCATCGATAATTCCGACTCTAATTCCAATTTTTCATTTTTGTTTTACAATAAATAAAAAATCCCATAAAACTCTAAAAATTACACCGAATAATAATAATAATAATAATAATAATAATTTAACTAATTAACAACATCAAAGGAAAGGATTAATTTTTATTTTATTTTTCCATTTCCTTGAATGAAGAATTATTATGTTTCCAAAAAACCAGTCATTCTAAGAATTGTATTCCTAACTTGACTCAAATCTCTTCCTTTTAATGTTCTTCCATTTCCTGTACACACAGAGAACGCCATTTTCCCTGCAATTCTCCTCCCAACAATTACATGGGGCGGAATTATTTCCCCATCTTCATATTCCTCTTCAAATTCATCCGTATCCACGTACTGGAATATGTTATCCGGGATATTTATATTTACCGGAACAGAATTCTCCGAAGACGACTTACTCTTCTTCTTCTTCTTCTTCTTCTTCTGCCCCCGTGTATTCCTATTCTGCCTCGTCGACAAAACCATTTCCTGGTAACTGAAGTTGTGGTCGTCGTTATTGCAATACCCGTAATCGGAGAATATCACCTCAGATTCCTGGAACTCTTCGGCCATCTGGGAAAGTGAAATCAGGGAAAATATTGAAGATGTGGGATGTGATGATCAAGGAAAGGAATGGAATAGTGGAAAGAGGGCTGGGAATTTATAGGATGAAGAATGATTGCATTGAATTGATTTAATGATTAATTTGTATTGGGTTTGTGTCGTCAGATGGCGTCAGTGTGAAAGTGGCATTTGAGTGCGGTCCCCGCATCTTGTTCTCTGAAAGTCATTGTGTTTTGTTTTCTATGCTTCGGCTGCGTCTATGACTATTTTGTGTGTTTTGTTTTTGTAAGTTTTCGTTTTAGTACTTTGAATTTAATTTATATTTTTTTAATTATTTTTAGAAGAGGTTGTGTGTATTATGGAGGACTTAAGGATGAATAGTCGGCTGCCTATAACACACAGCTACTTTGCTTGCGGCTTACGGATTTTCTTTTCTCTTTCTTGTTGCTTGTTTTTAGCTTAACTATATCTTGTTGACTTGGACTTATTTTGGCTCGCTTATTAACTCCATTTCTGTGCACCTTTGAGTTTTAGTTTCTCTTCGCCTTAATATTAACTGAAACGTTTGTTTAGTTTACAATTTTAATTTTTATGTCATAAAATAATTTTTATCCATTCAATTAGTTAACACTTTTAAATTTAACTTTTGAATTTTAAATAATCTTTTGAATTTATGTCATATGATTTTACACAATTGAGTTCG
Source organism: Azadirachta indica (assembly GCA_022749755.1). NCBI lineage: Eukaryota > Viridiplantae > Streptophyta > Magnoliopsida > Sapindales > Meliaceae > Azadirachta > Azadirachta indica. The sequence continues at coordinate 12,779,321 of CM040451.1, read as the reverse complement.
TGTAAATTGTTTATTTTTAGTCAAAGCTCAAATATCTTCTCTAACCACTCTACTTTTGAAAATTTTGTGAAGTATATATTCTTAATAATTATTTATAAAAAATTGAATAAATTTTATTTTATTTTTAATTTATTGAATGGTAAGATGATAAAAATTATTTAATTTAAAATAAACAAATTGTGATAATTATTTAAAATATTTATTCTTAAAAAACTCTTGTGGAAATAAAAATGCTTAAAACACAACATAAACGCGTTATCCTCATCCACAGAACCAAGAATGCCCGATTCCGTAAAGAAGCCGAGCCGGAAGGAGGCAGCTGAGTTGCTTGCAGTAATCAAATTAAACTGCAGATAATGAAAACTTGAGAGCTGTAATATTCGTTAATGATTGGGTAAAAAGCGTACGTGCAAAGCTACAAATCAAATCAGCTGGGCGTAACCCACGGCTCATGCGCCGCATCAGAGGGCCTAGATGATGACGGTCCCACCTAATTTATCCATACCCAGAATGATTTCCAATACGACAAGCCTCTAAGAGCACGCCACGTGGTGGATGAATTATTAGAGAATCTCAATTATTCTGCTTAGGTGCCACGTCGCCCGCCCGTTGTTTTCGTGTAAGTCTCTGTGCGTGTAATATTGGAAGGGACAACGCGTTTCTTTCATCAAGTAGTTAATTGTTAGCGTTAAACGTTGACGTTTCATAGCTACAACAATATATTAAAAATTTCTTTTAAGTGGTTTTTTTTTTATTTTTTATTTTAATAATCAAATCCTAGTTGTACATAATTTATGGTTCTAAGTATGTCCAACTAAGTGCTTTAGAATTCATCATCACTTTTAAAGTATAATCTTAAAATACCCTTTACATAATAAAGTGTTATTTAATTGATCATTATAAAAAATGGAAAGATTTAAGATACATCATAATAAAAATTGAGGTTAAAATTTTGTAAAAAATTAAATAAAAACATTTTGATAAAATTTCGGTTTTACATCATAGTTGTGTTTATTATTGAACTTATAAAGACGATTACTCGATAATTACAAGTATCCATACATGATTATTCCATAAAAATAACAACAAATTAAATGATATAATGCCTCAAATTTAAATGGAAATTCCAATTTTTTTTTTTTTGGTGTGTGTGTGTGTGTGTTTTTTTTTTTTTTTCATTTTACAGTAAATAAGAAGATTAGAGAGAATCCAACGAAAACTATAGAAGTGGTCCAACCAATAGAAAAGCACCACGTAAGAGAATTAGAGTGGCTAGTGATAACAAAACAAAAACAAATTGAGGTACTTGACGTACATATTCTCTTTTTTAAAGAAAATGACAGCACCCGTGCCCATATTTGTTTGGACTTTATAGAATCAGTCATTTTCTTATATTCCTTTCCTACGTGCATGAAAATTACTTACTACTATTAGATATCTCACAATGGTGATTGTGACTTTAATCTCATCCCCTATCTGTGGTTAAATTTTGGTTTGTGTAGGCAAAGTCTTTGTATCACGGCACTAGGGTTTGGCCATCAGTAGTAGTTCAGTGTTGGTCAAATTTGGGATTGAAAAAAAAAATTGAAATAAATTGATAAATTTGAATAATATATAAGTGGGTACGATAGATTTTGATAATGTTAGGTTATATAATCTATTAATTGAAATATAAATTTTAAATTTTAATTTAAAAAATATAATATTATTGTGTTTTGATTACAATTTTATATTGTTTTGGATTGAAGATAGGTAGATGAATTGTTTTTATTAATTTATTAGCTAAGGATATGTATAAAAATTTGGGTGAAGCATGCATGAGAGGGAAAACCTTGCCCATATACAATGTTATTCCTTTCTTGAAGCATACAGCAACTTCAAGATGGTGTAGGAAGGAAGATAAAATCTTCTCTTGCGAATGATTTTCTAAGAAACATAGGAATATTGAGTTAATTGGTTCACTTGAATTTGAAATATGAAAATCTTGGCTTGAAGATAGGAAATTGGTCAAGTGAAAATTGACACTTCATGCCAAATAAAAGTCAATGTCAAATTATATCTAATCACCATTTTTTGGGCTTTTTTTCTAACATAAAGCCCAACCCTAATATTGATGGGCTTTATTTAAAAAATCGGCCCATCCCAAACCCACTCACGTTTTGTTTCTCTCCGCTCCGGAAGTTCAGGGTTTTAGCTTTGGGAAATTTTTTCCTCGAGTCTACGAGATAACTGATATTTTACCATAAACTGTCGAGAAACTTTGTGTTCGCAGTGCATTTCAAAGCATCATAGAGAATTCCATGCTCAAAAAGATGGTTGAGGTAGAAAATTCATTTATTTACGGTGGTTTTTGGCGGCATAATTTCGTTTTGTTGTCCATTTTTATCACAAGGAATTAATCAGGTACCTACATTTTCTCTTAAAAGTTCTCTCTTTTATGCAAGTATTTTCTTCAACTGAAAACCTTGAGTGATTTCTCAGATTAAGGCAGCTGAAGTAGCTTAGTTCATGGGTTTTGGGTTATCAAATACCAGAATTTCCCCATTGCAAAGTGCACCTGGTTTTACTGTTCTCTCAACCAAGGCAAGCAAGAATAGTTAATCCCTCTTGTCTTTTTGAAATTAGTTATCTGATTGTTTTTTACGAGCTCTTTGTGCAATGCAGGTAACAAGCAATCCCCATATCAAGTGCTTTCTCAATCGAAATAAACCACCACTATCAAATTCTGATGCTGCTACGAAGTAGGTGTTTTCTCTTGCTTTATAGGTTAGAAGCTATTATTAAAATTCTGTGTGTTCAATTTAGTCATACTAGTGCTTTTACTTTCCACAATTACTGTTCTGTTTTAAAGTTTAATTGTGTGTTCTCTAAAGAATGTCAGCCATATTATGTATTCTTGTTTTCGATTTTCCTTACAAACTTTAACCGTCAAATGCAGTGAAATAGTAAAGAAGGGCGGAAAGAAAGAGCAACACTTGTGGAAGAAAAGGGAATCGGCTGGGTCTGGGCAAAAGGCCCTCGGTCTTTTAAGAATTGTAAGTTTTTTAGTTATTTGTCCATATGTTTCATATTCTACTCTCACTGGACATTTTTGGAGGTATATATGTCCTGCGCTTTTGGTGGGGAAGAGTCCTGCCAAAGGCGGACTGAAACTCAAGCCTTAAACTGTTGAGGGCGTGAGTTCTTTTACCTCCCAGCCATTGGCTGGGTGGCTCCGCAGTTTTATGTTTATATGAACATTCCAACAAGATGCATATTTGATGATTTTTTTCTTGCTCAGTTGTTAATGCTGGATGAAAACTGAGTATGATTTTCTGTCCTTGGTCATATTTGATTGTGACCTTAGAATGACAGGTTTCTGAACTGCCTAATGAAAAAGAGGCTGTTTATGGAGCACTAGATAAATGGACGGCTTGGGAGACAGAATTTCCATTGATTGCAGCAGCTAAGGCTTTAAGAATTTTCAGGAGGAGGGGTCAATGGCGGTGTGTAATTCAGGTATAATTCATAGAATTGTAAAACTTCATAGGTCAACAGTGTTTTGTCAAATTCAGGTTGGCCTGATATATTCCAATATGAGCATTTTCAATGTTATTGGTTAGCTCTGTTTTTGGTCAACACAAGAATGGGTCTGGTACCAACCCTTGAAAAGGGAGGCTCCCAATATGCTTCAAGGCCTTCTCATAAGGCAAAGTAGGATCAGGCATACCCTGTAGGCTATGGTTTTCTGCCATTTAAGTCCATTAGTCCCTATTTTAAAGGTTCTTATTGTACTATCAGACCGCTGAAAGCAATTATACAAAATGATCTGAATGGAATAAGAAACTTATAAAAACTTAATATATATTGCATATGTTTATCAGTTACATCCTATAAATGAAAAAATTGATATTTTCAGGTTGCAAAATGGATTTTGAGCAAAGGTCAAGGAGCAAAAATGGGAAGATATGACACACTTTTACTAGCATTTGACAAGGATCAGAGAGCAGATGAAGCTGAATCATTATGGAACATGATTTTGCATATACACAGTCGCTCTATCTCAAGGCATTTGTTTTCAAGGATGATCTCTTTATATGATCATCATGACTTGCCAGATAAGATTATTGAGGTAATGGAAATGGCTGCAAGTTTCCCTCGCACTCTTCTACATTAAAACTAATTCTGTTAGTGTTGCTGCTTTTAAATGAATATTTGGGGCTTTTGCTTTATTGCATAAGAATCATACATAAGGCAGGTTATAAGTTTTTCTGTATGTTTAGGTATTCACAGACATGGAGGAGCTTGGTTTAAGACCAGATGAAGATACTGTCAGGAGAATTGGACGCGCCTTTCAGAGACTAGGTCAAGATGCAAAGCAGAAGCTGGTTCTTAAAAAGTACCTCTCTTAATGGAAATTCATCCATTTTAATGGTGAACGAGTTAGAGTGAGAAGAGATGCGTGGTAAGAAGATGAACGTGATTCATCCAGCTGAAGACCTTTTTGCAATAAGGTCATACTTTTTAATCCTATTAAAGAGAAGAAAATGCAAGAACAACCTATGACATGTATGTATTAAAGGGTCAATGTAATTATAGCAATCACAAATTTTTGAGGAGAAAATATGGATTTTACTAATCAATGCTTTAAACAAGTTTCATATGTAGTTTCTTCTCTATGCTTCTGTAATTTGTACCATGATCAAATACAAACCACAGAAGTATGGAAAGAATAATCTATGCGAAAGACACTGCTATTGGACTTCTTACTCGGTGAATTCCATCGCTCCAGCTGTACGACCCAAAAACATACTGATTTCGGAGATTCCGTTCTAATATTTCTCTTGTTGGAGTTATTGTAATGGTGAACCTCTTCTTCTGACCAACATGATCAAAGAACAAAATACTTGGGTACGCCTTGATGGAGACTCCAAATGGCCGTTTTGCGGTAAAGAAGTATACACTCTTGCTGCCCCCAACATTTGTGACTGTCCTCTCCACAGTCACACAGCCGTAAAGCTTAGGAATTGCGATTGATGGGTAATTGAGGTTGAAGGCTGAATGTGGCTCCTCTGGACACTTGAATGACGGGTCGGCATTGGTAAATCCCGCGCTGCAAAGGTAGAGAAGATAGTCTTTGTAAGAGGCGTCATATACAAGACCAGGGTCAGCCGCCTTTGTCGGATTGAAGTGGCCGGAACCAAATGAAAATGGAGTAGCCATGCTGCCATCTCCTTCATTAGTTATTGGCAAACCCTTGTTGTTTCTCATTAATGCTGCAAGATTATCAAAATTGTAAGTTACATGCCATTAAAATCAGAAGCAATACCTTACGGATGATGGAAGTTTGATAACCTGTGGTCATAAGGGCTGATCTTATGGCGGCACTGCTCCAGTCGGGATGAATGGCTTTCAGAAGTGCAGATGCACCAGCGACATGAGGGCAAGACATGGAAGTTCCTGAAAATATATTATACTTTACAATTCTCTTATCCTCCGGCATCCTTGTAGGCGATGAAGCTTCACTCCAAGCTGCCAATATATTGAATCCTGGAGCTGTGATGTCGGGCTGTCAACAAATGTAGACAGTTATCTCTCTTTTCTACTTCACATTAGGACGAGTTTCAATGTTCCAGGAACTTTATTGCAAATATACCTTGAGAATAAAAGGATCAACTGCATTTGGACCTCTACTGGAGAAGCTAGCCATGAAAGGTGCCGGCGGCGAGTGTATAACTGTCCTGGCTCGTTTAAACATTGCCATTGGATTAGTGGTAGACTTGATGTAATAATAAATTTTCATGGCATCATTGTAATTCACTCCAGTCGCTGGAAGAAAATGAGGATCATAAGGTATATCATTCCCCTGTGCTAGATTGTTTCCTAATATAAAACCTGCACCTCCTGCTCTCTTCACTTCCAGACCCTTCAACATTCTAACTCCACTCCCTCGCCTGCAAAATACTATCTTTCCTTTCACTTTCTCAGGCGCAAGAGAACCAGGAAGACATTGACTGCAATCAAAATCAGCTCAATTATCAATTAATTTCCAGGGTCAAGACAATACTTAAAAGCAGAAACAACTCCAATTTTTTAATTACTCTGATTTATTCTGGGGCACTGATCCAGGGACAACGACATCTCCTGCATATACTAACGGATGCATCTTCTCAAGCTTGTAAGGAGTGAATGTTTTTCCCTGGAAAAATACAAACAAATACAATGTAAGTTACTAGAAACATATAATTAGATTACAACAAGGCATGATGTATATCAATTATCTTACAATGATTTCCATTCCATTTCCTAGCACAACAGATCGAAGAAAATCACGATCAACGCTGCTAGCACCCACGGTAATAATCCATGGAGCCGGATTCGACAATGTAAAAGGGGCAGGACCTGAATTTCCAGCGCTGCAAGCAACAACAATATTCTTTTTCACAGCATTTAAAGCACCCCTCGCAATACCATCTTTATAATAAGGAAGTGGACCGTTTGAGCCAATTGATATACTCAGTACATGAACGCCATCGCTAATGGCATCATCAATGGCTGCTAGCATATCTTCTTCAAAGCATGTATTTCCATCAGCTTTGGATGCGTGAGGAATAGCCCAACACGCTTTGTAAATGGCCAGGCGGGCTAATGGGGCTCCCCCGGAAGCCGTGCCGGTTGCCAAACCACCCAAGGCTGAGGCGTTAGGAACCCGGCGTCCAGCCACCGTGGATGCTGTGTGGGTCCCGTGGCCGTCCATGTCACGTGGGGAACGGTAGTCCTCCGTGGCATTGAGGGGACCGTTGGCATGCTCAAAACCTTTCAAGTAGTACCTGCCTCCAATTATCTTCCTGCAAAAATAATGCCATATTTTCAATTGAAGATGATGATTTTTTTATGCCTTGGTTTTATAAAAAGCCTAACTTTTAACGAAAATCTCTAATTCTTTTACTCATAGTTAACATCCAATAATTTTGTTATACACTACATTTATCATGAGATTAATAAAAAAAATTACAGAAAATACAATAGGAACGTCAGCCCTTCAGCCATCATAGACATTTTAAAATAATTACAAAAGCATTTTATTATTTGACACATGAAATATATGTTTTTAAACTTAGCTTTCACCGTTTTGGTCTCCGAAATTTGTAACTCTTATCGGGCCCTTATGCCTAGATTACGAATTCTATGTATGGAGAAATTTAAATTTTATTGTACTATTGTACAAAAAATTGATCAATTTTCAACAATTTTATTCTAAAAAATTATTGATACGAATTCTGAAAAGGAAAATGCATGTGCGTTTTACAAAAAGAGAAGGGTACTTTCATGCCGAGTTATTATCCTCGTCGGGAAATCTGGATCGAATAATGTCTATTAATTTTTATATATAAATCACTTACAAGACTGTCAAGACAATATCATATCATGCACATTATTCGATCAGCCAATTCGCAACTTACGTACACACCAGCCAATTGCATCACATACACAAAATTTGCAGCAACAATTAAAAACGATTTTGAAAAACGAATCAGAAAAACAGACAGATCACTAATCAGTAATCAGTAATCCTGATCCTAATGCTCCGCGGCCGGGGCCAGCAAATACAGATCTAAATGATAAACTGTCACAAGATTCACGAAGAGTTTGCAAGAATCCAAAGACAATAATTGTATGTCAATTGTCTCCAATTCACATGGCCAATTAAAATATGAAACACCAATAAAATCCTTTCGTTGCAATACAATTGCAGAAACTGCCAATATCGAATGCTGTCGCTGAAAATAGCTTCTTTGGTGTTTTGGAAAACGAACAATTAAAAGGTGGCCATCTTGGTCCATGATATTATAATTTATTTACAGTACGTACTACTAGAATTATCTTCAATTCTTTATTAACAACCCCCGTTACATAATTTTCAGTGTAGGAATATATCATTAGATTATAGATATAATTTTATATTATAAGTACATAACATGGCATGAAAGATTATTCCTGAAGTTTTGAACGGGAATGGGATGCGAATTGCAAGTGGGGAGTCTTTTGTCCTTAATTTGATGAGAATGACGTTCGCTTTAAGCTAATATATATGTCCAAGCTATAATCAATTAATGGTTGAAATTAATTAATGCAAAAATATCTTTGATTCTGTAGACTACTGCTTCTGCATGGGTTCCTTTTATTATTCCCTAATGAAAATGAAAGGAGGCTCTTTTTCTAAAGTTTTCTATCGAATTTAATTTATGTGGCTAGACAATTGCATGCTCTCACTATAGAATCTTCCACATAGCAACTCTTTTGGTCTAAATTGCACTAAACCCTAATCGGAAAAACCACAAGAATTAGGATATTACTTGCTAACTTACTTGTTGCAGTGGAAAGGCTTGAAAGCAACTCCAGTTTGGCAGATTCCTTTCCATGATTTAGGAACCGGTCCCATTCCTTCATCACTGAAACTCTTTGATTCTGGCCATACACCTAATAATATTGACCACAAAATCAAAATTAAACCCAAAAAAAAAAAAGAAAGAATCTTACACATTCACATGCAATTACTTGTATATATTTCTCTGATAAAAACCAACCAATCATCAGAAACTACAACGAAAATATTGTAGCAAATTTCCATACAAAACTACAAAAACGATAAGAAATGGAGTCACATGAAGAACAGAACTTCAATGTAAGAAGACAAAACTACATCAGAAAAGTGTTTGTTTTTTTTTTTAAATTATTTCATACCATTATCGATGACGCCAACTATTACATCTTGGCCGTACTTTGCTTGGGATAAGAAATCTCCTCCCGTTTTGAAGTGATTCCACTCATACTTTTCTCCTTCATCCAACCCAACGAATTCCCACGATCTCGTTGTATGCAATGAATATTTCCTTGCTTTGCTTGCATACACTGATGACACTTCTTCCATTTCTGTTATTGAATTCATTAATTAATAAAAAAAAAAAAGGAGAGATTAATCATTTAATAATTAGATATATATATATATACCAGAAAGCTTAGAAGCTTCATCTGGGGTGAGAAGTGCTGAGAAGCCATTGATGCTGTGCTTGTAACTGTATAAAAGAGAAGCTCTAGCATCTTCTGCATTATCTTTCACAGAGAGCAAATACGAATGATGGGTTTCTTCTATCTCATGCAATGCTTTCTCTCTATTGATGTCCTTACCAAAGTGCACTATGTAAACCTGCAACAAATAATTAATCCCAATACCATATATTAACTTACATATACATGTATACATTCATATATAATTGAAAGCTACAACTTTTCAGAGAGAACAAATTATTGAACCTGTTTTTTCGCACAAGAGGCTAAGAGAGGAAGGAGAAGAAGAAGAGAGAATAAAAAGATTTTCTTCATGTTTTTGTAATGGTGTTGCAATTTGGGGAGTCTTGTGAAGATAATGGGACTTTATTATAGTAGATAAACTTAAGGAGTAGTATGTGGAAATCCAAACGGCCCCTCTTTTTATAGTAAAGGATTGAGAAAGAGAAAGTATAGTATAAATTGATTTCCTATGTATGTACATATAATCCGTACAATAATTTAATAAAATTTCGTTATATATGTAAAGTGTTTGATATATGACATATACTATATATAACTGGAAATTAAAATTTAGCGAATCTTTTATCTTTCGATAATACACAATGTGTTTTGTCAATTTTTACGAATGAGTTTGCATTTAATAATACTTTTTATTTTTACGTGTGTGTATATTTTATTTACGTAAATGAAAAAGGTTTTTATTTATTAATTAATAACAATTTTATTTACATAAATTTTGTGTCGTGGTGGACTTTTATTGCTATTAGAACTCGATCCTATATATGCCTGAACTTGCGGAGAGAATCCTCATCGTAAAAGACATTTATTTATAAGTATAAAATCTTAATTGTTAAGAATTCATTAATAGAACTTATTAGCAAATAAGAATTCATCGTAGGTAGTCCAATTGCTATATATGCTAATTAAGGACTAGAATTTGTTGGTTGTCTCAAACGGCTTTAATTATCCACCCAGAAACCAAGAAACAAAAAAGAAAAGAAAAGAAAAAAAAGAGTTAAAAAGTTATACATAACTAACCTTTACTGAATGAACGAACTGACCATTTATCTGTATGTGAAGTAGTGTTCTATGATTTTTTATTTTTTATTTTTTTATTAAAGAGATGTTGAGAATAAAATTTATTGTCGAATTTTAGTTTAAAGGTCAACGACGTCAAGTAGAGGGAGAGGGAATGAATCAAACTTAAAAATAGATAGATGATTTTGCCTGGACCAAGTTGCTATCGATCTGTCCTGGTTGCAATAATATATATATATATATATATTTTTTTTGTGTATTAACGTATAGATCATCTCATGAATTAAATTTTGGGTGGCAACATGTGTTAGCTTAGGCTTAGCTTAGCTTAGCTTAGCTAGCTGTATGAACATACTGTAAATTCAACCGAAGTCTTGTCTTGAGATTAGAGAGACTAGAGAATAATGACAAAACAACCTTGGTTTTCTCCCAAAATTCTCGGGCTGAGTCTAGCACTCTATCTAGCCCTTAATTTATTCTGCATAAAGAAACGCATCTTGAGACAGATATAATCCATTTCCATTTGCTAGCTAACTGATTTTAAGGAAAAAAAAAAAAAAAAAAAGAAAAGAAAAGAAAACAGACAAACGGAAGAGATTGATGTCTGTAAAATGGTTGCCAGGGAAGACATGAACATGTTCATGAGAACAAGTCTGGTGGTTGCGATAGAATTAGCAAGATGATATCAAATTCTTCTTCATTCAACTTGATGCTGCACACTCTGCTAGCTCCTTTAAGAGTGTGACAACATCAGTTGATGATCCAAGCAAATATCTTGCGTTTGATCGCTTTCTTGAAACGGCACAAGAGAAGTAATTGTCACCCTTCATATCAAGTACTGAAGAACCCTCATTCAATGACATTCTATCACGCATTGTAGGCCGCCAAATACCACTAGCCAAGTAATTGGTTACTTTTCTTTCTATGGAAGATAATGACCGTTGTTTCCTAAAACGAGCTACCTTGGAACCCTTTTTAGCCAGTGGAAACTCTGGCACCGATGCCCTGAGTTGATCAGCTACATTTACTCTTGGCAGAGGAGGTGGTTCGAAAGGAAGCTCTGGCTCAAAAAATGTATAGATGTCTTCATCCTGAAGCAACAAATTCAAACACAACTGAAACCACTGGTTTCACGAAAGCCACTTGAATATGTGCTGTAAGTGCTCAATCATAAAATTTTTGTAACCAATGTATCTCTTATGAGCATGTTGTGATAACTCCATTTCGGAAAAAGCTATATTGCGAGCATACAGCACAACAAAGCACAAGCGGATAAGAAATTCTAACCATGGACCATCGTCCAAGGTCAAATAACAATAGTGTAAATGTTAGAGAAAAGCAGGTGAGCAAGATACAGTAAGAAACATGTTTAACGGCTAAAATATGCATTAAAACAGTACTTCTATTTACAAAAGTTGCCTGTAAGTTGTAAGGAAAAAAAAGCATACCTTCTGCAGAAAGTGTCCAATACACAGGACGTAATCAATAGGAGTCTTCAAGCCTTTATTATGAACTACTTCTCCAAGGATCCGATCGATAGCTGCACCCTGTTGATACAAGTGGAATTAACGAGGAAAAGAAAATGTGAAACTCATTAATAACGCAAGCATGAAACACTTGGAGCTAACCCAAAATGAATGTACCTTTGTAACTCCAACTGCCCGAACCTCAACAGATCGACCACCTTGGACAACATCGACAGATGCATTTGAGATTGGGCCTGACCATAGATGTTGCAACATGTCCCTAGCTTGCAGCCTTCCAAACTCGAGATCTAAATATAAAGATACAATTTCCCCCCAAAATAGATGAACAAATCAATGAATCAAGAAAAAAGCAAAGTCTCTTCATAATTTCTAGAGCAAAATTCACCCAGGAAAATGACATCATATTTATGGTCAAGTACCTGCATACTTGTAGTTCCATACAAGTGATGTTTCTCGAACCTCGAAATGTGATCGTGGTGTTCTCTCAGTAAAATACTCAAAAACATGCTGAGAAAAAGCATCAACCATCAGTGGCTTAAAAGTTTAGAAACTACAAAGAATATGCTTGTTTTCACTTAATTAACATTTTAACCTTGACACTATCAACCCAATCCATGTTCAAATTTTCTGGCATTGTTGTCATCCACTCTCCTGTTGTACGACGTAAAAACATTCCATTTTCTGCTGCCAGCCACAGGTTGTATTCGCCAAAATTCTGCAGATGAAGTTCTTAGTCTAAAAGTAAATATTTAAATGGCAGAAAAACGGATCATTTAAGAAACAAGATTACATCATCTAGGACATTTCTGTTACTTCCACTAAGGACAACAATTGTTGTCAACGGATCGTCACACAGCTTCTTCAATGGTTCTTTTAAATCTGGGTGCAATCTAAGCTCCATTTCTCTAATTTGACCACCCCTTCTTCCCAAGAAGTCCGCTGGTGCAGTTAAAGCTGCGTTGAATCCCTGTAACATATATGAAAGCATGTGGCTTATGGAGATGGGAATCTAAAAACATATTGTTGGACAAACAATTTTTCTTGGACACCTACTTTTTCCCAGTCTTTTAAAATCGCATATCTCCAGAACACGAGGAGTTGTAAAATGGGTTAGACTAAAATTTGTACATTAAATAAAAAAAGATAACTAATACCCATTACTCAGCCTACGTTAAGAATAACTATACAAGGGAGCTACAGGGAATCAGAGGACACGCATACCAGTATCAGCAATCGATTATTGGATTGCAAATAGCTATCGGCTGCAGCTTTGATTGGAAGTGAAGGTGGTACTTGTCTAGTCCTTATTTGAGCCTCAACAACTGTATCGTTGAGTTCACTACACGTCAGGAAACTTCAGAATTAGAGTAATGTATGAAGATAAATTGCAGTTCCGCAAACATATAAAACAAGTTTGTTTAGTAAGACAATAAATAGAAATTTATAAAACAAGCTCTAATCACATAGTACACCATTTACATAGGTTTTGGTTATAGTAGAAGTACTTAACAAAGGAAAGCGTTCTCCATGACAGATTCAGAATAAACTTAAAATTTATGATTTAGAAGACAAGGATAATGCTCATAACATCTAGAAAACAATGAAAGTAACCATTTTCTCCTATTTTTCCTTCTGAAAATGATTGTGCAAACTTGTGCAGGGTGTATGATGACGAAATAGGAGAAAAATAGAAATTATTTCCAGTTCTATGATTTTCATCATGCAAAATACATACGTTTGGAATGGAGTTCAAACTTTATGCGACATAGGTAAATTGCAGTCAGAAAACGATGGACACCTTACGAAAGTTGCTGCCCATTCTTGAGATGTGTGAGTAGTCACATGCATAAAGTTGTGTTGGTGCCGTTTTTCTCTTTCATCAGCTGGCATATTCAAAGCATAACCAATGGAAGCAGCAACTTCTGTAATATTCCATGGGTTTACCAAGAGAGCCCCAGCACCAAGAGACTGTGCAGCACCTGCAAACTAGAAATTAATAGAATTTTATTAATAAACCCTGTCAATTTATAATATGCAAACAGCACCGGATTTAGTGTAATGCAGTTAATGAAGGCTATTACCCTTCTATGCCTATTACCTTCTATTTCCAAATTTTAAAAACATCACCCTGTATAAGAGATTACATACCTAGTCACACTCCACATAATATATTGCAATGACAAAGCAATGCATTTTTTTGAGTAATAAACCCCAAGTTCACTAGCTGTCAAATTTGTTGAGTACTCTTTATTGTAGGCATCAATTCTGATGGTTAAATTATCAAAAATTGATCTCCAAGAGTTTTAATCTTCAAAATTCTTCGTGCTTCCAAACTCAAAATTAATTAAAGTAAACTTCTGCAGTGGCTGGCAATGTCCTTTTGACTTAAACATCACAGATGATACCATTTCTGTAATCACCAAAATATCCTATTCTCTGAATCTGAATTTTAAACAACATTAAACCAAAAGTCGTAGCCCCTTTCTGTATATCACAAATGGAAAATTACTTCGCTTTGTACAAAAAGATAGATGCAGTGCCATCTTATAAATATGGGAAAAAATATACAGAACGTACTGAGAAAAATTATTTCTAGCCAAGAAAATATCTTCCTATTCTCAAGTTGGCAGCCAAACCGTTTAGAATGACATTGTACTCATTTTAAAAACAGTTATCCTTTTGTAATCTAACAAAGAGTTAATCATATATAAATTTAAAGAGATTTAGATTACCTCACTCAAAATGAGTACACCTTTCTTGGAAGCTTGGCAGGCAACAAACTCATAGCTCACAAGGTTCATTCCATCTCTCAAAGATGTAACAAGTGCTACATCTGAACAACAAAAATGACCCAAAAGAACAAAGAATTACAAGTCTGCAGGCTTCTAGTCAGACATAGACAACTTTAGAATTAAGCGAACATGATAGCCAGCCCATTTTACTAAAGGTCAGTTAATTATGAAAAAGCAAATGAACATTTAAAATTGATGCCACTAGTCTGTACACAACAGTATCTGCAAGGTTCCTTAGAATGAAATATGTGCAGAAGAAGAAAAGCAAAGTGCATTATTTTTTTTGAGGCTTGCTATAAAAAAATTACCATCATCCATATCTGATATTTGTGTGTTAAGAAATGAATTATTTTAATTAATGTTCATATTGGCACATGATTAGCTTGTTTTAGATAGGCTTTGTTAAAGTGATCTGTTTCCAATAGTTGGCTAGCATGCTAGAGAAATCAATATGTGAATGATTTTAAAGAAATAGAATGTTTTATGCAATCATATAGGATATACTGGAACAAGAAAGACAGAAAATTCATATTAAAAGCAATAGAAGCACAAACTAGCTAGAAGTTCTTCAATAAACACAAACTGATGAAAGAAATTTCCTGTTAACTAAAATTCCCAAATTTTATTTGTTTGTGTTTACTATTGATGCTCACCAATCATATTTTGAAGGTATAAGAGGTTAACTAATTATTTGACAAAAGTTCACAGTACTTAAGAGAGAGTATCAATCAATGAAGACAATAGGATTAACAACTGTGAGCTTCCGGCACAAAATGAGTACCAGTAACAGCGTATAATGCACATAATGCGTGAAAGTCAAGGGATCGATCCTGTAAATAGAGAAGAAAATGCTTTAGAAACCGTCAGATGATTAGCAAACAGCGGTAGCTGAATGATAAAAAAGATTAAAAGAAACTAAAACCAAAAAAAGAATGAAAATTGAAAAGAGAAAGCATTGGGAGTTTGCACATTTCAGGCTGAAACTTATTGAGGTACAAGAAAAAGGCATATTAAAGCATGCAAGACCATTAGCCTGATACAACATGACTAATTCTTCTAACTTTTTATCTCTTGATGCCAAAAATTTATGGAAATGACAACATTGCCTCCAGAAGTTATTTTGCAAGAGCACTGTTGGAAGAACATAAAGGAAGTCTTCATCCAAATAGCACTTTAGTGAATGCATAATAAGCCATGGTTGTGCCTTAGAATTCACATTCACGTTACTTGATAAACACATGCCAACTACTGAATACATTAATAATGTTAATATTTCTACATGAATCCCTAAATGTCACAATCAAAAGGCCTTAGTAAAATGCAGAAAATGATAAAAAGCAACTTGGAATGTTTATATAAACTACCTCTTACAACTGCACAGATTTTTTCTTTTCACTTTTTTGGTCCTTCCTAACTATGTCATTATGATACTATATTGACAGATAATAATAAGATCATGACAAACCAGATGATGTATTGGAACAGTAGTCAGAGTTCCAAATCTTCCATTAATGCGCCCAACAATCTCATGGACCTGGCTAGTAAGCTTCTGATCTGCAATGAAATCAAATAGAACAAAATACGAAGAATATAACTAATTGATCATTCATGACAACACAGAAATTTGAAACTAAAATGGTTTTAAATATCCGGGCCACCAAAGCAGTGACTTCTTCAGAAAGAAAAAAACATTTGGAAGAAACCTCACAGTCATTAGCATTGAAATGATATAATACTAGAAAAAAACCATAAAGAATGCATGCAAAACACATAAAAACATGCTAAGAAAACCGAGGTATTATTATTCAAAAGATATAATAATAAACATGGCACAAACCTTTTTTTCTTAAAAAAGAAGCAATGTGCATGATTTGATGCCTAAGTTAAAAGATTTCAGCACCATATATAAAACAAAAGGAAATTTTTTTCTTTCATATTTGGCGGAAAGTGACTGTCCTGGCAAGGTGTAAACTGTAAATAACAATTTGAAGGAAACTGAGTTCTAAGCACAGAGCAAAAGAAACCTTAATCGTGATACATTACCATTTGAACTCATTTCCTACACAAACAATGATGATAAAGAGCACAAAGATGGCATAACAATCATAGGAAAAAGAGTGCAGCATAGAGGGAAGAAGTGTGTTAAGTAGGAACATACACTCAGGAACATCCGTCCTTGTTGGCACAGCAATTTGAATCAGAACTACTTTATTTCGCCAAGTTGGATTTTCCTCGAGGTATTTTTCAAAAGCCAAAATCTTTTGAGGTATTCCCTTAATCATATCAAGTCGATCAACACCTAACATTACCTGCCCATAGTTGAAAGGTTAAAACAGTTAAGCTATGAAGCAGAAATCCTATTAAGCATATTTAGTAAAACATCATAAGATTAAGATTTAATCGTGTGCAGGGCAACAAACAGCTAACATTACCAAACCATATAAAAATGGTGACAACTACTGATGGTACTGTGCTTATCAAGGAATATTATGTGTTCTGTGTTGGCGACACTGAAAACATAACAAAAAGGAAAAAAGTGTTTTGAAGAAGAATTAACAGAAAAAGCAATCACTTGAGAAATTGGAATAGATATCAGGTTAAAATACAATCAGTTATCACCAGTAGTACGTGAAGCATGCACAAGATTAAGAGAGTAATGATATACTGGATTAGTATTAAAATGCAGATCCAGACTGAAAAATTCAACACAATATTTTATATGTATCTCTGCTATTGAACATAAAGATGACAACTATATTTAGTGCTTTTCACATGAAACAAGCAGCTCCCACCTTTCTGCCTGCAAATCTGTCTTTCAGTTCTCTAATGTGATCCTGGACTTGAGGGAGTTCAAGAGCTCGAATGAACCGATCAGAATCTATCCCAATTGGAAACTGTAATTTCAATCTCCCAGAGAAACAAAGATTTGAATAATGAGGATGAATTCATAGAGTTCATATTGATAGAAGTATTTCCAATGTACATAAACCTATGCAGCATGACAATCTAAATCTCAAGTTCTGCAGCCGTACATATGAAAAGAAAGAACGAAAAGGCTTTCAGCAAATATGTACCGCTGCCACACGAGTCAGCCTTCCCTGATCCTCTACTCCTTCAGGTGTGCCCTCAAGCCCAAGAATACGAGTACAAGCACTAACAAAATGCCTTGCATAATCATATGTGTGAAAGCTGGAAAGACAAAAAAGACTGATTTAAATGATTGTATAATGGTTTAGAACTTAAATAAAAAATTTCCAGTACTATGAAATAGAGCACAAAATAATAGCACACAGCATTAGAATTTTTATATCACACTACTACAGTAGGCTATTAGTTCATGAACAGGCTAATTAAGGGATGTGGAATTATTGATCCTCTTTTTATAGTTTTTGAGGATCAGCTTGTTGTTCTTAAGGACAACCATTTAAGTGAAGGGTCAAGCAATCCATGCACAATGCGTGATATTTAAATATGCAATAGAGTTTTTTGAATGTTTACAGACAGATGGTCCATAAAATTTAACCTCTTGAGATATGCAGAAACATCCTTAAAGATATTACACTTCAATAAAAGCATCTAATATGCAGCAGATTGGCAGTTGTTTCTCATTTTCTTGTTCATCAGAATAATGACAATAATTGTAAAGCAAAATGAAGAAAAGGTTTGATATTTCACAGAACCAATGCATCATTGTCAAAGGAAGCTAGCACAAAACTAATTCTTATGCACAACAACATCAGGTGTGAATACTTTGAGGCTTTTGCTTGGCAGTTTCTTCTTCCTATCACTAGCCACTATCACCTTTATTACCAGATTCCCGATATTCAAAATTCCTGGATATTTCAAAGTTACACACTTTAAAGTTCAAGAGTAAAAGTTCTAAGATTTCTTTTTGATAATTGTTTGTTGAAATCAACTCCCTCCTTAAATTTAACTACATCCTATAAGTGCAAATAGAAGTATCATAAGATAATTTATAGTTTTGGGTTGGAACTCATGAATTGGCCTATCAGTTTAACAAGGAGATAACTGACACGTGATGTTCAAAGAATTATAAGGTCTAGTAGTAAAATGCTTTCCTTAGGAACAAAACTAAGAAATCTTCCTGTTTTGCATTTACAGCTTTGATTCCACTCAGCTGGTCAAGCAGAAAACCTCCAACCAAAGATAAGACCATGATTCCAAAATCTGTCCAATAGGAAGAAAAGAATTAGAGCGGCTGAACTCCAGGGACTGGTAAGGGACTACTAGTGTTACACAGGTTCTCATGACAAATGTTTGATTGTTTCACATTTGATATTGTTCTTTCTCCAGATAATAAAATATGAATCTAGACTTTTTAATTTGAATGTACCTTCCAAATCAAATATATAGTTTAATATCTGACAAATTTATGTTCTCAGAACTTGAGACCCAAGACATTATTATTCGTTGTTAACTACCCCCAGTTCTGTCCTCAACACTTGCAACAGGCATATGTCATAATCCAGAGTTTGATAGCAGTCTATATATTGTGCATCTTTAGCTTAGCTAACACTTTCAGAAATAGGAGAAAGGTATTATTCACTATCATATCTTTGCATCAACACAATATAGGAGTAGCATTCGATACCAAACATTGTCTGTTGCATGCGAGCTATCAGTGTTTCATTCATTCATCATTTTTCCACTGATAAATCAGAGGAGCACGAAAAACTGAAGAAATTTGCTCAAGCACTGGGACATCTTTTTGTACGGGGCACCACCAACAAACCTAAATCCTATTAGCGCTACTATTTGAGGGAACTAGGGAACCTTCCTTGTAATACTAAGATACTCATCTAAAATATAAGCATGATTTAGGAGAAGAAATAAAAGTAACAAGCAATTTCATATGTAGTTAAAACACCATGCTGAAAAACGAGTGCTCTTACCCAACTAGATCAGCGGCAAGAACAGATTTCAGAAGCTCTGTTCGAGAAGGCAACGTCCTATGAATTTCTGAGGATGGAAAGGGCGTATGAAGAAACCAACCGACCTTCATATTGTTGTTATATTCTTTTAGACATTGTGGAAGATACATTAAGTGGTAATCATGGCACCAAACAACATCTCCATCCTCATATATATCATTCACCACTTTGGCAAACATTTGGTTTGCCCTTTTATATGCATCAAATTGAGATTGAAAACTACGAGTGGTTGCCAAACGGTCCTCTTGTGGCAGCCCGAGATAATGAAAAAGAGGCCACAAGATGTTGTTACAATAACCATTGTAATATTGATGGACAACCTCTTCATCAAGGAATACTGGAATGCACCTCTGCAATCAAATCGAGGTAGGTGAGAAAGAATAAAATTAGTCTGCACGTGTTAAACACCACTACCAGAATCCAAGATCAAATCTGACGAATAAGTTATAATCTCAAAAGAACTTCAAGTTCAAGATGCAACAAAAACTTTCAAACCTTTTCGGCAAGGGCTTTAGTTAGTGCTCTTTGCCCAATTTCATCAGGTACATTTACACCAGCCCAACCAATCCATCTGGCTTCAAACTCCTTCACACCTTCAGAAAATACACAATGAACAAACGACAGGTTATCGACAACATCATCATTTGAGATCAAACAAAACAGTAAATCTACTTAGAAAGAAGATTCATTGAAACTATGAGGTATATCATAACCGAAAATATTTAGGTATCACTTACCCAAAAGTGCACTGACTAATCCCCCAACACTTACCTCAAGTTGCCACGAGTCCTCGCCCCTTCTAATGGCGGACACAGGCAACCTGTTCGCCACCACCAATAAACGTTGTTTAGACCGTCCTTCTTGCCTTTCACCATTTTCACTAAGTGATCTTGCTGCAAAATCTTCCTCATCAATTAGACCCCAATTTTCACCCGCATTTAAAAATGAATCACCCCCAGAGAGCTCTTGCTCTCCCTCATTCTGTTGGCTAGACCTGTTTTTCCGTAACTCTCTTTCCCTCAGAAGTCTTTCTAATCTAGTTCTTGGCGTGACAGGACTGCAGTTATACTTGTTCCCTGGCATATGCTTGGTCTGCAACAGAGGCTGCAATTCTCAAGTTGCAAAGCATCATATCAGAAAATTTTTCATTTGACATTACAAATTGCACAATACAATTAAAAGTTTTCAAGCGATTTATTCACTCAACCTCTTTAGGAAAGAGAATAGAAATTAATTTCATCGTTTCATCAACCATTTAATAAACATCAATGTGTAAGTCTGGATACACTTATCGATAACTAAAAACAAGAAAGTCGACAGCTGGGAAAGACGATAAAACAATATAGAAAAAGATAAACAGCAGCAAGTTAACGACGATCCATTCATTTTTCTCGTTCAATAAAATACAAAAAAAATAAAAAAAATCAATAATCCAAGGCTAACCACTTAAATGAACACGAACATTAGGGATTTCCGCCATGATATCAAAATTCCAAACAAAGTGATGATCGGACACAAAAGCACAAAAAAAAACAACCCATTTGAAGAAACATGAACAAGAACCGAAAGATGACAAAAACTGGAGCCATAAAACAAGGAAAAAGAAAAGTGGGGGTACGTAATTTTGAATATAAATACCAGATTATTGGGCAAAATGCAGATCTCTTCTTCAAATGAATTCCCATTCATGACCAAGACCAACAAAGAGTGAAAGTACTGACTCTGGTTGGGTACCAGAAACCTATAACTACAAAACGAAAATGAATAGTACGAGGCCAAGCCATTTGAATACGAGAGTGCAAGTTGGCCCGCCGATATTTTGGGGAGCTGTGGTCACCATATGTTACGTCTCCATTCGTACTCGTACACAAACAAAAATCTTCGCCATTTTGGCTCATCGCATTCTTTCGTTCCGATTTGTTTTCCATACATGCCTTTTCATTTGCATGCGCATGCGTCACCTTATTCAAAATACATGTGATATATGTATTGCCATTTATACTCACCGTCCCCGACCGTAGACTATATATATTATATGTATATAATACAAGCAAGCTTGCTTTACTATAACGTGATAAATACAGAAAATTAATTGGCCAAAATTGAAGAAAGTATTATGCATTTATTAAAAAAACGGTAATTTAATGTTTGAATGCATAGACGTGGACGTTGGATTTTATTTATTTATTTTGAAATTCAAAAGCAACGGATTCTATTTTCCTTTCTCCAGCACGTGAACTGTTGAAACTTTGGTTTATCAAAATAATTCATCGTCAGGACTTCCACGTGACATGAAGGTCCAACATCTTTGAGTCAGCAGTTTCGCCAACTTTTCGAATTTTAGTAACCAGTACACGTACCGTACGTGTCTACCACTTTACATAAATATCTACATTTATATGTATAAACAATATATAGAACACCAAAAAATTTAAAATATACTTAAAAAGGAAACGAAATTAATATAACTGTTGTATATTAAAATTATAATAATATAAAATTATGTATCACACAACATGTCATTCGTTGATAAATATTATATGCAAGTATTAAAGAGAACAGATAAATCAAGTGATTCGTTCTTTGATTTAACGAAGTGTTGTTGCGTATACAAATCAGTTATAACAATGAAATAAAATTAATTGTATAACTTCTATTTTTGACTTTCACAGGAGTCACAAATGAATTGAAAATTTAAATGGAGTGTAAGTAAATTACCAGGCATTAACAACAAGCTTAAACTAAAATTTTATGAAATATATTATCGAGAGCACGAGAAATTATCAGAAAGCAAGAAACATACAAGAAATGAGATGTATTAGGAATATTTGACAGAGAAGACTCAACTCATTTGACTCGTTTTTATTTGTAATTAAGAATAACAACCATGGAGTTATATATTGGACTATAAGTTCTGACCATAGTTTTCGAATTAGAGATAATTATAATAGTTCTATGAAAATGATACAATACAAAATCATGGATCTCAAAATCTTGGTAGCTTTATATTTAAATTATATGGAAAAAAAAAATAAAGTTAATTATATACTTAAGTAAAGCTTTGATTAATTTCTTTTATATTCATTGAAAACTTTAATTTGCATCATTAAAAACTTTCATTAAAGATCCTTTAAAAATATTAATTTTGTTTCCTCAGTATTAAATAACATTTAAATCTTTAACTTCTATATTTGGTAGATTAACTAGTTTTCGCTTTAAAGTTATAACTGTTATTTAGTTAAATTACACAATTAAGAATATAAATTTGAAAATAAGTGGCTTTTATCAGAAGTTAGTAACTATTAAATTTGTTAACTGATATGATTTCAAAATTAAGTAAAAATATAAAATAAAAAAAAATTTAAATATGACCTAAATAGTTTTTAGGTTATTTTAATAGAGATAGAAACTTATTGATACAAATAGATAAACTTGATCTTTATATGAGAAACCATAAAACTTTTGGGACCCTAATGTTATTAATCCAGTTTATATTTTTAGAAGGCTAATATCCGTCTCTACGCATGTAATAATAAAAAAATGTAATACTATTGTGACCCCTCTAAATTACTCGTAAAACCTTTTTTTTTTTTTTTATATATTTTCTAACTTTCATTAAAATTACATCTAAACGAACTTATATATTTTATTTTACATTAAATACTATTTATATCTCAAGTATTATACATATAATTGATTTGTACTTCTACTAACTCTTGATTTTCACATATCATATATATTTTTAATCCTAAATTAAATAAATACATATTTTTTTAACAAATTAATGAGAGTTTTAAATTGATAAAGTAGATAATAATGAATGAAGAGGTAGTTGATTGTTAAGAAATAAATTTTCAATCACAATCTAAAATTTAGTGAACATTTGTATGTTACTAATTATAATTAAGCATATTTTGAAAAAAATTTTAGTTAATAGTTTTTTGTCAAAATAATAAAACCAAAAAAAAAAATCAAAAACATGTAAGTTTGCAAAGAAGTGAGATAACGAAGATCAATTTTAAAATTAACCTAGTTTTAAAAGAATTTTTTTATTTTAATATAGGTTAAAGGATGAATAAATAATAAAAAAAAAGGTAGCTCAGGATTTTGGAAAGGTATTAATATACCCTCGTCAAAATTTGAAGCCCACCGATCCAATGTAGCTCCAATTCTGAACAAAGGACCATCCACGTCACCACATGGCCCAGGCCCAGGCCCATGGCCCAAGGCCCAAATCTAACCACTATCTAGTCATTACTGTTCCGTTGAAAGAAACAGAGAAAGCGGTCAATTTCTACAAATGCTTAAAAAAAAAAAAAAACGTAAAGAAAAAGTCGCAGCCGTCGGATCTTCCATGGCCAAGATCTCGCCAACTTTTACAGCTTTACTCCTCGTGCTCCTCACCACCACCGCACCACTGCCCGCTCAATCCCTCTCCGTGTCGCAATACCGCACCCTCCTCTCCCTCTCCCACTCCCTTCTAACTCGCGTGTCCAACCTACGCGCCGAGCGCGGCGACATTACGGGGGCAAACCGGGCCAAATTCATTGCTCAGAAGCTAGAGCGAGGGCTGGATCTGGGGCTGGGGCTGGGGCTACAGTCCTGGAGATTCGCATGGTCGATGGGGTGGGATTACCTGAAGAACTACGCCTGGAGGGAATTGGATTATGGGGAGCTGTACGGCGCCGTTGCCGATTTGAACGAGCTGATTGGCTGTTTATGCGAGTCGACGAGAGTTGAGTCGGAGATGGGAAGAGCCGCCTGGATTGGTCGAAATTACGGAAAAGTCCTATCCGTTTCGAAACGGCTATTTGCTAGGGTGCTCCGCGTGTTTCGTCAACCGGTACGTTTTTCTAACTCCGTTTCCCTTTCAACATAATTCCCTAATATTTGTAATGACCATATTTGGCGCTACATCAGCAACAATTAAATCCTAAATCCTAATATACAAACTGATATACAGAGAATTTATGTTCATATATTATATTTTTTAAAAAAATGACATGATTATATCAATTTGTACCTGTAAATTTTGTGTCACTGGCAGGGCCCATTAAGGGAAGTGGTGGAGACAGTTCAAGGAGAGGTGGTGGAGGGAGATTTATTAAGGGATTGTTTGGTGATAGGAAGTAATGATTTGAAAGGATTAATACAGATTATTGAAGAACTTTTTCGGCAATATTATCCCACTTCTGATGATGGGCAAGAATTATGAGATACGAGATAGCTGATTTTATTTTATTTTATTTTTTTTTTGGCGTCTTTAAACTGTAATTTTCAGCCTCACAGTGAAGAGTTGTGTATGCTATTACATTGTGTTTGATGGTTGATAGGAAAATGGGCAGCATTGGGGGATTGTGTTGGTCCTTTGGATCATACTTTTGAAGGGCTTTTTGTGGGAAAAATTGGATCTTGATTTTTGTGTGTTTGTGAACAGTTTTGTTGCAGCCCGAGCCTGTTATTACGTCATACGTAAGAGCCCAAGCAAGGATTCAAGTCCGGCACTCTCTAAGAGAGTGGGACTTTCCCCGAGCAAAAATTCTTACTTATTTGGATGATCCTCGTAGAGAGAAAATAGTTCAAAAATTACTAAACTTACAAAAAAAAAAAAGAAGGAACTAATAGAATTTTCTCGATCTTGTAGTAACAACAAAGAATGCATAAAATAATCGTAGTAATAAGCGTAGCAACAAATTAATCTATAAAATAATCTCATATTATTAATTTTATTATGCGAATTCTCAACCATAATTCAAGTCAATGGTTCCATTGAAAAGGTTGTGCAATAAAATCTGGCTAAACTGTTCATTGATCACCGCCGACGGATAGTCAACTGCCAAGTTGGCAACACGACTTTTACACACATATTCTTCTACTTCGTGCCTATGTTGAAAACAGAATTTGACTCATAATATATACTTAATTTATATCGGCCATTATACGTACATATACTCTATATATAAAGATACAACCATTAACCGAAACTTTTAAAAAATTCACTATGTATTCACAAAATTTATATATTAATTACACGTGAATTAAAGTTATATTATCTACACATTTATATGTAATAGTTATTGAAAATTTTCGATATGAAATAATGCAAATTTAAATATACTATCGTTGGCAGAAATTAAAAGAAAAGTAGAGCGACGTCTGTAACATAGAATTGCTCTATAGATAGATGGAGACGCAAACCGGTGGGAAAGGATAGACTCAATCGAGAGCGTTAAATGCAGAAAGTTGGTATAATTAATTAAGCAGACCCCATGTTATAGTGTATGACTTCATCTTCACACATTAAATTTTTCACACCGACTATCATTAATTGCAGAGTTTAATTATATACTTTACTGTACTCCATCGCACCGTCCGATCTATACATGTCTAGAATTTCAACCATTGATGTTCGATACAGAGAGCTTGCATGTCTCTAGCTGTTTCCAGTAGTCGGTCACTATATATGGATACATATTACAGCTTTCCCTTTCAAGATGGACATGTTTTATCATCATTTGCTGTAGTCCAATCCATAACGAATAAAAAATGAATAGAAAAATGTGTTGGGGTCACATGGTTTTTTGGCAGTGTAAATTAATAGCTAGCTTGTGAGAAAAATTGTAGCAAAGATTTATGGAAAATCAATCTGCTTTAAATGGATTCTGGACTCAAAAGTCTAAATCATTGACATTTTGACACCAATCAATCAGTACATCAATTGTTTTCTTTTTCTAAACGTCAATTTCTACTACTAGCTTGAGATAATAATTTATTGATTTTTATAACAATTAATTTTTTAATTTTTTAATCATATTATTATACACTACCTATCAGTAAATATCACATGATTTACTACTGTGTATTTTAATATCCTTAGTTTAACATACTCAAAAAGTTATTTTATATCTTAAAAAATTTTCAATTATAACACATTTTGTTTAACAGAAATTTCGACAATAATTAAAAAATAAAAAAAACACATGATAGTAATATAACACTGTTAGATTAAACCATATAGATAAAATTTATATTAAAGTTAGTATATGTAATATATATATATATATATATTTATATATATAAGAGTTAGAAAAAAAATTGTTCGTAAGTATAATATATGGGCGGCAATATAATCATAGAGAGAGTTGTCTTTTCACTTATGATTAGTC
The DNA here is from genome assembly GCA_022749755.1 of Azadirachta indica. NCBI lineage: Eukaryota > Viridiplantae > Streptophyta > Magnoliopsida > Sapindales > Meliaceae > Azadirachta > Azadirachta indica. The sequence goes on along the minus strand of CM040451.1, from coordinate 12,752,835 downwards.
CATATATTATCATTTAAAATTAGATGTAGTGTCATAATCGAAATAATATATACAGAAGCTTAAGAGAAAATGATTTGGTTTTCATAAGCATCATTATTATTTATGGGACCATATTAATTATATCATAATTTCGTTTGAATGCTTAATAAATCACATAAATAAAATATCTTGTCGCCAACTTATATTCTTATTTTCCCTAAAAAACAAAGCAATAAAAACAATTTATGATTTTTTTTCATGGGAATAATAAATTTAACATTAAGCGTATTCTTCCATAAAATAACACGTATTTTTGCACGAGTGTTTAGTATTCTGCGTTGCATATGCGATTTCTGAGAGCACAGCGCGGGGCTGGTTTTTATATCAATAAATATGATTTGCACCTGTGAGATAATAATATCTAAGTCCTTCCTTTTTTTTTTTTTTATTATAAATATAGGCACAATTTATCTATTTATATTAAGTAGATCCTAATTTATATTGAAATGACTAAATGCGCTTTTATGTTAAGATGTATAAAATTTTGACACTGGTATACAAAAGTTCCCTCAAACTGGGAAAGGTGTATCTCGCTATTCATAGAAATTCCACCCTAAAATTACACGAGACTCTAAGTGGGATGAGAGAAGAGCAATTACCATTATGCTGTGGGTTCTCCTTTTTTTTTTTTTAAAATTTTTTTTTTTTATGCTAAGTTACATATTATTATATTGTGATGATAATATACCGTCATTTTAAAAACTCAGTGATATGGTCATTTTAAAAGGAGTGAGGGGTCTATTTGATACAAGTAAACAAATTATACCGTCAATTTTGAAAGTGTAAAATCTCAAAAAACTTAAATGTTATTTCCCAATTTGCATATACAAAAGAGAAAATTGTGGATTTCAATATATGTCAGAGCTGATGAAAGTTCAGAATGATACATAGTTGATTGCATTAATGATCACATATAGAGTTGAGAGTTGTGAACAGAGGTAAGCTCATTACCGACAAGGGCAAAAGGCATGCATGCATTTGTGTTGTATTTACTAAACTTTGATAAATTCAACATGAATCGAACCCACATACATATATGTACTGTATTGGGATCCATTAACTGCAGTTAATTCATCAGAAGAAAGAAAGAAAGAATCAACGCTTGTCTTGATTTGGCATGCATTATTCTCACATTATCTCCGCGTGAAATTAATGCCTTGAGCTAACTCCTCAACTGTAAAAGCAATATATATATTAACATGTTCACTATATATAAACAAACTCATATATCAGCCATTTGTATTAGTCACACATATACCCACCAATTCCTCTAAGATTGGTCATTCCTCTTTTAGGTTTGGTTTCTTGCTTTGCTTCATGGAGGGGCAACTCAGAAGATGGTGGGTCATGTGTGCGGTGGTGATGGGATTGGCCTTGAATTATGGCGCTAAAGCTGAACCTCAAGTTCCTTGTTACTTTATTTTTGGAGATTCGTTGGTTGATAATGGCAATAATAATCAACTTTCATCATTGGCTAGAGCTGATTACTTGCCTTATGGAATTGACTTCCCTAATGGCCCGACTGGTAGATTTTCCAATGGAAAAACTACTGTCGATGTTATTGGTAAGTTTCCTTAATTCAATTCTACTACCTACTAACCTTAATTTTGATGAAAATTGTATGCCAAATTAATCATTTACTTGTCTACTATACAGCTGAACTTCTGGGGTTTGATGGTTACATTCCTCCATATTCAACTGCTAGAGGTCAAGACATACTCAGAGGAGTAAATTACGCATCTGCAGCTGCTGGAATCAGAGAGGAAACTGGTCAACAACTGGTATATATAAAAAATCAACTTAATTTATTTATTGTTTTATGTAATAATAACATTATTTCTTTCCTCGACTCTTTGACTACTAACATGACATTAAGTGCATCGGTTTTCATCCAATAGTGCTTGTAATTCCAACATTAATTTTAATTTCTTCCAGGGTGCTCGAATAAGCTTTAGCGGGCAGGTACAAAATTACAGAAACACAGTTCAGCAAGTAGTGAATTTACTCGGAGATGAAAACAAAGCAGCAAATTATCTCAGCCGATGCATATACTCAGTCGGATTAGGCAGCAACGATTACCTCAATAACTACTTCCAGCCTCTCTATTATTCAACCGGTCGTCAGTACACGCCGGAACAATACGCCGACGTTCTTATTCGACAGTATACTCAGCAACTTCAGGTCAGTATAACAGTATTTATTTCCTGTCTTTCCAGCAATATTTTGAATCCTTTTTAACAGGTAATTAATTACGTGATGTGTAGGCATTGTACGACTATGGGGCAAGGAAATTTGCGCTTATTGGAGTGGGACAAATAGGCTGCAGTCCTAATGAATTGGCTCAAAACAGTCCAGATGGGAGAACTTGTGTACAGAGAATCAACGACGCAAATCAACTTTTCAATACCAAGCTGAAAGCTCTAGTTGATCAATTCAACAGCAACAATTCTGATGCCAAGTTTATTTACATCAATGTTTACGGCATTTTCCAAGATGTCACTAGCAATCCTGGACGCTATGGTAAATAACATATATATTCAAATTCAATGCTGATTTATACCAAAATTTTCGCATATTTGAACTACGAAGATTTGCAATTAATTAACATGTTGGTAATTGATGACTGATTACAGGCTTCAGGGTGACGAATACTGGATGCTGTGGTGTGGGGAGAAACAATGGGCAAATCACTTGTCTTCCTCTTCAAACTCCATGCCAAAACAGGAAGGATTATGTGTTTTGGGATGCATTCCATCCAACTGAGGCTGCAAATACGATCCTTGCAAGGAGGTCATACAGTGCTCAGTCCCCATCAGATGCTTACCCCATTGATATCCGCCGCTTAGCTCAGCTCTGAAGATTGAGATAAATTATTATTATATCTGAGTTTTATATAATTAAGATCAAAATATACTGGAAACTAGCTCCTTTTTTTTTTTTTTTTTTTTTTAATTTATGTATTTTGTTGTTTGAAATTGTTGTGAGGTTTCTCGTCGAATTATATATATATCTCAATTGATGTTCTGGGTTTATGTATTCAAATAATTATATTATATGCAATTGTAAGAGGTTTTGGGTTGCACCTTATCTAGTAGATGTTTCGAGGATTTGGGAATCGTTTGCACCTCGTGAAGTGATATTCAAATTGGAAATATATTAAGAAACTATTGTAATATTTCGCTTTCAATCCCATACCCCTTTTTTTTTTTAATAAAAAAATTTATAATTAAATAAATTTATTCATATATAATTTTTTTTTTTTTAAATAGATATAACTAACAAATTTTTAGTATTAGATTAAAAAATAAATAAGTTTAAAACATGATTGAACAATATAAATAATAATTTAATTAATTTTGCACGTTGGTTTCATCAATTTTTAAAATTGATATAAATTTACATTTCAACCAAAAAAAAAATAAAAATTGTTTGTCTACAACCGGCCTAGCTACTAGCTAGGTAGATATCGACCGGATATGGTGAGTTTTCTACACAATTAAAGCAACTTATTGCTGGTAATAATCTGTCTAAGATTTCATCCTTCTTTAATTCTTTCACGAAAAAATCACAACAAGTTAAGAATAGGCACGTTCTATGTCTCATTCCAATACTCTTGTAAATACATACACACATACATGCATATAAATAAACGGATCCCCACAAAAAATTTTCAATTTTCATATATAAAATTAATGATTCAGGTCCATAAAGTAAATTTATTTTTGTCTTTTGACTCCTATTACTATACCCTCCATTGGACACTCAAATCAGGATTAGCAGTTAATTAACTTCAGTTAATTCATCCCCTATATACGTATATGTATCTTCTTGCTTCTTTAACTTAATAGCCAGCCTCATGCTTCTGAAAACCTACTATGTACAAATGCTGGCTAGTAACTTCGATTTTCACTGCTTTTGACTTTCTACAATATGAAAATGTTTGGCCCCATTAGGTATTGTTTTCTAAATTCTGTTTTCATTTTCATTTTTTTTAAACACTTGTTTGGTTAATGTTTTCAAAAAAAAATTTATAGGAAAAAAATGGATATATCATTTTTGAATTATAAAGTAGACCACAATTAAAAGTTACTTTTTTTTATATATTTGACATCCAATACAAACAATTGTTTGAAGTTTATTGATGCTATACTTCAATTATCAAAAGGCGTTTATTGATTAGATAATAGATATATATATATATATATAAATATATTATATAATTTTTTTCAATAATATTGAGAATGATACACTATACTCTTTTTTGTTATATATATTTAATGATAAATTATGATATAAAATTTTTTAAAATAAAAATAACTAAATTCAATATATTTTTTTTCTTGAAAAAGCTACATTGTAATTAAATAAATTAATGTGCTCAAAATATTAACTATTATTATATAGTGTCTAGTAAACAAAATTAATTCAGTTATTAAAAAATATTTGTATTAAATTCATTTTAATTTACACCTTTTATTTTTAGAATACAAAATTTTAGAAAAAATATTACTGAATACATTTTCAAACTTTGAAATTAATTATCAATCAAATCAACCATTTACGCATGAAAAAAAAAATGTAAAATAATACCGAACCCAACCTCTAGGGTTTCCAAAATGAAGTAACACAATTTATTGTTATTGGGAGAGCCAAATATACCTATATGTGTGTGCGCGCGCATGTATATTTCTTTCGTTCTATGTCAAATAAGTTTTCGTACGTACTTTAATAAGTTATGTTTGGTAATCGGTATTGGTATTATTGCTGGCTTAGAATGAGTTTTTCAACTACATATATTCTGAAAACACTATCCCCCGTAGATTCCTATATAAATATATATTTCTCGATGGAAAGCTTTCACTTACTTCATGTTGTATTATTTACTAATTATAAGTATATTGTTGCGTAAATTACGAATGTAAGTGTACGTTATTGTAAGCAAGTGATACAGTAATAAGAGGGTGTCGATCCCACGAGAAAAATTAATCCAATAATTACTGAAAATGATTAAATTATGAATTTATCTAAAGAAATCGAAATAAATTGATTGAGAAATTTAGAATAAACTAAAATTGACTACTGAATAAGTTAATTAAAAGATTCAACTAATGGAAAGATTTAGGGCTAATGATTTTGTCGTATTTAGTTGCATCTAACTCTCCAATTGACATTATCCTGATTTAATACCAGTGTTGCTAGTTAATTATCCTAATTTATTCGATAGTTTCTCTCGGGATCAGTCAAACCTACTTTGTATTTAATAATTCATTATATTTTTATGTGAATTTAGTTAAATGGAAGTGCATTATAATTAGTGATAGTTTCTAATTAAACTAAGTAAACTATATTAATACATTTCTGTTTAATATATAATTTACGGTAATTATTATTCGGTCTATATATAATATTCATTTATTAGTTCTTATTAATTCACAGTTTATTCAAATACTTACCAAATATTTAAAAACATTAATTATCATGATAAATATTCAGCACTGAATATCAAATCAAATGAAAAGCACAATTTAAGAAATTGGATGTTTCAAATAGATTAAATCATTACCTTACAAAATAAATCTAGCTATTGATAAAATAAAGTTCAAATCCAACATTCAAGAATTCAACAATTAATAACATTATCTCTATAATCACAAAATTGTTCAATTTAAGTCAAGAGTTAAAACAAGAGAGAGAAAGATAAAACTATATTAGGAGAGTTTTAATCTTTAGAAATTTGAGTTTAGAGCTTCTAAAATTCATTCACTCCCTACTCTCTTCCTACAAGTTTTTCTCTCTAATTCTCTCCTTTTTTTTCTTCCAAACCAAACCCTTTTTAAAAGTGGCTGCTCTTTCCAACCCTCAAAAACATATAAAATCTAGTTCTTCTCCAAATTAAGCTATTCAAATATGATTCTAGGGCTCAGATTAAGCCCAAAAAAGGTCCAAATCGAGAGCAGTTGGCGCCAGCGCGCCTAAAAACAATGCGGGGTTGTGAGGACAAAGTAAGGGTGGCGGGTTGCGTTGGTGCATGGCGTGGCTACACCATGCATTTTGCCTATAGGCAGAATACATGGCGCTGGCATGCCCCTGTGGTGGTGCAGCCGCGCTAAAACTCGGTGCAGCTGTGCCATGCACATCTCTCTCACTCAAGGTTTGAAAATCATGCATATAAGTCCTTACAGCTTTACATTTCAGTCCCTTGGTGTCTTGCATTTTAGTCCGTGCATCTCTTACAATTTAATCCCTGAACGTCTTTCTTTTTAAACCGAATTCATTTTTTTCGAATCGAATTCACTTTAAAAGGTCAATTCTCTTATAATCTACAAAATACAAACAAAACACATCAAATTTTAACAAAATTTGAGGATTAACAAACAAATCAAATTACAGAGTGAATAATAAGCGTGTTTTACGCACTTATCATAGCCGTTGTTGCAAAACAAATAATACAATGTAAGTAGAGTATTGTTCCCACAAGGAGTATTAATTAATTAAGTACTAAAATGGTTTTTCTTAAATTTATCTGAAGAGCCGATTATGATATGACAAGAAATTAGAAGAATTTAAAATAAACTACGAACTAATAAACAAAACAAAAGGAAAAATTCAATAAGAATAATATTTAGGACTAATGATTTAACTTAAATTACTTACGCCTAATTCTTCAAGTTATACTATTCCGATTAATACCTATGTTACTAGTGTGATTACTCTATCCTATTCGACTGTCTCTTTTCAGATCAATCGAATCTATTGTATATTTATGACAAACATGTAACATAAGAGTATTAATTAAGAATAACACAATATCAAAACATACATGTTTTCAAAAAATTAAACCATTGCTCTAGGCATTAAATTTAGCAAATTATGAAAAAGAGTTCAAAACCAAATATCATGAATTCAACTATTAACAACATACTTCAATATTCACAAGTAATTAAATTCAATACATTAAAATAAGTTGAGAGGAGAGAAAAACTATATATGTTTGGAGAACTTTTCTTCAGGAACTCCTCCTTGCTTGCTACACAAACTACTCTCTCTCTCTCTAGATTTCTCTCTATCTCTCTTCTTTTCTTTTCTTTTCTTTTAAGCTATTTTCTTTCCAAAAGTGGTTCCTATCTTCCCCAAACCTCTAAAATAAATAACTTTAAACTTTTTAAATCAAACCATCTAAAAATTATCCAAGAGTTTAGATTTAGTTCAAGAAAATGTGCAAAACGAATCTAGTGAGCGTGGGGGCGCCAAAATGGCATAGGAGCATGAGGAGGCAGCCTGGATGGCGCGGTGCTGTTCTATCCCATGGCAAAAGGCATGGCCCAGCCGCACCATCTAGTAACACGGCCGCGCCATCTATTCTACCTTAGGGCAGAATTTTGGCTTCTTCCCCTCAACTTTGAAAATGTGACAAGTTGGCCCTTGAAAATCTTGCACTTTGGTCATTGAATAGCTTGCATTTGAGTCCCCGGATCCTCTCTAAACTTCTCTTTTACATCCTTTTTGAGCCAAAAATATTTGGATGGCCACAAGCTCTTATTTTTGCACAATGTAATTCAAAGCGTCAAATACCAATAAAGTTTGAGAATTAAACAAATAATTCAAGTTTAAAAGTGAATGGTAAACGGGTGTTTTACGCACTTATCACCTCACTAAACTTCTTTCTCTCTACTTAATTAATTAGCTTTAGTTCTTGCCAATTAATGGCGTGTGAGACAAAACCATTGTGTGCAGTGCTTTTGCTCTGCTGTTTCTATCAAACTTACAGCAGTACTGGATTGTAGTAGGAAATCATCCATAATTGCGTTGCTATTTCATTTTCGGAGACTCATTGGCTGATAATGGCAACAACAACACCCTTGCAACAATGGCTAAAGTCAATTACACACCCTATGGAATTGACTTCCCCGATGGACCAACTGGAAGGTTTTGCAACGATGCAACCAAATATGATATAATTGGTAAACTTTTGGGTTTCAAAGATTACATTCCAGCTTCTGCAACAGTCGTCGGGGATTTTGATCACGATCACATACTCGGAGGTGTAAATTATGCATCTGGCACCTCAGGAATTCGTGATGAAACCGGTTATCAAGAGGTATATATATATATATATATATATTTTGATATACGTATATTCATAATATACACGTGCAGAATTGACAATTTCTTTCTGCAGGGGGTTCGTATAAGTTTGAATGGGCAGCTGAAAAATCACCAAGAAACTATCAAACGCATTGCGGCCAAACTAGGAAGTAATGATTCAGCTGCCCAATACCTAAACAAGTGCCTATATTCAGTAGGAATGGGCACTAACGACTACATCAGCAATTATTTTTTGCACCAATATTACAATACAAGCAAGCTGTATAACCTCGAGCAATATACTCAACTTCTTGTTGATCAATATTCTCGGCAATTAGTGGTATGTGTTAGTGGCTATTAGTTTCCGTAACTTCTATTAAATTATTGGAATACTCTTGTGTTAAGCACATATTGAGAAAGAAAAACTGGGGCGCAGCTGATGTGAACATCAGTTTGTATGATTGAGTTTATACACCTAACAGTATTTTCTCTCTCTATATATGTAGTTTCTTATACTGTTTATGCTGTAACTTTAGACTTTATACAACGACGGAGCAAGGACAATTGCCTTGTTTAGCCCGGGACAAGTAGATTGCAACCCAAACGCTATTAGTTCGTATCCAAGAAATGGCTCTCAATGTGTAGAAAAAATTAACAACGCGATTCAAATTTTCAACAAGAAGCTCAAATCATTGGTTGATCAACTCAATAGAAATTTAATTAATGCAAAATTTATCCATGTAAACATTTAAGGAATGTCGTCGAGCATTGCTTCTTCAGCTGGTATTATATCTGACCTCATCAACGTAACTCTTTGATCTGTAAATTTTGTTTATATATATACAGAAAATGTTCTAATAATATAAACATTCTTTAATACAGGTTTTAGGTTTTAAAATAATGCTAGTTGCTGTTTAGTGACGAAAGTTGGATTGTGTATTCGAAACAGAGCTCCATGCCAGAATAGGAATGAGTACATGTTCTGGGACGCGCTCCATCCTACTGAGGCTACGAATAAAATCACTGCAAGGCGATCACACACTGTTGCGGAGCCATCCGATGCTTATCGATATGATATAAGTCATTGAGCTAAGCTGTGATGATCAATGACAGCTAGGTACTACTAATAGCTATGGCTATGCCAACGAAATAATTCTCGACTGATAACAAATACTATGCTGGAATACAGTTAAAAGTTTGTATGCTTTATAGGCAGACGACACTTGTAATATGTGCGATGATGTGCATGTATTAATAAATAAATATTGATCTCCAATATTCAGATTTTATTAGATTAAATTTTCGCTCTATCTTTATGTAAAATTAAATTAAATTAAATTAAATTAATCCCCAATTAAGATTGGTACCTAGAGAATTCGTTTTTCCAAAATTTAATATTTTAATTGGGACAGAGTTACATCTCCACTAGATCCCACATCTTTTTTTATATATATACAGTATATTTATATTTTGAGCATATAGAATATGTGCATTTTTGAAATTTTGACCCATCTAACTTAAAAATTTAATGTTCTACTAAATTTACTGATTTTAACCCTCCAATTTTAATACTTTGGCATTTTTGTCCTCTAGATTTTTAGTTCTAATTCCGCTCCTCTTTTTTATCTAACTTCTATTGCAAGAAGTCACACATATAATTTATGAGTTATTCTCTTAAAAATATAGAACATTTATTAATATATTTACATCACATATATAAATTAAATTATAAACAATATTAAAGCTATTCCAATTTTATATTTGTAGTGTTACTCTTCTTAAAATTTTTTGAGAACTGTGAGTATTTGTATTTTATCATTATTGTATCTTATAGTTGTTGATTAACGTAAATAGTTTTCACTATATGGCATGTAAGCCATGCATATATTGATATAAAACTTGTTAGTAACGAATATTAATAAAGGAAAATTTATTAGCTGCTATTCAGTTATACTCAACTTCGAAGCCGAAATTATATGGTCGGCTGTTCCCCTAGTGATCTTTTAGGTAATGGTAAAATTAATTGTAGCATTTAAGGGGTTTAGCTGGCTAGCTATCTATCATTAACTTTATATTAATTACAGATTAGCTAGCGACGGCCTTACCAAATTCCAAAGCTGATCGGAACGACCATCATTTTTCGTTTAAAAATAATTGGCATCAAATTTTCTACTTATAATTTCTGGATGACCATGCAATACTCGCCACCTAGAATCCCGTAGGCCGTTGATTTTCTATCATATTATATATAAAACATCCACAACATGTTGCATTACTTGGGCTGTTCACACCCAACATACAAATTTAGTGTTCATTTAATTCCTTTCCATCTTCGCCAAATTAAAATGGCCCCAGAAGCTAAAATATGGTGCAATATCGTCTTTGTTCTTCTGTTGGTGATATCAAACTTCCAATATTTTTGCAAAGCAAAACCACGAGTGCCTTGTTACTTCATTTTCGGAGACTCGTTGGCCGATAATGGAAACAATAACGTACTTCCAACATTGGCTAGAGCTAACTTCCCACCGTATGGGATTGATTTCCGGACGGGAGCCACAGGAAGATTTTCCAATGGTCGGACCGCATTCGACATAATTGGTAGGTGCATTATTATATGATCTTTTCATTAATTACATTAATTCAAATTCGATCTAATTTATCAGTTTGATGATGAAATCAAATGTCATTCTATTCGTACAGGCGAACTTTTGGGTTTTGACAACTTCATTCCACCCTTCACTGGGGTATGGAATTCAGATATTATGAGTGGCGTGAATTACGCATCTGGAGCGGCGGGAATTCTCGACCAAACTGGAATAGACATGGTAAATTTGCAAAAATTAAATTATTTCAATAGATATAAGTTTAACTAACTAAACATGATTGTTCTTTCGCACAGGGTGGTCATTTCAGCATGAATATGCAGCTATTTTTTCACCAAGTAATAATCTCTCATATCATCCCTCGGCTGGGAAATAATAATCAATCAGCTGGAGATTACTTAAGCAAGTGCTTGTATGCAGTTAATATCGGCAGCAACGATTACATTAGGAACTATTTCGTGCCCCAACTGTACCCCACAAGCCACCTTTTCACCCCAAAAAAATTTGCAGCATTTCTAATACATCATTATTCTCGACAAATCAGAGTAAGTGTTGCAATTCTTTTTCTCTTCCGTTAATTTCCTCTTCTCGCCGATAACAATCTCTCAATTTTGTTGTTAATGTTTGGTTTAGACTCTGCATGGATACGGAGCAAGAAAGATTGCGTTGTTCGGCCTGGGACGCATTGGTTGTACTCCTAATGCGATTGCTACACATAAAAGATACGGCTCGCCCTGTGTACAGAAGATGAACAGAGCAGTCAAATTCTTCAATGACGACCTAAAATTACTCGTCTGTCAACTCAACAAGCAGCTTCCTGACGCAAAATTTACATTTATCAACGTCTCTGGGATAACATCGGGCAATCTTTCAGCCCAAGGTACATCACCTCATTGCTGTATAGCTTCAAATTTTATGGCATTTTATGAAATGAGATGTCTGCACTGAAATCTTTTTGTGTATCAGGTTTCAAGGTGATAGATGCTCCTTGCTGCCAAGCAGTGGCTAATATTTCATGCATTCCTTATACAAGTCCATGCAAAGATAGGAGTGAGTACTGGTTCTGGGACGATTTCCATCCCACAGAAGCTACAAATCGATTTGTTGCAGAGAGATCTTACTTTGCTGTCAATTCAACTGATGTTTATCCCTATGATATTAGTCATTTAATCAGTCTTTAGTCAAGGAGCTAGCTTTCTTTAATGGCGCCATATTGTTATCAAAATTGTACTCCAAATTCTATTATAGTAATTTTGAGTACACAAGTAATTAATTGTGCGTGTTAATTATTAGTTTTAACCATAAATCTTTGGAATGGTACTACCAGAACCTTTTTTTTTTTTTTTTAATAATATTTAAAAAAGAGAGAAAATTACTGTGCATTAACTAGGTTCCCGCAAACATAATGACAAATCCAGAATCCAGTTTGATTTAATTTGTAATTAAGCTGATTTATTTCTTTTCGACGGTCTTTCTAGATTCTGCCTATCTCTCTTGCTTTAATCGAAATATGAATACACTAAGCACTAATAAAAAGAATATAAACATAGAGACGGACATGACATATCTCTAATTTTCAAATTAATATTGATAAAAAGAGATTGACATAACACAGATTTTTTTTTATTTTTATTTTTATTTTTTTAATGTTCCAATAAACAAACTATATTTAACGTAATCTACGAAACACATTAATTTGTTATCAATTTTATTACGTCAAGTTAATCATTGAAATGTTTAAAATTAATCTTATTTGAACACCCACATTAATTTTCTGATTTTCTGAAAATTTAGATTTTTTTATCTGGATTTTATCCTTGATCTATATATATATATATATATATATATATATTTGGAAAGAGTAACCCGAAGAATCTAGAACCACGAACAAAAGTAATAAATTAAAAGAAGAATCTGGTTGGCTTTAGTGGCTATCATCTCCGCACGCTCTATAATAACCTCATATTTAACAGTGCGATTCTCTACGTAATAATTTTATATTTTTTTATTAATTTGTTCTTGTACTTCAAAGACAGATTATCTGCATCATTTATTTGTAGCGTTCAGAGATGCACAATTCTAAAATCAACAATTACTTCGTAATTTAATAAAAATAAAATTAAAAATAAATCTTAAGTATTAGTAAATTGACACGTGTACACTAAGTATAGATCAAAAAGAGAATTAAACTGTAAATATATACAAGAACAAAAGTCTAACAGAGGTCTGACGGATTTCTCTCCGAATCCCAAGTATGTTGTTTGATAGAGAATTTTTTGTTTTCCAGCAGCTTGATTCTACCACAGACACCGATGAGATAATTTAGGCAGGAACAAAATCCGATCGAACACATCCATACAAATGTTTTAATTTGTTTGGTAATCTATATCTAGTTATTGTCACAACTTTGTTGCCTTGTCCCTCCCCATACATATTTCTTCCATTTTCATTCTTTCTTGCAGTACTCTTCTTGCAGCTGCTTGTAATGTTAAACATACATTTCATTTTGCTTATGCGAATCATCTTTCTCAGCTAGCTCATCCCATTTGCATTTCTAGTTTGGTTTTTTCCGTAGCTTATACATATAAATTAATTCTTTTTTTTTTTTTATTTTGTTATTTTTTTTTTGATTCATTAAATTTAACTCTATGCCAATGGCACGCAAAACCGAAGTATGCTGCTGCTGGATGATTTTTGTTTCTTTTATTTATAGTTTGAATGTGCAAAATTTTGTACAGGGGACACCCGTAGTACCGTGTTATTTTATCTTCGGAGATTCATTGGTTGATAGTGGGAATAACAATAACCTAAAAACAGATGCCAAGGTGAATTACTGGCCGTATGGTATTGATTTTCCGGAAGGTCCTACCGGAAGATTTTGCAACGGGCGAACTACAGCCGATATAATCAGTATATTATACAACATATATTCCTCTACATCTATATTCATGAACTCATTTTAAATCTCTATTGTTAAATATATACAAAGTTTTATTTATTTATAATTGTCCGCTAATTTCAGCCGAACGTTTGGGTTTTACACATTACATTCCAGCGTTTGCATCTGCTAATGGGTCGGAGATACTTGAGGGTGTAAATTATGGATCTGGGTCAGCAGGAATTCTTGACGAAACTGGTTCCCACCAGGTATATGTAATTATTTTGGTCACATATACAGGTTTAATTATAGACAACATTAATTGATAGATTAATTTTTGTTGCAGGGTATCTGCGTAAGCTTTAAAAAGCAGTTGGAACATCACAATATTACCGTCTCTCGCATTGCTGACATGCTTGGGAGTTACGACTTGGCTCGCGAGCATCTGAATAAGTGCTTATATACGGTTAATATAGGTAGTAATGATTACATTAACAATTATTTCCTGCCCCAGTTTTACAACTCAAGTAAGCAGTATACCATAGACCAATACGCAAAACATCTTATCAAACAATATCATGATCATCTACAGGTAATTAATTAGTACTAACATACGTTTTTATTTTTTCAAGTCAGTTACCGATTTCGTCAAAATCAACTTATATTAAGATGTATCGATTTTGCATTTGAATGCATCGAAATTAGCAATAAAAATTTTCCTACTGTGTGATAGAATTTGTACCAACATGGAGCAAGGAAGGTGGCGTTGACTGGATTGGGACCAGTAGGCTGCACTCCAAATGCAACATCATATTATGGGACAAATGGTTCACTATGTGTAGACAAGATGAACTATGCAGTCCAACTTTTTAACTACAGGCTAATTTCTCTTGTCGATAAACTCAATAACAATGTAAGAGATGCCAAATTTATAGCTGTCAACACCAAAATCACAACAGCACCAGGATTAGCTATTGGTAGTTATCTATCCTCCAACTTTCTAATCAGTATTATTCTTTATTCCTTATTGTCTTGTCAATATATATTCACATATATATTGTCTTCTGGGTGTAATATATATATATGTATATATCTCAGGATTCAATATGTCGTTATTAAGGTGCTGTGAAGTAAACGAATTTGGTCAATGCATTCCTTCAAAGCCTCCATGCAGACACCGGAATCTTCATGTATTCTTTGATTCATTTCATCCTACAGAAATTGTGAACACGATCCAAGCAAGTCGAGCCTTTCATGCCATGGTGCCATCTGATACATATCCCATGGACATTAGACATTTAGCTCTGTTGTGACGCAAATCCAAGAGTCCTAGTACTACCCTGTAGTTATTTAGGGAATGGAAAACTTTCAATTCAAGAAGTCTTATACGTTCAGACATAAGTTTTGTTTTTGTTTCACATATAATCAGACATGGTCTTCAATTGTGTACCCAATAGTAAAAAGTTATATATCCCTAAGATGTTTTATATCAAATTTGTAATTTTGTATTAAACCTTCAATAACAGTGAAATATTCAATCTATAATATAAATTAATCAAGAGGTGTTCATGAAACTGATAAGTGTAATAAGAATTAATAACAATACAAGATGGAAGAGATATATATATATATATATATATCATAGGAAACCAAGAGTTAGTAGCTTCTGTAAGAGTTTGCATTAGGCAAAACATATAGAATATATATATGTAATCCATCTCTCAGACGACAACATTTATAATATGAGTTTTAAGATATTCTACAAAGATACTAATTTAGGCCCTGATACGAGTCTTAAGCATTTATCAGCAAATCTGCACACCTTTCACCTCGATGAAAATACTAGATTCCCTCCTTAGGATACAGAAATAACTGGATTATTCTTCAATCATATTAACTGCACACATAGGAGAAAATGTATATATCAGACAAGTAGTTAATGTCACTGATCAAGAATCAATGCTGTGGATGCATATATGAACTTATCTTCCAGTTCAAGAGACATTCATATGTGAATTAGGTTCAAAACTCAGTCAATCTGTAAAAAGAGTGTTGCAGAGAAAAATGGATAGAAAATATAATCATGAAAATGTGTATAAATATTTCAGTATTGAGATTAACAATTATTGATTTAATTGCTACAGTCAACCGTGTTTAACGGGTAAAACAATTTAGAAAAGGCATATTTTGCAACTGACTGTGTATAATGAGCTTTTTAGGAATTTGACTTCAGTGGAATTGAGTTGAGACAGTCCGGGGATTGCTACTAGCAACCTATAGACACTTACGTGTATGTAGGGAAATTAAGTCTTCCCAACTATCATCATCTCCAAATGGATCAAGTAATCTTTTCCATTTACAACACTTAAATCCCAAATATAATATGTGCATAGATTTACTTTTGAAATTACTCAAAAAAAAAAAAAAAAAAAAGAAGCTCAATATATATACTTCAATAACTTTCTCAAACTAAGTTTTGAGAGATTCTATCACTCATCCTTTATTAATCTTAGGTGTTACAAAAGCCCTTTTGAATGAGGCAATCACCAAAGAATGAAGAGCTTAATTATTAAAACTATGTATTCAAGATATACGAAATGAACCAATGAAATGCATGATAACATTAAATTCGGAAAGGGGGATTATTCATACTTACACTAATTGAATAGCCATCTGATCCTGGCGAGGGTAATGATTGGTGGGCTGTAAAGCATTGACTTGGAAATAGCTACGAGAGTCAAATGGCTGAGACTGTATAATCTCATAGCTACTCCCTCCTGGCATCAAATTCATGCTCTGCTGACCTCTCTCATTCTCAGCTATCTATACACACCAAAGCACAACATGTAGCTTCATATAGTTACCAATATTAATTACAACAATGGCTCAGCTACATTCATACACAAAGAGTATAGAGAAAAGGATAAGAGTAGAGATAGACCTTTGCTCGGAGAAGCTGGTTGTTGTTATGCAACTCAATTTCCTGTAATGCACAATCTTATCATCAGAAGGAAACCCAAAGAAAAATTGTGTACAACCAATGAAAGGAGAATCTATTTATGTATGATAAGCAATAAGCAACGACAGTATCCTGTTTTCTGGCTCTATCAAAATTTATTGCACTAGTCATAGCGAAATGTATGTAATTTTTATTAATCTTGAAGATGGCATTAATTCAAAATTAAAATTTGTAGGAAAGAACTTGTAGAAATCATAAACAAGGTAAAAACATAATACTTTTCTATAGAAAAAGCCTCTGTAAAGTTATGAGTGTTATATGAGTCCATCTACAATGATTGTACTTGCTTTAAACATCAAATTTTGTTATATTTCTTAAATTCTTAATTTATATGCTTTATTTTAATTTTGCAAGAAATTTCGTAAAAATAATCGACAACTTGAAGAGTTTAACAAAAGTTTTTTTATAAATATAGTGAAAGCCAGGGATTGGCACTGTACAGATTCGTAAAACCTAAAAAAAAAAAAAGTTGAAAACTAAAGAAAAGACTTAAATACTTCAACACTAGAGTTAAAATTCCAACTTAAGAATTCTAATAAAAAATATAAAACAGAAAATAAAATGTCTGCCAAAGAGTATGAAATACAATATGTGGAGTAGTGTGTCCCTTGATAATGTAATAGTTGTATGTTAATAGTCCTATATATATTGCAGCTGCTTTTCCCATAAATATCTTCATCGTTTTCTTTTCTTGATAATAAAATTAGCCATGAAATTTCTTTCTTAATTCACGCATGCAATTTGCTAAAAATGTTTTAGGTTCACTATGTCAAGTAATCGTTGCACACAATACAGCACTGATAAACCCGAACAAAAGAAAGGAAAAGGCTGTAATATATATGATAATAATTTTAAGTGAGAAAAATTAAAAAAAAAGAATAAATGTGGATACCCTCTTCTGCATATATTCAATTTCTGCGAACAGCAGCTCATTCTGTTACAATTTAAGAGAGAAAAAGAAAAAGGAAACCCTGTTACTGTCAAGATTGAAGCTAGTGACAAATGCATCTTGCATTTTCTTAGTTTTTTTCAAAAAATAATTGATATTGGAAACATAGAATTGATCGATGTTGATATATGGTCTTACCTTCTTGGATCGGATTCTGCTAATACCCTTCTCTAAACGAGTCTCCAAGTTCTTGAGTTCCTTGACACTTAAAGCACTTAGAGATTCACCCAACATGTTTCTGGAAATTGATAGCATTAATGTAAGTCTATGTTTCAATAAAAATATTCAAATGATTGATTAAGAGATATATCTCATTTGAGATTACCTGTTTGAATTTTGTAGATTGCTAATTTGCACCCGCAGTTTGGCAGCTTCTTGCTGGTAGAACTGAGGTTTGTGTCCACAAAACAAAAGTTGAAAATCTTAACAAAAGACAGTATCCAAAATGATAACAAATTTCATAACAAAAATTTACTATTTGACGAGCACATACAAGAGATTTAACTGGGATATTTGGAACCAATATTTATTAACGCTGAAGTGGTCTATTACAGACTAAAAAATAGGATTTACCTTAATATGTTGCTTTCATAGTCAAGAAAAGAAATTGCAAAATATTGTTAAGAAAGTTTTCAAAGTAACTAATAATTTATGGGAGAGACACTTCCTTTCAAGTTACAATATGAAAAGAATGAATATTTTTATGATGTTGTTTCAATTTGAAAAGGTAATGTTAATTTCAAATATTAGATAATTAAATTCAAATTTGATTCAAAAGCTACGAGTGAATGGATGCATGAAAATATATACACAAAGGGCTATGTCTTGACTATTTATATATACATCACATCATATCACATCAACCTTACCACAAATCTCTCCTCTTCCACACCATTATCCTAAAATAATTTTCAACATAAAATCATCATCTTTTTTCTGTGTTTTATACCCAGTGTTTTGTTATCTTGCAAAAAGAAAACACTAATTCTTGGCAGGCTTGTAATAATTCAACGCAAACTAATAATCCTTTATTTTATTATGAAAATATTCCATGTGCATCAGTTGATCAGTGAGAATGAATAACTTTGACTTAAGAAAAACAAATGTCTTCGAAGCATTGGTTTATGGCATAATTTAATTCCCTCACTTTTTTCTTTTTTTCCACCAAATGGGGTAGGACTCATGTAATTGCCCTCAATAATTGATGCTGCTGGGTTGTAATAACCAATCAGTCGAATTATACCCTCTGAAGATGAGAAACTGATAACTGTCTGATGGTTTCAAAAGGATTTTAAGATGAACTCCTATTATTCTCACTAACCTTTGTTAGGATAGTTGACTAAATTAAGAATCCTTAATTCTTTGCATTCTTCTGCAATACCCTAGCTTTTTTCTAATTCCTACTACATTGATTAGGAAAATGTTGAAACCCTATTACATTGTTAGAGGGAAGTTATTTTAAATACATAATTAGGTCATAAATGTGAATAACTTAATTTATGTATCTTATTTATACACAAGTTCATTGATATTATAAATGACAACGATATTCAGAATTCTAATACATATGTTCTCCTTTATTGGCCTTCTCTAACATAGTAACACAGTTTTTGGATTGATTTCTCTTGCAAACTTCACAAACTAAATTTCTAGTATTTTCTAAATTTTATAATTAGATCAAGGCCTACGGCCTACCTTTAGAATTAATTGTAGTCAAAATTCACTTACGAGGCTCATTCTGCTCAAGGAAAACTTGAAGATAGAACAATATTCTGAAGTGAAAACAGTAGGTACCAAATTTCTGACAATCTTAATTTAAGAAAGAATTTAATAAAAGGCACTGCAGCAAGTTTTAAGATACTGCAAACCGTAGCTATTAAGACATCAAGAAAAGACCTGTTAGTTTCTTCCATTGCAAGCACAAGCAAAGTTAGAGCTCAAACGGTACCTGAGCATTAGCTTCAGAGACAGACCCGGTAGTTGAGGAATCTGCAGACGCCTTCTTGTACCTCTCAATTGTTGATTTGACACTGCAATCATAGTGTTAATTGTTTAAAAGAATATTGTTAATGTTCACTGGTGATAGAAGAGGGGAGTATGTAAAGGAGGAAACGGGAAACTATCCACGACCAATTCAAATCACAATTCCAAGCTTTACCCTTTACCCTCTGCAATTTGTTCAATAGTTAGCATATGGACCATAACTAGAGAAACTGCGGGCAAGAATCAATGTAATATGCCAACACGTACAAAGTCACAACTATGAAAGATCAATATTGAAGGTTCAGAAGAAAAGTATCAACCAAATATTATTCCAAGCTGGCTCGCGGCATGATATTATATAGGATCCCTTACTAATAGATGATAGCAAAAATAGTTATGAGGATTTCTAATGAAAAAGAAACGGACAATGTGACAAATGAAATTCGATCGAACCATAAAGATCATTCTCAAGATTTGTTGGCCACATTTTATCTTCTAATTCAAGTATACACAAATGTGTAACATTGGCAAAGAATCTACAGCTCAGATAAAATTTATATATGACAACCCAAAAGTCAGTCAAGTGAAAGTCCTCCCGTGATAAGCTATTCCCAAAAATTATGCGATGATGTATTCATTTTATTTTCATATTCTTGGTTTCCTTTTGTAAAAAGTAAGACTTTGTACGAAGTGGAGTGAAAAATATTATCCTTATATTTGCTTTCTTTGTTCAATATCTTTGCTCAGAAGTTTAATGCTAAAACAATTAATTCTTCTAAGAATCTAATTCCAACAAAAAATAAATAAATAAATAAATACTGGGATCACAAGTAATTTTAATTTGATGATAAATTGTTCAGGCTTTTGAGACCGTGAGCAGGTTCTTTACAATATAATAAACAAAAAAGGCCTAGGCTCTTGGATAAATAAACTACAGAATGATTAGATAAACCTTCTAATTAATTCCAAAAGAAAAATTGATGTGGTATCTGAATTAGAAATTCTTTAGTATGAATCTGAAAATAGATATGCTTTCTTGTCCCCTTATTAGATTATAGTTGCCAACATTGATATTTTCAAGTATCCATGTTGTATCACCTGAACCTTAGTATCGACAAATTAGATATAGTCATATAGCGAACTTGAATAATGTCTCTTACAAGGTAAACTCCTGCATTGATTCTAAAATTTAATACATATTTATGATGCACTTCAACTCTTATTTCTGGTCTCAAGCCTTCTTGAACAAGTAAATCAGGTTTGACAGAAAAGATGAAAGATTATAAGTATTTCAACATTAAAAATATCTAAAAACTGCAAGAAAAAGATAACCTAGATCCATCAAACGGACAGGAATAATCCATATTTTTCCATTGATTTGGAGAAAGAAGTTCATAAAATTTCCTAGAATAGCTAAAAAAGAAACATGGTATTTGGATGGTGACAATCTGAATCTCTTGTATGCAAGTTGCTCCAGATTTCAAGCCAGAAATTATGTGAGCCATTCGATTCTCACACAAGGGATTTGTTATCATCATCATGACCTCTAACCATAGCCAGTAAAGCTCAGCAATTAACCGCCAAAATTAGGACTTTCTTAACGGTCAAATCAACCAACTCTTTCAGTTAACTAAACCTAATACGAAACCTTAAAAGTGTAATGAAAAACTGAATGATGAAAATCTCAGTTTTCTGTGAGTCAGACCAGACTCGCTCACATCTTGTCTTAAATGTGACAAAATGGGGGTGATATGATATCATATTAAAATAATAATTTAATTAATATATGAAACAATGAAATATACGAGACCCCACTTTTCTTGGTGTTCAGATACCTTAATTTCCTCGAGCTGTGACTTGCTGTCTCTGCCACGTTGGCATAAATCTCAGCGATATGATTGGCTTAATCTGGTCTAGGGTCAAATATGTGCCATGTATCACTTTCCTATTGCACAAAGGTTAATGGTCTAAACCCTAACTATTATCCACCTCGATTATTTGAAAAAACTGTAGGACATTTTTAAGTTTTATCATATATTTTATTACAATTATAAATAAAAGATGGAATAAAATAATGTAAATCCACTCTCTCTCTCTCCCTTTTTTTTTTTCCTTGTCTGAAACTGAAGCTCTGAGTAGATCAGAGCCGTCCGACTGAGCAGCCAAAGTTTCATTGCATGGAAGAAGCCAAAATGTTCAGAACTCTCTCATTGGCTCGCAGTTTATAATACGTGGTTTCAGAACAGACTTTTTTTTAAAAAAAAAAAAAAAAAACACCCCCTCCCTCTCTAAAATTTGCACCAATATATCTATGCAAGATCTTTAAAAAAATGCAGAGATCACGCTATAATACCATCAATGACTTGCTATAATGATTTTTCAGCGGATGTAATCCTATTGGTCCATCAATCTCTTTCAGAGAGGTATAGCTTTTGCAAAAGAATTTAACTGAGAGAGAGAAAGAAAGAGATCAAACATTGTAGAAAATTGGCAGGTGGGTGTTTCATTTTTCAACATAGAAGATCAAGAAAAATTTAGGGTTCAGATGATGAGAAAAAAGAGAAGCTAGTTTTAGGAATCATGACATAAACTCTTTTGTCAGTAATGTAAGAAAACTGAAAAATCGTGGATGACGTGACCAAAGATTCTGTAACTAAGACAAACCACAAACCAACCTGATCTTTGTCTGGTCTGGTCCTGAAAGCCCTAACTAGGGTTAAAAAAAAAAGAAAAAGAAAATCCAAACCCAAGTAAAATTTCGATCCATTCTGATTGGCTGTGGAAGATTTCTTTAAAAGTGATTTTGAGAGTTAGCTACTGAGTTTCTACTAAACAAGTTTATAACCTCACTTGTTACTAATAAATAGAATCATTAATTTGGCTAAGTTTCAATTAGCGCAACTGGGATTTGGGGAAATTTCGTGTGGTTTAGGGAAAACCCTAATCTGGGTTTGATTGGTTTCAAACAGAAACCAATTTGGATTTGAAACCCTAATGTGAAATTTGACATTGGTTTTGCTTTTGACTATGTGCTTTTTGATTTCTTGATGTGTGACTGACGTGCCATTAAGGAAGTGTCAAGAAATCGGAGGGTTTGGACTAATGAGAGCGTGACAGATTTCATTGTAGGCCTTCTCTTTAGCTTCATAGATGACAAAGAAACAAACACAGGGAGAAAGAGAAAGAGAGAAGGCAAAGAGGAATAATGGAAGAGAAAAGATAAAAGGAAACAGAAAATTTATCAACGATGGAGGAAGATAAGAAGCTGATCTCATATGCCTGAGTACATTACCAGACCTATACTTACTTGTTGCTACTATTACTCTAACCGTAATGCTTCTATTTCTATCTATTACACCAGATCTATCTATCCACCAAACCAAGAACTCAAAAAATGATCATAAACAGAAAGAAGAAGAGAAAAAAAAAAAAGAGAGCGATATAAAGAGATAAAGAAATAAAGCTCAGAAAACTCTGAGAAGGAAAAAAACAAAACAGAAGAAAGAAAGAAAAGTGAATCTTAGTTAGCAAGGAACTCAATCTAAACTGCTCCATAAAAAAAAAAAAATATGATTATGCTCTTTTGCTTAAAATCCAGCCAAAGATCTATTGCAGAATCAAAAAATTCTTTAACCCGCGGGAATTAATATTTCTATCACTAAAATAATAAAACTAAGAAAAAAAATGGAAAAAAAAAACCCATTTTCATAGAAGAAATAGAAAGAACTCCATGACCAAATAGAGATGGAGAAAAGCTAACAAAGAGGAGAAATTGGAATCAAGAAAGCTTTGTATATGTTCACTTATATTTGTATACCTGTTATTAGAATACTCATACAGGCGACCACGGCTAGAGAAGACGATGAGAGCAACCTCAGCATCGCAAAGGACAGATAATTCATAGGCTTTTTTGAGCAAACCATTGCGTCTTTTGCAGAAAGTGACTTGGCGATTAGTAGTGTTTTCGATCCGCTTGATCTCGATCTTTCCCCTACCCATTTTTCTCTTGGGAGATTCCTCTCTTGATTCGTTTGGAAACGCCATAGTTGGTAGCTGATACAAGCAGAACAAAATCTAACAAAACTAAGTAGCAACAAGCTGATAATATATAAAATATATATCAGGGTAGCATTTTTAAGCTTATAACAGCTGGTTTAGCCAAATTGTTATAAGATTTCATATTCTGCTACGAGTTCTTGTACTTTGGTGATGATCAAGTTGAGGAACAGTAGATGAATCGGAGTTTGAAGGAGAGATAATTTATTAACACCAAAGAGGAAGAACAAATTAGAAAGATTAATGGATTATGTTTAGTTTTTCTGACTAACCTGTGGTGAGGCAGCAAAGGGGGAAGCAGTAGCAGCTATAGAATGATAATTAAGGACAGAAACAAAAGTTTGAGCCTTTGGAATTTCTCTCTTCTTTTTAACAAATCGGAACAGAAGAGATGCAGAAAATGGAAGGAAAATAGTGCTATGAGGTGGGTATTTATAAAGCAAAAAACGACAGTTCGTCTATTAGTTTTTATATACACTAATTAATCTATACTCTAATGTTATTCAAGCTTTGTAATCTATTTTTTAATTTAGTTGAACGAATTAATTAACTATTTTTTTTTTTTTGGTTTTTTGATTTTTTGTTGGTTTCTCTTTTGTCCTTTTTAAGTGGTATGAATTGAAGAAGAAGAAAAAGAGAAGGCTAAAGTTGAGAATCACAAACAAAACAAATATCACTACTAATATATTCAGACTCCATTAACCACTCATTTTTATTTTCTTTCATGTGAATCATACATATACATATATATATATGCGTATGTATATATGTGTGTGTGTGTGTGTGTATGTATATATTACATGTTGGTGGGCATTAGAGAGGAGAGAGGGATTGATATTCAGAAAGTGACTTCTTGAAAATGATAAGTAATGGGTTCAATGAACAATTGGACTAAGTATGGTTTCAAATTTAACACAAAAAAGATTATACACCGAATCATAAAAATATAACTGCTATTCATCATTTTTTTTTCTTGTAGAAGAAAAAATTCAAATTTCTATATTAATATTTGTTTATAGATTTCCTTTTAATTATTGTGAGAGCAAATCTAATTAATTTAAGTTCAAATTATCTAAATTGTATAATCGAGATTCAATTTGTATAGTTCTTTTCTTGATAGAAAAATAGACACAAAACAAGTTTTACCTCTTAAAATAATGTTAAAAAAATATACATAAAAAAGAAACAACAACATTTTCATTACTATTATTACTATTATTACTGCTTACCATTTTAAGCTTGCGTGTGCAACGGAATCCTCATTTCCTAGTTCCAAACTCAATTTTGCTAAAAAGCCATTTTTATGAATATAGTTTTCTATTTCACTTTTTCGACTCCATGAATACATGCCTAAGCTATTAATTTAAAATTATCGATGTCAAACAATGTGATAAAAAAATGCTTGCATTATTTATGAAATTAATTACCATCTTTACATACATATATAGCATTGCTCAAATTAATACTTCTCCTTATAATTTATTAAAACTAGACCCCACGCTCTCTTACCATTGGCCCCATTTCTCCTCTTCATCTCTCAATTATCTCTTGTGGGTACTTTTTTACCTTGTTCAAAGCATAATTGTATTACTAGCACTAGGGTTTATATGACAAAAGTGAATAAGACTCCATGTGACATCTACCTTTCATTTCCATACTTTTAAAAGTCACTTATAGTAATAATAGTTGAAGCATTTGGCAATCTATACATCAATTTGTTTCCCCATTTTTTTTTTAACATATATGTGTAACTGAGCCTTCGATTTGATGGGTTGTATATAAATGTATATATGTGTGTTTCATAAAACTAAATGCCAATCCCACTTGTATTAACTTTCTTCTTCCCATATATTCTCATTTTTCTTTTTCCTGCTTTGCACTTTGGCAATCATGCATAGCTCATGCAAGAATTAGTGACTTTACCAACTAATATTACTTGTTTATATATATATATACATCTATCATTTCATTTCAATTCCTTTGATCATTTCGTCTTATCATTCAACCTAGCTAGAATTATATATGGATTAACTTAACTCCCACCTACACACAGATAGTTCTATGCTTTAGATCATGCCATGTCACTCCTCGTGCCCGACGTACGACATGTCAATTTGTATACCCACCTTGACATTACATGATAAATGTTCATGATATATGATAAGTTATTATTTACCACGAATGATATATTGTCTCCTACACATCAAGATGGAACAATAACTTGGTTCACATGTTCATGAAATATATGTGGTGAATACATTCACTTATTACAGTAGCCA
Organism: Azadirachta indica; assembly: GCA_022749755.1. Taxonomy (NCBI): domain Eukaryota; kingdom Viridiplantae; phylum Streptophyta; class Magnoliopsida; order Sapindales; family Meliaceae; genus Azadirachta; species Azadirachta indica. The sequence continues at coordinate 12,726,944 of CM040451.1, read as the reverse complement.
TCTTTTTAAAATCAAAAGACGAGATTCTCTATTAATTAAAATTTTAGCGGAGTAAGAACATATTTATGATGGGTTATTAGTAAAAAAGAATATTATAACATGTCAATGTATAGATAAGTTCAAATCATGAAAGAATCTTAATCCTAAAGGAAGTAATCCTCGAAAGAAGAAAGATTTTCATCTACCAAAAGAATTGCATCATTTTTGCTCTCAGATCTTTACATTGATTACTTTACCTCATAATTCTAATATTTTTCACTTATATTAATTATTACTTTCTGACGCAGCCCTATGCCCATAACAAAGATTATGATTCATCGGCTTAGCAAGGTACGAAGATGACACAATATCATCTATCTTCCCAGAAACCTCAAGTGATTTGCAATTTATCAGATCAATCAAATCATTATGGTTTTCAATTTTTGTCTTTATAAACATTTTGAAATCTCTTTGGCTGTGTTTACTGTAAGTAGTTTCAAGTCTAAATGTAATTATTCTCATAGAAGAAAGGGCACGTCCTTAATTATCAGTTTCCTCTTAGCTCAGATCTCTTTTATGGTTTACAACAATAAAATCTTCCTCATATCTACTTAGAGGACCACATTGAGGGCAATTCATTAATAATAATTACATATATAGTACCATTTTTTTTTGCCTTCTTTAGTTAATTTATCATATCAGTGTACAGTATATGTTAGAAACTATGTTATCAATGCAATATACATGTAACGCTCAGATATTAGTAATTCAGTACTTTCAGCTGGAGTTTGTGTTATTGGCAAAATGTAACATATAAAAATATTAATAATTCAGATAAAAATTAAGGGTTCGTTTAAGATTAAAGTGTTGAAAGCTCTTACAATTTTCAATTACCAAGTTGTGAAATAAAACTAATATTTGCGAATACAATTATATATTATATATTATCAGTTGGTACTTCTTGAAAATTACACCTCAAGCTATAATTTCTTAATTTTTAGGAAGTGGTTTCCAGATGAAGAGGAACATCTCTTACTGTTCAGAAATCTTACCATTTTTCTACAAGAAAATTGCATAAATACTCTGTGGCTAAAATCAGACAGACATATATAAATTTGACTTTGAAACTTCCAAAAATCTCTCCTCAAAATTTGAAAATTTTTAATTAACAAACTCTCTCTTAAAATTTGTCGACATATATTAACTTAAAAGGGTAACCCAACAAAAAATTTTACCAAGAAAAGAAAATCTTAATTCTGTAGACTAAATAACACTTAATTAATTCTGCCTTTTCTAATCACTCTTTCTCAACCGCACATTAAGTGTTAATTAGGCAATACAAAATTAATGAGTTTCCTAACTGAGATGTAGAGAATGGTTGAAACTTATTGTTAGTTCTGTTTCATGGAAATTGTGTGGACAAATTGAAAACCCAAACCAAAGGATTTGACCTGTTTAGCAGAAAAAGGAAATGGCTATTGTTTATAATTTTCCATTTCTAATACTTGATTAACACTGTTAATAAGTATGACTTTATATTACCAAGATGTATGTATTAAGAAAGTAAATATATTAACAAATATAAAGCATAATATTAATGAATGTTACAAATTTGTACACTACAGGTTAAAATGGGAAGAAATTAAAATCAAAGAAAAGTACATACCCTTCTCTAAGTCCCATCAGAAAATTTATAATCTCTATATAAAAGGGGACCACGAAACAGCAAAAATATTATTATGATATATTTGTTTCAATAATAGACCTTCAAATGATGTTGAAAGGCGCAGGAATTTAATGCAAGACCGAATCCAATAAATATGCATTAATATTATTGCCCAAGTCACATTTTTACCCTTAAGTAATTATCTTAATTAATTTTATATGTAACATATTTTATTGCCTGTTTAATTTGATTTTTTTTATTAGTTAAAAAATTTTTTTTTTCAAATTTTTGAATATCATTTAAATGGTATTGGAGAAGAATTTTTAGGTATTAAAAAATCTATTTTTTTATTAAAAGAAACCTAAAATTTGGGCTTTTAATAATAAAATTTTTCTAACTTTTTTAAAAAGTAAAATTATTTAAAATATTTTTTATTTTAAAAATTTTACATAATTTTTTGTAAATAAAATATTAAAATTTTTTTTATTAAAATAATTATTTAAATTTTTTGAAAAAATTATTAGTGACAACTAACTGATAAATAAATTTTCATTAAAAACTCTACTATTAAAAAGTTTATCCAAAAAATTTTATTTGAAAAGTTATACTAAACAGATTCATAATTAATTATTATTTTTAATTCTCACACAGTGATTACAAATTAATTAATTCTAGCATATATATTTAGCTTGGGTTAATCATGCATCTTATTAACTCAAAATTATTATAGAAAAGCTTAAAAGCCTTGATATATATATATATATATTGATAATTTTGATTAATGGAATATTGATTAAAATATTCAATATATATTAATCAATATTATAGATAAAATGAATTGGGTATGAAAGCAAAAGATGGTTGTTTTGAATCGTGGGAATGCATTATTAGGGATGCATGTGAGTGCTTAATTGTAGTGATGAAGACTCAAAGCATAAGACAACGAAAAAAGTTGGAAAATTTCTAATTGAGCAAATAAGGAAATGTGGCCAACAACCGCACTAAAAAAAATACATCAGTGGGTTCCATCGGTGATACGATTTCGAGTTGTCAACTTTTACAAGGAGATGAAGAATTTATGCTAATGCTCATCCAAAAACATGATTCGATGATGGAGATTACATTATATTTCAAAATGCATGAATGAATACCGAAAATATTGGATAACATACAAAATGAAGAAATTATGTTACATTTTAGATAAAAATATATATACATACATATATACATATATATAATATTGTAATTATATAATTTTGAAATTATAGTTGCTACAAGACAAAATCACTAAATTATACGAATATACATAGTAAATGAGTTCTTTTTCAACTAAAGTTACTTCAACTGTTACTTTTTATTTTTTTCAACATTTGCAGAAGTAATTTTTAAGAGGAAAGGATGCATGCTTCATTTTTCTGCTAAAATAAGTTAACTTGTTATAACAAATAAAAAATTGTAAAACATGATAAAAAAATTTTGATGTTTGAATGCATGCCGTCGATATATATGACCAGACTTAACTATTTCTACAACTCTAAATTTTATACTTTGGTAGTAATTAATAAGCATTTGCAAGCTACAAAAACGAAGAATTTAATTCATAAGTTTCTTATAAATGGCATTCCACACAACTAGTAATACTACTGCTTGTACCTTGAACTAACAAAACAAATTATGGGCATGCAAAAGAAGCCTTTACCTACATGATAAAAATGGCTACCTAGTTGTTGGATCAACAATTTGATAGACATTATATGAACCCAAATAGTTGTTGCTATGAACAAGCTAGCTAGCTGGCTAGCAAGCAAGCAAGACTCATCAAATCAAAGACAAAGGAGTAGTTGCTCTATCAAGTTCTTTAATTTCCAATGTTAAGCCAACTAGATAGTTTGGACTCTTCTTTTTGTAATGTTTCTATTATTAGTCAATTTGGCAACAAGATGTCAAAAATGGGTTTGCCTTTACTTCAACAAGATGTCTAAAATGGTTTTGCCTTACTTTGTCATTTGAGGAACCCATAATTAATTATATACGTGTACCTTTGATCTATATATAAAGTCTATATATAGTCTTTATTCATAGGATAGCTATATGTTTGTATATATACATCTATGTGCTTGTATTGATTCATATGCACCATCATTCTACTCTTTGATGAATACATACATAGATACATACATACATATATATATATATATGCATGTACGCATGCATCCATGTTTTGAATTATGTGCATATATTAATATATTATATATTCTTTTATATATATATATATATATATATAGGTGTGTATCATGTGGGATGACATGCATGTGTACCTTTTAAAAGTACTTCTACTTTTGTGACAATGTGCCCTCATTAATTTCCCATCAAATTTCAACTTGCCCACTTACTACAAGCAAATGTTACAATATATACTTTTATATATCTTATATATCTCAATTTATTCAAAACAAAATATTCAAGGTTACCATGAATTCAACAACATTGCCTTCATGACTCATTATAACTATATATAACATATGCGTTGAAATTTTTTGAATCAGAATTTTCTTAATTTTAAGAATTTATGCTTTGTGATCATATATTTTTTTCTATTAATTACCAATCACAAATTTTTATTTGATCGAAGCAAAATCTAATCAAATCATCAAAAGATAATTCTGATGTGATTTTTTGACGTCAATAAATTTTCCAAGAAGCAATCAATGTTTTCAGCTTTAACTCTATAAAAGTTAGGGCAGCTAACCTTAAAAATTGGACATTAAAGTAGAGTTAAATAGTAATAATAATAATATCCGATAGCTGAAAATTGCAATGAGCTATAAGCTTGCGTCCAATAGCCCACATTCCTTAATTGGTTTAATGTATAATCACAATTTTTCTTAAAGATTGTGGCTGAAAATGACTCCCAAAAGTTTCATTCAACGTTTGAACTTTAATCACATTGCCACGTTCTTCGTTTCTTGTTTTCCTTCTTAATTAATTTATATACACCACGTGAATTACATATATTTTATTTTATATCCCGCATGAATCACGCCCACAAATTAAATACAACAAACAAAACTAAACAGCACCTTGCCTTGCTCATCTTGAATTTTCCTAAATCGGGCAGTATTTTGTTTCTACCATTCCTAATCACACAACTTCAAATCTTCTCTATTGGTCAAAGTAACAAAATTCAAAATTAAAAGGTCAAATATAAATATGAACTTGGGTAGAAATACAAACAAAAGTGTCTCAGTAAAATACAAACGAAAAAAGAAAATTTCCTCCGGAGAAGTTGAATGGTGAGGCAGCCATACACTGCTGGAATTTATTTGGAACATTAATTATTAGTTAGCAAAGGAAGCTGGAGTTGACAACAATAATGAAGATAACCAAATTATGTACTGGAAATGCAGATGACTTGCCTGCATGAAGCAAGTTGTGGCCCTATCTATATTCAAAGCGGTGCTATATATATTTCCAAATCCAGAGCCTGTAATGCCAGACACTTCGAAAATTTGTCGTGGGTATCTCCCAATTTGTGTAAAATAATGCAACGAGAAATTATTAGATTTGATAGTGAGGTTTCCAGCCAACTCCGTTTCAGAAACACCTTAATTTTTACAGAAAAAATCAATATTTATCAAGTGTTTTTATAGTCTCGAAAAGTGCTTTTAATTGTTGATTGAATTCAAAGCAACTTTTAACACAATAAAGTACCCCCTTTTTACTACTTAAAAGTGCTTTTTTGACTTTTAACTATTGTAAAACATCAATGTTACAAATTCCAAGACAGAGAATCTTGCATGGCTTCTCCAGAAATATGCTTCAAATAAGCAAGTTGTTGTAATGAAAGTTTATTGTTATTATTATTTTTACATAAAATAAAACAACCAAACAATTAAAAAGATTGTTGGAAATTTCAGTTATCTTCCTCATCATAAAATATATTTCTAACAAGACATAAAACTTTGTCTCAATGCAGCAGACAAATCATCAAGACATCTAACATTCATGATTTCCAGTTGTAATTATTGGAATTTTTTTTTTGTTTCTCAGTTTCTAATTTCATGTTTTACTTTATTACGAAGTGCTTGTTTGCCTTAAATTCTTCCCTCTATATAGAATTCATGAATGGGTCCACAAAGCACCAATGTTATCATGACCTGAACCAAGGAATGTCTACAAGTGTAATGGATATCTCATTTTCTGAAATTGGGTTACTTGTCAATTTAGTGGAAAATTTTTTCAAAAGATTTTCGGATTCTTATCCACAAACAGTTCCCTGAAGTTACAAGATATGTGGTAAGATTTAGAAGTCTGTGAATGCTCTTTTCAACTTCTTAAGGAAAGCTAAATAACAAGAAAATTTGGCCAAAGTTTCTTTGTTTTAAAGATAATAACCAAAACCCAAACACACCCATTTCAATTGAAAGCTCATAATTTGAAATGGTATGATAATTTGATCCCAAATTCCAAATAACCCGAATGGTGGAATTGACACCATCTTCCATGAGAAAGACAAAAGAAAATTGGGCCGTATTCTAGGAGTATAATGGTCTGTATAAAAATCTTCAATAGTATTATTGCAGTATTTACAGCACATAAGTTAACAGTTTTGTGGACCAAGAAATCTTCCTCGAAATGCAACTAAATGACATCCATGAATCAGGTATTTTTCAAATAAAGACTATATATATATATATATATATATACACCTCAAAACGCCATTGGTCACTTCACAGAATTCTTCTTCTTCTTTTTTTTTTTTTTTTTTTTTATTTGTAAAGGTCAATTCTTGTACAAAGAGATTGGTAAGGATGGTCATTTCTTCTAAGTGTCTTAAATAGGCACTTATTTTTTATTGCAGACGGATTTGTATATAATCTTTAAGTTTAAGAATTCAAAGTTAAAAAAAAAATAAAAATAAAAATAAAAAAGAGATTATGAGACACCCCATTGACATCATGGCATATATTCAGAAAATCTGGCATGACAGCCGTGTCTACTGAAAAATACTATTTAAATTTTGGTTGGATTACTTAGTGAGGTAAGAATTTATATTCGTTTCCAGCTTTTGATGAAGGGATTTCAGGAAATCAGCAGTAAAAGAAAAAAATCATGTTGGTTGACCACTTTTTTCCTCCGAATAATATGTACCGTGGCTTCGACATCAGTGCATTAACAGTTAATTTGTCAAAACATTTTTCACACTTGGTAAAATACATATAAGAGATTGAATTCTAAAGATTGTCATATGCACATAATGTACAACAATTTTTTTAAATCAAATACATGGTAGAAAATTTGATCCTCAGTCCACAAATTCTAAGGGGCAGAGAAAAAATTGGAAGACAAATTTCACCAACTGGGTCTAGAATCTTGCGGATGACAAAGCTATACTTCAGAATAAGTAATGAAACCAATCCTTTTGTCACCCCAATGGAAAGCGAAAACTTACTTACTGCAAACTCACGAGTTAATTGGAATAACAACCCTCCATTATTCATATGCTGCCAGCAGTAGAACGAGATGAATGGCTACGGCTGCTGGGGCTGGAATGATCTTTCTTCAAAAAGGCCTCCAGATTATGAAAGCATTTCATTGTTCTAATCTGTACATGTTGCGATTAACCAAATAGATCCATTAGTTCGGTCATTAACAGTAAGGGCAAAAGCATTTGAACAGAAACAAGGGAAAAACCAAGTCGCTGGGTCAAGCTCATCGATTTAAACCAAATTTAAACTAGTGAATCAAATCATGGAAATTAGTAGTTGACATGATATTAAAAAAAAAAAAAAAACACATGCCTAATCCAATAAGAAAATCAGAAATATGTGCCACAACTTTACTGCCCAAACCTAAGATGAGAGTCAAGTCGTTAGCATGTACAAAAACCAAATAACACTCATGATTGAGGCATTCCATGAATCAAAGAAGACGCCAGATATTAGCTGTTTTTTTTTTTCATCAATTGTTAAGGAATTCAGAAAAATGCGGTTTTTGTATTGCCGGTAAAGCATGATAACATCCTTCAATGCAAGCACAGATGCACTGAGCACACTAGCAGACAGTACAACCAGAGAGAGAGAGAGAGAGAGAGAGAGAGAGGACGAGAAATAGACCTTCCAACGCCTCTTATGACCAATGCCATTGTACATGAATTCCAGTCTTCTTATTATTTGCCTGAATGTTGGTCGCTTAGCTGGCTTCTCATTCCAGCATTCCTCAATTAACCTATGAAAGCAGAAAACATGATCATAGGTTCAGTTTACCCCTGAAATATATCACCTGAACAGATCAACTAAAATTCATTGACAAGCAATAGAAATTAATAGTTCCATTTTGATTCTAGTAAACCAATTATTCAATAGAGGGCTTATTTTTACTTCGCAACCTTGTTATGATGAACAATTAACTGGATAGACAATATGAATTACATAATGCAATTCTTTTGAGAAAAGAAACCTGATTTTATATGAACCTAACAGAATAAGCTAGTATATAACCATATCAAAGCAGGAAAAGTCAGAATGCAATGAACATCTAAAGTATGTGGACTTACTCCTTTAGTCCATGTGCATAACGCTTTGCAGGAGCTTTAAAAGGTGGACGCTCTCTGGCAACATATGATTTAGGAACTTCATTTTCTTGCTTCATGCAAAAGGGAGGATAGCCTTCAATCATCTGAAGAACAGGCATATGTGCATCAGCAGTTAAGCCTATTATAATCAACGGAATTTTTCATACACAAGACATAAGCCAAAAGGTTTTATATAACTCCAAATCAGATTTTATAAACATGCCTCTCTGAACTGTTCATAAAGAATTTGATTTCATTCTATACTTGTCAATAAAAAGTTGAAAGCTAGACAAAATAATTGAAGAGGATAAGTGCACGAACAAGATAGAGTAAACACTTCAGCATTATTTATGCCTACTGATTACAAATCAGAAAAAAATTCACCTCTTGTAAAATTAAAGCAAATGAGAAAACGTCTACTTTGGTATCATATTCTTCATTTTTGAAAACCTCTGGTGCTACATACCGACCTGTCAATGACAAATAAAACATTTCAATTACAATCAGCAAATCTACCATTAATAACATGATAAGTTAAAGAAATCAGCTTTACTGCAAGAAAAGGAAAAAAGGCAACAAGTGACTTTCAGAACTGAAAATTTCAAGTGACGTCAGTACTAGAATATTCTGTCAAGAAGCAGCACTCACAAGAGGCATCTTGACAAGTTAGAGGTTTATCTTCTTTAACTGTGAGCAGCTTGCTAACTCCAAAGTCTGCAACTTTAAGATGTCCAGAATCATCTCGCAATATATTTCTGTTTACAAGTAGGCAACATGAGCACTGGTAACAATATTAGAAAACTGAGGCAGCCAACTTATATTACCTAGGTAAAAACAAGATCGTGTTGAAAAAGAACTTACGAAGGCTCTAGATCACGGTGAATAATTGGCGCCGGTCTATTCTCATGCAAATAATTCATTCCCCTACAATGAATGACGAGCTACAATCTTTCAGTTAAGCTTGAATAATGAAATGATTATTCAGGTTCACTCCAAGAGTCAAACCAATTCATATAAAATAAAGAATAAAAACTCAAACAATAAAAGGAAATATTTTTTAAGCCAAAGTGATTTCTTGAATTGCTATCCTCAAGGCTGTGCTCAGCCACAAACATCTTGAGCACAATCTAGGATTTGTATGAGGAATTTAAAATTATGTATTAGCATTGCTTTGCCCTCTGAAATGATGAAACAAAGACGAAATTCTGAAGCTGTAAAAGTTATCCACAAATTGCTTCAGTGAAATCATGACCAAAGGAGTGGGGGTAGTCTGATGAAAGGCTGGTATATGTATGCAAGAACTCTGAGTAACAATATTTGAGAAACAACAGAGTTTAGTTAGTTAGGCTATATTTCTCAAATGCCAAAGAGCTTGATTCAGAGATGAAATGCTGGGCCCCTGTTTCTCTAACTTACAAGATTTCCAGAGCCCAGTTGCACATTCTCTGAAAGAAAAAGGCTTCTAAAAGTCAACTCTAAACCAATTGTTTTGCAGAAAATGTAATTTGCTATACGGTTACAACCAGAATTTCGTTACCAGTATCCCTTCCTATTGACAGATAATTTAGTACATATAACTAGCATTATTGCCATGCTTCACTCAATGCATCCAAATTTTTACACACCTTTTTGACCTTTAAAGCCAAAATATAAATGATCTTAGATTACCTATCCTGTGTATGTTACACAAATTTTAGAGGCTCCATAAAGTGCTTAATTGCCTATTCCTCAACTCACATTAGCTACAAATGTTAGAGGCTCCATCGAGTGCTAATTGCCTACTCCTCAACTCACACAAGCTAATGCTATCTAAATTAAAGACTTAATATTGATTCTAGTGCATGACAAACTAGAAAAAATATGTTGACATTTTCTTTCAGACATCATTCAGCAGCTTCGATCTATGCTTAAACATTTTCCTTGGGTGGTATTAATTTATATTAAAGCTATAGAAACTCCCAAAGTATAATTAACATACAAGCATCAAAAGAATTCTTAATGACAGACAAAATTTAGTATTTGCAAATTCTACTTGTTTAAGTTACAGCAAGCCATATTAAAAAACAGTAGTAAAGTTCATTAATAAGGTAACATACCTTGCAATATCAAGTGCAAATCTAACAGCTATTGAGGGTTTTAATGCCCCTTTTCTTTTCAAGAATGCACGAAGATCTCCCTGCAACAAGAAACAAAGATTTCAAAAAATAAAAAATAGAAAGCTTCAAAGATGGAGCTTTAACTACCTGCAGCTCAAAATTTTCTATCCATACAAATGGGAAGTAGCACTACAGGAACAAAATCAAAGATCCAGAACTATTATTCAATGGTTAAAAACAAGTCAAGGTTTCACAAAAATGAGATATGTAGCAATCCTACAATTTTAAGCACAAAAACCATAACTAGCAAAGCATGCTGTACAACAGGTAACAAGAATTATTATATTAAAGAGAATACCACACAGCAACTGGAAAGTTCAACAGCAAAAAGTTAAAAATTAGAGCCAACATAGGCTCTGCTGGAGGCAATAATTTCGGACTTCAGTAGAAAATCTTTATTGCAAGCCAGTGAATGAGGGTTGGGGGAAGACCTTTGGTAAATACTCTGTTACAATCATCATAGGACTACTCTGCGTAACAGCACCCAGAAATTGTACTACATTTGGATGTCGTATCTTCTGAAGCAATGCAAGCTCATCTCTAAATGCCTTCCTGAGAAAAACTAACCACTTTGAGAACAAGTGAAGAGCACGAAAGAGAGACAAAGATAGGTAAAGATAGAAAGAATCATATGGAAAAGAAGAAAGAAGAAAATATACTTGCCCAATTAAAATTACTTACACTTTATCATCATCAGAGAGCACTTCCTCCCCAAGTTTTTTCACTGCAACTTGAATTCCACGCCATGATGCAAGAATGAAGGTCCCCTGCAATACGTTTAACAACAATTGAATAAGAGATGATACAGAGGCAGGCAAAAATAGTCCCCCACCCTTCCATGAAAATTTCAGCTCCACCACTCAACATAAGCATTTTGAAAAAAATAAATTTTTGAGGACTTACTTTGATGCATTAGCAATTTTCTTTTTCGCCCCTTTCTTTGAACTGTGTTAATTTTTTAACAACTTCCTCAAAGATATTAACTAGTTCCTTCCATTAAAATTCAACATTCATTTCATCAACATGCAACAAAATTGCAAGAACCTTCCTAGATTCGAAATTTCCTAGTTACCATGAGGGCAAGACCAGCTTTCTAACATCAACCCTCCCAAAACTTGCATATTCTAATCAATCAGTTGGAAAAACCAATTGCATGAATAAAAAGACTCATTATCACTTGTAAGGAATGAGAACTTCAGCATAGTGCTATTCAACCAATTGTATTCCATCTCACAACACTTGTAATAACCCCCTGGATTTATAATTCCATATTTTGAGGAAATATTTAATCAATGCTTTTGATAATTCGCAGGCATTAACAAATCATTCACTCTGTTCCAGTTCAGCTAGACTCATCAACAAACAACTATGTAGCAATATGTATAATTAAGGCAGATGTAAGATTATCTACAGAACAACAATACAAGCAATAAGCTAAAGTAGCATCCACGACAAAAGAACATGCAACATAAAGAAGTGAACAGACATTAGGTTCTAAAGACAATCATTAGAAGAAAATAATACTTTGCTTCCCAGCTACAGAAAGATTAACAAATTACCTTAGTAATTTCAACGCTATTGGTAAAATCAAGTTCATGAGGATCAATTTCATATTCTGGGACCTCACGAGCATGGTTAACATGCATTGGAGCCATCTGCATAAATTATTTCATATATAATGTGAAACAGAGTACACAATAATCCAGAGAACCAGCATGAACGACTACAAACCATTAATGCAAACTTAAAGACATACCAGCGGCTTTGCGCCATGTTTCTCCAAAATTTTGATCACGTCGTTGTTTTTGTAATATATAGCATCAGCAAGAGGCTGTTTAACCAGCATAGCTTATCAAATAACTTTCGTAGCTAGTAATTTCCAGTACAAACAACTAGAACACATAATAAAAATAACAGCTTCCAAATTTCATTGCTACTCACAGTGCTACCCCAGCGGTCTTTGGGGTCAACCGCGGCGCCACGTTCTAGCAACAGGCTAACAACCTCGGTAAAGCCCTGGCAGGCTGCCACATGGAGAGCAGTACGATTATCGATATCACGATAATTAACATCGATGTCGGAATCTAACAGCTCCTTTATTCCCTCCAGGTCACGCTCATTGGCCGAATACATCAACCTGACTCCCGGCTCAATTCTCTCGCCATCGTCTTCACCGCCGTTCATCTCCGCCTTCTTCCGCTCACGATCCGGCGCCATCGACGATTGCTTTAATAGAGTCATCTTCACTGGAGCCTTCGTCTCCATAGTCTTCTTAAACTAAAGATTTCTTTCTTTTTTTCAAAGCTTAAAACCTAATCAAAACGAGAGAACTCACGATCTAATGCTAGATGATATTTAAAGAGAGACGATTTAACGGAGAAAGTTTAGTTTACGATTTCAATACTGTTTTCGAAAGATTGTTCTGTGTGTGCACTTCGAAGTTTCAGTAGTTAGTAACGTTGACGATTTATGAATAGTAGGAGGGGAAAAGTGGGAAACACGAGCGGGAAATGCGTGAGGAAAATTTCGGCGTACGCGGAACCGGCGCAAGGCGCACTTCAGTTGACTAACGTGGCCGAAGTGTTAACAGCGCACAGCACAGGCTGGTACTGAGGGCCGCTAATGCGGTCACCGCAGTCCTATATAACGACGTCGTACAGGCGCTTGAGTGGGAAAATTCAATATTGACGACGTCGTTTCAGTCGGAGATATTGATCGTCGTTAGTACTGTTTGAGAACACGTGATTAGTCGTTGATAAAGCATCGTTTCCCATGTGCTTTGGTTCTTTTTAAAATCTAAAGCAACTTTTACTTTTTTTAATTTTACTTTTAATTTTGTTCTTATCTTTAATTATTTATCTCTCTACCCTCCGAGAAATAATCAAACTTTTGGATAAGGGAATATCCATTTGGGAATCAAGAAAATTGGGGCCAAAATGAAGACTTCGTAAGGAAGAATAAAACTAGTCATTTTCAGGTACCTGATTTTGGTTGAAGTCTTGGAACAATGTGGTCTATAAACATTATTAAAAGAATTAATTAAGAAAGTAAATATAATATAATGAGTTGATTATGGTAGCTAGAAAAACAGTGTTGGCCTATTCCCAACTTTGATTTATTCCAGTTCAAGTAGTTTCTTTGACTTTGAGCAAGTTGGCTTTACAAATTGTTGGATCATTACTTCGTTAGGCAAAAATTCATACTTCAATGTACCAAAGAAAATCTGCCATTTGATTAATGGAATTATACTATATTGTATTCCTGAATAATAAAATGATCTCGAAGTATTCTTTGATGTTAAGTTTCAATTAATTTTAACATTAAATTATGTACTTAATTAAAATGATTGAAATATTTTTAATTTAATGTGAAGTTAACAAACTCAAATATTATGATGTTCAAGATTTAATATAATAATGGTAATTAAATCATTTTAGTAGGGGTTAAATGATATATTTATTTAAAATAAGCAAAATATGTTTCTATTTGACAAATCATGAAAATCAAAATTCAAGCAACTTTTACCCCGTTTTTTCTTTGGACAATGGCAATTTTTTTTTTTTATAGGTAAAATATCTACTAGAACCTATTCTAAAATAAATTAATTATAGCAGAGTTTAAGTTTAAATACTTATGTTTGTAAAGACAATTTCTACTTTGATTATTCTTCAAAAATAATGAATTGGACCTCTACTAAAACGTGCTCTAGATCAAGATCAAATATAGTGCGGTCAAGTTATGTATATCCATAACAATAATAATTTGCAATTCTATTATACCTGAAATAAAAAATAATATGAGAACTTTAGTATGAAATTGGGATTCAAAATCTGAAAACGATGATGATAGAGTATGAGTTGTGTTTGTGGTTGTGGAGGGGGGTTTTTGACTGGTATTAACTATTACGCTGGCTTTACAGCATGATCCAGCTATTGTTCATGATAATCTTGAGAAACAAAAGCTGTTCATCCCTTGACCGACAAACACGGATTATGTCAATTCCCACACGTGATGAAAGCATATAGTCAAATGAAACCTGATTCTCGATATGAAATTTTGGCGGCTTCATTTTTGTCTACTTATTCCTCTTCTCCAAATGGATATAACCAAGGATAATGAGCCAAAAACAGTAATCATGTCCCTTTGATTGGTTGTCTTGTTCGAACAGATTTGATTAATGAATTGTCTAGAATTCCAAGCCAAGAGCCTAAGGTCAATCCATGCAGGTGGGGTTGGGTAAAGCTGCCCTTTGTGCATAATATACATCTGAATCCAATGAGGTTTTCACGGAAGCCTTCAATCCAGTTGAATGATGAATGAAGACATGATGTTGAAATAATTTTGTTAGAGATACCATTCAAACGGGCTAGGTCGACAAGTCCGACACAACTTATAAGGGTTCACGCAGACTTGAACCAAACTCACGTCTTAAACAAGATATTTCAATCAATCAGATCCATTTAATACAACACCTCTAGTCACAGTTGAATCATGAAAGCAGAAAATAAGAACATGATCAGATAAAAAGTTGAAATATTTTAGCCATACCAAACTCTGTAAAAATTCATTCAATTGGCAATAGGATTTAAGCCACGAAGATGGTGAGCTTTATTACACACTATGCACATCGAGGGGAGATCAAAAGGCAAAGATTTATTACACGTTACTCGAATCAAGGAGTCAGAAAAGACAAAAGAGCTAATTAGGGTTGAGATTGCATTCCGTAACTTTCTCCCAAGACTTGAGAGTGTTATCTGCAGTGTCTGTTTTCCACAGTGCGAGGCGAGTAATTGGGAAGCTCAAGCTACCAATGCTCTCGTCAAGAGCGTAAGCTTTTTCTTGAGCCTTTTTCTTCTCATCATCTGTCAGGTCCCCATAAAGAAGACTCAGATGAGGCATGTAAGCTGCAAGAGTATGAAATATATTGTTAACAATGACTTGTTTTTAAATAATTTTGCAGCAGCATTTCAAAATGCCGTTATTTTTCTTTGTTTTGGTTCAAAATTTCACTTCTAAAAACTTTGACTAAGAGTTTGGAGCAAATCATATGTGAAACTTTCATCATCATCAAAGATGGACTTATCTAGATCTCCCACATATATTTCAATGTTCCTCAACTTCCACAATCATCTAAAGACATACTTCTCTAATCTCCCAAATATGTTTCAATATTTTATTCTTCATGATGAAAAGCAACATCACGGAATAAGTTGTTTCAAGTATTTATCAAGCTTACGAAATAAAATTGTGTTCAAGTGGTCTTAGCAAGCATCATAATATACAAGGGTGCATATCATTACATTATGCCACATGCCCACATCAAGTAATAGAAAAACTCGTCTTTATAGTTGTCGCACAAAAGCATTAGGTCAATTATTTAGTAATAACAATCTTCAGCCCTAGCATTTATGCTCTATTTGTCTCTCTATTGCACATGTTTCAACAAGTTATGTGAGTTCTGAAAAATATTGTTTCTACAGAACTTCCAGAAGACTGTGCCCCGAATAGGGAAAAACGGAGAGAGATGATTCATGTAACTGATCCCAACTAGCTTGAAATCAACTATTTTTTAAGCCAAATATCAGTATGCAGAGCTAAAACTACAATTGTCCCTCATTAATCATATTACTCCCTAAACCAAATGGGACTCAAATTTTAATATCATCTCACTGGCCTTTACTTTCTTTAAAATATTCAAACTTTCAGAAAATTCCCTATCATAAACATTCTCTGCATAAAAAAAGCAGAATCTGATCTTAGCATTTGTATTCTAAGATTCTAAAATCACTACGCAGATACATGAATTAATAACAATCAACTCCTCAAAGATAACGCAGGAATTGTTTGCAGCTTTTATGCTTCCCCTTAATTTTGAAAGCACAACAACTAAAGCATTTTACTTGGCAGCCAAAGCAGAGCCAATCAACCACCCACATATATTTGATAGCTAGTGATTACATTCCTCACACAAATACCCTTAATTAGATGTTTCTGCCCACTGGAACGTTTCAAAGAAAATACCAATCAACAGTTATAAGTCTGTTTGCCTTAAAGAATTTATATATCAAATTCATCTCATATAGCTTCTTCAAATCGATCACTTCATTCTAGACCAAACTTTACTCATTGCATGTTAATTTTTGCATTAAGTAGTAACCCAACTATCAGATTTAATCAGAGATTACTCTGATTACTACAGGTACGGAAGCAATAGTTTCAGGAACTCACGTGTGGAGGCTTTGTAACCAAAACGAGCACAGGATTCTGCACTAACTTCAACCACCTGGGGAAATAATAATTACATATTATGCTCGAATAATAAAAATAATCAAGATTAACTTTTCGTCCAGAAATGAAAACTTAGTCGAATTTACCTCAGCCGAAGGATGAAGCAGCAAATAAACACACTGGTAAGAGAAAGTCCCAGTAGCCACACGATCCACAGTACAATTATACACCTTGAGCCCAGCGCACACTGATTTAAACTTCTCCGAAGCATCATCCGCTGTCAAGCTGATGGCCCCGACGACAGTAACATGAGGCTCGAACTGCGGGCCACCGAACTCAGACCTCAGACCCTTCATCAACTTCTTCACCCTCGCCGTAACGTCTTCCGGCGGAATCGCCCACACGGAATAGACATTCTTCATAGTTTCGCCTGCCGCGGTTTTCGTTTCGGGAACGTTCATGATGATGGAAGAAAAAAAGAAAAAGAAAAAGAACACCCCAAACGTTACGAATCTAATGCAGTAAATATTTGGGAACATTCAACAGAGTGTAAAAACACAAAATCTGAACCGATCTCTTTTTTTTTTTTAAAATAATTAATTAAAAAAAATTCTGGATCGCGTGTTTGAAGATGATGAATGAGCTGCTTCTGGTGTGAGTGATTAAAAAAATGGAGTTTTTGAGATATTTGTGGCGAGTTGAGGAAGATGACACGTGGAGTACGCAGGAGAATATGCTGAAGTAGTGAGGGAATAACATAGGGAGTCAGTTGCATGTGGGAAGATATATGTATTGACTTGATCGTGGCCGTCCAACCGGAAGATCCGACGAAAGTAAAGCAAAAGTTGATTTGATCACGGCCGTCCAAATAAATACGAGAACCGATGAATATTGTTAGAGATGACTTGATCATGGCGGTCCAATTAAAATTAATATCCCGTAAATTATTACTCGCTCGAAAAAAAAAAATTAGAATGAACAGAATTAAATTTATATGCATGAATGATGCCCTTAACTTCAAATGACCATCGTGCAATACATGGGAGGGCATATAATTTTTAATATAATAATAATAATAATAACACAAACTTGTATTTAGACAATCTTATAAATGTTATTTTAGATAATCTTAGGATCCATAATTTGTTTATTCATATCAAATAAATATTGAAACATATGAAATGACACGATCACCGTCATATGTAGCATCTATTTTAATTTTTTATTAAATAAATTATTTGTCACTTCTTTAAAATTTCCCAAGCAATATATAATTTGCTTTGGCGCACTGATACAAGTGAAATTCCCAGATTTTGATTGCTCTAGAAAAATCATCAATGCCAAGAAAATTCAAAATCAAGAGAAATTCAAGCACCAACATTTAAGATTTTATAAATATACACAACGCAAAAGTAGTACGAGATCTATCTAGTCTCCCTTGGCTTACTACGTACATATAAATTAAAACCACAGCAAAACATGTCATACGCATATGTTAAACACATATAAATTATAATAAGTTATATATATATATATATATATATATATATATATAGTACTAGTAGGTACTGATCTTCCAATGTCAAGGAACGGTTTCAAGAGAAATTAAGGCCACGCTGATGCGTTTCATGGAAACGGAGCTATCTTTTTCATTTCCGTTGGCTCAATATCGATGGCGAAACCCTTGCCGTGCTGCTTCCAGTAGTCAGCCTGTGGACTGATCCACTCCGGTTCATCAATTTCCACTCTTGCTTGCCTCAGGGCATCCGTTGATATGTTGTACTTGTCATCCCTTTTCTGAACCAAGTCCGGGTGCACCAACCCCAAGTTCACTGCTTGTGGAGACATCATCAACGCCGGCGCACCCAACGGAAGCCTATCACCTTCAAAACCAAAAGCACATCATGTCAAATTCTCTTGTAATTCAACGCAATTAGTTCTCATGCAATTTCTTATTAATTTGTTGCTTTACCTCTATCAACCTGCCAAGTGCACCAAAACTTGCCATATGTTTTGGCCAAATCTTCGAGTTCTGGCCTCCCTATCATTTCTGGCACTCGAGGATTGAACCACAGGCCTGATTTGATCTGAAACATCCATTCATCTCATCATCAACACTAACACTAAGAACAGAAAGAAATATAACAGGGTAATAACGTTTAGGTCCCTTATATTTTACTTTTCACAAAAAAGAACATAGTTGATTCATTTGTATCATAAAAGCCCACAGCCCAAACCAAATAACCAGATCACTCCCTCCAGTTTGAGTTGATTTTTGGCTTTTACATAATTTACACTAAAATAGTATTTCAATCATTCCAATGGAAATTTAGGACTGACTTAAAAAAAATAAAAAAATTGAAGATGCGTTTGATATAAATAGAACAACTCTCTCCTTATTCGTAAAAAATTACGAAATTAGGGCTGCTTTTGTTAATATCTCAAACGAATTAAACCAAAATTAAACCTCGTAAGCATGGGAGTGCCACAGCTTCTGCTCCTCCGGAGGCAAAGCTTCGAATATCTTGTCTGAAACTATGTACTCCACTCCTACGAAAAATTTCCTTGAGTAAATGCAACAAAATGTATACAGAAACACGTAAAACACAAAGAATGGTAAATATGATTACCGATGAGACGGCCGTTGGAGTCGTCGGAGTCGTAAACGGCGCACTGGAGGAAGTCCTGGTTGAGTCTACTCACAAAATGGTGAGTTTCGATCTGGCGAGACATGTCGTGGCCGTACAAGGCAAAGGTGCAGACATGCTGGCGGATCTGTTTTATGGGCTTCAAAGACTGCATCATGGCGGTTCCTTTGTCCAACATTTGCTGCTTCATCGTCATCGGCTTCCCTGGCGGCTCTTCACCGCTGTACGGCGGTGTTGGCTCCGGGGACTTATCACTGGACGCCATTGAAACGGCAGTGCTGATTTGTGTTTTGGTTTGGACGATGGTTTCAGTTTGTTTATGGTTATATAGAGAGGGAAAGAAGGGAGTGCATGGAGAAGAACGTGGTGAGTCAAAGAGAGAGCACGTGGGCATGCATGGGGATGAGGTGGCTGAGAATGATGAGGTGTGTGGACAAATGGACGAGAATGAGGAAAACTTGGGTTATACATGTAATTATGATATAGGCTATTTTGGTGGTATTCCTAGGTGAAATGAATATTATAGTTATAGTTGTATCTTTTGAGGAAAAATAGTGGATAGATAATTTTAGGAATTTATGTATCAAATTAGATAAATTTTTATGTTCAAAATTTGATGTAATTATGTAAATATAGCTCATTGTAAATCACTAGAAATTTTGTTAAAAATTATAATTTAATTATGTACTATAATCAGTATAAAATTATCTTAATGAGAAATTTCACATACATATTAATGATGTTAATTAAATGAGTTAAATCATAATGATAAAACACCAAATATATTGGATAGGAAAAATGATATGAGAATTTTAATAAATTTGAAATAATCTCATATTTTAAATGTAAAGTTCAATAAATAAAGACTTAAAATGCATTTATACTAATACTATTAATTAATTAACTAAAATTGTATAATAAGGCAATAATTATTACACCTTCAGAGAATTTTTTTTTAATATATATAAGAAAAAAAGAAAAGAAAAACGTGAATCGCTTGACAAAAAGCACTGAATAATAATCCTCCATCGGCTTTTGAATGTCCAACTGATTTTACTTTGATATTTCGAGGCTAAAGCTCTTGTTGTTCCCATTAATAACCATATCTTGGCTAAAGCTCTTGTTTTTCCCATCAGTATCCACATGATTCTGAGGTCTGTAGTTATACCTCCTAGAAACAAACAAATAAACAAAGAAATTGACCATGCTTAGAGCAGAAAGCAACAGGAAGAAGAGATTCAAATGATTCCTGTTAATATTGTTGCCTGCTAACCATCCTCCACTTTTTGTAGTTCCCTTGGTTGCACTGTTAACAATTTTAACCAATATGGTGCTGCAGAAATATCCAAGCGCCATGGAACTCCAGAGAAAGCAGGTAGAGATGGATTTGAGTCCTTGAGGTGCTTCTGAGTAGAAAAATTCAAGCAAACCTACATATGTAAACATGTCTGCAATTCCAAATATGAAGAACTGAATCGAAAGCCAGAATGTGCTGATGGGCAATGGCTGAACTACGGGTATCGCGTCGAGCATGTTGTGATCTCTTGCCACGCCTTTGCGTTTCACTTCTAGTAGTGCTGCTGTGGCCATGGATATCGAAGAAAGCACGAGGCCAACTCCTACACGTTGCAGGTGAGTTATGCCTGTGGGGTGGCCTGTGATTCTGCGAGCGAAGGGTACAAATATTCGGTCGTATACTGGAACTACGATGATCATGAATATGATTGGGATGATTGGCAGTGAAGCTGGAGGGATGTTGAAGGATTTTGTGACGCTTGTGTCCATTGTCAGGCCTTGTTGGATGGAGAAAGTTTGAAGCTGAGCTAGGCAAAGAGTCATGACAATGGTGCAACAGAAGATTGGAATCATGCCTAGGATGATCTTTGCATTTTCTACTTGTGTTACCCTGCAAAGTTTCCATGGATTTGGAGCTTCTTGTTTCTCAAAATTTCCTGTTCCCGTAGTTTGGATTGCTGCTTTATCTAGCCACCTGAAAATAGATACCTCTATCAGGTTTCTGCACGAGATTATTGCATGAAATTTTCCTAAACAATAAACGTCAAAAAATTGACCAATAAATATCTCTGTGGGGTAGAAATTCTGTTTCTATAGCTGCTTCTTTGTCCTTTTTAATCTCATACAGATCCCTGGGGTCTTTAGGAAGTCGAAGTTTCCTGTTACGAAAGGCTGCAACATAAACCTGAAGACAGCAGAACGGCAAATTATATTCTTAATTCACAAATACTTACCAACTTTTAAATATAGATGATGATCACATAGCCAACCTGTATAATTTCGATGATGGCGCTAGTTCCTTGGACTACTTGAAGTCGGTAGTGTGGCAATCCAGCTGCAAATATGACCATAGCAAAGAAGATAGCAACCGTAGAGACGCCAAATCCCCAATCCCATCCTCTGTTATCTTGGATCCATACAACGAGAGTTAAACTTACTGCACCGCCAACGCATACAGCTAGCAAGAGGCAGTTGAAGAAGCTGGACATATGCCTAGCTTCTCTCGGGTCTTTCTCATCGAACTGATCAGCACCATGAGATGGAAGGGCAGCTTTAATTCCTGCTGTGCCGATTGCTACCAGGTATAATCCAACAAAGAGAAGTGCAGCATTGCCACCTCTTATTTTCTTACAATGAGCAGTTGGATCAAAGACATTACAAACAGGTGGCTTAAGCTGAGGGTAGTGAGCTTGGATTGTTATCAGTGCTAGTCCCTAGATAACATGGTACAGAGAAAAAGGAAATATTATCAATTAGCCGTGAATTCATTGGCTGCGTACTGGAATTCTGCTATTATGATTTTGCAAAATTAGCATACCAGAAACTCAAAAGTTCCTGAAATTAGCACCGCTTTGAATCTGCCAGTGCAAGTGTCTGCGAGCCAAGCCACCGGAATGCAGAGGATGTAACTAGTGCCCATATAGTTGGTCACTTGGTTAGCTGCTTCAGCTAGCTCTAAGTGCATCACCCCATTGAAGTATGTCACCAAGTTCACTGCCAGCGAAAATGTTCCCAAGTTTTCGAAACCAAATGCAGCTGCAACGCGAAACGCGAACCGAAAACCAGTAAAAATCAATAATGGGAAATTATACAGACCTAAAGGATGATCAAAATTTGACAATATCATAGAGTTATGTACCAAGAATGAGTAAAGAAGTCTTTATTCCTCCATGCTTATACTTCAAAGCGGTTCTTCCCTTACAATCCACCTTTCCTTCAACAAGCTCAGGTTTCTCCTAGAAGGAAAACAGAACATTAATGGCTGTAAAATGAAAAGATTAAAGTTAAAAAATTCATAAAATGAAGGAAAAAATAGGCACCATAGCAAGACTCTTTTGGCTCCTGCAGAGGAATAGCAGTTCTGAGATAGCAAGAAGCAAAGATAACTTAAGCTTTGTATTTATAAGAGTAAAAAATTAAAAATACGGAATGGAATTGCTGATGAAAATTTCTTAGTAGGACGACAATTCCCTCCTGCTTGTCTGATATGATATCAATGTCATAAAGCTGAATTATGCCGACTTTAATTTGAACAGAGAGATTCTCAGGAGCTGTCAGGATTTTGTCAACAGGATAAATACAATGTCATGAGAGTGATATACGAACACATAATTTGACTCTTTTTGACAAAGGGTTTATGGTAAAACTTAAATATTACATTCTAATTCTAGATGTTTAACAGAAGCAACATTACAAGGAGAAAGACTTTGTGCTTAATCCAAAAGCATCGCAATAGTTTGTACCCTTTGTTGTCTTCACTCTCTTGGTCACTAATATCTGCCTCCTTTCTTCAGTCTTATCAGCAACTAGGTTGATTATTTAGCTAAATTCTGCATAAAAAGTATCTTATTAAACATGAAAGCTCGATAATCATTTGTTTAACCAAATGTCTCTTTTCCTGAAACTGCAGGCAAATAAGCAGAATGCACAGAAAATGCCATTTCTGCTTTTAACGTGGAGCAACGAGGAGAATATCGACCAGAAAGTTGATCTAGTCAGACTCAGAATTATCTTTAATCTAGTCAGATTCAGAACTGACATTGGAGTGATTAAAAATAGCGAATATATATTGAAGTGGTCGAAGATGGACTAAAAATTCCCTAATTTATTGCATTGCTCCCTGTCCAGTGTGAAACTGAATCAGTATTGCCTTTCATTTACTTCATTGCCGGCTTAAGTTTTTTAAGAAGATTGTTATCGTATTCTGCGGAAGCGTTTTAGGAATGTTCTCAACATTATTCGAACATTGTCATATATGTAGTTCGAGAGCAGTGCTTATTTATTCGCCATAATAAAATGAAGTCATCTTTATCTTAAGCAGAAAATAATGAAAGAAAATGGAATAATTACAGCACAAAGTTCTGAGAATCTGTGTTTTTCCAACAAAGTTCCGTATTCTAAGAATAGAATCTAGAAACAGACATCATCCAATAAATAAATCGGATGGAATACATGCACAGATGTTCTCTTCATTAGTGAAAAAAAAAAATCACTTTTATCTATTAATTAGGCACGTTTAGTAACATTCATCAATATAATCTGGTCCTCTAACATAGAAATCTAAGACTAAATTCCCCAAGGAAATACTTTTGGGCATCAATGATGTAGCTCTCACCTGAGCTGCCAAGCAACCAAAAAAAAATACACAATCTACACAAAGAAGAAAGAACTGGATATCCTGTGCAAAGAATGTTGACTATGGCTGAAAGTGGAAGAACGGGGACTAACCCTACAAAAACAGAAATAATCCATCAATAATTCAGTAAGGAGTACTTTACACGCAATACAATCTTTCCCTTGTCCACTCCAAGCTTAGCCCCTGTTACCAACCAATGACCAGGTAAATCTTGTGGTCCCTTTGACATTTCAGTCATGTCCACAATTTTCGCCAGTTTTCCAAGGTGGCCTGAACTATCGTCTCTCTTATCGTCAGGCATTTTCTCATTTGAAACTGATGAAGAAGCGCTACCAGGCCTCTGTGCGGTGGGCGGGACGGAGGGGCTGTGATCCCATACAGATCGTCTTATTGTACATCCGGGTACTTTGGAGAAAAGAAGTTTGAGGTATAATACATTTTTGGCACCGAAATCCCAAACACCAAGCTGAGCTCCTGTGACTATGTGAACACCAGAGAGGTCTCCAATGCAAGTATCAGTATACTCTATTGGTGCTGTGCTTACATGAGAGAAATTTTTCCACTTGATCGGCTCAAACCAGCGGCTGTCTTGCTCCTCAGGACCTTGCCACTTAGGTGCACCTATAGCCACATGCGCATCCCAATGGGGTTGAAGGATCTTTGGAAGGGACACTAGGTGCTGCAGGTGAATTTCAAGTCTATTTTGCTTGCTACCCTCTAGGCCAAGTTTAAGACCAGTGACTGGCTTACGGCCAACAGTTACCTGAACACGACGGCATATTTTGACTTAGCAAGAGAAAATTTATTATGCATTGCTACAGAAATTGCACACATATCAAGTAAATCTTTAAGCTATTTTATATTTGTACTTTTCACTTCAAGAGCAAGAAGGAGAAGTCCTGAAATACCCCTTTGATTTGTCAGTCTGCCAATAGGTCTAAAACCTCTCCTCTCTCTCATACAAGTACACAACATTACGAGTTCATTGTTGTATATTTACACAATAGCAAGATGGTTAAATTAATGACAAAATTGTATAAGCACTTCCTTTTGGGATTCTTCGTTTGGTGCAAATAAAAATTAAAAGACTCGGAACTTTAACATTTTTGAATTCTGAGAAAGGATCACAAAGACAATAGACCAGAAACATCCTGTATACATCATACAATCATAATGTTTTCTGCAACTTTGCTTTTAACTAATCAAGCGCCTAAACATTTTCCCTTTTTAATTCTTCTCTTTTTGTTCTGCATGGATTAGAAACCATAAGAAATTAAACAGTATATTGGGGCTTTGGATATGGAGACATTTTATAGTCTCCAATTCACTTGGATATATAGAAGAATACATTTCAATTATCTTTCTGCACTATAATTTAATAATTAAATCTCTTAATGTAGATTTTAAAAAACATGAAGAATACCTGATCTGGACTGATATAAAGCTTAGGACCCATTAAGCTGAACTGGAGGGATGAGCAGACAGGCTCCTTTCTTTGAATGTTACTGTGTTCTGGAGCCCATACTCGAGAGATTTGAAAATCCAAGAAATACTGTAAATCCTCAATTGGTGGTTTGACTGGTAAAGAAATAAACAGTCAACAAATAAATCCATGTAAGTAAGAAAGAAGACCTGTTTACAAAAGCAAGAAATCTACAATTCATCTTAATTTTAGTATTACAGTCCACAATGAAACAGATACACTGTTGTAAATAATTCAACAGATTTGAGATCCATTTTGACTCTTGAAACAAAAGGTAAGACAAATGGAGGAAAATAAAAAATGGAATTATCCAACTAGAAATTTTTAAAATCAAGGAGATACTTTGATGAGATTTTTCCCAGGCACTACTGAATCGGGGACTATATCTTGAATTAGCTCCATGACGACATTAGTTTGTATATTAGTTCAAATGATGATAAGTAACCTTCTCTAGGAATCTTTCAATATTTGGAATGTGAGTTCAATTCAATGCACATTTTAGACCAAAAGAACACATAACAATTAGATGAGAACTTACATTCCAAGTATAAGTCAATTGCACGCATCAAATGCTTTATACCAGGTACTGCTCCAAGCAGTGAAACAATTGGTGTAAATGTCATGCTAATGACATCTGGTGCCAGCCGTACAGTCTCAGCCCATTTGTCATGACTCTGCTCTAGATCATCACCTCCTCTCCTCCTAAAAATGACTGTTACATCCTACAGCAGGAATTCTTTTAATTACAGATAATCTAACACAGAAGTGTCACAGAAGATCAATTATTTAGTACAGAAGATCAATTATTTAATTACAGAGGAAAGACTAAAAGTGCATCAGAAGATATTTACTTCCCAAAAAATAAAATCAAAAACAAAGTGCATGTAACAAGCTGAAAATGGAATGATGTTTTCAAGTAGTCGAAAGTAGCAGCAATTATTTAGTACAACTGCTCTAATATCAAAAAACAAAAAAGAGAGCATAATACAACCTTCTCCTTATAAATGGAATACTAGTTAGTTCAATTAGTAAGGCTTTTGGGGTGATAAAAAGGAGTCTTAACATCAAACCCTCTACACACTAAGGTTAGGTTTCAGTTTGCTTTAGATTATATGCACATACACACGTATAAAAGAAAAACCTACCTTGTCCTTGTATTTTAAGGGACCAGCACTTGACTGGCCTTTTGAGTCCATGAACCTTTCATCCCCGATGTCTTTCACATAGTTCTCAATATCCATTACTGACAAAGAGGATGATTGGTGCTGCCTGATATAAACTACATCTCTTCCACCAATTGTAATAGATGTAACAATATGCGTGCCATAATTTTCAATAAAACTGACCAAAAAAAAAAAGAAAATGAAATGGAAATTAAAAACAAATAAATGCACAATGCATGGAAAAGTGTGGTACATGTGTGTGTAGGGAAAGTGTATAGCTACACAAAGATAGCAGGGTTAGTAGTTTACCTAGCCAACAATGGAGGATCCCAGGAATAAGGAACAGCACGCCTGATTTCTTCACGTAGAACTAAATTTACCTTTGCTATCTTAACCGTACAAAGGGGAATGAAATTTCCAATCATTGCAAGGGATTTTGTGGCTGCTGCATCAACTTGCCAAGAACCAGTAAAATTGAACATGGCATTAAAGCTTCCAAGCGGAATGTTTCCTGATATACCAGATTTCTCATTGAAGAATCCTGCCATCTGGAATTTCAAGAATCAAATAACTCCATTAATCATTGACACGTCAATATGATAATAATTTAGCAGATGTAGATTCTTTTTCCGCAATCAGGACGCTTGAGCCAAAACAATGATTTAGGCATGATTTCCAACAGACAGAACTATGCCAACATTGATAGTGTTATTCAATCTAAAGCCTGATAATTTCAAGGTAGATATGTAAAGACTAAGCCTCAACCATCCCAAGAAACAGTTTTTATGATCCCTACATTCTTTACCCTCATTCATCTTTCATCAAGAAAAGAGACATAATAATTCCCGAGGTTTTACCCAAAGAGTCCATGGAAGTCAATTTCAAAGACATTGCTAAAACTGAGTTGGAGGCAGCCAATCACAAAATTTAATGTATTAATCCAACAAGTATCAAATGGTTCAGGTTTCCTCTTATAGATGATGAAGAGCTCGAAAAGTGTTGTAATGTAACCATCCTGTTTCTTTATTACCTGGTTCTATCAAAGGAGCTAAAGAGCAGAAATCAGGAGAGCAGAATTCTTCAGCTTACTAAGCAAATGAAGTTCACAGCATGCCCAACAAACCATCAAATTAAAGCAATGACACATTGCCGAGAAGCAGCAGAATTAGGAAAAGAGAATATACCCGTTCAATAATCTCGAGCAAGAAAACACAAATTGCAATGAAACTAACACCAGCAATTAATTAACAAAGTCTAAACAAAGCATCAAAATTGAAACATACCCAGATAACAATTTCAGCTCACCAGACCTCAAAGAATATCAAGAAAACAAAAGCTCCAGCAAATAAACAGATCGATTAAAATTCTAAAAATCACCTCGTGGAAGCTGCAAACAGGTACTCTCTCAATGCTCCTCTTGCCTTTAGAACATTCAATATCAACAGACACATTTGGCACCACAACACCATCCGAAACAACAAGATCTTTTGCATGATCTTCATCTATGTGAACCAATCTCGACCCAGGGGCTCCCTTGCAATAAAGAAGTCTTATATCAGATGTAACATCAAACCCACGACCCAGAGCTTGAATTGAGTTGGAAAGAGTGGTAAAAATCTGATTTTCCATAGAACAACAACAGTTCTTGTTTCATTCATAAACAAGAAAAATAGTTCATTTATCTCAAATTAAACAAATTTATTTTTCCTCCTCGTATTTTCAGTTTAGTTTATTTGTTGTGGCGTAAGTTGGAGAACCTTGTAGTTGGTGAAGACGGAAGTGTAAATATGTTGTTCTTGTTTTTGTTTTTGTTGTTGTTTTAAGACAATGAAGAGGGGTTTGACTTTTGACTACAATAATGGCTTAAAACGCGTTTTTGTGTTTTGTTGGATGGATGGATGGATTCTCAGTTGACTGGTCTTCTCTTAGATCCTCATTTTCAACATTAATATGTTTCATTACCATTCACTTCCCATTCTCATTCCCAGCAAGCATCCCTCTACTGTCCTCAAATCTCTTTTTTCTTGCTTAAATTTTATATATATATATATATATATTATGGGACAAAAACTTTGACTTGTAATTTTCAACTTTTATTTTTGAATTTGGCTCCTCTCAATAGAAGTTTTAGAGAGACTATATTTTCCTTAATTAAGTAAGCGTTTAATTATTTTCACTTATGATCATTTTCTTGATTGATTTTTAATTCAATTAATTTTTAAAATGTAATAAAATTATATTGAATAGTTACTTAAATTAAAAATACATTTAAAATGTGAACAAGTTAAAGTTAAAAACCTCTAATCATTGTATATTAATTATTATTATAATTATTTGCTTTACTGCTATGCTATCACAAGTATCATCATTTACATTATCCAAGCTATTATTAGGTTACTATTAATTACACTTCATTATATGTTATCAACGTCATTATTATGAATCATAATAATAATGTGATATAAAATTAGAATATAAAATTTATATTTTCACTGATTAATGTAAATTATAACTAATTAATGTAAATTGTGATGGATGTGGAGATACTATTGGTAATCAGTTGATCATCATTTTCACCCTTTTTTCTTTTTTATATTTGTTATAGTCACACAAATCACCAATTTCTTGAAGTCATACATACATTCATCCCTATAATGGACTTTAAAAATAATAATAATAATAATAATAATAATAATAATAAGATTTACAATTCAATGGTATCGACTTTCATCTTCCAAGCTCCATAAATTCAAAAGCTACAGCAAAATGAAAAACTCTTTTGCCCAAACGCACAGAAAGCCTTCTGAGCAAATTTTCTTGGCACACAAAACCCTACTCTCAATACATTTACAGCAAAATTTGCTGCAACAAGTGTTTTTTTTTTTTTCGTTTTTTACAATAGTAGACACAAACACAATAATAAATGAATGACACACGGCTGAACAAAAATTTGAAGGAGAAGAATGACCCGAATGTTGTTAAAACCTATCATATATTTTTGTAATCAGCTGAACTCATATTGTAACATGAATATCGTGGGTAGATTTTGACCCTGATGTCGAAACTTGGGCAAGTGAACTTTGTCTTTCCATATGAATTTGACTGTCTCTCATGGATTTGAACTTCAAATATGTCTGTGCATTAATTTGATACGCATCAGAAGTTGAGGAAGAACCAGGCCACGAGCTGATTGATGAAGAATTTTGAACCTGACTTCCTTTGAAAACCGAACTATTTGCTCGTCTTTGATGTTCTCTTAGAGTTTTAAACCTCAAATCTTCACTGAAACTACCTGCTTCAGGAATTGTATCAGGAATGGCAGTTTTTCCTTCCAGCATGCTCACAACTTCAGACATGGTTGGCCGTACTGAGGGTGAAGCATTGCTGCATAAGAGTGCTACTCTGATCATTTTTTCTGCTTTAGCCTTATCAAATTCAGATCCCAGCTTTGGATCCACTAAATCCAGTAGATTTCCGCTTTGGTGTAAATGGAAGGCCTGGAAATGCATATTCAAAACTATTCTGATAAGAATCCTGCATTAATGGATTTAAACTGACCTGTTATCATGAAAATGAAAAAAAACTGGTGGAATTACCCAATCTAGAGGACAGGTGCAACTGCTCTCAGCAGGGACATAACTCAGATTATTCTTTCCGCTAACAATCTCCAAAGCCACAACTCCAAAACTGTATACATCTGCTTTGTACGTCAAATAACCCCATAGTGCATATTCTGGTGCCATATATCCTCTGCATATCAAAATATCATGCATTTTTTCTAAACAGTAGCAAAAATGTCAGTTGAGAAGAGACAAATTGGCTTACATTGTTCCAGCAATTCGAGTGCTGATGTGGGTTTTCTCCTCTTCATGAAGCTTAGCCAGTCCAAAGTCAGATATTTTGGGGTTTAGATCTCTATCTAGTAGAACATTTGTAGCTTTGATGTCTCTGTGAACTATTTTGAATCTTGATTCTTCGTGAAGAAAAGCCAAACCTCTGGCTATCCCAAGACAAATCCTCTGCCTAGTTGGCCAGTCCAATTTCAGTTGAGATTGATCACGACCTTAAAATAACCATTCCAAGAGACATTAGTATGGAAAGATAGATCATTAACACCTTTACCAGGTTTCTACATTATATTTTATTTTTCTTCTCATACAATCAATCAAGCAATTGCCGTTAGATTAAACTTACCAAATAAAGCATGGGCAAGGCTGTTGTTTTCCATGTATTCATAGACCAGAATTAGTTGATCCCCTTCAATACAACAGCCGTAAAGTTTCACAAGATTTGGGTGTTGCAAG
Organism: Azadirachta indica; assembly: GCA_022749755.1. Lineage (NCBI taxonomy): Eukaryota > Viridiplantae > Streptophyta > Magnoliopsida > Sapindales > Meliaceae > Azadirachta > Azadirachta indica. The sequence goes on along the minus strand of CM040451.1, from coordinate 12,696,092 downwards.
CATGAAATCATGCCTATCTCATTCAAGAATTCACGATTTCCCTGCCTGGATTTTGAAGAGAGTTGCTTCACGCCAATTATAGTACCATCAGGTAACTGACCCTGCATCAGTGTATATATAAGGCAGAACTACTTAAGCAAGTTCTGTATTTAGAAGGATAATCATGGTAAAAAAAGTTATAAAGCTTGTATACCTTGTAAACAGGTCCAAATCCACCTTCTCCAATCTTGTTTGCAGGATCAAAATTGTTAGTGGCAGCTCTGATTTGCTTTAAGGTAAAAGAACTTGCTGCGAAATCTAGTCCTTGAAAATCTGGGCAGTGAAAGAAAAAGTATGCTTTAAACACTGACCGAGTTTCAGATGCCTTTTCAGCTTGGAAATCTTTTGTATTTGCCTGATTTTAGTGGCTAGCTACCATAAAAGAACCATAATGTATTTATTGATGTGTCTGAAACAATACTCCCAAGTTTCAAGAAGAAATTGAAAAGAATCTGAAAATTGTTATCTTTCATGGTTTTAAAATCTTTTCCCTGAAGCAGTTATTTGCTTATTAGAAAGAAGACAATACCACTTTGTTTCCCGCTCTTGATTCTGAAATAATATCTCCAGCAGACGATACCCAACACCAAGATTATGATAGATGATCCTACAACAACACCAGCAACAATTGGTGCAATATTCTTTTTCTCCCCCACATAACGGGGTTTGAAATCTGCCAAAACAAAGTAATTACAATTATCAGAAATAAAAACACAAGCATAAAAAGAAAACCTAACTAGAACTTATTGAAGACTCAACTAGACTAAACAAGAATATCATTAGTTTAGGAAGAAATACTGTTCCTTTCTCACATAAATTGAACTATTAAAATCATCTTCAACTATTGAAATTGGATGAAATGAGAAAAATATCAGTTCAAACATCATTGGCATTGCTTTATCAGGTGCATCTTATAGATGCAAGAAATCTATTACTTACCATAGCTAATATGACATAACAAGATATTACTAATGTGTCTTATTATTGAAAATGGATGAAATGAGAATTTATACTAGTTCAACATAGTTGGTTATTTACCCGGCCCGGTTCCTCTTTTAGATATATAATTTTCTATTGCATAGCTGCTATAACCAACAATTTTCAAAGCATATGGTTCATTGAACTAGGCAACTTCTACTGTTGAAAAATGATAGTTCACATATTATAAATTGTTAGTCAACATGGGACATAGAAGAAGAGGAAAAGAAAATAACTCACTGGATTCTGCAGAAATTGCTGATACAAGGGGACCATAAACTCCACCAACAGGAATTGCAGTGGTGCCTTTGCCAGCCCACTGGAAGCGAATCTCTAAAATGTTATCTGTAACATTAGCCATGAACGGCTTTGTTACTGGCTTAAGAACTCCAAGAGCTTCAGCTTCTATATTAAAATCCTTCTCAACTAGTTTTCCCTGCAACATGCCAAACCAATAACATTTTTATTTTTACTTATCTATAAGAAACAAACTACATATAAGCTAGTGAGCCAAAGCAATGAGCTCTCAAGAACACAGCTTGAAAAATGGCATATATCTAGAGACATCTTGGAAGATGGTACATTATAGCACGAACACATTTGACACTAACATTTTAATATGCCATCGTCCATATATCTGACTTACAATCCATCATAAGATTTTACACCCATCTTCTGATTCTCAGGCATCACAGAAGGAAGTGTCTCTGATAAAAACATATTTACCTGGACATAAATGTCAAATAAGCGCCTGCCAAGGCTGCTATAACTTTTGTCATTCGTGAATTGGATCTCCGCAAAGTGTAGATGCACAGTATAATTCCCATTTTCTAAACAATATCCAACATAAGTAAGCGAAATTGGAGCAATGCGTGCATTATCATACAATTCAGAAATCCCTGATGACTGTGAACTTGCAATATAATTTGTGTTTTGCTCGTCATCATCATCTGCGAAATCTCCAGTGCTACTAATTCCCCAGTTACTACCATCAATTAAATGGAATGTTGCAGCACCACCCCCAACTCCTGCATCTCCTTCAAATGTGTTGTCATTTACTTTTACGTTATTACCACCACAATTAATGTGCAAAGAGTGCCAATCTGCAAAAAGCAAATGAGGTAAGTCAGCTCAACTACGTGACTTTATATGTATTATAACAAAGGCTTGTAATTGAAGTATTAGTAGAAATGACAAAGAATTGTGAATATTCCACGTGCCATATAAATGTGAAGAAAATTCAGAGCAAATTAATATGAAGGTAATTTATTAACATCAAATTCCAATGACATACTTACATCGCTGACATGTGAAATTGTTCATACATGGAAAAACTCCACTTCTGGTTTCAGTCACAAAAAAATGTAAAGAAAACATATTAGCATCATATAGACACCAAGAAAGGTCAAGAACACTTGAGAAAGAAATGGCTATCATGAGAAGAACTCTTGCTTTCATTAAAGAAAAGAAATAAAGATTTAATGAGAGAACAACCAGCTATATGTGCAAACTGCTTGATGTACAAGTAATTCAACTCTGTACCCTAAGTTGGAATGATAGTAAAGCAAGATAACAACTTACAAGTTACTTTCAATTGAAGAACTCCGAAACAAGTTCAGATTTAGATTCCTAGTAGAAAAATAAAAAATGAAACATTTATCAAGACTTAGATCCACCATAGGATATTGTAATACAGGGAACTATAGGGAGGCAGAATATATATTGAATGAAAAAGCAAAATATACTGACGGTTTCTCCCGGCAAGCAGGCTGCTCAGGACTTTGCCAAGTGAAATTATTATATGAAAGGTCCCTGCATGTAGAAAAGAAACAGAACTGTCTTCTAAGTAATGAGAATCTCTTTCTAGAAATCAATATTTGGTTGTATTAAAAGTAATATTAGTATTATAATAGATATCAAGGCAGCAAAACAAATATATTGACTGTGTCACCCATTACTATCACCACCAATCATCTATGGCACTAAATCCTAGAATAAAAAATTAAAGGTAGAATATGATGATCAAAATCCAAGTTCAGTGTTACTGAAGAAAAGAAGAACGTAGCAAAAACAGTAAATACATATGAGAGATAAGGTGTGTAGACAGTAGTTCCTTTCTTCAAATTTATAGAGCCTAGCCATATATAATAAATGCATATTACAAGAACAGATGCTCATCATCTCTCAAATTAACATAAGAATCTAAAATTCCAAGAGATAAGATACACACACATTAGTTCCTTTCTTCAAGATTGCCGCTGGTATATTCCCGCTGATAGAGTTGCCAGTAAGAAACCTGATAAAGGTCATATCGAACAGTTAATATGCTCAGCATTTGAAAATTAAAACTGTGAATTTAGCACTTTGGTTTCATAACTTACAGGAATTTCAAATTTGTAGGGGCTGCAACATTGGGAAGTTGCCCAATTAGCTTGTTAAAACTGAGATCCCTATATGATAAATCATAAATATTGGCATCCTAATTAGAGACCCTTCAAACATTTGATTATACGCAATAGAACATTGCTTATTGTTTAGAAAATATATAACATACTTACAGAAATCGAAGATTATTCATTCTCCAAATATATTCAGGTATCTCTCCGGAGATATTACAGTTCCTCAAAATTCTAGACATCCAACACTAATCACATCAGATCAAACAATTTTGCATACAAACACCATTCACTTGATAAAAACAGAAAGAATGAGCATACATTCGCGTAAGGCCTGTCATGTTTTTAAGCATAGGAAACGTCTGATTTGTTCCTTGTAAGTCACTAATCCTCCTGTTTGTAAGAGCATCATTATGAGCATATCCATTCAGCAGTATTCAACATATATTGGAAAAGGGTACGCTAAGAAATTTCACTCACAATTGATTTAGCTTTTCCAAAACAGCGATGGATGGTGGAATGGGTCCTTGCAGTCCACTACCTTGAATTTCTCTGCATTAACTCAAATAAATAAATCAATAAAATTCAAGGGGTAGAATGTAAGTAGAAAAAGCTTAGGCATGTAGAAAAGCTTACAGTCTGCTGAGCAGCTTCCAGTTTTGTATCAATTCGGATATAGTCCCGTTGAAGTTGTTGTCATTAATCCTACTGCATTGCCCAACAAGATTAAGAATGGAGTGTGCCTTACTGCCAAATTCAAAATAACCTCACAATAAACTTTTGAGAAACTTACAAGTCTGTTAAATTTTTCAGCTCAGCAAGTTCCATTGGTAAATTTCCACTCAAATTATTGGATGATAGTCTCCTGCAATGAAAAATTAATTTATTCTCCAATCAGTATGGTGATCATGGGTTCATTGGGCAAACACTGAACATAAAGAAGACCTGTAATTGCCTTACAGAGTCTCCAAGTTAACTAAATTTCCGAGCTCCGGGGGGACTGTTCCCGAAAATTGGTTATCTTCAAGGTCCCTGGCAAAATAGATCCATCAAGATTGCTATTAGAAGATATCGACCTAAAATGTCCTACACAAGGAAACTATTCTAAAGATTATATTAGAGAATTAGTCTTCCAATATATCTCCTTGAACAAACAAGAGTTTTGATTGTTTTTTCTGTCAAAAGAAAAGAAAAAGGAATAGGAAAGTTCATGAAGTTCATAAAATAATGGAAAAACTCAATCAGTTGATTTTCTCAAGTCCAGGAAATGGACATTGTGTCAACGATAATCATCATACTAATGTTCAAAGCTTACAAATACGTAAGACTGGTAATGTTCCCCAAATGTCCAGGAATGTTGCCTGACAACCGGTTTCCAAAAACTGAGCTGTAGAAAGCATTAATGATGGTTGATTAACTAATTGGGAGAAATATAATTTTACTTGCTTGAACTGTAAAGATAGATGCAGATATAGCTTACATGAACTTTAATTGCATCAAAGCCCATTCAGGTGGAATCGAACCATTTAGATAGTTGTAAGCAAAATCACTGCATTCCACAACAATAACAATAAAATTTATGATTATTCTCCCTTTATCTCCTAATTGCCAAAAACTTCAGTAAAATACAAGAAATGTGAATCAGGATTTTATCATGTTTGGTCTGTACAGGAATGAAGAGAATGAAGATGTTCAAGATGCAACTGGGGGTTGCATTTACTAATTTGAGGCATCTTCAAAAGCGGTTTCAAATAATCAAAAATGTTTTTTGTTGATTGTATCATTAGACTAAAATAAAGAGAGGCCCCTTTTAGAATTAAAGGAACACTTGAAGTGCTTCTGGGGAAGCAGTTGATTGTTTTGGAAAATCCTTTGTGGGTCAGAAATGTAATTGAACTGCTTACAAAAAAGGCACTAGTAAGCACTTTTGTAAAATCACTTTCACAAGCATCCCCAGACACCCTTCAACAAAATTACTCTGTAAATTTACCATAAATTTCTGCACTGAACTAATGTAATTCACGCCAAGATATCTAACTGAAGGTTGTGAATTATCTTACACTTCTTGGAGGTACTGAAGATTAGCAAGTTGAGGTGGAAGACTTCCTGGAAGGCTGACACGCATGAATTTTCTGAAAAGACAAATCTAGAATCAGTTTATGGCAAAAGTAATCTCCTTTTCGCAAAAACAGCATTTGTGACGACCGGTTAACGACAAGTAGCAATCTTCAAGGTCTCTTATAATTATATACAAAGATTCAAGAAGATGTGACCGAAATACTCCTCTTTTAATTAGGGATCTATCAAAATCTTCTGCCACCAGTACAAATAAATATGCTACAAAATTTATACTTCGAAAGCAGACCATATTCATAAGAAACAAAAAAACTTACAGGGCTATAATGTGGCAGGTGTTGTTCTGAAATCCACAGTCGCAAGTAATGTTTCTCACTTGACCTGTTAATACAACTGGTATTATATCAACATAATCTTCACAAGCATCAGAACCGAAAGTCCAGTTAGTCGCTCCCATCGTTCGGGCAATCTGATTGAGGACATCAACTGCATTCACATCCATATTCAAAAAGATAAAATAGTCAAACTGTGACATTAATTCAGCATCATAATGGAAATATTATAAATTCACCAGCAAATGAACTGGTTTTCTGCAGGAAGTTCTGCTATTTAGAAAGTTTTGCTATTAGTGTAGCTAAACTTAAGTAAGAATGAACTCGTAGAAGAATTGTGCTCACCTTCGCCTTGAGGCAGTCTACCAGCAGCAAAAGCTTGGGTCCATAAACAACTCAAAACCAGAACTGACACAGGCAGTAGAAGAAGTTTGCAGAAGAACATTTCGGAAACCAAAAGATAAGATCTGCCTTCTGCTGTCGAGTACTCTTTTTACCTCCTCTCTCTCAGCAAACACCAGATTATCCACAATTCCTATGGCTTTACTCTTTTTCTTTTTTTAAGTTTTGCACAGTAACCAAGGAATCCAAGGCACATGCCTAGTCAAAATTTTGAAGAAGCTAAGTTCAAAAGACATCTCACTTCCAATTCACCTTTCCAAAATGCTAACTAATGTGTTAGTTAATTATTGATTTTTCTTCAGGCAATCTAGTCGAGCATATTTATTTAACATTTTGTATGTGGTGTCAAAATGTTCGAACCACATGTATGACTAAAAACAGTCTGGGCCTGGACCTGGACCTGAAACCGTCGATTATTGCTTTTCAATTCATGATAAGAATCCATTTCCCCTTTGTAGCCGTACTTTTGCCACGCCCTTTAATTTGATAGTGAATAATTTGTACACGCACTCTCAACACGACAAATAAAAGTCAAACTGTCGACGAACGAGTAAGTCATGAAGCAAATTTTTTATTTATTTTAGAGTGAAAATTTTATGTGATTAATCATAAATCTCACGTAGAAGGGTCAACTTAAATATTTTAAACATAATTTGACATGTTTTAACAACTTTGGCCCATACCTTTTATTGTGTTTCAGAAACCATCGGATGAATGGTAGCTGGAAGACATAGCAACAAAGGACCAATTGAATTGTTGCGCGCAGGCTACAAAATTGAGTCAGGAAACGGAATAAAGAATTTAGGAAGCAAACAAAGAATTTTATACCGACAAAAAGATAATGTATTTTAAAAGACAATAATTTTCAAGGAATAATGTAGAGAAAGCAGGAATATAAAACTGACGACAGTAAAAATCTTAAATGTTCCTAGGAACTTGATGAATTGATATTATAAAGATCAAGGGCAGATGTTGAAGAAGAGCCGGTCCACGAACGTGTAGTCGTGGAAAGTTGGATCTCTGAACTGTTGCTTTCGATCGGGTTAAGCATCTAATGGCTTTAAACTTAAAATATGATTCTTCATTAACTTCATGGAGGTCATGGGCAGAAGTAGAGGAAGAAACATGAAAGGAACCAGCTGACTTTGAATGCTGGGTCTGGGTTGGCATTGAATTCCAACCACGGCTCGGCCCTTGGTGGTCTCTCAAAGCTTTGAACCTCAAATCCTGACTGTAGCTTCCAGCTTCAGGTATGATATCTGGTATGGTAGTTTTTCCTTCCAGCATACTGACTACTTCCGACATTGTTGGCCTTAGCGATGGTGAAGCATCGGTGCATAAGAGGGATACTTTGATCATCTTTTCTGCTTCATCCTTATTGTATTCTCCTAGCTTTTGGTCCACTAGCTTGATCAGCTTTCCATCTTTCTGTAAACGACAGGCCTGCCAAGAAACAAGGTTTGAAAAGAACGAAATGCCCGAGAAATTAGAGCCGCTAAATGATTTATGAGCAGCATAGAAAGAACAATTACTATATGCAAAAGGTGCACAAATATAAATTAGTTACAAACCAAATCTAGAAGACAAGTGCAATGAATCTCTGGACTCGCAGCAATACTCATGTTGTTTTTCCCACTAACAATTTCCAAAGCCACAACTCCAAAACTGTAAACATCTGCTTTGTAAGTCAAATAACCCCAAAGTGCATATTCCGGTGCCATGTATCCTCTGCAATCAAAATTATCATTTGTTTTAGACTGAAACAATAACAAATGTATTAGTTCTACAAGCAAGGTATGTGGCTTACATGGTTCCAGCAATGCGAGTGCGAATGTGGGTTTGGTCCTCCTCATCAAGCTTAGCCAGTCCAAAGTCGGATATTTTGGGGTTCAGATCCCCGTCAAGCAGAACATTAGTAGCTTTGATATCTCTGTGAACAATTTTGAAACGTGATTCTTCATGAAGAAATGCTAAACCTCTGGCTATCCCGAGACAGATCTCCTGCCTAGTTGGCCAGTCCAATTCCAGTTGACAGCTTTCAGGGCCTTCAAATTAACCATTGCAATTAAAATCATTACAAAAGAGAAAACGAAACAATTTTTATGAGTAGGTAACGTTTAGAATCCCATTCTATTTATCTTCTTGGATACGATCAATCAGCAAAGATTTCACTAGATTAAACCTACCAAACAAAGCACGGGCAAGGCTGTTGTTTTCCATGTATTCATATACAAGCAAGAGTTGATCCTCTTCAATACAACAACCATGAAGTTTCACAATATTTGGGTGTTGCAAACACGAAATCATGCCTATCTCATTCAAGAACTCACGATTTCCCTGCCTTGATTTTGAAGAGAGCTGTTTCACAGCAATTATGGTACCGTCTGCTAACACACCCTACATCCTAGTAACGGAAAAACAGATGCATATATTTTAAGCACAAACATTGAAGGAAGGTTCTGTATTAAGAGGATCGTTACCATGGCCAAAGGTTGGGCAGTATACCTTGTAAACAGGTCCGAATCCACCTTCTCCAATCTTGTTCACAAGATCAAAATTATTAGTGGCAGCCTTAATTTGCTTTAAGGTAAAACAACTTGTTTGGAGATCTGATCCTTTTATAAAACCTGTCAAAAAAATAGAGATAAGTATGCTTCAGTGACTTGCTAGATTCATTAATTTATTTCCTTATTTGCATTTCTTAATGACAAGCAAAATAAGAATTATTGTAAAGTTTTATACTTGCCAGCCACCATTGCTAGATTTCGAGATATGTTTCATAATTTGACTGAAATACACCTTCAAAGTATTGATTAGGGATCAAGAAGAACTTCTAACATGGTTTTAACAAAAAGCCTATGATTCAATGATAACTACTAAATAACTATTGTACTGGCTTTCAAACTAAAAGCCTTCAAAGGCATATAGACAGCCTGTCAAAAGCAAAGCCGAAATTGCAGTAAAGTTACTGAAACGATTTTGCTTTTTATTTCATAACAAACTTTTACAGTGAATAGAGGTTGACCAGCATATGGAAGCTTTATCTCGTTATTTATTTATTTTTGTTGATTTTTCTGTTTGGAAAGGAGCCCAAACCTTTTTCTTTGCCCCTTCTGTTTCTGAAATAGTACTTCCGGCTGATGATACCGAGCACGAAGAGCATGAGAGATAATCCTACAACAATACCGATGACAATTGGCATGGTCTTATTTTCCTGCTTGAAGTCTGGCCAAGAACAATTGTTAGAAACATATTAAAACATGTATAGAGAGACAAAGAGTACATCACTCATTGAAAGGTTAAAGAAAGAAACTAAAATCAAATGAAAATTGACCAGACTTAATTAAATTGTCAAATATCATTAACTTATGAGGAAAATAATTTTTTTCACACCAGTAGTGTTGAGAATTATCATCTCTGATGATTGATATGGATTGAATAGGGGAAAGTAGCAGTTAAGGCTTCAGAAGCAGAGCTATCTGTTCCTCTTATAGAAGCAAGAAATCTAATGAAATTATTGCCAATTAATCCACGAAATTGGATATCTGATTTTCAATAGTTTTCTAATGCAAAACTGCAATAACTGTAGACAGTTAAATTTCGTATTACAAAAACAGGATTATAAAATGTGTTCATGGTGTTAGTCAATACCAGAAATAAAAGAAGGGCAGGAGAAAACACTCACCAGGGTTCACCACAGAAATAGCAGATATCAGGGGTCCATAGACTCCTTTTTTAGGAATTGCTATAGTCCCTTTGCCAGCCCAAGTTAAACGAATCTCTATGGTGTTATTTGCAACATCTGCATTATAGGATCTTACAACTGACTTAAGAACTCCAGAAGCTTCAGCTGCTATATCAAAATCCTGCTCAACTCGCCTGTCCTGAAACATGGGAATCCATTGAAACCTTTTGAGTATGTCATTTCATGAAAGGAACAAACTTCACTAGATACATTGGCCTAAATCATCAACTCTTGCTTGATATCCATCATATTTTTCAATACCATATCTGTTTGTCATTAACTCACTGTGGAAATGTACCACTGAAAGAATATTTCTTGATTGTCATCGTTTACCTGAATATAAATATCAAATATACGCCTACCAAGGCTATGATATGAGTTGTCATTTGTGAACTGGATCTCCGCAAAGTGCAGATTCACATTATAATTCCCATTTTCCAAACAATATCCAAAATAAGTCAGTGAAATAGGTGCAATGCGTACGTTAGTGTATAGTTTAGACATGTCAGATGAATCCAGATTTGCAATGTAATGCACGTTTTGTTCATTATTGTCATCCGTAAAGTCTCCAGTGCTACTAAATCCCCAGCTAGTATCATCATTTGAGTAGTATGCTGTTGCAGCACCACCTTTATAATCTGTATCTCCTTCAAATGTGCTACCATTTACTTGCACATCATATCCACCGCAATTAATATATAAATAGTGCCCATCTGTTAAGACAGAAGGACATCAAAAACTGTTAGCGATAAGCAGTTAAAATGCTGGTAATGCATTGGCTATATTAGATAGAAAGCAAACATTTTTACACATATAACCATAAAAAGACTAGTTTTTGCATAGTAGTAAATGTATAAGAATTTTTATTCTATGATTTTTATTTTGAAAATAACTGAGATTACTACTAATTCTATTTAAGTTGATTTAAATGGGATATTTAAATATTATAGGATATCAAAGATTTGAGATTCAGAAATTCCACCACTCTGAACGTTATTTACAGATATTGTATTTTCAGTAAATATACTTATGTCGGGAACACTTGAAATCATTATTGCATGGAAGAATTCCACTCCTAGTTTTAAGTTAAGGAAAAAAAAAAAAGCAGATTAGCATGCTATAGACATTATTTAAGATCAAGAATATTTGTTTTCAAGAGACTACAAAAATGATCAGATTACATGATGATGTACAAATAATTATATGGACACTGTGAATCCAGTAAGAAATGGCCATCATTAAAAATTGTAAAAAAAAAAAAAAAGGTTCTCTCCTTTGCTGACCAATGATAATGCAAAGTAGAAAAATCTTGTAATGACCTCACGTGGCAAATGTGCAAAATAAAACTTCCATAATTCAACCATCTTTCTTCCCAAACCCAAAAAGATCTTAGAAAACAAACTAGGGGAAAAAGACACAAAGATTAGTTTGTAAAATGACTATCTATATGTGCAAACTTCTTGATACATTGGTTATTCACTCGGTCACTTAACAAGAAGAAAGCAATAAAAGCAACTCACAAGTCGCCTTCCGCAGAAGAACTTCGGTACAGGTTCAGATATCGATTCCTAGTGAAATAACAGAAGATAAAGCAAATATCAGCACATAGATCTACAACATAATATTGTAAACAGAGCAGATTATTTAGTCAATTAATAGAAGAAGTATACTAACTGACTCTCCCGACAAGCAGCTGGTCGCTCGCGGCTTTGAAGAGTGAAATTATTGTATGAAAGATCCCTGCAGGCAGTAAGGAAACAGAAGTGGGAATCTAGTGCAATCCGAAAATGCATGAGGATATGCTTCTACAACTGATATTTGGTTCCAAAACTAATATGAGTGCTATAATAGAAACTAACTTTTGACGATCGATTATGCCTACTGTTTGCAATCATAATTAAATCCTAAACAGAAAAATAGAATATACAATACCTCTAACATACACACACGGAGAGATAAAAGGAGAAATAATACAGAAATGATACGGCTATGTATTTAATGAGACCAGAAGGCAAACTCTCACCCTTCATCAATTTAAAATATATGTAGGGAAACTGACAGCTTAGCAAATCTATAGAGGTTAATGGATAATGAATTAATGCATATAACAAGAATAGATGCACATAAGTTCCTCATATAAGTAGAACTCGAAGCATCAAACAGATAAGATACCCACACATTAGTTCCTTCTCTCAAGATTGACTCTGGTCTATTCCCGCTGAAAAAGTTGCCAGTTAGAAAGCTGACAAAAGCCATATAATGCAGTTAATATGATGGTGGGTCAAATTATTAACATAGTAAATTTTCATATTCGGTTTCACTAATTTACATGAAAATCAAATCCTTAGGGAGCGAAGCAGTAGGTAGTTTCCCAGTTAGCTTGTTAAAACTAAGATCCCTATTCCAAAAAGGAAGAAAAAGAAAAATGAAAATGATGGTGATGACAGCATTACACGTGCAAATAAATCTTGGGGCCAAAAAACATCTGCTTACCGAGTTTATGCAATTGAACATTAATTATGCTCTAATCAAAGGAACATTAATTCTGTATCAAATACACAAGACTACCAGGCCTTCAATTGTATTAGAGCGGGAAATGTATAAAACAATACAGCAAAGTTGTTAAATTTTCATGCATGCTATTATGTATAAAGTCCAGTTTTCATTTTTCTGGTGTACAATAACTGTTACAAAAAATGCAACACACTTACAAAATACACAGTCGATTCATTTTCCAGATATATTCAGGTATCTCTCGCACTATACTGCAGTTCCTCAAAATTCTGGATATCCAACATTAATTTTTAAGATATAACAATTTTTAAGGTGAATAATTGTCACTTCCTCATCAATATGATGTAAAATAGGCAACGAACATACATCCTTTTAATGCTTATCATGCTTTGAAGATCAGGAAAATCCTGATCTTTACCTGCTACGTCACTGATTCTCCTGCAAGAGTGCCATAATCAATAGATGCTTTCATTAACAGTCCTTAATCTGATAAATTGATGAACAAAATCATCATGCTTCTTATAGTGGAATAGTTGAGGAAGTTTCACTCACAAGTGAGTTAGGTTTTTCAAGATAGAGATCGATGACGGAATGGGTCCTTCCAGTCCACTACCTTGAATTTCTCTGAATCAACTAAAACAAACCAATCAAGAAAATAAAGGCCCAGAACGTAACCTGAAAAAACCATTTCAATGTAGATCTTACAGTCTGTCAAGTTGCTTCCAGTTTTGTATATATTCTGGTATACTCCCATTGAAGTTGTTGTCACTGATCCTACTGCAATGAACAATGAAAAGAGAGTTCATGTTATACTCCTGAGAAATTTTGTGCATAATCTTGCAACAATTATGATCTTACAAGTCAGTCAAATTCTTCAGCTCAGCTAGTTTCACCGGTAAATTTCCACTCAATTTATTGGATGCTAATCTCCTGTGATCGATAATTACTTCATCAAACATACTGATCATGTGAAAAAACTAAACACGGAAAATCTTTTAAACGCCTTACAGAGTTTTCAAGTTGACCAACTTCCCAAGCTCTGCAGGAACTGGTCCCGAAAATTGGTTTGTTTCAATATCTCTGGTCAAATAGAAGTATTCAGATTACTAATAGGATATATTTGTCTAAATACTCACAGAATCAAATGTAGACCAGACCAGTGCGCACACAACAAGAAGCGTTACAAATTCATTGGTGTGTGCATTTGATGAAATGATAAGCCAATTTGTTGTCGGTTCAACGATCCATCCAAATGGAAAAGAAGCCGATATTGAAAATAGTCTTATAGAAGGAACCTATATATCTCCTTGAGCAAACAACATTTTAATTGCTCTTACACTTTATTCAACCAAACTGGACAGCTAGCAACTTCTTAGAATTCACAAAAAATATAATGCAAAAGTTGTAAATAGATCATTCCGCCTAGAAATGGAAATCGGATGTATATATTATCATATCAATTGCCCAAAACAATTTGTCTAAATCAAGAATTCAAAGCTTACAAGTATTCGAAACTGATAATGTTCCCCAAATGACTAGGAATATTGCCTGATAATCGATTTCCAAAAACAGAGCTGCATTAACAATTACCGAGAATCGATTAACTCAATGAAACAGGTACGCAACACCCTAATTGCTTAACCTGGTTAGTAACACAAGTAAATACAGCTTACATGAACTTCAATTGCAAAGACGCCACTGGCGTGGTATGGAACCATTAAGGTAGTTGTATGCAAAATCACTGCAAATTAACAACAACAAGCATTTAATTCAATAACTTTAAAACATTTTTCGTTTATCTAAGGCTTTGTTAGGATTGAGTTACTATAGCTTTGAAGCTTACATGCAATGAGATAAAACCACTAAATGTAAAAAGTAAGTGATCCCCACTAAAAGCTTAGCCTAGTCTCAAACTAAGCGTAATTTCCAATCTGATAGTTGACTTAGCATGAAATTCTGAATTTAAATGAACACAAGTTTATGTAGCTCACACTTTCTCGATGGAGGGAAGCTGGATCAATTCAGGGGGAAGTACTCCTGAAAGATTGCAATATTTGAATTCCCTGAAAATGGAAAACAGTGCATACGCAGAATTAATACTTCACACCATACGTTTTGCAAATATATCCAGAGCGTAAGAACATGAAACGTTGAAGTCAACAAAAACCTACAATGCATGTAATGTGGCCTGCCTTGCAAGTAATGGTCTTATTGCAATCACCTTCCGTTGCTGGTTTCCCATTTTCAGGGATTACACAAGCAGTATCGGCATAGAAAATCCAATCAATAGCTCCCATTGTCTTGGCGATTTGATTGAGAACATCAACTACATACCAGTATTGGCATCGATTGTCAAATTTAATTCACAAAGAAGCATCTTTGAATTCAAATCAAATAGAATTTTGTTTTTGCACAACAGCAAATTCAGTACTGCTTTAAATTTATAGACAAGATCCCGCTAAATTATTTTATAAATCCAAATCCCTTTTTTCGAAGATAACAGCTTGCTGTGCGCTTGAGGTGTCAAATAGATCGGATTAAATATGGTATGGTAAGAGCTTAGCGCCAAAGAATCCGAAAAACAAAAACCGCAGAGAAAATACTTTGAATTAGACTTTACTGGGCTAGCATATGAATCGAACGTGATAATACCAGATACAGACGCATTGACTAATCTCCCATTGGAGCGAGGGAGATAACATTTCCGTCCCTAAACTTTAAATTTTCATAAATCAATACATAATTTAATAATTGATTTTAGGTTTTTTTTTTCCAATTTTATATCGCTGAATTAAGCTGTGTAAAACTTTATTATTATAACAATAATAATATAATTTATTTAAAATTTTTATATTAATTATTTTATATTCTTTTTACAAGACAAGAGCGTACGTAAATTATAATAACGCTTAAAAGATAATATTTAAATACTAATTTTTTTTATATATTTCATCTGTGTATATCAAATAAGTACCCAAACTCTATTAAAATAATTCATATTTCACTCTTATAATTAGGCTTGTGAAAAAATGCCAAATTGAACTGAATTCGGACAGCAATCTATTAGGACCGAACATCAATTAAATAGAATCCCTAAATTTTATAAAACTTATAAAAATTTACAGAAAATGGAAATATTTTTTTAAATTATATAAGTTTTCTCTTTTTTAGGTAATTTATGAAAAAATTAGAAATTTATACGAAAATATTCCTTAAAAAAATAAAATCAGGGACTTAGAGGATGGAATCGAATTGAATTCGATTTAATTTCACAACTCGATTAAATTTGATTCGAATTCTAATAACTGCACTTCACTACAATTGATTATTGAAAAACCTAAACCGAACTTGAATTTGTCCACCCTACTTATAATATATAGACTTGACACAAGGTAGTTTTTTAATCATTCTAATTGAGGGTATATTTGGTTACAAAAGACTATATAATTCTTTATTTATAAAATAATAGAAGATAAGGACTGAAATGTTATTATCCCAATAATAAAAATTTTCTACATATGACAGTAAGGATCTGAACTATAAGTTGTCACCAATCGGAAAGGAAGAAAAATTTGCAGTAGCTTCAGCTTGAGGCAGGCTTGCGCTAGCAGCTATAACTACCTGTGTCCATAAGCAGATTATAGACAAAAATGAAGTAAGCAGAACAAATTTGAAGAATAACACCATTGAAAACAGAGAAAAGCTGTTTTCAACACTCCAGCAACTGTATTCCATCGTTATATTATATTATCGTTATTATTATATTACTTCAATCTGGTGCATGTCCCTTTATTTATAATCCAATTCAATAAGGCATGGAAAATTTTTCAGGAGAAGATTCAAAGCAAATACCTCGATAAAGAAATCTAACTACCCTTTTCATAGTCGTTTTCTCGTGCACTAATGACTTCAGTCGCTGGATATGTGGACATACATAACAAGCTGCCTTCCTGGCTCATGAGATATTTTAAACCTCATAGTCACGTACAATAAGTAAGCTTGATTAATGTTTTAAATCTCTCTGTTTTACGCACGTCGTCAAAACTGTGTCGCATCGCACGTGTTTTAAGTTTCCTTGCTTTTGATATTGTCGTATTAAAATAGTCTTCTTCTGATTAGATTTTGGCAAGATGGTGCCAACTCCATGCAAATCTTATGCATATGCTATGGTTGTCTTTATTTTAACGCAGCAATTAACTGATGCTTGTCTTAGGAGATTATATGCATCAGCTTTCTGTCACATAAGAAATATGAATCTTTGTTAGAAGTATAAATTAAGTTTAATTAAAGAAATTCTAGAATAATGAGGTTTTAGAAGGACTTAATTGAGAAGGTAAAAATATAATTCACATGAAAAAATAAAAAAGGCCTGATTGAATATAAAACTCGGCCAAATGTCAAAGAGGCTGTAGCAGTCAACTCTTCTACTTTGCTCTAGAATAAATAAAATTAGTCGAAATTGGTGTGCAGTTCAAGTTTTTTTTTTTTTTTTTTCTTTTGATAACGTTGGAAACTTCTCATTTCATTTCCAGACAATTATTTCATGTTGATTGCAGATTTACATCCATTGTCATTCACAAATTACAAAAATTTGCTACAGCATAAGGATCAAATAAAATATCATGGAGAATATAATCATAATTAAAATAACATTTATTTTGATATTTTGAATTAAAAAATAGTATTTTGAATAAGAAGAAAGAAATTTTAAATAAGAGTTATTATAGGGATTCTCCTACAGTTCTTTTTCTTCATTCTTCACTTTTCTTGTAGATTTTTTTGACCTCATGCTGCAAAATTCTTCTGCAATAATCATTGTATGGTATAAAGTCTTTCATATCTGAAACTTTGATTGTACAAATTTCTTCAAATCAATTTTCGATCGTTCAGATATGCAACACAACACAACTATAATAACGTAAATATATAAAAAAAAATGCTAAAATCATTATATATTTAAATTTAAGTGAAAATAAACCACCATTTCCTCCACCTAAAATGGAAATAAATTACCATAAATTTACATTTAGGTAAAAATTTATACTTATTTAAATAAAAATAAAAAAAACAAAAGAAAAAGCCAAGAAATCTGAAGAGGAAGTTGAACTCCTTCTCCGGTGAGTATCCGGATTTTGTGTTTTGGTTTGAATACATAGAGTTTTAACGAGAGAGAAAAGGAGTTTTTGGTTGGTATCATGTGCAGTTCAAGTTAGAAAATTCAAGAATAATTAATAGTTGGAAACAGATTTGTAAACCGACCAAAAGTGTTATAACAAAAGGAGCGTTGGTTAGAGCATTAATTTTGTATCAGATACACAAAGCCTACCAGGTCCTCAATTGTGTTGGGGTTGCAAATGAATAAAACATTACAGCTTAAGTTGTTAAATTTTAAAGAGATATTGTGATATACCCCTAATTTTTAGAGAAACAACAAATACTCTTTAGAATTTTTAAAAGTGTTATATACTCCTTGAATTTTAAAAAAATAGAAAGACATTTTCTGTGTTTTAAAAAAATAGAAAAATAACGTTTTAGACCTAAGCTTTGGTTAGTTTGATTTGTTAAGATATTATTACTTTAATATTTAATCAAAATAACAAAAACAAATATACTTTATTTATTATTAACAATCTAGTCCTTATTTCTAATATATTTAAGATTAATATTATTAATAAAAAAGATTTATTTTATTTTATTATTAATAAAAAAATTTAGAAATAAAAACATTAAAAATTAATTTATAGAAAATTATATACTAAAATATTACTAACCTTCTTTTTTTTTTTTTAACTTTCATACTATTTATTACAAATTAAGATAATCAAAATTTTCTTTAAATTTTTTAATCAGAATTATATTAAACTATTAAAAGAGAAATTAAAAGTATATATATTATCCATTTTATTTATACAACACTAAATTTAATTCATATATTACAATTTATTAATTTTATTTTATTGAAAATTTTCTTTTTCTTTATAATATTTTATAAATGCTCTTAACCCTTTTTTTTCTTGCAAAATAGTTATTCACTTTTTTTCTACTTATTTTTCATATTTTAACTTTGAATAAAAAAATTAGTATTTTTTAAAATTCTGGAGAATGTATGTATAAGACTATTTAAATAAATTGGAGTAAACTTACATAAGTATTTTGTAATAAATTATAATATGTGAATTAAATTTATTATTGTGTCAATAAAAATAATATAAATTTTTAAATATACATTAAATGAAATATTATACATATTTTCTTTATAGTCAATACAAACTAAATTATTACCATGACAATAAAAAAAAGGTTAAGAGTATTTTAGTATATAATTCTATCCAAATATATTGTTAGCATTTTAATTTAAATAAATTATATTTAATTTTTAAAATTTTTTTTTACAAATAATAAAATAAACTAAACCCTTTCAAATTTGACATTTTTAATCTCAAATTTATTAGAAATAAGAATTGGATTACTAATAATGAGCAAAGAATATTCAGTTGTGATATTTTGTTTAAGTTTAGAGATTAAAATGATAATATTTTAATAGTTAAACTGATAGAAGTTTAGGTCGAAAGGGTATTTCCCTATTTTCACAAAACGCAGGGGTTATCTTCCTATTTTTTTCAAAACTATAAGAGGTGTATAAGACTCTCTAAAAACTTAAGAGATATATACTCTTTCTTTAAAAGTTAGGGGATATATTACAATATCCCAATTTTAAAGCATGCTATCAGTAAAGTTCAGTTATCAATTTTCTAGTCACAAAAATTGTATTAATAACAAGGTAACATAATTACAAAGCACACAAATTAGACAATTCCCAGATATATTCAGGTATCCCTCCCAATATACAGCAGATCCTTAAAATTTTACAGATCCACCATTAATATGTAAGATATAACAGTGGCAAGGTTAATGATTGTACTCTCTCATCAACATGATATAAAATAAGCAACGTTAATGATTGTACTCTCTCATCAACATGATATAAAATAAGCAACGAACATACATCTTTCTAATCTTTGTCAAGTTTTGAGGAACAGGAAAATCCCGATATGTTTCTGCTGTGTCCCTAATTCTCCTGTAAGAGTGCCATAAGAAAGTTTATAGAAATTAATGTGATAAATTGATGAACTAAATCATCCTGCTTCTTGTAGTGGAGTACTTGAGAAAGTTTCACCCACAATTGATTTAGGTTTTCCAAGACAGAGATTGTCACAACCCAACAAGGATCTTACTTGTTAGTTATTGTCCGCTTTGGAAGAACCTTTTTCTCTTCATGATTTTAAAACGCGTTTAACAAGTTAAAGAGTTCTGCGACTTATATACACCTAACCTAAGAACTTCCTCAGCAATGTGGGACTCTTGCCATAAATTATTACAATCCACCCTCTCTAAAGGACACACATCCATGTGTGCAGCTCACCACTTACCATTGCTAAATTAGTTTTGATATGATTATTTAAAAAAAAAAATTCATAAATTTCGTACTTGTGTACTTTATGGACATTATTCTGAAGGATCACTGCTCCAAAAATTGGCTATACATATTTAGGGACATTATTCTTAGGGATCATCATCTTATAAAAACCGACTTTTAGGAGCATTATTCTCAAGGATCATTGCCCTAACAGAAATATGCTTTATAGGCGTTTTTTGTAAGAACTGTCACCCCAAAGACCAATGTCACATCATAATAACAACTATGGTCATCACATTTTCATTTATGAAATTATTTCGTAATATTTCTATACAAATCATCCATTTATATAAACACAATACGTGTTGATATAATTTTTTCATTATATTTCCAAATATAATTTCTTCATTATATTTCCAAATATAATTTCATATGAAAATTACTATTTAAATCCGGTTAAAAAAACAATTAATTAAATCAACACGTAATAATTTAGGAATTTTTTAAACATTTATCAAAAACATTAAATGCAATAAAACATCTTTTTTAGTTTTAAAATCAAAATCCACTAAATGCATATAAATATCTATCTGACAAACGTGTTACAATTTTATTATTCTGTCGACTTCTCTATCTTCTTCGAATCACCTCATATTATTAATACAATAATAATAATAAATAATAATAATCCAGTAATAATAAATGATGCTTCAAACTTTATCATCTAAAAAAAAATATGTACATGTATATATATATATATATATATAGGCATTTAAACATATATCTATACAGTACCAGCTTAACTTTCTACAACAAAATTATGTAAATGATTTACTAAACTTAAAATTTAAATTAATCATTAAAAATTAGACACTAGTGAACCTTTTCTCCTCTTTTCTCCCTTTTCTTCACTCTCGATTTTTCTAATTTGCTCCTACAGAATTAATTGCAAAGATGCAACTACTGTATATATGTACATTCATCACTTTAAGTAAAGAAAACCAAGGCCATATGTTTGCTTATTAATAATTTACCAATCACTTACTTTCACTTCATAATATAATTTTATTTTTTATTATTATTACAATAATATTAGGAGGTGATTCAAAGGAGATAGAAAAGTCGACAAAGTAACAAAATTGTAATATATTTGTTAGGTAAGTATTTATATGCATTTGGTGGATTTTAGTTTTAAAAATAAAAAATAGAGTGTTTTATTACATTTAATGTTTTTGATAAATGTTTAAGAAAATTTTGAATTATCACATGTTGATCTAATTAATTATTTTTCGAATTTGATTTAAATAGTAATTTTTATATGAATATTATATTTATAAATACAGTGAGAAAATTGTATCAACATATATTGTGTTTATATAAATGGATGATTTGTATGAAAATGTTATGAAATAATTTGATAAATAAAAATGTGATGATCATAATTATTGTTGTGATGTGGCATTGGTGTTTGGGGCAATGATTTCTTAAAATAATGCACCTAAAAGTCATTCTTTATGACATGACGATCCCTGAGAATAATGCCCCTAAAATAAGTATGACCAGTTTTTAGAGCAGCGGTCCTTTGAAATAATGTTTATAAAATACGCAAGTACAAAATTTATGGAAATTATTTTTTTTTAAAAATAATGATATCAAAACTGACTCAATAACGATATGTGGTGAGCCACACACGTGAACGTGTGTCCTCTAAAAAGGGTGGATTGTAATAACCCATGACAAGAGTGCCACATTGATGGAGAAGTTCTTAGGTTAGGTGTATATAAGTCGCAGAATACTTTAACTTGTTAGATGCATTTTCAAACCGTGAGGGGCAAGGCTTTTCTCAAAGCGGATAACATCTAACAAGTGAGATCTTGGTCGGACTGTGACAGAGATTGATGACGGGATGGGTCCTTCCAGTCCACTACCTTGAATTTCTCCGTGTCAAAACAAATAAACCAATCAAGAAAATCAAAGCCCAGAATGTAAGCGAAAAACCCTTTTTAATGTGGAAGATCTTACAGTCTCCAAAGTTGCTTCCAGTTTTGTATAAATTCTGGTATACTGCCGTTGAAGTTTTTGTCACTGATCCTACTGCAATGTGCAAGAAGATTAGAGTTCTTATTGTATCTTGAAAAATTTTGCGCATAAACTTACAATAATTACAAAAGTTTACAAGTCAATCAAATTCTTCAGCTCAGCTAGTTCCATTGGCAAATTTCCACTCAATCCATTGGAGGATAGTCTCCTGCACTCAATAATTAATATATCTGCCAGTGAATACATTAATCATGCGCAAAAACTAAACACAAAAAAGCTTGTAAATGCCTTACAAAGTTTTCAAGTTGACTAATTTCCCAAGCTCTGCAGGCACTGTTCCTGAAAATTGGTTTATTTCAATGTCCCTGTTAAAATAGACCTATTCAGCTTACTACTAGAACACATTTGTCTAAATACTGAACAGACCCATATCTAGACACACGTATACTCATAACAAGAATACTTTAAAGATTGATTGAAGTGTTGAAAACTCATCCAGTGTGTGCATTTGATGAAATGATGAGTCAGTTTTTTGGAGGTTTCACCGTCCATCCAGATGGAAAGGTAGCAGATAATGAAAATATTCATTGTAAGGAAACCCATCTCCTTGAACAAACACTTTTATTTCTCTTTCACTCCATTCAAGAAAACTTGACAGCTCGCAACTTCATATAGAATTCATAAAAGAGACATTGGGGAAGTTGTGATTAGTTCATTTTAGAAATAGATATTTATGGACTATTATTACTGTATCAATGGCCCAAAAAAATTGGTGTAATTCAAGAATCCAAAGCTTACAAGTATGCGAGACTGGTAATGTTCCCAAAAAACTTGGAATATTGCCTGATAACCGGTTTGCAAAAAGAACACGGCATTTACAATTATCGACAATTGTTTAACTCAATCAAACAAGTGCAGTCCTAATTGCGCAACCTGATTAGAGAGAAGTAGATATAGCTTACATGATCTTCAACTGCAAGGAAGCCCACTGGGCTGGTATAGAACCGTTAAGGTAGTTGTAGGAAAAATCACTGCAAATTAACAACATTGATCTAGTTAAATAACTTCAACTTTTTCTCTGGAGACATTTTCCAATCTGCTAATGGATTTAGTGAGAGATTTCACAATTTAAATGAACTAACTAATAAATGTATGCTCACACTCTCTCAAGGGAAGCTGGACCAATTCAGGTGGAAGTACTCCTGAAAGTTTGCAACGTTTGAATTCTCCGAAAATGGAAAACAAAATACAGTCACAATTTAGTCCATCACATCCTTCAAAAATGAAGCCAAGAAAAGACAAATATAGAAGAACATAGTAAATATTACAGCAAATTCTCATCTGTATACAAAAAAAGGGATTTTTATCAAACACATCCTGAGCATAATACATTAACTCTTGAAAAGGAAAAAAACTACATTGCGGTTATGTGGCTTGTATTAACGGGTCCAAGTTTCTAAGTAATGTTCTTGGTGCGATCCACTCCCTTCACCTTGGGTTTCAAATGAACTTGACAAGCATTATCGGCATCGAAAGTCCAGTCGGGAGCTCCAATTGTTTTGGCAATTGGATTGAGAGCATTCACTACATACACCACGTGCATAAACAAATGTAAGGCAGCATCTTTCAATTCAACTTTAGAAGTAGGATTTTCTTATTTTGGGTGCACAACTGCAGTATGCAATTATGCTTAAAGAAAGCAACGGTAACAGTGTTCGCATAATGTCCAACGAAATTATTCCTTTATCTCCCAGGTTCGTTAGGTAACCGATGGAGATTGCCGCCCTTTCTCTGGTGGTGAATACACAATTATTTACGATGAGGTTAACTTGGCCATTCAGCTGAATAACGAAACTATTTGATAGAAATGAAAAACTCATGTCCTTTCTGTGAAAAATAAGACTTTAGGGACCCGTATGCAATTATGTCAATAGAAATAGGAAATATCAATCGACCGCCAAGAGGAGGAAGAACGATCGCTGTACCTCAGCTCGAGGGAGCCTAGCAGCGATGAGTATCTGTGAAGTCCATAAGCAACTCGAAGACAGAAATGAAAGGAGAAGAACAAGTTTGAAGAAGAACACCATTGGAAAGCTGCTTTCAACTCTCCATTTCCGATTCAAGATCACCTGTGCTATCGTTATATATGCTATTACTTTAATCCTCTGCTTGCTCTTCATTTATATTCATAGAAGGAAAGCTTTCAGAAGAATGTTGGAAGTACATACCTTGATAAGGAAAGCAAGCCACCCTGCTAATATTGTTCTGTTTTGCATCTAGTAAGAAGTCAACTAAGAATTTTTTTACTATCATTTGCTCATGCATTTGATTATTTTAGTTTCTAGTTGCATCACTTGGGCACACATTGCTGACTCGCTGACTTGCTGACAGCTGGTGATTATTCATGCCTCATGCACAGTGAATTTGATTGTCTAAGGTCTCTGTTTCCACACAAAAAGATAAATTGCTATATTTGATATTTCATTGGTTTTGCGAATCAGAATTCGGAGCAAGATGGTCCCAACCATATGCCGTTTTCATGTCATGGCTCATTGTTTTTATTCAATAATTAAAGCATGTCTTAGGAGATTAGACAAATCAGCTTTGTGTTCACATCAGAAATTCAAGTCTTCGATTTCCGTAGGTAAATAAAACTTTGGGAAGCAGACAAACTTATATATAAATCCAAAGGTCATGTACTGTACAAAGAATAATAAAGAGATGAAAAGGACCTGTAAAATTGACCACAGCGTAAATCTTAGATGTTCTCTAAGAACTAGATGAATTTATTTTATAAAGATCATGTACAGAGATTGAAGAAGAGAAGGCGGCATAGTCATCGAAAGTTGGAACTCTGATCTGTTGCTATCAGTCAGCTAATAATCGTCTCTGATGACTTTAAACTTCAAATATGACTCTTCATTGATTTTAGAGGTCATTGGCAGAAGCAGACGAAAAAAATTGACAAGAACCAGCTGATGTTGAATGTTGGGTTTGTTTTAGTATTGAACTTCAGTCCTTTGTGATCTCTCAAAGCTTTGAACCTGAAATCTTGACTTTGACTTCCTGCATCAGGCATATCTGGTATGGCAGTTTTTCCATCCAGCATGTTCACTACTTCCAACATTGTTAGTCTTAGTGATGATGAAGCGTTGGTACGTAGGAGGGACGCTTTGATCATCCTTTCTGCTTCTTCTTTGTTGCATTACAATCCTAGCTTTGGACCTACTAGGTACAAAAGTTTTCGATTTTGGTGTAAATGACAGGTTTACCAAAACAAAACAATTATAGTACCATCTGCTACCACACCCTGCATGCCAATCATGGAAAAAGAATTGCATATATTTTAAGCACAACAATTAAAGGAAATTCTGTATTCAAGAAAACAATTATGGAGGCTAAAGGTTGACTAGTATACCTTGTAAACAGGACCGAATCCACTTTCTCCAATCTTGTTCGCAGGATCAAAATTGTTAGTTGCAGCCTTCATTTGCTTAATGTAAATGAAATTGTTTAAGATCTGATCCATTATAAAATCTGTCCAAACAAAAAAGAGATGAGCATACTTTCAGTGATTTGCCTGATTCGTTTATTTGCTTATTGATGGGCAAAATAAGTATATTATCATCTAGTTTCATAATTGTTTTATATACTGAAACAGACCTTCCAAGTTATGACTTCTAAGGATCCAGAACATGAAAGTTTTCTTCTCACATTCTTTTGGCATATAGACTATGCTTGAAATTAAAACTACTGCATGAATCTCGTTCTGTTTCTCAAACTAAAAGTCTTCAATTGCATATATCATGGCTATCAAACAGATTTTGCATTTCGTCATAGCTAACATTTGCAGTTAATAGATATTGATCGGCATATCTAAGCTTTTATTTCATTTTGGTGATTTCTTCAACAGAAAGGGGCCTTTTTCAAATATTGAATCATATGCGAAAAAAGTCTCTTTCTGATACAAATAAATTGTGAAAAATTATCACCTTTGTTAGGAAATTAGGAGTCGAAGCAAAACACGCAATTACAATGAAATTGAGAAAATAATGAAAATAAACGTTATGTAGGAGGTATAACCATCCATCACCGTAAAGCAATAAATAAATAGAAGATATAACCGTCTATCAAAATAACAATAATAGGTAGGAGGTATAATCGTCCATAGTAAAATAAAATAACAAAATAAATCGACACAAATATTTAACGTGAAAAATCTCTAAACAAATTAGGGTAAAAACCACGGATAAGTATAAAAGTATTTCACTATTTTAAAGTGGGGATTATAACTCTCTTTCTCTTTAATAATAAGGAAAGAACAACTCTCTAAATAAGAGTATTTTAAGCTCTTTCTCGAAATAGGAGAAACAACTCTAAGTGAAGAATACAACATAAAGAAGAAACTAATTTTTCTCTCTTTGTAAAAACTCTTAAAGGATGATTTGGGATTTAATAGAATGCTAAAAGGGGTGAGGTATTTATAATGGTTTTCTTCTTCTATTTTTCAACACACATTTTATAATTTACTCCACAAATTTCTTCACTTACCAACCACTATTTAAATTCAAACTTTCTCCACCTAACATCAACCTCATTAGTAAAGAAAGTAAAAAAGGAGCAGCTGTACTTTCGGTGTATTTCGGTGCTCTTATACACAATGATACTGTTTATAAATATGATACTATTTATTTATACAATACTGTTCAATAAAAGTGAACTTTACAATTTCACAACGTTTAATGGCTGACGTGGATGAAACAAGGAAAGCAGAAATTCAGGAATATGAAACAGAGCTATTAGTCCCTCTTATAAAAGCAAGTAATGTAATACTAATTATAGCCAACTGAATATCTGGGTTTCGATAGTTTTCTAGTGGATGACTGCAATAATTACAGACAGTTACACTTCGTTCAGCGAAAACATTTGAACTTGAGCTACGAAATCAAGATTGTAAAACATTTTATCATGTTAACCAATACGATAAATAAAAGAAAAGAGAGATAAAATAGTCACCAGGGTCCACCATAGAAATAGCTGATATTATGGGCCGTAGCCTCGGCTTTTTGGAAGTGCTGTAGTCCCTTTGCTAGCCCAGTGGAAACGAATCTCTAAGATGTTACTCGTAACAGTTGCGTTATAAGATTTTGTGACTGGTTTAGGAAGCCTAGAAGCTTCAGCTGCTATGTCGAAATCCTTCTCCACTAGTTTGCCGTGAAACATGGGAACTCATTTTCTAAACAATATCCAGAATAAATAAGCGAAAGAGAAGCAGCGATGCGTGCATTAAAGTATAGTTTACAGATGTCTGATAAATCCAGATTTGCAATTTAAAGCATGTTTTGTTCGTTTTCATCATCTGTAAAGTCGCTAATATCATCATTTCAATGGTATGTTGCAGCCCATTGCCAAAATTTGCATCTGCTTCAAATTTGCTACCATCAACTTTCACATTATTTCCACAATGAATAAAGAGCGCAAAACAGTGAAGACAAAAGAACATCAGACTATCTAAGCAACGATCTGTTGAACTACTGGTAATAATATTCTCACAAATTCCAACCACAAAAAACTACTTGTTGTAGTAGTAAAACAATCCTTGTTCTATGATTATCATTTTAAAAATCATTTACGCTACTACACAGTGGATATAAGTTTATCTCAATTGGATATTGATTAAAGATTTATGATTTTATAAGTAAATAAATGTGAAGTCAAGATAGATTTCATCATGGTTTACTGATATTGAGTTTTCAATAAACATACTTACACCTGAAATCATTCCTGCATGGAAGAATTCCTCTTCTGGTTTAAGTAAAGGGAAAAGGCATATTTGCATGCTATAGACGTTACGTAAGTTTAAAAGAATGTTGCGTTTGAAAGGCCCAGAAAATAAGAAATTATTTATCGATTCTTTAAATAAATATGGAACACTGTGTAACTCCAGTAAGGAATGGCCGTCATCTTCAAACACCAAAAAAGAAAAAAAAATACAAAATGTTTCTCTCGTATGCAGACCAATGATAATGCATGTAGGAATAAATCTTGTAATGGCGTCCAAGTTAAATGAATCTCTATGGTGTTGTTGGTAACGGTTGAATTATAGGATATTACAACTGGATTAAGAACCACAGAATCTCAGCTGCTAATTAAAATTCTGCTCCACTCGCCTGTCCTGAAACATGGAAATCCAGTGAAACCTTTTCAGTATGTCATTTTCTCAAAGGAACAAACCTCAAGAGAGACATTGTCCTAAATCATCAACTCTTGCTTGATCTCCATCATATTTTTCAATATCATATCTGTTTCTCATGAACTCGAAGGAGAAATTAATGTACAATATTTCTTCATTGTAATCATTTACCTGAATATAAATATCAAATATCCGCCTACCAAGGCTGTGATATGAATTGTCAATTGTGAACTTGATCTCCGCAAAGTATAGGTTCAAAGTATAATTCCTATTGTCCAAATAATATCCAAAAAAGTAAGTGAAATAGGTGCAATGCACGTACTAATGTGTAATTCAAAGATGTCTGATGAATCCAGATTTGCAATGTAACGAGCTTTTTGTCATTGTCGTCATCTGTAAAGTCTCCAGTGCTACTATATCCCCAGCTAGTATCATCATTCGAATGCTATGTGGCAGCACCAACGCCAATATTTGCATCTCCTTCAAATATATATGCCCATTTACTTTAAAATTATTTTGAAAATCACACAGATTACTAACTACTTGTATGTAAGTTGATTTGAATGGTATATTTAATTATTATAGGATGTCAAAGATTTGAGATTCAGAAATTCAATCAGTCTGTACGTTATTTACGGATTTGCGTTTTCAGTAAGCATACTTATGTCGGTGACACTTGAAATTGTTCTTGCATGGAAGAATTCCACTTCCAGTTTTAAGTCAAGGTAAAAAAAAAGCACATTGTATTAGTTCCTTCTTTCAAGATTGACCTTGTCGATGCCGAACTTTTTGTCTTCGGTCACAAAACTCCACAATTTGTGGAAGGTGGGAAACGCACTTAACTCAGCAAGGATAAAATGAATATCTTAATAAGAGAAAACACTCAAAAATGTCCTTTGAATGTCGTCTTAGCAATTTCTGATGACGAACTCAGACGGTAGTCTCTGGTTGCTGTAGGGCAAAGTGGGTCTCTAAAGAGACTTTTGGGCCGTCGTTAAAGTCTCCAATCGCCTACAACCTGACGTAACAACCGTTCGACTCTACTTGCCCCCTAAGTGTCACGACAACAGCCTCTGACGACGGTCTCTGGTCTCTGTGGATAGAGCGAACCTTTTAAGAGGCTTTTAGGTCGCTATAGAACTCTTCGGTCGTCTCTAACTTGAATGTACTTTTTAACTCTTTGCTTCACCTGAAAACGCCAAAAATCGTCAGAGAACATCGACGAGATTGTTCGCGATAATCCTCTAACACCCAAGTTAGTGAAGGTGTTGGAATTAATGCATTTTCCACACTTATAAGCTGTCAAACAAAATATTTTTTCAACATTTGCAGGTCATGAACACTACCAGAGGACAATTTTCAAAACTTAAACTGTATCGATTGAGGCATCATTTCTAGGCATGGTTGGCACTTTTAGAAAGATTAAGATGTCAACTTTCTAGTAAATTTTACGGTATTCAATTTGGATTTTTATAGAGAAAGTTATAGTTAAATGTTTAAGAAATGTTCAGATAGAAAGTCAATATAAAATGTCTGCATAAAACTGTCAAAATTCTCATACAATGGTTTGTATTTAGAGTCAAAGTTTTTGTCTTTAAGAAGTATGTTTAGAATTCTTTAAAATTGATTTTCTAGCATATCTAATTGTTATTTATATGGCAATGGAAGTGAAAATTTTATAACACACAAAATAAAAAAAAATTCTGCAGAATATTGAGCTCTGCAGCAGCAACTCAACAAATGTTCTGCTCTTGTTTTTAATTTTTCTTTACAATTCATTCAAATTACCAACAAAAGTGGTATCAGAGCAAGGTTATTAAGATCAAGTTTGGGGCATTTTTCATCCTTAAAACATCAAGATGTCTTCATCAAAAGGAGAGAGTGCATCATTTTCACCTTTTGTTCTTCCAATATTTGGAGGAGAAAACTATGATTTTTGGAAAGTGAAAATAAGGACTTTGCTTATGTCTAAGGGGCTATGGAATGTTGTTATCAAAGGTTTTGAAGTACCAGAAGATGAAGATAATCTTATGGAAGCACAACAAGAGAAACTTGAAGCTTTGAGAATGACTGATGCAAGAGCTCTTTCAAAGCTTCAGAATGAAGTTACTGCAGCCATTTTTTCCAGAATTATGAGAGCTACCACAGCAAACCAAGCTTGGAGAATTCTTGAGCAAGAATTTCAAGGAGATAACCAAGCAAGAACCGTCAAGCTTCAATCTTTTCGGAGGGAGTTTGAAAATCTGAGGATGCAAGAATTTGAATTAGTTCAAGACTATTTTTCCAGAGTAATTAACATTGTTAATTATTTAAGATCTCTTTGTGATGATGTTTCTGAAGAAAAAGTCGTCGTAAAGATCTTAAATAGCATTCTTGAAAAGTTTGACCATGTTGTTATTGTGATAGAAGAATCTAAAGATCTCAGCATTTTGTCAGCTGAAAAATTGATGGGATTTTTAGAGTCTTATGAGCAAAGGAGATTGAAACGTGGTGAATAATTCACCGAGAGTGCTTTTTAATCAAAGGTGACCACTAAACGACATAAGTCATCAAAGAAGGAGCAGAAAATGGAGGAGCAAAACAAGTGGAAAAAAGAAGATAAAGAAGCAGCTTATGACAATAAACCTCCATGCAAGATTTGCAAAAAGCAGAACCATGCTACTTCAAGTTGTTGGCATCGTGGGAAGCCTCAATGCTATTGTTGCAAAAAGTTTGGGCATAGAGAAAAAGTGTGCAGATATAAAGCATCAAATCAAGCTAGTTCATCTAAGAAGGAGAACGAAGATGATGGCAACATATTCTATGCTTGTCAATCAGCCCTTGAAGAAAAAGATGGCAGTAGCTGGTATCTTGACAGTGGTTGCAGCAACATATGTTAGGAAATGAACAAATCTTTCTTGATGTTGACTCAACGGTTTCTCCTAAAGTGAAACTAGGAAATAGGGCTATTGTACAATCAAAAGGAAAGGGAAAAATTGTTGTCCAAACCGAAAAAAGAATGAAATATGTCAGTGATGTGCTACTTGTACCAAATCTGAATCAAAATTTACTAAGTGTGGGACAGCTTATTGAAAATGGCTAGCGTCTTCATTTTGAAGAAGGTGGCTGCACTATTTATGATAAAAAAGAGAAGAGTTTGGTGATTGCTTATGTCAAAATAGAGGAGAATAGAAAATTTTCCATCAATCTTCATTGTAATTCAATTGTTGCAATGAAAAGAGAGGTTCTTGAAGATACTCGAATATGGCATAAAAGGTTTTGTCATCTAAACTTTGAAGGCTTAAAGTTGTTGAAGCAGAAAGCTATGGTGAAAGGGCTATCAGAAATTGAAAAGTCCAAAGAATCATGTGAAGGATGCATTATGGGAAAAAACATCGCTCTTCATTTCCTAAACGAAGTTCATAGAGAGCAAAAGTGCTATTAGAGCTCATCCACACCGACATATGCGGTCCAATGCGAACTCCATCATTAAATCAACACAAGTACTTTCTTTTATTCATTGATGATTATTCTCAAATGGCTTGGGTATATTTTTTGAAGGAGAAATCAGAAACATTTATGGTGTTTAGAAAATTTAAAGCATCTGTGGAGAAACAAAGTGGCTACACCATCAAAACCATTCGAAGTGATCGTGGGGGTAAATATACCTCTGTAAAATTTGAAAATTATTGTGAAAATGAAGGCATTTGGAAACAAGTCACAGCAGGTTATAGTCCTTAACAGAATGGCATCGCAAAAAGGAAAAATAGAACCATTGTTGAAATAGCTATAGTAATGCTAAGCGAGAAAAATTTGCCTAAAAGTTTTTGGGCAGAGGCTGTTCATACAGCTGTGTATATTCTTAATCGATGTCCAACCAAAGCCGTGAAGAATATGACTTCATTTGAAGCTTGGCGCGAAATTAAGCCATCGGTAAGGCATTTTAAGGTTTTTGGGAGTATTTGTTATGCTCATATTCCGGCTGAAAAAAGAACCAAGTTTGATGAAAGAAGTCAAAAATGCATTTTTGTGGGATATAACTCTAACACAAAAAGATATCGGTTGTATAATGTTAAAACAAAGAAGCTCATCGTGTATAGAGATATTATTTTTAATGAAAAAACTACTTGGGATTGGAAAGAAAATAAAGAACAAGAGCTGCCTCATGTTATTTTTCATGAACAACAACAAATTCAAAATTTGTAGCAAGATTCAGCTCCACCGCAGATACCCTCGAGCTCCAATTCAAGCACAGATTTGTTTTCTCTAGAATCTCCTTCAAAAAGAACTCGAATGTTGAGTGATATATATGAGTCATACAATTTTTCTGACATTGAACCAAAAACCTTTGAAGAAGCTGAAAAACAAGAAGTATGGGTCAAAGCAATGAAAGAAGAAATTAGCATGATTGAGAAAAATCAAACATGGGACCTTGTAGATCGACCAAAAGACTGAGAAGTTATTTGAGTCAAACTCAAATGAATATTCAAAACAAAATTCAATCAAGATGGGAGCATTCAAAGGTACAAAGCATGGCTTGTAGCTAAAAGATTCACTCAAAAGCCAGGTATTGATTTATATGAAACATTTGCACCTGTTGCAAGATTGGAAACTATAAGAACCTTGATTGCTTTTGCTGCTCAAAAGAGATGGAATCTTTATCAACTTGACGTTAAATCAGCTTTCTTAAATGGAGTGTTAGAAGAAGAAGTTTATGTTGATTAGCCTGAAGGTTTCTTTGTGAAGGGAAAAGAAAGCAAAGTTTACAGGTTGAGAAAGGCTCTTTATGGGCTAAAGCAAACACCACGAACATGGTATGCTGAAATTGATAAGTATTTTCTCATAAGAGGTTTTCAAATAAGCCAAAATGAGCCAACTCTTTACATTTTAAAGAAAAAGGATCATATTATTATTGTTTCCTTGTATGTTGATGATTTGATTTTTACCGACAATGATGAAAACATGATAAAGGAATTCAAGAAGGATATGATGAAGACTTATGAGATGAGTAATTTAGGTCTCTTGCATTATTTTTTTGGGATTGAAATATCTCAAACCAACAATAGGATTTTCATTTCTCAAAGAAAATATGTAGAGAATGTTTTAAAGAAATTCAATTTTTTGGTTTGTAAATCTATTGCAGTTCCATTAATTGCAAATGAGAAGTTGAAGAAAGAAGATGGCCCTGAAAAGACAGATGCTACAAAGTATAGAAGTCTTATTGGTAGCCTCTTGTATCTCATAGCAACAAGACCTGACATAATGTTTGCAATTAGTATGCTATCTCGGTTTACACATGAACCAAGTTAGATCCATTATGGCACAGCAAAACGAGTCTTGAGATACTTGCAGGGTACATTTGATTATGGTATTCTGTACAAGGCAACTAAAAACTCAAGTTTAGTTGGATATTGTGACAGCGATTGGGCTGGTTGTCAAGATGACATGAAGAGCACTTCAGGTTATATTTTTTCTCTTGGCTCAGGAATATGTTCATGGATTTCGAAGAAGCAAAAGATTGTGGCACAATCAACTGCTGAAGCAGAATATGTTACTGCTACAAAGGCTACATCTCAATGCATATGGCTTCGAAGAATTCTTGAAGATCTTAGAGAAAAGCAAGACAAAGGAACTTTATTGTTCTGCGAAAATAAGTCAGTCATTGCCATTGCAAAAAATCCAGTTAGTCATGATCGCACAAAACATATAGCAATCAAATATCATTTCATCAGAGAAGCTGTTGAGAAAGGAGAAATTCAGCTTGAATATTGTAGAATAAAGGAGCAGCTTGCTGACATTCTTACTAAAGCTCTTCCAAGAGAAAGATTTTGTTATCTTAGAAAATTTATTGGAGTTGTGAAGAAAATATATTAAGGGGGAGTGTTGGAATTAATGTATTTTTCACACTTATGAGCTGTCAAACAAAATATTTTTTCAACATTTGCAGGTCATGAACACTGTCAGAGGACAATTTTCAAAACTTAAACTGTATCGATTGAGACATCATTTCTGAGCATGGTTGGCACCGTTAGAAAGATCAAGATGTCAAATTTCTAGTAAATTTTACGGTATTCAATTTGGATTTTTTTAGAGAAAGTTATAGTCAAATGTTTAAGAGATGTTCAGATAAAAAGTCAATATAAAATGTCTGCATAAAGCTGTCAAAATTCTCATACAATGATTTGTATTTAGAGTCAAAGTTTTTGTCTCTAAGAAGTATGTTTACAATTCTCTAGGATTGATTTTCCAGCACGTCTAGTTGTTATTTATATGGCAATGTAAGTGAAAATTTTATAACACACAAAAACAGAACACATAAATAAAAAAAAAAATTCTGCAGAATATTGAGTTCTGTAGCAGCAACTCAACAAATGTGCTGTCCTTGCTTTTAATTTTTTTTTTACAATTCATTCAAATTACCAATAGAAGGTACATTTTAAAAGGACAATAAAACTTAGAAAATCAAAGGTAAATGTTTTTGGTTAGCCTTAAATGCCACGAAGTTGCTCAAAAATGTCAAAGAGTGACAATAGAATGTTCAGCCATGAAAGAAAAAAGGAGCGTAACTTCTTGGTGACTAAAATATTTCTGCACAAAAACAAGGTTTCAAAGACCCCTCATTTATGGTTTTATGTTCATTTTATAGGAAGAGATTTAGGATTTTTTGAATACACATGATAGTCCTTTATTTAAAGTGGTGATAGTTCAATTACCATGATGTCTTTATTTGTTCAAGCTTATGATGAGGTATAAAGTTAGAACCATTGAAAGAGAATCATTTTGTTTTCTTAATGGCACTTGTTCTACGAATATGAGGAAGGAATGTTTTCGTTGCATATATCTTAGATAGTTGATTTTATGAATCACTCTTGTATACCTTTGCCAATTGGAGGAATAAACTTTGCCATGGTGAATATGAAGACTCCTATGACACTTCAGTGTGCTAATTTAAGCAAGGAAGTTGGGTGAGGTATTTGGTGCTTTATTGATTTGTTCTTGGTAATTCATCAAGGATTCTTCGTGACACCAAAAATGTCACCACCAAGAAAAACATTCCTTTGAAAAGTTTGTCGCACAACAGACTTTGGTATATTCCCGCTGAAAAAGTTGCCAGTTAGAAAGCTGATCAAAGTCATATAAAGCAGTTACTATGATAGTAGATCAAATTATTGACACAGTAAATTAAGAAATTCGGTTTCAATTGCATAAACCCAGTAAGCAGATGCTTTTCCGCCCCAAGATTTATTTGCATGTGTAATATTATTATGATTATCTTTTCTTATTTTTTTGAATAAGGATCTCAGTTTTAACAATCTAATTGGGAAACTACCTATTGTTTTGCTTCCTGTGGATTTGGTTTTTCATGTCATAAGTAAGTGAAACTACCTGTCTTTGCTCAATGGATACAAAACACCCACGCCTTAGCGCCTGGTGGAACGGCCCCTGGTGCAACAGCAAACATCAACTAAAAATAAACCAATCAATAAAAAATGGGCCCAGAACGCGAGCTGAAAAAGCCATTTCAACGTAGAAGATCTTACAGTCTCCTAAGTTGCTTCCAGTTTTGTACATATTCCGGTATACTCCCATTTAAGTTGTTGTTACTGATCCTACTGCGATGAACAAGGAGAAGAGCGTTAATATTATATTCCTGAGATTGCGTGCATAATCTTGCAGTAATTATGATAGCTTACAAGTCAGTCAAATTCTTCAGTTCAGCTAGTTCCACCGGTAAATTTCCACTCATCCGTCGGAGGCTAATCTCCTGTGATCAATAAATATTTGATCAAACTTACTGATCATGCCAAAAAAACTAAACATGGAAAATGGAAAATCTTGTCAAAGCCTTACAAAGTTTTCAAGTTAACTGATTTCCCAAGCTCTGCAGGAACTGTTCCCGAAATATTGGTTTGTTTCAATGTCCCTGGTCAAATAGACCTATACAGATTACTAATAGAATATGCTTGTCCAAATACTCAACAAGATCTTATCTAGACCAGTGCGCGCGCACAAGAAGAAGCGTACAAATTCATGGGTGTGTGCGTTAGATGAAATGATAAGTTAGTCTTTTGTAGATTCCACCGTCCATCCAAACAGAAAAGAAGCCGATATTGGAAAGTCTTAGATAAGGAACCAATCACCTTGAACAAACAATATTTTAACTGCTCTTTCACTTTATCCAACAGAACCAGACAGCTTGCAACTTCTTAGAATTCACAAAAGATACAATATAAACGCTGTAATTAGTTCATTCCACCGAAAAATGGAAATTTGATGGATATATTATCATTATTAATGGCCCAAACCAATTTCTCTAAATCTAGAACTCAAAGCTTACAAGTATTCGAGACTGCTAATGTTCCCCAAATGACACCGAATATTTCCAAAAACAGAGCTTCATTAACAATTACGGAGAATATTAACTCAATGAAACAGGTACATGGCCTAATTGTTCAACCTGATCAGTAACACAAGTAAATACAACTTACATGAACTTCAACTGCAAAGACGCCCACTGGACTGGTACGGAACCATTAAGGTAGTCGTTTGAAGAATCGCTGCAAATTAACAGCAACATGCATTTAATTCAATAACTTTAAAATATTTTTCCTTTATCTAAAGCTTTGTTAGGATTGAGTGACCATAGCTTTGAACCTACATGCTATGAGATAAAATCACTGAATGTAAAAAGTAAGTGATCCCCACTAAAAGCTTAGCCTAGTCTCAAACTAAGCCTAAAATTTCCAATCTGCTGGTTGACTTAGAATAAAATTCTGAATTTAAATGAACACAGGTTTATGTAGCTCACACTTTCTCGATGGAGGGAAGCTGGATCAATTCAGGGGGAAGTACTCCTGAAAGACTGCAAAGTTTGAATTCTCTGAAAATGGAAAACGGAACATACACAGATTTAATACTTCACACCCATACTTTTTGCAAATATATCCACAGCGTAAAAAGATGAAATGCTTAAGTCAAGAGAATTCTACAGTGCAGTAATGTGGATTGCATTGCAAGAAATGCTCTTAGTGCAATCAGCTTCCGACGTTGCTGGTTTCTCATTCTCAGGGATTTCACAAGCAGTATCGGCATAGAAAATCAAACCACTAGCTCCCATTGTTTTGGCAATTTGATTGAGAACATCAACTGCATACCAGCATCCCAATCGATTGTCAAATTTAATTCACAAAGAAGCATCTTTGAATTCAACCCAAATGGAATTTTGTTTTTGCACAGCAGCAAAGTCAGCACTGCTTTGAATATATAGACAAGGTCCCGCTAAATCAGTAGCTCGCTGTGCGCTTGAGGTATCAAATAGACACCAAATAATATATATTCAAATAATCGCTATTTCACTCTTATAATATATACATTTGACATCAAATAGTACTTAATCATTCTAATTGAGGGTATATTCCGTTAAGACTGACTATATAATATCTTTATTTCTAAAACATTAAAATATGAGACTGAAATATAGGAACTGTAAAATTAACAACAGCGAAATATTATATGTTACTACGAAGAAGATGAATTAATGTTATAAAGATCATGGGCAGACGTTGAAGAAGTGCCGGTCCAAGAGTGTGTAGTTGTTGAAAGTTGGACATCTCGACTCTTGCTTTTTGTCAGAATATAACCATCCCTCATGGTCTTAAACTTCAAATACGACTCCTCATTAATTTCATATAGGTCATGGGCAGAAGCAGATGACGAACCATGATGGAATTCGGACGATGAATATTGAGAGCTAGCTCCTGCAGAACTCCAATTAGGCCTCAGTCCTAGGTGGTCTCTCAAAGTTTTGAACCTCAAATCTTGACTGTAGCCTCCGGCTGCAGGTATGATATCTAGAACAGTAGTGTTTCCTTCCAGCATGCTAACAATTTCAGACATTGTTGGCCTTAGTGACGGTGAAGTATTGGTGCATAAGATGGATACTTTAATCATCCTTTCTGCTTCTTCCTTGTTGTATTCTAATCCTAACCTCGGATCCACAAGTTCGATTAGCTTTTGACCTTGCTGCAAATAACAGGCCTACCAAGATAGCAATTATCACAAAGTTTGAGAAGAACATCACACACATGAAAATTTAGGTGCAAAATCATTGCAAAACATGGATGATATGAATTAGTTACATACCCAATCTATAAGACAAATGCAATCAATCTCTGAAGCTGCAGAATAGTTCATATTGTTTTTCCCACTAACAATTTCCAAAGACACAACTCCAAAACTGTAAACATCTGCTTTGTCGGTTAAATAACCCCAAAGGGCATATTCTGGTGCCATGTATCCTCTGCAATCAAAATGATCATTTGTTTTATGGTGAAACAATAGCAAACATATCAGTTTTAGGTGAGATATACATGGCTTACATAGTTCCAGCAATGCGAGTGCTGATGTGGGTTTTCTCTTCCTCATCAAGCTTAGCCAGTCCAAAGTCGGATATTTTTGGGTTTAGATCCCTATCAAGCAGAACGTTAGTGGCTTTGATGTCTCGGTGAACAATTTTGAAACGTGATTCTTCGTGTAGAAAGGCTAATCCTCTGGCTATCCCGAGACAGATCTTCTGCCTAATTGCCCAGTCCAATTCCAGTTGACTGTTTTCACAACCTTAAAATGACCATTCAAGTCAGAAATATTACAAGAAAGAGCAAATAGAAAAGTTATATACCTCTATGTGTCATTTTGGTTATTACTTCAATTATCTTATCTAACATGATCAATAAGTGAAATTCTCTAGATTAAACTTACCAAACAAAGCACGGGCGAGACTGTTGTTTTCCATGTATTCATACACAAGCAAGAGCTCATCCCCTTCAATACAACAGCCGTGAAGTTTTACAAGATTTGGGTGTTGCAAGCATGAAATCATGCCTATCTCATTCAAGAACTCCCGATTTCCCTGCCTTGATTTTGAAGAGAGCTGTTTCACAGCAATTATAGTACCATCTTCTAACATACCCTGCACTCCAGTCGTGGAAAATACTTGCATATATTTTAAGCACAACCATTCAAGGAAATTCTGTATTTAAGAGGATAGTCATCGAGGCCAAACGTTGGCAGTATACCTTGTAAACAGGTCCGAATCCACCTTCTCCAATCTTGTTTAAGGGATCAAAATTGTTTGTTGCAGCCTTAATTTGCTTCAAGGTAAAAGCAGTTGTTTGTAAATCTGATACTAGTAAAGAATCTGCCCAAACAAAGAGAGCCGAGTATGCTTTCAATGAGTTTTCCGAATTACTTATTGGTTTGCTTATTTGCATTTGTTATTGGTGGGCAAAATAAGCATTATCATATAGTTGCATAATTGCCAGCCATCATTGCTAGATTTCTAGACATGTTTTATAATTTGACAGAAATAGACCTTCTTCCACGGAAGGATTCAGAAGAAAAGTTGAAATTTGTCTTCTAACATGGCTCTAGAAATAGCCTATGCTTCAAATGATTGCTATTAGATAAGTCTGAATTGGATCTCAAACTAAAATTCTTCAATGGCATGTGTACATATGTAGCCTGTCAAAAACAAAGCTGAAATTGTTTTAAAATTACTAATGATATTTTGCTTTTTGAAGTAAATAGAAGCTGAGCAGCATGTAAAAAGCCTTCTCTTTTTATTTATTTATTTTGGTTGATTGAAATTTCCATCACAAAGAAGCCCAAACCTTTTTCTTGGCCACTTCTGTTTCTGAAATGGTATTTCCAGCCAACGATACCCAACACCAAGAGGATGAGAGAGAATCCTACTACACCAATGACAATTGGTACAGTCTTATTTTCCTGTTTGAAGTCTGCCCAAGTACAATGGTTAGAAACTTATGAAAACATGGATAACAAGACTAACAGTAAGGAACCCAATGAAAGTTTTAAGTGCAAAACTAGAATGAAAACAGAACCAGCGGGGCTTAATTAAATTGCAGAATATTTTTAACTTATGAGGGAAAAATAGTTTTTCTCAAATAAATAGTATTAAAAAGTACCATCTCTGATGACTGAGACAGGTGAAATAGGGAAAAGTAGCAGGCTTCATCTCGTATAGATGAAGGAAATCTAATAACTACTATAGCCAATTAATCCAGCAAACTTGATATCTGACTTTCAATAGTTTTTACTGTGGACAGTTACATACTTTGAAACAGAAGTCTAAATATGTTTATAGTTTTAACCATTAGAAGAAATAGAAGAGCAAGAGAAAATACTCACTGGGGTCCACCACAGAAATAGCTGATATCAGGGGTCCATATACTCCTGCTCCAGCAATTGCTGTAGTTCCTTTGCCACCCCAATTCAAACGGATCTCTAAGATGTTATTTGTAACAGTGGCATTATAGGATCTTACAACTGTTTTACGAACTCCAGAAGCTTCAGCTGCTATATTGAAATCCTTCTCAACTAGTTTGTCCTGAAACATGGGAATCCAGTTAAACCTTTTGAGTATGCCATGTATTCAATACTAGATCATGAGCTCTTGCTTGCAATCCATCATATTATTCAACACCATATCTGTTTCTCAGGAACGCACAGCAAGAGATGTCTCTGCTCGAAAAATATTTCTTGATTGTAATTATTTACCTGAATATAAATATCAAATATACGCCTTCCCAGGCTGTGAAATGTATTGTCATTCGTAAACTGGATCTCCGCAAAGTGTAGATTCAAAGTATAATTCCCATCTCGTAAACAATAACCAAAATAAGTAAGTGAAATAGGAGCTGTGCGTGCATTAATGTACGGCTCAGAAATGTCCGATGAATCCAAACTAGCAATGTAATGTGTGTTTTGTTCATCATTGTCATCTTGGAAGTCTCCAGTGGTAGTAAATCCCCAGTTAGTATCATCATTTGAATAGTATGCTGCAGTGCCACCACCATTTGCATCTTCTTCAAAAGTGGTACCATTTACTTTCACAGCTTTCCTACCACAATTAATAAATAAAGAGTGCCGATCTACGAAGACAGAGGAATGTCGAAGACTATGTTGGCAATAACCAGGTAAATTGCTGGTAATACATTGACAAAATTAGAAACCAAACATTCTT
Organism: Azadirachta indica; assembly: GCA_022749755.1. Classification (NCBI taxonomy): domain Eukaryota; kingdom Viridiplantae; phylum Streptophyta; class Magnoliopsida; order Sapindales; family Meliaceae; genus Azadirachta; species Azadirachta indica. The sequence continues at coordinate 12,654,939 of CM040451.1, read as the reverse complement.
AAACGTATAACCGTAAAAGGGTACTTTTGCTAGTAGTAAACATATAACACTCTTTATTCCAGGATTGTTATCTCAAAAATCCATTAGATTACTAAAACTTGTAGTTAAGTTGATATGAATAGAATATTTATTGTAGAATACCAAAGCTTTGTGATTCTTAAGTCAATCAACGTGAAGCCTAGATAGATTTCATGATGATTTATTGATTTTGCTTTTGCAATAACCATACTTACATCGATGACACTTCCGATCATTCCTGCATGGAAGAACTCCACTTCTAGTTAAAATCAAGTGAAAAAGCATATTAACACAGCACGGACATTATTCAAAATCATCAACGCATTGCTTTTTACAGACTATGGAAAAAAAGAGATTATTCTTCATGTCCAAATAAATTCAGTATACAATGTGACTCCAGAAGGAAGGCCATCATTAAAAATTAAAAAATATATATATTTCTCTCTTTTGCAGACCAATAATGCAAGTAGGAAAATCTTGTAGTGGCCTCATATGGAAGATGTGCAAAATGAAACTTCCTTAAACCCATAAATATCTTAGAAAGTAAACAAGGGGGACAAGACCCAAAGATTAGATGATGAAATGACTATCTAACTGTGCAAATTTCTTGATGTATTGGTTATTAACGGTGTCACAGAATAATAAGAAAGCAAGAAAAGCAACTTACAAATTGCCGTTCGTAAAAGAACTTCGGTACAAGTTCAAATTTAGATTCCTAGAGAAATAACAGAAGGTAAAACAAACATCAGCACATAGACCTACCACAAAATTGTAAATAGAGCATATTATTTATTCAATAAAAGAAGAACAATAACTGTCTCTCCCGACAAGCAGGCTGCTCAGGGCTTTGAAGACTGAAATTATTGTACGAAAGATCCCTGCACGCAAAAATGAAAAGTAGGAATATCATGGAACTGGAAGATGCGTGAGGATGTGCTTCTATAACTGATCTTGGGTTTCAGAACTAATGAGTACAAAGTTACTTTTAATTTTACATTACACCTGACTATTTGCAATTGTATTACAGCCTAAATAGATGAATAGAATGTACAATACATCTAACACATGCAAAAAGGCAAACATCGAAACCTTTTCCAAAAGTGGTAAAAACTGGATATATAAATAAATTAATTATTCACAAGTAAAACCAGGTATTCTGTAATCTAAATGAACAAATCCAAGAAGAACGAAGCAAATCATTAGATTGGAAGCTCCTTAAATAGACTGAGTAACTATGAACTCAACTCCCTTGCTGCAATTAAGCTGGCTTGGGCAAAATAATACAGGGATAACCAACTAACTAATTTGAAGTGAAAATATGCTAGGAAATACAGGAAATTCACAGATCAGCAAATCTATAGACGTTGATATATAATGAGCGCATATAACAAGAATAAATTTCCCAAAAGTTCGTCAAATAAATAGAACTATAAGCAGCAAAAGAGATAAAATACACACACACTGGTTCCTTTCTTCAAGATTGACACTGGTATATTGCCGCTGAGAAAGTTGCCAGTTAAAAAGCTGACCAAAGCCATATCAGGCAGTTAATATGATACACATCATATGATTAACACAGTAATACTAGAAATTCAGTTTCACTGACTTACATGAATAACAGTTCCCCAGGAATCTGGAATGTAGGCAGTTCCCCTGTTAGCTTGTTAAAACTGAGATCCCTATTCCAAAATTGCAAGATAATGATACATATATATATATATATATATATGCAAATAAATCTTGGGGCCAAACGACCCCTGTTTTTACTGAGTTTATGCAATCAAACATTAATTATGCTCTAACAAATGGAGCTTTGGTTAGAGCATTAATTTTGTATCAGATACACAAGCCTACCAGGCCTTCAATTGTATTGGGTCGCAAACGTATAAAACATTACAGCTAAGTTGCTAAATTTTAAAGCACGCTATCTGTAAAGTTCAGTTATCAATTATCTAGTCACAAAACCTGTATTAATAACAAGGTAACATACTTACAAAACATGCAAATTAGTCAATCCCCAAATATATTCAGGTATCCCTCCCAATACACTGCAGTTCCTTAAAAATCTGCAGATCCAACATTCACACGTAAGATATGACAATTGCAAGGTGAATGATTGTACACTCTCATCAACATGATATAAAGTAAGCAACGAACATACATCCTTCTAATCCTTGTCATGTTTTGAAGATCAGGAAAATCCTGATCTGTTCCAGCTATGTCACTGATCCTCCTGTAAGAGTGCCATAAGAAACAGATCCTTTCATTATCACTTTATAGAAATTAATATGATAAATTGACGAACTAAATAATCCTGCTTCTTGTAGTGGAATACTTGAGAAAGTTTCACTCACAATTGATTTAGGTTTTCCAAGACAGAGATTGATGACGGGATGGGTCCTTCCAGTCCACTACCTTGAATTTCCCTGTGTCAACACAAATAAACCAATCAAGAAAATCAAAGCCCAGAATGTAAGCTGGAAAACCTTTGTAATGTAGAAGATCTTACAGTCTCCATAGTTGCTTCCAGTTTTGTATAAATTCTGGTATACTCCCATTGAAGTTGTTGTCACTGATCCGACTGCAATGTGCAACAAGAATAGAGTTCATGTTATATCCTGAAAAATTTGAGCATAATCTTACAATAACTACAAAAGTTTACAAGTCAGTCAAATTCTTCAGCTCAGCCAGTTCCATTGGCAAATTTCCACTCAGCCGGTTGGAGGATAGTCTCCTGCACTCAATAATTAATATGTTTCCAGTGAATACATTAATCATGCGCAAAAACTAAACACAAAAAGCTTGTAATGCCTTACAAAGTTTCCAAGTTGACTAATTTCCCGAGCTCTGAAGGTACTGTTCCCGAAAATTGGTTTATTTCAATGTCCCTGGTAAGATAAATCAATTCAGCTTACTACTAGAATACAGTTGTCTAAATACTGAACAGACCCATATCTAGACACGTGTACACTCATAACAAGAATACTTTAAAGATTGATTGAAGTGTCGAAAATTCATCCAGTGTGTGCATTTGATGAAGTGACGAGTCAGTTTTTTGGAGGTTCCACCATCCATCCAAATGGAAAGGTAGCAGATATTGAAAATATTCATAGTGAGGGAACCCATCTCCTTGATCAATTAACACTCTTATTTTCCTTTCCCTATCCAAGAAAACTGGGCAGCTTACAACTTCATTGAATTCATAAAAGAGACGACGGAGAAGTTGTAATTAGTTCTTTTTCGCTAGAAATGGATTTTTATGGACTATAATATTCGTATCAATGAATCAAGAATCCAAAGCTTACAAGTACGTGAGACTGGTAATGTTCCCCAAAAAACTGGGAATATTGCCCGATAACCGGTTTGCAAAAAGAGCGCTGCATTTACAATTATTAACAATTGGTTAACTCAATCAAACAAGCGCAATCCTAATTGCACAACTTGATCAGAAAGAAGTAGATATAGCTTACATGAACTTCAACTGCATGGAAGCCCACGGGATTGGTATGGAACCGTTAAGGTAGTTATAGGAAAAATCACTGCAAATTAACAACAACATTGTTCTAATTCAATAACTTTAACATTTTTCCTGCCGTCATTTTCCAATCTTCCAATAGACAATTACACATTTCACAATTTAAATGAACTGACTAATTTATATATATATATATATATATATATAGAGAGAGAGAGAGAGAGAGAGAGAGAGCTGAAGGTTTTTATAGCTCACACTTTCTCGAGGTACGGAAGCTGGATCAATTCAGGTGGAAGAACTCCTGAAAGATTGCAATGTTTGAATTCTCTGAGAAATGGAAAATAAAACATACCCAGAATTTAGTCCTTCACATCCTTCAAAAATAAAGCCAAGGAAAGACCGACCATACTATCACAGCAAATTCGCATCTTTATACAATGGACTTTTGTCAAACACATCCAGAGCGTAAGACATTAAATCTTGAAGTGAAAATAATAAAAAAATAACCCACATTGCTGTAATGTGGCTCGTATTATCGAGTCCAAGTTTGCAAGTAATGTTCCTGGTGGGATCTACTCCCTTCAATGCTGGTTTCTCATGAACTTCACAAGCAGTATCGGCATAGAAGGGCCAGTCGTTAGCTCCCATTGTTCTGGCAATTTGATTCAGAGCATCCACTGCATACACCACGTGCATAAACCAATATAAGTCAGCATCTTTCAATTCAAAGTTAGAAGTTGACGTTTCAATTTTTTGGTTTTTTCACTACTACAATATTTAGTTAGTTATGCTTGAAGCAGCACGGCTAACAGTATCGGAATAACGTACAACTAAATTGTTTGTGTATGTCCCTAGTTTGTGAAGATAACGGATTGAGTGGGCACGCCAACAATCGCATGTCGTGCGCGCTGTGGTGGTGAGTATTGAATTATTTAGTACGAGGGTTATCTTAGTCATTTAATGGAATTGGGAACCTATTTGGTACACAAATGTACAAATTATAACTTTTTGGTGCTGTATAAAATTATATGGACCCGTATGTAATTATTTCAATAGTCATATCAGCCGACGGCCGGAAGGGAGGAAGCAAAGATTGCTGTACCTTCAGCTTGAGGGAGCCTAGCAGCGACGAGTATCTGTGAAGTCCATAAGCAACTCGAAGACAGAAATGAGAGGAGAAGAACAAGTTTGAAGAAGAACACCATTGAAAAGCTGCTTTCAACGGTCCAGCTCCGATTCAGGATCATCTGTGCTATCATTATTCATGCTATTACTTTAATCTTCTGCATGCTGTTCATTTATATTCAAAGAACGAAAGCTTTTAGGAGAATGTTCAAAGCAAATACCCTGACGAGATATCTAACCACCCTCTAATCTTTGTTGTGTTTTGCGTCCAGTAAGGATTCTGTGTATAATAAGAGACTGGAAATCAACTTCAAAAAATTTAAATTATCGTTTTCTCATGCATTGATTAATTTAGTTTCTAGTTGCATCACTTGGGCACACATTGCTGACTCGCTGACTTGCTGACAGCTGGTGAGAATTCTTGCCTCATGCACAGTGAATTTGATTGTGTAAGGTCTCTGTTTCCACACAAAAGATAAATTGCTATATTTGATATTTCATTGGTTTTGCGAATCAGAATTCAAGCAAGATGGTCCCAACTATACGCCGTTTTGATGTCATGACTCATTGTTTTTATTCAATAATTAAGGCATGTCTTAGGAGATTAGACAAATCAGCTATATGGTCACATCAGAAATTCAAATCTTCGATTTCCATAGGTAAATAAAACTTTGGGAAGCAGACAAACTTACGTATAAATCGAAAGGTTATGTACTGTACAAAGAATAATAAAGAGAGAAAAAGGACACAACTCCAAAACTGTAAACATGTGCTTTGTAAGTCAAGCAACGCAAAAGGCCATATTCTGTTGGCGTGTATCCTCTGCAATCAAAGTTATCATCTTTTTTTACACTGAAACATTAACAAAAATATCAGTATTAGATGAAATATATGTGGTTTAAATGGTTCCAGCAATGCGAGTGCTGATGTGGGTTTTTTCCTGCTCTCAAACTTAGCCAGCCCAAAGTCTGAGATTTTGGGGTTTACATCCCCATCAAGCAGAACACTAGTAGCTTTGATGTCTCCGAACAATTTTGAAACATGATTCTTCCTGTAGAAAGGCTAAACCTCTAGCTATCCTTAGAATGATCTTCCGCCTAATTGGCCAGTTCATTTTCAGATAACAGTTTTCAGAGTCTCAAAATAACTATTTCAATCAAAAAAATTACAAGAAAGAGCAAATAAAACATTGTATACCTGTATATAACATTATATCATACAAGTATAATTTAAATTGTGAAATCTGTCACTAAATCTATTAGCAGATTGGAAAATGACTGGAGAAAAAGTTTGAAGTTATTTAACTAGATCAATGTTGTTAATTCGCAGTGATTTTTCCCACAACTACCTTAACGGTTCTATACCAGCCCAGTGGGCTTGCATGCAGTTGAAGTTCATGTAAGCTATATCTACTTCTCTCTAATCAGGTTGTGCAATTAAGATTGCACTTATTTGATTGAGTTAACCAATTGTCGAAAATTGTAAATGCAGCGTTCTTTTTGTAAACCGGTTATCAGGCAATATTCCGAGTTTTTTGGGGAACATTACAGTCTCACATACTTGTAAGCTTTGGATTCTTGATTTACACCAATTTTTTGGGGCCATTGATACAATAATAATAGTCCATAAATATCTATTTCTAAAATGATCTAATTACAACTTCTCCAATGTCTCTTTTATGAACTCTATATGAAGTTGCAAGCTGTCAAGTTTTCTTGAATGGAGTGAAAGAGAAATAAAAATGTTTGTTCAAGGAGGTGGGTTCCCTCACTATGAATATTTTCAATATCTGCCACCTTTCCGTCTGGATGGACGGTGGAACCTCCAAAAAACTGACTCGTCATTTCATCAAAATTGCACACACTGGATGAATTTTCAACACTTAATCAGTCTTTAAAGTTTTCACGTTATGAGTATACACGTGTATTCTAGTAGTAAGCTGAATAGGTCTATTTTAACAGGGACATTGAAATAAACCAATTTTCGAGAACAGAACCTGCAGAGCTAGGGAAATTAGTCAACTTGAAAACTTTGTAAGGCATTTACAAGCTTTTTTGTGTTTAGTTTTTGCGCAAGATTAATGTATTCACTGGAAGATAAATTAATTTTCGACTGCAGGAGAATATCCTCCGACGGATTGAGTGGAAATTTGCCAATGGAACTGGCTGAGCTGAAGAATTTGACTGACTTGTAAACTTTTGTAATTACTGTAAGATTATGCTCAAAATTTGTCAGGATATAACAAGAACTCTATTCTTATTGCACATTGCAGTAGGATCAGTGACAACAACTTCAATGGCAGTATATCAGAATTTATACAAAACTGGAAGCAACTTTGAGACTGTAAGATCTTCTACATTAAAACGGTTTTGCCGCTTACATTCTGGGCTTTGATTTTCTTGTTTGGTTTATTTGTTTTGACACAGAGAAATTCAAGGTAGTGGACTGGAAGGACCCATCCCGTCATCAATCTCTGTCTTGGAAAACCTATATCGATTGTGAGTGAAACTTGAGAAGCAGGATGATTTAGTTCATCAATTTATCATATTAATTTCTATAAAGTGATAAGGAAAGGATCTGTTTCTTATGACACTCTTACAGGAGGATTAGTGACATAGCTGGAACAGATCAGGATTTTCCTGATCTTTGAAATATGACAAGGATTAGAAGTATGTATGTTTGTTGCTTATTTTATATCATGTTGATGAGAGAGTACAATCATTAACCTTGCAACTGTTATATCTTACATATGAGTGTTGGATCTATAGAATTTTAAGGAACTGCAGTATATTGGTAGGGATACCTGAATATATCGGGGGATTGACTAATCTGTACGTTTTTTAAGTATGTTACCTTGTTATTAGTACAGTTTTTGTGACTTGAAAATTGATAACTGAACTTGACAGATAGCATGCTTGAAAATTTAACAACTTAGCTGTATTATTTTATACATTTGCCACCCCAATACAATTGAAGGCCTGGTAGGCTTGTGTATCTGATGCAAAATTAATTCTCTAACTAACGCTCCTTTGGTTAGAGCGTAATTAATGTTTGATTGCATAAACTCAGTACACCAGTGTGGTTGAGCCCAAGATTTATTTTGCATATGCAAATGTTTTGATCATCATCTCGTGATTTTGGAATGGGGATCGCAGTTATAACAAGCTAACTGGGGAACTCCCTACATTTGAGATTCCTGGGGAACTGATATTCATGTAAGTTAGTGAAACAAATTTCTAGTATTACTGTGTTAATCATGTGATGTGAAGCATATTAACTGCTTGATATGGCTTTGGTCAGCTTTCTAACCGGCAACTTTCTCAGCGGGAATATAGCAGTGTCAATCTTGAAGAAAGAAACCAGTGTGTGTATCTTTATCTCTTTTGATGCTTCTAGTTCTATTTTTTTGAGGAAGTTTTGGGAAATTTACTCTTATTATATGCATTCATTATCTATCAACCTCTATAGATTTGCTGATCTGTGAATTTCCCATGTATTTCCTAGCATATTTTCACTGCATATTTAAAGTTGCGCAACTGAAACAGGATTGGCTGACAAATAGAAGACAAGCGGGATAAAATATGACAAATACAAGACAAGCGGGATAAAATACTAAGCAGGGTCCACCACAGAAATAGCTGATATTAGGGGCCTTAGCCTCCCGTTTTGGGAAGTGCTGTAGTCCCTTTGCCAGCCCAGTGGAAACGAATCTCTAAGATGTTACTCGTAACAGTTGCGTTATAAGATTTTGCGACTGGTTTACAATGCCCATAAGCTTCAGCTGCTACATCGAAATCCTTCTCCACTAGTTTGCCCTGAAACATGGGAACTCATTTTCTAAACAATATCCGAAATAAGTGAATAAGGAGCAATGCGTGCATTAATGTATAGTTCAGAGATGTCTGATAAATCCAGATTTGCAATGTAACGCATGTTTTGTTCGTTTTCGTCATCTGTAAAGTCGCTAATATCATCATTTGAATGGCATGTGGCAGCCCACTGCCAATATTTGCATCTCCTTCAAATTTGCTACCATCTACTTTCACAGCAATTATAGTACCATCTGCTAATACACCCTTCACTTCAGTCACGGAAAATAACTGCATATATATTTTAAGCACAACCGTTCAAGGAAATTCTGTATTTAAGAGGATAGTCAACTTATTGAGGCCAAAGGCTGGGCAGTATACCTTGTAAAGAGGTCCGAATCCACCTTCTCCAATCATGTTCAGAGGATCAAAATTGTTTGTTGCAGCCTTAATTTTCTTTAAGGTAAAAGAAATTGTTTGAAACTCTGATGGTTGAAAAGAATCTACCCAGACAAAGAGAGACGAGTATGCTTTCATTTGTTTGCTTATTTTCATTTCTTATTGGTGGGCAAAATAGGAATTATCATATAGTTGCTTAATTGCCAGCCATCATTGCTAGATTTCTAGACATTTTTCATGATTTGACAGAAATAAACCTTCCAAGGAAGGATTCAGAAGAAAAGTTGAAACTTGTCTTCAAACATGGCTCTAAGAAATAGCCTATGCTTCAAATGAATACTATTAGATAAGTCTGAATTGGATCTCAAACTAAAATTCTTCAATGGCCTGTATATAGCTTGTCAAAAACAAAGTTGAAATTGTTTTAAAAGGTATTTTTCTTTTTGTCGAAGCTTTTTGTAGTTAATAGATGCCGAGCAGTGTCTTTTCATTTATTAATTTTAGTTGATTAAAATATCCACCAGAAAGAAGCCCAAACCTTTTGCTTGGCCACTTCTCTTTCTGAAATAGTATTTCCAGCCAATGATACCCAACACCGAGAGGATGAGAGATAATCCTACAACGACACCAATGATAATCGGTAGAGTCTTATTTCCTGATTGAAGTCTGCCCACGTACAATGGTTAGGAACTTGTAAAGACATGGATAGCAAGACTAAACAGTAAAGCACCCATTGAAAGTTGTAAGTGCGAAACTTGAATGAAAACAAAACCGACCAGGCTTAATTAAATTGTAGAATAATTTTAACTTAATGAGGAAAAATAATTTTTCTCAAATACATAATATTAAAATGTACCATCTCTGATGACTGATATACGTGAAATGGGAAAAGTAGCAGTTAATGCTTCATAAGCAGAGCTAATAGCTCCTGGTATAGATGCAGGAAATCTAATTATTACTATAGCCAATTAATCCAGCAAACTTAGATATCTGACTTTCAATAGTTTTTATTATACACAGTTAAACTTCATACTCTGAAGCACAAGTCTAAAGAAAAATTTTATGATACTGAGATAAGAATCTCACTATTAATAACACTTTTTTTATTGACTTTTAAATTTTGAAATTAAAATTTAATCCATTCATTATAAATAATGGTAATTAATCTACTCAACAAGTAATATGTCAAATTAATTTACTGTTCAGGTTGAAAGTTATTTTTTTTTACATTTTATTTTTTTAATATATTAAAACTATTTAGATATAATTTATTTTTTAAAATATATTTGAAATACAAATTCATATATTATAAAAAAAAAATTTAATGATAAAGACCGTGTTATGCATGTTATGAATAATCTATTTTTAAAAAAATTAATTTAGATATTATCTAAATGCTCAATCTTTTTTTTAATTTTTCAATAAATTATTAATAATAAAATAAATTATTAAAGCTTAAAAATTAATATTAGAAAGTACGACACAACTCATCTATTACTTATATTCTTTGTATTTATAAGAATTAATGAAAATTTTAAATTATTTTAAGGATGTAAACATTATTGTCATAGTTGAGAATAAATAGAAGAGTAAAACAACGTTATAATTAATATTACCTTAATAGATTAAAAAAAAAGCATATCTTAAAATTGATAATTTGTTAGTAAAAAAAAACATACATGTAATTGTATAAATATGAATAAGGAATTTTGAAAAAGATTATTAAGAAAATTAAAATGTAAATTAATCTAATTTTTTAAAATCAATGTTATTTGTAATGACTATAAAATTTAAGAAATCTTAATCACATATAATGAAAATTCAATTTGACACAACAATAATGCTATTAGTAAATTACTAACATTTACCATTTGTAAAGTGATATTTTAACAAGATGCAACTAAGAAAAAAATAAAAAAAACTAGAAAATTTTTATTAGAACACATGTAAATAAAAAAAGATTAAATAAATGAAATAAATTTAAAGTATCAATAATCAATTTTTGTCTCTACGGTAAAGAATACCCATATGTTTAGAAAAATATATATATATATATGTGTGTGTGTGTGTGTATAAAGAATACCCATATGTTTAGAAAAATATATATATATGTGTGTGTGTGTGTGTGTGTCTGTGTGTGTGTGTGTGTGTCACATATAACTTATTTATATAATGATGATAATGATGATAATGATGATGACGATAATAAACTATGTAAAATTTTTAATTATTTTTATAATTTTTCAAGTACTATATTTTTTCTACAAAATTTTCATTATAATTCAATTTTCTATATCAAGATTATAAGTAGAATGTTGATTTATAATCTTTACATTACATTTATATTCATTTTGTTCCATACACAGTTATAATATTGTTGTTTATTAATTTGTATTCATTTTCATATACTTCATCATAATTACATTTTTTTGTTGTTTTTATTAAATTGATGTTCATTTTTATTCTTTTATATTGACTTATTATTTTTTATTTTTAACTTTTACCAATATTTTGTTTTACATACATGTTCTACATTATAATTTTATCTTTTATATAAAAATTACAAATTGTATGTATATTTATAAGGTTTAAGTTATAATTACATTTCTTTTATTTTATTTACAGTTATACTATTATCATTTGACAATTTATTGTAATTTATATATATTTCAGTACATTTACAATTTTTATATTGAATTTTTAAAATTGATGTTCATTTTTACTCTTTTATGTTGACTTTTATTTTATTTCTAACTTTTATAAGTATTTTATTTTACATACATGTTATAAGTTTAGTTTAATATTTTTATGTGAATATTACAATTTCTATGTGAATCTATAATTTTTACATCACAATTATATTTTTTTTATTTTGTTTACAACTATATTATTGTCATTTGATAATTTTATGTTAATTTACATTTATTTTAGTACATTAACATTTTTTATGTTAAATTTGAGCAATTAACGTTCATTTTTACTCTTTCATGTTGTCTTATAATTTATTTTTAACTTTTACAAGTATTTTAGTTTATATAAAAATTATACGTTATAATTTCATATTTTATGTGAAGACTACAAATTTTATGTGGATTTATAACTTTTACATCATAAATTTAATTCTTTTGGTTCGTTTACAACTAGATTGTTATCATTTGATAATTTGATAATAATTTACATTTATCTTAGTGCATATACTTTTTTATATTAAATTTATGAAATTAATGTTTATTTTTACTTTTCTATGTTGACTTATTGTTTTCTATGTTTTATTTTAAACTTTTACAAATAATATATTTTGCATACAAGTTATATGTTATAATTTCATATTTTATGTGAAAATTAAAAATTTTATTTGTATTTATAACTTTTATGTTATAATTACAATTTTTTTAATTTATTTATAGCTGTGATCTTATCATTGGACAATTTGATATAATTTACATTTATCTAAATGCATTTATATTTTTTATATTAAATTTATGAAATTTACGTTCCTTTTTACTCTTTTATGTAGGCTTATATTTTTTTTTTAATTTTTAACTTTTATAAGTATTTTATTTTACATTCATGTTAAACGGTATAATTAAAGTTTGAATTTTACTAAAAATCAAAAGAAAACCGTTAGAAGTTGTTGAGTTTGAATAAAGTGAAAATAAAACTGTTAAAACCTGAACAATCGATAAAACTAAAAAATTTATTTTAAAAATTAAGTTAATATTTTAAAATAAAAAATATGGGATCATTCATTTCATCTAATGGTCTACAATTTTTCCGTAATGATGCTGGGAATTTTTTTCCAGCACTGTGAAAGCACCCAAGTCTAAAATATGTGTATAGTTTTAACCAATAGAAGAAATAGAAGAGCAAGAGAAAATACTCACTAAGGTCCACCACAGAAATAGCTGATGTCAGGGGTCCATATAATCCTCCTCTAGGAATTGATGTAGTCCCCTTGCCACCCCAATTCAAACGGATCTCTAAGATGTTATTTGTAACAGTGCATTATAGGATCTTACAACTGGTTTACGAACTCCAGAAGTTCAGCTGCTATATTGAAATCCTTCTCAACTTAGTTTGTCCTGAAACATGGGAATCCAGTAAAACCTTGAGTATCTCACGTATTCAATATTATATCGTGTGCTCTTGCTTGCAATCCATCATATTATTCAATACCATATCTGTTTCTCAGGAACTCACAGCGAGAGATGTCTCCCCTGACCAAATATTTGTTCATTGTAATGTGTGTTTTGTTCATCATTGTCATCTCAGAAGTCTCCAGTGGTAGTAAATCCCCAGTTAGTATCATCATTTGAATAGTATGCTGCAGTACCACCACCGTTTGCATCTCCTACAAAAGTGGTACCATTTACTTTCACAGCTTTCCCACCACAATTAATGAATAAAGAGTGCCGATCTGCGAAGACAGAGGAATGTCAAAGACTATGTTGGCAACAATCAGGTAAATTGCTGGTAATGCATTGACAAAATTAGACACCAAACATTCTTAATCATATAACCATAAAAGGGTACTTTTGCTAGTAGTAAACATATAACACTCTTTATACCAGCATTGTCATTTTAAAAATCCCCTAGATTGCTACAACTTGTAGTTAAGTTGATATGAAAAGAATATTTATTATAGAATACCCAAAGCTTTGTGATTCTTAAGTCAATCAGCGTGAAGCCTAGGTAGATTTCATGGTGATTTATTGATTTTGCATTTGGAATAACCATACTGACATTGATGACACTTCAAATCAATCCTTCACGGAAGAACTCCACTTCTAGTTTAAATCAAGCAAAAGAGCATATTAGCACAGTATAGACATTATTCAAAATCATCAATATATTGCTTTCAACAGACTATGAAAAATAAAAGATTATTCTTCATGTCCACATAAATTCAGTAAACAATGTAACTCCAGAAGGATAGGTCATCATTAAAAATTAAATTTATATATATATATATATATATATATTTTGACTCTTTTGTAGACCAATGATAATGCAAGTAGGAAAATCTTGTAGTGGCCTCATATGGAAGATGTGCAAAACGAAACTTAAACCCTGAAGATCTTAGAAAACAAACAAAGGGGAAATTTCTTGATGTATCGGTTATTAACTGTCACTGAATAATAAGAGAGCAAGAAATGCAACTTACAAATTGCCCTTCATAAAAGAATTTTGGTACAAGTACAAATTTAGATTCCCAGATAAAACAAACATCGGCACATAGCCCTATCACATAATTGTAAATAGAGCATATTATTTATTCTATAAAAGAAGAATAATAACTCTCTCCCGACAAGCAGGCTGCTCAGGTCTTTGATGAGTGAAATTATTGTACGAAAGATCCATGCATGCAAAAATGAAAAGTAGGGAATATCATGGAACTGGAAGATGCGTGAGGATGTGCTTCTATAACTGATCTTTGGTTTCAGAACTAATGAGTACAAAGTTACTTTTAATTTTACATTACCCCTGACTATTTGCAATTGTATTACAGCCTAAATGGATGAATAGAATATACAATACATCTAACACATGCAAAAAGGCAAACATCGAAACCTTTTCCAAAAGTGGTAAAAACTGGATATATAAATAAATTAATTATTCACAAGTAAAACCAGGTATTCTGTAATCTAAATGAACAAATCCAAGAAGAACGAAGCAAATCATTTGATTGGAAGCTCCTTAAATAGACTGAGTAACAACGAACTCAACTCCCTTGCTGCAATTAAGCTGGCTTCGGCAAAATAATACAGGGATAACCGACTAACTAATTTGAAGTGAAAATATGCTAGGAAATACAGGAAATTCACAGATCAGCAAATCTATAGACGTTGATATATAATGAGCGCATATAATAAGAAAAAATTTCCCAAAAGTCCCTCAAATAAATAGAACTATAAGCATTAAAAGAGATAAGATACACACACTGGTTTCCTTTCTTCAAGATTGACACTGGTATATTCCCACTGAGAAAGTTGCCAGTTAAAAAGCTGACCAAAGCCATATCACGCAGTTAATATGATACACATCATATGATTAACACAGTAATACTAGAAATTCAGTTTCACTGACTTACATGAATAACAGTTCCCCAGGAATCTGGAATGTAGGCAGTTCCCCTGTTAGCTTGTTAAAACTGAGATCCCTATTCCAAAATTGCAAGATAATGATACATATAAATATATATATATATGCAAATAAATTTTGGGGCCAAAAAGCACCTGTTTTTACTGAGTTTATGCAATCAAACATTAATTATCCTCTAACAAACAGAGCATTGGTTGGAGCATTAATTTTGTATCAGATACACAAGCCTACCAGGCCTTCAATTGTATTGGGGTCACAAATGTATAAAATATTACAGCTAAATTGTTAAATTTTAAAGCATGCTATCTGTAAAGTTCAGGTATCAATTATCTAGTCACAAAAACTGTATTAATAACAAGGTAACATACTTACAAAACATGCAAATTAGTCAATCCCCAGACATATTCAGGTATCCCTCCCAATCTACTGCAGTTCCTTAAATTTCTGCTGATCCAACATTCAAACGTAAGATATGACAGTTGCAAGGTGAATGATTGTACTCTCCCATCAACATGATGTAAAGTAAGCAATGAACATACATCCTTCTAATCCTTGTCATGTTACAAAGATCAAGAACATCCTGATCTGTTCCAGCTATGTCACTGATCCTCCTGTAAGAGTGCCATAAGAAACAGATCCTTTCATTATCACTTTATAGAAATTAATCTGATAAATTGATGAACTAAATAATCCTGCTTCTTGTAGTGGAATACTTGAGAAAGTTTCACTCACAATTGACGTAGGTTTTCCAAGACAGAGATTGGTGACGGGATGGGTCCTTCCAGTCCACTACCTTGAATTTCCCTGTGTCAAAACAAATAAACCAATCAAGAAAATCAAAGCCCAGAATGTAAGCTGGAAAACCTTTTTAATGTAGAAGATCTTAAAGTCTCCATAGTTGCTTCCAGTTTTGTATAAATTCTGGTATACTCCCATTGAATTTGTTGTCACCGATCCGACTGCAATGTGCAATAAGAATAGAGTTCATGTTATATCCTGAAAAATTTGAGCATAATCTTACAATAATTACAAAAGTTTACAAGTCAGTCAAATTCTTCAGCTCAGCCAGTTCCATTGGCAAATTTCCACTCAGCCGGTTGGAGGATAGTCTCCTGCACTCAATAATTAATATGTTTTCCAGTGAATACATTAATCATGCGCAAAAACTAAACACAAAAAGCTTGTAAATGCCTTACAAAGTTTCCAAGTTGACTAATTTCCCGAGCTCTGAAGGTACTGTTCCCGAAAATTGGTTTATTTCAATGTCCCTGGTAAGATAAATCAATTCAGCTTACTACTAGAATACAGTTGTCCAAATACTGAACAGACCCATATCTAGACACGTGTACACTCATAACAAGAATACTTTAAAGATCGATTGAAGTGTTGAAAATTCATCCAGTGTGTGCATTTGATGAAATGACGAGTCAGTTTTTTGGAGGTATGGAGAGGTAGCAGACATTGAAAATATTCATAGTAAGGAACCCATCTCCTTGAACAATCAACACATTTATTTCTCTCTCTCCATTCAAGAAAACTTGACAGCTTGCAACTTCATTGAATTCATAAAAGAGACTATGGATAAGTTGTAATTAGTTCTTTTTGGACAGAAATGGATATTTATGGACTATAATTATCGTATCAAAGGCCCTAACAAGTGTAAATCAAGAATCCAAAGCTTACAAATATGTGAGACTGGTAATGTTCCCCAAAAAACTTGGAATATTGCCCGATAAGCGGTTTGCAAAAAGAGAGCTGCATTTACAATTATTAACAATTGGTTAACTCAATCAAACAAGTGCAATCCTAATTGCACAACCTGATTAGAAAAAAGTAGATATAGCTTACACGAACTTCAACTGCGTGGAAGCCCACTGGCTTGGTATGGAACCGTTAAGGTAGTTATAGTAAAAATCACTGCAAAATTAACAACAGCATTGATCAAATTCAATAACTTCAACATTTTTCCTGCGGTCA
The DNA here is from genome assembly GCA_022749755.1 of Azadirachta indica. Classification (NCBI taxonomy): domain Eukaryota; kingdom Viridiplantae; phylum Streptophyta; class Magnoliopsida; order Sapindales; family Meliaceae; genus Azadirachta; species Azadirachta indica. The sequence goes on along the minus strand of CM040451.1, from coordinate 12,638,034 downwards.
TTTTCCAATCTTCCAATAGAATATTACAGATTTCACAATTTAATTGAACTGACTAATATATATATATATATGTAAATATATATATATATATATATGTATATATATGTATAGCTGAAGGTTCGTATAGCTCACACTTTCTCGAGGTAGGGAAGCTGGATCAATTCAGTTGGAAGTACTCCTGAAAGATTGCAAAGTTGAAATGCACTGAAAAATGGAAGACATAGAATACCCAGAATTTAGTCATTCAAATCCTTCAAAAATAATAAAGCCAAGAAAAGAACAACATAGAAGACCATAGTATTACAGCAAATTCGCATCTCTATACAAACAATGGACTTTTGTCAAACACATCCAGAGCGTAAGACATTAGATCTTGCAGTGAAAAAGAAAAACCTACATTGCTGTAATGTGGCTCGTATTATCGAGTCCAAGTTTACAGGTAATGTTCCTGGTGGGATCTACTCCAAACAATGCTGGTTTCTCATTAACTTCACAAGCAGTATCGGCATCGAAGGTCCAGTCTGTAGCTCCCATTGTTTTGGCAATTTGATTCAGAGTCTCCGCTGCATACACCATATGTATAAAGCAACATAAGTTAGCATCTTTCAATTCAACGTTAGAAGTTGATTTTTCATTTTTTTTTTTCACAACTACAATAAGTAGTTAGTTATGCTTGAAGCAGAACGGGGTAACAGTATCGGAATAGCGTCGAACTAAATTATCTGTCCATGTCCCTACTTTGTGAAGATAACTGATTGACTGGGCGCGCCAACGATAGCATGTCGAGCGCGCTGGCGGTGAGTATGGAATTATTTAGCACGAGGGTTATCTTGGTCATTTAATGGAATTAGAACCTATTTGATACACAAATGAACAAATTATATCTTTTTGGTGAAATATAAAAGAAAAAATTTTATTTTATGATCACTATTTACACCCAAATTAAAAAATAATACTATTTATAATTGTATTAAAAAAATGACTAACGAAAAATTTTTTCAACAAAATTACCTCTAAGCCTTTCAACATAACGAAAAAGTTTCTTTGTACTCAAAATGCATTTTCTAATATGCCAAAAAAAAAAAATTTGTGCTCAAAAATGCACTTTCTAAAACACAGAAATTTTTTTTTTTTACTATAAAATTCACTTTTGAGTAAGAAAAACCTTTTTCTTCGTGCTCGAGAGTGTAAGAAACTTGCTTGTAAAAAGTTGGTCATAAAAATATTTTTATTTAAAATTTATTGTAGGGTCATTTTTTAACACAATTTTAAATAGTAATCATTTTTTAATTTGACATATAAATAATGGTGATAAATGAAAATTTTCTGATGTAAAAAGAGTTAAGGTTCCTAATGTTTGGCTAATTATCCTAATTAGTTCTACTAATTTTAAAATATTCATAAAAATTTCTATTTATATTAAAATAACGATCATACCTTATTTAATAGTAATTGATTAAATTTTTTTCAACCTTTAACTAAAAATAAATATTAAAATAATTCTAAGTACTATTTTATAACACATTAATAATTAAATATTTATTAATGCATTATAACTATAATATAATAATTATAAATTGGGAGAATGATCATTACCCATTATTTTTTAAGTTAATATCCCATTACTCTTCTATATTTTTTTTAATATCTCATCACCTCCTTAAATTCTGATTTTACCCTTCAATATTTCAAATATTTTTGATTTTACTATTTTGTAAACCAATTGAATTAAAGAACAAAATCAGAAAAAAAAAAAAAAGAATCAGGAGGGTGATAGGATATTAAAAAAAATATAAAAAAATATAAAGAGTAATGAGATATTAACTGAAAAAGTAGGGGGTAATAGACATTCTTCCTTATAAATATTGTGTAATAATATATTTTATTTATAAATTAATATTTATTTATGATTTATTTTATTTATTTTTTAATTTCTAATTAATATTAAATTGTTATAACTATATTATAGTACAATACTTATGATTAGATATAATTATAAATATTGTAGTAGAATATATTTTACTTGTAAGAATATATTTTACTTATAAATTAATATTTATTTATGATTTATTTTATTTATTCTCTAATATCTAATTAATATTTAGTTATTAGCATATTGTAAAATAAATAAATTTATATTATAGTTATAATATGTGAATAAGCATTTAATTATTAATAATGAAAATTTAACAAAAGTGACCAAGTTTTGAGCTGAATTTTCATAAGTCACTACTATTTAAAATTTGTTTAAAAAATGATCAACTCGAATTTTTTTAACCAAAATACTCCCACCTGAAAAGATATATTGGTCTAAACATTAATTTAATATTTATTTTTATAAGGATTGAAAATAATTTTTTAATCAATCAGTATTAGATAACGATACAATCATTATTTTAATATAAATTAAAATTTTTATGAACACTTTCAAAATTCGAAAAAAAGAATTTAGATATAATTATGATCTTTTCTATCCTAAATTTTTAAAAATCGATTGACACGTGACATAAATTAAAATAGAATGTTAAGATTATTTTTTAAAAATTATATTAATTAATTATAAAATTATTTTCTTTTCTTTCGGTATAATAAATTGTGATGATTAATCAATAAAAATTTTTAAAATATAATTTTAACATTTTATTTTAAATCATAACACGTATGAATAGATTTTTAAAACTGCAAACAGAAAAGGATAGGACTGAATCGAAATTCCCAAAAAAAAGCCGAACGCGCTAAGACTTAGATGTCATTAACCCATATATAAAATTCTAGGGACGCGTGTGTAATTATGTAAAAGGTGACCGACGGCCAGAAGGGACGAAGTAGAGATTGCTGTACCTTCAGCTTGAGGGAGCCTAGCAGCGACGAGTGTCTGTGAAGTCTATAAACAACTCGAAGACAGAAATGAAAGAAGAAGAACAAGTTTGAAGAGAAAACCATTGAAAAGCTGTTTTCAACGCTCCAGCTCCGATTCAGGATCGTCTGTGCTATCATTATTTATGCTATTACTATAATCTTCTGCATGCTCTTCATTTTCATTCAAAGAAGGAAAGCTTTTTGAAGAATTTTCGAAGTAAAAACCTTGACGAGATATCAATGTATCTAACCACCCTGCTAATCTTGTTGTGTTTTGCAATCCAGTAACGATTCCGTATATAGTAAGAGACTGCAAGTCGACTTGACTTCAAATTAGTTAAAAATTATCATTTTCTCATGAATTGATTATTTTGGTGCGTTTCTAGTTGCATCACTTGGGCACACCTTATTGACTCGCTGACTTGCTGAAAGCTAGTGATAATTCATGCCTCATGCACAGTGAATTTGATCGTGTAAGGTTGCCGTTTCCTCGCGAAGGATAAATTGCTATATTTATATTTCTTTGGTTTTGCGAATCAGAATTCAGAGCAAGATGGTCCCAACTATACGCGGTTTTCATGTCATGGCCCATTAACTATGTTCAATAATTAAAGCATGTGCTAGGAAGCAGACAAACTTACATATAAATCCAAAGGTTTGTGTACTGAACAAAAAATAATAAAGACAGAAAAAGAACACAAACTCCAAAACTGTAAACAGGTGCTTTGTAAGTCAAGTAACACAAAGGGCCGCATTCTGTTGGCCTGTATCCTCTGCAATCAAAGTTATCATCTTTTTAACGCTGAAACAATAGCAAAAATATCAGTTTTAGATGAAATTTATGTGGTTTAAATGGTTCCAGCAATGCGAGTGCTGATGTGGGTTTTTCCTCCTCATCAAACTTGGCCAGCCCAAAGGCTTAGATCCCCATCAACCAGAACGTTAGCAGCTTTGATGTCTCTGTGAACAATTTTGAAACATGATTCCTCCTGTAGAAAGGCTAAACCTCCGGCTATCCTGAGAAAGATCTTCCGCCTAGTTGGCCAGTTCATTTTCAGATAACAGTTTTCAGAGTCTCAAAATAACCATTCCAATCAGAAAAATTACAAGAAAGAGCAAATAAAACGTTATATCCTTGCATATAACATTTTGGTTATTACTTTAATTATACTCGTATGATTTGATCAACACAGCAAGTATACTATGAGTCAACATCGCATCCGTTTATTAGGAGCTCACACTGGGAAATGTCTTCATTTAATCAATATTTCTTGATTCTAACGATTTTCGTCATTATAAATATATATAAAACATATACCTTCCCAGGCTGTCATTAGTGAACTGGATCTCCGCAAAATGTAGATTCAAAGTATACTTCTCATTTTCTAAACAATATCCAAAATAAGCAAAGTGAAAGAGGAGCAATGCGTGCATTAATTTATAGTTCGGAGACGTCTGATAAATCCAGATCTACAATGTGACGCATGTTTTGTTCATTGTCATCATCTGCGTAGTCACTAATATCATCATTTGAATGGTATGTTGCAACACCACTGCCAATATTTGCATCTCCTTCAAATTTGCTACCATTTTATTTCCACCGCAAATCTTGGAAGACAAAAGAGCATCAGACTATCTGAGCAATGATTTGTTGAACTACTCATAAATTCAAACCATAAAAAACTACTTCTGTAGTAATAAAACAATCCATGTTCTATCAATGTCGTTTTAAAAATCAATTGGACATTCCTTCTAGGATACTAAAGATTTACGATTTTATAAGTCAATCAATATGAAGCCTAGATAGATTCCATGGTGATTTACTTACATTGAGTTTTCGATAAACATATTTACGTCGATTACGCTTGAAGTCATTCCTGCATGGAAGAATTCCATGGTGATTTACTTGCATTGAGTTTAAGTGAAGAAGGTAAAAGGCAGATTAGCATGTTATAGACATTATGTTAGATTAAAAGAATGTTGCTTTTGAAAGACTCAGAAAATAACAAATTATGTATCGATTATCTAAATAAATATGGAACACTGTGTACCTTCAGTAAGGAATGGCCATCATCTACAAAAACCAAAAACAAAAAAAAAAAAAAAAAAAAAAAGAAAAAGAAACAAAATGTTACTCTCTTCTGCAGACCAATAATAAAGCATGGTAGGAAAATCTTGTAATGGCGTCCATTGCAAATGTGCAAAATAAAACTTCCATAATTCCAGCATCCATGTACCCAAAACCCAGAAGGATCTTAAAGGCCAAACAAGAAGAAATGAAACAAAGATTAGATGATAAAATGACTATCTTATGTGGTCAATAATAAGAAAGCAAAAGGAGGAACTGACAAATTGCCTTCCCCTGAAGAACTTTGAACAAGTTCGGATTAAGATTCCTTGTGAAATGACAGACGATGAAGCAAAATATGAGCACATAGACCTACCAGATAATATTGTAAACAAGACAGATTATTCATTCCATAAAAGGAAGAAGTATACCGACTGTCTCGCCCGACAAGCAGGCTGCTCAGTGGGAATTTTATGCAATTGAAAGATGCACAAGAATGTGCTTCTGAAACTTAAAAAAAAGTGGGAGAAGACAGTAAGACATGCAAAACACTATAGAATTCTATAATCACAGATATATTTTATCTATTAAATTCAAATAAACACCTAAACTCCGTTTAAGTAATCGCATCACTCTTATAAAATACATGCATTTGACACTAGATAGTATTTTACTCATTCTAATTGAAGGTATATTTGTCACAGATGACTATATTACATCTTTATTTATGAAAACATATATTAAAACATAGTGACTGCAATGTTATCATCCCAGTAATTAAAATTTTCTGTACGGAACATTAATACTCGTCAGGACATCAGTTTATAAGTTGTCACCAATCTGAAAAGGAAGAAAAGCTTGCCGTACCTTCAGCTTGTTGCAGGCTTTCACTAGCGGCCACAACTACCTCTATCCATAACAAAAATGAAGCAAAGAGAACAAGTTTGAAGAAGAACACTATTGAAAACACAGAAAAGCTTCTTTCAACTCTCCAGCAGATGGGTTTCTGGGTCATCTAGGATATCATTATATTATTATTACTTCAATCTTGAAGCACGCCCTTTATTTACAATCAAATTAAATAAAGCAGGAAAATTTTTCAGGAGAATCTTCAAAGAAATTTAAGAAAATACCTTGTTAAAGAAATCTAACCGCCCTCCCAATCTTGCTCTGTTTTTTCTATCGTTTTCTAGTGCATTGAATATTTCGGTCGCTGGTTATGTGAACATAACTGGTTGGCTTCCTGGCTAGAAAGATGTTTTAAACCCCATAGCTATGCATGTGTTTGAAGTCCGTTGCTTTTGATTTTGTCGTATAAACCAGAGTCTGATTTTGATTAGATTTTGAGAATCAGAACTTAGTGCAAGATTGTTTCAACCCTATGCAAGTGTCATATCATGGGTGTCACTATTTTAACGCAACAATTAATTGAAGCATGTCTTGGAGATCATATATATCAGCTTTAGGTCACAGAAGAAACTTGAAAACTTTGATTTATTAAAATTTATGAAGCAAACAAACAATCTTACATATAGTCACAAAATGTTATGTAATTTACCAAACACAAAGGTTAGGAGAAAGGAACTATAAAATTGACAGCAGCAAAAATCTTATATGTTACTAGGAAGAAGATGGAATAATGTTATAAAGATCACGGACAGATGTTGAAGAAGAGCCGGTCCATAAGCCCCTAGTTGTGGGAAGTTAGACATTTGAACTGTTGCTTTTTGTCAGCTTAAAACCATCTCTAGCAGCGTTAAACTTCAAATATGACTCTTCATTAATTTCATATAGGTCGTGGGCAGAAGAATACGAAACATGATGGAATTCAGATGATGCATACTGAGAGTTAGCTCCAGCAGTACTCCGACTATGCCTCAGCCCCAGGTGATCTCTTATAAACTTGAACCTCAGATCTTGACTATAGCTTCGAGCTTCAGGTATGATATGTGGAATGGATGTTTTTCCTTCCAGCATGCTCACTACTTCTGACATTGTTGGCCTTAGTGACGGTAAGGCATTGGTACACAAGATGGATATTTTAATCATCCTTTCTGCTTCTTCATTGTTGTATTCTAATCCTAACTTCGGATCCACTAGCTCGAGTAGCTTTCCACCTTGCTGTAAATGACAGGCCTACCAAAATAGCAATATCACAAAGTTTGAAGAGAGCACAAAGACACGAAAAAATTGTAGTGCAAAATCATTGCAAAAGGTGGATGATTTGAATCAGTTACAAACCCAATCTATGAGACAAATGCAATCAATCTCTGAAGCCACAGAATAGTTCTTATTGCTTTTCCCACTAACAATTTCCAAAGCCACAACTCCAAAACTGTAAACATCTGCTTTGTAGGTCAAATAACCCCGAAGAGCGTATTCAGGTGCCATGTATCCTCTGCAATCAAATTATCATTTTTTTTAGTCTGAAACAATAACAAAAATATCAATATTAGATGAGAAATGCTTGGCTTACATGGTTCCAGCAACGCGAGTGCTGATGTGGGTTTTCTCCTCCTCGTCAAGCTTAGCAAGTCCAAAGTCAGATATTTTGGGGTTTAGACACCCATCAAGCAGAATGTTAGTAGCTTTGATGTCTCTGTGAACAATTTTGAAACGTGATTCTTCGTGTAGAAAGGCTAAACCTCTAGCTATCCCAAGACAGATCTTCTGCCTAGTTGCCCACTCCAATTCCAGTTGACAGTTTTCATGGCCTTCATTGCAATTAGAAATATCACATGAGAGAATAAAACAATATATACCTGTATGTCATGTTTAGAATCCTATTTTACTTATCTTCTCCAACATGATCAGTAAAAATTTCACTAGATTAAACCTACCAAACAAAGCACGGGCAAGGCTGTTGTTTTCCATGTATTCATATACAAGCAAGAGTTGATTCCCTTCAATACAACAGCCATGAAGTTTCACAAGATTTGGGTGTTGCAAACATGAAATCATGCACATCTCATTCAAGAACTCGCGATTTCCCTGCCTTGATTTTGAAGAGAGCTGTTTCACAGCAATTATAGTACCATCTGCTAAGACACCCTGTATCCCAGTCACGGAAAAATAGATGCATATATCTTAAGCAACCATTGAACGAAGTTTCTGTAAGAAAATAACTAATGTGGCCAAAGATTTGCCAGTATACCTTGTACACAGGTCCAAATCCACCTTCTCCGATCTTGTTCACAGGATCAAAATTGTTGGTTGCAGCCTTGATTTGCTTTAAGGTAAAAGAAATTGTTTGCAGATCTGATACTTGTAAAGAATCTGCCCAAACAAAGAGAGATGAGTATGCTTTCAGTGAATTGCCTGATTCACTTATTCATTCGCTTATTTTAATTTCTTATTGATGGCAAAAATATCATATAGTTTCATAATTCCAAGCAATATTGCTGGATTTGTAATGAAATAGACCTTCCAAGTTATGAGTGAGGATTCAGAAAACAAGTTGATAGTGCCTTCTAACATGGCTTTAACAAAAAGCCCATGATTCAAACGAATACTATAAGATAAGTCTATTGGATCTCAAACTAAAAGTCTTCAGTGGCATATATATAGCCTGTCAAAAACAAAGCTAAAATTGTTCTAGGAGTTATGAAAAAGATGTTGAGCAGCGTATGAAAGCTTTTACTTTATCCAATTTTTTTTTTATTTTTGTAGATCGTTCCATCAGAAAGAAGCCCAAACCTTTTTCCTGGCCCCTTCTGTTTCTGAAATAGTATTTCGAGCCAGTGATACCCAACACCAACAGGATGAGAGAGAATCCTACAGCAACGCCAATGACAATTGATACAGTCTTGTTTTCCTGTTTGAAATCTGCCCAAGAACAATGGTTAGATATCATAAAACAATGGATAGAAAGACTAACACTAAAGGACACATTGAGAGTTTTAAAGCACAAAACTACAATAAAACAAAACTGACCAGGCTTAATAAATTATAGAGTACTTTTAACTTATCAGGAAAAATAACTTTTACCAAATAAATAATGTTAGATACTACCATCTCTGACAATTGATATATACGAAATAGGTGAAAGTAGCAGTTAAGGCTTCAAAAATAGATATTAGTTCCTCTTATAGATGCAAAGAAATCTAATAACTGTAGCCAATTAATCCACGAAACTCAATATCTGCCTTTCAACAGAATTTACTGTAGACAGTTAAACTTCAAACTTTGAAACAGGATTCTAGAACATGTTTATATTTTTAACCAATAAAAGAAATAGAAGAGCAAGAGAAAAAACTCACTAGGGTCCATCACAGAAATAGCTGATATCAGGGGTCCATAGACTCCTCCTTTCGGAATTGCTGTAGTCCCTTTGCCAGCCCAATTTAAACGGACCTCTAAGATGTTATTTGTAACAGAGGCACTATAGGATCTTACAACTGGCTTAAGAACCCCAGAAGCTTCAGCTTCTATATTGAAATCCTTCTCCACTAGTTCGTCCTGAAACATGGGAATCCAGTGAAACCTTTTGAGTTTGTCATTTCTTGGAAGGAACAAACTTCATGACAGACATTGGCCTAAATCAAGAGCTCTTGCTCGCTATCCATCATATTATTACCATATCCATTTCTCAGGAATTCACAGCAAGAAATATTTCCACTGAAAGAATATTTCTTCTTTTTAATTATTTACCTGAATATAAATATCAAATATACGCCTTCCCAGGCTGTGAAATGTACTGTCATTTGTAAACTGGATCTCCGCAAAGTGTAGATTCAAAGTATAATTTCCATTTTGTAAACAATAACCAAAATAAGTGAGTGAAATAGGAGCAATGCGTGCGTTAATGTATAGTTCAGAGATATCCAATGAACCCGAATCTGCAATGTAATGCGTGTTTTGTTCGTCATTGTCATCTGTGAAGTCCCCAGTGGTAATAAATCCCCAGTTATTATCATCATTTGAATAGTATGCTGCAGTACCACCTCCATTTGTATCTCCTAAAAAAGTGTGACCTTTTACTTCTGCTTTATTTCCACCACAATTAATGAATAAAGAGTGCCAATCTGCAAAGACAGAGGAGTGTCAAAGACTATGTTAGTAATGAGCAGTTAAAATGCTGATAATGGAGTACAAAATTAGAAACCAAACATTCTTAAACATATTAACCATAAAAAATTACGTTTGCTAGTAGTAAAAACATAACAATCTTTATTCTAGGATTGTTATTTTAAAGTCCGTTAGATTACTACACCTTGCAATTAAGATGGTTTGAATAAAATATTTATTCTAAGATGCCAGAGATTTGCTATCCTAATTTTCTAAAAGTCAATCAATGTGAAGCCTAGATAGATTTTATGGTGATTTATTGATACTGCATTTTCAATAACCATACTTACATCGATGACACTTGAGATTGTCCCTGCATGGAAGAACTCCACTTCTAGTTTAAATCAAGCAAAAGAGCCAATTAGCACAGTATAGACAATATTTAACATCACCAATATGCCACTTTTGACATACTATGAATTTAACAATAATTATATTTTGATGCCAAATTTATTCAGCACACTATGTAACTCCAGCAAGGAATAGTGATCATAAAAAATTGAAAAACAAAAACTTTCATATTTCAACCATCTTCTACACTAAAGCCAAAAAGATCTTAGAATACAAAAATAAACCAGAAAAGACACAAAGATTAGTTGGTAAGATGATGCAACTTCTTCATGTATTGGTCATTAACTCTGTCACTGAATAACAATAAAGCAAGAGCAGCAACTTACAAGTTGTTATTCACTGAAGAACTTCGGTACAAATTCAGATTTAGATTCCTAAAGAAATAACAAAAGATAAAACATAAATCAGCACAAAGATCTATAACTTAATATTGTAAGCGGAGCATATTATTTACTCAATAAAAGAAGAAAGTATACTAACTGTCTCTCCCTACAAGAAGGCTGCTCTGGGCTTTGATGAGTGAAATTATTGTACGAAAGATCCCTGCATGCAATGAAGAAAGGAAGTAGGAATATCATGGAGCTGGAATATGCACAAGGATGTGCTTCTATTACTGATCTTAGGTTTCAGAAGTAACATGAGTAGAAAGTAACTTTTGACTCTGCATTACACCTCACTATTTAGAATCAGAATTAAATCCTAAATAGATAAATAGAACATAGAATTCATGTAAAAACATTGAAAAGACAAGCATTCATAACTTTTCCAACAATGGTAAAAACTGAATATATAAATAAATTATTCACAAGTAAAACCATGTTGTTCTGAAATCTAGATGAACAAATCAAAGAAGAATGAAGCAAAACTTTTGATTAGAAGCTCATTGTATAGGCTGAGTGACAATGAAGTGGACTCCACCTCTGCAGTTAAGCTTGTTTGGGGAAAATAATACAGGATAACTAGCTATTTTGCATTCACAATGTGCTAGGATGATACGGCTATGTATCTATTGAGACCAAATGTATAGGCAAATTCTCACCCAACAAAATTTTCAAATACATGGGAAATTCACAGATCAGCAAATCTATAGAAGTTTAATATACAACAAACGCATATAATAAGAATAGATGTGCAAAAATTCCTCAAATAAAAAGAACTCAAAAGGTCAAAAGAAAGAAGGTACACACAAACTGGTTCCTTTCTTCAATATTGACACCGGTATATTCCCGCTGAGAAAGTTGCCAGTTAAAAAGCTGACCAAAGCCATATCAAGCAGTTAATATGCTGCTTCTGCATGCCATATGATAAAACAAAGTAATACTAGAAAATTGGTGTCGCTAACTTACACGAATAACAGTTCCCCAGGAATCTCAAATGTAGGAAGTTCCCCAGTTAGCTTGTTAAAACTGAGATCCCTATTCCAAAAATTGCAAGAGAATGATAAAAAAATATACATATGCAAATAAACTTGGGGCCGAACAACATGCGTTTACTGAGTTGATGCAATCAAACATTAATTATGCTCTAACAAAATGAGCACTGGTTAGAGCATTAATTTTGTATCAGATACACAAGCCTACCAGTCCTTCAATTGTATTTTGGTTGCAAATGTATAAAACATTGCAGCTAAGTTATTAAAACTTCAAGCATGCTACATGTAAAGTTCAGTAATCAACTTGCATGTGTACAAAAAGTGTATCAATAACACAAGGTAACACACTTACAAAACATGCAGATTATCCAATCCCCAAATGTATTCAGGTATCCCTCCCACTATACTGCAGTTCCTTAAAATTCTGGAGAACCAACGTTAATATGTAAGATATAACAGTTGCAAGATGAATGATTGTACACCCTCATCAATGTGATATAAAATAGGCAAGGAACATACATCCTTCTGATGCTTGTCATGTTTTGAAGATCAGGAAAATCCTGATCTTTTCCGGCTATGTCACTGATCCTCCTGCATGAGTGCCAAAATAAAAAGATCCTTTCATTCACACATCATTGTAAATTATTCTGATAAATTGATGAACTAAATCATCCTGCTGGTTGTAGTGGAAAACATGAGAAAGTTTCACTCACAATTGATTTAGGTTTTCCAAGATAGAGATCGATAACGGAATGGGTCCTTCCAGCCCACTACCTTGAATAAATCTGCATCAACCCAAATAAACCAACCAAGAAAAATCAAGACCCAGAATGTAAGCCAAAAAACCTTTTTAATGTTGAGGATCATACAGTAGCTCAAGCTGCTTCCAGTTTTGTACAAATTCTGGTATACTCCCATTGAAGTTGTTGTCACTTATTCTACTGCAATGTTCAATAAGAATAGAGTTCATGTTATCCAGAGAAATTTTGTACATAATCTTAAAATAATTACAAAATTTTACAAGTCAGTCAAATTCTTCAGCTCAGCTAGTTCCATTGGCAAATTCCCACTCAATCCATTGGAGGATAGTCTCCTGCAGTCAATAATTAATATATCTTCCAGTTAATACACAAATCATGGGCAAAAATTAAACACAAAAAAGCTTGTAGCCTTACAAAGTTTTCAAGTTGACTAATTTCCCAAGCTCCGCAGGCACCGTTCCTGAAAATTGGTTTATTTCAATGTCCCTGGTAAAATAGATCTATTCCAGTTACTAATAGAGTACATTTTTCTAAATACTCAGCAGACTCACATCTAGACACCTGCACGCACACAAAAGAAGTAGATTGAAGCATTGCAAATTCAGCGAGTGTGTACATTTGATGAAATAGATAAGTCAGTCTTTGGAGGTTCCACTATCCATCCAGATGGAAAAGTAGCGATATCGAAAATATTCATAGCGAGGGAAATTCATCTCCTTGAACAAACGACACTTTTATTTTCCTTTCTCTATCCAAGAAAACTAGACAGCTTCAACTTCATTAAATTCATAAAAGAGAGGATGGAGAAGTTGTAATTAGTTCTTCTTGGGTAGAAATGGATATTTATGGACTATAATTATCATATCAATGGCCCAAACAAATTTGCTTAAGTCAAGAATCCAAAGCTTACAAGTACGTGAGACTGGTAATGTTCCCCAAAAAACTTGGAATATTGCCTGATAAGCGGTTTGCAAAAAGAGCGCTGCATTTACAATAACAGTTGGTTAACTCAATCAACCAAGTGCAATCCTAATTGCACAACCTGATTAGAGAGAAGTAGATATAGCTTACATGAACTTCAGCTGCATGGAAGCCCACTGGATTGGTATGGAACCGTTAAGGTAGTTATAGGAAAAATCACTGCAAATTAACAACAACATTGATCTAATTCAATAACTTTAACATTTTTCCTGCCGTCATTTTCCAATCTTCCAGTAGACAATTACAGATTTAACTATTTAAATGAACTAACTATTATATATATGTCTAGCCGAAGGTTTGTATAGCTCACACTTTCTCGAGGTAGGGAAACTGGATCAATTCAGGTGGAAGTACCCCTGAAAGATTGCAACGTTTGAATTCTCTGCAAAATGGAAAATAAAACATAATTTAGTCCTTCAGATTCCTCAAAAATAAAGCCAAGAAAAGACAAACGTAGAAGACCTTAGTATTACAGCAAATTCGCATCTCCATACAAACAACGGACTTTTGTCAAACACATCCAGAGCGTAAGACATTAAATCTTCTTGTGGTAAAAAAAGAAAAAAAAAAAACCCACATTGCTGTAATGTGGCTCGTATTATCGAGTCCAAGTTTGCAAGTAATGTTCCTGGTGGGATCTACTCCCTTCAATGCTGGTTTCTCATGAACTTCACAAGCAGTATCGGCATCGAAGGTCCAGTCGGTAGCTCCCATCGTTTTGACAATTTGATTCAGAGCATCCACTGCATACACCACATGCATAAACCAACATAAGTCAGCATCTTTCAATTCAACGTTAGAAGTCGTTTTTTCATTTTTTTCTTCACACCTACAATATGTAGTTAGTAATGCTTGAAGCAGCACGGGTAACAGTATTGGAATAACGTCCAACTAAATTATTTGTCTATGTGCCTAGTTTGTGAGTATAGCCGACTGACTGGGCGCGCCAACGATGGCATGTTGAGCGCCCGCTGGCGGTGAGTAATACATTTAGTATGAGGGGTTATTTTGGTCATTTAATGGAATTAGGAACCTATTAGATACACAAATGAACAAACTGCATCTTTTTCGGTGAAAAATACAAATCGAGGGACCGTATGTAATTATTTAAAAAATAATATCAACCGACGGCCAGAAGCGAGGTAGCAAGGATTGCTGTACCTTCAGCTTGACCGAGCCTTGCAGCGACGATTATCTGTGAAGTCCATAAGCAACTCGAAGACAGAAATGAAAGGAGAAGTAGAAGTTTGAAGAAGAACACCATTGAAAAAGCTGCTTTCTACTGTCCAGCTTCGATTCAAGATCATCTGTCTGTCATTGTTTATGCTACTATAATCTTCTGCATGCTCTTCATTTACATTCAAAGAAGGAAAGCTTTTAGGGGAATGTTCAAAGCAAATACCTTGACAAAGAAATCCAACCACCCTCCTAATCTTGTTTTGTTTTGCATCCAGTAAGGAATCTGTACATAGTAAGAGACAGGAAGTCAACTTCAAATTATTTAAATTATCGTTTTCTCATGCATTGATTATTTTGGTTTCTAGTTTTATCAACTTGGGCTTACATAGCTGACTTCCCGACTGCTGGTCATAATTCATACCTCATGCGCTGTGAATTTGTTTGAGGTAAGGTCTCTGTTTTCACACAAACTCAAAGATCTGTTGCCAGTATCTGATATTTCTTTGGTAATTTCTTTGGTTTGGCAAATCAGAATTTACAGCCAGATGGTCCCAAATCTATAAAGCTTTTATGTGGTGGCTCATTATTTTTATTCAACAATTAAAGCATGTCTTAGGAGACTAGAGAAATCAGACTTATGTTCACACCAGAAATTCAAAACTTCGTTTTCTATAGGTAAATAAAACTTTAGGAAGCAGAGAAACTTATATATAAATCCAAAGGTTATGTACAGTAAAAGAATAATAAAGAGAGAAACGGGACCTATAAAATTGACAGCAGCAAAAATCTTACATGTTCCTAAGAACTAGATGAATTTATGTTATAAAGATCATGTGCAGAGGTCGAAGAAGAGCCAGTCCATGAGGGCATAGCTGTGGAAAGTTGGACCTCTGAGCTGTTGCTATCATTCAGCTTATAACCATCTCTAATGACTTTATACTTAAAATATGACTCTTCGTTAATTTCATAAAGTTCATTCGCAGAAGTAGAAGAAGAAACTTGACAGGAACCAGCTGATGTCGAATGGTGGGTCTGTGTCGGTATTGAAAGGTGACTATGCCTCAGCCCTTCGTGATCTCTTAAAGCTTTGAACCTCAAATCTTGACTGTAACTTCCTGCATCAGACATATCTGGTATGGCAGTTTTTCCTTCCAGCATGTGTACTACTTCCGACATTGTTGGCCTTAGTGATGGTGAAGTGTTGGTACATAGCAGGGATACTTTGATCATCCTTTCTGCTTCTTCCTTCTTGTATTCTAATCCTAGCTTTGGATCCACTAGCTGCAAAAGCTTTCCATCTTGATATAAATGACAGGCCTACCAAAGCATAACAATTATCACGAGAATGTGAAATTGAGAAGAACAGAATAACACAAAAAAAGGGAATTGCAAAAGGTAAATGATATAAATTAGTGACAAACCCAATCTAGAAGACAAGTGCAATCAATCTCTGGAGCTGGTGCATAACTCATATTGTTTTTCCCACTAGCAATTTCCAAAGCCACAACTCCAAAACTGTAAACATCTGCTTTGTAGGTCAAATAACCCCAAAGTGCATATTCTGGTGCCATGTATCCTCTGCAAGCAAAATTATCATCTGTTTTACACTGAAACAATAACAAAAATATCAGTTTTAGGTGAGATATAAATGGCTTACATAGTTCCAGCAATGCGAGTGCTGATGTGGGTTTTCTCTTCCTCATCAAGCTTAGCCAGTCCAAAGTCTGATATTTTGGGATTTAGATCCCTATCAAGCAGAACATTTGTAGCTTTGATGTCTCTGTGAACAATTTTGAAACGTGATTCTTCATGTAGAAAGGCTAATCCCCTGGCTATCCCGAGACAGATATTCTGCCTTGTTGCCCAGTCCAATTCCAGTTGACAGTTTTCACGGCCTTTAAATAACCATTCCAATCAGAAATATTACGAGAAAGAGAAAATAAAACATTATATTCCTCTATGTAACAATTTTCTTATTACTTCAATTATCTTCTCTAATATGATCAATCAAGTGAACTTCAATAAAACTTACCAAACAAAGCACGGGCAAGACTGTTGTTTTCCATGTACTCATATACTAGCAAGAGTTGATCCCCTTCGATACAACAGCCATGAAGTTTTACTAGATTTGGGTGTTGCAAGCACGAAATCATGCCTAACTCATTCAAGAACTCACGATTTCCCTGCCTTGATTTTGAAGAGAGCTGTTTTACAGCAATTATAGTTCCATCTGCTAACACACCCTGCATGCGAGTCATGGAAAAAGAATGTCATATATTTTAAGCACGACCATTCAAGTTCTGTATTCAAGTTCTGTAATACCTTGTAAACAGGTCCAAATCCACCTTCTCCAATCATGCTCGCAGGATCAAAATTGTTAGTTGCAGCCTTTATTTGCTTTAATGTAAATGAAATTGTTTGGAGATCCAATCCATTTATAAAATCTGTCCAAACAAAGAGAGATGAGTATGCTTTTAGCAAGTTGCCTGGTTTATTTATTTGTTTGCTTATAGATGGGAACAATAAGCATTATCATATAGTTTCATAATTGCCAGAAACCATTGCTAGATATGTTTTATGATGACTGAAATAGACCTTCCAAGTTATAAGTTCTAAAGAATCAGAAGAAAATTGAACTTGTGACATGTACTGAATAAATCTTATTTTGGTTCTCCAACTGACAATCTTCAATGACAAATATAATGGCTATCAAATATATTTTGTTTTCGGCATAACTAACTTTTCCATTGAATAGATGTTGAGCAGCATATGTAAGCTTTTCTTTCTTTTTACTGATTTTTTCGTCAGAAAGGAGTCCAAACCTTTTTCTTTGCCCCTTCTGTTTCTGAAATAGTATTTCCAGACAATGATACCCAGCAGCAAGAGTATGAGAGATAATCCTACAATGACACTGATGACAATTGGTACAGTCTTATCCTTTTTGTGTTTGAAGTCTGCCCAAGAGAAACCACAAAGCAGTTATAATGGCTAAAAAGCCTAACTATCAAGCACTCACTGAAAGGCTTAAGCATGAAAGTTAAATAGAAACAAAATTGTCTAGGCTTAATTAAATTGTCAAATATTAGTATGATATGTGAAAAAATAATTTTTCTGACATAAAACAGATTGTTAAAAGGTATCATCTCTGATAACTGATGTGGATGAAACAAGGACAAGTAGCAATTCAAGCATTAGAAGCAGACCTACTAGTCCCTCCTGTAGATGATTAATCCACCAAAACTGGATATCTGTTTTTCAACAGTTTTCTAATGGATAATTGCAATAACTATAGACATTTAAAACTTCATTCAACAAAAACATTTAGACTTGGGCTACTAAACAGGATTGGAAAATATGTTAGTATGTTAACCAATATGACAAATAGAAGACAAGCGGGATAAAAATACTCACCAGGGTCCACCACAGAAATAGCTGATATTAGGGGACCATAGACTCCCCCTTTGGGAAGTGCCATAGTCCCTTTGCCAGCCCAGTGGAAACGAATCTCTAAGATGTTACTTGTAACAGTTGCATTATAGGATTTTGCAAAGGGTTTATGAACCCCAGAGGCTTCAGCTGCTATATTGAAATCCTTCTCCACGAGTTTGTCCTGAAACATGGGAATTCAGTGAAACATTATGAGTACGTCATTATCTGAAAGGAACAAACTGCATGAAAGACATCGGCCTAATCATGAGCTCCCGTTTGCAATCCATCATATATTCACACCATATCTGTTTCTAAGGATTTCGCACTGAGAAATGGCTCCACTTGATGAATATTTCTTGATTCTAACGATTTACCTGAATATAAATATCAAAGATACGCCTTCCCAGGCTTTGAAATGAACTGTCATTTGTGAACTGGATCTCCGCAAAGTATAGATTCAGAGTATAATTCCCATTTTCTAAACAGTATCCAAAATAAGTAAGTGAAAGAGGAGCAATGCGTGCATTCTTGTATAGTTCAGAGATGTCTGATGAATCCAGATCAGCAATGTAACGCGTGTTTTGTTCGTCATCATCATCTGTAAAGTCTCCAGTGCTACTAAATCCCCAGCCAATATCATCATTTGAATGGTATGCTGCAGCACCACCGCCAATATTTGCATCTCCTTCAAATGTGCTACCATTTACTTCCACATTATTTCCACCACAATTAATGAATAAAGAGTGCAAATCTGTGAAGACAAAAAGAACTTCAGACTCTCTAAGCAATGAGCTGTTAAACTACTGGTAATAATGTTCTCACAAATTCAAACCATAAAAAACTACTTCTGTAGCAGTAAAACAATCCTTGTTCTATAATCATCATTTTAAAGATCAACCAGACTACCATACCCTTAATTTAAGTTGACCTCAATTGGATATTTAATATATGACATGAAAGATTTATAATTTTATAAGTCAATCATTGTGACTTGTAGATAGATCTCATGGTGATTTATTGATATTGAGTTTTTGATAAACATACTTACATCGATTACATTTGAAATCGTTCCTGCATGGAAGAACTCCTCTTCTGGTTTAAGCAAAGGAAAAAAATCATATTAGCATGCTATAGACAATTTATGATAAAAAGGATGTTGCTTTTGAGAGATTATCAGAAAAAAGAAAAAATTGTGTTGATTTCCAAATAAATTTGGAACATTGTGTAACCCCAATAAAGAATGGCTACCATTTAAAAGAAACATGTTTCTCTCTTTTGCAGACCAACGATAATGCAAGGTAGGAAAATCT
Organism: Azadirachta indica; assembly: GCA_022749755.1. Lineage (NCBI taxonomy): Eukaryota > Viridiplantae > Streptophyta > Magnoliopsida > Sapindales > Meliaceae > Azadirachta > Azadirachta indica. Next base: position 12,618,657 of record CM040451.1, on the reverse strand, counting down.
TGTGATGTCCTCACATGACAAATGTGCAAAATAAAACTTCCATAATTCTAGCATCTATCTACCCTAAACCCAGAAAGATCTTAAAGAAACAAACAAGGGAAACGAAACAAAGATTAGATGATAAAAGGACTGTCCATATGTGAAAACTTTTTGATATATTATTGGCTATCAACACTGTCACTCAATAATAAGAAAGAAAAAGGAGGAACTTACAAATTGCCTTCCTCTGAAGAACTTCTGAACAGGTTCAGATTGAGATTCCTAGTGAAATGACAGAAGATAAAGCAAATATCAGCACATAGATCTACCACATAATATTGTAAACAGAGCAGATTATTTATTGAATAAAATGAGTAAGTATACTGACTGTCTCGCCTGACAAGCAGACTGCTCAGGGCTTTGATGAGTGAAATTATTGTATGAAAGATCCCTGCACGCAATAAGGAAACAGAAGTGAGAATTTTCTGCAATTTTTGAAGACACACAAGGATGTGCTTCCAAAAGAGATATTGGGGTCGTATTCGTCTATCAACTATTATTATTATTATTATTGGGAGCGCTTACAAAATTTTATTGAAAATGTTAGATGGAAGACTCGTTTTCCTGGAAGTTTGTATGCATCACCCCTTACAATCCACAATCATTATTAAATCCTACAAAATACAACTAGAGCAATATGTGAATACAAATTCAAAGTTCAAGCATTACCGCTGATGGAAAGAGGATTAGTGTGAAAAATATGCAGTACGTCTAAAACGCACTCATACTCACAAAAAGGCAAGAATCAAATCCTTATCCAACATAGCTAAGAACATAAATACATAAATTATTCATAAGTAAAATTGTGTTCTTCACTAATATAAATGAACAAAGCAAATCATTTGATTATAAATTCCTTCACTAGGTTGAGTGGTTATGAAGTGGACTCTGTCTCTGCAATCATGCTAACTTGGGCAAAATACTGCAAGGTTAGGTAACTTTGAAATTCCTTTATGTTACAAACATCCCAAGCCGGCACTGTGAAGCCATTCCCCAACTAAAAATCCTCAATCCAGTAACTTTAACTTTGCACTCAAAATATGCTAGGATGACATGGCTGTGTACTTAATGAGACCAAATAGAGTTAAATTCCTAACTTTCATTAATTTCACATATATAATATATTAATAGATTAGCAAATCTATAGAGGATAATATACAATGAACGCATATAATAAGAATACACTCGTATAAATTTCTCAAATAAATAGAACCCAAAGAATCAATGAGACAAGATACACACACATTGGTTCCTTTCCTCAAGATTGACTCTGGTATATTCCCACTGAGAGAGTTGCCGGTCAGAAAGCTGTCCAAAGCCATATCAAGCAGTTCATATTCTGGAGATCAGATTATTAACACTGAACATCTAGAAATTTGGTTTGTCTAACTTACATGAATTTCAAACTTCCAGAAATTGCAACATTGGGAAGTTCCCCAGATAACTCGTTAAAACTGAGATCCCTGTTCCAAAATCAAAAGAAAATGATAAAAATATTTACTTATGCGCCAAAAAAAAAAAGAAAAAAAAGAAGAAGATCTGCACCAAGCTTAAGCAATCTAAGATTAACTAAGCTCTAAGAAAGGAGCATTAATTTTGCGTGAGATACAGAAGACTACAGGCCTTCAATTGTCTAACAGGGGCAAATGAGTAAAAGAATAAATCAATGTTTTCGAATTTTCATGTATGATATGCATGAAGTTCAGTTTTCATTTTAAATTGTATAATAACTGTATTATCAACTTACAGAAGACGTAGATTATTCATTCTCCAGATGTATTCGGGTATCCGTCCCACTATAGTACAGTTCCTCAAAATTCTGGAGATCCAACGTCAATTTGTAAGATATAACAGTTGTAAGGTGAATAATTACTCCATCAGCGTGATATAATTAGGAGATAAACATACATCCTTCTAATGCTTGTTATGTTTTGAAGCTCAGGGAAGTCCTGATTTGTTCCTGCTATGTCACTAATCCTCCTGTAATCGTGCCATAACAAACAAATGCTTTCAGAAAACACTCATTATAATAAATTTATCTGATAAATTGATGAACTCAATCATCCTACTTCTCGTAGTGGAAAAATAGAGAAATATTTACTCACAATTGGTTTAGGTTTTCCAAGACAGAGATGGATGATGGAATAGGTCCATCCAGTCCACTACCTTGAATTTCTCTGCATCAACTCAAAACAAGCCAACAAAATAAAATAAAGATCCAGAATGTAAGCTGAAAAACCTTTATAATGTAGAGTATCATACAGTCTCACAAGTTGCTTCCAGTATTGTATAAATTCTGGTATACTTCCATTAAAGTTGTTGTCATTCATCCTACTGCAATGTGCAAGAAGAATGGATTTTAGCTTATACTTCTTTCAAATTTTTTGTGCACAATTTTACCATAATTACAAAAACTTACAAATCAGTCAAATTCTTCAGCTCGGCTAGTTCCATTGGCAAATTTCCACTCAACTCATTGGAGGATAATCTCCTGTTATCAATAATTAATTGATCAAATACACTGATCAGGAGTAGAAACTAAACACACAAATAATAGTAAATGCCTTACAAAGTTTTCAAGTTAACTAATTTCCCAAGCTCTGCAGGAACTGTTCCTGAAAATTGATTTGCTTCAATGTCCCTGGTTAAAGAGACCAATTCAGATTACTAATAGAACAAGTTTTTCTAATGACTCAACAGAATCATACATAGACATGTGCGCATGCACAACAAGCAGCATCACAAATTCTTTCATGTGTGCGTTTGATGAAATGATAAGTCAATTTTTGTAGTTTCCAACATCCTTCCAGATGAAAAAGTAGATATCAAAAATATTCTTAGAGAAGGAACCTATCTCCATGAACAAACAAAACATTTTTATTGATTTTTCTTCTATCCAAGAAAACTGGATAGCTTCCAACTTCAAGAATTCAAAAGAGATACAATACAGAAGTTGTAATTTGTTCATTCTGCATAGGAAATGGATATTTGATGTATATATTATCATATTAATGGCCCAAAAAAATTTTCTTAATCAAGAATTTGAAGCTTACAAGTATTCAAGACTGCTAATGTTCCCCAAATAACTTGGAATATTGCCTGATAATCGATTCCCAAAAACAGAGCTGCATTAACAATTGCTGCAACTGATTAACTCAGTGAAACAGGTAGACAACCCTAATTGCTTAACCTGATTAGTAACACAAGTAAATACAGCTTACATGAAATTCAACAGCAATGAAGCCCACTGGACTGGTACGGAACCATTAAGGTAGTTGTATGCAAAATCACTGCAAATTAACAATAACATTCATTTTCAGTAACTTTAAAACATTTTTCCTCTGTCTAAGGCATTGTTGGGATTGAGGTACTCTAGCTTTCTAACTTTTATGTAAAAAATAAGTGATCCCCAGTAAAAGGTTGGCCTAGTCTCAAACTAAGTCTAAATTTATCAATCTCCCAATTGACTTGGTATAAATTTTTAAAATTTAATGAACATAGGTGTGTGTAGCTCACACTTTCTCGATGGAGGGAAGCTGGACCAATTCAGGCGGAAGTACTCCTGAAAGATTGCAACGTTTGAATTGTCTGCAAATGGAAAAGAAAACAACGGACTTTTGTCATACATATTCCGTACGCAAAGAAATTAATGTTGAAGTGAAGAAAAACCTACAATTCTGTAATGTGGCTTGCATTATCGAGTCCAAGCTTGCAGGTAATGATCCTGGTAGGATGGACTTCCTGAAGTACTGGTGTATCATTGACTTCACATGCATTATCGGCGTCAAAAATCCAGTCTGTTGCTCCCATTGTCTTCGCAATTTGATTTAGCGTATCAACTAGATACAAATTAGAGTCACATACACGTATAAATAAGCAATTTAAATTTAAAATTACGAAGTTTAAGAAATTCAAAGACAAAATAAGCGCGCGCTGGAGGTGTCCCTCTTCCCACCACGGGCTTTACTAAGGTGCCCCGCCGTGAAAGGACTCGATCTTGCGTGGCCCATGGGGATCAATTGGCACGTGAACGGCGCGTGATAAACACGAGATACAAAAACGTTGGGCAACCATCGGAACTGGAATTCTACTGCATAACTACTGAACTGATCTAGCTTCCCGGTAGGGCCTTCCACTTTGTCTCTCCTTTTAGAGCAAGAACAATCTCATCAATCTGAAAGAAGATATGGGAAGAAGAGAATTTTAACGCACCTTCAGCTTGAGGAAGTCCAGCAGCGACGAGTATTTGCGATGTCCATATCCCACTCAAGCATAGAAATGATGAAATGAGAACAAACTGCTTGAAGAAGAAGAAGAACACCATTGAAACTGCAGAAAAGCTGCTTCGAACTCTCCAGCTTTGTTTCTGGGACATCTGAGCTATCACTAGATTTCTCTTAATACTGCTCCCTTAATTGTAAATAATATCAAAGGAGGAAAATTTGTTAGGAGAATATTCCAAACAAATAGTTCGAAAAAGAAATTCTAACCAACCTCTAGATCTCCTTGCTGGCTTTGGTCTAGCACGGATTTGTGTAAAATAATAGTCAACACAAAGTTAGCTTATTCTTGTTTTCTTATGGACTGTAAACATTATATTATTCTAATCTGCGGTTACTGCACATGGCTGATTTGCTGGCTGCTACTGAAGATGAGAATTTTTTTAATACATATTCTTTTCAGATAACCTTTTAAATATATATATATATATATATATTCAAATTTTCAAATTGTACTGTAACAAAACTAATATAAATTAAATTCGATAGACATTTGACTGAAAAATATGAATCTTTCGGAGAAAAGAATTAATGTAAGGGCTATTTTCACACTAGTTTTGCCTGTTTCTGAATTTTCATAGCCGGTTTTGAATATTATATTGGCATGGTCTTGATATAGCTTAAAAAGCAGATTTTGCTTTTTAAATTAGCTTTCAATAATGGAAAATAGGAAGGTGGCCCCAAAATTGATGCTGTGTTCATCTCAAAGGCTATTATTTTAATGCAAAAGTAATTAAATTTATCTTATGTCTGCCAAGTAATGTGAACCTTTGATTAATCTGAATGGATAAATTTACATGGGGAAAAAGTTTATCAACTGTGGAGTCACACACGCAATACACATTAACGTAATTAATTAATTAGACTTTTCTAAGATCAAATTCAAATTGACATTGCCTTATTATGATAATATTAATATATGTGGATGTTTCTTGCATAATAATCGATAGGGTTAATCAATCAATTATCTTTTTGTTTAAGTAGCCCTTTGGCTACATCATCTCCGTGTCTTGCAGCCACAGTTTGGAAAACAAACAAAAACATATAAATAACGTGATCAAATTATTTTTATAATACTAAATTTTAATATATTTTAACGGAGGTCATAAATCTCAACCGTTGAGGCTTTGCCATTATAAATCACAACTGTAGCTTATTAGCTGAGGTTGGGTAATGGAGACCGTTCTATTTTTTATGTCGTGCGAGACTGTGACACAATGTGTAGGTCTATTTGATATAGAAAACCAATCATCTTATAATTTGAGAAATCGTAAAAGTTAAGGGACTTATATGTTCTTATGATATACTCTCTTCCCGCCTCGTGACGGCACGTGTCTCGCAACTTTAACAAACACACACGTCAACTGGAAACCGGAAAAAATAAAAAATGCAGCGAGAAGTGAAAGAAGCAAAATTCGAGAATGTGAAGGGAACAGAAATCAATTTTAGCTCTGTTTTACTGCAAAATTCGATCCGGAAAACCCTCATTTTAACCCTAACCTCTAGATGGATCTACTGAAACCATCCGACGACGACGACGACGACGAAGAATTCTTTGATGCCGTTGACGATTTCCCCTTCTACGATTGCATTCCCACCGAGCAATTTAATCAATCCACGCCAGAATCCAAAGAGATTTCATCCACTCTTCGGAGGCGTTCATTTTCTCAGCGACGAACTGAAAATAATGACTCAAACGTGATAACTGGAGAGAGAAGGCACAAAACTTGTCGTAATCCCAAAGAAAAAGAAACTAATTTGATAACGTGTGAGTCGACTGCGGACCGAGTTGACTCAGTACAACCTGGAATAAGCGAAGAGAAGAACGAGGAATCGACAGTGTCTAATGAGAATCAGGAACGCGCTGGTGACTCAGTTGACTCGGTTGACACAGTGGGTGAGTCACCACAATCCTCGAGTTGGCTTGATTGTATTGTGGGCTTAGTGATTAAAGCAATTGCCTTTCAATTTAATTTGCTAATCAGCTTAATTTTGTTTCCTTTTACTGTTTTATCTTACTATTATATGGTAATTATGAACCCATTTCATATGTTGAAGCGTGGAAGAGAGTATTTATTTAGAAAATTGTATGATTTGTTCAATTTAATTGGTGGGTATTTGAGTTCTATGATTACTGAGTGGTTTAAAGGACACGAATCGATATGGAAGCTCGTTGCCCGATTTGGGTGGGGTTTGTTTTGGGCAATTTATGTGTGTACAATATTGTGTGGATTATTGATTTTTTCCACTGTTATAAGTGGCATTTTGGTGAGGTTTTTGGTTGAGAAACCGATTCAAATAAAGGAAATGTTGAATTTTGATTACACAAAGAATAGTCCGGTTGCCTTTCTGCCGATAATGTCTTGTCATGGAGCTTTCTGTGGTCAGAACTGTCAAGAGAAGAAAGAACTTTCAAAGGGTTTAGGGTCACGGGTAATACCAGTTGGTCATAATTTGCAGGTTACAGTGAAGTTGACGTTGCCGGAGTCTGATTACAACAGAAAACTTGGGATGTTTCAGGTATTTATTTGATCCATTTAGTTTACGTTTGCATTTTCTCTCTCTTTATGTTCATTTGGTGTTTGTAAGGTAGAACTTGCTCTTTTTTTCAAGAGTTTATATTCTTTAAAGAATTACTGGGCTCATGGTAGTTTAGTTATGTCTTTCTGGTATGCTCTATTTCATGCTAGAGCGTGATTTCCCTTGGCTCAGACATCTTATCTTTACATAAAACTTCTTCTTAGGTAATGTGTTCTGATTATAAGTGGAACATTTTAATGATTCTTCCTATTTTCTGCATTGATAATGCAATCTATAAACTTCAGGAAGGATTATTAAGTTTTCCAATTAATACATTGTCACTTAAGATGTGTCATGGCCCATAACTTCAGACTGGTAGCTTGTATGTTCTACTGGCCAGTGCATTCGGTATATTTTTTGTTGCAAGTTTTAATATCATACAGTGCACAAAGTAAGTGGTTACTCCTATCTACAGGATTAACAGGGCTTAGACTAAAAATAAAACACTTAACTAAGGTGATATGGCTGTTAGTATGAAAATAATTACTTCCCAGTTATTTGCGATAAAACCATCCCTCGTCCGTCCCTTCTTGTCAATGAGTTTCTTGGCATTAGGAAGAAGTTGATTAGTGTTATATAAGAATAATGATTGCCTTACAGATATTGTGATCTTGTTCATGGGTGACATTCTGATTGGAATTTTTGCGTTTGCAAGGATTAGCAAGAACCTCTAGGTGGGGGTAAAGGTGCTTCAGGTTAATATCTTAATATGGAATAGAGTACCAGATCAATCGAACATTATGCCATTCACAGCTGGATTATTTTACATCTTAAAATACTTGCTGCTGTTGTAATGAGAGAAAAAAAAGGGGTTGTGTTTTCCTTTTGAAAATGAAAATTCAAATGGAAAAAGTTCTTGTTGGAATCTGTTCTCATGGCATCACTTTAGCTCATGACATTTAATCTCAAGCCACTATTCTTCAAGATGGTTGTTGGTTCTTCTTGTATAACGTCTAGGATAGTCCTTTTTCCTTCGTATTCAAGATGATGAACTATAATTGTTGCATTTCAATTCACAGTTCTCTTTTGTTTGATATTGGGTTGTTAATATCCATATATGATCAGTGAGTGCTCATCTGACCTTTTTCATTTTTCCTTTGAAGGTTAGAGTGGAGTTCCTTTCTGCAAATGGTGAAAAACTGTCAAGTTCAAGCCGTCCTTGCATGTTACAATTTAAAAGTGAACCTGTCCGTCATCTCTTGACTTTCTTTAAAGTTGCTCCAATTGTTGCTGGCTATGTATCAGAAACTCAAACTCTGAATGTGAAGTTCAGAGGTTTTGTGGAAAGAGATGTTCCTACTTCCTGCCTGAAGGTAATGATTGAACAACGAGCAGAATTCCGGCCTGGTGCAGGTATCCCTGAAATATACGATGCATCCCTCACTCTTGAGTCAGAACTTCCACTATTCAAAAGGATGATGTGGTACTGGAAGAAAACTATTTTCGTATGGCTTAGCATGACCTCCTTTATGATGCAGTTGTTCATTACACTAATATGCTGTAGACCTATTATTCTTCCAAGACCAAGGCGTAGGCAGGGTGGTTCTGCTGGCAGTACCACCACTCACAATAGTCTCCCATTGCAAACTCAGTTGAGGCTGCCACAGCTTCAACAAACTTGATGTAATGATATTAAGATTAACCTTTGTGTATGAGTACTGTATTTAGCAAATTCATTTACGTTCAATTTTTCAATAACATTTTTTAATTCTTTTTTGGCTACTATCTACATTTGTTTTTTCAAGATTGTAGTTGACGTGTATAGTCAGCAAATGATCTACAAGTAGAAAATAGAATTTATGTATTCGAATGTAGCCATGTTTAGTTCGTGTTAAATAAAAATAGTTATGGCTGTGGAAATGGTTGCAACAGGTGTACTTCCATGAAATTCTGACAATGATTTATGGGTTGCATATGCAGCTTGAATTTTAGGACATAAAAAAAATATATATAAAATTGATAGAAAATACCGCAGATTTAGAGTATATTTAAAATTGCGATGGGTGTAACTTTTACTTAATTAATGCTGGGAATGAAATTTTCATATGCCTTGTTAGACTTTAAAAATCAATAAGTTCATGCGCAGGTTTGAAAAGTAATCAGAAACCTATATTTCGATATTCTGCTATTACAAACAAGAATGGTTCACATGGTTTCTACGTTATTCTCCTAGATTGAAATGTAGAAGTTGTGATGCATATTTGTTGGTAAATCTTGGTGTGCTTCTGTTATGTTCTGTCCTACTTCACAGAACTTTTATTGAAGTGCGTGTTCTTGTTTAAGTTTATGAAGCTTGAATCATGTGACTTCTGGAACAACAGATTTTGTCGAGATCAAGATCAAATAGTGTGTTCTTATCCATTAGAGGGCGGCGATCACATACCTTCTCTTTTTTATCCACATTGTCTAGTATTAATTAAGAAAAGCATTTAAACCAATTCAATTTCACTTTTAGCCCGTGTTATGGATAAGGATTCAATTCTCATGTGCTTTTAATTCATTTCTTCGTTTGAATATGTATTTGCATCTAACACATGTTCAATATTTGCGTTGGTATTGACTGTAAATTCAGTAAATTCAATTCAAAATTAACACGGGAGTGGAGTACAAAACCAAGAGAAGGAGAAGAAGACAAGAACCATCTCATTTTCCTCTTGTAATTTACATAAAATACAGAGTTAACTTTCTTAATAATTCTTTGAAGCAAAACCCCATTAATAATAATCTTAATTTGATTAATCAAACTAACCACCACGTCCGGCAGCAGCACTCTTCAAGAATGACCCGCTCTTTGTTATCTCTCTCAAAGGCTTGTCCGTATATCTCACCATATTGTAAACCCACGCCCCGGCAATTGCCCCGAGAATCGGTGACACAATGTATATCCATAACCCCCTGTATTGCCGTGATACAATTGCTGGGCCCAAGCTTCTTGCAGGATTCATCGACGCTCCTGTAATTGGCCTGCATAAAAAATAAGATAAAATACTCAGCATTACATTTATAATACATTAATACATATACGTACACGTATACACGCACTTAAATGTTAACGTATAATTTAAAATGATTGAGTTAGCTAGTTAATACCCTACCCGGCAAACATGACATTAAGCAGCACGGTTGCGCCAACAGCAAGACCAGCAAGTTCTCCTATCTGCGGAACAAAAACAACCAATTAAATTAATTATAAAATATTTCATTCCTATAAAACATAATTTTTTTTCGAATATCAATATCAATATAGATAAGCTGCTTAATTAATTAATTAATTTATTTATTTATTTATTTATATAATAACAGATAACATAAATGAATTTGCCAAACTTGTCAAGCTATTTAATTTGCCGACATAAATTGACCACATTTCATCATGAAATCGGAATTGAAACCAATGATTATAAGTAAAAAAGAGGATGAACTGACAGCTCTGTTGTCGGTAGCAACGCCGGATATGACGAACATGAGGTAGAATGTGATTATGAATTCAATCACACACGCCTGCAAATTTGATCCCGCCGGTAGAGTTCCTGCAAATTGATCCTCTTTTCCCTGGAACAGTAACCGGAGTGTTCCGGCCGCCAGCGTTGATCCCAAAACCTGAGCTGCTATATACGGCGGAACCTGGGAAAACAAAATTTTATTTATAACTGTTAAACGTTTCAATCCTGGAATTTCGGAATATCCTTAATTATCGTTGTCTTAAAAAATGCTCTAACAACTCAAAGTTGGTTTGTGTCGTTTACCAAATTGTCTGAAAATTATGAGAAGCTAAAATTTGGCTGATATAATAATTAATTATTTAATTAATAGTATAATGAATTACCTGTTTCCAGGGAAATCTTTTACAGGTGGCGAAAGCAATGGTGACGGAAGGATTAAAATGGGCGCCTGAGATGTGTCCGACGGAGTAAACAAGAACCATGACTGCAAGTCCCCAGACCATGGATATTCCGGGAAGAGACACAACTTTATCGTTATTCAAATTAACCACGACCGCCGCACATCCGGCGAATATAAGAAAATACGTCCCCAGAACCTCCGCCAGTAACTGCGTATCAAAAAACAAAAATATAAGAGAAAAGAGAAAAAAAGGGAATTATACAGAAGGAGGGCAACTGGAATTAAATTAATGGATCACCTTCTGCATGAAGGGGACAGAAAAAGACAAGCCGGAGTCTTTGTTACAGGTAGAAGAAGAGGAGGTGGGATGAGGGTTTTGAATGGCGTCGGTCTCGGTGTTGACAGTCAAACAAACTCCATTGCTCCCTGAAATCTCGCCCATGATCTAGGAAAGAGATCAGCACTGCAGTGAAGAGAGAGAACAACGTAAAATCAGAGAGATGTTCTGAGTTTTGTCAGTTCAGGCAGGTGAAGGGAGTTAGAAAATCAGGAGAGCCAGTACGCCAAATTTATAGGGATCCGCAAATAAGAGACACGGAAAGAGGGAGAGAGATATGTTGGACTTTTTCGACAAATAATAATACAAACTCAATATGAAATGAAAATCAAATGAAAGAAAAGAGAAGATGACTAAACCATCTTTTTTATTTTCTTCCTGTTTGAATTGAATCTATTATACTTTATTATTTTCCTAAAAAATAATACAGTTACATTTAGATCTCTAATTTTTTACATTTTCATAAGTCTAGATATATTTCGTTGATTAATATCAAATAAATCTCTAATGACGATAAGTTGACTTCATATTTCAAGGGTAAGTTGAGCATTTGGATATAGTTAGTTAGTTACCAGTTAGGGATTTATTTGATGTAAATAAGAAAATGTAGAAATATAAGGATCTAAATGTTATTAACCCGAAGATTCTATGATACGATAATAATGGCGTTATCTGCTTTTCATTGGAGATATCGTTGAAAAAGGTGGCATTAACATAACATGACACCGCTATGGCTTTTATGGGAGAGAAGAGAATGAAAGTGCATTCACTATTCAGCGTTGCATTGAAGGCTGCTTCAACTACCCACCGGAATTTCAGAAATACGTGAAAGCCCCATTTTAATTGCAAATAACCTCATGTAAATCCATTATTTCATTTTTTCTTTTTAATGAATTTAAATCAATATCAAGCAATTAATATGAGCTCTCTTCCCCAACATCCCAATTGTTGAAAATTTCATTAATAATTTAAAACACTGTATTATCAATTTCAGAATAAAGAACAGGATTTAGACCCAAGTCTTGAGACTTAAACGTTACAAAAAAAAAAAAAAAAAACAAAAATTACCATATTAGCTAGAATCTTTTAATCACACAAATAGATATTTTTCTCTCATTATCCATCTAATTGTGAACAGAAGTTATGTGAATACCAAATTTTTACATTATAAATTAAGTTTGTAAATCTCTCTCCAATCTTGATTTTGGTAATTTCATATGAAATTATCAAATAATAATTAAGTTTGTATTAATTAATTGTCTGATATCTTTGTTTCTTCTTGCTTTTTCTCCCTCCATTTCCTTTCTAAGAAAGTTAAATTACTGAGTTTTTTTATTTTTTATTTGAAGAAAACAAGAAATATGAAAGTATTATAGACAAAACCCATCCAAAAAAATTTTTAAAACCCCAAAAAATAAATACCTGCAATTTTGTACGAAGAAAGATTAACCTTCAGCCAGATTCTTCAATATTGGAGCAGCGCTTTTAAGAACGAATAATAAATTAAATACGAGTTTCTGTATTCAAAGTCTCTGTATGTTTTATTGGCAGTACAAGACGAAAAACTTTAATTGATACGAGTAACTTAAGGGTAAATTCATTCAGATATTAAGAATTTACCCTCGTCTCTTATCTATCTATCTATCTATCTATCTATCTATATATATATATATATAGATATGCGCTAAAATATAAGATAAAGCTTTTCTTTTTCTTTTTTTGGTTAATTATGACTAATTAAGCAAAAGTTATTAAGATTAATAAAGCATATTAAAGGTTGTTTATTTACCAAAAATGCAAGTTAATTAATATAGCTAGTTATCCTATAAAATCATCAGTGCGTGGAATTTATCCAAAATGGAAGGCTTAAATTTATTCAATCCACCTCTTAACAGCTCTATCGATTCAAATTAGATAATTAGTCAATTAATTATGAGTTGCTACTACCATAAAATAGAAGGTACTCACTTTATATTAAGAAATGTAGCTATTATTTTGCCTATTATATATCATTATTTGTTTAATTTGAATATCACCCATTTTCTTTAATTCATTAATTAATTAATTAATAGAGATTAATTATAACATTTTCTTTCCTATTTTAATAAAATCTCTATTATTAATTTATTTGAGGGACGAAATTGGGATCTCAAGTTTTACAAAATTGTTGAGTTACAAGTTCTCTCAATAAAATAAAAGGTAACAGTTGAAAGTGTGGACATAAAAATTTTATATTGATTGAGAGCAATAATTTACATAACTTAATTTTTAATGAAAAGATATCATGTATCTTATAAACTACAGTAGTACACATGTTCAATAATATATTAAAAATACTTTATACAATCGTCAATGCCTAATCAATTTTTTAAAAAATAAAAAAAAAAGTTTTGAGTCAATGAGAGAATTTGCTTCACTCATCATCCAAATGACATTAACAATAATATTATTTAAACAAGATCATATATATAAATACCATACATATAATTTAAATTAAATTCTTATTATTAATATTTGACCGTTTTAATTATTTTGACTAATCTAGATAGTTCTGTAATTTCTTTCTACCTTGCATACAAAGCAACTAATTAACTAGAAATTGGTCATTTTCTTTTATTATCTTGGTTGGCACATATATAATTAAGTAATTAACCACTATAATCTCACTCCCAATTGGTAATATAGGTGAGCAAAATTCATATAATCTTTGTATTAGTTCTACCAACATGAGCCATGCATTTGGACTACACAATTAGTCATATTTTGAAAACTTTATTGCAATTAATTTATTTCCAATTTTTAGTAATTTCTCTCTCTCTTCTTTTTTTTTTTTTTGGTTTTCTTTTTTATTTTTTTCAGTTTTGATGTACATATGTAATATATATATATAATAACATCCAACTAACATTTTCCAATCTATAAGTTAGGTCTCAAAATATATAATATGGTCTATACGCATGGCTTAAAATATAAAAAGGTTTTTGTGGGGTATAACATTTATGATAAATGCCTGTAAATGTCAAAAGCACAAGCTTTTAAGTGCTTACTTTGTTGTCTTAGAAAATTAAATGGAATTTATGAAGCAAGAAAATATTGTACAAATTTGACTTGTTCATATAAATATTCTAGATATTTAAATGACCTTTAATAAATTAGGTCAGTTGTACTCTAAATGCGTATATAAATAACATTGTATATCTAAGGATCTCGTCTATGATTTTTCTAACTAAAAATGATAAAATTTATAAAACTAGTAGTGCAAAAAATATAAACTATCTGTACAAACTATAAAACACAAATTGTTATAATACAATAATATTGGTTGTCGTATAACTTCTTATTAATTATATTACTATGAATTTTTATTAATCACTATTATCGTACTACGAGTATACAAAAGTTTGTTAAAGAGTACGTTTGCATTTATAATATTATTCCTGTAATATAAAATTAGTCATTCGAGATGATGATCTCATATTTTGTCATAGATGACGCAGTTTAATTATGCTAATTATGTTATAACTAATTAAAGCAGCAGACAATAAGTTTCTGTAGTGACCCATTTCACCAATTTGTTGGGATGCATGATCCTATGAAATCATTTTCCATTTGGAAAAAAAACACTTCCGTAGAATGAGACTTGAGAAGTGTTGGACTGTTTCTACTCTGTACATTTATGATCATCAAGTTGTTTGACACCATAATCGCCCAGCCATGTATATGTCGTAATTAATTTGCAATTAATTAGACTCTCCTTGTTTCTTCACAGTACACGTTTGTCGAAAGAAAGCACTTATTGAAACCCTAGCTGTATAGGCAGTGCATGCAAACATCAACCATTACTCAGCAAAATTCTATTCGATCGATTATTCCAATCCACTAACTAATTAAAAGCACAGACTCCCCACCGTGTGTAGTTGAAATTAAAGGTTGAAATGCTGAAATGTTCAACGCGCATGCCAGATCTGTAATTAAGTTCTTCCCACTATATATGTTTTGATATTGGATTACCATTAATTAATAATCACTCATATATAATTTCTTTTTAATCATTTTTCTCTCCGTTAACATTAATTAATTGCATGAGATTAATCTGTTCGAGTACTTAACTACTTTATCTAGAATTAGAATTATTCAAAGCTATGCATACTCCATTATAATTAAAAGTCTTCATTTTGCTTTTTTCTTTTTTCTTTTTCTGTCGTTGGAAGACTCGTGTATTCACTTGCTTTCACACTTGTATCCCAGGAAAATTTTAAATCAGACAAATGTTTCTTTTTTTTTTTTTAAAAAGTAATAATTTTAATAAAATTATTTAACGAAAATATATCACGTATTTTAAATTTTTAATAAAATTGATTTGTAAAAACAATTAAAATACTGAAAGAATTCAAACATAAGGTAGAATTTTTACTAAAAATTAACTGTCACGAAATGCTCTCTAACATTTTGCCGACTAAAATTGTTTGGTGTGGCCATTAGTGAATGAGAAAGAGAAAATATATACTCCTCAAAGTTCGCACATTTTCATGGAAACTAACCAAAAATGCTTTTGGTTTATTAAAATTAATTAACAATGGCAGGCAAAGACTTCTGCTCACTTTCCCTTTACATGTAAAACATTCCATATCTTTATAATTGCCTCCTCCTTTTTGTACTTCGAATTTTGACTGTTTACTTCACTAATTTGCTTATTGTGAATTTAATTAAGCTACTAATAATTATGACAAATCATTCGCCACTCCAATTATTTTATATAATAAGTTGACCTAGTAAATTAAAACAGGGTATAAATAATTAACTTTGATTATTTTTGTTGGGATAAATCAAAATGAATAGTACTTTACCGAATGTACTCAAAAGTCTTATCTATATATGTGATTTCTTTGACTGGAAATTAATTTAAATGCTACCTAAAGCATATGAATCTTATGTGATTCTATTCACATAATTTAGAAAATATTATGGTAATTAATACTAATCCAACCATGTCAACTAAAATAATTTTAAATTTTTTATTAATATCAATTATATAATAATTTATCCTATTATTCCATATTCAATTAATATAAATTCCCAGTCAATGACATTATTTGATTGATTTTTTATTTATTGTAGGTGGTATTAACATATTTTTTTTTAATTATTTGTCCAAATAGAAATCAATATATTGCAATGCAATTTCAGAATTAAAAAAAAAAAAAAACTCATTTTTATACTTAAGACCAAGAAATTAGTGCAAGCACCTCTTATTTAAGGCCATTAGGGCCGAGTTGCTGCTTCAATGGGCTGAATTTAACCCTAATATCTTTATCAAAACATCTTAGGCCCCATGAAGCCCAAATCTTTGAAGGTAAAACATGTATAGTTTGTCAGAGGTTGAGAGTTACGTTACAATAAAATTAGTATTGCAATTAAAAATGGCAATGAGGCAGGGTGGGGGTGGAGAGGCATGCCCCATTCCCCATCCTATTTTCTATTTTAACCCTCATTATCTATTCTCATATCAATATTTTATTTTATATTATTTTATAAATTAATTTTAGTAATATAAGAATTTAATTAACTTAAATAAAAATATTTTTTTAAAAAAACTCATTTTTATGCTTAAGACCAAGAAATTAGTGTAACTGTGTAAACAGTCCTTATCTTGGACTTTTAGGTCCGAGTTGCTGCTTTAGTGGTTGAATTTAACCCTATTGTCTTTATCAAAATATCTTGGGCCCCACAAAGTCCAAAGCTTTGAAGGTAAAACATGTATCGTTTGTGAGAGGTTGAGGGTTAAGTTACGGTAAAATATACTATTATAACTAGGGATGGCAATAGAGCAGGATAGGGGTAGAGAGACATGCCCCATTCTCCATCCTGTTTTTTATTTTAACTCTCATTCTTCGCCCTATTTTCCAATAAATTTAATGAGATAGGGATGAAAAATCCTCGCATGGAGAATGAGTTCCCCATCCTCGTATCAATTTCTCATTTTATATTATTTTATAAATTAATTTTACTAATATAAGAATTTAATTAACTTTAATAAATATTATTATAATATATTATTAAAAAATACAATATAGGGTCTTTTTATTTTTTTTACTTTTTTATTTGTATATTCTATTTTTTATAATATTAATTCATAACCCCACAATTTTTTATTACTAATTACATTTAATTATAATATATAATTTTAGAAATTATAATATAAAATTATATTTATATATAAAATTTAATTTATAAATTATAATATATTTATATTATATTTTAATGGAGAATTGGAAATTGGTAGGGTAGGGAGAATCAAATTAATCTCTGTCCCATTAGTAAATTAGGAATTAATTTCTTCCTATTCTTCGTCTCATTTTCTATAAATTTATTTGAATTTTCCTACATTTAGAGATGGATCTCATGAAAAAAATTTTCATCCTTAATTGCAACTTTAGAAGTTAGAAGAAGCTCAATGCACCCCTTTATTTTTCAATACAAGCACAGAGCACTGTTATGCAATATAGTTCAGAAACGTTGTAATTAACGTTATTATAACGGTTTTTTTTTTCTTTAGCAATATGATATTAAATATAAAAATATATTACAAATAGTATGTCTACAAGGTAACGTTTAATAATGCTAACAAAATAATGGGAATATTCCGAAAAATTGTTAATTAAAGTTTTAAACTAGTGAATACAGCGTGGCACCGGCAACTCTACTGGCAAATTAGCAATATCAAGCAACACTCTTCCGCATTTCCACTTTTGCCCCCTAATTTTAATTGAAAAAAAACAAGCCACCTCACCTTTTTTTTTTCTCATTTTCAATAAAAATCTAGCTTCGGATCCGAACCTATCTTGGTTACCGTTACACCGAACCGTAATTTAAACCCCCCAACGTCTTCGCATCCCTATATTCATTCCTGAAATCTCTCACGCTCTCTTTCTAAAATTCCCAAAGAAATAACGAATCCAAAATGGTGGCCAAAATGAGCAAGAGAACACCCACAAAACCCATCAAGCGTCAAAAGCGCCACCGCAAGAAGTCTCCGCCGAAGACGGCCACCGCCGCGACCATCATCTCCTCCATTAACAAGTCTATTTTCACATGCAAGCGTCGCCTCGCTAAGATTTTCTCCAAATTGGTACGCATTACCACTCCAAGTCGGAAGAGCAAAGGGTATAAAATCTTGAAAACCCAAGAGAAAGGAAGAGATTCTGATTCTGAACTTCTTGTTCCTAAAGTTCTTTATTTTGGCAATGAAAATGTGCTTCCTCCTTTGATCTCTTCGGAGAAAAGAACCATTTTTCTTGATCTTGATGAGACCTTAATCCATTCCAAGCCAGACCCTCCTCCAAAAAGATTTGATTTCATTGTTAGGCCGAGAATTGATGGAGAGATGTTGAATTTTTACGTGTTGAAAAGACCCGGTGTGGATGTTTTCTTGGAGGCAATCAGCGAGAAATATGAGGTGGTGGTGTTCACGGCGGGGTTAAAAGAGTATGCATCGTTGGTTCTTGACAGGCTCGACAAGAAAGGGCTAATATCCCACCGGCTTTACCGGGATTCTTGTAAGCAGATTGATGGGAAGTTTGTGAAAGATTTGTCAGAGATGGGGAGGGATTTGAACAAGGTGGTCATAGTTGATGATAACCCTAATGCCTATGTTTTCCAGCCGGAAAATGCAATTCCGGTGAAGCCATTTACCGGTGATGCTAGTGATACGGAGCTGAGGAAGTTGGTGAAGTTTTTTGAGGCTTGTGAAGATTATGTTGACATGAGGGAGGCTGTAAAAGGGATTGGTCCTTCAAATTCAAATGAGTATTTTCTTGATGGAAGGTATGAGAAGTTGGAAATGTGATTTTATTTTTCAATTCAATGATCTGTATTGAACAATGAATCGTTCAATTTTACATTATAATAGGAACTTAACATATAAAGTTCCTTCCATTTGTAATTCAAATCCTAATCTCTGTTTTGATTGTATTCAAAAAAGAAATCTCTGTTATGATTGGTTCCTATTTTTGTTGTCAAATGTAGTAATCTGATTTACTGGTATGGGCGTCATTACAATTGGATTACGACTTACTAATTTCATTTTTAAGTTCAAATACTTAAAGTTATTAAAAGATAATGTTTAAAGTTTTAGTATAATTTGAAGTTAAAATCCTCGACAAGAAAGGGACTTCGCAGCTCACAATTAATGTTACTTTAATCTGATTCAATGTGATTCAAGAGAAAATCTACAGAAATACTATTTTGCAGAGGTCAAAGAAAGAATTCCTTCTCACTTGCCCAATAAGAACTCTGTTAATGATGATATAAAGTAATGATGTTACCAGTGTTGTTGAAAATTTCTAACTGGAAATAGTTCATTTTGCAGATGAATTATGTAGAAAATGATTTCTAGCAGTGTGGTGATGAGGTCTTGCTACAAGACTAACAAGTCTATTCCAGTCTAACAATCTGGGATTTGCATATTTTATCTTCAAACCCCAGGCCATCTTGTAAATTTGATTTTAGTCACCACATCATTGCTGCAACAGAGATATCCTGTAAAAATGTCTTCTAATTTCATAAACAAACATGCCTTAATAACAAAGCTCAATATTTATTTTTTTGCATTTTGACCAAGTAATCACTCATGGAAATTTAACTAGCATACCTTTGCTATTATTACCTTGATGCGAAATTACCTCTTCATTTCTAGAGAAACAAACACTACCAAGTTGCAATCAGACATACAAGCAATAAACTATGGCACAATGATGCATCACCATAATATAAGATGAAAGAATTTCCTTTCATATAAACAGGTGTCAGCTGTCAGAACTCTGTCTGCTAACCTAGCCCATAACAACAACCTTTCTTATAAGCCTCTCCTCCAGATTGGAATCAGGCATATGAAAGAGATAGCTTCAATCCATCAGTTTATTTTAGGTAA
Source organism: Azadirachta indica (assembly GCA_022749755.1). Lineage (NCBI taxonomy): Eukaryota > Viridiplantae > Streptophyta > Magnoliopsida > Sapindales > Meliaceae > Azadirachta > Azadirachta indica. The sequence goes on along the minus strand of CM040451.1, from coordinate 12,598,649 downwards.
TAGTACCATGCTTACTTCCATATTACACCAAGAAAATGATATACTTACTCTGTAACTGCTCTGCTTCCTTTTGTTTCCTGTCTAATATGTTTAAGAATGAGATATAAAGCCCTTAAATGTGAGAACAGAGTTCCTCGATAACATCTTCAATCAGAGTTCCAATTTCTGAGGCATGCTGTTAAGCAAAGTAGGCATTGAACTGCCTATCATAGCCAGCCTTTTCATCCATACTAGAGACCAATTTGTTTTTTTTTTTTTTTAAACTGAACTGAGCAATGTAGACTAAGAATTCATTTCAAAGGCTAACATGCTCATGGCTAATTCAGAATCCTAATTCAAAATCCTAAACTTAGAGATAAGCCCTAACCACAGGCTGCAGCACACTATTTGAGACTTGAAACTTTAGAACTCAAAATTTTTTTTTTAATTCAAACCAAATAAATAAATCATCAAGTTTCTAAGTTTAGGTTAAACAATCAATCCTACTGCTCTAAATGTAGAGAACGCATATCAATGTACTTGTCACTATTTAAAGAAGCTCACTGCTTACTCTCTTAACCAAGAAAAGATCAGAACCTAAGCCACCTACAGACATCAATAAATATAACAAAAGCCATAGCTGCAGTAGCATAAAGCACATGGCGAGGACATGGCCTGCAATGAGCTTTAGCTCACAGCATTATCTACTACAATGAAGAAAAGTCTCATACAATCTGCCTTCAAGAATTGACGGTTTCCCCCTTAAAACCAAGAAATTTAGCTCGGTAGAATATATTAAATTTAAATGTGGCATAATAGAAACTGATCAGTTAAGTGAAATGAGCAGGTTCATTTGCAACATTAAGATGTATATGGTAAGAAGACACAAAGGAGAACAAATCCCTTGAATATGCAGAGTTTGTGAAGTTCCTTTCTTCCCCAGATCGTATCATAAACAGAACTAAGATTTCAAACCCCGATTCCATCCCCTTATTATTTCCCTACATTCTCTCACCAACCAAATGCACACGAACACTTTAAAGCTTACAAAATAAGTGCAAGATACGTATTTTTGAAATTCATTACCCAGTACCCAACTCTCCAATCAGCCTCGGAAACTGAATGACAAAATGTTTATAAATTGGATCAGTAACCACTAAGCCTCGACTAGCTCCCCAATCCACTCATACAACTCAGCTTAGGAGAGGAAGAAAAACCATAAACTCACAAAATAAATAATAATAACAAATTAGACCAAACAAAAAACATAAAATGAATCAATTCACTACAAAGCAAGCTCTAGAAGGTTATAAAAACCCAAAATCAGAGAAACGCAACAATTTTTTCTATTTACTTCATTTTTATAAGCAAGCACTAATCAAATGAAAAATCCGAGAGGGGAAAAAGAGAGAAATCCATATCAGAAAACAACTAATTAAACAAAAATAAGCTCGTCAATTTAATCAAGTACACAAAAGAATAGGATGAATCTATGAATCACAAGTAAAGACCTGTTGGGGCAACCTCCAAGCTTCAGTTTTGCTGAAGCACATGTCATCAAGAGCTTCACTACGGCACCATCGGCACTTGGGGTTCTGCGAGCATTGAGATCTCGACACCATTTCACTGCAGCTTGGGATCTGGTCGTTCTTCCTTTGAAGTGCCAATAGGTTCCGATACGAGGAAGAATAAGAATCCGTCGTGTCTACAAGATTTCCCGTCGATAACGAGAATTGGCAAAGACTTGATAGCAAGGTGACGAGAATTAGAACCAAAATTCTAGAGCTCGTCGCCATCAGAGAGAAGTTGGCTAGTCAGTTCTGCAAGTGAAAGTAGCGGACTATCCTATGCTTATGTAAATGAACTAAAAGCAGAATCCCACATTGGTTAAGCAAATAATATAAAAAGAGCTGTTATAAAGCTAGCGTATGCCATGAAGGCACGACCTTACTTGAACAGGATCTGTTCTACAGGTTCGTACACGTGTGTCCTTGAGCTCTAAGGAGACAGAATATTAAAGTCTGGTGGATGAACCGTGACCGTGTGATTAACAGCTTCACTGATGTTTGAATCATTGGCGCAATAGAGGATCGTTACAGCTAGGATTCTAGCTGGGTGGTCACTCGGTTGTCTGACAGACTCTGAACACTTTACTTTTGTTTTTACTTCCTAAAACTTTTATTAGATGTATATAATTTTTTTCTATATTAACCTTATAAATGTAATTTTATTCTTTATTTATTTATTTATTTATTTATCAATTCCTAAAATAAAAATAGCATTTACCAAAAAAATATATTTAGCATTCTTATCCCGTGCTGACTTTTGTCAATGTCTCATTGGATAACCCGCGTAAATAATCAACACAGAACCGTAGGGCGGCGCCCCGGTGCCTGTATTACCCTTTTTTTATTATTATTTTTTCATTTTTTTAATTTGAGAACGTTAGAAGGACGTAAATCCGATTACAAGAAAAGAAAGAAAGGACTCAGAAGAGACGCAATACAAAATCTAATCGTCAATGTTACGTAATTTAGTTTAATTTAATCTATAGTCCAAAAAAATAGCAACATAATTAAAATTCGCATCTTCAATCCAAATTCTGTTCTTTTCTCTATGTAGTAGCTTTATTTGAGGTAGAGATGGATGACAAGAAACTCAATTCCAAATCCCATGTTGAAGATATCGGAGTTCTGGAGTCCAGTCACCGGAATCCTTGTTACTCGTGGGTAATTTTAGCAATCCATAGTTCAGTTTGTTCAATTCCGCTGCACTTTAATTCGATTTGATTAAATTTCTGTTCTCAGTTTTTGATTGAGCTGCTCTATTTACTTTGTTTAGTTTGTCTTATCTGCTGTCGATGTAATACGGTGATTCGATTGAATTTCTCTAAACAATAGTAATAACTAATGGTATTCTGTTTGAATTAGTTGTCTTTCGGTGATTGGATATGTTTATTTCAACTTGCAAAAGCTGCACTTAATGATTAACGTTCAATGTATTTAGCTTAGAGTTATTTCTTTATTGGGTAGCAGCTATATATTTATCAATTGTATTTTATGGTTTCTGTGGGGATCATGTATTTGAACGGCTATGGGACTATAGTCGGAAATTTGGTAACAAATAGGTGATTCACTAGCAAAAGTTTTAGCTTTGTTTTTTTATGTTGATGACAGGATGATATGGGATTTGAAAATTCTAGAGAGAACTGTAACTCAGTAGCTGCTGTTAGTTTTGAGAGCCAAAGAGTGATGGCAGCGGGAGAACACAATACGGAGTTGCCCAGGCAATCTGATAAGGACGATGAAGAGAATGGAGAATCAGATGCTAGCCATCTAAAGCAAGGAAAGACTGCACCTAGAGAACGCGATACTGAGTTGCCTAGACAATTGGATGGGGAGAATGAAGAGAATAGAGAATCCGAAGGTAACTGTCCAAAGCAAGGAAAGATTGCATCTACAGAACATGAAGCTGTGTTGCCTAGACAATTGAACGCAGAGAATAACAAGAAGAGAGAATCAGAAGCTAGCCATCAAAAGCCAGGAAAATACTTCTTTTATGACTCACCGCTTTATGAAGATACTGGGGTATGGATACCTGTATCTGTTCCACCAATGTTGGAGAGCGAGGATGAAGAGTGGGCAAGAGGATTTCACTCTAATGGGGGTTACTTCCCTGAAGGTGACATGGGTTGGGGTCAATACCTTAAGGAAGATAAGGAGTTGACCATGTGGGATGTTGTAGTGGAAATGTTACTTGTGGCTCGTGGAAAAGTGAGTGCTTTGTCCAAGGGTGATATTCATGGATGCAATTTTTCATGGATGTCAAGCCATTTACTTGAGCAAGCTTGGCAAGAGATGGCTCAAACTCTCACAGAGGCCAATTTCGGTAACGTAAGTAAACTTCTTGAAGCTGAACCCCCAAAATGGTTGGCTGATAGTTCTGCTTCTGCTTGTATGCTATGTGGTGTACGGTTTCATCCAATCATGTGCTCTAGGCATCACTGCCGATTTTGTGGGGGCATATTTTGTGGTGAGTGTTCTAAGGGAAGGAGTTTGTTGCCTGCAAAGTTTAGAGTTTCAGATCCCCAAAGAGTCTGCGATGTTTGCTGTGTACGGCTTCAGTCTGTCCAACCATACTTAATGAGCCAAGTAAGTCATGCTGCTCAGTTACCGACCCGTGACCTGACAGATCTCAGTACGCTGAGATCCTGGGTCAATTTTCCATGGGGACAATCCATGGAATATGAGATTTACAAGGCAACAAATACAATTCGGGGCTACAGTAAGGTAAATTGAAGTCCATGGCTGTTGTCATTAATTTATTGACATAACTCTTTTTGGGAAAATTTCTTGCACATAAGCCAATGAATTGTTTGGTTCATCTATAAAATACTATTTGGTAGCTTTTATTTAAGCTAACTTGTTAATTCACCTGAGGATTATTCTTACCCAGTTCATGATCTTAGGAATTATGTCCTACAGAGCTTGTAACTGTTGCAGGGAGAATTCTTGATTTGTGCAAATGTCTTGAATATATTTCTCACTGTCTTGATGCAATATTTCTATTCAGGTTGGTTACCTAAGACCTGAAAAGTCAATTCCAGATATCATTCTACGACAAGCAAAAGGTCTTGCCATTCTATCTGTTGCAAAAGTAGGGGTGATGGTTACTTACAATGTTGGAACAGGGCTTGTAATTGCTAAGAGAGATGATGGCTCATGGTCTCCACCATCTGCTATTTCTTCATTTGGTATGGGATGGGGAGCTCAGGTAAATTGTCAGGATTTCAACAAAGCTTTAATGCCTGCTATTAATATTTTCTTGCTTCTATGTTTGCCCTTTTCATTATTGAGGGGCTTATTTGCCTACAGGCTGGAGGAGAATTGACAGACTTCATAATCGTTTTGAGAACAAATGATGCTGTCAAGACATTTACTGGTAATGTGCATCTCTCACTTGGAGCTGGCTTGAGTGCAGCAGTTGGAATCATTGGACGAGCAGTTGAAGCTGATGTACGGGCTGGTGATGGTGGTTGTGCTGCTTGTTATACATACAGCTGCAGCAAAGGTACCTGATTTAATTAGATTACTTGTGTTCTTCTAGGTTAACAATTAAAGTATTTTTGGTTTTCCAAAAGTCATATATCTTCTCTGTACTTTAGGAGAAGTTATTGATTCTTATATGAAGAAGAATGAGTGTTATAAGCATCCAAAAGGATACAATTATTCTTTATTATCATATGCAGGTGCTTTTGTTGGATGTTCGCTGGAAGGGAGTGTTTTCACCACCCGCACACAAGAGAATTCCCGATTTTACGGCAGCCAGTCAATAGCTGCATCAGATATACTTCTTGGCTCAATTCCAATGCCACCAGCTGCTGCTATTCTATATCGGGCACTAGAAGATCTATATCAGAAGCTTGAGAGGTGATTGATTCAAATTTGGACTCAAATTATTCCCCCAAATGCTTATATGGAAAAAGGGAATCCTTATCCTTGGACGCACTGCGGAACCTTTTGTGCATCCTCTGTATGGCCATCTCTTTTTGAGGATTCTTTAGCCGCTATTGTGGCGTGTAACGGAGTTGATACTGAAATTGTACAGGCATATATCTATAAAAATATATGTGCATCTAATTACATTTGCAGCTCGGATTCTGAAACTATTGTGTTGAATCAGACGAATTATATGTTATGATGAGACAAATTCGAACTTCGCTTATTACTAAAATATATTCCGAGTTTTTCAATCCAAAACTGAGATGTAAAAAAAACAATACTCTACTTCCTTTGAATGCCATATCATTTAAGTACTTCGCATACGCAGTGTTATGCTGCTTTTTCAAACAATATGTACAATTCTTCCTGGATTCGTTTGCCCAACCAAAGCCATCATACTGTATTTGCATAAAGATAAATCCGAGATATATCATTATCTTCCAATCTGTTGATAAAGATAACATATATCCAGCAACAAAGACATAATGTCATGTCCCTACTCAAATGGAATGGTCACAAATTGCAGGCTGGCAAAACCACCAACATCATTACTCGTTCCTTTAAAACGAACGCTTTTGTTTTGCTTTTGGTTTTGTAATTAGTTAATGACAGTGGCACGTATATGATGAAACAACAACTGGTCAGGAGTAAGGCAACATGTAATCATAAATTTTCTCAAAATGATCGTGTACAGTTGATGCAGAAAACATGGTTGGAACTTCGCAACCATTTAATTAATCTTGACATCGAAAAGGCCTTTTAATCACAAACATCACACTAAAAAACCAATACCAATCTATAAATGCTGCAACTGGAAATTCTATTTGGGAAAATGTGACGAAGGAAAATGAAGAACGTAAGAATAAATTGAACCACAGGAACCATAAGTCACCACCTTAAACTATTTATAATTTAAATTTTTTGTCCTCTTTTTTCTTTTTTGGTTGAGAATAAAATTGGAAAAAATCCTACTCACTGTACTTCTAATTCAGCTGTCTCGCCAACTGAAGCATGCAGAATTTTTGGATCATCTGAATTTGAATTTGGCACAAGGAAGAACCCAAATGTAGGGGCTGGATAATTTCATCAACCTCTTCTATGAAGGTTCACTATCTGCATCACCGAGAGAAAACTCATAAATAAACAAACCAGAATGAAAATAAGGGATTCTACAGCATGCAGAATCCATATTGTGATGTATGTATTTGAATTTACCTCGTTTTAGAGTTACCCAGTGTAAGTTCAAGATCATCAGATACACATTCCTCATGGATCCTCTCTCCTTCCCAAGGCTTTACTAAGCCTGCGGCATTACTCCCAAAAGCAAACTCAGCAGCAATACAGTCTGACATTGGAACATCTGCTGTGTTATCAACACCAGCAGGAATTGCTGGAGAGCATGTCCCACTTTGTCCAGGAGTCCACATACGTGATGGTCCACCCGATAAAACCTCCTCCCTAAACCCAAATGGATTTCGTGAGACCAGGCTAAATGTAGGTGATGATGGCCCACTTTGTGGAATTTGAATGCCTGCAAGCCATCCTGAATCAGGCAGGACTTGACGGCCTGGACTTGGTGGGGTGGAAGAGGGCAAGAAAGGATAATGCTGTGCAGGCCAGGCAGAACCAGCAGTCGTTTCATCCCAGTCATTTTTTGTTCGAGGAGTTCGGCAAGTCGGGGAGCTCAATGGAGGAGTAACTGGAGCACTTATGGAACCCCCATGAATGTAGAGATGGTGGGGATGGTTCTTGGACGAAGCTGATGATGAGCTAGATGAAAGGTTTTTGAGCCATGGGATAAGGGAATTGGCATCAGAACTACCATTAGCATTAGCTGTGTAATGAGATGACTGTGGGCTTGGGAAGGAAGATGAGGCAGGACTGGGATTGTAGGATGCACATGGGCTTTGCTGGTATGATGAGCATGCACTCGCTGATGCAGACCCTCCTATAATGTCCATGCGTTCTACAGGTTTGCATCCCTAGAAAAAGGAATTAAAAGGAATATTAATGGGCAGAGTAAAATCGAATGTCATTTAAGAACAAATTTCATTAAAAAATAAAATGAAATTTAAAGATCTTATCATGCGAAAAGAAAAAAAGTCAAAATTTATCAGATGTGCTATAGACCAATCCTTTTTTCCGAGCTAAATTTGACACGAGCTTGGGTTCAGGAACATATTAAATTCATTGCAACTTTTTCAAGTAAACAATTGGTCGCAGATTTTGACAGTAGAACGAAGACCTTTTCAGGTATACTTGTTTGTACATCATTTGATAGGTAAACACAAAAAAAAAAGGGATAGGTTGTAAGTAACAGTAGCAAGTAGAACGTAACCTAAACATCCAAGACATCAGTCAGTGGTGGCTGCATCACAATTTAAAAAGAAAGTTTAAGTAACAGAACTTGGTTATATCCTATAAATTAACAACATTACTAACTTCTCATTCAAGATTCCATTGTGCATTTTGGATCTGTACCTAGAATCAGAAAGTTAAGGTTACAACCCTCTCAAATTCTCTTTTGCTTTTCTTTTCTTCCTGTGAGCGTGGATAAAAGAAAAAGCACTTTGATATTGAAAGGAAAAATCGCCTCTATCCCAATTGTCATTCCAAATGGAAAAGCTAATTACCAATAGTAATATGTCACGCACTTTAATGGCCATTAGTCAACAATCTTCAACTAACTGTTTTTCCTCATGTTTTCTTGCTGGGATAAATCATGGCATTTTCATTAAAAGCTAAATGCATAATTAATTTATTTCATGATATTTTTTGCCTCGGTCCACTATTCAACATTATAAACTCTCGGTACTTTCGCGACAAATGAATGCAAGACGCACCATTTTTAAACAGTTAAACACGAATGCAGGATACATGATCGTGTTTGAACAGGTAATTAATACTACAAGAAAACTTTTGTTTTGTATACAATGATGGATAATGTAGTAATTGCAACCCGACAAAGCTACTATATAAATGCATAATGCACCCAAGAACACGCTATCTCCCAACATGTTCCCGCTGTGATCAAAGACATCCCACACGCTTTAGTGGCTAAATTAAAATCATTATTAAAGAAGAGGCATCCGAGGATACGATATCTCTTTTTTTCTATAATTTAATCAAATATTAAACCCACAACCTTTTCAACAATTAATAAACAAAAACAAACCCCACCGGCCCACAAAAGAAATTAACCCGGGAATCTCGGGAAAATATTTGGAACGACAAAACTAACCTACAGTTACAACTAGAGTTCATGTACTTACAGTGGCAGTTTCGGAAGTTAAAAAGTGAATGATGACATGTAAGTAAAAGGATTTCACGAGAGAATAAAAGGTTTTGGAAAATCGAGAATCAATAAAAGAGAGACGAAATTGGAGCAGAGAAAACAGACGTTGCTTAAAGCAAAGTGAAAGTTCAATCTAGGAAATTGACTGTATACGATATGACGAAACTATACACGTCGAAAGTCGATAAAATAATCCGATTTCGGTAGCGAAACGGTAAAAGTAAGGTCGTTTTGATGATCTAACGAGGGCGTTATCGTCTTGTAAGAAAGTTCTCTGAAAAATCTGCATTTCTCTCAGAACACGTTCGTAGAATTCGTAATTACCAAAAGAAAACAACAAACCAACAAACAAACAACACCAAAAAAAATCGAAGTAGGGAGCGAATATTACGATCTTGTGTTCCGAGCTCTCAAGCTGAAATAAATTTTTTAATTGATAATTAAAAGAGCGAAGACTATTCAAGCAAAGAGAAACAATCTGGACCGTCGATCACCAACAGAACAAAAGTCATCCTAGCTACCGTCCGCCTAAACTGACCGGCACACGTCAGCATATAACGACCAAAAAATTCCCAAATATTTTCGATAATAATTTCAGGCATCAGATCCTCCACGGGAAATCTAATTCCAAGCGTAAATTATCACCGGGACGAGCAAACTTACTAACGTGCACATCATCATCTCCGTAATTATAACAATAATCAACGAGAACAACTAATTACCTTTCTGTAAGTGGTGCCGTCTTCTTCGACGGTCCAACCGGCTTCATTACAGAGAGCTTTGAGAACCTCGTTGTTGTCACAGTGTTTGGGAAGCTTGTAGTTACCGTACATTCTCAAGCCTGCGTAGATCTTCGCGGCGATGGCTCGACGTCTCCGCTCTCGTCTCTTGTTGTTCTCCCTCTCCTTCCACGTAGGCATTCTCGTCCCCGACGTCATTTTTAACAGAAACAAGCCAAGCTGAAAACGATGTCGCTGGGTTTAAGAGCTCGGTTTCATGAGATTTCGTTAAACGAAGTCGGAGAGCGGAGACTGATTGGCGGTTTTTTAAGTGAGGGAGAGTGGTTAAATGGAGTAGTTTGGGGGAGGGTGAACTAAATATAGAGTGTGAATGTAAATGGACAGGGTAGTGAGGAAAATTACTAGGGGGGCCACTGTGAGCTTTATTCCGAGATCACGGGGATAACACGTGTTTAGGCTTTTTATAAAGGACGTGTAATGTGGAGTGTGGCTTTCGCGGTAATTATTAAAAAGAGGAAGACGGTGTCGTGTTGGTTCTTGTTCATGTTAAATCCTTATATTTATAATTCCCGGAAAACCAAAGGTTCTACAAATAATGGATTAAATAAACAAGGGTACTACGGTCAATTTATTAAGACTCACGAAAAAAGCTTTATGCTAGCCCTGAATTAAATTAGTCAAAGGTAATATCAATTTGGATTGATTTGTTTGGATTTTGGTATTGGTGCAAACAAAACCATTTTGTTTAATTTTTTCTTTTTCTTTTTATTTTATATTTATATGACAACACTTATCATGTTTTGTTGAAATGCTGTCCTGTCCAAATTAAATCCATGTATAGGCAGATTAAAAAAAAATCTATTTTTAAAATTTAAAAAAAAAAAAGTCTAATATCTGATTACAGTGAGGAAAACATTTACAATAAAAAGATGTCGTGAAAAGGCGGAAACGGCAGCGTAGTGGAGCCCAGCCCCTAAGCGGCGGGGTGGTATAGATGGAGGCGGGCGTGGATTGTGGACTGACTGAATTGACAGTGAAATGAAACGCTGTCATATTTTTTGTCAGCGTGTATCCATACATGCACTATGCGACTGTATCTACGTACGTTGGTTGGCGCATTATACGATGATCATCATCATCACTATCATCAATATCATCATCAATTCAATTTCAATTTCAATCCCATAGATTTATATCTTTGTTCACCTTGATCGTTGTTCTTTCTTTCCCCTATAAGATTCAGGCTTCTCTCGCCCTCTCTTCACGTGACCGTGCCCGCCTGCCACTTGCCTCCTTATCCCATCGCTCTTCCTTTTTGCGTGAGACTTTCTTCCTCTTCTAGCCTTTGCATTATTAGACAGCCAGGTGCTTCGTGTTTGATTGGTTGGTATTTGTGGACCATAACCTGACATGCGCCACCTTCCCTAATTGGCTCTTGCTTTTGCAACGACAACTCTTCGATCATTTTTTATCTTTTCCCTTCAGCTCACTTTCACAGCCCCATTATCATACATGCTCTCTCTCATTAAAACCCTTACCATTTTCCTTTTCCTGCTACTGCTACGTACTCTTCCCCATTTTTGTAACGACAATGACCACAAAAGAAAAAAAAAAAAGAAAAATAAATAATCCCACCGATTACCGTACCGTCTTCAATTCAATGCATCGGAAATTTCATCTTGTACTTCTTTTACGTTACGTATAACATAAATAATTTGGTTATTTATTTGCTATAAATAAATAAATAAATCAAAATTATGTATATTACGTGACTTTAGAATACAGTCATTATCCAAAGCTCGACGTCCCGCACGTGCGCCGCGGACTCCAATTGGTCATAAATTAATTGCATTTAAATCATCCGCTTGGGTCCGCCACTCCCATAAGGGAATGAGTTAAACTTTTTATACTTTTTATTTTATTCTTTTTAATTTCTTTGGTCCATATTACGTGGCACCAATCGCGGGAGTGTGATAATTGATATGAATCAAAAAGCTAAGCTAGGGTGAGCTAGTAAGCTTTATGGAGAAAAGGTGGTTGTAGGTGGCGGGGGCCACGGGGGTAATCTAATGTAATCATATCCGTTAAACTGGTAGGGTCACGTGAGGCCCGATATGCCCGCGACCCACGAGGCATTTTCTCTAAACAGAGATTTCAGCTGTAGTGTTGGGTGTGTTGTCTTTTCATGTTTTTGTTTTTAGTCATTTCAATGTAAGAAAAAATTAAAAAAATTATTATTAATAAAAAAGACAAAATGTGAAAATAAGAAAATCCAATTTGGTGTTGAAATGTTGAGTTTTGATAAGGATCTTCACTAATATTAGTTAATTAACTGAATGAAAGTGAAAGATTGAAACTAGTTCCTTAAACCCTTATCCAATAGATTAAATATTGTGTGATTATTATTAAATTATTGGTAGGTCTTAATTTATTAATTTAAACTTCTAGAACTAGTCATTAATTTATTAAATTGATAAAAATATTTTGTACTAATGGTACAAAAGGTATGTGTTTGTATTGTTTACATTAAAATTGGAGAGAAATTTGATTTAAAATTATGTAATTTTTTTAAAAAGTGAAAATTATCATAATAACATTTAAATTTGCCTATAATTTGTTAGAATATCGATAATTTTTCTACTTTAATGTTTTCCATAAAGTAATTTTAATTCTTTTTTATAAGAGACAAAAAAAAATTTATTTGGTTGGTAAGATTTTTTTTTTTGGTTGACAATGTGTATATATTTGCAATGAAATACCGTTTAAAACAAATTATTAAAAATTAATATATATAAATTTATATACAAACTTATCCATAAAATCGAACACACTGTGTTGAAAAGTAATAATGCAATATGACATATAATATTTATACAATTTGACCTAACATAATATGATTAGAGTGGAGAAAAATAAGAAAAAAAGAAATCATTCTTACTATCACTTTTTTTTTTTTTGGAATTCATTACATTTAAAGTCTTTGCATTCGCTCGTTTAATCATAATATGATACAGATAAAGTTTGTATAAATAATTGTAGATAGTTGAAAATGAGCTAATGCTAATCCACAATTGCTTGCAATTGCAATTTGCAAATGGTCCACATTTGGGCTTTATTTTCCGAATGAAGACAAAGCAACCATAGCCATCGTTGGGCCAAGTGATAGAAATAAAAAACTAAAGGACGGTTCACTTGAGAGAATTAGGTAGTACACTGGACTTGGTCCAATTCTTAGGCTCCAAGTCTTTAAGTACAGAGACAGTCCTGGTCAATGCAACTTATTATTGCAAGAAGATAATGCCAGTCAACCACAAATCTTAAATCCTATCAAATCACTAGCTCTTTCTATTTTACATTACAATGGTCAACTTGAAAATTTTTCTTTTTTTTTTTTATTAAAGAAAAGGAAAATGATATATTATTTTTAAAAATGAACATGAACAGATCGAGCTTTATTTTTTCAATTTTTTTTTTTAATAAAAACATATATATGTTTCAACGAACTTTTAGCGGGTTTCATTTGTGTGTTTTATTTTGATTCATTTATTGAATGACCGTCCAAATCATATGCAAATCCATAATTCCCTAAACTTATAGAATACATGCATAAATAAAATAAATATTCAACAATTGTTGTAAGTAAAATGTACTATAGTCAAATTCTTTTGCTAATTAAACAAATAATATTATATTTGTGAAGTTAGATATATATATATATATATATAAAAATTGGAATAATATATTTTAATACAAAATTACAAAATTTGGAACTCGATATTTTAAGCAAGAGATTTGTTCACAAACCTCCTTTCGGGGTTTGGCTCCAAACACTGTTTGATGCAATGACATAAATACCCCCGACAGTATAAATTTTACGGTCAAACGATAATAAAAAAAAAGGAAAGGTAGTACATAATTTGTTATATTCTACAGAGGACTTTTTTTTTTTTTTTTTTTTTTTCTGGGTTATGTCATTCGCAATTCAAAGTATTTACAGTTAACACGTGAAGCTAGCAATTCCCTCTATTTCAACAATCAAATAACAACACATCCTCCAGCCAACTTCCGAACCCCAAAATACTTTATGCACAACAATATTCATTTCCTGCATTTTCACCCAACAGGATGAGAATCCCATCCAAGACAGTAATCAGTATTATGTAAGCTGATTTTAAGATGTCTAGACCTTCAAAGCCATTGACAACGCCGAGCAGAGTATGGCATATCTGACACCATGGTAATAAATATTCCAGTAAAATGTATACTTGTGGTCCTTCGTTCTCAAGAACAATGCAAAAATGTGACAAGAGCCGACAAGGGAATTACCATCAAAAAAGAAATCAAATGAAATTTAGCATCAGGACACAAACCGATTGGCAATACAGGAAGGGAAAATTTTGAATAATAACAGAAAGCAAAGTAATCTAATTCACATGTTAAAAATCCAGAATGCTACTTCATTTGGAATAAATCTATATCAGCCACAAAGCAAAACATCAAAGAATTACATCAAATAATGTTTGAGTCAGCATTCAAGTTTGACACATTTAAAGTCATCAAAATCAAGAAGACAAAATGATTGAAATTTGAAAAATAAATTTGATTCTTTGCTTGTGATAAACATCAGATTGAAGAACTGATCAACAAGTTAAAGCAAAGAAAAAGAATTGAACTTTAACAGTAGCAAGATAGAACAGGGCAAATTCCAATATCGCGATTAGCTTCCAAGCTTAAGCTTGTTCCCAGCCAGCAAGCCCAATAACATATAAGCAGAGAACTGACATAATACATGAATATAAAGCCATGCTAGATCCCCAGATTCTGATATACCGGGTAATAATGACACCAATTGGGAACAAAATTTTGCAACTCATAACATTCAATGTCCTATTAATCTGACATCAAAAAGATTAAATTTTACAATTAGTCAAAATCCCAATAATATAATCAAATGAAAAAATTCCTAACAAATATACCAAATTCAGTACTAGTCTTAACAGTAGTTTATAAGTAGTGAAGATTAATACACGAATGAGTTGACATATTAAAACCCAAATGAGTGAAAATCACAAAAGCAATTGAAACGGAACAAGATTAATACAAGAATGCAAGCATTATCAATTCATATTGTGTTCGTATTCGAAATTAAGATGGGTCAGAGCCGAAGGACATGCATGCATTTAAAAATGGGCAAGAGTAACAGAGCTCCCGTTCATCGCAAGACCCTGAGTCGGTGAAGAAATTGGTAGCTTGTTTCTTCAATTTTTTCATTGCTTGCGGGTGGAGAAAACAAAGAGAAAAAGAAATGTGTAACTTCTGCATCCATAAAGCCCGCAAAAAATCTTCTCTTCATATCTCCACTTGCACAGCCATAATCATAGATAAAACTATGACAGAATAGATTATAAGAAATCTTGGGTATTCCATATCCATTTTCAGCTTCTTCGCAACAGTTCTTACCCACCGTCTCCCTCTGACTTGCATGTGTAAAAGAGTAAAGCACATTTGTTTTTACAGTTGTGCCCTTTGACTAACAGTCAACTGACGGTCAAGGCAAACCGTCGGGAAGTCTGTTTGTAAATTGAGACATCCAACAATCCTCGGGGGAATATGTGAAAATATCTATAATACATGTCGATATTTAAGAGAATCCCATATGGTATTCCATGTAACGTATAAACGATGTAATAACTTTGTGATCGGTGACCTATTCAATCGTTTCTAACCACGTGGCTCCTCTAAACGAGTAGCACATGAACTTGAAAGGCACGGAATTTCCTGCCTCTAAACTGAGTCGAAATCGAAAAAATATTACTAGTTATCGAGTTGAACAAAATAAACCAATTAAATGCTAGTGCCTAAAATAAAATAAATCAAGACTTACAGAATGTTAACGCCTGACCACGTGTACGGCTATTATTTACAGACGCTAACATAAATTGCATTTTTTAAAAAATGAATAAAATAAAATAAAATTCCCCACCTTAAAAGACAAGGCCAAAATGGGGAAAATACTGTGAATGTAGGGATATGCCAACAAGGCAAGTGCGTCATTTTAACCAGAAACAAAACTTGACTTGTCTTGTCTGAAACCTGAAGAAAATTTTGTGTAACTGGAAGACAAATATTACAGCAAAATAATTAAAATTTTAAATAAAATAAAAAAGATAAATGAAATCACAGAGGAAGAGAAAGGGAAAGGGTGGGAAGGTGGCCAATTATATGGACCCAGCTATGCATTATAACAACATATCCTGTAGGAGTCAATGCCAAGATTTTTGTTATTTTACTGAATGGGTAAGCTTCTTATTTATAGAATTTAATTATGTAATAAATTCTGTGTAAAAACCCTAGAAATTCTGTCTACACGATTCTAGAACGAGAATCCTCAGAAATTCTGACAAAGGAAAGCGCTAAACGAACCGTTTTGAGGACCGGAACAAACCTTCCTCTCTTTCAGGTAAAAGCTCGAACACTTGTAGTTCCCTTTTTGGCTTCAAGCTCGCTCTTTTTATTGATTTTCCTTTTTCTTACCCCGGTAATTCGTTATTGTTTTTTAATGTTATAGTAAGCGAATTGTCAAGTGGGTTGATGTTTTCAATCTACTCGTGACATAATTTGATTATTTCTTTTCATTTTGCTTGGTATTAATAAAGGGATTGGCGGCTGCTGTGTTCGGAGACTTTGGATTAAATTTTATTGGATTTTGTTATTTATGATCTGGGTTTCCAATTTCCTTTGAATTTGACGGTTCTTCGAGCTGGACAAATCTGGGATGATTTGGTTGTGTGTGGTTTGAGGTTCAAAGGATTTGTGGTTCATTAACTATTGGAACTTGGCAAGGCGATTGCAACTTGAGCTCTTTTTAAGTTGGATGATTTCTTGGTAACCTTTGGCTGGAAAAAGCTCTGGAATCTGGAATATTTGTGTTATCTGATTAGTATTGATCGGGAATAAAGGGGTTACTCTTGGAGCTGTGAATTGGTTTGTGGGAATTTAAGATGCTGGAAACTTTTTTGGAACATGATATGTAGTATATCACGGAATGATAGAAGGTCTTTTCCGTGATTGAGGCTGAGACTTTGCGGTGGAGGTTTGAGCCTACTATAAACAGAACAAAAACTCGGCCTTCATTGAGATTTTGGTGCTGAAACTATCCAAGAAAATCAAGAGTTTGACTTTTCCTAGAGAGTATTTTGTGGTGGTTTATGGTTTAGTTCTGTGTGTTGAGTTTGGGGATTTAGTGATTGGATATTTTAATTTCTGATGGATGAAGCTCAAGGCGGTTCAAATTCACTACCTCCTTTCCTGGCAAAAACATACGAGATGGTAGATGATCCTTCAACAGATTCTGTTGTTTCCTGGAGTGCTAGTAATAAGAGCTTTATTGTGTGGAATCCACCCGAGTTTGCAAGGGATTTGTTACCAAAATTCTTCAAGCACAGTAACTTCTCAAGCTTCATTAGACAACTCAACACATATGTAAGCCTCTGTTTTCTTTAGCTTGTCTATATGATGTCATTTTAGATTTTTGTATATGCATATATTAACTTCAATTTTACATATCAACAGGGTTTCAGAAAAATTGATCCTGAGCAATGGGAATTTGCAAATGAAGATTTTGTGAGAGGTCAGCCACATCTTTTGAAGAACATTCATAGACGGAAGCCAGTTCATAGCCATTCTAATCAAAATCTACATGGACAAGGAAATCCATTAACTGAATTTGAAAGACAGACTCTAAAGGATGATATTGAGAGATTAAAAAAGGAAAAAGAAATGCTCCTTTTGGAGTTACAAAAACATGAGCAGGAGCGGCAAGGATTTGAGTCGCAGATGCAGCTTTTGATGGATCGTTTTCAAAATATGGAACAGAGACAGCAGAGAATATTGTCTCTTGTGGCTCGAGCTTTGCAAAGACAAGGGCTTGCTTCGAATCTTGGGGCACAATTGGAAACTCATGATAGGAAGAGAAGGCTGCCAAGGATTGGTTACTTTTATGATGAAGCCAACATTGAAGACAATCAAACAGGGACTTCCCAAGCTGTACCTAGAGTAAGTGCTGAAACTACCAATGTTCTGTCATCAAACATGGAGCAGGTTGAGCAGTTGGAGTCTGCCTTGACATTTTGGGAGAATATTGTTCAAGATGTGGGTCAAAGTTGCTTTCAGCCTACATCAAGCCCAGAGTTTGATGAATCTACAAGTTGTGCAGATAGTCCAGCTATATCATGCATACAGCTTAATGTTGAAGTTCGCCCTAAGTCTCCTGGAATTGACATGAATTCTGAGCCTGCTGTGACTGCTGCTCCGGAGCCTGTTGCCTCCCAGGAGCCAGTGGCTGCAACCACTGCTCCTGCACCAACTGGGGTCAATGATATGTTTTGGGAACAATTTTTGACCGAGAATCCTGGTTCTACTGATACCCAAGAAGTCCAGTCAGAAAGAAGGGATTCTGATGGCAGAAAGAGTGAAAACAAAACTGCTGATCATGGCAGATTTTGGTGGAATATGAGGAATGTAAATAGTCTTTCCGAACAGATGGGGCATCTAACTCCTGCAGAAAGAACTTGATATTGTTTGATTGTTTTTCCTGCTTTTGATGCCTCAGTATCTTACATAATAAATGTAGGTATGATTGGTTGGATCTGACAAGAAATAGATATTTCGTGTTTTGAGTTTATTGCGTTCTGTGCACATCATGATATATTGTTGCATTTAATTATACTCGTTGATTTCAGTTGCTTTTATGATTTATGTGGCTTATGTGGATTCACTGATTTAGTCTGCTTCATCAGTTAGCAAAGAATAGCTTTCATTACAAACTACTGTTGCACATACGTTCATTATACATTGATTTTGTGGTTACATAAGTATTTATAAGTGATGTGGTTACATAAGTATTTATAAGTGATTCTTAATATGCATTCCTTATAACAAGTTATTCCTTGGCCATTCCCAAGTAACTTGTATTATGTGGGAACACTGTATTGTCAATTATCCGACCCTTTACTGGCAATTCTGAGTTAATGATTGTCATTTATGGCTATTTTCTATTCCTAAAATAATGCCACATATTGATTTGTAACTATTTAACTTTTGTGCTAATGGATTATCATCTTATTCTTGTCTTGAACATAACATGTTAACATTTTTTTAATTGTATTGTATTACCAAATTATTGATTTGTCTCATACTTGTCTGTTCAGCAACTGTCATTATCCAGAATCATTTCTTTTTCATTTTATTTTTTCTTTTGGCGTGTTTGATTGACCGCATGTTAGGGTAGGATAGGCTTCCTCTGTGGAGCACCTTTGTTTACATTTTTGGACCACTGAAGTATAAGCTTCAAATGGACACAGAAACCTCAAAACAGACTCATTTTTATCATCTAGAAGAGGATGCTCTAGTACATTCTTTACTGAGAGAACCAGTTTTTGACTTGTGTAACTTGCTGACGCTGACTGGTAAATTTTTTTTATCCTTTCATTTCTACATTAGATGTTTTATGCTTTTAGCTACAGGCACATCCTAATATTCTAGAATGGCATGCATTATTAATGGTTGACCATTTAAATAACATTGAACTTCTGTTTGAACCATGCTTTTGCAGGAGGAAGACCTAACTGAGATTTGCTGGTTCACATTCCACTATGTTTAGGTTAAATGTATGCATTTGTTTCTGCATGTTTATGTCTTGCATTTTTTAGCTCACTAATCATGCATTTTAGATCAATATTGCTGATAAATGTGACCATGTTTGACTGAGCATTGAGCAAGGCGTCTGTGCTGATCTTTGGTTTTCAACATGAGAACCCACCTCAACTTCCACCATAGCAGCAGAAACTAGAAAACACTTTTTAACTATTGTATTGCTTCCATGTTTACTCCCTCTGTTTTTTATGCCTGCTCGTTTTTGGTCTGCATATATACTTTGCTGTTATTGTTGCAGAGAAAATCATTATGGTGTGGTTTAGTGGATAAATTCAGAGTGGAAAAGATGAGTGTGATAATTGACATTGTATGCAGATTTTTAAGTTAACTTAATCACTGCATTTTCTTTATCAATAAAGATTTTTGTTGACAATAGGGCTTGGCCATCGTCTTTAATCTTATGATAACACGACCACTGATTGACTTCCATAGCTGATGATTTTCTTTGCGGCAATCTGTACTATGCCTCCCTCCCTAGGGCTCTGCCTTATTTATTTATTTTAGATGGGAGGGGAAACCAGATTGTTAATTAGGTTTTAGCTCTTCTCTAAGGAAAATTATCAAATTAGTTCCTACAGAGTACAGATTGCTATAACAATACATAGATTCGTATTAGTTAAAAAAAAGTTTAGCTCATCTCCATATAGACCAGGGTTAAAAATATTAGTGTTGCCAAACAGGGAAAAAAAATAAAAAAAAAACTACCAGCAAAAGTTAACAGATTGAAGCTCTTATCATCCTTGTGCTCCTGCTATAACGTATATGAACAATCAAAGAATTAAATACTTGTAATTTGCTATTGTAAAAAATTAATTTCTTAAATTTTTTTTTATTTTTCAAAATATTTAGAATAGGACATGATAAAACCTAAAGAACAATACTTACGAAATAATTTCTCTAGTTTTTAAAGATTTAGTGTGGTATGTGATAGAATAACATAATTGTTTTAAATAGATTGCTAGCGGAGTTGAACAATGTAATACTATCGGGACAAATTTGAAGTAAGTGGTAAACGTATAAATTTATATACTATTTTTTGCAAACTATGTGGATGAGTTTGATAATTATCATTTATCTCTATTTTAAACTATGAAGTGAGTGATAAACGTATAAATTTATTTACCATATTTTTCAATCCATGTGGATGAGTTTGATAATTATCATTTATCTCTATCTTAACTTTGGAATATTACGGAAAACCCCTCAAAAGTATGAAGATTTAAACATTTTTCCTCTAATAATCTGATTTTGGTTGCAGGCTACGGTTTAATAAAAAAATTATAACATGATGTAATCGTTTGAATACAGAAATATTGAACATCCTTCGTCGATGTTCTTCTCTTACTTTCAGCCATTGAAGCATATGAAATCAACAATATAAAAGCGATCAGTGAGCTTGTAAACTTCCTGAAGACAATAATTTTGACTCGAGAAACTGGAGAGGTAATAATGACTATAAGCTTATCTCAGCCACCAATTCTGTCATTCACAGAAATGGCCGCTTCCCTTAATGAAATCCAGCAAGCCCACGCCCACATGCTGAAAACTGGCTATTGCCACGATACTTTTGCTGCAAATAAGCTCATTTCTTTTGCTACCACAAACCCTGATCCTCGAACTCTCTCTTACACTCACTCTGTTTTTAATCGGATTGAAAACCCCAATCCTTACACTTACAATGCCATCATTAGAGCTTACGCGAACAGCCTTAGCCCACAAAAAGCACTCCCAATCTTTCTTCAAATGTTGAACGGTCATGTTTTTCCTGATAAGTATACTTTCACGTTCATGTTGAAAGCGTGTGCTAATTTTGGTGGGTTAAAAGAAGGAATGCAAATCCACGGTCACGCGTTAAAGATTGGAATTGGCTGTGACTTGTTTTTTGAAAATACTTTAATTCATTTGTATGGGAGAACCGGGTGTCTTGAAACTGCACGTTATGTGCTTGATAGCATGCCCAAAACAGACGTGGTTTCCTGGAATGCTATGTTAGGTACTTACGTGGAAATGGGAATGGTGGATTTAGCACGCGACTTGTTTGATGAAATGGAGGAAAAGAATGTGGAGTCTTGGAATTTCATGATTTCGGGATATGCAAATATGGGATTAGTTGAAGAAGCAAGGAGAGTTTTTGATATGACGCCTATGAAGAATGTGGTTTCTTGGAATGCTGTAATCACTGCTTACGCTCACGCAAGTCATTTTAAGGAAGTTTTAGAGCTGTTTGAGGATATGCAGAGTACACAAGTGAGACCTGATAATTGCACACTTGTGAATGTTTTATCTGCTTCTGCTCGTATTGGGGCTTTAAGCCAAGGCGAATGGGTTCACGCTTATGTTGATAAGAATGGAACTGGCATAAGCGGATTTATTGCTACTGCTCTTGTTGACATGTATTCTAAATGTGGGAATATTGAGAAGGCTATGAGAGTATTCAGAAGTGCCTCGAGGAAGGATATTAGTACATGGAATTCAATAATTTCTGGTTTAAGTACACATGGGTTTGGAAAACATGCATTGCACATGTTTTTTGAGATGCTTGGAGAGGGTTTTGAGCCTAACGAAGTGACCTTTATTGGGATTCTATCTGCATGTAGTCGTGCAGGCTTGTTAAACGAGGGGCTTAAAATGTTTGACCTCATGGTTCGTTTGTATGGGATTCAACCAACAGTTGAGCACTACGGCTGTATGGTGGATTTACTTGGTCGGCAGGGATTACCAGACAAGGCTGAGGAACTTGTGAGAATGATGCCACTAAAGGAAGCTCCTTTGGTTCTGGAGTCACTATTGGCTGCTTGCAGTAACGATGGTAGTGTGGAATTGGCAGAGCGAGTTGCTGGGAAGCTCCTGCAGTTGAATCCTCAAGATAGTGCTGGTTATGTTCAATTGTCAAATATTTATGCATCTGTTGGAAGGTGGGACGATGTTATGGTGGTGAGAAGAAGAATGAGGTCAAAAAGAGTAAATAAGGAGCCTGGTTGTAGCATGATAGAAGTGGATGGTATAGTTCATGAGTTCTTATCTGGTGAAGGAATTATTTCTTGAGCAAATACATTGGAAAGCATGATTATAATAATTTGGTGCAAGATCTTCTTGATAAATCCTTAAATTCAAGAATTGTAAATTGGCATGGCACTATTTTGCTTTAGAGTGCCACTTGTCCACATTCTGGAGATTGACTCTATATCAGTTGCATGATAAAAAAAATATGCATTTTCATTTGAGAGGAAACGATCTTCAAGCATTTGACTGATGAATAGAAAGTGAAAGATAATAAATCTTGCCTATGGATTGTTCTTTGAAGGGGGAATGTAACCAGTCCGTCTTAGCACATCTAACATAGGAGAGGGGAATATTGTGGGAAGGCCTCAAGCAATGATGTTCTTTTGTGCAGGTTAAGAAGTTAGCTTGGTACTGTTACCATCTCGTAAGTTCTTTCATTTTGGTACATTCCATTCTGCCAATAGTCAACTTTGAAGATGATCGTACAACTGCATTGTGCCCATGACCAATACAGCATATTTAGCATAATGGTGGAGAATGTTGTAGTGAGCATCAAAGGGTAATGCTCTTTTACTCATAGGAAATAAGTAGTTAGATAATCGATAGTACTGTTTACTGCCTTAGATCATCTCCTTTTCTTTTAGTACATTAAGCTCTATGATAGAGAGCAGATGATGACTAAGGTATAGCATGTATGTGCACACAGCAGAGTAAAATATAAACATGTACTAACAGACATGCATTGCACAGAGGTTATAATATTTGAAGTTGATTCTGCTTAGTGATCCTTCATGTGCTAAAACTTTAAAGTAAAGTTTGCAATGTGATGGAACAAGAAGTGTAATAGCAAAATACAAATAACTATAAACAATATGATTACAAATTTGCTTGCACTAAAAACTGATTAACTATGGCAGTAGTTTTCATTCTGTAATTCATCAAAACATGCCTGGTTCAGGTCAAACCATACCTGTCGAAATACCTTGATGATGAGGTCGTGGTACTCATCAGAATTCAATGTCAGATAACAAGCCAAGAGCTCTTCGAGCTCTTCCGGCCGGCTGAACCTTTTTTCCAGGATCATCTCCATCATTGACTCTCTGAAGTCCTTTTGGGGATTAAAGGAGCATTTTACAACAGCAAAGCTCTCTAGGCCTGTTCCCTCAATTGTTTTCTCCTTTCCCTTCTTCATCTTCAATTTCGCTTTCTTCAGGTCTTCGAGAGCCTTTATTCTTGGGGAGCCAACCTTGAGTTTGCTGCTCTGTTTTGTTTTTCTTGCCTGTAATTCCCTGCTTATGTACAGAGATTTCCTGTGGTTCTCACTCTTTGACTTTAGCTCTTTGATCTTAATCTCTTTCAATCTTTCCCACTCCAAATTCATTTTTTCTGCAGAAATCCCATAATTTCCATTTAAATTCTTAACAGCAAATACACCATCTTCTTCAACCATTGTCAAATTTGAATTTCTTGAATTTTTGGAGGAGACATAATGGCGTTTCTTCGAGTCAGCATTGACTAAATTGTAAATCTCCCTCTGCATCCTTGGATTTGTTCCTAATCGGTCAAACTGCGGGCTGTCTATTTCAACTGATTTTCTTGATTTTTCCTCTGCTTCATTTTCATATCTTTCTAGCTTCGGACATTTCTCTTCTGAAACTCTTCGATTCATTTTCTTCAATTTCCGCTCCTTCTCAGTTGTTACTCTCTTTGTCTTGGAAACCGCTTGTTGCACTTTAAATATATCCATTTCAGGCAAAGTTTCTACATTTCTTGGCAATTCTCTCATCTTCCTTACATCTAGAATCAAGTTGCTGAACTTATCAATCTCTTCATTTCCCATTAGTGTTGTAGCATTTGATCCATAGCTGTGGGAAACTGTAGGTGGAACGTCAAGCTTGTCATCAGAATCATACGAAACTGAACTCGGATCACCCCTGCTACTCTTCCTGCGAACACCCTCCTCCCCAAACGATAGTCTCCAGAAATCATCACCTTCCCCACCATAGAATCTACCTCCTCTGGCACTAGCGGCTTTTGCTGAACCTACAAAGGCTGAGCTCCGCTTCACTTCTTGCTTTACTTTCACAGGTTTTGGTTCTACGTCTCTACTCTTCTGCTTGAACTTGGAAAGCCATGAGACAGGAAAGACATGAGAGATCAAAGAATGACGAGAAGACGAAGACTCTGCAGCCAGCTTTTTTCTTCCCCACTTCATTGTTATGCTGCTGCGGCAAATGACAGGAAAAATTTACTTAAACTTTGCTTGTTTTGTTTCAGAAGAGAATTTTCTGACTAGTTAATTACAATTCAGAGTTGCAATAGAGGAAGGAGATAGATAGATGATAACAAACTGAATTGAATGATAATGGATGATGGTGGTGGAGAGTTCTAGCAGTTATGGGACAGTTAGGATGTTAAATAGGGACGTGGGTTTCTTACTTGATTTTGTGCTAGTTTTGTTGTTCAAAAGCAAGGCCCGCCCTAAATCCTGTGACCACTTTGCCACCTTTTTCTACTTTATGGTTTGTACTTGGAAAGAAATTTATGCCTTGTAGGGGACCGCATGATCTTTACTCCTCTGGGTTAAGGAGCAACTTATGTTCATTTATGAGAAGAAATATCACTTACAGGCAAATGGCTCAGTTCCTAAAACTTCCAGCAATTTCATAATGTCAATATAGTTAACAGCTACTTGGTTCTGATATGGATGCAGTTCTTGTTGACTAGAACTGGCAGTTCTTTCATCTGGGTTTTAGTGAATCATAGCAGTCTATCTTTTCCTTTATTTTTTAATCATGTTTTAGGGTTTTAGTGATTTGGGATGTTTTCTCTTTAATCATTTCTTTCCCTTTTGTACTAAAATCAGATTGGTTGTTGTTCCTTCTTTTGCTTTTTGGCTTTGGTTTTAGGTTCTATTTATGTCTTTTTCCTTTAGTCAAATTTTGGTACAGACTCTTTGTATAGTACCAATTTGATGGGTCGGGCTGAAACGACCCGATTATGAAACTGACCCACCAAACTACTTTCGGGCTGCTGAAAAACCAAATCTGGGCAATAATCCTATCGATTATTCAAGGGAAATTTACAAAAATATTCACTGTTTACCTGCACTTTTCTCAAATAATTACTGTTTAAAATTCTTTTAAAAAATGACCAACTCACTTTTTCTTGAACAAAATTACTTTTAATTATTCAAAACATCCGAATCCCTAATTTTTTCCAATTTTACGATTCTGAAAAAATCGAAATTATAATTACAATCACGTTAAAAATTATGGTCGTGATCAAAACTTCTGATTACTACGTGATCGAAACTTCAACTATTTTATCATTTGTTCTGGAAAAATTGAAACTATAGTTTCGATTACGTTAAAAATTATAGTCGTGATCGAAACTGCTGATCACTAGGTAATCGAAATTTCTAATATTTTGTCAACGGTTCAGGAAAAATTGAAACTATAGTTTCAATTATATAAAAAATTATGATTGTAATCAAAACTGCTAATCATTACGTGACTGAAATTTCTAATGTTTGTCACCCGTTCTGAAAAAATCAAAATTATAGTTTCGATTACGTTAGAAATTTAAGTCATGATCGAAACTGCTGATTACTACATGATCAAAACTTCTAAATTTTTTTTAATTTATTTTGACAAAAAAAAAACTGTAGTTTCGATTACATTAAAAATGTCACTTGTGATCGAAACAATATATTCTGTATTTGAGTCGGAGAATAAACTGAAAGCGAATAATGTAGTAGTGTGCAGATAGGGCATAATGAGAGAAGCAAAAATGTCTACATATTGCAATAGCGTGAACACATAGAAGCTACTACAGCTTAAATTTGTTGGCAATTACATGTCCGAGTTTGGAGTTAAATTTTAATAATCTCATGAAGTTTAACCTCAAATTTGAAACGTGACACCAGATGCATAGTCATGATACAGAACTTTTCAAATTCTAAATCAATGACCTTTAGAGCAGCCCTAATTAATCAATTAGGCGTTTTTGTAGAAATCGAAACTGTACTTTCAATCATATTACAAATGTTACATGTAATCGAAACTTTTGAGCACAATGTAATAGAAACTGTCTTTTCCATATTAATGTCTTGGAAAAAATTAAAACTGCATTTTTCATCATGATTAAAGGTTTACATGTGATTGAAAATGTAAAAATACTTTATAATCGATTTCACACACGTAGAATCACACAGTATATAGATGATTTCTATTCACATTCCTAATTTTTATCACGTTCGAAACTGTAATTTTATGTTTATCCCAGAGAATTTAAAAAAAATTGAAAGTTATTGCAATTTCGATTATAAGGTAAAAAGTAGTTTTGATCAAGTTCAGTTTGAGTTCATGATCGAAACTACAGTTTCGAAATCTTGTGAATTTGAAAAAAACTGATGGTATATTAATTAATTTTGTTTGTTTTAGTGGGGATACCTGAAAATGTAAACATCGTACAATTGATACATACAAAATGTGTAAAAATAATATCAGCAATAAAATAATTCAAAATAAATAAAAAATATTACATTTATGATCGCAAATCATAGAATTCAAAAAGAACAACAAATATTTGAAGTAAACAAAGTCGGTACATTTAATGCCTTTGTCTGCAAGTTATTTTGTTGGTTTGAAAGTGCATAACTATAAAAATAAATAAATAAACCCTTACATATGCTTAAATTGAACACAAGTCATTGACCATGGTAGAGGGGGATAGAATTTTTGCATGTGACACGATTATGTCCAACTTGTTGACACTTGGAACAGGTCCGACGAATAACTTCCTCTCCCCTAAAAGGAATTCGCTGTTTCTTAGGTCGACTAGAAGCAGGGCGTTGTCTGGATGGATTGACATTAATTTTTTGTACTTCATATGGAATCACCCAGTCTACATCATTCCCAACTGGATGAATAGACTTCTTAAAGTTTTTTTATCATTTAAGAAGAATTAAAATTGTTCAAATTCTACTTAAATTTAAGGAGGAAACGGCAAATTTCATGGTGCTCCTCAAAAACTTTCAACCACAGCTATTTACCTTTAATCGAAGTTAACTTCCGATCACAGGCAATTTTTTTATTATGGTCGAAAGTTAGTTTCGATCATGTGAAAAACTACTCATGATCAAAAGTTACTTTCGATTACAGGTAAATAGCCGTGGTTAAAAGTTTTTGAAGAGCACCATGAAATTTGCCTTTCAATGCTTAGTACTATACCCACAACTTGCATTTTTAATAGTAATTACAAATATTATTTTTCAATAAAAATAGGTATTTAAATTGTTTTATGAAATTAAGAAGAAAAGAAAAGTCTTCGCTATTTTCTTCAATTATGAATAATCCTAGTTGATTTTCTTTCTCATGATGGTTTTGAGGAGAAGACACTACATTGACTGAAGCAAGTCTCGGTACCAAGGAAAAAAAGGGCAAAAAAATAATTAAAAGGAGACAAGGGCAAATCATCATAATTGTTGCCTTTCCTGCTTGAGCCAACATAAGTATGCATGTCAATCGGTCAAGCCTACCAAAATAGCAATTTTCATACCAACCTCTGTGGAAAGAAACATAAAGATTGCACCTCAAGCACAGAATCAAATCAACAGTCTTCACTCTTACTTAAAAAATGATGAAGGCATCACTTTGATTATAAGAAATCCAATATATCTTAATCCCGAAGGTCTCAACTATCAAGCTTCACATACTTGAGCATATTTTCCTACCGGTTATTGTACTTTGTATCAAATGTTTCTTTTGGAATGTTGGATAATAACTAAAACCAATGCAGATAAGATTAACACGTATGAATCAAGAAATCTGAATACATATCCGCTCTCTTGCAATGTGGAAGAAATTTTTGGTCATACATGATACAGAAAAGTCTAAGTAATCATGTGATTTATTGAAATTAAGGGTAAAGATTGGCCTGCTATTAGGTAGGCTATAGTTGTATCAGTTAAACTCATTATGAAGCTGGAGCTATATCTGGTCTAAAGAGGTGTCGGTATTTATTTTCAATGTAAAGCAGAAGATATGTTGGCCATTATTAGCATTATGCAATGCATTAAACTCTATTAACAGAGATGGTAAAAGTTCGCAGCAGAAAAAAACGACTTCTGCAAAATAATTTGGCTTGTCCTTTTCTTTTTCTGGCGGGAAAGTCTACATCCAATCAAAAGCGCAAGCGTCGAGCTAAGCTACCTTCTATGAAAATAGAATTTGTACCAGTAAAGTATAAATTATTAGTGCTTGATTTGACTGCATTAGACCTAAAATGTCATCAGGCAAAAAAAGCTGCATCACATAAATTACTGTGCGTCCAAGCAGTAAACACTGAGGTTAATACATACAGCTGATGTTAGCTTCCTTGTAAAACCTGTGGGCTAAGAACTGTTAAAAGAGGCTTCATTTTCAACTCCTTGTCCTAAAATGGTTTGGCATTTATTGCTCATCCAGAGAGTTATCGAAAATTCAATTCCTTGGTAAAAAAATTGGACTTCTGCAAGAATAAATGGGTTTGTCCTTTTCTTTTCTGGTGGGAAAGTCAAGATTTAGCAAAAGCTTAAACATCAAACTACCACCATTGAAACAACATTTGCACCCAACTAAGGGGGGAAATTAAGAAAAAGTAACAATAATTTAGTGCTTAACAGCTTTTCTTGCGTAATAGTAATCAGCATCAGCAAGGGATATAAGACAGAGTAAGCTGTAATTCATTTGCAAGTAAGAATATACATTTGAAGCAATCTCTTCTCTACTAAAGATAAGACAAATAAGTTCCATTCCCACTTATAATAAAGCACAAACTTGGATATAAAAAAAATGGACTTCTTCTCAAGTTAGCTTGTATTTTCGTCAATGGCTAATTCTAAACACAAGAAACCTTTCGGCTTTTCTATTGCTGTTATTCTGCTGGTGATGTTACTTTGTAATGATTTTTGGTATGCAAGTGCTGAAATTGAGTATTTGTCAGCTGTGGGTGATTCTGGAATGAGAAGGGATAGCCTAAGAGTGGCAATTGAGTCATGGAATCAGTGCAATGAGGTAGGAGAAGAAGTTCCTCGCATGGGCAGCCCAAGAGCTGCAGATTGCTTTGACATATATAAAGCTTCTCCACAATCAAACAGTAAGCTCCCATTTTCTTTCTTCCTCTTCATTTCTGTAAAAGAAAATATTTTTCTCTTGTCTTTGCATCTACCTCTAAGTTGAATCAAAATGCAGCTAAACATATGATAGATTAATTACAGCAGCATTAATATAACCTGGAATGGTTTACTTTGGTGCCTCTTATTTTGCTTTCTTTTTCATTGAATTAATGTAAGAGGATCCATTTGTTTTTTATCTTTCATTTTACCTTTCAGAAAGTGCAAATTAAATAGTCAATTCTTCTCATTTTATTCTTATTTTTGGTAATTAATTTATTTCTAGGAAAAAACTGCTCTCTTTGCAATATGCTACCGTACACATTGGTTCATAGAGTCACAGAGGAAGACAACAAGCTAGGAGTTGGAGACCCTTTTCTGGGAATTCCAAAAAAGGCACTTTACGATGTAGACCTTTATGCAGCAGAAAAAGAACTCTATTTGGGCTCAAAATGTGAAGTTGAGGACAACCCAAATCCGTGGCATTTTTGGATGGTCATGCTCAAGAGTGGCAACATGGACACTTTAGCAGCCAAGTGCCCTAAAAATGGCCTTAAAGTAGGTCCATTTGCCCCTGACAATGGCTTCCCTTGCTTTGGAATGGGGTGCATGAACCAGCCTTTGATATATCATGACTACACAACATTACAAGGAGCTAATAGAACAACCCTTAAGGGAAGATTTTATGGCTCATGGGATCTGAATGCCGATTTGAGTAAAGGATTATTTGTGGAGAACGACATTTCTTATCATTCAGTAACTTGGAAGAAAGAAGTTGGTAAGGGAAGTTGGATTTTTCATCATGTCTTAAGAACTTCAACAAAGTATCCATGGTTGATGCTTTACTTGAGATCAGATGCTACTCATGGCTTGTCTGGTGGATATCATTATCCAACCAGAGGAATGTCCAAAATTGTAAGCAATAATTCTCACCATATAAAATTCTATGTCCCGTACGATTTCTCTTACAAGCAAAACAACTGACACCACTATGTATTATTATATATTACAGATTCCAGAATCACCAAACTTTAAAGTAAGATTCACTCTAAATGTGATCAAAGGTGGGGGTCCAAACAGCCAATTCTACCTACTTGACATGGGCAGCTGCTGGAAGAACAATGGGAAACCTTGTGATGGCGATGTAACATCAGACGTTACACGTTACAGTGAAATGATCATAAATCCTATCACAAGTTCATGGTGTACTCCAGATCATCTCAGCATATGCCCGCCTTATCACACGTTCCCTAACGGGACACGTGTGCATCGCAATGACACGGCACATTTCCCTTACGCTGCATATCACTTGTATTGCTCCCCTGGAAATGCTGAGTATTTAGAAACGCCATACACTTTGTGTGATCCATACAGCAATCCTCAGGCTCAGGAAATATTGCAGATTTTGCCACATCCTGTATGGGGAGAGTATGGATATCCTACCAAACAAGGGGAAGGTTGGATTGGAGATTCCAGGACATGGGAGCTAGATGTTGGAAGATTGTCTCAATCGCTCCATTTTTACCAGGTTTTGATTTTGACATGCTCTAAAGTCTAAATGTTGTTCTTCTTACATTAATTGCTACATTTGGGATTAACAATTAACAACCCATTTATTTATTTTTTAATGTTCTTGCAGGATCCTGGAACTGAACCAGCTAGAAGGAAATGGATGTCAATTGATCTGGGGACTGAAATTTTTAAGGATCCTGATCAAGTAGCAGAATGGACTGTCAGTGATTTTGACATCCTTGTACCAAAGCAATAAACAAAGATTGTACAGGAGAGAAACTCAGTAGATTCTACTGAAAACAATGAAATTTTTAGAGACTTTGATCAGCTTCAATTTGAAGGATCTCTGTAATTTTTTTTATTTTTCCCAAAGAAAAAAAAAATTGTAGTCGTTAGAATTACGTGGAGCAAAGCTTTCCACGTTTTGGAATTTGATTATAAGCCATAAAATTCACTGTGGATTATGAATTGATTTCCAAGTTTTCAACGTTATAGTAGAAAGCAAAATTATATTACAACATTACAAGAGAATATCCAAAGGAGAACACCAAAATTTTAAAATGAAGAAAAATAAATTCCGTTGCCGGGAATCGAACCCGGGTCTCCTGGGTGAAAGCCAGACATCCTAACCGCTGGACGACAACGGATCATATGATGAGACTGATGATTTCATTATATAATCATGACTTAGCAATTGTATTATTATAGAAACGAAATTTCCGAGGAAAATGAGCAGTGAATTTTGAAAACTCCGTAGCCGGCCAACAATTTATAGTCCCAAATTATCAAGCAGATGGTCCAAAGTTCTGGTAAATGCCATGCATATACTTTGCTTCGATATGAAGGTAACCGACCCAACGCAGACAATCCCAGAAGAAACAGGCAATAAATGAATTGAAGCAAAACAACAAAAACATTTTTGGGCAACAACTTATGACCAAGACAATTGACTTCAAATTCAATAACTTGTCAAGGAAAAATTTATTGTTGTTTGGCAGCTACCTTTTCAAAAGAAAACCTTAGCTTGGATACCAATTCATGGCAAACTTATTAACATTTATCTGTCATTTATATACTTGATAATTAGCGATGTACTATTTATATATATTTAACTTATAATAAATAACAGTTTAGATATTTTTGCCCCAATAAAAACAGGAATGATTCATTTTCTTCTTATTATATCCAGCAGCCAATAGTAACTCCATGGGCTATAATTCCAGTTGAGATTACAATCTCACCCACCACCATATTTGACAATCTGAAGCAGCATCTTTCTGCAGATATCCAATTATTTCCCAAGTAAATGGCTTGGTTGTGCATCCACTTTGGCTGCCTGCCATTTAGTCCAATCCAATCCATTAAAGCTCATGCCCCACCACATCATACCATTTACAAGAGCTCTCAATTGCAAGAAGTTTCTGTTCTTTGTTAAATTTTCCCAAGGAGTTGACAATTAAACGGGCATCTAATACTCACTCTGCTTTAATCATGAGTTTAACAGAGAAGCCATTAGGATTTAGGCCTACCATACAATATGCCCGGGCCATTTTGACTCAGGTCAATTCGCTATAAAGAGTAAAGTAAGCATGCAGTTGATGATTATCATGTTGACCATACTTTATCGTGAAAGTTCTGGCAAAAACTACAGTATCAGAAATAGAAATCCTGATTTTTATTAACACGAGACGTTATATGTTTGTAACATACATGACACATGTAAGAAAAATTCATCGCAAGAATTCGCAGTTCTTGATGAAACATCAGCAAGATGATGTGGGTGCTGGCGTGCAGCAATGCTAGGAATCTAATTGAGCGAAGTGATTGGCAACACAAATCAAAAACTACATTCTGAGTGATAGACACCCATTGTTTAAGAGAAGAATTCTTGGTCCAACACTCCATCCTGACAATGACAACCACTAGCCTTGGCTTAATCTCCAGGAAATTCCCATTATCGAAATTTATTCCTAACTTTCCTCAGAATCTTCATAAAGCAATTCTTCTGAGTTGAAATATGCTTTATTCTTCTGATTTTAGAGCAGAGAAACATGGATCTAACATTACTCTTTTTTGACTCTCCAGATTCTTAAATTCTTCTTCCGTCACATGTGCGTTCAAACAAATATCTTACTATTCAATTTGTACGCATGCTCCTCAGATTCTTATCAGGATTGTCACATGTGGCACCAGCAGGATTAGAAGGCACTGCAGCGACTGTCAATTTCTCTCGAGCATAATTCATGCACAAATTACTTGGCTAAGTGTGAACACATACCAGGGAGTTTCTTTACCTTGACGTTTCTGTAAACAGATTAAGATTTACGTCTGACACATATTTCATGCACAGATATTTTCTGTCTTATTTTGCTTCGTCATTGAGCGTAAATAAAATGTAAAATAACTACAAAAGAACATTTGTCACTCATTCAACACAAAATATGGTATTCCTGTAACTTTCCTTTTTTATAACCTGAAATTTTGGTGAAAGAATTTCTAACTATAACCAACAAAAAATGGGAACATGTGTAATCAGGGAGGACCACATATCCAAACTGGATGTTACCCTTACAAAACAGGCACAGAAATTGACACAGGCACTGAGACATCACCGGCGAAACTTGCATCCCTACTCGTAGCTGAGTTTCCTGCGAATGCGTATCCAACCCCCAATCCACCAAAATGCAACGCTGCATTCTCACATCTCTGGAACACTCTAGCAAGAGATGCTGCCTTTCTTCTTGCCCGCTTTGTACCAGTAAACAACAGTCTCTGGAGCAAACCAGCCAATGCCGGGGCCTTGAGCACTCTCTCAGTTGCCGCTGCCCCACCACTCCGGCACAACTCGAGTAACGCTGCAACTGCATTCTCTTTGCCCCTTGGAGTCCCACATCTCATCATTCCCATTAACCCTGCCACCGCCATTTCCTCCTTCCCCACTGCTGCAGCCCCAAGTGGCTGCCTAACAATCAAGGCCAATGCCCCTGCTGCCTCCTCTGCAACCCCTTCATTTCCCAATGCTCCTACTAGCGCCGTCACAGCTCCTGCCTCTATCATTCTCAGACAATTATCAGTGTGTGTGGATAGATTGAATAAAGCTGTGACAGCATCCTTCTTCCCTCTTGGTGTTCCTACTGTCAACAAGGTTGCTAAGGCTTCAACAGCCCCACCCTCGTCTCCTATTCTCTTTTTATAGTCATGAACAGCAGAGAGGCTAAACAATGTTGCTGCAGCATTTTCCCTTGCTTCTGTTGTCAGTCCAAACCTCAGAACTTCAACAATCGATCCTAGACACCCTTCCTCGTCCATGATTCGCCTTTTGTTCTTGTCGTAAATTGATAGATTAAGCATTGCAGTAACTGAATTCTCTTGTGCAACAGGGTTTTGAGATGATAGTAGTTTGCAGAGATGGGGTATTGCACCAGCTTTTGCAATGAAAGCTCGATTTTCCTTTCCGGTTTTTGCTAACAAGCGTATTTCCCTTGCAGCCACAGTCATTGCACCAGGTGACCCATATGCTAGCTGTTGAATGAGAAGCTCTGCTGTGGCTCTATTGGCTTCAATCGAAGCTCTGCTAGGCAAAGCTGATGCAAAAGATTCTGCAGATGCATCTGTAGCCTCTGGATGGTCATAAGGAATTCCATGAGCAGTGCACCACTGCATGATCAAATTCCTCAAAGCTCGATTAGGTAAAAGCCGTTCATGGACAAGCATTTGACCTGTCTTCGGACAAGTACGATGCCCTTCCTCGATCCACCTAGCTATTGAACTCCTATCATAAGTCTGTCCAGTTGAAATTATTACCGGATCACGCATCAAATCCAGTGATATTGGGCAACAAAAGTCCTTTGGTATTGATAAAAAGGTATCGGCAATCTCTTGAGTAATCAACCCTTTTCTTAGCTTCTTCTGACTGCCGCTTCCCCTTGTCACCTCATCTTCCTCAAACCCAAATAGCAAAAACCTACAATACCGCGTAATTGCAACAAAGCCATTAAGTACAGAAGCTGTTGGCTCAACATCTCCCTCATGATTAACAATTTGCTCCTCCAAAAAGTCAATTTCAGCTCTACAACCCTTTGCATCCTTAATCCCCAAACTCTCCACAAAGAATGATCGTAATTCCACATGATTTGGTATCCTCCCATTTTCAAACTCATCAAGAAATGAAAAAAACTGAACCCTCAACGACTCATCATTTTTATCTATATACAATTGGGCCTTTCTAGCCTGTCTTTGCATAAGGTCAAGTTGCTCCCTAACATCCTCACTCAATTCAACATCATCAACAGGAAAAACATCCAAAAGGGTCGATATTTCCTGATTCAAATCATGATAATGCCCTGAAATTGAATTATTCTGAAGCAAAAGCCACAACTTACTGGATTGCCCGCAATAATCAAGAAGTATTTTGCACCTATAAAGAAGCAAATACAACTCCTTGAAACAGAGCATAGCAGTTGAAGGAAGACTTGTATCCGAATCCCTTAAATACTCCAACAAAACAAGAAATACCTCGATCTTCCGAATCAAAGACCGAGAATTCCTCCTCTGAAAGAAGAAACATTTATTTGAAAAGCAAGCAACCAGCTCCGCAGAAATCGAAACAAGGGTTTGTACAAGAGCCACATCTGTTAAGTCAACCGGAGCCAAAAACGCTTGCAAAGATGGTGATCTCCGTCTTCTAAGAGACGAAAATATGGCCGCTGTAGCCATATAAGCTTTAAAAGAATAACTCAACCAAAGAAATAGATCTATAAATTACAAAAAGAATAAATTTTTCTTCACAAATCCAATAGACTCTGCACATACAAAGAATGAATAAGGAGTAATAAGAAAGAAGACTCGGGAAAATAACAATCTCTTACTCTTCTTATTCTCTTCTGGGTTTGTTAAGGTCAGTTGAATCTTCAAAGAAGAGAAATAGATAGCTAGGATTTGGTGAATGAAAAGGGCTTTTTTTAAATGATGGGGAAATGAATTTTCTTTGTGCGCGCTGCCGTATCCGCGTATGGAGAGAGAAAACAAAATAAAAATAAGAGAAAGGAAAAAGGAAGTAAATTTCCCAGAC
Source organism: Azadirachta indica (assembly GCA_022749755.1). Taxonomy (NCBI): domain Eukaryota; kingdom Viridiplantae; phylum Streptophyta; class Magnoliopsida; order Sapindales; family Meliaceae; genus Azadirachta; species Azadirachta indica. The sequence continues at coordinate 12,562,678 of CM040451.1, read as the reverse complement.
TCGGGGTTTCTTTCCTTTTCTTTCTTCCTTTATTTTCCCTTTGGGTTTGGTAAGCTTTGTTTTCTCTCTCTCTCTCTCTCTCTCTCTCTCTCTCTCTAAAGAAATTCAATGTAGCTCTGATGAAAACGACCTCTATGGCTTTGACGGATAATTATCCAGATTCCTGTCCATTCGTTCTCTTCTCCTTCTTCATCCTTTTTTTTTCTCTGTACTGTAGACTATTCAATACAATCCAATGTTAAAAAAAATAATAATAAAAAAAATGTTTTCTATTTTTTAATTTAATGTCATTTTTTTTAACAAAACAGGACGCGATGTTTGGTTTTTATTGCAACCGCTACTATGTACTTTAGATGACATGTGTCGGATTAGGATCTATGGATGATAACTTTCTTTTACGGTATATTTTAAAACCGAATTACCTAATTTTTCTTATTTATTTTTGTTGGCTCTCAACTTAATACACAAAAATGATAGATTGGTAAAATTAAAATTACAATTCAAATGATAATGATAATAATAACAATAAAAAAAAACCAAATTAAGTAGTTGCAAGTTATAACCAAAATTAAAAAAAAAATAAAAAAAAAGGGGAACAATTTGTTTTGAAATATGAAAAATGGACTTTTCGTCTGAGGTCAAATTGTCAGAGAGAGTTAAAAAGAAGAATCTATGATCCGTGTGATGTCTTTCAAGTTTTTACCGTTCATAGCTTCGTACTGGTACTGTAAATTAACGTGTAAAATTCTGTGGGATAATGACATAAAAGTCCCTGAACTATTACAATTTATAGTGAATAACATAGTTTATCGTTCTCCATCGTTTGGTCCCTAACCCTTTATTCAAATGACTAAAATGCTCTTCCGTGGGTAAGCTGCATCCTTAATTTTATGAGCGTAATTTGGTCTTTTAACATAATTAAAATAAAATTATATTAAAACTAGGGGGTTAAGTGTTAAGATGTTTATTTTTAATAAGACAAAGCAAAAAGGGGGAAGAGAGAAGAGAGAGAGGAGAGAGGAGAGAGGAGAGAGAAGACTGTAAGTTGTATTGCGTAGGATTTCGCTTACGATGCAATGGAAAGAAGGGTTGACCAAAATAAAGGTTTTTGAAGTGTGGGGACCACTTGACTTTTTGGGGAAAGCGGTGGAATTTAGGAGGAAGGGGGGTGTGATTAGTATTTGCGTGGGGTATCTTTGCAGTTAATATCCCATCTGGCTATACATTTGTTTCTTTGACTAAAACCTCTCAAATGCCCTTTTCTTTTATTTATTATTATTTTAAAAGAAAAAAAGTTAAACGACAAGTTCGTATGTACAAAACGCAAGTTGACCAAACACTACGTCCGTAAAAACACCTAACTAAGACACTGTTCTGTTTTCTTTTTCTTTTTTTGGAATTTTTCTTTTTTATGTAATGAATAGTACCACTCGTGACGTCAAATTTTCTCTGAAAAACGGTATATAATTAATGAGATTATGAAACATAATTAAACAACGGTTATTCACGTTACGCAACACAACTGAACAAATTTAATTTAATAAAAATAATTTTTAATATTCAGGTTGTAATTAATTGAAATGTAAAATCAAAACTAAAAAAATGTAATTAAAAAATATATTAAAATGAAAAACGTAAAGACGGGCAAAAAAGAGGTACTTACAAAAAGATGAAAACCAAAGAAAAAATACAAATGAGATTAAGACAACAAGTTTAGGTAGGGATGGAAATCGATTTCTCCCTCACTAAAACTGGAAGTAGCTTCTGGTTGTTTCTTCATTTATTTTACTAATATTACATTAATTAAGTAATTAATTAATTTAGCTTAAACGTCGGGCTTTTTACAACTACAATTAATTTATTTTAATGTCCATTTTCCAAACACACACACACACACACATTAAATATTAATGTTGTAACCACAAAAAGGGAAGAATTACGTGAATAATCAACTAATGCCAATAATATATGTTCTATGTCCATCACAAGCTAGCTAAAGAAAACCAATAAGTTAGTTTCTTTCAATCTAGGTACAACTGATGGTTGGTGTTAATTTCTGTAAAAGCAATTTTTGGCATAATTTCCATCTCAATTTCCTTCCCCCTCCTTTTAGTAGGTTTAACAGTACCCATATTATTTTCTTATCTTAGGTTGTTGCAATATTTTATTTTCAATTTCCCACCCAAAAAAAAGAATTAAAAAGAAATATAATATTTCCCTTGAATTAAAAAAAAAAAAAAAAAAAATGGGTCTTGGTTGATTTCCTCAAACTGGAGTCATCCGATTACTCTACATTTGCAACGTGTCAACAATTGATGGCGCCGTCAGCGTAATAAATGAGTCAAATTGAATTACACGGTGCCACCTGTCCTCTTTAAAGTATTACCGTGGCCCTTATCGCACCACGTTGCATTCACGCCAAGCAGCGAATGCGGTCAAACTCGTAAATAGTCAAATAAAAGAACGGACCACATTCGACCAGGACCAAAACCGCCACGACTATTGGTGCTGTTAGCCGGTTTAATATACTCACGATTCCACCGCCCGTTTAATCCTCGATTTAATCGATAACGTGGAACACTCGTATTGGTCGACAAGTTTGTGGTTCTAGATAATACCGCCACGTAAGAGATCGGTTTGTTCTTATACAAATGCCGGCAATCTGACACGTAACATACGGGTGGGCTGCCCCTGCCCACAATGTAACAGCTGTACGCTGTTTCAATTTTCAACTGTAAAGTTACATTCATAACCAACATAGTTTTGGTGTACAGCCTTTATAAAGTTCTATTTATTTATAATCTTAATTGTGTCACGCGTTATGATATTTTTAATTATTTATAGTTAATTGTTGAAATAATCACCGATTATTTGAGCTGGATAAATTGCAAAAAGACTGATAAACGTGATTCCAAAATAATAATAATAATACTAATAATACTAATAATGATCCATTTTTTAAAAATAATAATAGTAATTTTGTCAAAAAGGGTGCCCGACGGATTGTTGCCATGAATAAAATAGTATAATTAAATTTATAAATTTAATTAGAAGCTCAAAGTGAGTATTATCTATTTAATTAAGAATTAATTAATAGTTTAGTTCGAACCCATGCTGACGAATGGGGAGAGAATTCAGTATCCAATAATTTGTATTAAAATTAATATATATGAGCACAGCCGCAGGTTTTTGATTCCCCTAATTAGGATTAAGTAAATGATAAAATCAAACCACGTGCATTGCATGTGCCACCTACTATATTGTTGTCAGTGTGCACCAGCACCAGGACTCATTAAATTTAAAATTAAGCATTAAATACGAAAATTTCAGGTTACATATTTGGCAAAAAATAGAACATTCTTATGAATTTATACAAGAATTTGAAAGCAAATTTTGAGTATTTTTTAATGATTTATTTTCTTATCAAATTTAATCCGCCGTTGATTAATATAATGATTTATTGTTGTAACGTGGCTTTGGGGTATGGAATGAAAGCGAGAAAAAAAAAAAAAAGAGAGAAAAATTAAATTAATGCATAAACAAGTTCTTAATCTTCAGCTAGATTTCCAAATAGATTTTTTTTTCTGCAAAGTAGAAAACAAGCCGACCAACAAGTTTTGAAAACGTGACAAATCCATCCAAGGGTCTTGTTATTCAATGAACAAGTCAATGAATTAGTACTAATTTATTAGCTGAAAATGACAACAATTTACAACAACTTCTAGGATGTTTCGTTCGATTTCAATATTTAATTGCATAAGCATTATTTAGTGTTCATTTGAAGGATGGATTCACATGTGTTGAACTTAAATGTTTGTATTTACTTGAGCTAAGGGTATTTCACATTTGAGGTTTTAGGAAGTTGTTTACTTTGTTGCCTGAAAGCAAATTCTGTCATATGACCATCAACAAAAACGTTCCACAGATTCTTTTCAAATCGCTTTCAGCTCTCTGTGATGAACCCAGAAAGACTTTTACTTTTTCATGATCAGAGCAACAAGAAAGTTACGATTTTGAATTCGAAATCCGCAGCAACAAATATGAATCCAAAAGGCGGAAAATGCACTATTTTAATCAAAATAAATACAATAGACTCATCTAAACGCGCAGACGCTAAACGATGTGAATAAAAATGTGGAAATTCATCAAAAGAAACTGCACTATTTTAATTTCTATCCCTACGTTTTCCTCGTCAGAAATAACTTACAGTTATTCAAGGATTGGAAGATAGAATTGTGACCTTGTAAACGGCAAGAAAATGGCTAATTACAGAAGTAACATGAAATTGAGTTGCACCGCTATCAAAGCCATATATCCCAAAATTTGTCTTGTTCTACCTTGGAGATCTAGAAGAGAGGCACTTTCCACAGGAGACAAGCTTCATCAATGAATGTGGTTTTCGTGTTCTAATTTTCAATCGAGAAAGCTGCAAATCCACACAAAACATATTCAACATTGTAAGACTAATGACTTCATAATACAATCATCAAACTTTCCAGTTCACTCCAAAACTTGCTATATTTTGTTAGGATGATGACAGTATGTTGCGCTGCTATTTCAGCAATATGGTTTCTGTTGTAGTAAATCTTTTGCTCTCACACTTAAATGATACGTGGCCCTAAAGAAATTCAACACAATTTAAACAATCCTGATAACACTTATGATCACCACGGATGAAATTAAATCCTTACTTTCTGCATTTACATATAGATTAAGAAAATCTATCCAAAATACCGATAGGCAGCCAACCATTTGTAAACTCTCTCTTGCTCAGCTCTAAATTACAAGAACTTCGTTAATTGATACAGCTCTAGTCCCTTGCTTCCTCGAGGAAAATCATTTTATTAAGATTCCTCTGCTTTTGATTAAAAAAACCTAACGCTGTAAATGTTTTATGCGTGTCTAATGCACAGCATTGAGTACTAGGTTACATGTGGCAAGAAATGTGCACATGCAGTTAGGATATAAAACCTTTTTGTGGCCACCCTGGCCTGCCGTTTCCATGTAAAAGCCCAAAGGGGAAACTCAATCATAAATTTTCTTAATTCTCATGAAACATTAACAGAGTTTTGTCCCCACGGAAAAAATTAGTTAACTTGTTTCATTACTATCACTTAAGACAGAATAAAGTTAAACAATCTTTACTTCTTTTAATATGAAAAGCATCATTAGTTTTATGAGAATAAACAATGGAAACAATCATAATCTAACAAAATTCCACTATCGTATAGAAAAGTTGACTGTAGGATGAATTACCTTCCGACGAGTTACTCTAGTTGCTTTCCAACAAAGCAAGCTTCTTGATCTAGGCTCCAATCTCCTGCAAATTCACAAAATGTAAGAGCCAATTCAAAGAATGTGGAAATATTTAATAGAGATTAATATTGCCCCACATGTAAAGATCTTGCATTAGGTAGCATGATTTTTGGCAAATAATAGCTAGTTAAAGCTTAGGATGAACATGCTTAGGTTTACACCAAGACAAGACTACAATGAAAATACGACTAGAGACCCCTAATAGTCCGCTCTAACTTCATTGGGTATTGAGAAAAGTTCAACCAATGAGATGTGCACATAAAGTATCCAAGTTTGCTAAAAAATTATAGCTTATTATTACAGCTGTAAGAAAAAGCCAGTAATTCTGCTATTACAGTTAACATGATAAAATATAAATGGAGAAAGACCACAAATACTTACAGATTCTCTTGTTCAAGCTTTTCAGCAATAGAAACAGCTTTACGTTTGGACCATCCATTTCGCTGTGTACATCCTTCTGCCTGTTGAATTACATGTGCAAGGGATACCTTGCTTCTCACAATGCTCTGGCACTGACTTTGCTCTCCAAGTTTCCTTCTTTCTGAAAAAGAAGCTCTTTTACAGTATTCTGCTTTACTGTCTGCATTTTCCTTGGTTTCCCTGGGAGAAGCCGGTACTTCAACAATTTCACTCCTTCCCACTTCAAGAGATTCACCATGCAAGTGCTGAGCTTGGCTGCTGGCACCACTAATTCCTGTTTCTCTTGGAACTCTTTTGCTAACTTCAATAGGCCCAGCCCACTGCCCTTTATTTCCAATATTAGACTCTGGATTTGTTACCATCTGAGATGACCCATCTTTAGAGGCAGGTAACAGAAGAGTTGGATGAAGCCCTGCTCGAGTGTCGGTCTTTGATTCACATCTGATTTCAATTGTCAATGGGGAACCAAGAACAGATTCAAATGCTTGTAAAATTTGATCCTTAAACTTTTCTGCCTTAGATTTCATCAGATGTGAGCTAAAAGTCAACTGCACAGTTGGAGCTGAAAGAAAGAACAATCAGCGGCGGCAGACAACTAGACGACAAACAATTAAAGCCAAATAAAATGAGCAAATATAACTTCATAACAAGAGTAAGAAGATGGTTAGACATATCCCTGGTACCAAAGGAAGAGGAGATATCAAGAAAGAAAAAATACATTTACTTATTCCATACATATGAGAGGCTATACATAAAAGAGGCATGAGACCAGTAATGGAAAGGCAACATGAAGCATATGACCAGCTGCCTACAGGATCTGACAACAGCATTAATGGCTAAAATCATTATCATGACAAAGTCCAAAATATGCAGACCGGCATAATTGTAGTATGAGGCATTTTTCCATGCCAACAAAAATTAAATGATGGTAAAATTTGGCATTATAACATGAATAAGCATCACAAATCATTATACAGTTCAGAAAAAGTAAAACACACAAGCTGAGCTTCAAAAAGGACCAGCTCTTCAGTATGAAGAGCACAACCAGAAAATCAAGAGCACTTTTAAATTATATTTTGGCACACAGGCATATCAAGTATTTTTGGGATTGCTTCAGAAGATCTATACTCGACCACCTAAGATTTGCTAACCACTTAAAGTTTTACACTTACTTAGTAAAGTGGTACAAACTACACAACAGACTAAACTTTTTATGAAAAGTGGGCGTAACATAGCTGCCATAGCAGCAACAAGCCACCAGTGTGAACTTGATGGTTAAAGGCAAAGGTCATGACCAACAGATTCAGAAAACACCTAAATAGCTCTTCAATAGGCATGAAAATCAAAATATGCAATGATTTTTTAAGGTGATAAGGGACAATGTAATTATTATAGTGGTGAAATGAAAATTCTTCTTATCTCCAATGTCTTGCATGCCACTTCCAGTCTATCATCTACCGCGTCATAAGTCATGCCCACTTTCATTTGTGGCACCCAAATGAAATGGGAAAAGAAATAATTTCACTGGCAGGAGACTGAGCCATGTCAAAAAGAAAATATTATACTTCAGGGAAGCATAAAACTGAGAATCAGTCATTCAAGTTGCAAAGGATGTGATGCTAGTTACTTTATTGCATGGAAGAATTTTGGTATATTGACATTGCAAAAGGATATTACTATCTGGCAAGAGGCAAGCACAGTTTCATTCATTCAACTTGGACAAAAACAATCCTTTGGTTACTCTTTTCCGATTTTTACAGAAAGAATCAACGGGGAAATTTGATGAAACAATGATAGGACATTAATGGAAATTGAGGCCTTTTCTTTTCCAACTTATTTGACAAATTTGCAAGCAGTTTTATGGGGGAAAAAATTAAATGTTAAGTAACTTCCGTTCTTAAATAGTTTCTAAAAGCATTTGGATTCTTCGAGAATTCTTAAACTTGAAATTCTAATACTTCCCCATCTCCCTGCATCTAACCGGAAATGGGAAAACACCATCCAAAATGCTAACTAAAGTTGAGATCGTCAATGAGATCTCAATGGAACTTAAAAGCACTAGGCATTATTACACTTTTGACTCAACATAACTAGACAAAGCTACAAAACATTAGCTTCCATGTTCATAAGAATTCACACGCAAGATATGGAAATATGAGTTTGAGCACAATCAAAATATCTCTAAAAGGATGATACAGCTGCATAATCATAAACTTAAATGAGCATAATGCACATTAGGATGTACCTGCACCAAAACTGACAGAGATCAGCTTTCCTTCTTTGTACAAGAACTCTTTTATGCCATTATTTTGAATTTTATTAAGCACCTCCAACCAGATTTCTTCAATTCCACTACGGCTTCTGCCTGCAATTTGCTTGCCACTCACTTTAACTGTATCAGTGGAGAGTGGAGATTTTTGTTGAGGAGCCATCCCAGACCCACCTTGTCTTTTTCTTTCTAGATTAATACCTTTCATCATATTTCTGTCCACAAAATCACCAGTTTTTTCAGCAGGGAAATTTTCCAATCTAACATTCACTGGCATGCCCATCTTGCGCTCACCACCCTTCCTCATCATGTCTCTTCTAGCTGCATTCTCTAGGGCCATTGGACTATGGCTAAGACTAGTATCCGCAGAGGAACTAGGCAATACATACTGCTGATCGGGAGCAAGTTGAAGCAATGCAGCTGTCAGCCATGTTAATTTGTCATTGGACATCCTCAGTTGTTTCTCAGCCTCAGACAAAGTTTTCAGAGCTTGGCGCAGTTTTTCCATCTCTTCTTTGGACACTGAAACCAACAGTCATTGTATTATTTCAAGAAGAAGAATATTGAACAAAAAGTGATTTCTCTCAAAAGAAAAAGAGACTGAGCTGGATCAATTGTTTTATTTTTGTAACAAGCATTAATACAGAAAACCATAGAATTTCAAAAGGAAAAAATTTAAGATCAGATAAGCTTAATAAATTAAAGGCAGCAGCAAAACTGATAGAATATTTTGGGGGAATAATGTGAAGATAAAGTTATTAAATAAGATCGCTAGCAATATTCCAAACGCCAGGCGCAAATACAATTACAACCGTAAATTAGAAATGGATGCATTTTTAAATATGACAACCTAGCAAGAAACAATTTTTAGACTTACTTGGTTGACGCCGAAAGAACTTTCTTCTATGCCTATCTTTTGTGAAATCATAACTACCAGCAAGAATGTCAGTTATAACTGTTGCAAGCTGTGACATCAAAGCTAAGGGCTCCACACCAGTTTCCATTATCACTCTCAAATTCTTCACTGTGTTAACTGTGTCTGCAGATAATGCTAAATCAAGAAGATCCACCAACTTTTCATCAGAGATAAGACCAACCTGAGAAAAGAATTCACATTTAGAGCCATTTATGCTTATCAACCTCAGTGATACTAAAGAGTAGGAGCCAGGCCTGAGTCATAAGAAGTAGAAAAGCATTTCACTTAGATTGTATACACAGAAGTTTACATCAAGAACCTTACATAAGAACACGTTTTTATCTTTTAGGCTCGTTGAACATCCACACATGATACTAAAGGGGGGATAAAAAATCCTACCAACTGAACATAGACAAGAGTAAGAAGCAGCAATTACTTTATCCAAAAAGCTCAAGTCAACATAATATTTGGTCGTTAAACCACAATATAAAGTTTTCAAAAAGACATGTAACTTGGCATGCCTTGCTGAATCAGCAGTTGGACTGTTATCCACAGAGAACATTTCAATAACTTTGCTTCAGAGCTTGCTACTATCATCTTACGCATATAAGAACGTTGAAAACCTTCCAATTAAGTGAGGTCAGCATGATCAAGGAAGTCTTAGCTATAGAAAAGAAAAGGAATATAGACTATCCTAGGAAACTCTATTCCTCATGTGTGTATATATACATATAACCAACATATGTCTAAAGAACTTAAACAAAAATAACATTGTGATTCTGGTAAATTGAGAAAGAACCTACCAGTTCCTGAACCAGAGGGACTGAAATCCTCTGCCCAAGCAAGCTCAGCTGCTCAAGGGTCATCTCTGCATCGCGCAATGATCCATCTGATCGTGATGCAATAAGTTTTAGTGCATCCTTGTCAATTTCTATATCTTCCTTAGATGCAATCCACTGCAAAGTATAGATAATATCTGCATCTTTCAACTTTGGGAAGAAGAATTTCTGGCATCTGGATATTATTATATGAGGCAAAGCATCAAGGCTCGAACAGACAAGAACAAAAACCACACGTCTTGGTGCTCGATCAATGACCTTTGATATAGCACTCCAGCAATCAGGGGACAGAGTATCACAGTCATCAAAAACAAAAATCCTGTACTGAGACGGTAGCTGGGAGATGATCATATTGTCAAGTAGATCCAGGATGCTCTCAAAATCAAAATTGCTGACTGGACCAACTTCCTTTATGTTTTGACTTTTTCCCATATCATGAGAAATGCAGGAACTACAAAAGCCACAAGGTTTGGGTTGTTCCAGAGACTGACAGTTTAAAGCTCGAGCAAAAATGCGAGCACAAGAAGTTTTCCCTGTGCCATGAGGTCCATAAAACACATATAGCAACCCAACCTTCCTTCTCATGACAGCATTGGAAAGAGCTTGAGCTACCAGATTCTGTCCAACTAGATCCCTGAAAGTTCTTGGCATGTATTTTTGTGTCAAATTTTGGTGTCTACCATTGCGGTTCACTCCTAATTTGTGCTTTTCACCCGATCTACCTTCAGAAGCAAGGTCAGAATCAATATCGTGCTTCAGTAAGTGATCAGCAAAAATACCTAGCTCCCCCGAATAGTCATGCACCCAACCTGCATGTTCAGTGCTTTGAGATCCAGATGCCTCAACAAGTAAAGGCAGTGCTTCTGCATCAGATTTAGTAGATGAGCTTGAGCGATCAGATGCCACAGGCATATCAGGAACATCTCTACCATGGGAAGCTGTACCAGCTTTCCTTAACCTTGAGTCTGACAGACCACAAGAAGTTAAACTCCTTCCGGCCATGTCAAGAAATGTTTTACCCCTATGATGAATTCTTGACCAGTTCCATGGAATCCCACATCCATTTCTAGGAGCCCTTGTGACATTTTGCTCCCCATAGTCTTCTTCCTCCTCCATGTGATACTTTGGGTGTGTTGAACCTTGAGCTAATGAATTAGAAGCTACAGACATTTCACTCTGACCTCCAACATCCCTCAAAGCTGAGGCAGCCCGAGCTCTTCTGGCACCATGAAACTTGCGCCTTTTTACTCTATTCAATCCATTGGAGTAACCACGGATGCCGGTTCCGTGTTGCTCCCCAGTTTTCTCCAATCGAGAACGCCCACTGTGAAATTGAACATTAGAAGAAACTAAATCATCACTATCCATCGGAATATCATTCAACTGCTCAGAGAGTGTCTTAACTCGAACATCTTGGGTTTGCTTCCCCTTATGTCTACTCTTTCTATCTTTAAATTCAGAGTTACCTGAAACAGCATCATGTATCAAATCATTACCATCCTGTTCTAGAGGCTCCTCATCTTCGCCCCAAACATCAGTCCTGCTCTTCCGACTTGATTCTTCTCTCCTAACTCTTCTACCATCCCGATTTCCACTCTGGCTACTCCGTTCACTGATAGCTGCTGCTACCCCATTATTAAGCCCAACAGCTTCACTAGGAGCAACTTTTGAAGTAACAAAATTTGGTAATGGTGGTGAGCTTCCAGACAACCTGCTACTATCCCTACGACGCTCACCAATGGACCTTCTTCCCTCCCGGATCACAACATCCTTGTCACGTTTCTTGGGAAGCAAATCAACAACAGAAGGTGAATGCCATGATGGAGGACTAGCAGATGGATCCCGAAGAGACCGTGATCTCTGAAGGACTATAAGGTCCCTCATGAGAGACCTATCAGCCAAAATTGGGCTATGTTTATGCATATGATTTTTCAAGTGAATGCAATTGGTTAAATGAATATGATTGCGTAGATGATCACTAATATCACCATTTGCATCCTTCAGAATCCTATCACGGACAGCCCTGGTCATGTTCAGCGCATTAACACGTCCAAAAATATATTCTTTTGTAAATTATGGAAACAAATCAAACTATATAGCATTTTCCTCGGGTTCTCAGACCGCCACAAATCTTCACAAATATAGATTATAGAAAAGGTAACCAAAAGTTCTCACTACTGAGTAATGATACTCAACTGATTTAATGGAAAATCCCACAATATTGCCACAATTAAAGCAATCGAAGGTCATCCACCAAAAACAAAGGCCGTAATAGCCTCATTAGCAATGACAGCACCATAAAGTTTTTCACTTTCCCTAACAACCAGCAAATCATCCAGAACAAAAACCATTTGCCACTTAAAAGGCAACTACTAGAAAAACACGTAAATACCTGCAGCTCATGGAATCAAATCCAAAAATTCAAGCTTTAAAGTCCCAACCAGCTATTTTACTCCCCAACAGGCAGCAGCGACAACACCTCTCAACTTCAACACGCAAGTGAAGTAAAAGCAACGAGCGACGACTCATATGGAAAAGTCTCAATCTTGAAGCTAAAGAACTCCAAAGATCATAGGTTTTAACAAAATGGGCAGTTTTCAAAGAAGAAGGAAGATGAAAAGGAAAGCAAAAGAGAGAGAAGAAGAAAAGAAGCAGAGAAAAAGGAGTGATGAGTTTTACTTGGCTTCAGTCACCTGAAAAAATAAAAAAATCCCGAAAAAGAAAAGTGACCGTTTCAAGCATTAAGCCAATTAAATCTCTCTTCCCAACCAACTTCACATGCAGTTCAACCCCTGGAGTTTCTTTCAAAAGAAAACGACAGTCGACGACAACAAAAACCCACAAAAGCTACAGTTACAACTACAACGAATACAACAACAGAGTTTTCACAGTGAAAAAGAGAGTTTCCAAGAGAGAAAGGGAGAGAGTATATGCAGAAACAAAGAATCTTTAGAGAAGGGAGATGTAATGGGGCGAGATCTGTGACACTTACAGACAGACAGTACACATGCGTCCGTTTGTTTGAGCATGCAAATTGGTTCCTCTGTATTTATATTTTTTTTGTGCCTCTGATTTTCGAATTTTTTTTTCTCTATTTTGGTAAGAAAAGATTAAATTTGCTGGAAATTATTAATTATTAATTATTAAATTATTATTATTATTATTATTATTATTATTATTATTATTATTATTATTTTCTTTTGGTTTTTGAATGGAGACCAAAAAGTGCATTCCGTTTGAATTTTTGCCGTTTTATAGTACATGCAGGTTTTTGGTAGGACTTTCAGGGTATCCAACTATCGAGAAAAATATAAATAGACGGTGGGGACTGGGGATCTCTAAAAATTATTTTTTTTTTTAATTTCATTTTCAAATTTTTTAACATTAATTTGTAATTCAGTGTCTACCCAGATTTTGTATGCTATTAGGATAGCACCGTTAAAAGTCTACCTTTAGAATTGAAAATTTTCTACCCCATTTTTAATTGAAAAACGAATTCAGATAAAAAAATGCGATTAAAAATGGCTACTCAGTTAATCTTTTATTTGATTCATATTTATTCATTGATTGATTGTAAGCTGAAATTTTGTTTAAAGAAGTTTGCATTAGGAGAGAATTGTGACATGGGTTAAAATTGATAGTCAAATTTGAGGTTTCTTACAAGTAAAAGCAAATTCTAGTGGACTGGTAATGGTTAAGCAGAATAGGTTTTATTAATGTTACAGTTGGAATCAAGTTTGAATTATGAGCTAAAATGTTGTTGGCCAAAATACTCTAAAAAGACTAAATTGTCCTTCAAAAACCATAAAGAAGAAAATGTTCTGCTCTCAGGTGAATATGATAATGTTATTTGTAATCGTAAGTTTTATTTATAATGAAAAATAGAAACAAAAATCTCATTCTAATTACAATTATTATTAGTAGAAGTTAAAAAATAATAATAATCTGGTGTGGCCCAGTTTAGCATTCGAGATGGGACTGATCGTATTCATCAGTCAAGAGTTAAGTAAGAAGGGTATTCTATCTAATCTAATTAAGAGCGAAAGTCACGTGCGGCCTCTGATGAAATGAAATGATGAAAGATGATTGATTGAAGAGTACTGATGTTCATAGATAGATGATGATCAATCATGTCTCTGATTCTTATGATGCTTCTTCAATGTTCCAAATCTTAAAACGCCGTGGCCTATGGGGGCATCATCTCATACTCCTCATTGTATTTAATTAATTATGTTCTCAGCAATTAATTAATTAATTAATTAATTACTTATGTTGTAATTAGCAAAGGCTACAAATGGTTTGTTATGTGTCTTTATCACCATGGATTACAATTCACTTAATGATAATCCTTCAATAAATGTGGGATGAAAAGAAGTGGACAAAGAGTATAATGACTCTTTACCTTTGTTTTGCTAATAATAATAATAATAATAATTATTAAGTAAATCATTTACTAGATAATGATAGCAACCCAACAATGGGTAAAGCAAGGCAACATAAATCTTTTTGGGCACTGGTCTGATTAGGTGTTATATCTAAATCTAATCTTTCAACATCTAATTATTATTTTATTCCATAATAATTCTAAATAAATATTATGTAATCTCAAATTTTTAAGTACATATATTCTTAATTTTGGGAAATAATGTAGAAGAATAAATGAAAATATTGAAGAAAAGAAGGCAACTTATGACTGCTGCGTGTGTGTGGTCCTTCATTTTGACAGTTTTAACTGAGATTTGCCCATGATATTTTTTTTTTTTTTGGGCTTTATTTAAATTTTATTTCACCATCATCAATCGATTGACTGCATTAAATAAAATATTCTCTTAAAAAATACACCTAGGATGATTCAAAAAGACAGTCCTTCAATTTAATATTTGATATCATATCTTTAATTGATACAAATCTAGAAATAAAAAATAGGAAATAAACAACAAAACAAAACCAATCTTTTGTTTTTCACTGCTATTTAATTATTTTTGTCACAATATTACCCGATATGTGTCTTATCAGATTTGCATATATGTATGCAAATCCAAAATCTTGGAAATTTCTTTAAAATTATTAAAAAAAAAGTATTATAAAATTTTATTTTTTTAAAAAAAAAAAAAAAAAAAAAAAACTAATAACCCATTTCTTGGATGGCCTAGTAGTAGCCTCCTCAAGTCGTGGCGAACAAGAAGAAGAAGGAGGAGGTTAAAAATTAAAAAAAAAAAAAATCCGCAAAAAGACATTCCAAAAACCCAACCACATGTGTTCTGCTGCTGCCTGTCAACCCTATGCTACATGTAACCCTATCCAAATATATTTTTTAAAAAATAAAAATCCCCATTTTGATTTTATTTCAAGAATTGCTATTAGTATTCAAGTAAAAGTTAATAACAGTAATATTATAATAATTAATAATATTAATATAGTGTAAGTGTGGATGTATGTAACAAAGAAGTAAATGAGCATGTGAATTTTCTAGGATTCCCAGTGGAAATGAAATAACTTAATAGTAAGGATATGGTGTAGGACCACATAAATACTATTGGCTACAGCACCGCCATGAGAGAAAATGATGGGTTATTAATATATATAAATAAATAAATAATTTGAAGAAAAATAGCTCAGCTGTGTTGCTATTTTATGTATTGACAACATAAGTAAGCGAGAAGTGTGTGTTGTCTATTTGTCTTCACGTATGCTGAGAGAATATAATGAAACTAAATGCATTTATGCCATCTGCAAAATTTTCAGTTTACCTTATCTACACAGTTACCTCGATCCGGGCCAGAAATACGTAGAACAAATCACCAAAAACTTGGGTTAGCCCCGGACGTAGTTAAAAGAGTAATAATAAAAGATAATAAAAGGTAAAGGGGTGGTGTTTTACATTATTATTCCAGAGAATCATCAAATTTAAAGTATATAGAACCAAAAACGTATGAAATACAAGATTAAACTCAAACAATTTAGAGCTTACGGCCAATTTCAGAATTTCTTTACTGCTTCCTTGTAAAGACATATCAATTCTATCGAGTCCTGAGTTTCCAATAATTTTTCTATCCTTCTGTAAACAGCCCCCAATTTAATGTCAATGTCCCCATAACAAGAATTTCCCTTTTGTACAGATTAGCATTTTTAAAAAACCCAAAAAAAAAAAAAAAAAAAAAATTGGTAGGTGGGTTTTTAATTGCTCGCCAATCATGGTAATTATTTCTTGCTTTTTCTATGTAATTAATGACATTTTAGAAGGACACTGACGGTAAGGATCAACAACAACAACCTTTTTGGGTACACATTATTTTCAAATAAATTTTATAATTAAATTAATAATACTAATCACATGCATAATTGAACTGCTAAAGTTGGGATGTAATAAATGAAGAGGAAAAAAGTGAAGCAGTTGAAAGGCATGTCATTCAATATATCCGCATGAAATTGGAAGTGCATTTTTTCTGCTTTTTTTTTTGGTTCAAAAGTGATTATTGGATGCTGCAGAAGTACTTTTGGAAAATAAAGAGGGGGCCAGGGTCAGCTTCTGGTTCATTGGTTTCTTCAACTACCTCCACCCGTGAAACTAAAAATTAGAACAAAATCCACATAATTGCCAAGCCTATTTGTTAAGTTGAAAGCAACTCTCGTTGATCAACACAACACCCTAGTGCTTATTTATTAATTATAAATAGCTCAACTTCTTCCAATGCAAATAATTATGGGTACAGAAAGAGTGACCGATGCCAATTCTTTGAAGTAAATATATAAATAGGAATCCAATGTGGAAGGAAGCTGCCGACCTTGTTAGTAGATTCCTGACTTTAATTGACCTTGCAATGAAGAGTGGAGTGCATAATTTTAATTCATTGGAAAAGCTACATTATGTCTAGTTCCAGATAGACAATTGTCTGGTTATGTGTTCCAAACTGATTTTTTTTTGCTTTTACTTTTTTCGGGTAGTGCAATCCAATCACTAATCTTGATAAACAAAAGAAGAAAGCAGCAGTTTCGTTCGCTTAATATTTGTTTTCAGTGATTAGCTTAGATTCTTACAGCTACTTGCTCACGTGGCAATAAGCTGCATTGCGGCGTTCAGAAATCATAATTCATAAGTTGAGGGCGGCCAGGTTGGCGGTATGCGGCTTTCTTTTAGGGTCTATTATTCATTGCTTCGAAGCTTAAACAGACGCGTAAAAGAATGACAGCAATCAAATTCAAACCCAGATGGTAGATTTTGCTGCGATTGATATAATGGTATGGTCCTGTTGAATACAGTGTTTGCAGAAATCATCCGGGAAAAGTATAATGCATGTCCAGTTTTCATCAATTTTTGCATCATCAGTGCAAAATATGCACACACTGCTGTGACGTTTGGGACATGGAGCAACATGTTTTTGTGCTGAAGTTTATATTAAACTTATAGTTGTTGAATTGGACATAAATAAGAAAGTTCACTTGTGTAACACTTTTAACACCACAGATTTTCACTGACAAGAATCGTTATGCCACAAATTCATTCTAGAACTTGGAAACTTTGGTTGAGATTACACTTTGGACCTAATGGATGATGAGATCAATATACAAGATTTACAGTCTAAATGAAGCACTGTATTTTTTGATCTATGTGGTCAATCATCTCGAATCAAATTGGCTGGCTCACTCAAGACATACTTTGGTAGTTCATACTTTGCACCTGCAAGAGAGATGCTGTTTAGGATGAAACTCTGAGACGTAATTAATCAAGTAAGAACGAGCAATACAAGATATACTTGGAAAGAAAGATGAGGTCATTGGGTTAAGCACGGAAAGATTAGCAACCTCTCTCATCATAGCAGATTGTCAAATCTTCACTCTGAACAATCACGCCAGCACTATCAATGATCGCTTGTGCAAGGGTTAAATCAGCTTCAGCAGCAGCTCGAAGTGCATCCCATATCTCTGATAATATCGGGAAAAGCTTCAGACATGGTCTTTCTTTCCCTACCACTATGGAGTTAATTCACACTGATAGTTCCACACACATATATACACATATTGGTATCATAAAAACAAAGGCCACCTCATATAAGGCTTCCCTTCTAAAAGAGACAAACTTTCACTACTGAGGGCATGGGTACTGTTGGGCACATATGGAAATAATGAGAAAGATGATAAGTTAAATTTCTCCATTTGAAAGCTAGCAAAGGTGCTACAGTTAAACACTCTTGACTGAACAATGAAGGTACTATTCTATACAGTCATGTATCCAAGTTTTGAACTCAGAAGGAAACTGTAGAATTCAAGAGTCAACTCAAGATAAATCAGCAACATGTTTCAGTTTACTAAGAAGCATTCAGCTGAGCAAGATGATCATGTCACATATAAAAAAATAAATACAGGTAACTATCAGCAATCCTTAAATTTTTATACTTATTCTTCAGTGGCAGGAAAAATTTTAGGCTGAAATCTTTTCAAGAAATAAATGATTCCTGTCAAACCTACAAAAATGTGGAGGATAAGCACATATAATCACACACATTGCAGGAATAGTTGGCACCTGGCAGATACAATTATATAAGAACATACCACTGAAAATCAACAAAGAAAATTGCATTGAACAATAAATATCCACAAACCTTAGAATCAAATAATCAATATGAGATTTCACTTGACTTCCTGTTTGTATTGTCGATCATCAGTAGTTCCAGGTTTCTATATGTTTCAGAATAATAGTTTGTCAAGCGAGTCTTGGATACTTATCTCAGCCAGAAGGGCAAGTACACCAAGTTTGGTACTCAACTCAACAGGTATATTCAAAGTTTTATAAGTTAATACTAGGAGCAGCAGGAGTGTGGGCTCATCCTGCCCCATGTAGCTAGACTTTTTAGATCTCTTTAAGTCCTGTCACTGCAGACCACTTCCGGATATAACATCAAAACAAAAGGATACTACTGCACTCTACCTTGACAATAAATGAAATTTATTTATTACTAGGGTTTGTCCCGCAAATTGTATTAATTAGATTGATAACTCTGAATTCCACTACCAAGCACAAATTGTATTACAAAATTGACGTTAATGTCTCAATCTTCTTGAAAATTCTTGCTTTAGTCACAATAAATGTTACAGTAACTTAAAGTAAAAGAAAGCATACCTTTCTGACCACCGTAGTGAGGAGCAGTGTCCCAAAATTCGTCACGCATCTGCAAGAGTTGTTCCCTAGTAATTGGTTCAGAATGTTTCCAAGGTTTTGGCTTCCGGATCTTCTTTGGACCATCTGTTAGCACATAAACAGCAATATTGTTCCTTCAACTGAACTAACTTTAACCAGAATTGAGCTGCCTATCTCAAAATGGTAATGTAGAGCACAAATTTATTAAAAAGGAATATACAGGTTATAACTTATCCTATGCACCTAGCAACTATGCTTACATACATATAATTACATGTGTGATGGGAGTGTATGCAAGGATTGGGACATATAATATAGCTGTAAAAAAATTGACTATGCTATGACTACAATACGGTCACATTTTTCAATGCAGTGAAGCTTACTTGTGCAACTAACAGAGTTGTTGCGTCCTATCATCATCCATTAATCTTTTCTACATCTAATAAACTTAAAATCAACTCCAGGTTTCACTCTCAATTCATCAGTAATTCGAAGATTAGTTTATTCCTATATGCATTGTCGAAAATCCTTGTAAATTGCAGAACGTGGCCACAGTACATTTCAAGTTTTTCATCACAGCCAACAACTCGTATATCAGAAAGACTTAAAGAGATAAAAC
Source organism: Azadirachta indica (assembly GCA_022749755.1). NCBI lineage: Eukaryota > Viridiplantae > Streptophyta > Magnoliopsida > Sapindales > Meliaceae > Azadirachta > Azadirachta indica. Next base: position 12,543,163 of record CM040451.1, on the reverse strand, counting down.
CACAAATCACATTACAAATAATCCACCAAGCTTAATTTTGTTATAAAATAAAATGTCTAAATTCACACGAAGCAACATCAGAGCTAACTCCAAACTCTTAGCAAGTTGAACCACATTAATGCCACAAAATCACAGTTGCATGAAGCGGGGATCATAATTATAAATGTGCTAAGCAAATATTCTGAACATTAAATGATCACTCCAAAAATTAAAAAACCCAGATAAACAGAAACTGTAAAGTTTCATTACCATCTCTTTTGGCCCGCTTCGATCCCGTGCAACCCATTGTCGAGATTCAGTCGAATCAGGAGAGAAATCCGCGCGAGTCAAAAACCCAGTTGACTAATCTATATTTGGAACAAAATATCGATTTAGAGTACCCGAAAAAAAGTAAATAAAATAAAATAAAAGAAGGTTAGAGAAGAGAAGTGTGTGATGTAATCTTCGTTGGTGGTGGAAATATATTTTTAAAGGTTTAAGCGATAGACAGGTATTTTATTTAAAGCAGAAATCGCACTCATTAATAATTAGTCTTCTTCTGAAACTTCCCTTGGCTAGTGGGAGTCCACCTCTCCCAAGTCTTTATCATCTTCTTCCTCTTCTCTCTCTTTTTTCGGGGGTTATAGGATAAAAATTCGGTCCTTTTTATTGAGGATAATTTCACTAGAGTCCTCCATGTTTGTACATATTTCACTTGTATGGATCCCTTAATTAACTAAAACAAATATAGTAAATTTGTATAACTATAAAAAAAAAATAGTACTAAAGTTGTAATCAACGTGAATTTACAATTTTAATGTAAATGTTAATAATGGTATTATTGTTTTAGAATTACATATCAAAGTAAGTTTCAACAAATCTCTAATTATTTACAATCTAAACTCAACATAAATTATAATTTTATGTCACATTAATTTTCTATTAGGTTTCCATCTATCATTTTTTTAGTCAAAAATCTTAACTCAATTAGATAGGAATTTTTTATAATATGTTATTTTTTTTCTAATTCACATCTTCAATGCAAGTGTTCTTTTCATTTCTCCTAACACCTTAATATGTTTAGAATTTATTTGGTTCTCTGTTATATTTAATCTCTATAACACCCTTCCGGTAATGGGTACTAATTTGGGTGTAAATTTACTACTTTATAATGTTTATTGATATGAATGAAGTCTTTCTTATTTGTTTAAAATATATATATATTCTTGAAGCTATGGCCTTATTAATAAAAGACAAGATAAATTAAATAAAAACATAAAAATATGTCAAAATTTTAGTACAAATAAATGATATGAATAGAACTGATTTAGCTATAATCAATTTGAATATACAGAAAGGATTGATACAAATTTGAGTTAAGCCATTCCTTTCCTTAATTTGAATCCTAAAGAACTTTATATCAATTCCACTTAATTCTTTGAATTTATAAAGAAAGAAATACCAACCTATCCAACTAAAATTAAATGTAACTGGTCATTTATTTTCTTTCTTATTTCAGAGTCAATTCATCCCAAATCCAACCTAATTTCTAAATAAAAACCCATATTGAAATGCCTAGATAAATTCCAAATTCATTTTGACCATCATAAAAAAAATGCCCACTCACCAAATTTACATTTTTTTCGTTAAATTAACCAATAACATCCCATGTTTTATGAGCTTAAAATATTTCTTATGTAGAAATTCCAACCTTTTTATCAAAATAATATATAAACTACACAATTAAATTAATTTCATTAGATGTACAATCTTTTTTCTTTCTAAATATGTATATATATATATATTTATATTTTTTTAAATTATGATATAGCAGTTACAGTGTGATTTGAGAACGGTAGGTGAAGAAATCGACCAAAAGCGTTGAGAATTTGGCATACGTTACATCACCTTTGAAACGCCGCCGTTTCAAGATCATCAGCCGTCTCCTTGCGCATCCTGCGTCCCTTATGTTCCGGAGCTACAGCAGACAAAACCCTGGCATTCGGTGTGAAACACCGCGGAGGCAAAATCCGTTCCCAACTGCCACGTCAGCTAGAACACAATTGACACCCTTCACGAAACCAATTAGAAAATTAAAAAAAATATTCAAAATCTAAAAAACACGAATTTACTTTCATTCATTCCCCTGCGTTCTCCAGTTCCTTCCTCTCGCTTTCTCAAATTTTAGGGATCAGAAAAATCGATCTCCATTTTTGTTTTATTTTGTCAAATCAAAACTAGAGCAAAGTTTTGTAGGCAACCATGAATATCTTCAGATTCGCTGGTGATATGACTCACTTGATTAGTATTTTAGTTCTCCTTCTCAAAATCTACGCTACCAAATCTTGCTCAGGTAACTTCTTCACTTCGATCATTTTCATTTATGTTTCCGTTTGCCTCTGAAAACAGCCCCGGAAAGTGGTCGAAATGAAGGAAACTAAAAATTTGGTCGTCATTTTTATTTTTAGGACGTATTATTTCAGTTTTGTGGTTTTTATTCTTTCGGACTTATTTTAAGAAGTTTAATTTTATTTTTTTTTATTATTTTCATTTACTAAACGGAACCTTAGGGTTTGCTTGCGGTCGTTTGGTTCTCGATAAAATAAGCAGAATCACAGAAAATGAGATTTGATATTTTAATTTTTACTGAAAAGAAATACTGTAGCTCAACTAAGCTAATTATTTGTTTTACACTATGTGGAATTAATATAAAACCTTTTATGCTTTGTTTTTGCTCTATTAATAAAATGAATGGTGCTGCGAGAGGAGGTGCAATCTGTTCACTAGCTTTATGGATTGAATTTGTTCTGGATTCTCTTTTCATTATTTTGATTTAGGGATTTCGTTGAAGACTCAAGAACTCTATGCTCTAGTCTTCCTGACACGGTACTTGGATCTCTTCACGGACTTTATCTCTGTTTACAATACTGTGATGAAGCTGGTGTTCATCGCAAGTTCTCTAGCAATTGTTTGGTGCATGAGGATGCACCGAGCTGTGCACCGTACATATGACAAAGAGCTTGATACATTTCGCCATTACTTTCTTGTTGCGGCATGCTTTGTGTTGGCATTGTTTTTGAATGAGAAGTTCACATTTCAAGAGGTGTGTAGAATTATTCACATTTTATGAACCCTGCCGTGTGGTTTAATGATGTGGTTTTGCTTGGATTCTGAGTCCTTGTTTCATGTTATGATAGTACTCGGTCTGCTACCACATTTTAGGGGTTCTTATCTACTTATTTTGGAAGTCGTTTACAAATTTTTGTACCTGAAGCCCTATACCTTTTACATTGTGGTCAGGAAATAAGTTTTGATGGAATACTGCATTGTCGTATCATATATATTTTTGATGTGATTGTTGCTTTATTTCCATTTCGCTTGTGAGAGTTATTATGAAATGAAACTTCTGGAGTGTTGCTAGTCTAGTTATTCCGTCTTGAAAAATTTTGCTTGGGAGCTGGATTAGATCCTTAGAGAAGAGACACTGTGAGTTATTATCTGAAATTGATGTAAAGCTGTGAGAAATTTGTTGATACATTTCAATTCTGTTTAAATAATTTTTTTCATGATTGATATGCATTTTAAAAACTCACTTGTAAAGCACGCCAACTACTCCTCCACATGGCTTGCAACTACTGTGCATATGTGAACTTACATATTCTGTTCTTTCTGTCTTTTTTTATGAAGAATCTTTATTTCTTGAGGAGACATAAGAATTTCTTTCCTGTTTGTTTGAATCTTGATTACAGTTTCTTTCTACTGAAATATCTTGATTACAATTTGTTCTATGCCATAAATCCATGTCATTTGACAGAAGAACCGATTGTTGTTTTCCATCAGTTCTTGGTTTGGAAAGTATTTTCAAGTTCACTTTATAGCTGTTTCCATGCTTTTTTAGATCTCAAAATTTTTCATATGATTTATGACTATTTTTGAACAATTTTACTGCAGATCTTCTGGGCATTTTCTATATACTTGGAGGCAGTTGCGATTCTTCCCCAGTTAGTCTTATTACAGCGAAGTGGAAATGTTGACAATTTAACAGGGCAATATGTCTTCTTTCTTGGGTATGTGTTTTGTGTATATATACATGTAAGAATTAAAATTTTCTTTCTCCATAGTCAGGACTGATTACATTGTTTTAAAAAAAAATTTCATATTCACTGTATAGGAGCATGGTACCCATAGGGATATTCCACTCTATACATACCAACTGGTGAGGCATGCTGTTAAATCTTAGGAGAATTAAGTAGTGGAAATTGCAGTACAAAACTCATCTCTGTTGCTTATGGAATGAGGATAGGTATTTTTTTGATAATGTGCTAAGTTATTAAGATTTTTAGATGACATATTTTGGTTATTTCTATGTTATGTATTTTATCAAAATCTTCTAGATGTTAGCTTGAGCTTCTTGCCTCACTCATCTATTGTTATGTGAGTTCTGTAGTCCAATTGCGTAATTTCCAACAATATTTGCTGGGGGTGGATACCCTGTCCAACAGTAATATATTCTTTAAGACAGATTCAGAAAAAAGGTCTTATTTTCTTTTCCTCAGAAAAGAACAGTCTATCAGTGCCTACTGTGAGATGAGAACTTGGATGCGGACATACAAATAACCTGCTTTTATGATATGTGTTTGCCTGCAATTTGAACTTTGTGGTGTACTTGCCAATCTTTTATGTTTAACTTGCAGAGCTTATCGTGCCTTCTACATTCTCAACTGGATCTACCGCTATATCACAGAGCCACGTTTTAGTCGATGGATTGGTAAGCCTTATCATGAATTAAAGAGAACAGATTCACGTTTGACTAGTCACTGCATGTATATATGTTCTGACTTCCAATTCACTATTGCTGATTTTTCAGCATGTGTCTCTGGTATCATCCAGACAGCTCTTTATGCAGATTTCTTCTATTACTACTTCATCAGGTATGGAAATCTGTCATACACAATTGTACTCTTAGTTTTTTTTTCCCCCCTTCAAATTGTATATAATGGGATTTTTCTTTGTCGCTGTCTTGGCAGCTGGAAAAACAATGCAAAACTTCAGCTTCCAGCGTGAGCCAATTGGAGATATATTGATATTTTCAATTTGTTGAGCTTACTGCAAATCGAAAGTTGTTTGAGGGAAGAGTAGACATGATTTATAGTTCTTAAATCTTTGATTAGATTTAAGTACACATGTTGACAAAGAGGTGATAGTGTTTCAAGTGTCATCTGCCTCCCCTTTCTTCTAACTTGTAAAGATGCTATTGGGATGGCTAAAATCTTTGATCTGGCTAACATCATAGTTGAACTTCTAGAGCTTATACAATTAATCAAATGGCAAGTGTTTGCAAAAACAGTTATTTGATTATTTCTGTTGCAAGTGGAGCTTATACAATTAATCAATTTCAAGATCTTGTTGTAGCTATACACTGTCAAAAGTATTTTGAGTTTTGAACTTTTCATACTCCCAAGTTTTTGTTAACCAAAAACAAGAAAAAATTTGAACAGTATAACAGGCGAATGTGTTTCAAACTGTAGCTCTGTGGGATCCACTGCATGATTGGTGGTATGATTGGTAACTTTTGATTGCTAGATGATAGCTCCTGTTCAACAACGGGAAATTTTGAGAAAATTATATCCATTGAAATTAATTAATTATGAAAACAACAACAATAATAATAAAAATAATAACTTTATAATTTTATTGGAGGGTTATATTAGAAAAGGAAAAAATAATTTTAACGCAGCTGTTTGCTTGTTTAACGATTTTCCCATCCCAAAATATTAAAATTTTCTTTCCTTTATAAATCAGAATATAATTTCCAATAAATCCAAAAAAAATCATTTACCATTTTCAACAATTAAACGGCCAAACATACGAAATTCTTTTCCTTTCTGAACCCAGTTATAATTTTTAATAGAGGTTTCATCGTATTTCTCTCCTGCTGTTTCGCATACTATCATCTAAAAAGTATCTTCACAAAAATTATCACTTACCACTCTTATTTTACCTTATCGTTACAACCGATTAATAGAGTTAAGGGGTAAAATTATAAATTTAAAACATAATTTTAAATTCATTTTAAGATAATAATATTTTGGTCCCTAAACTTTAGAAAAACAATAAATCAAAACATAATTTGTTTGATTTTAATATATTAATCTATATTGTTATGGACAAAGTTAAATGATATTAAAATTAAGAATAAAAATATAAATTAATCATTAGAGTTTTATTTTTCACAAATTAATATACTGTATTAATAAATTAAATTAAAAATTAATACCATATTAAAATTATAGAAAATATGGATAATTCTAACAATAAAACTTTAATATCATATTAAAATACTAAAAAACATGGATTATTCTTATAATATAAAATTTTAATTTAATAATTATAACAATTCATAAAATAAAAAATATTAAAGAATAAAGTTCAAAAAATTTATAAATATTAGTAAATTTCAAAAGAAAAGAATTAATTAACAAAAACTATAAATAATACAAACTAAATTTTCAAGCAAATGAATGTAATAAATTACATCATATAAATAACAATAATATGCACATATATATATATACATACAATATTCTTAAAAATTAGTTGACCTAATTAATTATTTCTAAAATTGAAGATAAAATTAAATATATCTCATGTAATGCAAACATATGATTATCAAGTTTAAAATTAATTAACCAAAATTTTTGCTCTGTAAAAATATTTTTAGCAGTATTAAAAATTTAAAATCCACAATTTAGACTTAAAACTAGAAATATAAATTAAAATAAGGCTAAGAATTAAGACATGACTTAGATTTATATTTTGTATTTTTTTAATATATTTTTTTTGTATAAAATGACATTATTTTAATAACAGAATTTATAAAAAATAATACAAATATTTTATACAAATATATGTAGAAATTTTATAATATACGCATTTATACTATATTCTAAACAAATATTATACACTTTTATTATATCTATATCATATATAATTTTACACTTACTATATATTTATCATTAAAATAGAATACAAGCAGATATATTAATAGGTTATACAGTTCATGTGAGTTTAAATGATTTTATATTTTTCTTTTATACTTGCTCAATTTGATGTAGAGAGATTTTTTAAATTCTTATTTATTTAATTAAGGCAAATAGGTAATTGTATAAAATTTTGTTACCAGTTTAAATGGTAAGAAATAATTTGTTATTTTACAAAAATTTAAGAATTATAATATTATTATTCAATTTGAGTTGTTGGAGATAAATTTGTAATTGTGACAAATTCTGTTAACATATTTTAACGGCAAAATAAAGTAGGGTTGGCAAGTAATTACTTTTGTAAAGATGCTTTTCAAATGGTATTATACCAAACCTCAGGGGAGGAATGTGATAATACTTCTTTCCTATAAATCCAAGCAAATTAAACAACCCTCGTAACGAAGCCACATCGGTCCACTAAATTAGCAACGTGACAATATATCATTGGACGGCCGTCATGAGAACGATTTTGGTGCAGAACGCTACGACGACAAATTTTCACAAACATAAATATCAGCCAAATTGGACTCGATTTTACAGCGTGAGGGACGAGACTGTTTCTTCACATTACAATTTGACTTACTCCCTCGATACAAGGGTTTGGTAATTTTCAACCCTCTTCAACCTTTTCCCATATTATTAAAGCACTCATCTCGAGCTTCCTGCTTGAAGTCAAAGCGCTCCATTTATTCAGATCTGCTCGTAAGTGTCCGATTTTCTTCTATTTTCCCTCAAAGTTCGGATTTTAGATCTCGTTGCATGTTTGCCGCTCTCTTGTAATCATTATATTTGAGGGTTGTGTATCTCTGAAAATGGTTGTTTTAATAAATATTTTTAATATCCGTGTTTATATTAATTGCATTCATGAGATCAGTAGTTGGCACGTGATTACTTTTAGTCAGATGGATTACATTCCTTGTACTTATTCGTTAATCCCATTTACACTTTTTATTAAAACAAAACCCAAGAATTTTGGGTACTTGCCTATTCGCGATTGGCTTTTCATTCAAAGTTATTAATATTTGAATTTTGTTCTTACGATGTAACAGTTGTTTGGATGATTAACTTTGGTTAACAAGTACTAAGATTTTATTCAATATGTGGATGCAGGGTTTGCTGTGATTTGTTAAAATGGGAGGAGGATTTAGAGTGCTGCATTTGGTCAAACCGTTCCTTCCCCTACTGCCGGAGGTTCAGCCTGCTGACCGGAAAATTCCTTTCAGAGAGAAAGTGATATACACAGTCATTTCTCTGTTCATCTTTCTCGTGTGCAGTCAGCTTCCGCTTTATGGCATCCATTCCACAACAGGCGCTGATCCGTTTTATTGGATGCGTGTTATTCTTGCATCGAATCGTGGGACTGTTATGGAACTTGGGATTACCCCCATTGTCACTTCTGGACTTGTGATGCAACTCCTGGCTGGGTCCAAGATTATTGAAGTTGACAACAATATTCGTGAGGATCGTGCACTCTTGTAAGTATTCTGATGTTGCTGCAAGCAGTCGATGAAGAATGAACACAAATTGGAGTGTGTTTGCAGCTGCTTAATTTAGTTTAACTAAAGGTGTTTGGTTTTGCTGTGGGAAGTAAATTTAATTTTGATCTTTAGAATATTATACTGCTAATTACATGCTGTAATATGTGTATGTCCATTGCATATTGACGTTCTTTTAGTATTAGTCTCTATATTCACTGGTGCTGCTTCTCCTGTTCGTATCAATGGCATTTGTTTTTATTCTTCCATCTAAGGTTATTTGTATGCTCTGTTGCAGAAATGGAGCGCAGAAGTTGTTGGGCATCCTGATTGCTTTCGGTGAGGCTGTTGCATATGTAGTGTCAGGGATGTATGGAAGTGTCGAACAGCTCGGTGTTGGAAATTCTATTCTTATAATCATTCAACTTTGCGTTGCTGGAATCATTGTGATCTGCCTGGATGAACTTCTGCAGAAGGGATATGGTCTAGGCTCTGGGATCTCCCTATTCATAGCCACTAACATTTGGTAGGCTACAAATTTTGTTCTCTTGGAATCTCTGTTATGATATTATGTGTAATGTTTCTGTTTCGAGAATTGACAATTTTGGTTGACAATGCAGTGAAAACATTATCTGGAAAGCTTTTAGCCCCACAACTATCAACAGCGGCCGGGGAGCTGAATTTGAGGGCGCTGTTATTGCTCTTTTCCATCTGCTGATAACGAGGCAAAACAAAGTTAGCGCACTTCGAGAGGCTTTCTATAGGCAAAACCTTCCAAATATCACTAATTTGCTTGCTACAATTGCGATCTTCCTTACTGTTAACTACTTCCAAGGTTTCCGAGTGGTGTTGCCTGTGAGATCGAAGAGTGCCCGTGGACAACAGGGCTCATATCCAATTAAGCTATTCTACACCTCCAACATGCCCATCATTCTCCAATCAGCACTTGTCTCGAATCTTTATTTCATCTCTCAGGTACCTACGGGCTTTTATAGATGGATTAAATTTGATGGTTCACGTTTTATCTGTATTATTGCTGGTAGGATAACACCATTGATTTCTGTACAGTTGCTCTACAGGAAGTACAGTGGTAATTTCTTTGTAAATCTCTTGGGGACATGGAAGGAATCTGAATATTCTGGCCAGTCCATGCCTGTTGGTGGCCTTGCTTATTATGTTACTGCACCAACAAGGTGACACATCTTTCTTGGTTTTATTCCATTCAGTTTTATTTTTTGTTTGTGGTTTTCTTTCAAGTGCACAAATATATGTTATCAGGTGTCAGTATATTTTCTTCGTCCATTTCGCTTTATTTAATACTTAGTTTTTCTGTATCACTGCAGCTTGGCAGATATGACTGCCAATCCTTTCCATGCTTTGTTCTACCTGGTTTTTATGCTTTCTGCCTGTGCTCTTTTCTCGAAAACTTGGATTGAAGTTTCAGGGTCTTCTGCTCGAGATGTTGCCAAGCAGCTTAAGGTATACTGCATGAACATTGGTATCTGACCCTTTGGCAGTGAAGATTTCTTATCAAAATTCTTAAAAAAGGTCATGATCAATTAATTTTTGGATATTGTTTGACTCTCTTCTCTGGTTTCATAGGAGCAACAAATGGTGATGCCTGGACATCGTGACTCAAACTTGCAGAAGGAACTGAACCGCTACATACCAACTGCAGCTGCCTTTGGAGGAATGTGCATTGGTGCACTAACAGTCTTGGCTGATCTCATGGGAGCTATTGGTTCAGGAACTGGTATATTGCTTGCAGTTACTATAGTATATCAGTACTTTGAGACATTTGAGAAGGAAAGAGCCAGTGAACTAGGCTTCTTTGGCTTTTAATAAATAATAATCTGTTGTTCGAATTAGTTGGCAATACTGAGCACTGTGACAGTTTTGAAGAAATCAAAATACATTAACATAGACCACACCATTGGACAGAGATTCAGATCAGTCAGTTGGTTGGCTATGTTTAGCTGCTGATGTTCTTTTTTATGCGGGAAAACCAAAAACATTTTGTATGTTTAACACTCGGAGAAAGATGGAAAGAGTTTCAGCAGAAATACTAATATCAACCTGTTCTTGTTAATTACCCTGCTTTATATGAATTACTTAGTGGTATTATAGTTAAGATTGAGAATTGTAGCCAGCCGTTATGAAAAAGTACGATTAGAATCTTGTTCCGTTTACAAAATTTTGAATGATCTTTAAGCACTTGAACATTATCATTTATGCTTAACAAGATTTATCTATTTATATTATGTACATCTCTCGTAGATATGTTCACTTGGTCTTCATGTCAATGCAAATGCTCTTTTGCTTTCTGAAAGGTCGTTTGAGGCCAAAGTAAACAACGAACGAATTAAAAATATTAGGGAATTACGTAGGTGTTGCAAAAAATTGCTTTGCATACACAATCAGGTAGGTAGTCTAGTCTAGTCTAGTCTAGTCAAGAAGTGCATTTTTTCCCTCTTTTCTTTTCTGTAGAAACAAAGTTATGTGTGTAATATTTATCTTCCTTTGTGAGATATCCGAGATTATCTAACAAATTGCAATATAATATGGATTAGCAATGATGGGGCATCTTATGATTTGTCACTTGTAAACTTTAATTATTTTGGCTTTATTCTTGTGTTTTATTAGCTGAAAAGATTGACTCCTAATATTCTCCTTTTTAGCCAACCAATCAATTGCCATAAATGGAAATCCGTGAAAGCAAGTTATTTGACGAAAAAAAAAAAAGAACAAGAAAAAATGAAAAAAACTAGTATGATAATTTGATTGGATATCAGACAAATTGAATTATCATTTTGGGGAAGCAGAGAAGAATCCAAAGCCAGATTATTAACATTTTCCAGGAAAACAAGATGATCTTATATCCATCCCCAACCCCAAGGAAGAAGAAATTAGGTTTGAGGTAGACGGCTACCCTAATTGCTGACTCACTGTTAGCAGGTTTACAACGTGCTAGCAAGCAAATTCAGTCTCAATCAATGGTACGACAATTTTCATTAACTTTTCTAAAATTTTTTGTAAATTTAACAGTATACATACATGTATTTTAGTTAGAGAGAAAACCTGCAACTTCTTGACAGCCGTTGGATTCCATATCTATGAGTAGACCCCCTAAATGTTGCAAAAGCTGAAAAGCTTCGTGGTGGCAGTGGTGGTAGCAACAGATAACTAAAATTACAAAGTGGTCCTCAATTGCAAAATGAAATGTCACACACACCCTGGCTTTTTCAGCCATGTGTATTTGAAGCCTTCTTCAAACTTGGACCATCATCGTCTCTTCTGGGTCCTCGTTTGTCCTGTTTATATTTGCTTTCAGGTTTCTCAAATTTGGGCCTCTGCCTGTTTTGATTCTTCACGAGATTGTATTGTACATTTACATGTCATTGTGGGTAGTAGGTTGAAGAAATTGGGGACAAAAGGTTGACAGTTGTTGCAGAGTATGATTACCTAAAATTTTCTCTTTCTTCTTCCTCTATTATGTTTGTTTTTCAATGAATTTATGTGGGTTCGTTGAATTATAAGAGATTCCTTTCTGACGAGGAAGCTTTTGTTTCAATTTCAATTTTTTGACCAACAAAATTGAAATATATATATATATATATATTTTTTTTTTTATAATGTAACTCATAATCAACATGACGCCTTCATATTAATAAATAGAAATAGAGTCACGTTAAATAACACAATAATAATATATAATAAAAATTAAATTTTCAATCAATAATTTTGTACTTGTTCTTATAAATTGCAGTATTGTGTTCCTCTCTTCACACTTTTAGTTTTGTTATTTTTAAAATTCTAAGTAGTGATTTATCGAGAATTCATATGTGCATTATTACCAGTTGATGGGTGGCAATAGCATCGGCCATGGACATGTGGGGTGTGGAGGGAGAGAAGTTGGTGTACAGAGTATTAATTTGCAAATAGTAAGTAGATGGTTTGCTTCGCTTCAAAAATTGGGAACTGCATGAAAACTATCCGAAATCCATTTACCGTGTACCGTAAGAATTTAATTAATTATATGCAATCAATCGATACATTTCTCGTACTATACTCGATATGTTCTTTACAAAATCATCATTTAACCCCCCAAAAAATATATATTTTGTCTTAATTAAAACAACAAGCCCAATATTATCTTGTTAGGCCAAACGACAAGTACTGTATATTTTGGTGGCAATAATAATAATAATAATAATAATAATAATAATAATAATATAATCAAAGAAATCATTACAAATATATATATTTCTCCATTCATCTCCAACTCCAACCCAAATTATTTTCACTTGTACATACCAAATTCTTTTATTAAATATCATTGGCTTTCTTCGCATCCACGCCTACTTAAAATGATTAATTTGAATTCTCTTCAATTTCTTTTCATAGAAGATTTTTGCATGCATCATGCATCCACATTTTGATTTATTAATTTCTTCTATTCATTCTATTTTCCATATTTTTGTTCACTTGAAGGCAAAATCTCTTTGAACAATATATAATTTATAAACTAATATTTATGTTGCATGCCTAAAATTAAAAAAAAAAAAAGAAAAAAAAAAAGAAAATGTATAGGATGTTGTTGATTGAGGACTCAAAGTGCTTCTACGAATGATGATTTTCAACGGCCTACAATTTAAAAAATAGGAATAAAATGAAAAAGAAAGAAAGTATTTGTTTACGTGTGCTTGTAGTGGCCCCGATTGCACTGTACTGAATACATTTTCATAATTCTTTTTGTTTTGTTAATTTAATATCACAATTTGACTTTTGGTGTTTAATTAAGTGCCCACTAAACCCAATTAATTATCCAACATGCCTACCAAAGTGGCCACAAAATCAAGTACCATAGATGTAATTATGCTTTTTATCTTGAGTTGAGCTAATCTATGCATGCCTCACTCAAATGAAAATATTCAAATTTTATAAATAGAACAAATTTCTATTGTAAGATTCTAAGTATTAAAGAGTTTCATTTTGCATGTATGGATTGGCTTATGGGTTACATGTCTAGATTTTCAATAATTAATTCACTTTTTAGGCTTGGGTTCTACCTCTTCCTTTAATTTACTATTGGTTATTATTAGCTTTTCTTTGTGTCTTATTGTCTCCTAAAGATGTCAATTCCACTCACAAATGAACCACAAACATTGGTACCCAGTACTAATTAAACACACCTTAATTTCCTAGATTAGGTTAACATTTGTTGAACTTGCATGTTCTTCTTCAAGTTACCTTAATCTACACATTAATCATGATTATGTCGGAATTATTCATTTCCCATTTCTAAAAGCAATGTTGGTCCGCTCAAATTTTTATTTTAATTAATTAAGTTCTCAAAACCCAATTGTGTATATCTTGTATTGTATACTACACATTTCTTAGATAATCATGCCATTTTTGTAATTGTAATGTCAATGATAACTAAGATCAATGTATGACTATAATTGATCTTAATTGTTTCTTATCTCACACGTTTCTACTATTCTTTTCAAACAATTTTCAAAATAATTGCTTTTCGATCTCTGATTATTTTCATCACTAGCCACTTGTTCATCTCAATTAAATTTAAATTTTGTTATTTTCTTTTTTTTTTTTTGGTTGAATTTATCACATTTGTTATGTCCCACGTCTCAAGAGTCAATGTTGTATTTTTAGTCACTATCATCTTTCGGCCACTCATGTCCTTTTTCTTATATTTTCTTCATTCCTTTTCTTAATTAAAAAAATAAAATAATGTTTAAACTATAATTAAGGCATTTAATTAATTGTCTTTGACACAAAAGTGAGAGTTTGAATGCAATCTATTATTTATTAATGAATAGTATTTATTTTAAGAAATAAAAAATCTTAAGCACACAAATTTATTTTGTGTTAGAAAAAAATTCAATGATACCTCCCTCCATATTCATTGAATAATTTTCAGCTGCAAAGAAACTTCCATCATTCAATAAATATAGTTTAAACATTGAATGATGTTTAAACTTATTACAAATTAAATGCCAAAATTATTCAACAATAACATTTATCATCTTACAAACTTATTACAAATTCAAATTATTTTTAAAATTTTCTTTTTGTAAAATAAAAAAAGCAATTATATTTACAAAAAAGAACTACATTTTTTAGTGTTCTTTTACAAATTCATACTATCAATTCTTTGCATAAAATACACAAGGAAATCTTAAAAGAAAATAAATTATTAACACATGGGAACCAATTAATTTTTATTCTGTTAATAATTTTTTTAAAAAAAAATTGTCTGTACTTAAAAAAATTTATATATATATTTTTTTAAAAACTTGTTCAATAATTTCACTAGACTGTACAAGGAAAGAATCAAAGAATAAAAGGATGTATTAAAATTGATAGTACTGTCTTGCCCCAACAAAAAAATCCATTCTAAAGAGGGAATATGCCAAATTACATAAAGCCTACTCTCTCTCTCTCTCTCTCTCTCTCTCTCTCTCTCTCTCTCTAACAGTTGCTCTCTGGTCCCACCTAGCAGCCTATCAACTAACCTTTTCCCATTCTCTGTCCAATTCCAACTGCCTGTGACGTTTTTACATCACCGCCAGTTTGTTTTGCACACCGACTTAAATAAATATAAATATATATATATCAAAACTCAAAAAAAAAAAATTCCGTACGCGATTTAAAATTCGCATATTCTTAATTAATTAAAATAAATTGTATATTTGCTGATTGATGACCATGATGCATCATGGTCCGTCCCTTCGGCATGTAGTCAAACAGTGAAGCAACCCCATTTTCCTGGCATGTCAATGGCTGGTTCAAAATGTGGGCTCCACTGCAGACATCAAATCAAATAATCTCCAACAAAAGTGGGCTCCAGGTGTCCATCATCAACCTCTTCACACATCTGTATAGCAAGTAAAATCACATCAATTGAAATCAGCGAAATCTAAATAATAAAACAAAATAAATCTAGCGGATGATTTTTTTTTTTCTATGCTGTTACTTATCTTAACTCACCGAACGGTAACTGTTCACCTCTTTTTCTTTTTTCCCGCGCTTTAAATCCTACTTTATTTATTTTATTTCCTAGAAATATATAAATATATATATATATATATACATATACATACATTTTTATAATTATACTTATCCCCACCTTCATCTTCGGCTCCAATCTGGTAGTCAAAGTTATTTTCTTGGCTTTTCTTGTCATACAGTACTCGCTTTCTGTGCAACCCCTTCTGCTAAGTTTTCCTTCTTCTTCTTCTCTGTTTCAGCTGATTCAGTGAGTTTTGTTTCGTTCATCAAATGGAAACAATGAAGCCCAAATCAGCCATGAACAACAAGAGCAAGCTAGCCAAGACGTTTCAGAAGGTAATCAATTTAAGAACTGCTACTAAAATTGCTTCCAGTAATGGGATTGGGATTTGTATGCTGACGTCTCAGAACAAGTTTGGAGAAGATGACGACTCATTTTCGATTAAGAGAGGTAATCACGCAGACAAGCATGGCGATCCTCGAGCTAGGCAGAAAGCGGTAATGGAAGCTCTGGTTGCAAAGCTCTTTGCCGGGGTTACTTCCATTAAAGCTGCTTATGCCGAGCTACAAATGGCGCAGAGTCCGTACAACAGTGAGGCGATTCACGTTGCGGACCAAACTGTTGTGGATGAGTTGAAAGCTATATCTGAGTTGAAACGTAGTTTTCTGAAGAAAGAACTTGATCTTTCGCCTCAGGTGACAATAATGTTGGCGGAGATTCAAGAACAGCAGAGTTTGATGAAGACGTATGAAATCACCATCAAGAAAATGGAGGGTGAAGTTGAGATGAAAGAATCTGACGTTTCTTATCACAGGAAACAGCTTGAAGAATCAATTGCGTTTAATAAGAGTCTTGAAAAGAGATTAAACGCTAGTGGGCCGATTTCAATCCTGGAAAACATTCAGCTTTCGTATTTGAATCCAAGCCATTTTGTTCAGTTTCTTCATTACACGTTAAGATCTATAAGGAGTTTTGTGAAATTGATGATTCGTGAAATGGAGTCAGCTCGCTGGGATCTTGATGCAGCTGCCAACGTCATTGAACCACAAGCAGGATTTACCAAACCAGGCCATAGATACTTTGCTTTTGAGTCTTTTGTGTGCAAAACAATGCTTGAAGGTTTCAATTTTCCCAACTTTTCAGCACCAAACGAGTCTCAGAGTTTTCACAGGTACTCTCACGAGCAATACTTGAACGAGTTCAAGAAGCTCAAATCAGGGAATGTAAAGCAGTTTCTTACGCAGAAACCAAACGCTTCTTTAGCCAAATTCATGCGTTCCAAGTACCTTCTCCTTGTTCACGCGAAAATGGAATGCTCCCTGTTTGGTAACTTGAACCAGAGAAAGCTCATTAACGCCGGAGATTTCCCAGATTCTGCTTTCTTCACATCGTTTGCTGAGATGGCGAGGCGGGTTTGGCTTTTGCACCGCTTGGCATACTCATTTGATCAAGAAGTTAACATTTTTCAGGTGCCCAGAAATTGCAGATTTTCCGAAGTTTACATGGACAATGTAAGTGACGAGTCAATTTATTCTAACGAAATTGTCGATTCCAATGTCGATTTTCGTGTGAATTTTACGGTAGTGCCTGGATTCAAGATTGGCAAGACTGTGATACAGAGTCAGGTTTACTTGTCTCCGGTGATCAAACCGTCAAGTTGTTAATCTTTAGTTTACAAAGTACTGAGATATCTTTTTGTGGGTACACTTGTATATTGCATTAGATCAGATTTGGAAATGAAGAAAACGCTGTATATCCACAATTTGTGGTTTAGAATATCAATTACATTACAATTCAGGCCTTCCCAGTTCAACACACTAAATTTTGTCAAGATAGAAACAGAGATGGAAAAAATGGGCAAAGATTCTCAACCATTTGTGTCATATAATTCTGCGGTATTCGCAACGGGACAGAACTTTCTGCAAAGTTAAACCTCTCTTTAAGTGGGTCAATTGAGCGCTCTACTCATCATCAAGCATGCCTTGATTACTTTGTCCAAACAAGGCAGAAAATGAATTGAGATGAATACTGTACATGCGTGTGAAAAATGATAGTTTCCATTACCTTGGATGGACATATATATATATATATATATCATTATTATTGTCTGATTTGACATTTGCCCCCCGTTCATGCATTTGTTCCATCTTTACGTACAAGAGCACTCCTGTATGTATAAAAACACCGAGCAAAATAACAGGCCATTGGGAACTTTGACGGAACTGATACACGGCATTGCCTTAAAAACTAAATATGAAAAAGATTTCTATAGAATTTACAGGTTTATAAAGCAAAGGAATTTTTATCGCAATAACAGAAGAAAACCTCTTAGCCCAAAAGAGAAAAAAGAAGATTGCCAAACAGTTCAAATCTGCTTTATGTCACCATCAGAACTCCACCTCCCCAGATCAATGTCACTTACTAATCAGGCTTGGATGCGAGTAAAAATGTGTTGTCACCTACATGATTTACGTAACAATTTGCCTAGACAAACCTTGGGACATTTACATGTATGTGATGAGAAATTATTTGGGTATGTCATTTACTTTCTAGGCTGCCTCTTGAACCCTCTAGTTATAGTGAGGCCGATGCAGAATATATCACTGATCCTCAGTCTATGGCACAAACAATCCAAGCCATTGCCGTTTTATCAATGGGCCATCAAATGATCAAATGAGATGTTACCACACCTGTTCCATCCGTTAGGGTAGAAAATGATGCTACGTCCGTTACAGGCCAATATGCTATTCTCCCCAAATTGCCTTAAGAAGAACAAAGCCAAAGTTGATTCAGTCATGAAGGAAAATTTCAGAGGGACCTAGGTGTTCCAGCTTCAGAGGAGGCCGGACTATCTGAAGCTTCCGCTAGAGCACCAAGCATGGTTACAACCTCACTTGTGTCATCCAAATAGTACTTAGCTTTGCTTGGTTTCTGCCCCACAGTGCAGGCATAAACAGATGTATTAGATGAGAGAATACCGGTGGTTGTTGCATTACCAATGATCTCAAACATGTCTTCATCAGATCTGTCATCACCAATGCAAAGCACAAAATCAGCATGCCTCCCACTCTCCGCCATTGTTGCGAAGATCTTTTCTGCAACTACACCTTTACTGACTCCCTGTAAACCACAGTACAATAATTGGTTCACTTAATGTCCTTTTAGAATAAAGTTATCACATAATTAAGCAATGGATTTAGACACAATTTTGTACAATACCTAAATTACAACACGATTGGTTTGAAAAACCATCATTTAGCAATTATTGAAAGACTAGCTAGTTATACAAGATTCTAACATTAAATTCAGAAATGTTGCATATAAAAAGCAAGCTTTCTTCTCTGCACCAGCACTCAATAGTTGAATAAAACAAAGCTGCAAACAACCATGCATATCTATGAGGGTTTCCACCTAATTAAGGTTTTGAACCTAAGATTTAATTTTACAAGATTATATAGAGATAGATAACTCTAGAAGAGTTTTAATCTTCTTGCATTGGCATTGTTCTGTTCAACAAGGGTGCTGTACACACTAAAAATATTTTAAATAAATTAAATTTCAGCATGGTGCCTATATTAAAAGGGAGCATCTTCACTTCTACGCAATAAACTTGTTCAAAGTCTGAAACTTTGATTCAGAGATACATACCTGTGGCTTCACTTCTACAATGAATTGACCACGCTTTACAGCAACAGGCTCATTTGCTAGCACACTTTCTAGATGGTCCAACAACTCCTTGGCCTGGCTAGATCCAAAACCTAGGTCTGCATCCCGATGATGCCAGACCAAGGCACTTTCCTTGGTCTCAATATAAGAACCATCCGTGGCCTCTGTATACTGTTTCATAACAGGCTCAGCTATTTGTATCCACCCAAAATCAGCACTCTGCCCACAATTTTGCCATTCCTCATCTGCTGACCACCTGATGGACACTTGATTTAGAAGCTAGTGCAAATGTAAAAAAGAGAAAAATGAAAGAAAGATTATACAAACCTCATGAAGTAACCATGTTCAGCAGCAATTCCAAGTTTCTTGCATGGAGAAAACCACTTGCCTAAACTGTCCCTTCCCCTTCCGCTAACAACAAAAACAGTATTCTTGGCATCATTGCAAAGAGTGTTAATGATTGAGATCACTTCTCGACTTGGAGCCTTGTTGATAGATGTTTGGGGCATTACAGTTCCATCATAATCAAACAGAATAGCTCTATTTTTGGACCTTAGATATGCGGAAACAATGGCATCAATGGACAATTTCCTAAAATTTGGATCCAACGCTACAACTCTAAAACCAAAGCTCAAGCCAATTCCCCAACAACGTCTTCTGAAATGATCTTTGCAACTCCTTTCCATATCTTGGAAGAAGCTCCGAGACCAGTATGCCACATCATGAGTACTGACATACCTATAATGCTTCTCATGGCGCATCTGCTTTTCAGCATCATTCATTGAAATAGCCTCATGCATTGCCTCTGCAGTTGCTTCAATGTTCCACGGATTAACCCGAATAGCACCACTAAGTGAAGGGGAACAGCCAATGAACTCTGATACTACTAGCATACTCTTCTTTGGCCCACTTGATTCTGAAGAAGACCCTGATCCAGCAACTCCCTGCCTGCATAAAATGTACTCATAAGGGGTGAGATTCATTCCATCCCTCACAGCTGTGACCACAACACACTCAGCCAGTGTGTAATATGCAGCTCTTTCGCTGAGAGATACTGGCTTATCAATGAAGACAATCGGTTGATATCCAGGTTGGCCATATGTCTCATTGATTCTCTGGCATCTTGCATGTATTTCAGCTTGTATTTCCTCGAGATCTTTCCCCTTTCCTCTAGCAGGGTTTGCAATCTGTACAAGTACTGCCCTTCCCTGCCACTTTGGATGCTGCTTCAGCATATGTTCCATTGCCAACAGCTTCAAATCAACCCCTTTAAAGATGTCCATATCATCAACACCAAGCAACACAGTTTTTCCTTGAAACTGCTGTTTAAGCTCCTCTACTCTCCAGTCCTTATCTGCCAGTCTCAAAACAGACTCAATTTGCCCCATGTGAATCCCAACAGGCATGATCTTTATTCCAACAGTCCTTCCATAATATTCCAATCCAATATAACCCCTCTTTGATTGATACTCCAAACCCAACATGCGACTACAACAAGACAGAAAATGCCGCGCATAATCAAAAGTGTGAAAACCAATAAGGTCTGCATTCAAAAGGGCCTTGAGAATCTCTTCCCTTACAGGTAGAGTCCTATATATCTCTGACGAAGGAAATGGACTGTGAAGGAAAAAACCCATTCTCAATCTAGTAAACCTTCTTCTCAAAAATGTTGGAAGCACCATCAAATGATAATCATGAATCCAAACATAATCATCTTCTGGGTTTATAACCTCAATCACCCTTTGCGAGAAAATCTTATTGGCTGAAACGTATGCCTCCCACAAAGACCTATCAAACCTTCCTCCATGTGTAGCTGAAAATGGAAGCATATAATGGAACAGAGGCCACAAATGCTGTTTACAAAACCCATGATAAAACTTTGCCAAAATGTCCGGTGGCAAAAATGCAGGAACGCATTTAAACCTATCCAACAAAAGCTGTGACACATCATCTTGCTCGCTCAAATCAACATCTACCCTCAATGACCCAACATATATAACCTCCATATCTTCAGGCAAACCATCTTTTAACTGTAACAACAAAGAATCTTCATCCCAACTAAAACTCCAACCTTTATTATCCGGTCTACGCTTAGCTTTTACAGGCAACTGATTTGCCACAATTATAACACGATCTTGAACGACGGAGGATGGTACGTCTGAGCTCACACTATTTGCCTGATCATCATCCAGCTCAGAAATGACACCAGGAACCGTCATTACTCGTGGTAATCGTTTCTTTTCACGACTGAGACCCATCACAGGAAAATTGCCAGAGGCTAGATCTAAAAGATTGGTGTACGATTTTGACATCATATTTAACCCCTTTTTGTTATTACCCTCACCTTCAAAAGTTCACCACAAGATCTCAGGATTATAAAACAGGCGCGAGATTGGTTCTACCGTGATATGACCGTAACTTGGCAGGATCTGTAAAGGGTATCAAGAAATTAACATCGTTACTTAGAAAATAATCGAGAAACACAGCAAAATGAATAAAAACATGCAATTGAACATTCAAAATCATCACCAAATGAGATCCAAATAAGAAAAGAAATTCCAGCGTAAAAATAGAACTGTAATAAAATTTACTGTTACATAATCTATCTAACAATCTTGAACCAATAAACAATTAACAAGCCTTATATCATCTCATTCACCGAATAGAAAAATAAGAAAATAAATATTAAAAGAAAACTAACCTTAGCCCACTATGACGAACGTAAAAAATTGAATCCTTCAAGGCACAGGTTGGATCAAAAATTGCAAAAAAGAAGAAAAAAAATCTAATTTTTCTCAGGAGTAAGAATGAAATCTAGGGTTTGGTTTGGTTTGGCTTGGTCTTTCTCTTTATCTAAAGAGTCACATAAACAATCTCTCTCTCCTTTTCTCTCTCCACAAACGATGGTTCTTCCTTCGGAAATTTTTTTTTTTTTTTTGAGGATAATAAAAAAATAAGAATTAGAATAATTAAGAAAACAGAAAAAGAAAAAAAAAAATAAAAAGGAAGAGGATAAGGTCGGCCAGTAGACTGCCCAGTAATACCAGCTGGCAATGCCGAATTTTCGGCTCACGCGCTCTTACTCCCTCCTCAGTAGGCAGCCGTCTACGTGTCAATCTGTCAACTTTGCCAGTTGGGCCCACACGTCATCACGTAATTGTCGAACAAAATCATCACGTGTTTTATGTTTCATTAAATATCTTTCACCACCAACCAGTCAGCTGATAACACGTAACAAGAACTCGTTTGTCTCACCGCCACGTGTCGAGTAGTCAGAGAGACTGACTCGGATAGCCTGTGGTCCTAGAAGTACCTGAGCACATAGAGTGGGGACACAGGAACTAGTTGTGCGCTCAAGATACTGCCACGTGGAGGCGATATTTTGAGGATAAGACGGAAGAGGTGGTGACATGTCAAAATGATGACGTCATCAATGACATAAGGTTGATGAGGTGGTTACACCTGGTTGGCTGTTGTATTTTATGGTAACAGGTTGTGGATATAGTTCGGTCAAGGGTTGGTGGTATGAGTATGTACAAAAATAAAATAAATAATATAATAATTTTCTCTTGGTTGGGGTGACTAGAAAGGAATACTCCTGGTTGGGGTGGCTCGTTCTCATTTTGAAAGTGGAATGTCAATCTTGTCCTCAAGTACATGCAGGATAATGCGAAAGATGTTGGGGGTAATAAAGGGAAATTGACAGAGAGGAAATTGGTCAGCATTGAGTACGGTGTGTGTTTTTTGACTCACATGGTGTCCTTACCTAATTTGTTCACGTTGACGGAGAAAGTGATGTTGGCTTTTCCATTCTTTTTTTTTTTTGTTTTTAAATTTTTGTTTTGGGTATTTGATGGGAAATTGGTGAGGATAAAGTTTAAATGGCGGAGGAGAAAGTTTCGTTACTTCCACTCTCTTCTTATACAAAAAGGGAAAAAGTAAAGTATGAATAATAAAATGATTATCTGCCCATTTTTTGCTAGTTGCTATGTTACCTCCTCGTCTGTTTCCCACTTGTAGATGAGAACATATTTTAGATTTTGCCTTTCATAATATTCACAAAATTTTGTTTAATATTAATAATATTATTTATTTATTTATTTCATTTTAAAATATTATAATTAACATAAAATAAAATATTCACAAACACTCGCTTTTATAAAATTTACAATTGTTATAATATGCTTTCTCTTAAATTTAAAAATGCATCATTAAAATGTCACATCTCATATTATTAATGAAAACAAATTCCAATTAAGTTATAAATTTTAAAATTTTTTTATTCTGAATAGACACGTTTTGAATTGTTTATAATTTATAAAATATTTTTATGTATGTTTTTGAGAGTTTTTTTTTTTTTGTTTTTTAATTTTAAATTTCAAACCTTATTATGTTTAAGTAAGTGGTTGATTATCATAAGAATTAAAGATAGCCGAGAAAGGTGAGTATCTAGCTTAAGATTACAATCTGAAAAATATCTTGATATCTATACTATATGTTTCACATAGAAGAAAAACAATGATAAAAGAAAACAGAGTTTTGCTTTTGTTCTTTTGGGAAATGAAAACGAAATAGAGGATTTACATGATTTAAATGGGATGATGGGGATAGGAATTTGAAGGCTATTGGCATTGGTATTGGTATTGGTATTGGTGTTGGTGTTGGTGTTGGTATTGCGTGTGCAATTGAAATGCCAAAAGGCTTGGTGGACTCCACCTCAAAAGCTTTGCTGTACATTTTTGTCATTTCCCTTTAATTTCCCTCTGCAAAAGTTGTGTCATTTTAGCCTTGCGTTGTGATATCTTTCGAATTTGTGAAATTGTTTTTGCTTTGTTTTCAACTCTGCAACCCACATTTGAAGACAAAAATGGAATCATTTTGTTTCTAACAAGTCAATACATTGTCTTTTCATATTATTATTATTATTATTATTATTATTATTATTATTATTATTATTATTATTATATTCATCGTATGCGAACTAATAGCTCATTATTATATTATATAATTTTTAAAATGTATTTGTAATTAATAATATATTGCCATTTAATTTTAAAATCATAAAACTTAAAATACATTTAATTTTCCTATTATGATAACTTTATTCCTGTACCAACCTTATTACGAACAATGCTACGCCAACTCTCAAGAGATGAGAGGTTGGAATCCTTGTTTTTGTAATAAGTGGATTTTGTCTTCCCTTCAACTTAAATAAGATACCATAAATCGAGATAGAATTGGTCCAATCTAACCCAAAAAAATATGTATTGGGTTGCACTATAATTAAATAATTCAGTTAGGTTTAGCTCTAGAAATATGAGTTGTACCATGATTATACAATTCAAGATTGATCATAGTAATTTTTAACAAAATATTATTATTTTTTTTTTTTTTAAAAAAAAAAAAAATCACATTACAATCTAAAACACACTCTTAACAATTCAATATTATTGTCAGATTTTTACTCATTGATTTGAATTGCAAGGATTAATAATATGGTTTGAATTGCCCATATACGCATGATTCAATATTTTAACAAAGTTATGAATGATTAGTTTTAAAATAATAATAATGAAAGTATACATACAGAGTATAATACAACAAACGTGGGCACCCATTGGGTGAGGAATGAATGATCGAATAACATAAGTAGTTGGTGTTCGGGGTGGGGGGTCCTTAGCCATTTTTGGATATATTCTTTGCTTTGAATTATGCATTGCATTTTGACAGACTCATCGGTCTTTTGCTACTGATGTTATAAAATTGATGGAACCAAAACGCACACGTTTTATGTAAAAGTGGAACAACAAAAGTTGAGAGGGACATGTTCCCCACTTTTATAGCTGCACCTACACGACAAAATAATGGAGCCAGCATGCCTACCTATCTATTCTACCCCCCAGAAACAACTTCTACTCTTATTTCTCATATTTATATGTACTTTTGTCTACATATATAATGATAATAATAATTTGATTGAATTCAAGTTTCAATTCTTTCTTTTCTTCCAACTCTCTAATTGTATGGTCCATGGACTTTGTCTATCATGTCTTTGCACATTTATTGGCGTATTTCATCAGTGATTTTGCTTCCCAATCCGTGAACATTCAACATCATGAATTACAACCCTAAAAGATTTATTACATGAACTTCATGCTCATTCTCCATTATTATTATTATTATTTTTTAATGAATATGTCTACAAATAAGTGACAAATAATTGTCATTAAAATGTGCAAAGATTATATTTGTAAATATTGTATTTTAATTGAAGTGTTAAACAAACAATCACTTTTCACTAGACAATTAATATTTATGCACTTATATTTAACAGCTGAAATTTTCATTTTATTATCGATTGTAATGCTACAATATTGAATTTATTCGTAAACTTGTTTCATGTTAATTGGCGTCTATCTTCAAATTAAGTTGTTTCAATAAAATATAGAGGATTTCAGCTTCCAAATTTTCATCCATATTTTGAGTTGGATACATTGGATTGTCCAATTAATGATAAAGAAATCTTATTCATGAAAATTACAAGGAGAACAACTATGATGGTCAGGCAATTACATTACAAAACAAGAAAAAGATAATAGAACGGTACGAGAAACAACAAACCAGTCAAGTCCTTGGGGATACATCCTATGCGAAAAATTTTAGCAAAAATTTCTAATGCCATCCATCCAGGACTTAATTTTGCCTATTGAGACTCAATAATCTGCCAGAATGCCCGCGAAGAATGAGAAAATCCCGGTTGAATTTGCCGTCATTGTTGTTGGCAAATGGAAGGAGACTTATCGATGGGTGCCTATACTTGGAGCTTTTGCTGCTATTGCTATGGCATTTTCAGCTGGTGCCAACAATATTCCAGCCCCGGTCGGTCTTCTTCTTTCTTTCAAATGCATATAATAACCTATTTCCTTTATTGATTTTACTGGTGCTTTTTCTGTAGCCTCTGAAATTTTGCCTATTTGTTGTTGAACGACAGTTCTCCGCACCAGTGGGTTCAGGATCATTGACCCTTATAAAGGCATCTATAATGGCCGGCTTAATCTATGTTCCTGGAGCAGCTTTGTCCATCAACACCACTGTCGATGCGTTGTTTTCTGATGTAGGTTCAGAGAACAAACGCTACACATATGATCAAACACTGTGAAACCTTGATAGCTAATAAAAGTTTTGTGTGTGGTTGCAGTTTATCAAAGAAAATCAACCAAGTGAAGGTTTTCTGATGTGGAGTATGGTAGTTGTTCTCATCAGTGCAAGTAGTACTTCACATCACTTATTAGTCCTTAACTGTTGTTACTATAGCTTCCTTTTCTTGATATTTATTAGCTTATCTTTTGGAGCAGCAATCTGGCTGGCAATTGCAACATACTTGGAGTTACCTGTTTCATCTCAGCAAGCAACACAGGTTGCTTTGCTGGGAACAATGCTAGTTACCGAAGGTTTTAATTACATTCCCATGTGGAACAAGGTATAGATTAAATATTCTGATGGTGAAGTACTGAAGGCTTTGCTATGTACGAAATTTCAGCTCTGATTCCATGGTCTAATGCAGAATGACAGTCACAATTTTAATGGTGGAGGTCTGCTTTGGATATTCCTGGAATGGACTGTAGCTCCATTATTTGCCTGCATATGTGCATTCTTCTTCTTCTTTCTCTTGAAGACTTGCACACTTCGCCATGAAAATGCAAGGAAGAGAATTCTCATTTTCCTCCCTTTCAATTATGGAATATCTGCAGGACTACTTTGCCTCTTTCTTATTTATCAGGTTGTTGCATCTAAATTTTCTTGCTCTTGCATTTTGATCTCCAAATAATTACATCCGCTGCTTAAATATTTTGTTGGCAGGTCACAGGGCACCTAGAAAACTTTCCTGGATGGGCTGCCGTAGCTGCTGTTGCGCTGGCCACTTTTAGCGGAGCACTCTTATCTCTGGTAAGTAATCTGATTGTAACACATTTTAATTGGTTTCAGTTAAAAATAATTTGAATTTGGTTTTTCTATAGATTGTGGTAGTTCCTTTGGCCACAAAAAATCTTGATACTACTGAAAAACACAAGACCGAAAAGAAAAACACGAGCACTTCTGTCAAGGAACAATGTATTGAAAATCAGGATCAAAACTGCGGTGATACAGAAGGCAATGATGATGATTACGAGGAAGAAAATGTACTGAGGGACTTCATGCAGACGAGAGTACTTCACACAGTCTATGAGGAAGAAGAGCAAATTAGCTGGGGATCACCGGACACAATCAAAGAATCTGAGCATAATCAATCTGTTTCCCTGCATTTGAACTCTAGTACTGAACAGTCAACACCATTCAAACAGTTGCTCGAGTCTACCCCAAACCATTTGGTTCAAACAAAGAACTTTCAGAGGACTGAAAAAACAAGTCCATTGGAAAGTGCACCTAATTTCATCAGAAACTTCACTAAATCCAAACTGTCTCCAGTAAGGAAGCTCTCGTTAACTAATGTTTGTTCTACTAATTTCCATTCCTGTCATGATGAAACAGGTTACTGAGTATGACAGGAAAACCCTCATTCGCCATGCTTTAGCAGAAAAATATGATGAAACAGAAGACTTCTTCAGCTTTCCACAAATTCTAGCTTCGTGTATCTTCGCGTATGTTCACAGTTTACTCTTTGAATTTACTAAAGCTCCAACAATGTGAACTTACTAAAATATGCTCATAACTTATGCAGTCTCATTCAATCTACTAGTGAGATAGCAGCTGTTGTGAGTCCATACGGAGCCATTGTTGATATCTTCAATCATAGAACAAAATATTCAGGAAATGGTGAAGACGTGGTGAGTTTGATCAATTCTAATCAAAAGAGTTATTAAAATCCGCATTGTGAAAACCGGAGTATAACAATATTACAACTTTATCATTCTCAGGAATCCATACGTGTGAGCTGGGGGTTTAAAGCCCTCGGCGGACTTGCTGCTGCAATGGGATTCTTCCTGTGTGGATGGAAGCTAACACAATCTCTTGGCGGCAAGCTAACATACATGAGTAACTCAAGAGGATTGGCATCACAATTGTCTACTGTAACAGCAGTGATCATCGTATCCAAAACAAATCTTCCTGTTTCAAGTGTTCATGCTTTTGTCGGATCTCTTGTTGGAGTTGGATTAGCAGATGATCTTCAGGTAATTAAGATTTCTTGTGCATAATCTCTTTTCCTGGCTAACATGTTGCTATGTTCCAAAATTCCTGATGCTAAGATTTTCTTCGCAGAATGTAAATTGGAAGCTCCTATTGAGATTCTTGTGTGGATGGGTCATGACGATAGTTTTCTGTTGTGGGGTTGCTTATGTGATCTTCTCTGCGTCCATTCACGCACCAGCCTATGCAGTGCCATGATCTTGTGATTAATGTGATATCACGCTATTATCTTTATACCATTGATTAATTTTGTAATTAACATTCTTAATTATCAGTTAATTGGCACTAACTATTTTCTTACACCCCTCGTATACACGTATACCACGAAGCTGCAGGATTTTCCATGGAAGCCCAAGTTTGTACATATCAAGGATTATCTAGACGGAAGCCCAACTCTATGAGTGAGGTTGGGCTATATTCAATCCATTTTCTTCTTAAACGTTTTGTTACTCTTCTTTATTTTATTGTTGTTATCATTTAAAGTTATTCAATAAAAAGAATTATCAGTGATTGATTTAAATATCATATACATACATTAGTTTTTGCATTTCCCCATACGTAAAAATGTTTGTTTAATGGATCGCAAAATCTAAATTTATCTGAATGCTTTAACAATGACTTCGCATAGGAGGATCACTCCATATATAAAATCACTTAATTGTTCTAGCCAACAGCCCCACTAATCCTCTGCGTTTCTATGATTAAGTGTTTAGCTTCATGTCCAAAGGCAGAAAGTAACTTGCTTTACTCATTCAAACGTGACTAATTCAAGCAAGTCCTATAATAATTAATTAATCTCTTATACTTTTTCTAGCCAAAATAAAAGACCCCTAACCCTCTGCCTTTCTATAATGAAAAAAACAAAAAAAAAAATCTCCAAATTTAGAGAATGCAGGAAAAGGAAAAGTTGTAGAAAATCTTTGCCGTACTTAAAATACCAACTGTTGTTTTTGTTTGGGGCCATAAAACAACAGTATCCTAAGTATGGATTTAGTCACCATGCATGCATATACATATACATATAAACTCCAAGTACGTTCTCATCAAATCCTCGATCGATTCCCACAATCAATAGAAATAGCATGTCTTCAATATTCAAGCAATATTACTCCTCGTCTTTCTTCTTCTTCATCCTCGCAATATATCTTATTATCTTCTTAATCGCAGCTGCCAACATTTCTGCAACTCAAATCCATCCACCATGGAAGTCTGACAAATCAAAAACAAGCAAAACGCTGCCGCAGGATACATTTACTGTTCTTGCAAAAGGCTGATGCCCCGCCTTCTTCTCCAAGCCACGGCGGTCATCGTGGTCAAAGTAGTAAGCAGCATTCTGGGCCAATCCCTGGAATTGGTAATTAAATAATGATCATACATAATATACCTCTGTGACTCAAGAGTGTTGCGGGTTTAAAGTTATAGTGGTGATACTCTGCTGTGGACTGAAAGTAAAATTACTTAATATTAATTATGAAAAATTTTTTATTTATTAAATATTTTTGCACAATTGTATTTTTAAAGTACACAAGAAGCACTACAAAATCTCCACCACATGAATTCGAAGGATGTATAAGATAAAATCAGTTTTGCGATATGGGCTCATATGATCGCAAGATCACCATCAATGCCCAGAAAAGCCCAATTCAATGTTTAATTATTTTTTTTTTTACTCACATGTCATATATTATTATTATTCTAAATAACTAAATTTTATATTTTGATCGAGAAACGCCTATGACAGTATATTTTGATAATGATAAATTATGTCACGTATTATTAATGGTAGCAAATAATACCAAATCATTATTAATCAGTTTTGAATTTCCGAATCAAGGAGGTAATGATGGTGATGGACAAGTAAGACCCGCCCGTTCAACCAATGTCATTTGGTTACTTGGTTTATAATTAATTTCAACCTTCTAACTTAATTTAATAATACAAATCTAATCAAATATATAAGAAAAAAAAAAAAAAGAAATTGAAAATGACAAGAAAAAAAATAAGAAAAACGTCAATATTATAGCTCCGAATCAGCATGAATTGGTGAAATTAAAACCAAGAATCATGGAATTGAAATTAACGTGTTGTTTCTGCCCAACATTAGTTAAATTGTTTGTTTCCGTAATTATCAAGTTAAATAATAACATTATCAAATGTTGTTGAATACGATAGGAGCTAGGATTATCATAAACCTAGATCAAGTCAAAAAAGTATTCTTCAACCATTTGCGTAGAGTCGAATAAATTAGATTAGTTAGATATATAATAATATCTGTTTCTTGCGGTGGAAATTAAATAATATATAGTATTATTTCTGCATATACTATTGGTTGGGAAAAATTAAATATGTAATAAGTCCTCCTAGAACTGGTATTTAAAATGATTTTTCATGGGAATTTTGGATAAATTTCATTTTGAATATATAGGGGATAAAACTCATGTAATTTGAGTTCAAAGTTTGGAGATAATATTGTGACAGACTCTCAAGTTGCAGCAAAGTTTTGATATAAATTGTAATTCTAATATGAAAAAGAAACAAATATATCTCACCTACCGGATTGCAAGTCAAGAAAATGATATAAATGCATGTTCATATAATTTGAAAAATTGAATACCCAATTTACATTATTCTTCTGAAAATCAAAAAAATGGGAAATGCGTGTGGGAATTGAAGGTACGAACATGGCACACGTGTGGTCCAAACCACACAAAAGTCAAACAGTCATCTCATGGGTAGGCTACCCACATGGCGACCTATTGACCGTGAATGTCACCTAAATTACTAATTAATATAATTAGCTAATTTTATCGCAATTATTTAACACAATTATTATTAATTAATCATCCACGTGATTTCTTTAATCCTAACATATTCAAATTCATAAAATCGCGCACAAATTACATGCATCATCAACAATTAATACAAATTTAAGTCAAAAATTGACTGTCACATGTGACATTATTAACATTAACAGTTCGAACTCTAATAGAAAATTATTATCTATGTTTTATATACGTATCTTCTGTCTAATAAGAAATTAATTTCTTGCAGCAATAATAATAATAATAATAATAATAAAAAATAGAAATCCAAGTCAAAAATCGACTGTAATGACAGGCTTTTGTCATTATCGTGGATGAGAGTTAAGATTCGGATTTCGGACAATTGATGCATGGGGCAACTGCACAACAAACAGATATACAAAACGTTTTGGTTTGTAAATATGTCTAAATGATCGGCGGTTTGTGGAGCCCTCCTGCTGGTTTTGAGATGGGCAAATCTACGTTAATTATGTGTTTCATACATATCTATGCTCTCGTGTTTGAATGTTTGATGTTTAATTAATCCCGAATTATTTCCTTTTAATTAAACTCGATTAATGAGTCATGTCATTAGCCAGCAGATATATGGCTTCCTTTTTAAACCAAGTGGAAATCGTTCAAAAGGCGATTAGGATTTGTGTTTGATTTTTTATTTGATCAACTAATAATGTTCGTGTGAATCATACCGTTCACTAACAAATGAAAGTGATATGGACAATGAGTTGTCAGAAAAAGGGATTAAGACCAAATTTCAGGGATGCACGTAGCAAATGTAACTGTTACTAACACATAATCAGATGAATTTACATATAATTCGGTTGATGTTTCAATAAAATTGCACAATTCGATACCTAGATTAAATATAGGTTTTGGGTATGTCTACATTTGTGTTTAAACTAAAGTTTTGAAGTCCTAGCTAGAATAGATTTAAATGGCATTTTCTGGCTAGGAATAATAGGAGGCTCTAAAATAGTCAAGATTCAGGTGACAATTTATTCCACAGAGAAGATTTTGGTGACACAAGACGTAACCAATTTGGTCTTAATTTAATTAATTATAATGTAAGAAGGCAATACCATATATATATATATATATATATATATATATAGTCATCGGAAACAGTAAGGAAGCAGCAGTAGTATACATGACTGATTGAATTAAGTCAATTGCTTGCATCTTTTACTCCCAGTCAATTTTGATGGCCTGGAGACAAAGCTTAATATATTCCTTGGATGTTTGAAATATTAATGAATGAATTTGAATATTTGATACATTTTTCATACTAATTTGATCATAGTAGTACACATGTGACTGACTTGAGATGGGGTCCATATATAATTTTCCAATAAAATATGATTAATCAAGTTCAACGAGTTCCTTATTCAATTAATATATAGTATACCTGATTAATTACGATGATAAAACCCGTGACATCTTCGTCATCTTCATATGCATTGTTTTAATTTAATTTGTTCTCTATTATATTAGACTGGACATAAGACACACTTTTCATACAAAACCAGAAGAACATATTTATTTTTATTTTATTTTTTAACTGTAATTTGCGTTTTACTATTAAATGTACCTCCAAATACATGATTTCATACACCAAAATTCAATGGCTATGAATCGTGTACTTTCCACGTGATTTTTGCTGTAACGTAGCCCCAATTTCAGCTTATTGTAGAATCAAGAAATGAGGTGCTGGGTCATAGATCGACGAAGCTAATGCTATATACATATATACATATATATATATATATAGGCATAGAGACATGCAACAATATTAGCATTTACATCTTTTTTGCAAAGCAACCGACAATCGGCTAGTGATGGATTCTCTCCGAAAACGCGTTTTCGACTTTTTTGAGGCTTTTCTTTTACCAAATCAGACCACCAAGTTCCCCACTTTAAATGACAAGTACACCTCAACACCACTACAATTTTTCTTTCTTTTGTTTTTTCGAAGATGGCTTGATTTGCTCAGCACCTTATTCAATGCATAATATTTTCTTTCTCCTAGGAACTGGGTGTGCTAAATTTTCTCGAATACCAAACAGGAAGAAGATAACATGTATATTATTAATAAATGTAGCCGTTATAAGCAACGAAAAAACTTCTCATTAATCATATAAAGGGGTATGCATATAATAATTAATCCCATGAAGTGAAAATAAAGAAAAATGAAAAAGAAAAGCCTGATTCTGTATCTATACACTTCTATGTGTACAATGATAGTATATATCTAACCCCATAGAAAAGAATTAAAAAAGAAAAAAAATAAAAATTGTAGCAGCAGGTACCAATTAAGAGCTACTAGCGCTTGATATTGGATTACGATGTATGGTTTGGAAAGACTAATGGCCGATTCCGGGGCTTGGAACGGAGCGCAGAATCCGATCAATGCTAGCGAGATGCCGGGCAAAGAGCTGTTCATTGTCAAGCGTGGCATGAGTCTTCTTGCTGGGAGTAGAAGCCGGAACTTTTCCCTTCGGCAAGGCACTGAGAACCAAGCTCTTAAACAAAGAAGGAACTTTCACGTTGTTGCTCTCTGTGTTTATCAAGAGCTTTCTTGCTTCTAAAGATGGCACAACTGAGGCAAAGAGAACCAAGAAAACGAGCACGAAAGAACCGAAACGAGCCATGAATGATTGAATTTGGATGCAGTATAACGTCAGAAGCCGAGAGAAGAGCAAAAGAGAGAAAATGAGATCTGGGTTTTGTAGTTGGAAGGAGGAAAATGTGAAGAGAGCTTTGTGGAGTGTCTTTTGGAAGCTGCCGGTGTGGGCAATATATATAGACAAAGAGAGAGTCAAAAAAAGCCCTACTGTGTACAGTCACCGGGTAAGGACTTAGGTGCGTGGGGGTCAAGTAAAATTAAAATTAGGGATGGCTAAGTCAAGAAATCAAATATAAACTTTGAAAATTATTAAGAAAGAAGTAATGAGGAAATTGTACAACAATGCAGTCTTATGTTGGTGCATTTTGTCACAAGGTATTAAGTTGGTTTCCTGAAACTGAGTATGCAAATGCCGCGTGGCGGCTTAGTTAGGTGAGATATGCCGCCGGCCTCCACCGATAATTCCCAGTGAAATTTCAGTGCACGTAATGTCAAAACATCCATTTGTATTGTCTCATTTATCACCTGAACTCTGAGCTATAATACTGTTCAGAAAATCTGATGGCGACCCATTTCCGGTAACAGTAAATTTAGGTCAGAATTCACTTAGGAAACTAGATTTATGAAAATGATGCTTACAGTAATCACTGACCTAATTTGCAAAGAGGTGAACAACAACGACCACAGACCAAAGTGGGTCAAAGTAAGATTTTTGCAACGGCTTATGCGGAAAATGCTTGTCACCTTCAGATGGCAACACCTTAGATTTTCGCAATGAGTCGTGAGTGTATTTGAGTTGATGAAGCCGAAGCTGTGCATGTGAGTTGCAAGAAAAAGTCAAAGCCGTAAAGCTAAAGAATAAGATCCAGCTGGTCCTACTCTTTGTTAAATTTGGTACAAAGGATGGTTTATTTTTTAAGAAAGCATTTAATCAATTCATAACAAGGTATTTAATGGTCTCACACTTGGTCTTGTTTTCAGTGGTTTGGTCCCTTCCTTCCCCTCTCCCCAAATACCCGCGGTTAGGTCTTATTAATTTCATAATCAGTCCACTTTCTTCGAGATTATATCAACTACATCGCATCTACCATTACAATTAATTGATTTTGCTCTATCTTATTGTTTGGCTAGTGGGAATTCGAAATTGATTTCTTTGTTGATTTTCTAGTACTGTAAACTATATATATTATGCAAAAAGCTATTTTTAGTATCTTTCTTTTGAGATTAAAAACTATGCGATTTGAACATTATTTCCCTCAAAACAATCTCATAATTATCAAAATGTCAAAAGATTGGTTGAAATCTTAATGAAAACCGCCAAATCAAGCATTTGTGAAAAATTAAACTTACCTTATGCATTCAATTTTTTAAGTGGAAATGTTAATATATGGGTACTTACAACTTCATAGCCACTATTTTGATTGAAAAAACTATGCCTACAAAACTTTACATAAAATCCTTCATCTTATATATATATATATATATATATTTTCCCTTTTCTGAGATTTCCAAACAAGTTATTTGACTACACTTACTCAATAACTTAGACAATAATTAATGCAAACAGAAAGGTCAATGGAAGTGCGATTTGTTTGGTATTCTTAAAGTTATCCTAAAAGACATGCATGGAACAAAAAGCTATGCAAGATTAGAACAATATTTTTGACTTTGAGCCCCTCACTCATTGTTGGTTGTTGGAATGCAATCGTCCATATTCTGCCGTCACTGACCCCTTCGCCCGATTATCAGCAATATTATTACGTAAGGCATATGAAAAGGTTAATAATTTGATCTAGCAAGTATATATATGTATATATAGTAGACAGCATGTCATTGATTCGATTTGTTTTCTTTCTTTTATATATTATTTTTGTTTTCTCATTTCCTGCAACATTTGTAAACTTTTCTATATTTCACTTTCTATCATGACCTGTTTGTTTAGCTGTGTTGTGGCAAAATAGGGATGGCGATGGGGTGGTGGGGTGGGGGTGGGAGGCCTTTGCTATTTCCACTCTATTTTAATTTTGATTCTCATTCTTTACCTCATTACCTAGTAAATTTTATGGAACGGGATAGAAAATTCTTATATGTAGAATAGATTCTTCATCCTCATTTATTTTCTCAATTTTCGTATTTATTTATACTAAATATTAATTAAAAATATTATTAATATATTATAGTGTTAATTCATATATAATAATTATATTAAAAATATAAATTTCATTACTTGATAGGATCAAAAATTATCCGCATATATATTTTTATTTCTATTTAGGAAATAGAGTGAGAATTACATGGGGAGTATCAAATTGTTTTCGACCCTATTAATAATATTGGGATTAATCTCTTCTCATTTTCTACCCCATTACTTATTATATTATTCCAATTTTATCTCATTTAGAGCAGATTCCGATGAGCCCAAAACTCGTTGAAAATTTTATCATTCCTATGGTAGAATATATATATTAAGACAAATAATTTGTCAATATCTCAATACTGTTAGTGGGATTTATTTGAACTAAGATTGTATTGCAATTTTGATTAATTAGTCAATTCCTCTACCTTTATCAGGCAAAGCCGAAAATTAATTATAAAGTCATCAGGATATCTTAGTTTACCATTATAGAATAAAGCGTAAATAAGAAGATTGAGCAGTATCAGCATTACATAAAACTAGTAAACTCTTTCTTTTTATTATTATCATTATTATTATTGTTGTTGTTGTTGTTGTTTATTAGCAATTTGTATTTATAAATAGAGAAAGTTTGAAAATCAAGAACTCCCTAGAAAAGCTTGTCTTTTGTAAAAGAGATTCGAGTGGAAGTGCTTTTTCAGCTGCTTTTGGTAGTTGGTATGATCTGATAGAAGATTAAGCAGCAGTTTTGGCGGTTAGGGTTATCTACAAATCCTGTTGGATTATGATCTTCAGCCTTTTTTTTTTTTTTCTTGGGTTAAACTTTAAACCGGAAAATAATTATATCCGATTATGGTGTCGTTGAGGCTCAAAATGATCATAAGAAGCTAATCAATTGTTAATATTATTTAATTATACGATTGAAAATAAGAAAAAAAATTAAAGAAATTAAGAGAAAGCGTGTGTTCTTGTTATTAGCACCAAAAAGGTCAATGAAATATGCGGGGAGTGGACTTTTTGCGACAACTAATATCCGTAGCAACTACGTTTGACCTCTTAATTATTTTAATTATAACATATTTGTTATTAGTTAATTAATATTATATTAAAACAACTACATAATTAATAATGTTAAATGAACCAAGATCTTGCATTGAGCAGAATTTTAATTTGAAAATTCACAGGTACGACTCCTCTAGAATGGTTAGTTAGTAGAAGCAGAAGAAGGATTAATTGACTTTAGTTGCATGATCTTATTGACAATTATTTTGCTAATTAATACAAATATTCTCTGGGGTTTTGAACATTTGACATTGTATTATTTCAGTTTTTTTTTTAATTTTTCATTATGTTTTGACGGCAGACATGAATGGTCACGTATTGCTATCCAATTAAATGAAACATTTCATGAGGTGGGCACCAACTCAACGCAAATTAAACCACCGTTTTAAATAATATTGTATTAAAATAATATCATTCTTGTTAGGAAATGGTTTGTGGGTCTACTCTTTTTCTTTCATTGTATCATATGTATATATATATACAAAGACCGTGTTTGCTAGGTACATTTTAGGACCGTTCTGCCTCCTCTATATTTCTTTATGCTTTTACTCTTAATAATTAATTAAATATTCTTCTGAAAGTAAGAAATTATGAACATGCAAGCCTTAATATTATCCCTTCGAACGAATTTCATTTGACATCTCACAAGCGTCAGCAAAAGCTCATTTTGACATTCACTGTATGAGAATCAAATATCAAAATCAAAATCTTTTCTACTACTTGAGATCTGCGCGCGAATCACGAGAGCCAATAGAGATCGAAAACTTGCAGAAGCAATGTTAACAACAAAATGGTCGACAGACAATATTGTTGACTTGGTAAGCATAGAACACAGACAGGAATTGGCAACACGATATATAAAATTGGAATCAAATGCTAGAAACTCATGCATTATTTCTGCGTTGAAATGGGATTAGTTTTTGAAAATATTGTCGGCATAAAATTGGTATAAATTAGAATTAAAGAAGAAATTTGCTGGGCATGATGTCTACAAAAAGGGGCCCTGAAATTATTCAACCATGTTAACAGCTCAGGTGTATGGATTCAGACATGATTTATCCAATGCCGTTTGCCGAAAGCACTCCACCCTTGTCTCATTACACATCATAAAGGTTTTCAACGATAGGGACACGGTAGAAATTCTGTGCTAGATAAAAACGTTTAATTAATCTTGGTTCAACTTTAGAATATTTATTTTATTACAACAGCAGTCCCATGTGAGTCATATTTGTGGCAATAATGTGAGACAGACGCCAATGAACTGATATCAAGTATATATCTATATATAGGTATTTTTGTCGAATCTACTAACAGGCGTTTGTAGTCCAACGGTTAGGATAATTGCCTTCCAAGCAATAGGCCCGGGTTCGACTCCCGGCAAACGCACGTGTTTTTTCGATCTTGGGCCTGCATAGGCCTTTTTGTGAGCCAGCCCATATATTTTCTAATCTGGAGTTTAATTTGAGCCCGTGTGAAGGCATCTGTTTTCGCGCAATTTTTTCCAACTAGCAAAGCAACTGTTACCAGTGTGAGCGTGTGTGGTCGAAATTTGCTCAGCTTTTTCCAATATCAACAACAATAGGCGTCCGGTAAATTCTTTGTTTCCCTTCCAAATTTAAGCAAAAAACCATCTGGGCAATACGGGAATGGAGTGCTGCTGTTCTACCAAATTATCATCGCCCTCTTCTTATCCTTCCATTCTCAATCGTCAGGTAGTTATCTCAGTGATCAAAATTGCATCATGCTCATATTTATTTATAATATATGCATGCACTGCTATAGTTTTCTCGCGTTTTAACTCTGAGTGAGATGCTGAGTCTATGCTGCATGTAGTATTTTATTTGTTCATTAACTTATATTTTTGGTTATCAATTGCATGTGTAGTAAAAAGTGTAAAACCATAGGAGGATTATAATACTATGTGGGCCAAAACTTTTTTAATTCCTTAGCATAATTTGATGTTATATTGTGAGTTTTTTAGGTTTTCGTTTTAGTTCTGTTGGATTGACGTTTATTTGGTTGTAAATAACTCAATCAACTGACAATGCAGGGTTATGGTAGAAAATTTTCTAGGAATCTTTTACAACCTCAGTTGCTGTCCTCTCCATTTCCTAAACCGTTTCTTCAATTTAATAACGCACGGAACACTTTTCTTTACCGACACAGCTCATCTACTTTCCCATCAAGAACTTATAGAGGGATAATATCTGCGGAAGCATGGGACCTAGGCAGATTCTTGAAAACATTATATTTTTTCAATGGACCCCCTTCTCCTGCTAAGGTATAACCAGCATATTCCAATTTTGATCTCATCCAATGGTTGTTGATTAAGTTTGTTTTGCATTAGCTGACATGGCTTATTGTTTGGCAAGTTTGTTGAATTTGTAGTTGAGAAACTATCTGGTCCATCACCCAAAGAACCAGCAAAACCAATGGAAACTTCGGGAATTGTCCTGGTAGCTGGAGCCACTGGCGGTGTAGGTAGAAGAGTGGTTGACATTTTGCGGGCAAAAGGTTTGCCTGTTCGAATCTTGGTATTCCGGTTCTACCTCTTTTTAATACATCCAATTTTTGAAGATTTTGTTATGTAGTAGCTGCTTATATCGCCATCCCATTTTCTCAGGTGAGAAATGAAAAGAAGGCAAGAAAGATGTTTGGCCCAGATGTTGACTTGGTATGTTCGCTACTGATATAAACTTAATGACTCTCACAGTGATCCCTAACTGCCTATGCCCTTGACAGATATGGTAGCTGCATTGTTTATTATAGACATGTAATTCACCAGTTGAAGTTCCACATTTATCATTTATTGATCAGTTTCATCAGGTGTGATGGCTCTGATAAAGGATAAAACGTTTGTGTGTGGCAATGGAATTAGATTCTGTTTTCAAACATTTTCCTAGTTTTTTCTTTCAATAGAACTGTTCAGTTCATCTCTACAATAAAGAAAATGGATTTGCTTGTCATGATGTTGGAAGCTTGCTTTTAGCAGTATCTATCAACAAAGCTTAGGATGTTGCATTGTACGAGAAAATAAGTATGCTTTGGTCAAAATATTATCCCAAATAAGTTGATTGGAGCTGTAGATCTTCCATGATTTTAATTGTTATGAAGAATATCCACCATTTTTTTTATGCCGAACACTTAGCCTGTTGTGTGACTTATGGTTTGGAAAGTTTCTATTTTGTATTTGCATACAGGAAGTGGGTTTTCTGCAAACCTGTTTTCCAATTTCCCTATTTCTAACTGTGTCAGTTTTCATGGAATGTCAGGTTGTTGGAGATATCACCAAGGAGAGCACTCTGATCCATGAATACTTTAAAGGAGTGAGAAAAGTTATTAATGCTGTTTCTGTAATTGTTGGTCCAAAGGAAGGAGACACTCCTGATAGAGCAAAATACAGCCAGGTACACAAGCGTTTCAATCATGAACATTCTTTATGTTGGTTTCTTCATGTTAGGTCCTTGACATTTAAATGTTGTGTTTTGCAGGGAATCAAGTTCTTTGAACCGGAGGTGTGAACAAACTGCTATCTTTAGTGTCCATGGAGGCAGATTTGTTCTTTTATAGGAAGTGTAACTTAGAACTTATTTGCATTAGCTACAAAGATCTAATCATAACCATGAAGTTTGTTTTATTGATGAAAACAGATCAAAGGTGACTCACCTGAAATGGTGGAGTATTTAGGAATGAGAAATTTGATTAATGCTGTAAAGACCAGTGTTGGAATTCGGAATGGGAAATTATTATTTGGATTTGAAGGTACAGTTTTTACTCAATGCTATTTTCTTATCAAACTCCTTTCATCTGTTTAGTTCCATGGGACATTCCTTTTCTTTATAATAAAATCAAAGTTAATCTATTAAAAAATAAATGAACAGGGTGGTCTTGGTACTGAGAAATATAGGAAGTATAATTGGGAACTGAAAATGGAAAGAAAACTTTGTGAAGCCACAGATGTTTCTAACAAGGAACTAGATGTCCCATCATTTAATTCTGAGTATTATGCTCACATACCGTTGCATTCATCTAGCATTATGGTTTTTAGAAGCTACCTATAGTAAAAGTCATCTTCAGCAGGATATTTTTTCTAGAAGCTGAAGTTATTGGTAGAATTAGGGTATAAATGGTGCCCATGGATGTGGATTTTTGTTCTTCAGTAACATATTGGTATATATTCATCCTACTCAGATAAAAAGCAAACAAAATTTTGCTCAGATCCTTGCAGAGAAGCCAAACTGAATAGTTTGATGTTCTGTGTCATGTATGTCAATTGAGTTTCAGTTCTCTTGGATGCCTGTTGCAGAAAATAGTCTTAAAGAACTTCCATGGGGAGCTTTAGATGATGTTGTGATGGGGGGCGTT
The DNA here is from genome assembly GCA_022749755.1 of Azadirachta indica. Taxonomy (NCBI): domain Eukaryota; kingdom Viridiplantae; phylum Streptophyta; class Magnoliopsida; order Sapindales; family Meliaceae; genus Azadirachta; species Azadirachta indica. The sequence goes on along the minus strand of CM040451.1, from coordinate 12,501,781 downwards.
AGTGAAAGTACATTTCAAATTGACCAAACTGGTGGTGAAAATGGTGGACCAACAGGGCTTTTTAAAGGTTTGTTTTTGCCATCTCCCATTGCCTATGCGATTTTCTGTTATTGTTTTTCAGGTAATATCAGTAGATATATGGTGCTAGGCTATGTATTGGATTTTATTTAACTTTTGATGTCTTTGCCTTGTTGTTGTCGCCTTCAGGTGTTGTTTCAACTGCAAACAATGGCGGCTTTACTAGTATCAGAACAAGGGTAAACTTATCCATATCTTTGTGTTATATATGTATATAACACCATTCGTTGATCCGTGCTCCTTTTTTTGGTTCTTTTGCTCTTTTATTAAAACTGATCACTTGGATGCCAACTGTATATTGTGCGATTGACCACATCTGATCAGACGTATTAATTAAATTGCAATTCACTCAATATAAGTGATATGATTTTGATATTGTTTCTTTTTACTTTTTGTCAACCAAACTCCTAGAATACATAACCTTAAGAGTGTTTTATTCTTGGAGAATGAAAAAATTAGGGTACAAGAGATTTCCATAGCATTTAATGTAGAGTGAAAAAATTATCACACTGAGATACTTTTTCATGCCTATATGCTCTGAGGAACACAATCAAGAAACCAGAATTTGCGAATGAAATTTAATTTTGATATAAGAATGAATATTTTGTTGGAGATAGGATAGAGGTTTTTTTTCTTTTAATGTTCTTTTCTCAGGTGTCCATTCGCCTGGAGTTTTGAAAGAACTTAATTGTTGGTTGTGCTTTCCTCTCTGAGAAATAATTCACTTTTTGTTCAGAATTTTGCTGAGCCAGAGGATATTTCTGCATATGATGGGTTGGAGCTGCGGTTAAAAGGTGATGGTCGTCGGTATAAACTTATTGTTCGCACTAGTAATGATTGGGATACTGTTGGTTATACAACAAGCTTTGACACTGTAGGAGGACAATGGCAGTCAGTAAGTACCATCTCAACCATGGGTCTATGGGTTGTGGTGGATGACTTTTATCCCTAATCTGTTATTTACTTTTTCCAGATACGCTTGCCATTCTCTTCTTTGAGGCCTATATTTCGAGCACGAACTGTGTCCGATGCTCCACCATTTGACCCAAGCAATATCAGATCATTGCAGGCACGTTTCTGCAAATAATATTTTACCAGACGTCTGTGATTTCTGCATTTACTACTTTCTTCATAAGCGACTTTTAAGTTCTTACACAATCAAAAATTATTCCAGCTCATGTTCAGCAAGTTTGAATATGATGGGAAACTGAATCCCACTTTTGTGGAAGGACCATTTCAGCTTCCAGTGTCAAGCATAAGGGCTTATATAAAGGAGCCTGTTACTCCAAGGTTCTAAATGTTCATTTTACACTGCTTACATCTGTTAGAATGAATATAATTAAAATACTAGGCATGTATCCCAATCCCATGTTAACTTTCTTTCTGCGGCATCACTTGTAGGTTTGTTCATGTGAGCTCTGCAGGAGTTACCCGACCTGAAAGGCCTGGACTGGATCTCAGTAAACAACCTCCTGCTGTGCGCTTGAACAAGGAATTAGGCTTCATTCTCACATTCAAGTTGAAGGTTGAATTCTACTCTATGCATGTAGTTTGATCGTTTGCTTACAAAAGGGGGCCTACTTATTTTTACGATGCCAGAAGTACCATATTTCTTTTTGCAAACTAAATGATTATTCAGGACTTAAATTGGGTTTTGAACTTTCAACACATCCCATTGACCTCAAGTCGCTCATCCTGTTTTCTGTGCTAAGCCCAACTGGAACCATCTCTCCCTATTGTAAATCATCTGGTTAGGAAGTATACTTCTGTGTGTCAACTCCTTTTTAATTTTGCTTATGATATCGATTTTTGGACAGGGAGAGGATTTAATACGAGAGAGTGGTATTCCATATACCATTGTAAGGCCTTGTGCACTGACTGAGGAGCCTGCTGGAGCAGATCTCATTTTTGATCAAGGAGACAACATAACGGTATTAACTTATGTAACTTCGTCTTTGAAATTGAGTTCTTGGGTTGGAGATATCCTGGTTAACAGAGTTATCCTTATTATTTAAATATCATATCCAGGGAAAAATATCAAGAGAAGAGATTGCTCGAATATGCATTGCTGCGCTGGAAAGCCCATTTGCACTTGACAAAACATTTGAGGTCATACTCATAGGCTTTTCCACCCTATTAGAATAAAATCATGAAGTGTGCATATTGTTTCCTGCCTGATAACTATTATGAGGGACGATGACCTAACAACACAATCTTATATGTCCTCTACATTTCTGTTGCAGGTTAAAAGTACTATCCCATTTAGTGAACCATTTACAATTGACCCTGAAAACCCTCCTCCAGAGAAGGACTACAATGTATATTTCAAAGGCTTGAAGGATGGGACTACAGGGACAGAAAATTTGGAACAGAGTCCTGTTCCTGTCTGATGCTTATTGAGGAAGGGCCACATTCAACAATACACCTTGTAAGTGCAGTTAAATGGTCTAGGAACCTGAAATTTTGCATCATTTTGTTGTTGCAACAGCATTTTAATTTTTCATTCTATTATAAAACCTTGACAATCAAATATTACTCGCGGATCTCTGGTTGCAGGACTATTCCCTATTCCCTTAGAAACAATACAATATCTGAGGCTCAACGAAATTTGCAGTCTAGGAAGAAGAGTGTAACATTTTTAGGTTTATGTTAGTCCCTGTGAATGTTGTAAATGATATTGTGAAGGTGGAAATCACTGCTTTTGTCTGTGATAGTGAATGAGTAATGGTTTGTAAATTCCTTATGTATAGGGAAGCATATAAATAATACAAATATAAAGTAGATGAATGATTGGAACCATAAATCTCTCCTGGTTTTGGTTGTGGCAGAGACTGGAAGGCTATGGATTTTCTCCATTGATGCAATTTGGCACAAGATAGATCTTGTGAGGGCTCTCATGTTATTGCAAGAATTCCATGTCTTAGATGTTACGACTTAAAATTATTGTTTGTACTCTTAATCTATCACTTTAAAATTTTGGGTCAAGTTAAAGGCAATGTGTTATGATTTTCCGATGGGTACCGTTTGGATGGAAAAATGTGAGGCAGAGGAAGGAGAATCTCTGTTTGATGCACAAAACACAACACAATACAATACGCACAGCTGTCTTGGCGCAAAAGTCCAGAGATGTCTTAATGTGCATGACGCTAGCCATAATCCCATGCTCAGTTGTGTGAATGATTTACATGATGATCAAGTGTGAAAAGGAGAGCAGTAAAGTCAGTGAAAGATCCCTCTTATGACATATCTGCACTGCAATCTGAGCAGTGAAAAAACAGAGCTTTTACTATTGAACTTGCCATGTTACACTAAACGAAGGGAATCGGAGAAGGTACAACTTATATTACGAAAGTGCTGTAAGACGATCATATCATATGGAGCAGTGTTGCAGTTTGTTTTAAATGCCTAGGCTGTGATGCAGTGGCAGTGCTGACAGATAGATGTTACCCAAATTCTTTGGATTTTGTATTCTGATTGACACCTCTGGCTACCTGCCTGCGTGTAATTCCTCTTTGATGTTGCATACACACTTTCCATTCACGTAGGAACAGGACCCATGACATTGCCTTCATGAGTTGTGAATTTCTTTTAAACAAATGTTTTTTTTTTTTTGATAATTAATGCTTTTGTTTTTATTTCTCTTTCAAATGTTTCTTCTGCCTATTTCAAAATATATGTTAATATTTAAATCCCCATCACTTTACTGTAAATGAATTCAGTTTACATTATTGTTTATAATTTTTTTTTTTAAATCAGTAATAGTATCTACATCCATGTGCTGCCTATACTACATTACTAGATCCAAATTTTTGCAGAACCTTAACTTGTAGTTGGGTTAAAGAAACACGTACATAAATAACTAAACTGTAGCTGCTAAACAAAACATTAAAAAAAAAAATGATAATGATGACACCCCAATTGTCAGAAAACTAAATCATGCCTCCTAAGATCTTGAGTTATGACAGCATACCTTTTTTAGCTTAATCAATATGTACACTGACAATTTTTTAATCACATTTGATTTGACAGTAAATTTCTTTTGGTAAAATTTTCTCAACTTTTAATGGAACAGTTACCAGCTTTCACAAGCAATTTTCAAATAATTTTTCCAGGAACTGCTCATCTTCTACAATTTGATTGAAAGGAGGAGCAGTAGTGTGGTCTCAGAGCCATTAATTTGCAGAGAGGAAAAAGAAAAGAAATTAAGCTGCGAATATATGCATTTCCAATGTATTTCACGTGAAAAATATGGATATTTACATCATCCAGAATTTCCCAGAAGAAATTAAATTAAGAACAGAAATAAAAGGTAAGGTCAAATTTTGTATTGTATTTAAGCAATGACAACCATAAGTTCATGGAACAAGATAAAGGCAGCCTTCGCACTTATCCGTTCAGTTTAAAAGCACAAAAATGCCTGCCAAGTAACGAAGTTAAATTAACATCTCACTGCATTTATTAATCCTTAATTTTAAAAAAAAAAAAGAAAGAAAGAAAGAAAAATCTGTTTATAATTTAGTCTTAGACTGAAAGTAACAAACCTTATGTCTTCTTCTTCTTCTACTAGTACGGGAATCCATAACGTTCCGGAGCTTTTCAAGCATTTCTTCTTCTGTAAATATTCTACCCGGAGAGCTCATGAAAACGTTCCTTCTAACCGGAGGAGACCACAATCCGCTCTGCTCATAGTCGAAGTCATATTCAGAAGCATCAAAGAATTTCTGTAGCAGCCGGTCTGATACAGACTTGGAAACTAGCTGAATCTTCCCAGGAAAAAACTCAGAAGGAGAAGACGATGAAACTTCAGAGTTTGACATTAATAACAAACAAAAATCAGAAAAACATAAAGATAATTTAATGAGAGAAAAGGGCTTTTATTGAAGAGAAAAAATGTATATTGTGAGGGTGTGTGTGGGATGGGAACTAGCAGGATAAAGACGTGTATGGATGGCTGTATGCAATCATAGAGAAGGTCGTGGGAAGCATAACTAAAGCTTTTCTTTTCTTCACTTTATTAATGTTTGAATTTCAGGTGCTAAATTTTAGAGGAAACTTTTACCACTTCTGGCTACGCAATCAGTTGAAACTATTGAAAGTCTGCATTATTTTATCCATGTATATATATATATATATATATATATATGTATATGTCAAGAAGACTGTTTTGTTCGATGGACAGCGTAGATAGAATAGAACAGATATATATTCCTGTGTGGACCAGCTTACTTTACGGTTCCTGAACCTGTTGTTATTGGGTTTAATCAATTTTTTATTTTTTTTGTGGGGTTGATCTAATAATGTATGATATATGATATATCAACTAATGTCTAGTAAATTTTTTTTTATCATATGTAATTTATATAGCATGCATGAAGATGTATATACGCATGGAGTTGCAGAATTTAATATGAAATTGAGGATCTGCTTGATGTGTATATATATGCATGCATGGCTCAAATGATGCGAATATAATTATGGAGTTGACTCACATGGGGGGACGGTAGTTTATGACCAAATTGTGATCGTGTTGGCCAGCGTCGGCAAATAATACAGAGAAGCAATGGTTTAAAATTTTGTCTCTTATCTCATCTCGTTCTGCTGAATTTCTTCTGTTTTCATGTCAATGCCCACAGAAACCAAACTCTCGTACATTCCACCACCCCACATCTATATGATAGTACTAATTATGATCTCATTAAGTTTAGTAAGAGTCTGTATGCACGTAATTATAATGTTATTCATGAAAATATATACACTCAAGATAATGATTATATGAAGATTCAGATTTATTCTCATTTGAAAAACGATCGAGGTGAGAGAATATTGAGCTTTTCAATCAGAAATTAGACAATGTTGATGTAATTAATAATGCATGTGGAAACGTTAAAGGGGTAACATAAAATGGCTTTGTGCAATTTGATTCTAATCCTACTTTGGGAATTCTTTTTGAGCTATAATAATGAATTTCAAAGTTAAATAATAATGGCGCCTATGGTAAATCATGATCACAATTTACAAAGAAAAAGGAAAATGGAGAGGCAGACAGACAGAAAGTGTATTGAGTGTTGCCACGTATGACCACTAAACCAAATTATGAATTACTACAGCAATGCCCATGCCCTTGCCCCTGAACTTCACTTTATTCATATTAATCTGTGATCCGACATTTTCAATCTGCTTTATGTCAAGAAATTGTTGCTTACATAGCTTTAAAGCTGGCATGCATATAAACGTTTTTTTTGGAAATGCTGTCAAATTTTTTGATTGTTTGGGGAAAACTGTGTATGTTTTGAATGTGTTTTGAGGGAGAATTAAACGGAAACAAATGGCTTGGAAATAGTCCATACATGTTAACTATGGGCCAAGGCCCAATCCGGATAAGGTTTTGTAAATACTCATTTTGGGCCCACTTGGGTCATAAGTGAGCCTTTCGAATGGACTAACCTGTGCTGGGTCAGACTGTCCAAGGTTAGCCCAAATACAGATTTTTCTAAATGACTCCGGCAAAACCGGAGTCATTGCTATTTATTTAATAAAATCCCAACTTATTGGAAAAATTCATGTCCCTATCAATTGTACATAAATTCACTTTTTTTCTTTTAAGGCCTCAAATTCACTTTCACAAGCTAAAATTACCACAATAGCTTAATTTCTTTTAAAAAAAAGTGCTAACTAATTTAATTATTTAATTAGTAAAATTATTTTAAGTGACATAGTAAATATAAAATATGGGGTTTGAATCTTTAATAAGATTTGGTTTGTAATACTACGGTAAATTTAAAAAAAAAAAAACTGAAATAAAGATTTATTAAAAAGGCAAAACAATAAATGAATAAACATTCAACATTTGGACGTTATCACTAAATCATCTCCTATTACCAAGAATCATGTCCAATATCTATAATCATTATCACAACCGCCAAGCCTCTCTTAACACTCGAGGACCACCCAAAAATAACAATCATAATCCTGCAATGTGAAAAGCCGTCTATACCCTCAAACAAGATTACTCACAGTATACAAAATCCATAATAAAATGAAAACCAAAAGGCTGTTACGGTAAGTGCAGACTTCCATGAACCAAAAAGACGTCCTCCACTCTCCTAATTTTGGGTTTGGAGTCCAGCAAAGCAGACCGCGGTCTCTAACATCTCTAAACTCACAGCTTAACCAAAGTCCAAAAAAAAAAAAGGAGCCACACATCGCAAGTTTTCACCTTTACCTTTTCAGACACCGCAGATCTGTAAGCTTTAAATAAAACCCTGAAGACACACCACAGAAGAAACTGAACAACTGTGTTGTTTGTTGTTGCTGCTGTAGACGCTTAGGTGAGCGACTGAGTGAGTGATATAAATTGTATCGTCTATGGCAGGCTACAGAGCAGAAGACGACTATGATTACCTTTTCAAGGTGGTGTTGATCGGTGATTCTGGCGTGGGAAAGTCCAATCTGCTTTCGAGGTTCACCAGGAATGAGTTTAGTCTTGAGTCCAAGTCTACAATAGGCGTTGAGTTTGCTACTCGGAGCTTGAATGTTGATGGAAAAGTTATCAAGGCTCAGATTTGGGACACTGCTGGACAAGAAAGGTCTGACATTTTCTTTGTTTCAGTGTAATTCTGGCTTTTGTCATCTGGGTATGTAGATATATATTTTTTTAAAGATTTATGTTTTGTGATCTGGGTTCTGGATGTTTCCTTGAGATTTTGTGGTAATTTCGAATTTGTGGCTGTTTGTTGCGGGGAAAAGTTAAAAGGGATGTATATTTAGTTTCAGATCTTCTGGATTGTGATGTCTTGGTGTTTATGATCTTTGTCTTTTCGATTGTCAAGAAAGATGTTGAGAGGAATGGGAGAGAAAATTCCGAAGATTTGAGATTCAGTTGTGTTGACATCTAAGAATTGAAAACATATCTTATCTAGATGTTAAGCTTCGGGTTGTGGAGACGCTTTGATTTTAGTTGATCTGAAAGGTTTGAATTGAGTGATATCTAGCCAACTGCAGTTGTTGATTGGTTGAGATCTGTTAGGTAGATCTATGCTGTTACTTGTTTTGATAATTTGAAGATGAGGTAAATGTGAAGTGAGATTCGAGGGTATTAGATGTTGACAAATTTTATGCATCAGCTGGATTGCATTTGTTATACTACTCTTTACTTGAGGCTGATTTATGGGTATTGATTAGAAACTTTAGTCATGTGTTTTAGTTAAAATAGCATTCAAGTTTTGTGTAGTTTTGTAATAGTTCAAGTACATTTTTATGCTTATATATAGCTATTTGTAACTTGAGTGCTGAATGTAGCATTATCTAATGTTTGATCAAGTGCATTCCATTTTTTAATGATTTAGGAATTGCAAAGCTAAACTGGCCTCATGAGTTTAATTTTAAGCAATTTTCAGTTTCTTATAAAATTTTTAAAGAAAAAGCTTAATTTGAGGAAAAACTGAAAAAGAAATATAGGTTTAGTTTTCATCACTGCTTTATGTTCGTGGCACACAAGATGCTTCCTGAGATATTGGTCAGAATTGTCATGTGGAAGGGAGTAGGCTGCTGACTGCCACTGAATCCTTATATTTCTTAATAAATGTCGTTGTCTTTTGTTCAGTTGTAGTATTAGTAGAAAAGGCTTCAACTTTTTGTTGTTTTACAAACCTTTCCTGTATAGTTGAATGATTGGGATTGACAAGAAAAATGCTTGTGAATTGCACAGTTTAATGTGATATTCAGTGTCATTAAGAGGAAGCCCACCAGAATTTGCATCATAATGTTCAATATTGGTTGCTAGTGTTGCAGTATAATCTATTAGTTTCCGACGCATATGGCACTATCAGCAAATTGATGAGATTTCTAGTGATAATTTTCATTGTAAATCTAAGTGTAATATATTTTTTGCCATATGCATATACTAGTCCCTTGTATGCATATAGGTAAATTATTTTTGTTTTGTAATGATAGGTTTGAATTGTGAACCAGGGTTTATGGTGCTTAATGCAAGTTATGTCATGCTTTCATTCATATAGGTGCAAATTTAGGCATGAATTATTGACAAAATTAACTCAACATATTAGTGTAGTCATGACTGCCTTTTGGACTCAGACAAGTCCCATTTATCCAACAATTTGCATTTCAATTTTGTCCAAATCCTAAACACTATATACTTGATTCCAGAAAATACGTTTAAATTTACTAATCATCCTTGTTTAGCTGCTGCCAGACTTTCCAACAACATGTTTTCTATGATATTAGACATTTTTCATGATATATTAACCTGACACCCAATGATACCTATATTAAACTAATTAGCCAACCTCATTCTAGACTATAGATAGTATTAATAAGTCCTGCATTATGGAGACCAAACCCTTGATGATCTATTATAACAGCATTTTCAGTATCTTTACACATCTAAACTAGATATGGTTGATGTAGATTTATGGTGGGACTCTCGGTAGTTTCTCATGTATGAATCATGAGAAGGTCATGATTGATATCAAATTCATTTCCTGGTTAATTTGATAGTAATGTCCTGAGTCTTTGAAATTGTTCTTTCCTACGAACAAAGTTAATACTTTGTTTTAGGAGCTTATTTTCTTGATAGAAAAAATAATTGTTCTATGATGGTCAAGGCTTTGAAATTAGAGGTTGATTCTGTGATCAGTCAGTTTTTCAGCTTCCCTTATCTCTTTATCATGTGTAACTGTCTTTGACTCTGTAGGTACCGTGCCATTACTAGCGCTTACTACCGAGGAGCTGTTGGTGCACTTCTTGTCTATGATGTTACTCGGCACTCCACATTTGAAAACGTGGAAAGGTGGCTACGGGAGTTGAGGGATCACACAGATCCCAACATTGTGGTTATGCTCATTGGTAACAAATCTGATCTCCGTCACCTTGTGGCTGTCTCAACTGAAGACGGGAAGTCTTTTGCTGAGAAGGAATCTCTGTTCTTCATGGAAACTTCTGCTCTGGAGGCTACTAATGTGGATAATGCATTTGCTGAAGTTCTGACCCAAATCTACCGTCTTGTGAGCAAGAAAGCTATGGAAACCGGTGAGGATGGAGCTTCTTCTGCTGTACCTTCCAAAGGAGAGAAAATTGATGTCAGTAAAGATGTTTCTGCCGTGAAGAAAGCTGGCTGCTGCTCAACTTAGGCTTTTCATATATTTTTAACAGATCTAGCCGCTACGTCAGCTACATCTGTTTCCTCTACACCATTATTATGTAAAATTTTCTAAAAAGTTGCCTACAGTAGGAGTTAGGCGGGCATTAATATTTCGTTGAGATTCAAAATTTTTTCCCTTTTTGGCTGACTAAGAGCTTATGTAGGAGCAATGAATCATACTTGCTTTTGTTTAGGTATTATTGAGTGGGATCAAATATGCACCAAGAAATTGTTCATTGAGATTCTTGTTCAGATCCAGTACTCTATTTCAATTTTTTCGAGTCTTCTTATGGTAGCTGCTGTCTGTTGTGTCAATTGCCAAATCAGAACATATATAAGGTCTTCTGGGAACTCTCTTGTGTACTTTCTGGCTTGTTAACATCTTTATATTCTGGATTGCGTTTATCTTAATTAAACCTTATTCAAGTTAGCCCATAAGGTTTACATCTGCAACATGATTTAATGGTGCCAAGTTTTTTTCTTTATGCATGTAATGGTCCATTCGCGAAATTGTTGTGTTTCAGCTTTAAAATTTTATTTGATTATATTAATATTCACCAGGCACTCGTTTACGTGAATTCTACTTCAATTTGGATATGCATGTGGGTTATGTTTCATTTTGAGAGGAATGCCTGTCATTAAACCAAGTCACCACTGGTGCAGGCCCCTGCCGGCCCCAAGGAAAATTGAAATTTGGGTTTAAATTACCGATTTTACCCTTATAAATTATATATTTGTTGTTTTGGCCCCTCAGATTTTAGAACATTGTATTTTGGCCCCTCCTGAGCGTCAATCTCACCTCAATCTGCATGGCTGTGTTAGTTAATTATTCACAAATAGAGATTAATTAGCACAAAAGTACCGCAGATAAACATTGAAGGGTGGTTGCTTTCATTAACAGTAAACCATGCTGGGTTTAGCTGGCATTAATCTTAATTTATGCAATAATGGATAAGAAAGAGGACAAATAAGCTTTTAATTTTCCTCGGATTATCAATTTAATATTCAAACAAATAATTTTAAAGTTTAACCACTCCCCTATATTATATAATACGGCGTACTTTCTTAGCTGAGTAAGCCAAGATACAAGGCGCAGATAAAGCTCAGCAAATTAATTTATTAAAAACATGTGCCAACTCTTTCTTTCTCTCTCGTATAATAAATGGTCTAGTTTGAATAATAGTATTTGCCAAACTGTAGGTACAAACTGCAATCCTCTGGAATAATTTCCCCAGCTTCATTATAACCTAAAAGTCAAACTTTTCATTTGAATTTGACGTTTATGGTATTGGCCGACGAGTATTCATTTGATTCACATCCAATCAAGTTCATTAGAATAGAATTTTTCACTAATCAATTATTCAGCCAACCAGGAACGAGGAACACAACTACAGGAATCATTTTCCAGGGAGTTGTTGTCAAATTCGCTGGAGATAGCTGTTCAACGTACTACAAACACCAGGATTTCTATTTTCTACCTAGTTGGTAATTCATTGGCGTAATTACAAAATTCCCTAGCATCTACTAACAAATTCCTGGTGTTTGTAAATTTATGTACATATATAGAAGTGCTGTCTCAACTAATTTACAATGTCGAAAGAGAAGAAATTGGCGAATATGTTTTCGTAATAAAGATCATATCTTATGTCATGTTGGTGGTATTATAGACATTTTCAATAATAACTCCCGATCATCATCTAACAACAGTTAATCCTGAGTTAATATTTGAAGGGTAAGGCTAAAATAGTAATTTGGAGCACCTAATCTAAGCATAAGAAAGCTAGAAGTTGGGATAGTTAATTTAGACAGACAGACATACATTGCATGTTTTGTAAATTAAAAACAATTCATAATTAATAATGAATCATGTACCCAGCAAATTTGATTAAAAGAAGGGAAGAATAAAAGACAAGGAAGTGGATTAAAAGAATTCATCAAGGGGGTTTTTCTTAATCAAATATCGACCGTAGTAAGACAATTCACAATTTGACAACGCGGACAAGAAGCGGACGGCTGTGATGCTAACTACGCCAAGATCACGACATAATTTCCAATTTTTATTTTTATTCAATTTACTACACTGAAATCAAAGCCAAAGAAAAATATTAAAATTAAAATAAAATTTTAAAAAATAATAATAATATGCTCGTTTTTTTTCTGTTATCTTATAGCGCACGATACGCACACCGTCGAATAGTTTAATGATAATGACACGTGTCAGCAGATCTGTACCTCTGGTCCCAAATTTCTGTGTCGGAACACCATCGAACACTCCGGCAACTCGCCGAGATCGGCGAACAACGACTCGTCCTCTTCTCTCATTGGAAAAAACATCGACATGTTATCACTATCCACTTGACTGCCACTCCTCTCCGCAAAAATCGGACTTTCCAAAATGGTAGACGTCGTCGTTTCCATCTCTCCGAACCACGTGAATTCATCCGCGCTCGTTGTTAGAAGCGTGTTATCATCACCAAGATCCGCAAACTTCTCTTCAGGCTCAGGCTCCCGTTCTGCTTCCACTTCCGGCTCAGGTTCAGGTTGCTCAGGCTCCGGTTCCGGGTCGGGCTGAGGTGCGGGTTTTGTTAGTTTGGTATTATTATGGTGGTGGTGGTGGTGGTGGTGGTTTCTAGAAGGAAGAGGCCAAGGGTGGTTGTGCTCGCAGGAGTAGGTGATGACTAGCATAGTGGGGTCCACACTGCTGCGCTCTACTTGTTTTCTTGCTGGGCAGCCCTTTGAACTGCTACATCTGTAATATCCTCTGCATTCAAAACAAGAAAAAAAAATCTATCAGTTTCCTGTCGAAATTTCGATTGGTTTTGGATATATATATATATATATATATATATTTGGGTTGAGAAATTGATGTTACAGACCTGGGATAAGGAGAGCCTTTGATGGGTTTCTGACCGTATTTCCTCCAGGCCCAGGAATCAGACGGCGGCGCGCTCTCGCCTTTCAGTCGTGAGCCTTCGACGTCCTTGATGGGCACTGATATAACTCTCTTCTGCATGGCTCGCCTGCTGATCAAACGAATTAAACCCATTAACTTTCATGTAAATTCGTAAGCATGGGAATTAACGAAATCATAACGATTATCCGAAAATGGAAATTGGATATTAACCGTACTCTACGTTTTTACTGCAAACATAGATTACAGGTAGTGACAGTTTGCCTAGGTTTTACGGGACATGTGTTGTGTTCGTGTTCGTTTGCAATAAGAGAAAAAAGTTTAGGGGATTATGGATCAGAGTTAACCTTTTCTTAGGGGAGGAAGTAGAGGTCATCTTCATGTCGTTAAAAGTGGTAGAAGGCGGCGATTCGGAGCTGTTCTCCGGCGTAGTATCATTCTCTTCTTGCTCACTGACAAATCTGTTGCCGCTGAACCTGCCGTCCATAATGAAAAACCCTCCTGATATAGCTCAACGTATGTAATTTGACAAGCCGATCGAAGTTATAAATTATTGTATTAATTTCCTTAAAAAGAAAAAAAGGAAAAATTAGAGAGAGTTCCTGATGACAAGAAAGAGAGAGAAGAGATCGAGAGAGAGGGACTGAGATTGGTTGATGGGGGAAGAAGAAGAAGAAGAAATGAAGGGGGGCGATGAAAATAGTGGGTTTAAAAATGGGCCGTCATGTTGACAGATTGGTTTAGAGTATTATTATAAGTTAAATTTTGGCATTAGTTTTATGGAGGACGTGCAAGCAAATGTGATATAATCCCTCACAAAATATTATATAAACAACTTGGAAAGCAACCCCATCCTTTTTTCCATTTAAAAAAAAAAACAGAAAGAAAAAAACTATTTAAAGCCCACTGATTGAGTTCCCACTTCCCTTCATTTTTGTTTATATATATAATATAATAAATATAATATTATATTATATATATTACTCGATACCCATCAACAACCCAAAAGCTCGTTCATGCCGCCCTCTCATACCATTTTAATTAACGTTTAGCTTCATTTTTTTTTTTTTTTTCCCCCTTTCTTCCCTCCTAGGATTTATTGCCTTCAATATTCTATCTTCTATTTTGTCATTAATTAAAAAATAATTAATTCTCAATATATGAAAATTTTAAATTAATGTCATAATGTTTTATTGTTATAGCTATAGCTATAGCTATATATATATATATATATATATATTCTAGTGAAAATATGTAACATACGATATTAATAACATTAACAGATGATTATATTAATAAATTTGTATAGGAATTTACCTGAACGTAGTAGTACTTTTCATTAGTCATTCTCTAAAAATTTGTGTAAGTTTCGTAGTACTTTAAGACGGAAAAAAACTAAGATATATGTTAATTAATAACTATTAAATGTTGGTTAGTTAAAGTATGAAAATGTAAAAGAAAAAAATTAGGTAAAATTATTCTAACAGAACCATTTAATAAAAGCAGTGTATTTAAATTTAAATTTTTTTTATAATACCAGTGGCAATTGAAAATATCGAGTTTATAATTATTTGATTGTTTTATGAATTATATTTATGTAACAACAAGAGAATAAAAGATAAAATACACAGTGACGACAAATCAAAATTTTATTAAATTTATTTTTTTTTGTGCAAATTCTATCACATCTACGATTGTAAATTAATTAAGTTAAACGAGATCTCAAATAATTTTTTTATCGGTTTTTAATCATAATTTATCATCTCTCTTTTCCATAACCATATGTCATCAAAATAAAGGGATAATATTGATTAATCCTCCCAATTATTTTTTTTTAAAAAAAATTGATTAAAATAACCTAAAAAATTAATAACGGGTAATTAAGTCCACATTAAAAAAAATCCATTGCAAATTAAAATTAATTTCTGACTTTATATAATATATTTAACCCCTCTAGGTGGAAACTACATGACAATGAACTCATCAATATATAATACATAGTTATGGAGTGCCCTTATCAACGCTATCTCTTAATCCCAACTATAATAAAACCATATTTGATTTGAATATTGCTCTTAATTAATTTCATTTGAAATAAATTAAAGAGAAGTAGGTGATGTTATTAATTTAATTGATTAAATTACATGTTAATTAATGAAAATAATTCTATTATATATGATATGATCTCATCAACTTGATATAATTAAGCTCTATTCAGAGCAATTATTTATAAATAAAACCTCCCCATCTTTTACTTTCTCAAATAATTAGTCCATTTAATTAATTTTGAAATTGGTATGCCATATGTTTTGTCTGTAGTTAGAATCTAAAAGTTTGTGTGACATATGCATATAGTTAATTAATCAATTAATTGATTAAAGACTTGCAATAAGAATAGTATAATAAGAAATTGATTAGGAGAATTATAAAGATATATCCTCACAATGATATCATCGCCTATCATTTGTTGGTCGATGGGATTATAATATTATAAATTATTCTTTATATATATATATATATATATATACCTATATATCATAGTATTCATATGTATATATAGTACGATTAGAAATGTCATATTATCTATCTGTAATGAAATAATTGGAATCCGTCTCGTTTTTAGAACCATGATCTCAAAAACCTAGACTTGAGGAAATAAAACAAATGAGACAAACTATTGCTTTAGTTTAGTTCGATTTTGATGTCAATGGTGGATACATTGAACCATTTATCACTCACGATTGAAACGTTTCAACTTCTTCTTCTTTTTCTTTCTTTTTCTTTTTCTTTTTTTTTTTTTTTTTTTTTAAATATATATAGTTAATGTTCTTACAATTTCTTTTTCACACAAAATCCCAAACTCTGATGCCATCAACGAATTTATGGTAAGAACGAGATCCTATCTTAGGACCTTTTTGTTCCTTTTTACCATTTATATTTTAATAAAATAATTGTTTTTAAAGTATACTTTTATTTAATTATAATTTTAAAAATACACTAATAAATCTAATAACTCATTTAGTCAAAATTAGAATTTAAACTTTATATTTTTTTAATAGGATAAATGATTTGACACTTACTAATATTTTTTTGTATATAACAATAATAAATGAATAATAACGATAATAACTCTAATATCATAATTTTGTAAACACATTGTATTATTATTATTATTTTTTGGGCGTTATAAATCTATGTGTACTTTATTTAGATAAGAAATTTAAATCTTTCGATCTAATAATATTAAGTTCTGCATACATCCACATTTAAATCCAAACATTTTAAAAGATTATTGTTTATAATAAATAAGAAATTGCAATTGACTAAGTCAAGAATTAGTGGGTCTTTTTTTGTTTCTCTCAAGTGGGAAAGCGATGTGGGGGTGAAATTTTCTTGGACAAATAATAATAAAATAAAAATGGAAAATTAATAATAATAGTCGTCGTCGTCGTCGTCGTCTTCTTCTTCTTCTTCTTCTAGAGTTTCTTGATGCGTGAAGCAATGTGACTAATAAATTGATTTATATATATATATATATTTTTTTTTCCACAACTGAGGCTGTATTTTTTTTTTTTTGATATATATTAATATATACGATTCATGAATGACTTCTACTAATAAAATAATAAAAAAATCGAATATTTATTATATGAATGAATTAATTAATCGTTCCCATCTCTGACTTCCCTCACCTACGGCATCTTTCATGCCCTCTCTTTCTCTCTCTTTCATCTCTATTATTTTTGCTTCCATTTTCAATGCTAAGAAACTTCCTCATAACTTCTTCACCCCATCTCGTTAATTTTTAAAAATATGTGTATTCTATCTCAATTAAATTAAGACCCAACGTATACTTTTCCTACACGACATGACAGTGCCTTTTCAGCTCAAAATTTTAATTTTCTTTTTCCACATTATTTGTTTGAATTTGAATAAATACATTTTATTAATTTAATTTAATAATGAATTGGATGGATGGTAATTAACATGATCCGATCCGTGTAACACGGTATGACCAATCCAAGGGGCGGGCTCGAGGTGGATAACTTGCTTCCACTTTCTACACTTCCTCCTATGTATCACAAAATTAATCTTTATGTATCTTCCTTTATTCATCCATTCAAGGCACTTTTCTTCTGTTTTGTTTTGTTTTGTTTTGTTTTGTTTTGTTTTCACGCAGTGTTTTTCTTTGCTTCCTTTGATTACATCATCTAATTCAATAATCATTATAAATTTATTTAAAAGAAAGTGCAGTCTAAAGTTGCAATTCTTTTTTTTTTTTTTTATTTTTTATATTTTCAATTTTAATTCAATTCACATGGATATATGTATTTATTATATTTTTTTAAATTTTTTGTGTGAGTGAGATATCAATCTCTCATTGGCTTTACCAATTGAAATAATAATAAATATTCACTTTAAAAAAATACTGAAATAAAATATAATGAGATATTTATTTTAAAAAGAAGTAAATATATATATTTCCTTTCTTTCTATGAAACTTTCAAATGGATAGTGTCGAAGGGGCCATATTGGGCTCAAATTGCACAGGCGTTGATAGTGCTCTCCGCCAAATGGCTTGTAAAAAGCTTAGCACGTACGACGGCTCCTTGTAATGTAATCTCAAAATAAATATCCACCATTAATTAGTTAATTAATTAATCTGAAAATCAAGGGAATAGGATAGGATTGGATAAGATCTGTGGTTAAACTAACAATAGACGGTTAAGATGATTATGACATCTAAATTTGGATTTTCGTTTGTTCTTTTTATTTAAAGGCTTATGGGTCCCCCTTTTTGATCATCGATCACTTCCCATTTCATTTTACTTAATTCTGACTTATTAATTAATAAGTACTTAGGTCGATCCTCCTGCAGGCGGACCTGGTGTATGTTGTCAATGATCCGATCGATTTGACTCAAATTTTAATTCACACATCATCAACATTTTATATTTCAACTTTTTTTTTTTTCCTAAATATTTTCTCTTAGACTAAATTAATTTATTATTTCTTCTATATATTTATATATATATATATACATAAATAGAGTAGTGCACGATATTTGTATTTATATTTTTACTACTAGTTATAAATTTTTTTTTTTTTTTTAGAAAAAGTTTAAATAAGAGGAAAATTGTAGCTACTACTGGGGTGGGATTTGGTCAAAGTTGTAGGGCTATAAAGTGGTAGAAGCGTTACCAAATCTTCTGAAATAAGGGGCCATCCAACGATTGCATGCGGAACATAAACATGTAGAAAATGACACATTCTTACATATACAACATTACATTAGATAATCAATTAATTAATTAATGAATTGGTTTTTTGGTTTTGGTGGATACACAAAACAAAAAGTTATGATAAAGAATTCAAATATTCAGAGCAAGACAACACAAGAAAACAACTTATACAATTCAGACCACCCCATGCCACAAATCAATATATACATGCATTATATATATATATATATATAAATATATGTCCAGGACAAAGGACTACCCGTGATCATTTCACTATTTTATTTTATTTTATTTCTTTTACAATCTAATAAATGAAAACTCTAAGTACTGTACCTCATGCTTTTTCCTTTTTCCTTTTTTCTCTGCCATTTATTTTTATATTTATGTTTTTTTTTTTTTTTTTGATCTTATCTGAAAACATCTGTACTGTATGCAACGGAAGAATCAACAGAAAATTAAAGTGGGTTAAATAATGTTAAACAAAAGTTAATAATGCTAATAATCTTGCAATTATATATATATATATATATTCCTTACTATTAAGTTACTATGCACTCACAAGTTATTGGGATTTGAACCTTAATTATTCATAACTTCGCAAATTAATAAACCCGTGTGTACCAACTAGCAAGCAATAAGAAGAAGAAGGTGAAATACAGTTATTTTGATTAAGAAGGGTTTAACTCTTTCTTAATTTCAAATCTTTAATTACTTTAAATTGTACCTAATTATTATAAAATTTGTATTATTGTGCAAACGATGTGATTCATGCATGTATATATTCTAGACTTAATATTAAGGAGAAAGGATCATAATTCATTTTTTTAATTGGTCATTATTAAGAGTGACAGTTGTCAGTTATGTTTGTAGATAAAAAGATGCTAAAACAAAAGAAAAAATGAAAAATCAATCTGAAATTTTCTACACACACCCATCTCATTTTCAGTTTCGTTTTCAGTCATTTTCTTGGCTTCAGAAATGGGAACAGAGAAATTAAAAAAGTACATTGTTACAGGAAACAATATAATGGCATGTTCAACACCAGCAAGCTACTTTCAGTAGTAATTAATTAACAAAAGGAAACCTCTATATTAATTAATTAATTAAGCTTTTGAAAGTTCCAAATCCACAGCAGCTTGTTTTTCAATTGCCTTTAGAAGAAGTTGAGTCACATCTCTCGCATCCAGAGCCTGTTGGTTTTGTGCAACAGCAGTTGCTTCCATAGAAAAAATATAGTTGCAGGAAACACGTGCCTGCAAAACAAGTAAACCCATTTCTTCAAACGCTTCCAAAATCGAAACCAGTCTGTTCCCTCCTTTGTTGCACTTCACCCTTATTGTAAACTTTTCCCCAATCTTCTCTACTTTCACCTCCTGTTCATTCCAAGCACGGTTAAGTTAAAAGACTGCAAATATGTAAGTGATTAAAAGCTTCCATGGTACAAGCAGAAGAATGAAGGACAGACAGAAGATCACGCACCTTGGGAACTTGAATGCGTTTCATTAGTTCTAAGTATGCGTTTTTGATTGCCATGAGGTTTGAGTACTCCCTTCTGATAGCTTCCAGCTTGAGTTTTAACTTGTAAATGTAGAGCAAACCGTCCACGATTATGGAGCTCTTTTTCACCTTAAGAAAAAAGAAGATAGTCAGCAATATCATGTAAAGAAGAACAACAATTATTGATGCAGAGGAAACTAGCATCTGTTTGTATGAAGATGATTACTGATTTGGAGTTGGTGAGAGTTCGCAGAATGTGAAACTTTCTGCGCAGTGCTCTTCTCCTTTGTAGACTGGAAGCCATCTCTGCTCTGTCTCACTCTCTCTCTCTCTCTCTCTCTGTTTCTCTCTCGTTTGCTTCAAGTGTTGGTTAAGAGTAAGATTTGATAAAATTGGAAGCCTAGCTTGTCTTTTTATATGTAATATAGCATGGGAAATGAGGGAGTATTTACTGGACGCATTTCTCGGGATCTTGGATTGCCAAAGATATAGTATATATCCTCTTGTCCTACATGGAATTGAAAACCGAAAGGGGGAATTTTATTTTCTTTAGTCTTTAATTTTTTGAACCCATTCCAAGAGAGAGCCCCTAAAAGTGGAGGTTTTGTATTAAAAAACATTGAACAGTAGGGTGCATGAACCAAAAATGGGGAATGTAAAAGTGGATGTGAATGTTTTTGAAGCCCGGCCGTTCTCCATTAAATTTTAGTACTGCTAGTAGTAGGATAGTGATGGCCTATAAAAATTAATAGAGGGAGAGAATATTGATGCAATTTGCTAAGGTAATACTATATATGTCTTAGTCACCTGGTAATTAAATAATACACTTCTCAACAGTATATTTCATATGATATGACAGAAAATAAAATGTCCATTAATAATGGACATATATTTCATATTTGGAAAAATGAGCTGATCGAATATTACACGACGGATATTTTGGTGTCTCTCAATGATAATGAGGCACAGTAAATAAGGAACAGTGAATTGTACATATGTATATATATATATATATATATATATTTGAATAAAAGAAGACAAGGCGGATGGGGACAAGCTATAGGGTGTCATTTAAGTCACATATGGTTTGAATATATTTTCGGATGGAAGGGATGTAGGAAATGAATTGGTATTGAGTCAGTACGAGCGTGGCTGAAAATTCAGAGACTGAGTCAGTCAAGATACATAGATATATGCATTACATTACGTACGTAGGCAAAGGCAACGCAACTGATGCACGGGACATTGCAGAAATTCGATCACGGGCGTCTCGTTTGGTTTCACTTTGTCTCCTTAATATCAAATATATACAGAATAGTAACAGCAATTCCTGCTTGTTAGCTGCAGGCTGCAGCTCTTCCGTAGGTCACATGCTCTGACATATCTTCTCACTTGTGTTTTATTCTTTATCGTTCTTTCCTCTTATGGGGCCACCACTTTCCCGCTTTCAAAAGCTATATACCCTCTCTCATGGTTAAAATTTATGTTTAATTTTACCTGCTGCTCATGATCAGTTAGTTTTGTTGAATTAAGTCCTCATTCCTTCGAGGTAGAAGAAGCCAAGGATATAGCAACGTACGTACATGGGCTAGGTGGCTAGCTATACACTGACAAGACTTGTCCGCTTATAAAATTTTTTTGTCATTCTCATACACTTAGACAGTAACTAGCTAGAGGCATGCATGAATGCATGCATGCATGCGTACAAACACAAAAAGGGAAAATCTCTTTGGATTTTAGTACATGTATATAGAGCTTCTAAAATCACTCTTAATTAATTTGTTTTGTTATATGTACTATTATATCATACATGTTCACAGTCTACATTCTTATCTCTTTTGAGTGTGATTAGGGGTCTTTTTCTGTCACCGTATTTTCCGATATTTCAATGTTATTTACCGTATAAGCCCATATTTTTATCTGTTTCCTTTGTCATCTTGTGCTCGACATCTCTCTCTCACTCTCGCAAATGGGTTGGCCATCGACCAAGCAAGGCTCTACTTTCTATCAAATTCTTGGACCTACTTGCTCAGCCTCTCTCTTTAATCTTTCCTCTCTATCTGCTCGTCCATGGAATCAGGAGTCACATGAGCTGATTTCAACTGGCTCCCGCAGGCACCAAGGCTCTTTTACATATGTGATGAAGAAAATATATATATTATTTGTTGAATCAAAATCATGTCCTATGCACGCGGCCTTACATGTGCTTTGTATGCTTGCGATTCAGTTAAAGTTGTATGATTGGCCATTGTGCGATATCAGAATAAATTGACTGGTGTTAATTATTTATTAGTTTGGTAGAACAAGGATTCGAGAGTCACGTCACGTACACCTTCAGTGAGAATTACATACCAAGAGAATGGAAGCAAAATTGAATGAATGTTGATAAAACTTTACATATACATACATACATACATATATATATATATACATATACATATATATATATTGTTCACAGAGTTCGTAGATATAAATAAAATGAAAAGAGCACCCGTTCATTTGTTTTGCGATAATTAAATTTTATTATTATTATTGTTGTTGCTTCTGCTTTTATTTTGCAAGAAGTAATTATTACTACTTGAATGAAAATTCTTTGATTATTTACGGCGGTAATTATGGACAAATATAATTAATAAATTAAGACCCACCCCTTTGAAATAATCAAAATTTTATTATTACGTTTACATTAATTATTGCTTCAGAATCAGGATTCATAAAATATTCTTATTTCAAGTTCCGAGGCACGTGTTGTTATAATCTCATATATATACAAAATGAATGTTAATGTTAATTATGTATGATTTAGTAATTAACTTATAATTATTATTTATTACTAATTTTAATCTAATATTCTTTCTGTAGATGGTTTGTAGACCTACTTCGGATATTGTATCAGTATGCATATTACGCTTTTCTTTATTATCAATTTATTCCTATGGCTACATCATCCGTGAAGATTATGTAAGCATAATTTTGTTTCCAATTTATTTACCTCTTTCCGATTGGCTCGACTCTGACGGCAGGTAGTTTGGATATCGATTTGACAACAAAACGAAACCTCAGTCAATTTATCTAGTAATTTTATTTTCTATATTTTAATTTATATATTCATCACGCAACATAAAAGCTATATTAAATATAGTTTTACGGTAAATCTCAAATTTTTTTTTTTTAAAAAAATCCCAAGATAATTTATTGAACTTGAGTTAAATTATGATTTGAACCCAAAAAAAAAATCTTGTTTAAACTAAATTAGAAATTCAAAATAAGATTTGACCTTATTTTCAATGATTGTTCTAGAAATTTTAATAACTAATGTGCACTGAAATAAATTCGATTTATTTTTTGTTTTTAAAAATAAAAATGGTAAGAAGAGTGTTCTATTAGATTTGAATTCATAATAGTTTGCGGATAAAACTTTTAATAAAAGTTGGTTCAAAATTGAAACCCATAAAAGCGTACTTCTGCAATGGTTTTTAGTTAATTATATCGAAATTAATTGGCTATAATTAAAATTAACGACAATTCGCCAATTTACATACACGCAATGCAATGCAATTGCATTTTGTTGATCATGATCTCTTTGTTGTGTAAAGACAACCTTTAATTATCTCTTTGACCAGTCCAACTTAGCCACGTAATCTAGGGCACGAGGGCCATGTCATCAACGTAGTTGACTTTTGACTTGACTATACCATCCTTTTCGTATTTATAAATCTCTCCTTCGAGCCATTTTATTAATTAAAAGATGATGTATGAAACTGTACGGGACGAATTTCCGAAAGCAAAGGGAATAAAGCTGAGAGACTTTATCTCTAAAAGCAGGGCATTGTGCCATTGGATATACTTCTATTAATTGAGACTAAAATAGAGCATATCCAAGTTTCCCTAGCTTATAAATAACTGTGCATTGGTGTGCAATTTTCAAGCAGCAATTTCAGACGACGACTACAGTTGTATTGCAGGACTAATCCTCCTTTGGCATGCCGTCTTTGAAGCAACATACAATCTTGATTTGTGTGTTTCTCGATATATAGTGTGCAATAAACATTTCAACAACAGTTACTGTTTTCTGTTCGTATATTAAATGCGCATGCATGGGTAGACGGTAACCGATGATCAGTATTAATAAAATAATATATATAGCTGTTGTCATCAGTTTGTTGGGATATGTATCTTGTTTAACATGTTGATCATTTATTGCTCTTTGTCTTTTTGAACAACAACAATTTTGACTATTTTACCGAGATGGAATTCTTATACATGATCTTTTGACAAGTCATTAATGAATTAAACGCAGAAATAGTGTCTTATTGTTTGCTTAATTTCCTGTAGTAGCTAGAGCCGCATGCATGCAGTCTTGATGATTCCTATACATTCTTCTGAGCTCCAAGGACAGGGAACTAAATTTTATTGCACTCACTCTTCACAATTAGAACTCATAATGAAGGCCGCATGACTTGCGTTGATTGAAGGTTCTCCAGCAAAGTTTAAGGATGCATTAACAAGCAAAATGAGGAGGGAGAAGCCCAAAATATAAAAAGGAATCAAGGCCGAATTGCTGTCACGCATTAATTAATTATACATATATATAATTGTCAAGTTTCCAAATTGCAGTATCAATAAGAAAAATTGTACAGTTGATCCCCCATCACTATATTAATATAATCTAGTGGGCTAGGGTGTTTTTTTTCCTAACTTTTTGTTCTCTCTCTCTTTCATGTAATTTTTCATCATTTATTCAAAGGAAATAAAAAAGGAAGCAAGAGCCTACAAATGGAGATGGGCAATCTCCTATGCTTTGTGCAAGTGAATATATCCGAAATACTTCAGGTTTTTTTTAGTATTGGGTTTTTACCCAAAAACGATCTCGATCAGCTTCACCACATAATTGTGTTGGCATGCTGTTACGCTTACATAAGAGTTACCAGGCTGAGGCCCAAGGGCATTTACTTATCTCCATCAGGATTCGCATTTGTTAATATTAATTAATATTTTAAAAGGGTGTCGTTTCACTAAGACTGTCCAAACAAAAAATCTTGAGCATGCACCAGCACCGATGACTGTTTCAGTACATCAATGTTTAATTTTTACATAAAGAAAGATTTTCTTACAAGATAACCTCGGTAGAATGAGGGGAAGACATATATTTTCATTGGGTTGTTCAATATTTTATCAGAAAAAGGAAAAAAAAAAGTTGTATCGCACTGCATACTCAACGGCCCAGTGAAACAAACGGATGAACATTTTTAATATTTGACGTTTTCTAGGTATCTGCAAACACAACGGCCCAAGTTAATCTTTTGCTCTTCTCACTTTTCTGCTTGCTGCATTGATCTGGAACTTTCAATATGCCTGGATCGAGCATTGGATATGCTTGGGAATATGCTATGCATTTATTATAATATACCAGAACACATATTTCCCTTTTATCGT
This sequence comes from Azadirachta indica, assembly GCA_022749755.1. Lineage (NCBI taxonomy): Eukaryota > Viridiplantae > Streptophyta > Magnoliopsida > Sapindales > Meliaceae > Azadirachta > Azadirachta indica. The sequence continues at coordinate 12,476,457 of CM040451.1, read as the reverse complement.
GTTCTTCTCTCTTGTAATTCTCAATCTGAAACTGAAATTTCACGTCTTTATTTTCTTGTAGTTACTCTTGCCTCGTTTCCCCTCAAGAAAAACATGAAAGAGCGAGATTAATTAGCCATCTTAAGCAGTTGATGAATATTATTATTATTATTATTATTAATGATTGAGGCACGAATTAACACCCAACCTCAGAAGCACTCTTTTAGTTTAATATTCAAGAACTCAAAAAATGAAAGCTTTCCATCTATTGTATATTATCTCATATATTATAAGAATTCTTCTTCATTTTCTCCTAATATTGAGGGAAGGATCTATGGAGCTAAGATATTTATTTTTTGGGCATATTTTGATATTTACTCGTCATATAAAATTTTGATTCAAACATTAAAATCTACTTTTCACAATTTCTTAATTAAATATCTCAAAAAGGCTAAAGTTCTTGTTTGACGAGCTTGCCAATGGAACACAAATTTGCTTCTTCTGTAAACCTTTCACAAAGCAACTTCTAGCCCATTTTTTAGATCATTAATTATTAATTAATATTGATGAATCGTGTGCTATAAGTATTTATTTACTCAATAAAAGATTACAGACATATAATATCTGCACGCAATAATTTTCAAAAAGTAACTTAAAAAGACAAATGCTTCATTAATTAATGTTAATTTAGGGATGCATAAAATTAAAGCCTGCTGCTTTCTCGATCTAATTGATTAAGAGACATTTCTGATTCGTGACTGAATTTCGCATATTTCACTTTACTACTAATGGTTCCAATCGCGCAATGCCCTAATCTAAAGCGTCCACTCGTATGCTTGAAGAGCCAATACATTTGAGCATTTGGAAAGAATAATCGATTGAATAAAACAAGAACGTATGCATGAAGCCATGTGCAAATACAAGCAGCCCCAAGTTTTAGCATATCTCACTTTTGAGTCCAGTTGGCTGCTAGTCCTGATATACATCCATTGTAAAGAGAGGCTACGAATTAAATATTTTTGAGTACATTCTGTGGATCTTCCATTTCAAACCAACTCTACCTTCACGGAATTACCAATCAGTACCTTTTTAGTGCAATAAAAATATAAGTGGGAAACGTTCAAAAGGTTACGATGTTCCTGGTCATTGAATTTTCTGATATATATATATATATTAATTGTTAACTAATTTAAATTTTCAATCAAAATTTTGCGTAGGACGTGATGAAGTGGGTGTCAATTATTGACCGAATAAAGTGCTGAGCGCTAGCGGTGACACAGAAGAAAGTATTGTGCCAAAGTATATCCTTATTCTACGAAGACATAAATAGAGGACTCGAGAGCATCTCTCAGCAGCAACGATGATCAGGTGCAGTTGCATTACAGGGCAAGATCTCCGTTGGCAGGCGGCCACTAATTGGACTTGAACTCATTCTTCAGCCTCAGTGTGCTTTCTGCCAAAGGAGATTTGCCCGGCAATTCCTCTGCATTATCAATTACATACCACTAAAAATTCGTTAAAAGAGTGTTTTTTGTTCTTCATTCTCAAACATTTCACGATGCATGCAATTTAGTGAATGGAAAGGTTTGAATTAATGCAGCTGACATTGTTATAATTTAAAATGCAAGTGAGTACGTACGTGCAGTTTCTGAGGGAACAATATCGCAGTGAGGAAACTAAAATTATGGGTGTATGTCATTGCTCTTATATTAATTTCTCCCTTCATACGTATTAATTAATTTATGCAATATTCTTAGGAAGAGTATATAATATCTTACCGTTCAAAGGAAAAATATCGGCTAATTGAATTAAGACAGTGCAATTAGAGCTAATATACAAACAAGCATGGACAAAAATACAAGAGTATTTGAAGTGGCTTCACAACAAGCATTCGATACAGAATCAAGGAAAGCTTTGTGTACCACGGAGCAACATCAACACATCAGCCACTGCATCCACAAAGCAGCAGCTAAAAAAAGATCCGCTGAAGTGGGGGATTGAACCCGACGTGAATCGAACACGCAACCTTCTGATCTGGAGTCAGACGCGCTACCATTGCGCCACGGATCCACCTATGATAAAATCACCCAAAATTAATATAATAACCATTCAAACCCATCGCTTATTACGTATGCCTGCCCTTTTTCATCACTTATACGATGGATGCAGTGATCGATCAGTTTCAAAAGCCAAATGCAGTTGATGATTGAATTTAGATATGCAAAACAAAATAACATTGTTGCATTGGTGAGGAAATGTACTCAAAATTAAGTGGCCGTGTAGCTGTAGAAAGCCAACATAAACCTTAATTAATTATTCATTATTCACCATGCAAAAGCTAGAAGTAGAAACTGAAAGGCCGATGAATGGGAGAATTTTTTCTTGAACAGTTAAAGAACATAAATTTATTAAATCCCTTCCATCTCTTTTATGTACATTGATTCATATATACATGGAGCCACATATTGCTAATAGTACTTTCTTTCAATGGAAGGACGCATCATCTTGTCCTTCGTGATATAATGTGAAAATATAGAAGTATTGTGAATATATTATGTATAATGCAAACTGCAAGCATATTACAAAATTGTAGAGTTAAATCAATCTTCGATCGAGTTTAATTTCCGTTGACAGTTATGGAAATGAAAAAGACTTGTTTTTAATTTATAAGGATTATTAAGGCTGTCTACTCCAAGTTTCTATTATCCTAATTTAAGAATTAAAAATTTAATGATAAGTGACATTATTGAATTTATCTGGTGAATTTTTTTATCTAATTAATCATTAAATTTATTTTGTTAACTCAATGGAAGATTTATTTAATTATAGTATAATATGTACATATAAATTAACATCATGAGAGATGGCCTCGAGTGCAAGTATTTGTCATGTCTCAGCACACATATATATAACTACATAATATTATTTGTAAAATTATATGCTAGTGGTGATCACGAATCAATTATTTAAAACTGGCATAAACTAGTGAATTCTTTTTCTGTTTCTTTAAAAACATGTTTATAACTATATTTAGTAATTAAATTAAATATTCATTTTTACTAGGTAGTTAATATTTATTTATACGTGTGTGTGTGTGTGTGTGTGTGTGAAACACAAAAAAATAATAAAACTAAAACATAAACGTTACGTTATGGGTAGAAATATATAAATATAGCCGTAATTGCGACAACACTGTGACTACATATATTGTAGGACAGAGGGAATAAGCTTAGTGTTGGTATATATTAAAATGAATTAACAGGAAACAGATGAAAATTAAAATGCCTGTTTCTACTTTCTAATAGCATTTCCTCTTATTCAATTAGCCAAGATTTTTCCTTCCAATAATAAGAAGCGATATATATCTCTTCCTCATTAAAACAACTTTTGCATGCCCATAGTTATATTTTCCTCGTGGTGCAAGTTATCGGATATGTCACCCGCAGCGACAAATTACTTACCATTGAACAACTACATAGTGAATTGATAATGCAGAGGAATTGCTGGGGAAATCTCCTTTGGCAGAGAGGACACTTAGATCTAGAGTACTGAAGAATGATCATTCGAAGTCTAATTATATAGTGGCCGCCTGCCAATGGAGATCTTGCCCTGTAATGCCAACTGCACCTGATCATATATATATAGTCGCTGCTGCACAGAAACACCCTGGAGGCTCCTGTGTATTTATGCCATCGTACAACAAGCATATGCTCCGCACAATACTTTCTTCTGTGTGACTTGCTAGCTCTCAGCACTTTATTCCGTCACTAAACGAGACACCTGCATCGCATCCTACAAAAAATTCATTCAAAATTTCTGGTGAAGAAATAACTAACAATATATATATATATATATATATATCAGAAAATTCAATGACCAGGAATAAATATATCCTAACTTTTTGAACTTTTTCAACTTAATTGTATTATTGCACTAAAAAGTACAGGCGTTATATATTTAGTGAATGCAATATATACTTCAAAGAAACCCAAAAAAAAGAAAAAAAAAAAGAAGGCCAACCCCTAGAAAACAAGAAATGACATGACTTTTTTTCATTAATAATTTTTCGTGCAATATGAATATGATTTAATTTGTATTGAATTTGTCATAGAGGAATGATTATATTGATATATATCGTGCAGAAAATTTTGCTTTCCCATGCATGTCTTTTTTCGATGTGTAGCTAGCTATCATATCTTCATATCACAAGTTTGATCGACTTATGAATGTTACAAGAATATATCCCATATCTCAATTCTGCATCGGTTTTCTGCTTATAGAGATAATCAACTACTGGACCTGTTTTGCAGCTGTAATCAGCCATGAAAGTAACATCCATGTAGAAGACAAACGATATCGAGAACATTCTCTCGAATCTTCCATTTTAAAGCATGCATTATAGCCCATTCGATCTCTTTCTCTTTCATGTCTCTTTACGCATTTTCTCAGTTATTCATTTATCACAAAGATTCAGGAAATTAATAGACAACATTAAGTGGATGCTCCAAGTGAAAATTACACCCTGTCTCTTCTAGTTTTACTTATGCTAGCTAGCTAGCTAGCTAGAGACACAAAAAATGAAAGGAAAATAACTAATAAAGGCAGCCATTAGTTGACTAATATTAAAAATTGACAACTAGTTGATTTGCAATATAATATATATATATATATATATATGTATATATTGCTAAGATTTTATTCCAAAGTTATCATATAATAATATTCTCAAATCCTGGACCATTAATTAACTTTCAGTTAATGTTGTCAAATATTTAATAGCACTGTTTCCAAATAAAAGTATTTTCACTAGGTGTTATCAGAAATGGAATAGCGCGAGGAAGCAGGCTTCTACTACACAATGGAAATTGAAGGGATTGTCCACCCTATATGCTTTTAAGTTAATTCTTTAGGACAGCGTGAATTACAGTTGCTCACCATGAATCCTCGCTTTGCGGCCACTTTGCGACTTCAGATGCCGTTGCCTTTTTATCTTTGACATGAAATAATGGCAAGCAGCCGCTGTGCAGTATGCCCATTAGCAAAAGAGAATTCTTTTTTGGTAAAAGATGAAAAAAAGAGAAACATACACAAAACCCTAGCTACTGTACTGTGCAACTTCATCTGGCAGATTATAGATTTTCCAGGTTCCGGTTCATGAATCCTTGACTATTCTATGAAGTACCTAGCCATTTTTGGAACCTGAAATAATGGAAACTCCTTTTGGTTAAATCAAATTCACTATCCGACTACTTTTGAAAAATTAATCCTTATGGTCCAATTAATAAGAACTGATTTTTAGTAGAATATATATGCGTAAGGACTACTTAAACTGTGCTTGAGGTTATTTATCATTCCAAGTGTAACATTTCCAGTCTGATTTCATAAAATATCTTACAATATAATAACATAAGCGAATCTTTTTTGTATCAACAAAAATCTTCAAAGACTATTCTGACTCTCGAAATTTCCAAATGTCATTCCTTTTTGGATAAAGCCGGTTATTAGGGTGGGAAGCGCATATATCAACATACACAAGAAGTCCCTTCTAGGGCTTGTGGTCCCTGCCAACACTATCCCGCGCTAACAAGAACGACGGCTTACAAAAGAAAGAATAGCTTTTGCACCCTTTCGTCGATCTTTTGACCAGTTGGGTGTTGCGGCAACACCAACTGATACATTATCCTTAAGCTTAATTCTCTCTGAGTTATTTCAAGTGTTAGTTGTGAGTGTGTCTGTTTGTGCTGACTAGTTAATTAGAACCTGCTCAGACATGTAAAAAGTTTGCAGAGGTTTCAAAAGACAAGTAGATGGGGGTAAAATTATTGGCATCAATCGTTTGAATTAATCAACCAGGGTTTTAAAATTCTGAAAAATCATATATAGGTCATTTTAATCGCTTAATGCTACTAATTATAATGCATGCAGGCCTTATAACAGGATATATTAATTTTAGTATGATATATATTAGCTACTTAGAAGACAACTCTCCTACTATGGAAAAATCAAGATTACTTTTGCTTTAAGAGTAACCCTAACCATAAATGTTTACTACAACTTCGTCCAGAAGATTTTGGTGAATATTCATGATATTATAAAATTATAAGTAACTTCAAGTAGATAATCACCCGCAAGTAAATTAGAAATTCATATAGATAGATATAATACTAAATACATATATGAAGAGATCAATGCGTAACGCAAACATCGAAAGACATTCGAAACTAATACATATAGATATATACTAATATATAATATATACGGAGAAAACAATGCATAATGTGAACCTCATGGCACTCCAGACTAATCACGGTAGGAGTTGAATGGCAGGGCAATTCTCCTTTGGCGGCAAATAGCTAATTCTTGTGCTTATGCACAGTATTTTCTGCCAAAGGAGAATTGCACTGTTATTCTTCTCTACCCTCAAAACTTCCTTGCTCACTTGTGTTGCCGGAACCTCTCTTGCCACTTTTATTGCTGAATGATTCGCATAATAATCCGGATATTCTATGGAGGTTAACTGGTATATGCTAGAGGATCATTCCTCTTCAGCTTGCTCTTCACCCCTCTATGTCGCCTTCATCCACATGGTCCCCCTTTCCTTAGAAAAGAACCCTATATGTAAATTCCTTTTCTCATACCTCAACCTCAAGGCACATTTACAAGCATATATGATGGTTCAGGGTGTGTTAAACACAATATATATAACGAATTTTCCACGATCCCAATGATTTGATGAAGTTGTTGCCCATGATATTATTGCAAGAGCATTGTCACGTCAATTTGATATGCTTATTTGTAAATGAACCCACAAGCAGTTCTAAAGCATTATCATGATCTTCCTTTTGGTAAGATTTTTTACGAGAATTATGCTCACGGATATCTTCTCTTATTGCGCCGCTACTGCTCATCTTTCATTTCATATATCTTTTCTTCGCGGTGTCTGTTTCTGTGTGTTGTCTTTAAGATAAACCCCAAGCAAAAGAAAACCACCTGTTTCGATACTCTTCTAAACAGAGCAGCCATCTTTTCATTATCTTAACTTGCATGCTATATACTGGCCTTTCATACATAGGAAGGACCACATAATTTGGACCACCATTGAGGAATTTTTCGAGCATATGTGGAACCAGTAATCTAAGTTTTGTCTCTCTAATGTTGTGCGAAAACTGAAACCATTTCATTAATTGTTGTTGAATTCGTGTGACATACTATTGAGAGAGTACTCCCACGCAGGTTTCTGAAATGAAAATATGAAATCCTTGAAACATTTATCGCACGAGGATGCATCAAGGATAAGAGAATAAAGTTAGCCACCAGATTATTCAATGTATTATTCTATTAATTATCTGCATCTACATCTACTTGTAGATATATGCTTTAAGAGCAAGCACATCGACTCCTTGCCTAAATTATAAATTCGGGTTCCCGGTCATTGTTCCTCATTAATACTTATGAATATAGACTGCAATTGAATTACTGAGCAAATTTTCTTTGGCAGATTATCTACTTAATTCGTAGAAATCATAACTGTCTTTGCGGTGTAGCCGCCGTCTGCCAAAGGAGATTTGCTCATTAACTCTGCTGCAATATATCTCTCCTCTCCCCTTACACTCATCACTCAGGCAGTCGAGAAAGCCATCGGAAAGAAAGATTATCAGTTGCATTTGTTTTTCTCATTCTGACGTTTATTGCAGGCAGCAGCTTAGCAATGGAAGGTTGGGCTCAAACTAATGGTAAGATTTTTGGGTTTTGTCTTTGCTTTTATTCAAAACTGATCTTAGCATTAGGTTTAATTATCTAATTACGAGTTCATTTTAGATTAGATTAACACTTTAAATATAAATAATAAACGGTGGATTATTAGCAGTGACAAACCCTCTAAAGATATCATATTAATTATGTTAGTTTCCATGTTTCACTTGACTATTTCTAGAGTGCAGATTGAAGAATAATTAATGGTGACAATTTCTTTGATTTCTGAAATATCCTCAACGGTTGCAGTTCTTGTCTCGAAATATATATATATATATACATATTTATGTATGTAGGTATGTAGGTATTTTGTTAGTTTCTAAAATTTTAATTAATAGAGCTAAAATGAGCATTAGCTTATATATGGTAGAATATGAAAAGTTAAGGATGAGCAAGCTTAGTACACTGCACATTGCTATCAAGATTTGGTAAAATAACATTCTGTTCAAATATTTGGCGCTCACTTAATAAGGTGGCGATCATTATTATTATTGTCACCAATTTATTTATTTTAAATGAAAGTCTATGTAATACGGGATAGAGGGAAGTAATTAGTTAATTATTTGAAAACTGGAATGAAAAAGGCAATATTCGTGGCAGATATTGTCCATAATTTAGTGCGTATTGGTTATATATCTGTATCTTGTTTCGTATGAAAATTAGCCTTTTAAAAATAAGTAATTAAACAGAGAACTTTGCCATTTTCATATGTTGATTCTTAATTACTTCCTCTTCTCTGAAACTTCGGAGGGGAACCTGCACATCTTTTCAGTTCCTTCTTGTCTTCTGTTTCATCAGTTATAGTTGGAAGTTACAATTGAAACTCAGGTACGACTTTTAACTCCAGCTCAGATTGCACTAATTAACATAAAGATGAAGTTAATTACTTCAAGGAAGTTACAAAATACAAAAGGAATAGTAAATGTAGTGCAAATTAATATATATATATTCACTGGATTTATTATCCTATATATCAGTAGGTAGATTATGTATAGCATTCAACAGTTAAACAAAAATGATGGGGAATATATTTACTCCTAAACAACTATGATATATAACAAGAAAACATTTGTTTATACAAAGTTGAAAGGTGAATCCCCACGATATAGAAAACTACTCTAATACAAGATTATGTGGGTATCTATCAAAATATTAAGTATTAACTTATCCATCTCAAAGAGAGCTTACAAATTAAAAAGTAAGTTGTAATTAAGCAACATACTGAGTCAGGAATTAGCTCGAGGATACACACACTCCAACCTTCTTTTAGGAATAATGCTGTGAAGAGTCAGTGCCTTTACGATCCTCGGCAAGTACACAATCTCCAAGTTCAGTTTAATTTGTGCCTCATCTAGCTCCAGAGCGAGTCAGATTTTTGTCTGTTTTGCCGATTGATCATAAACCTGCAATATAGATAAATATCTTAGTGCTGTGTTAGGATTTGTGAGTGCTTGTACATTAAACATAAGACGAGAGCAATAATGAATATCAAACTGCCAAAGCTGATAGATTGAGGGAACCAGTGGAACAGGTAATGAATCTTGGAGTAATCCTAACGGAAGTAAAACTGCATCAAGATAAATGATAATGCATAAGCTAGAGAGAAGGAAATGATGATAAATGAGCAGCAGCTTAAACGAGTCAATATGATATGATTGTGCGAGTGAATGGCAGGGCAAATCTCCTTTGGCAAAATAGAAGTATGCGAAAGCGCGGACGTTTTGCTAAAGGAGATTTGCTCTGTAATTCTCTACTCCACATCTATGTTGCTTTAGAAACTTATGTTATCATTGACCCATATATATTGCAGACATCTAAGAGCCCTTTATATACTGTTTCCATTAGGCTAATAACAGATATGCTTTTTTATTTATTTATTTTTTGGTGTGTGTTAATCCACGAAAAGTACATAGGATTTTAAAATGATCTGGATAGCTGAAGAAGGGACTGGCATATGCCTGAGTCAAAATTCCTGGAGGTTCCCTTTCTCAATCAAGGAATGACCGTGGTCCCAATTTCATCACCTTCTCCTCATATCACTGACATCTTCATACTCAGCCTCATTTCTGTTTCGTTTATGTTTATATTGCTCACATTAATTGATGGAAGAAGCACTTGTCAAATTTTTTATCACACTTTAGAAATTAAAATAGGCAGGATTTAATATTGAGGGCAATTTCTACCTGTAGATCAGTTCTCTAAGAGCTTCCAAAAATTAACTGTTTTAGGAACTTTTAGAAAACGTATACTGTTTGCTTAAATTAATTGTTCTTTTATATTGGTTACAAAATGCTAACACCAGTAGTCACAAGTGATTGATATAAAGTGAATTGATGATTGCAATTGGCGTGCTAGCTAGTGATTGATATTGCTGGCATGCACAAGTTGGTTACTTCAAATCATGTAAATTGATAAAAGAGAAATTAATGGAAGCATTACTTGTATAAGTATATATATATATATGTGTGTGTGTGTGTGTGTGTGTGTATTTATATATATATATATATCTATCAAAGCGAAGGCATACTTTCCGTACAATCGTGCTAGAACTAAGAAAGTGTGACACATGCACGAGTACACGTAAAAACATGTAGCCCTAATAGGACAGTTAGTAGATACCTTCAACACCACCTAAAGAATGAGAACATGCCGCTGGATCTTCCTCTTCAATTCGCTCTTTTTGATTTTTCTTTTTCTCTTTTCTTTTTCACGGGGCTAAAGCGAATTGCACACTATCTTATATATTTTATGCTCCCCCCTTTCAAGAAAATCAAGATTGCCTACCACGTATATGGTGACCCTTCAGATTTTGAGGGGGTCTAGCTATAGCTCTGAAGCAAGAAACGCACAGTTAGCAATTAAACATGTTGGATGCATAGTTAGTAAATTCATTATAAATAGACTTTATTTGACCGTGATTTGTGTTTAATTAACCTTCTGTTTGTTCCAAAATTTTTAATCAATGTTAGATGTACTTAGAATATTCCTTCCGTGAAGAAAACGAGAGACTTTGATTTCCCTTTCACATGAACTATAAATTCTTCTGGAGCCTTGGAAGTGTTCAAGGCGAAGAACTTAAAAGAGGAGTAGAACTGCATTCCTGGACAATTCTCCCTCTGGCAGTTGGTAAGTAGTACTGCCGTGTTATTTAGAAAGCAGGACGAGTGAGCTCACTGCCAAAGAAGATTTGTCCCGCAATTCAGCTTTGCTCGAACGATCAGAATTCATTTACACCAGCTCTCCGTATACATCAATCTCTTTCTTTCCAAAAATATGTTGACTGAAAATATCCAAGTGATTTTCATGCGTGTTATAGCACTCACAACAATTCAACTACAGACAGATAACCGTTGCTGCTTGCAAAACTTAATGGAAAAATTTTCAAATGACATTAATAGATTTCATAATTAAATTCAAAACACAGCGCATATATATATATATATATATATATAAATACATGAATGTATTAATGTATGTATGTATGTATGTATGTATGTATGTATGCATGCATGCATGCATGCATGTATGTATGTATGCATGTATGTAGTGCTGCAGATAGATGCTGTTTTCTCTGCTGTCCTGCTGTTGGTGCTATTATTTTCCTACTGCTGTTAGTGCTGGCTGCTGCAGCTAGTCCTTTTTGCTGCAGCTTGCTGCTTGCTTGTTTTATGCTGGACTGCTTCAGATGCTGTTTTTCTCTGCTATCCTGCTGTTGGTTTATTATTTTCTTTGCTGTTAGTGCTGCCTGCTACAGTTAGTTTTTTGCTGCTTGCCTGTTAGATGTCTACGGATTGGTCTTGTATTTCCTTTTTCACCTATTTCCTTTACAATTAATACGTTGCAGGATCCCTTAGTCGTGGAGACAAATATGTTCTTAAAAAATTTATGTTGTTATCTCCGGCATTTTTGTCTTGGTAAATAAAGGATCCCAATGTGCAAGATCAAATTAGAAAGAGAACTGTAAGAAATGGCAGAATAAAATCCCTAATATTATTGAAAATAGGCAAGTAACAATCTTATAAGATTCAAATGATAGGTTGGGATAGATTGGAAGGCAAACAGGATAAAACTTCTTCGTATATAACTATCAAGTACTATCATCGATACAAATTAATCTGATCTGAGTAAAATGCCAATCGTTCTCGATAAATTGTTGTAGTTTTCACGAGTATTTAGAAATTTTGAACTAAAAACAGATAAAGCAAAGAATAGTTCAGCTTTTTATCTTTCAAACCGAACCCTAAAAGGGTCAAAATACAGATCTTTTTCAAAATTAAACAAGTCTAATTGGAAATAGATATCAGTCTAGTGTATTCAACTTGGACAGGAAAAATGAAATCCGGCAATAATCGATCTGCCTTTTAGTTCTGAGGACTCGGAGAGCATACATATGATGAGAAGACAAATCCCATCTGCCCTTTAAACAGAAATATGTATGCTTCATAAGTGCAAACAGTAGACACTGCCACTCAATACGGCCGATGTCTCTAATTTTTGCAGCTCTTGTTGTCAACTTGCTGATGAAGTAACCAGAGACATGTATCTTCTCATACTTTCGGCAAGAGTGAATCTTCCATCTGGTATGTCAGGAAGATTAAATGAACTATTTATATTTTGAATCTCCGATAATTTGCTGAATCCATCTGTATGTTGCTTAAATAAACTTCAAAACTTTTGCTACGCAAAGTATCCATCTTGAGCAACAATACAATATGCGTAAGTGTCTGCTCTAACTTTATTTTCAAAAACACGAAATGAAACACACCAATGTTCGTTAAAATTCATGGATTCGATCCTAACCACTTCCCAGTTTTAATTAATTCAGCAGTACTATATCATCAGCATCTACCTAAAAATCATAAGACACAAAACTATTGCCCCGATGCCACGAAAAAATAATAAAATTTCAAACTACACATATACCAAAATCAACCAGAATACAGTAAATGAAGTAGTTTGTTACTTGGCAACAGATTGAGGCTGGAGGCATCGATCGAACAACTGTGAGAGTGATGGCAGGGCAATTCTCCTTTGGCAGACAGAAGTATGCGAAATGCATGATCTCTCTGCCAAAGGAGAATTGCACTGTTATTCCTCAACCACAAACCATCTTCAATTTCTTGCTTGCAACAGCTAGCAAAGCCCGAGTTGTCGCAGGAGTGCATAAGCCTTTTTATACCACATTATTCGCACCAGAATATGGATATGCCAATAGAAAAGTAAACAGGATATGCCAGTACAATTCTTGTAGATGTTCTCTCTTTCTGTTCATGGTCCCAAAACCTCATCATCAATGCTTTATGGAAAGAGCAAATTAAAACCTGTCAACATCTTCATTTATGCTGCGAAAATGAAGAATTTATCGAGCGTTGCAATGTTATTTTGACTATCATTCTCTATGATTTATTGATGAACACTCAGGTCAAACCGCTATTCTTATCTTATGGGATTATTAAAATGAAGCATCATTGTCCACCGCCGTTTAAATGGTAATTACTGTCACAAATAACCATTTTGTCAAAGGGGAAGACTTGACCAACTTATTGTAATGCTATGAATGACATACACAATATATGTTTTAATGTAATGGTATGACATAATAAGCACTTTTGTATATATATTCTTGTGTCATGCTATGACACAATAAGCACTTTTGTATGTCAAGCTGATGAGTAAGCAATCACTTTGAATATGCCATGCTCTATATATACTCCGATGTATGTGAAAATGGGTCTTATACTCTTATGTTGTTAGAGTAAATAAACTCACTGCAAGTGAGCTTTCAATCTGTATAACTAATTTCTAAGCTTACAATGAAGATTTTCTGAAGATTGAAGAAATATTCAACAAAATAGTAACAAAACTAAAAGTACATATATAGAATTCTGGTCTCCGACACGGCAAAAATATTCTAAAATACAAGGAAATGTGTGTTTTGTTTGTATGAGAAAACAAGGTTATTTAAATCTAAATATTTGTAAATTGATTAATTTATGCCATCAATAACCATATAGGGCATTAATATTAACTGCGCCTACTATTAATTAATTATTTGATAAATATATTATATTATTATATTAATGTTTGTTTTTAACCCAAAGATTGATAATTATTGCATGGATGACCATCATTAGTGCGGCTAACCGGCTCCCCGTGAAAGTTGACATTGTTAATCGACTAGTAATATTTTTTATTTAATTAATAAATTAGACGATAATAATAATAATAAATAATAATAATAATAATAATAATAATAATAATAATAATAATTTATTTAAATTAAATTAATTATTAAAAATTATAAAATAGTGCAATCACAAATAAAAAAAAAAGGGAAAAAACTGAAGGTCCCTGAGGTACAGGAATTAATTAAATTCATCACTTGAATATATGCATCGACTAGCTAATTTACTTTTAAACCAGTTACAATCGAGGATATAGTTCAATGATTGGAAAAGAATTGATGATTTGGAAAAATTGAGAGATATTTTAATATCTGTCTAAAAGAAAAAAAAAATTAGAGGCAGATTAAAATTTGTCCCAAATATAATTCTAAAACACACGAAGTGCAACAACAAAAGGCAGTCATTAATTCCCAGTTCCGAATGATCACATTTATAGCCCAATAGAGTACAAAGATAATTATGTGCATGTTCGAAATTGATGTGGATGTGCTGTAGCTTTGAAGTCATAGTTGCTGTAGGATAGAAACTCTAGATGGTAAATATGAGTTTTTCCAAGTTTGTTTTTAAAGTTAAACCAGAAGCTAGCAATTAAGCAAAAATGTCTTATGTCAATTAAGCAAGAGTTTTCTTTAATCCAATGGGAGAGGATCCAAATGATTTCTAATTTGACCATGGAATCAGGTTTCTCGAGACTGCGATTGAGGTCATCACGTCAAGCAGACAAATACAGAAGTTAATGTGTACGCACCGGAATGCAAGCATGGAAGGCAAGAATACAGAAACAGTACTTAAATTCTTGTAATTGGCGATGCCCAAGAGAGGATATATATCTCTTTGAAACAATTAAAAAATTCTGCAGCTTAACCCGAGCCAATTAGGCTGCCAAGAATGGCAGCTTCATCAGAATGGATGTCTGGTTTGGCCTAAGTAAGTATAAATAACGAAAAGAGAACGTATTACCGATACAAAAATCTTTGCTAGAGACAGAAGTTGTCTGTCATATTGCGCTAGCAGAAGCAGAGTATAATATTCCCTCGTTAGGAAAAGAAGAAAAGTAGAGGAATGTATATATTTACATGGAAGGAATTGACCCAGGTAACTCCTGGTAATAAAATCCTCCAGGGAATTATTCTTCAGACAATCCATTATGTGCTATTTTTTTCCGTGAGAGGGCCAGAAATATATGCTTAATTCAAATTTAACCTAGTACCGATAAGTGGCTGCGAATCAAAGTTACAGGACCACCATCGGACTACTCTTTGCTACTTACCAAATAGAAAGAGGATGTGCTTGGAATATCCCGTTTGCATGGAGTATACCAGAGTTTCCTCACCGCCTATTTATAATTGTAGAAGTTTGACAGTAGTGTTCATCTTGAGAGAAAAGAAAAAAAAAAAAGAGAAAGAAAAGAATTAAAAGTGAGGTGATTGAGCGAATACCCATAATTCTCTTCGACTTAAAAATAATCAATGTTGGTTATTCGATGAATGATCAGCCAAGTGTATGGATGCATTACTGGGGAATTACTCCTTTGGCAGTTGGCTGCTCGGTCGACTGCCGGCCGGAGAAGCAAGCTCACTGCCAAAGGAGATTTGCCCGGCAATTCGTCTTTGCAATCATATATCCTCAATTTTGTAACCTTCGGCCAAGGTAACAATATAACTATTCCTTGGCACTGGATATAGTTGGTGCAATAAATCAACACGTGTGTTTTTATATACATGCAATCATTTATCTTTTCATTTAAATAGTCTTATTTTATCTCAATTTTTTTTGCCCTTATTATAAGTCTATAACATTTTCATTCTAATATAATAATTCAAAAATATCAAGTTGTATATATACTTTATTTATAATTATTTTATAAAATAAATATATACACACATAATATATTAAGACTTTTTAGTCTCTTAAATAGTTTTACTAAAGAGTTATATATACAAATGAATACAAATATATATATATATATATATGTGTGTGTGTGTGTGTGTAATTTAACAATACCACTATTTGTAAACATTGTGATATTATCTTTACTAAACTTACAAAATTGAAATATAAAATTTATATATCAACTTATGTGTATCAATTAATAGATGATATATGTTAAACAGTTGTTAATTTATTATATTTAATTATAATGATTGTGTAACATTAATTAATGTAAACAAGGAAAAAATTATCGATTTTCCTTTATTATTTGACTTAATATCTCGATATTTCGCTATTATTTTCATAATATCTCGAATTCTCCCTCTATTAATTAACAGGGTTAAGTATAATAATATACAAGGTTTTAAAGTTTAATCTACTAACTTAAATAATTTTAAAAATTTTAAAAATACTTATAAAAATTTTATTTTTTTAAAAATAATAAATTATATCTTTATATAATAGTAATTAACTAAAAAATATTTTCAACTCCTAATCGAAAATAAATATTAAAGTAATAATATATATATTTTTATAACATATTAATAATTAAATATTTATTAATATATTATAAGTAAAATATACATTTATTTATTTTACAATATATTAACAATTTAATATTAATTAGATATTAAAAATAAAATAAAATAAATACTAATCTACATATAAAAATTTATTATAATACAATATTTATAATTCATAAATAAATATTAATTTATACATAAAATATATTATAATACAATACTTATAATTTTATACAATCATAAGTATTGTACTATAATATAATTATAAAATTTTACAATATATTAACAATTGAATATTACATAGGTATTAAAAAATAAATAAGATAAATCATACATTTAATACTTTATTTATTTTTTTAGTTAACGCCTATTAAATAAGGATATAATCATTATTTTTTAGTAAATTGGCCTTTTACGAGTATTTTTGAAACTGCAAGTCATGACTAATCAGGTTAATTTTTATGAACTCATATGTCCAATTAAATTTTTTTATGAAATACAAAATAAATAGTAATATAATATAACATTATCATATCAATTTATATAGATAGATTTATATATAATAATAATGATATATTTCTTTTGAATATATTGTTCTTCTTATGTGTTAGTCAATATAAATAATATTTTTATATTAAATATTAAATAAAAATATTATAAATTATTTTTTGACTAAAAATTCATATAAATTTTGAATTTTTTTAAATATGATAAATTTATCTAAATATTGAATAAAATTGAATGATATATTTATTTTAAATATTATAAAATTGATCTTTTAATTTATGAATATATTGTTAAGAAGAAATTTAAAGTTTAAATAAATTTATATTCAAAAGATAATTTATAAATTTATATTCAACATATTATCAAATAATATATATGAGTATTTTAATATTTATTTTTGATGAGGAGTTAAAAATAATTTTTTTAGCTATTTTCTATTATATAAAAGTATAATTGTTATTTTTTAAAAAAAAACTTTAATGCATATTTTTCAAATTTTTAGAAATATTTAAGTTTATAAGTTAAATTTTAAAAATTTATATGTTGTTATACTTAATTCTATTAAGAGAGATTGAAATTATTATAAAAATAATAAAAGATATCAAGATATTAGATCAAAGAATAAAGAAATCAGAAATTCTCCCTGTAAACAATATCTTAATTTTGTAAGCGAAGTATTACTCGCTGTTTGCAGTATCGCCGTATATAACTATGTCGTACGACATGCAGTTCAAAACCCTCCCTGGTCCCTACCTACATGTCGTTGGGCTTGATATAGCTTGCAGTGTGAACGATGTTTACAATTAAGTGCAAACCGCCTAACTACAAATGTCAGTACTCGGTAGCTAGGCGACCTTCCTTTTATTTATTTATTTTTTTTTTGCACGATTAATCTGTTTTTCACGTTAATCATATTTTATTACATCTTCCCCTGTTATTTAATTAACAAACATAAAAAGCTAATCGGCCCACGCTGTGGCCCAATCGGACCATGGGCCCACATTAAAATAGGAAAAGGAAGGCGTATTACGTGGACTGTTGGAATTGTGAAAGAGTACAGCATCTAGTCTTTACGTCGACGTGGCAAGTAACTACTGTGAGTGAAATATCTAGACTTTTCCCACGTGAGGCAACACTAAAGACGCGTGGATAAAGACGTTTTCAATTCAACGATTTATTAGTTGACTTTTACTTTCAAACCTAATATGAGCCGTCAGATTAGTCACAACAGAATCTGAAACGGCATATTCACTCAGGTAATAACTCATTTACCATAATACCCCGGGCTGAGATTAAAAAATATTTGCGTTGACAGTTGACTAGTAGCCTCAGAAAATTATCTCATGCTATTTGTTATACCGTAAAGTTCTTTTAGGGTTGGTTTCCTGGTAGTAATTAGGAGTACATAAATATGAAGAATTTGGTTAAAAGAGATAAAAGGAAGAGTATAAATATTTTCTAATACTTATAAATTAATTTCCATGCCTATTTCTCAATAATATTTCAAAAAAACTCATAATAATAATAATACTCTGGAGAATTACAAATGTTATACTAATTAGCATGTTAATTACATATTAATCTAGAAATCATCTCTCATACTAATTAAATTTAATAAACCTTTTTAAAATAAAAACTAAACACGTAAATAAACCCTTATATTTCTTTTTTTATGGTGTATTTAATAAAGTATAAATTAAAAAAATGTCAGAATGGTTTTAAATGCGCTTATTAAATTTAATTAGTTTTAAAGGCGATTTTTAAATTAACAAATAGTATCATACTCTCTGCAAAAACAATTAAGGTGTTTCTCTAATAATTAATATTATAGATTTTAATGAATTTTCAAAAGAGTGCTAGAAAAGAGTTAAAATAACTCTCTGAAACACTTAAAATTTGACACTAAATCTTTTGTTATAACATTTATATTCTATATTCAAATAATTAATTAAAAACACGCCTATACAAATTACAAAGTTCTAATTTCAAGTGTAAACTTGAAGCAAAAGAACAATAATTATTGTCACGTTGATTGGTGCATGATTGTTTAATGTGCACTCATCTAATGGTGACACGATCGACATGTGACCACCATCCATAAACTTTTTTCAGACAAGATGTGCACTCATAATCGTTCTTGTCAGCAGTATGATCAGCATCATGTGAGTTGGGTTCAATTATTTTCCAGTAACATCGACACTAATCTACGGTCTACCACACGCAATCATATCTCTTTGCTTGGGTTTAAAGCCACATCATCCACCCACACACGTTCCAATCACTTTATTTTCCAGGAAAAGCAATTTACGCAGAAAATAAAAGTAAACCAAATTTTATTATTATTTGTAAATTACGAAGCAAGACGTGAGGGAAAACGTGAGATTAATTATTTCTTGTAATTTATGAATAATCTCAAGGGTATTTTGTCTTTAACTGAGTCTTATATATTAAGCCCTGAAGGTTTCAAAGTTCATCGCATACACACGTTACAGATTCTCTGATCCTTTCTTTTCTGCTCTGCTCCAGCCGCCATCTATATGGACCCGGAGAAAATAGTGGGACTGTTCGATTCATGCTGGTTTGAGATGGAAATCTTGAAAAAACAATCAAGATCATCAAGTTATTCCAATTCTGAAGCGAACCCAGATCACCAAAATGAAGAAAAGCCAGCGAAACCGGAGATTTCACGTATTCCAACACGCCATAACAGATCCATGAGTGCTCAGTTGAGCTCAGAAACAAGCTTCAATCCGTTTTCTCTTTCACCAGACTCAATTCTGTCAATGCCAAAGCTTCAAACAATTTTATCAGGAAAAGAAATCACAGAAGTGGAAGATCAGCCAACACAAGCTCATGTTGAGGACCATGTTTCCAAGAAAAATGGTGCTAGAACTCGGAGAAGAAAGAGAAACAGTGAAAGCAAGAGCTTGTCAGACCTGGAATTTGAAGAGCTGAAAGGGTTTATGGATCTTGGATTTGTTTTCACAGAAGAAGATAACAAAGATTCAAGATTGGTTGAGATTGTTCCTGGCTTACAGAGATTGGGGAAGAATACAGATGATAAAATTGATAGCCATATTCACGACTATGCTGTTTCTAGGCCTTATCTTTCTGAAGCTTGGGAGGTAATGGAAAGAAGAAGGAAAGAAAATCCAGTGTTGATGAATTGGAAAATTCCTGCTTTGAATAATGAAATGGGCATGAAAGACAATCTCAGATGGTGGGCTCATAATGTTGCAATGTCTGCAGTTAGATGATGAATATTCATAAGGATCGTTCTGAATTTTTTTTTTTTCCCTCTTGCGAGTGTTTTTTGTTTTCCCTCGTAATTGTAAATAAACTTAAATTAATTATTATTATTATTTTTTATCTTTTATCAACATTTCAGTTATAATTGTTTCCATCGGAGTCATATTATTCCGGAGACTTCCGGAAATGTTGCGAAAGCCACCGCATAAGAAGGTAATCAAATTAATTCTAATAGAATAAAGCCTTATCCTGAAGTCGAATTAATTTCCATACCAACCATAAATATTAAATAAGAAAGATAGGAAAGGATACCAGAGGAAGATATTTTTTAAGTAGGGTATGTTGCATGCAGGTTCTTTTCATTTCAACGTTTGCCTTTTTCTTTTTTTTTTCGTTTTTGGTCTGTCAAAATTGTATATAGCGTTAATTGGGTATTTGAGTTCCATAATTTGGATTTTAATTGGCTTCCGCAAAGAATAAAATTAATTATTTACGTTCCTTAATTTGAATTGTAATTGGCTTCCACAAAAAATAAAATTAATTAAGTACAAGAAAAAACACACATACATTAGTCATGATCAGTGAAGTAGGGAATGAGATTGACGTTTGATCCTCTAAAAGCAAAGCTTGTGAATCGCATTTATATTAGTTGTTGAAGCAAAAGATAATTGCTAAATGTAACGCAAAATATTATTACTTGGGTAAATTAAATTAAATCACCCATCTCTTTTTTCAACGCGAACAATTAAAGATTATGTTGTGCTGTGCAAATTAATAATTAATTAGGGCAAGCAAGACAGCTCGGTTGATCTGTGAAGAGAAGGTTAAATATTAACTAACAATATTATTTACCAGAATGCTACGCACATCTAAAAGAAAACTGAGAACCTGTGCAGGACTATATGAAATATGCAAAACCTCGGATTAGATTCCTCTCCATATGATACGATCAGCCTGCATAAATATGAACTCCAGTATTGTCTCCAACATTTTCTGTTGGACTAGTCTTATATATATATATATATATATATATATATATATACGTGAGTGTGTGTGATTGACCAATAAATAGACGGCAGGTTTGATTCTTGGTAGAAGATATCAATGCGGTTTGGAAATCATTGAGCTGCTAGCCCCCACCAAACACATCAAGAGTTTACACTTATAATATTGTACAACAATAACGTATTGTTGATGGATGTATATATTTAAACAACTATATTAAGCAAGATAAATGGGTTGATTGGGGTCTTAATCGCTGATACACTTTGACATAAAAAGGTTAGATTGAGTTGCTTGACTTTGAGATTAATTAGTCGATTAATTTGTCAGGGTAAAAACTACAATCTGAATATGAACGTATAAGAGAATGTACGAAACAACAAAAAGCTCATATGAAGCGAACGAGAAAGAATAGGGTAGCAAACACAAGCCGCCGAAATATAAGCAAAGAAAAGACGTAATGGTTCACATGTGAACATTAAGCAATTAAAATAGTCAGTCACAGTATTAATTCTTCAAAAATATACCTACAATAATGATAATAAGACAACAAAAAAACAGCCTCTAAAACGCATGAAAAGATTGCGAAAGGGAACCACGAACAACTCAAATTAAATTATATTATTTGGAACAAATTAATCAAGTTAGGTACATGCATATATAGAGATAATGAACAGTATTTTCCGACATTTGTACAATCACAATTATATATACAGAAAGGTCAAAGATCGAGCATTCTTGAAGTTTTAGCACTTGGGTTTATATCATTTTATACATGCACAAATTATGTAAGCATTTAAAGCCATAGTCTACAGCCAATTCTATATATGTTAGCCCGCTTAGCTAGCTTCCACTTTTATGTAGAAAAAAGTGTTTGCTTTTTGTCCATCCCCCAATCTTACCAATGATTAATGTAGATTCAAGATATTAAAGTAATAACCTTTTTAGGTTTTGTTTCCCCTTTTGTATGTACCCTTTTTTTAAATTTTTTTCATATCTCATGAAATCTTCTATGTCACAAATTTTAAGAAATTTGACCTTTAAATAACTTATGGATATGATTCTTTATCCACTTTAATTCAAATTAATGAAAGAGATTAAGTATTTATTTTGAAAAGATATCATTGAAAATGTATCATATTTCTTTTTGTTGATTAACATGAAAAAGGCACAAAGCTGATAAATCAAATTGAAGTTTTAAGCCTTTGGGATAATGGTGTATTAGTGACAAATAATTATTATGAGTGCCCAGAAAATTCAAAAACAAAGAGAAAATTAATTATATCAGTATGCGCGTTTTTGTCGACCGTTGGGTAGCTTTTTTTCTGTCTCTGATGTAATTACGGCTTCCCACACCGCCCACTGACTAATGCTACTAGTTTTTCTACGAGACACAAACTACCCCCATGTATACTACGGAAATGGAGAGAGAAAACTAAAAACGGGGTTAATCTGGTCTTTTCTCGGAAAGAAAGAGAAAAACTGTGCCAAATTTTCCTTCTTTTGCTCTGGCGATAGAATCGGTCCACATAAAACCTATTAACAAAATACAAAACC
The DNA here is from genome assembly GCA_022749755.1 of Azadirachta indica. Classification (NCBI taxonomy): domain Eukaryota; kingdom Viridiplantae; phylum Streptophyta; class Magnoliopsida; order Sapindales; family Meliaceae; genus Azadirachta; species Azadirachta indica. The sequence goes on along the minus strand of CM040451.1, from coordinate 12,453,770 downwards.
TCTCTCTTTTATCTTATAAATTACTGTATTATTATTATTCATCCTGGTCTCTGTTTTACTCATGCTTGTAGCTTTTCTTCCATGCGGTTCTTTTTAATGGATTGTTCAGAGGTTGAAGACAGCTTAGACTCTCTTTGGTTCTTCTCTAATGTTCTGTCCGCAAGAACTCAGCAGTCTGGTAAACCTGCAAATGAAGATGCAGTGCAACAAGAACAATCAAAACCCAGGAATCAAACTGAAGACAAAACACAGATTAACGATTCTCCGTGTGCTGAGAGTTTGGTTCCAAGGTGCCCCAGATGTGGAGAATTTGCACCTGAGCTTCAGGCAAAGCAAGTGCAAGTACTCGAAGAGGAATTCACAGAGCCGGCAGAAGAGAAGAGAAAGTGTAGTAGCAGTAGCAGAAGAAGGAAAAGAAGAAGAAAGAAAAGCTTATTTCATGAGAGAAGAAAGATTCTTGGAGAGCTTGATTTGGGATTTGATTATGGGAACTTGGATTCTGAGTGGGTTTTTAATGAAGATCAGACAAGAAATGAAAAGCAAATTTTCGGAAGTCAGCAGCCTCATATGAACATGAAGATGCCTCCATTGACTGATAACATGGCCATGAAAGAACATCTCAAGTCATGGGCTTACGCAGTTGCATGTACTGTCAGATAGACAAAAATCTGTGGGTCTCCATGATTTTCTGTCTCCACTAGGCTTGATAATTAGCTAGGAATTCCAGGACTTAACTCTAATTTATCCCTTTCTCTAGTTATATTAGATGTTGTTTTAACCGGTTTAATCCTGAGATCTGTAGTAGGCTATGCTATTCTAATGAATTACAGATAACTTGGCATTTCTTCCTCCTTCATTCTTTTGTTTTTACTCTGTCTTCCATGATTTTAGTTAAAAAGATTGCGATGCCGTGCTGTCACAGTAAATTGGCGATGATTACGAAAACTTTGTGTTCTGCAACAATGGAGATAGCGAACACTTCAAAAATTCAAGCTTGGTATTCGGAAATTTTAATTGTTCAAAATTTAAATTCAAGTTTGGTACTGGTGATGTCATCACATGGATCTCCTAATTAATCCTGGACATCAAAATGCAAGAGAAATTTGTTAATTGTTATCATATTCAAAGCTCACGTTTATTGTAACTTGTTTCTAAACAAGAACGAAGTTTTCATGAGGAATCAGACGACCTCTGCTCAGAGAACTATTATTTTTGGAATTTTTGTGCTGATAAATTACAATATCCATTTCAGTACAATTATGACAAAATTCTCAAACCACCCTAGAAATTTCTAAACCATGCCCGTATAATCTTATTTTCTATATTATCAAATTTTACCAAAATATTAATCTAGCTTGAATTAAGCTGAGGATCGCCAAAATACTTTAATATATAAGCACTCATTAAACATAAATCATAAATCATAAATCATAAATCATTCTATGTAGTTATTTTCTAAACATACCAAACTTTTGGTTCTCAAGACCATATATATATACGTTATAGGGTCCAGTCACAAAACTGACCAATTGAAGCTAAATCAGAAATCAGAAACCTTACGACTTCAGCTTTATGCTATTTACAGGCCTTTTTTTTCTTTTTTAAATTATTTTCTGTGCTCATTATTGATCAACCGTATATATTCAGTTCACGGATTCATTTGGAAACTCAACTGATGCATCTCTTTCATTTCAAGATAGTTACGTCTTCGCTACAGTTCCAAAAATGTGAACTTCATGCACAGAGACATTTGATTCACAATTACTACTTATTACTTATAGTATGCAATGCGATTGCATTGGAGTTGTATATACTTGTATTCAACTTTGATCAGATTCTTCAGAGAGTCTCGTCAACTTTTCCTCGGACAGAGAGAGAGATACGAATTACTTAGCTGCCATTGTTAAGTATACTGCAGGAGCTAGCTCTCTCCCTCCGCTCTTCTGTTTTGGTGAAATGTTTTGCAAAAGTTCAAAAGATACGACACACTGATTAAAGGCCTTTTCACGTCCTGCCAACTTATGCTAGTCCAAAACCTAGTTCACATGCTCCCTATACCATACCATTATTACTTACCTGACTTCCTTCTCATTAAATAATAAATACATTATTATATAAATATTAAGCAAAAAAAAGGAAAAAACATGAAAACATCAAGTCAAAAGCCATTATTTTTGTCATCCAATTAAAATATGCTTTATTGATTTGGTTCCTACTACGAAATTGATTCTATATTCACAGAGAGGATATTACATTGATATTATTAAAAATAATTTAATATATTTTTATATTCATTCTAAAATATTATACTCTTTTTGAGAAAAACTATTCGGAATGCTTTTTAAAATGTATTACAGTAAGTAGAACTTTTACTTTTAAAATTATTTGAAATTCCTTTCGAAAAAAAAAAAATATAGTTTACAAGGATTTCTATATAATTAAATATTTTGTAAATTGAAACATATATACTTTGGGGAAAGTAAAAGGCCGTTTTAGTGCTGGCAACTGTTGGGCTCGATGGAAGGCCAAACTGGGCCCAAGTCCAACAACAAAACAGAAGTTCAGAAGCCCGACCAAGGAAGCTTTCGTGGGGGAGTACGACACGAGTATGACGGAGGCAGAGCCGAAGCCACGACGGTTGAGAGGTCACAAGGCCACGGCCACTTGCTGCATCGCCTCACGTGACCGCCCTGGCCTTGTTGCTACTTCCGGCGAGGTACTGATTTACTTTTCTTTAACTTTCGTGTTTCAATAATAAACTCGTTTTAATTAATTAACTAATTAATGAAAAATAGGATGGTTGCATTTGCTGGTTTGATTTACGATGCAAAGATGTGCAACTTATCACTGATGTTGGGAGTGAACCTGTTACTTCACTGTGTTTCAAGTCAGGTGAGTTTCTTCAGCTTATTCTTGACAGCCTTTATCATATTTATTGCTGTGATTTTAGCTCGGAAATTAATGGCTGCATTCTATATGACTTTGCGAGCTACTTTTGTATCTTATTGTAATGATTTGCTGCTCTTAGAAGCGCTTTAGTAATTAGTGCTTTTCAGCAAAAGCTCTTTCTAGAAAATTTCTTAAAACTGCTGATTGATTTCTTGTTACTGATCCTCGCGGAACGCAGGGAATGAAGATGTTGTCTACGCTTCCTCCGGAAAGGAAGTGAAATCTTTTGATGTGCACATGGTAACCTTCTTCTTGTTTAACCACAATGTTGATCTTTGCCCCCTCCTTTCGCATTTCTAACTGTTATTTGTTTCATCAACAATAAAAGCAGCATCTTTTCTGCTAACCTATCATTCTACATGCATTTGAAGGCTAACTCATGGAAGCCATTGGAGAGCTACAACTATAACAAAGAGGAGATAAATCAGGTAACTTGTTAATTAGAGTTGGATTTTCTATCTCTGTTATTCTATATATCAGTTTTATGTTTGAGTTGATTGGTTTATTATATGCCAAAATTTTGAGATATGGATATTTGTACCAAACAGATGTGATGCAATGAAAGCTCTTTAAAATGAAGCTTGTGTCCATAAATGCAGATTGCGTGCAACTCTAAGTCGACTTTTCTTGCTTGCGCAGATGATGGCAGTGATATTAAGGTATAGAGGTCACTTGTGCAACTCTTAAGTCACATTTCTGTTGATAGGTTGTTGGGTGGCAGACATAAAAATACCGGTTTGTGCATAATTGATAATGTGACTATATTTTATTGTGTTATTCAAATGACATAATATATCCTCTCTTTCTCACTATTTCATTCTCACACAAATATGCACACAGTAGTACATAGCATGTATCTAGTTTCGTCTCTTGTTTTTGTGTTTCCTGGAATTCAAAAAGAGTTCTATCTAGAACCCAGTAAAGCTGTTATTTTGAAGAGTTCAACTGTTGATAAACATTCATGTGGCAGATCATTGACATTCGCCAGCATTGCCCCTATAAAACACTGAGAGCTGGCCATTCAAGTGTATCCTACCTATTGTACATGCTTACCTTCTTGGTTTAAGCACCATGTGAGCATCAACTATGTGCATGGTTTCTCATCAATATCTCTGCTGTGTATTGGTTGTGTACAGTTTTCTTTCTTCTAGAAAATTTCATTTAAATTCTGTCTGAAAATTTATCTAAATTTCTGTAGAGACTTCCTATATTTATTTGTACCCCTGTTTCTTAAATAAAGTCTATTAGTATTTTTTAAATAATCTCTGATTTCTGGACATTTTATCGTACTCTTTCACCTTAACTAAACATTATAGATCTGTACCAGTGTACAATTCATTCCCTGGAGACCTTGGGAAGGTAGTACCTTTTATGTTTTTATTTATTATGCTCTTTGAAATGAAAATCTCTCTTTCTCGTCCATCTCTACCAATAATAAGATAATATATCATAATTAGTGTAGACAGAATAATAATTGAAATTTTTCCTAGAAGATGGCATCCTCAGTTTAAATTTTTCCTTAAATTTTTCCTATATACCATCAACAATGAAATTTGAATTTGTTTTGGTTGAGGACATTTTAACTAACACTGGTGTAGCAACAATTGTGGAAAGAGCTTCAAAGTCTTGCAGTATCCCTATTCAGTTTAAGCACTATCTGTACCTTCAATCATCTAACAGTTATTGGCTGCAACTATTTGGAAGTCATTGTATTGGGTTTGCATCTGAGAAAATGCATCTAAGAAGTCCCTTTTTTTCAGAGTACTCTTTCTAAAAACCGTTGTTGATGAATGTTGAGGGCCTTATTCTAAAAATTCATTGAGCGTATTGTTCTTAGATTTGAATGTCAAATGCCTCTAATAAACTATTGAATAATGCCACTAATATTTTCATACTTCTGGCAGCTGTTTGCAACTGTGTTGTTTGAGGGTGAAATTTTCACAGCTCTGTCATGAGCAAGTTGGGTTTGTTTGATGAAGTTACCATATGCAGATGTTTTGTTACGATGCAGTTCAACATAATTAATCAAACGTGCATCTGGACCAGTAAATTTTTTTATGACTTTTTCTTTTGCGTAATTCTGATAGTCGTTACTGGCGGTCTGGATTCGAAACTGGTCATGTGGGACTTCTCCAAAGGGCGTCCACTCAAGATTCTGGATTTTGGTATGATATAAGTCTTAATTTTGTTTGCCTTATTCTTACTATTTCAAAGTATTTTCTCAAGTGTTTTGTGTTTAATTTATATAACAGCTGTTGCCTCTCCCATCCAAGGTTTAGAAAAACATTCATTTGAGATGATGAGGAGTGAGTACATGGAGTCTATACTGATGGATCTGGAAAAAAAAAAAATGGAATCTAAATTGGCATTATGGTTATTTTATTAAATATCTTTTTTACGTTTTGTTTGTTGCAGGCTTACCTGAAATGAACAATAACAGTGGTGCCCAATGCTATAACCCTGCTTTTGTTCATGCGATAGCAATTCCAGATGTTGATATGTTAGACAAAACAGACGAGATATGTGCTGTTGCTAAGGGTGATGGTGTTGTTGACGTGATTAATATTGAATCAGAACTTATTACAAGTAGGTCAAAAAATTCCACAAAAGCCCGGAAGGGTTCTCAATCCACATCAAAAGATAACATTCTGGCTGCGCAAATGGAAATTCTTGATCAAAATGGTGGAAAGAGGCTGCATCTAGATTACACATTGGGTGGCCATACTGCTGCTGCTTCTTGTGTAGCATTTTCATTGTTTGGGGAGAGGGGAAAGTATTTAATCTCAGGAGGTAATGATAAAGCAGTGAAAGTATGGGATTGCTCTGGATTTCTTCACGCCAGGCAGAGTGGTATCAACAATGATCCTCTACACAGGAACATTAATTTGAACAGGAAGGTGAGCTTCCATTTCATTTGCTTGAGTTCATGAGTCAATTTTACTTTTTCATCTCTGACTTCCCACTATGGCAGGTTAATTGGCTCTGCACCACCCCAACTGAATCTGAAAACCTTGTTGTCTGTGATACTTCAAACGTTGTGAAGGTCTATTCAATTTCATAGCTCAGAGCTGCTATGCCATCAACCGCAATTGATATTCCTGAAGGGCCTGGCCCAATCTACTGATGCACCAACAAAGCAGTTCTGTTTGATCAGAGTTGTATAATTTCTGAAAAATATACTCGTTTATCTTACGCAAGCTCTGCACGGCTATTGCCAATCATCTGGGTTAGATTGCCTTGCTGTAGTGCTTGCAGCAACAGCTGATTATTGAACATACGCCTGAACCCATTCACATCCGCTGTGCTGTTTAATACATATCTATAAAGACTATGATGCTATTTCTGAATACCGAACTTATCAAGCCCATCAGGATATCAAGTTTTGCTGATTAGCTGAAAGATCTGTTAATATAGAAATTGTTTCTATTTTTTTTTTTTTTTTTGAAAAAAGAAAAGGAGAAAGGGTTACATTTTCTTTATTGCTTAACCTGAGAGCAGTGGTTATGTTGCCTTCGGATTTTTTGTTTAGTTCTATTTTTTGTTTTTTCCCATTTCTTTCAAATTCAGTAAATTCCTTTTAGTAACATGGTTAAACAATTCTCTGTCGAGTCCTCTATTTTTTATTGGGTTAACATTAATCACAGAAAAGAAATGATTATCCAAATTATATTTTAATATAAGAAGAAGACCTTCTAACACAGAGAAAATAAACAAACAAATAATGAATCCAAATTCTGAAATACACATGCCTATTTAGTTAGATATATTTATTGATTTCATTAGGACTAACAAATTGCATCTCCCATCACGACCGTTTTAATGGCCATGGTCAAACCGTATGTGTATGTAAACTGACACGTATGCGTATATGATATGTATGTATGTATGGGGGACTTGCCACAGAAGAAATGTTAGTTAATAGATGTACCCCGCTCAACCGTAACCTTCCTTCAATTTCCCGCAAAAGTTTTCAAAATATTTCTCTGATACGATTCAACAGAGACATTGCTTCGCATCTCTCTTTCACCTCCTGCAAAACCATTTGACACCAACACCTCAACCTTCCAGACCCCCCTCCAACCACCGCCCCCTAATTTCCATTTACCAAGATGCCATCACCTCCTTTTCACAACAAACACCGAGCTTTGGTTAGCCTCTTTCTTATAAAAACGACATTCAAGCAAGTTTTGAGAAACAGAGGGAAACCCCTGGAAAGAATTTGGTATTGGGGTTTCTTGGTGAAGTTTAAGCAGGATGATGCAATCTGGGCTTCCTGTATGTAACACTTGTGGTGATCAAGTTGGGTTTAATGCCAATGGAGAAGTGTTTGTTGCTTGCCATGAGTGTAATTTCCCCATTTGCAGAGCTTGTTTTGATGATGAGATCAAGGAAGGTCGCAAAGCTTGCTTACGATGTGCTTCCCCTTATGATGGTAAGCCTCTAGCATCAAAGCCATAATTTTTAGATTTAGTGAAAGAGCAACAGAATGTGGGTTTACTAATTTGTTTTTTCTTGATGTCATTTGCTTTATTAGTTGATACTTGTTCGCTGTAGAGCTAAGTAATGCTTAATTATTGGTTATTTTGTGCACTTAAAGACTACATTAAGAACATCTTAGATGATTATATAGATATGGATTGGCAATGGAGAAAGAACAAAACTAAAACTGTTGCAAGATTATGCCGAATTTCAACTTCTGTTCAGTGATTTCTGCAGCTCTTAGTAGGGATCAGGATCAAAGCTATTCATTCTCTTGTCTTAGGCTTATCTCATCTTTTCTCTCATGTTCAATTTTCCTGAAGCTCTGTCTGAATCTTGTGAATAATCCGAGAAAGGAGGAGAATGCTTAAACAAGAATTCCTTCTCTTAATCACGTTTAAGCAATTCCTTTTGCTCAAACAAAAAAACTGAACATACGCATTGGAATGGAGATGAGTCCTATCAACAGTTGGGAACAGTTTTCAGATCTTCAAAACCTTTCATTTTGATATGGTTGATATCAGTTTTCCATATTAAAAACAGTTACTTTTCTGCTAATGGTTGCCCTTCATAAATCAACATGCTAAGCTAATTGCATGGCTGTAAACTCTCCAGAGAACTTGTTGGATAATGTTGTGACGAAAGAATCTGGAAATCGATCAACAATGGCATCTCATCTTGGTAATCCTGAGGTATATTTTTCTTCATATATCTCTCTAATGCATCGGCAGTTCCGATGAAACGGAATATCAGTGTTTTCCTTCTCAATAAATATGTATTTTGAAGTTTAACCAAAAATCGATTTCTTTGCTAGCTGGTTATGTACATAGTTTCAGAATATTAGGATGCTAATAGCTTTTCACCGCACATCTTTGGTTTATACAGAATACTGGAATTCATGCTAGACACGTAAGCAGTGTATCTACGGTGGACAGTGGTAAGTAACTCTAATTTCTTGCATCGTATTTGTCACACTTCCACAAATTTTAATAAACATTATTGATTGTCTGGTCTGGTCTTTCCATGTAAGAATATAACGATGAATCGGGCAATCCAATTTGGAAAAATAGAGTGGAGAGTTGGAAGGACAAAAAGAACAAGAAGACAAAGACTGCTGCTAAGCCTGAAAAAGAGTCTGAAGTTCCATCCCAGCAGCAGATGGAAGAGCAGCAGGAGTAAGTATATGGCTGAAGTTCCACCTGAAATCAAATTAATACTACTGTCTGTGATTTTTCTCTTTTTTTTTTTCCATTTTTAGAAGATCCTCTCTGATATTCTACATTGGCGTCATAAGTATCGTTTTTTTTTTGTTCTATGATTGGTGATAATAAAACCACATAGTTTAAATGTCAAAAAATCTCCAAGGAAATATTTGAACTGCTATTGTTTTAATAGAATTTATTAACAGATTCTTGTTTGCTTTTGCAGGGCTCCAGAGGCTTCACAGCCACTCTCTATTGTTATTCCAATTGCGAAAAGCAAACTTGGACCATACAGAACCGTTATTATAATCCGACTGATCATTCTGGGTCTCTTCTTCCATTACCGAGTAACAAATCCTGTTGATAGTGCTTATGGTCTTTGGCTCACTTCTGTCATTTGTGAGATTTGGTTTGCTTTCTCTTGGGTGTTGGATCAGTTCCCTAAATGGTCTCCCGTTGATAGGGTAGCATATGTCGACAGACTCTCTGCAAGGTACACACCCTTGAATGCAAAATTTTTGGACACATTGTTTGCGATAATTAGTTTGGGAGTATAATTTCTTAGTCATGAAACAAATATTTTCTTTATACCTAGCTGTTGTCACGTTGAATGGCGTTGATAAGGTGGTCGTATTTACTGTCATGCTAGGTTTGAAAGAGAGGGCGAACCCTCTGAGCTTGCTGCAGTGGACTTTTTTGTGAGTACAGTTGACCCATTAAAAGAACCTCCATTGATCACCGCTAATACGGTTCTTTCCATCCTTGCTTTGGACTACCCCGTGGACAAAGTCTCCTGCTATGTATCTGATGATGGTGCTGCCATGCTTACATTTGAATCTCTTGTGGAAACAGCTGACTTTGCAAGGAAATGGGTTCCATTCTGCAAAAAATTCTCAATTGAACCCAGGGCACCCGAATTCTACTTCTCACAGAAGATTGATTACTTGAAGGACAAAATTCAACCTTCTTTTGTGAAAGAGCGTAGGGCTATGAAAGTAAGAATTCAGGCTAAATCTGTTCATAAACATTGGAAGCTCTTGCACTTCACTATTTGAATAAGTTAATGTATTCATAAGTGAATAATAGCCTTAGTATGTTTTCTTTTTGTTTTTGGTTACAGAGAGATTATGAAGAGTTCAAAGTCAGAATTAATGCTTTGGTAGCGAAGGCTCAGAAAACACCTGAAGAAGGATGGACTATGCAGGATGGAACACCTTGGCCAGGAAATAACTCCCGTGACCACCCTGGCATGATCCAGGTTAAACTGTCTATCTTTTCTTTCGGTTATTTTTATTTAACATTATTCAAATAAGAATTGCATATCTTTTGAGAAATGCTGAAATCTGGTTGCCAAAAAGGCAATACAACTCGGTATGTTGACACGTTCATGCTTGTCAAATGATGAGCATCTGCATTAAGTTTATTAAGATCACAAAATTTGACTGCAGCCAGAATGTGTTATTTAAGCATTTAGAGGTTTCAATATCACTGCTATAGACATGTTGTAAGACAATATGATGGTTTCCTTGTCATTTTTCTGAAATCTATGCAAACATATTTGTAAATATATTTTACAATTTATCCAGCAGTTACAGTTCCAGGTACTTAGAGAAAAGATATGTATTTCCTTTGTTATTCTAATCTGTTTCTTCTATCCTTTCATTAGATCACTTAAGCATGGATATCAGTCTATGTGCACTAGTATGCACATACAGGTTTTCCTCACAAAGAAATTGACAATGCTTTAGGTTAAATTTTGACGATCACTTTTTTTTTTTTTTTTTACCCCTCTTCAGGTTTTCCTTGGAAACAGTGGTGCCCGTGACATAGAGGGAAATGAACTTCCCCGACTTGTTTATGTTTCCAGAGAGAAGAGACCTGGCTACAACACCACAAGAAAGCTGGTGCAGAAAATGCTCTGGTATGTGCATACAGTTTAAGATTATTAATACTCATAAGACACTCTAATGTCATATTAATATTGCAATGAATGGCTTCATACAGGTGAGGGTATCTGCAGTTCTCACAAATGCTCCTTACATCCTCAATCTTGATTGTGACCACTATGTTAACAACAGCAAGGCAGTTCGAGAGGCAATGTGCTTCATGATGGACCCACAAGTTGGTCGAGATGTATGTTATGTGCAGTTCCCTCAGAGGTTTGATGGCATAGATAAGAGTGATAGATATGCCAACCGCAACACAGTTTTCTTCGATGTAAGCTTACACTGGCTCAAAATAATATTTTGAAAACTATATGAAGTGCCAAATACCAAGCCTTCTCAGTCCTGATTATTCTTTGGATTCTGATTCAGGTTAACATGAGAGGGCTGGATGGAATTCAAGGTCCAGTTTATGTGGGAACAGGTTGTATGTTCAATAGACAAGCACTTTACGGCTATGGACCTCCTACGATGCCCAACTTACCCAAGACTTCCTCATCCTGCTCATGGTGTGGCTGCTGCTCCTGTTGCTGCCCCTCTAAGAAGCCCACTAAAGATCCCTCAGAGGTTTACAGAGATGCAAAACGAGAAGAACTAGATGCTGCTATCTTTAACCTCAAGGAGATTGATAGTAAGTCTTAATTTTTAAGGGAATCAAAGTTAGGTTGATAGTTCATACAGTTCTTCAACGGCAGTATATGATTCGGCTTTCTTCTGCAGATTATGACGAGCATGAAAGGTCAATGCTGATCTCCGAAATGAGTTTTGAGAAGACTTTTGGCTTATCATCTGTCTTTATTGAGTCTACACTAATGGAAAATGGAGGAGTCGCTGAATCTGCCAATCCCTCAACGCTTATCAAGGAAGCAATTCATGTCATAAGTTGTGGCTATGAAGAGAAGACTGAGTGGGGAAAAGAGGTGGAGTTTTGTTCTTGCTCTAATGATACTCATTTGTTTTATTGCATTTCCATTAACCAGTACTCAGGCATCACAAATGCTTAATAATCTCAGTTCATACCTATTTCTCCCAGTCAATGGACTGACTAAAATCTTTGGTTTGGTTCTTTATTTTCACAGATTGGTTGGATATACGGGTCAGTCACTGAGGATATCTTAACAGGTTTCAAGATGCACTGCCGAGGATGGAGGTCAATTTACTGCATGCCCTTAAGGCCTGCTTTCAAAGGATCTGCACCCATCAACTTGTCTGATCGGCTTCACCAGGTTCTTCGTTGGGCTCTTGGGTCTGTGGAGATTTTCCTGAGCAGACACTGTCCCCTCTGGTACGGGTTTGGAGGAGGCCGCCTCAAATGGCTACAAAGACTGGCTTATATAAACACCATTGTCTACCCATTTACTTCCCTCCCTCTTATCGCTTATTGTTCATTGCCCGCCATTTGCCTTCTGACTGGAAAATTTATTATACCAACGGTAATTTGCTTCAATATCCCTTTTGCTGGAAAATACTGTATACTTGTGTATTGTTAGCTTCAAGTAGTGAACTTACTACGTGACTTGTTTAACTTGATTCAGCTCTCCAACCTGGCAAGTGCCCTGTTTCTTGGCCTCTTCCTGTCCATTATAGTAACCAGTGTGCTTGAAATCCGATGGAGTGGAGTCAGCATTGAAGACCTGTGGCGTAACGAGCAGTTTTGGGTAATTGGTGGTGTTTCAGCCCATCTGTTTGCCGTCTTTCAAGGATTTCTAAAAATGCTAGCAGGGCTGGACACCAACTTCACTGTCACAGCAAAAGCAGCAGACGATGCAGAGTTTGGCGAGCTCTATATCATCAAGTGGACAACACTCCTAATTCCCCCAACAACTCTTATCATTGTAAACATGGTAGGTGTTGTTGCTGGTTTCTCTGACGCATTGAACAAAGGATATGAAGCTTGGGGACCGCTTTTCGGGAAAATTTTCTTCTCCTTTTGGGTGATTCTTCATCTATACCCATTCCTCAAGGGTCTCATGGGTCGCCAAAACAGAACTCCAACCATTGTTGTTTTATGGTCAGTACTGTTGGCTTCTGTCTTCTCCCTTGTCTGGGTCAAGATCAATCCATTTGTGAACCAGACCGACAGCTCAACCGTTGCCCAAGGCTGCATTTCTATAGACTGCTAAGTTTCTGCCAAGAATTTCTCCTCATGGAGCTGCAGAGTGGTTTCAGCTAAGTTTTGAATAGTTTGTATTGATGTTATTTTCTCTATGGAGTGATTGAAAATTCAGATTGTAATTTCCCTTGCTATAAAACGAAAACATTAGAAAGATTAATGAATGGATGAAATGACATGAAAGATTGTCCAATTTTCTTCGTTTGATGTGCCATCCTTTGCATTACTAACTTGATGATGGAAATTCCTTGAACCTGTTGAGTGTTAGTTGATATGCCCTTATGAATTTATCTGAAAAGGACTTGAGCAGATGCAGATTGCAACAATGGATTTGGCTCTTTCTTTGCTTTCTTCGCTTGCACCTGCATTTCGACAGGAAAATGTCTACCAACCGCATACGTAATCCCCAACGTTCACATGCCTATACCGTTTGTTTCCCACTCAAAATGTGGTGGTCCTACACCATTTTTGCTGCAAAAAGTCAAAAGTCTAACGTCTAATACTAGATTCTATATGCTATCATATGCAAGCTCATCTTCCATCTCATAATTTCTCTCTAATCCCAGATTTAAATCAACTTGTATTCGTTGATCATTGTAAATAATTAGCTACAATTTAGTTTTCTTTTGATTAAAAAGATATGGTATTGATTCTCCTAACATATGTTCATGTTCGGTTGCATTCAATCACCTTGAAGTCGAAGAAACAATGAATGAATCCAAGAAATTAAATAAATAAAAAACATTATTTAACAATTTTCTAGACCAAGTAATTGGCAAATCGTTTTGGGGTTCCTTGCAATTTGGAAATTATCATTACACTTTTTAAAAGAAAACAAAAATAGGTGGGAAACGTAGCAATGAGGAAAGTAAAGAAATCCCAAAGCTTAAACGATGTGTGTACACCCAAGAAGTTAACGTGTTTTTATATTTTTCTGGTGTAAATAAAAAGCAAAGTATCATTTGCCCATGGGAGCAACTATACTGGCCTATTCTCATTGCCAAAATTTTTATCCATAAATCGTATAATGTGTTCAATGTTATAACAAGAATACAAAAATTGTTAATTTAGTGTCGATGTTCGTATTTTTCAAAAACTTTATCAATAAAAAATTATGTTGTGGTGCTTCAAATAAAAATAAAATTGCGAGTTAATCAAACACCAATACATAATCATTTTTTATAATTATCTCTTAATTAATAGAGAATAATATTTAAGAAGAAAAAGTGGTTAACAAGTTAATAGTTTAATTAAATATAGCTTCTAAAAAATAAAAATGGTTATGGATTAGCAAAATCTGAAAAGGGTTGATTTGTTACAGAATTAGGAGTCGGTCCCCATTATGAAAAAGAGCCTACAAACAAAATAAAATTAAAAATTAAAAAAGGAAAGTAAAAGAGCTGGATGCCACGCAAGTCCAGCCGAAAAAATATTGGGTTTTAGTACTCTTTAACAGACAGCTATCCTTATTAATTTATAATTAAATTTAATTATTATTTTAATTACTTTCTTAATCACTTGTTGAGATGAGAGTTCACAATTTCAAAAAATGCACTTTGACCCTTGTACCTATATTTAACAGAAAATACTTTACTACTCGCTCCATGATGCATTTTCATTTTCTTTTACAGAAGTTGCATGTGCCTCCCACAAATATTACTTACTCATTTAGATGCCCTTCTCTTATATTATTTTCACAAATAACCTAATTTTAAGTTTTCTTTTCTTTTTTTTTTCATTTTTATTTATACTGAAAATATGAATATAATATCACTTCTCACTTCACTTCCTAAATCTAATCCACCTCACTTTGCTGTACTTCTCACACTCTCCTAAGCTCTTCTTCACTTACGATGAAACCTCCACCACCGTTCCTCCTCCTCCTCCTCCTCCTCCTCCTCACCACCGCCTCAACCGCCCCTAATGCCACCAAAACTCTCCCTCCTACTCCTGCTCCAACATCTTCCCCAACCCCACCTGCTGTTGCTTCATCCCATCCTTCTCCTTTAGACCCCAAGCAAGTGAGAGCTCTTCAATCTCTCAACCTTCCCACCAGAAACGCTTGTTCTCTTAACCAATGTGATTCCTCAAAACCCTTTAGTCATCTTTTGTCTCTACATCTTTCCAACTGTTCAGATGATGTCTCACTCTCCTCCACAGCTCTCAAATCTCTGTCCACTCTACAAAATCTGTCCTTTCTTAACTGCCCCATTGCTCCCATTCGCTTTCCCAACGATCTTTCTCTCTCGCTTCATTCCTTTTCTTGCATTCGCTCCCTTCGCCATCTTTCTGGCCTTTTGCTTGCTCGTTTTGTCAACCTTACAGATCTTACTATTGTTAATGTGCCTGTAAACACTAGTGGTCTTTACGTTATTTTTGGTAACATGCACAAGCTGAGATCAGTCACCATTTCTAATGCGAGTCTCACTGGTTATATCCCCAAGCACTTGCATTCCAACCTTACCCATATTGATTTTTCAGGTAATCAGCTCAAAGGAAATATACCCACTTCAGTTACTCTTCTGGAGAATCTTGAACTATTGAATCTTTCTTCGAATAAGCTAAATGGAGAGATACCCTCTTCGATTGGTGACTTGATTGCGTTGAAGAATGTGTCTCTGGCTTCCAACTCATTTTCTGGGTCGATCCCTGAATCAATGGCATCGCTCACAGACTTGGTTCATCTTGATCTGAGTTCAAATCAGTTGAATGGGACAATACCCAAGTTCTTTTCCGAAATGAAGAAGTTAAGGTACTTAAATCTTCGGAACAATAATCTCCATGGTGTTTTGCCATTTAATGCATCTTTGATTAAGAGATTTGCTGTTCTCAAGGTTGGTGGAAATAGCAATTTATGTTATAATCATACAGTTTTGTCATCAAAATTGAAGCTTGGGGTTGCTCCTTGTGATAAGCATGGATTGCCAATGTCTCCGCCACCTGCTAAGGATGATTCTTCTGATGGTGAAGATGATTCCTCAGATTATGATGATAGTGATGACAATTCTAGCAAGAAGGAGCATCATCATGGCCCAAATAAGGTTGTTCTTGGTCTTGCAATCGGGCTTTCTTCCATTGTTTTTCTAATTGTTTTTGTTGTCCTCCTCTCAAAATGGTGTGGTTGAAGGAATAATGAAGTTCTGTTGGTTGGTTAGATTTTAGATTAGGAAAAATTGGTGATTAGAAGTGAGATTTGTTTGATTTATTATATACATTGAATTTATGAAGGTTTGTAGAGAAAAATTTGGAAATGGAGAAAGAAGAGAGCTCGGAATCATTGAATTGGTGTGTTAATTTTTTGACGCTTTGATGACGATATGAGAAAAAGAACATCAGTTTCCAATTTTTTTCACATTTTTGGCTATTATTTGTGGTCATTGTAGGTGTATTATTAGAAGCTAAAGAGGGGTAAAGTATTTGATATGTTATCTTGAATTATGTATTTTTTCACTTACCCCGTAAGAAAATTATGTATTTTTCTTGAGGTACAAGCATTCACTTTTTCACACTTTTCATAAATTCAACCTCTCTGTTCATCTTATGTGCTTTATTTGAGATTACATTTGTTTGGTACAATAATAAAGCCAAACTTTTATAGCCCTTTGTTCTGATATTGTGTGCTTTACTTGGGTTTGGTTTGTTATTTATATATGTCCATGCAATAGCAAAATCAAAAACAAAGTGCTCAAACAAGTTCCTTTTTTCCTTTTCTTTCTCTCTTTATTTATTTCCATTGTATCCATTAATATGCTTAGCTCTTAATGGAGATTGTAAGAAAAAAAAAAGGTAAGTAGGTTTGGTGGATTGAATTAATTGCAGACTGTTTATGAAGGCAAATGGGTATTATTGGCAAAGTTAATTGCTAATCCTAACACATTTTTGCTACTATTTGTCTATTTCTTCTCTCATTTCCATTTACATCTGCAGCTTTGCTTATGTCTTGAATTGTCTCCTAATGTCTTATGGCTAAAAGTAAATTGTATGTCATTATACTAATTACCTTGTATTTCCTAACCAGAGTAAATGTGCAGTTCTGTAGTTATTCTCGGGTAACGTAGTAGTTGGGATATGGGATGATTTGTACGCAATTATTCATGTAATTGTGATCTTAAATAGGGTTGAGAATCAAACCAAGTTGGTGATGGTTGATGAATCTATAAATGAAGATCTTTTAGGAAAATGGAAATTGATAATATAGGACAAATGCAGTCATAGTTTACATGTTGGATGGTTGGATCCAGCTGCCATTTAGCTATGTCCTGATGGTGAGGTTCTGTGGGGTTTTATCCGGAGTGCTTATGGACCACCCATGTGGATGAATTTCCAGGCCAGCAGGTTTGTAAACTGTTTAGATTTCTTTTCTCTATTTGGCTCAATGCTTCTGCAAGCAAGGTCTTAAGAATTAAAATCTTCCATTCTCATGACAAACTGGACTGAAAATGAAATAAACAAGAGAATTTCGGGAATCAAGCCCAATGATGCTTTTTATTGAGTGATGGTCAATTGATTCCGCACAACTTTCGTGATTATTATGATTAAAAAAAACTTATGAGCTTCACCAAGTACCCGGACCTGTTGAGGCCAATGACGTTGAAACGACTACAGCCTCTGCTCGTCTCTCTTTTATTATTGCTACAACCTTCATGTTGCGGGCCAAATTAATCTTGATTAAGGGCTGAAAATTCTCATCACTCAATCATGTTAGGAATGTTATCAAAATTGTTTATAACAGTTAATGATTCAATGATGGCGCAACCTAAGATTAAAAGAAGATGGATTTAGCTCCTTTAGCTAGAATTGTACATTGCTTATGGTAATTGTTCTCTGCGCGTTGTATGTTTATTGTTGTTTGTGATACACAATTGGAATGGAAGAAGCAAAAGGCAGAAATGATGCTCCCTAAATTCACAGCTTGATACATGCCAGCTTTTAGAAAGACAAGCTTAAAAGCATTTGAGGGGAGGCAAAATGTATTGTCACTGGATCTATAATCATAAAAGAGGAAGCTTAAATTATACTGTTAAATGAAATAAGTGATGACAATCATTGCCATCTATCTGTTGGTTCAGAAATAGCACACACTAAGGTTAAAAGTTATTAGAAATGAAGGGATGGTTATCATGAGGGTAAATAAAGAAAATGGAGAACAAAAAGAATGCTAGATGACATTTCCTAATCTTGCTCCATGCATGCTTTTTGCAGAGAAAAAAAACCTTGTAAAAGTAGTAGATCCTAGCCCGTCATTCAATTTGTCTAAAATGGTGAGTCTTCAAAGAGATGGGGAAAAGAAAAATGAACATTACAGAAGGATGAATTTGGAAGCTACCTGAAAGAACTAAGTGGTCTCAAGAATGATTTCAGGGTAAAACAAATATCTCCATATCTAACACAATCAATAGCCATTGAAAGGAGGAACTCCAACTAATACCTCTCAGTTATATAGCTGCATTCCCACGCAGGTTTAACTATAAGTTAGTATATGCCCAATCCAATTGACTCACAGTATAACTGAAATCCTAATTCTTAAAGTTTCATCATGTATAAGCTAATTGGCCAAACATCTTAGTATTCAACAAAAAGACTTAGTGAATTGGTAAGAATCCAGAACTGTAGCTAGATAGTTAGGTTGTTTATATGACCCCATTTGATTCACCAAACGCCTCTGCAAGAACAATGGCCATACTTAAAATGGTGAAAGCGATTAGAATCTCTCAAGAGAATCTCCCTCCTCTCATTCTTGGACATAAACTTGGCCATCTCATGACAGTCACCGCATACTCTCAGATTCTTGGTTACTCGAATGGTTTTGCCTGGCGGCAAGCTCAATATTCCAAATGCCATGGCTGATTTCTCACTATGTCCGCAGAGAGCTGCTTCCTTTTCCATTTCATCTGAATTAATCAAAGCATACTGAGTTTTAGGTGAGTAACCTTCCTCCTTCATCTTCAGTCTTAATCTCTTCAATAGAGACTCTATCTTTTTCGCTTGTGGGTGTGCACTACCTCCAGCTACAAAGATATTCACTTTGCCTTTAATCTCTATCCAACTACAACCTGGGTTCTTTTTCAAGCCTTGCCGGCTAATTTTCTCTCTCAACTTATTCACTTCTTCCCACTTCTCAGCTTCTGCATAGACATTCGCTAAAAGTACATAATACCCTGTGTTCTCTGGCTCCAGCTCAAAAACATGTTCTGCAACTTTCTCTGCTAATTTAACATTATGGTGAATTCTGCAACCAGAGAGTAAACATCCCCAAATAGTGGCATCTGGTGCAATTGGCATCATTTCAATGAATCGATATGCCTTTGACAGGTAGCCTGTCCTGGAAAGAAGATCCACCATACAGGCAAAATGTTCCAACTTGGGCTCAATGTTGCATTCATATCTCATTATGTTAAAGAATCTCCACCCTTCATCAACTAGTCCAGAATGACTGCAAGCATACAGTACAGATATGAAGGAAACTTCATCAGGCTCAATACCTGCCTTTCTCATGTCATTGAAGGTAGCAATAGCTTCATTACCAAACCCATGCATACCATACCCAGCTATCATAACTGTCCATGAAACAAGATCCTTTGCAGGAATCATATCAAACAGTAGACGTGCAAGGACTACTACCCCACACTTCACATACATGTCTACAATTGCATTTGCAACATGTCTGTCTGATGAAAATCCATGTCTTAGTACGTAACCATGGATCTCTCTGCCTCTCTCTAAAGCAGCCAGGCTGGCACAAGCAGGAAGAATGCATGCCATTGTAACACCATCAGCTTCTAAGTCTTGTAGCATTTTAACAAACAAATTAAGAGCTTCATTAGGAAAACAGTTTTTTGAGTAACCCCCAATCATGGTATTCCATGAAACAATGTCCTTCACAGGCATCTGAGAAAAAACTAATTGAGCATCTTCCATGCTTCCACATTTGGCATACATATCCATGAGAGCATTAGACACATACAAACTTGATTGCATATCATTTTCCTTTATATAATTATGAACATCCTTACCAATTTCCAATAGGCCATCACAAGCACAAGCATGGAGGATGCTTGTAATAGTAAAAACATCTGGCTCAACACCTTCGGTTACCATTCCCTGGAACAATCTGATAGCTCCATCAGATATTCCTTTGCGAGTATAACCTGCTATCATGGAAGTCCATGACACAACACTTTTGTTTTCCATTCTCTCAAAAGCCCTAACTGCAGCATGTAAATCCCCACATTTTGAGTACATATCCAGTAAAGTATTATTAAAGGTGATTTCCTTATAAAAACATGCTTTCACTGCAAATGCATGAACAGCCCTACCCAACATAAGAGCCCCACGATTGGCACAACCTGAAAGAACAGTAACCATTGTAGCCAAATCTGCATCGAAACCCAAACATAACATCTCTTTGAAAACCTGAAGTCCCTTCTCAGCCATATCATTAGCGATATACCCACTTATCATACAATTCCACGATACAACATCTCGAACATTCAATTCATCAAACAACTTACGTGCGTTCTCAACTCTTGCATGCTTGAAATAAAAAGAAATCAAAGAATTCACAACATTGTTGTTTCGTCCAAAATCCAATTTTAGCAGATACCCATGGGTCCATTCACCTTCTTTTACACTCCCTACTACTGCGAGACACTTCAAAACGCAAGAAAATGTATACGAATCCACTTCGATTCCCAAATTTATCATCTTCTCGAACAGATACATACTTTCCTTAAACTTACCAATCTTTGAGTACTCATTCATCATTAGGTTCCACAAGAAAACCTTTTCATTGTCAATCTTGTCGAAAACCTGTCTACCTACTTTTAGATCTCCACAAGTTACATACATGAACACAAGTTTTGAACCCAAAACACCATCAATTACAATGCCATTATCACAAATAATTGAATGAACCTTTTTACCAACTTCTAGTGACTTCAGGTCAGCACAAAGCTGCAAAATAGAACAGTAAGTTCTTGAACCAAGTTTACATTTTCCAGAGCTGTATAGTACTTCCATGGCTTTTTTAAGATTACCCACCTCACAAAACCTATGGATTTCAGTATTGTAATTTTTAGTTTTGTAGTCAATAGTGGAAACTGATGCCGAGATGGGATTTGTCGTACGAGAACTGTGCAAATTTGATGACACAAGAATTGACATTGTAGATGGTTTATAGCATATGTAACCATTCTGAGAGCTGGCAAAATTTCCTCTATAATTTTGATTAGGGGTATAGAAATAGACGAAGTTTGTCGCAATTTTGGCCATGAAAATCAGCGCTATTGGTTGAACATAATAGAACAACGGCCAAAAGAATTGGCGGTAACGGGATAAAAATGGAATCCTCACCGGAAAATATACTTCTTTCAAACAGCATATGATACCAAATGCTCTCCGACGCCTTTTAAATAAATCTTTTTTTTATTTTTTATATCAAAAAAATCGAACCGTTGGATTTGGATCTCCTTATCTCCCAAGGTCATTATAGAATTTTGCACGTGCTGTGCACGCACTATAGGAGTTCAGAACCAGATATTGAACATGTGTAAAGTCAACTCCCTTCCGTTCCCTGGTTAGCAAAATCTGTGAATCTAATTCATTTGCAGGTACGAATTCAGGAATCTCGATTTTCCCGGAGAGTCATGGGTGCAATTGCCTTTTATCCTCAATCTTTGTTATCCTTCAACAAGCAGCTGAAGCTGGGAAAACCCATTTCCTCCCCAAGAGGTATTAATTTAGCCGTAACTTTGTTTCTCTCCTTGAATTACACGAATTTTAGCACTGAAAAGTTTAATTCTTTATGTCGGTTATTTTGTATTAGTACTCTGCTTCATTGCATTTGGCTCCATATATTTTGCGAGTTTCTGGTTGTTGGCTTAAATATGTGTTCATTGTGTTGTCATCAATGTATGTTTCAACTGTTGTCGAGAAGCTGCCGTTCTGATGACATAAATCGTGATCTGATGCAGATTTTAACCCATTTGCTTGTGTCATTATGTTAATCATTAGTACCTCTTATAATAATATTATTGATAATTTACTTTTGGTTTGCTGGAATATATTACTTCCAACCTGCTGCTTGATTGACTTGTGCTGAAGTCTGGATATCAGCATATGGATATGTTGTTGCACTAAATTTTGTGAATAATAAAACTGAGAGATCATTCTTTGATGCAGCTTGTTGAATTTGGCAGAGATTGCAGATGGGATTATAGCTTTTGCCATCCAGAAAAACTCTCACAAATTTACCATTCTAAGCATAAATTCCGCTGGAAGTAGAAGAAGCCGGCTTCCCCATAAAGGTCATGCTGTTGGACAAACGAATAATGGGGATGGAAATGAGTTACCTCAATCATCTGATGGTAAAGTATCGGGCTCATCTGACAAGGAAGAGATAATTGCTCTGTTCAAACGAATTAAGTCTTCAATCTCAAAGGGAGAGAATGTAAGGGCAAAGAAAAGAAATCGGAGCTCATCAGAGGACAAGCCTAATTTCAAATCAATGGTGGATGTTCTTGACCAACCAGGAAAAGAAGCAAAAGGTGATTTTGTCTTTTGTTACATTTATAGTTGTGGAAAAGAATAGCATAAATTTAACTTCATAGAGTATTCTTACAGGGAGCTTGAAATCCTTGTACAGTTATTGATCTATTTGGTTTGCTATAATTGCTAGTAAACAGAGGAAGCCAAAACAAAACATTTAGCTCATTGCATTTTGGTATCTAAAAAGAATGTTAACAAAGGATTATTTTTAGAAAACTTCTCCTGAATCTTTACACTGTTGGATGTTCAGGGATCGTTTAGGAAAAAATATGAAAAGGAAGTAGTCTCACAATTCACATTGATAGACTATAGCACACAATCCTGCTACCACTTTCGTTCTAGCAAAGTCAAAAACGCGAACATCACTTTCTAGGCTAATGAATTAAGTGCCAATTTTTGTTTAGTATCTAATGACAGTTACCATTTTTAATTCATATACCTCTATGATGACAGGCACAAGTTCAATTGGGGGTTGGAAGGACAAGAAATGGAGAAGACGAGTGCCTAAGAAAGAGCAGAAAATACAGAATGACAAACCAGTCACCAACTTCAAGTTGTCTCGGTTACCATCAAGTTTTGTCAAGAGGTCTCCCATACCATCTCCATCAGCCCAGCAAAGAAACACTCCTCAGCTGAACCGTGAACCATCAAGTTTTGTCAAGAGGTCTCCCATAAGATCCCCCTCAGCCCCAAGAGGTAACACTCTTGAGCTGAACTGTGAACCATCACTGAACACAGAAAGAAGCAAGCAGTTAGAGTCAACAGGAGTAAAGAAATTGAAACTTCCCCAGCTTAAAGAACTAG
This sequence comes from Azadirachta indica, assembly GCA_022749755.1. NCBI lineage: Eukaryota > Viridiplantae > Streptophyta > Magnoliopsida > Sapindales > Meliaceae > Azadirachta > Azadirachta indica. Next base: position 12,430,734 of record CM040451.1, on the reverse strand, counting down.
CAAAGGCTAGAGGAATCAAAGGTTACTCAAGAATGAAGAAAAGTGAGCTTGTTAAATTGTTGAGGTCCTAGAGACCATGGAGCCTTTCAAAACTTCTGGCAGACATGCAAAACAGGAGCGTGCTTGAAATCGAAGTTGAATTTTATGGCCGTTTTGAGAAAAAGAATATTTATATGACCAGAAGTTGATACATTTTGATGTTGTTTTAGTTTGACACCGTCTCCATTTTATTCAGAGTTTTTACCTTCGTTAAATCGAGAGTTTATTCATCTACTAAATTTAGAGTGGCCGTTGCTACAAAATGGAATTAATGACTGACTTTTGAGTGTTAACCATCAACTAATTTCTTTTCCTTTTAGAGTAGTTAGAGATCTAATTAGAATTTTGATGAATTTATACATAGTATAGCACAAAAATTTACATCCAGCACGTAAAATTTCTAGGAAAAGAACTATCCTCTACTTGGAGGAAGTTAAACCCCTTCCCTTCAAGCTCTGCCTACCAGGCTACCATCCGGCAAATAATAGGGGATCTCTCAAAAGAGCGGAAATATAATAATTGCAATTATACTCTTTAACACTATTGCCCAATAAATACTATTTTGATTTTAGAATATGCAATTAGACAGCAATTCATCTGCAATTGTCTTTATATCTTAACAAAATTCACCACAAGAAACAAAGTCATTTGATGACAAAGATCATTCCCAAACTTATATGGCAACAAAAAGTAATCATTACCATTACCATATCTAATAAAGGAACAACAAAGACGGAAAAATTGTAATTCGAAAATCCACCAACTCAAATCTATCCAGGAAAATGTAGATTCTGATAAACAAAAATAAGAGAACTGGTCAAAACTTAAGAAACAACTCAACAAGTTTGTAAAAGATCTACTTAAGAAGCTCCAATTTGTTGGGACTTGTTAAGGATGACACCCTCATATTTCACTTGGAACCATTTCATTGCATCCTCCTTTGTAACTCTATGTTGGATTCCAACACGTGACTTGCATCTGCGGCGACGACCAACACGGTATCCTGGACGTTCAAGAACAACATAGAAGTCCATCCCATAAATACCAGTTGACGGATCATACCTGAAAAGGGGAGAGAAAATACAGCAGTAAGATCCAACAAAAACTCATAATTACCCAATAGATTCCCAAAAAGAGAAAACTCTCTATTCTTAATTCTTTCTCCCGCTAATAAAGCAGTAAAAAAGAAGGATCATATTCATAAAAATTGGTGTAGCATAGATATTGAAAATAGCCTGTCCTATACAATAAACAGTGTTAACATTGATTGCTCACTCTAATACTCAGCAGAGTGAATGAACCTAGAGCTTGCTGTTTATTCCAAAACACTACTTTAATAATGCATGTTCCACCCATAGATCATAAAAAGATAAAAAGCTTCAAATAGAAATCAAACTCAAGTTCAAACAGTGGCACCTCAAACAGAGGCATCAACTCCCACTAACATTGCATAGACGATTTCACTCCAGCACAAGCAGAATCATGTTTAACTGTTGCTAGTTCACCAAATGAAGTCAATTAAAATGTTAATATGCAAATGAGCAATAAAACATATTGAACATGATAACATCACAAATTGGAATAACTATTCAATTTTATCTGTAAACAGAAACCAAATAACTTGGCTTGGCTCATTATACATTGTCTGGACAATGACTTTATTGGGTGAGGTGTGTGATGATACCCATTAATTTAAATTCAAAAGAAAGCTCGCAAACGAAATGATTCCATGAAACACAATTACACATTATTCATATAATAATAAAGTATGTATAATTGCAATAAGCATGTTAAGGGCAAATGGTTTGCACAGGAACTAACTTGATGCCGAGATCGATGTGCTCTTGAATACCGAAACCGAAGCAGCCGGTATCACTGAAGTTGCGCCTCAAAAGCTCGTATTCCTTGACCTTCAAACCGCTCTCCAAAAGCTGCATCGCTTTGTCTCCTCTAACAGTAACGTAACATGCAATCTTTTCATTACGCCTGATTCCAAAAGACCTCACAGTGTACCTCGCTATTAACAAAAAAAAAAAAAAGATCCCTAAATTAAAATTTATTTCTCCTAAAAAACAAATAGCTAGAAAATAATAGTTATAGTGTACCCTTGGAGAAGACGGGGCTTTGGCTACTGAGTTGTTCAAGGACCTTGGCAGCACGAGTCAGACGATCGCCGCTTTCACCGACGGAAATGTTGAGGACCAACTTCTGCACTTTAATTTCCCTCATTGGGTTCGCAAGCTTCTTCTCTGACGCCTGATTTTCACATTATCAACACAAAAACACAGAAATCAGAGTCAATAAAGGAGATGCATTAACAGATGAATCAAACAGTATATGCTTCCGGGGGAAAGCGAAAAAAAGAACCAAACCATTGTTGCTTGGTGCTGTGTGACGGAGGGAAGGCAGAGGAACTGACAAAGAGTTAACGAGTATCGGCGGCTATAAAAGATGGGCGGGCAATTTAGGGTTTTTGTTGCAATGGTTGACACATTTATTGACGAAAATACCCTTCAAATATGGGGAAAAGAATTTTCCAACCCGGGCGTCGGCACTCGAACACGGGTCGCGATTTAGAGTTTTTAGATAATAACAAAAAGGTCCCTGATGTTTTATGTTTTCTCATACAAATATATATAATTGGTCTATTTACACTAAATAAGTTTCTTATAACAATGATCTAATTACTCTTATAATTCTGAATTTTGACCATCACAATACAAGAGCACGTAATTTAATGTTAAAGAATATTAGTTATGTCACTAGGAGTTGAGAGTGATTTGATATAAATTGATAAATTAAATGATATTTTTTAATAATAATTAACATTTTAATAGGATTTGAAATTTTTTTAAACCATGATGAAAAAGCTCCTACTTATAATAGTGATTTCTTGAATAAATTGAATTATTATTTTAAAAGCTTTAAAAAAATTATGAAAATAAATAACTTATTTATATTTTTATCTTAATAACTTATAAAAATGATAAAATTGAACTTATTATATTCTAATTTTAAGAAGCTATAAAAGTCCATGGATAACTGGATATGCATGAAGAAGATAAATTTACAAATTAGATTCTCATTTGAAAAAGTATAAAAGCTTGTACATATCAATCTAAAAGATACGAATAGATGGATCATACTATTCGGATCTTCGATGAAAAAGACACATATTGACAAACTATACTCTTATTTAAAAGCTTATAAACATTCGCGGACTGAAATGCAGAAAAAATTTTCCGTTGCCGAGAATCGAACCCGGGTCTTTCGGGTGAGAGCCGAATATCCTAACCGACTAGACTACAACGGAAAGTGGTTGAGATTTACGAGATAATTTTTATAATATGTATTTCTGTTCAGAGTCCTTGGACCACTATTGACTTCCAAAATTACTTTAAATATGCCCGAGATTAGATTTTGATTTTTGCTGCAATCCAGCATTCCGCTAATGCATAGAGCTACTTGAGAATATCATTTCATTTAAGCTTGCCCAAATAGTTTCCTACTTCAGTTATTGAGAAGCGCAGCCAGGGAACCAATTCTATAAGTAATAAGATTGGATACCAGAGTTACAGAAAATAAAAAATTATGAAACCTAAAGAAAGATCTGAATTTTTCTACTGTATTTACAATGGAAACTGCTCAGATATAATTGGAATGTCTCAAATAAGCAGGCTTCAATGAATAAGGAAAACAGCGATAAAAAGACTTCAGAATAATTGATAGAAATGTGAGGGAGAAAAGTTAAACTGTTTCCCAGTTTGGCAGCCTAATCAATCTTGTCCAGATATTCATCCCGGAAGCAGCAGAACACTGAATAATACGGGACCACAGTTGTCAAGGTGGTATTTCAAATTCTGAAGCCTCAAATTGCAGGCCTAAATATGGAGCTGTCCAGAATCAAGATGACGCAGAAGAAACCTTTCATTCACATTCTTCTAAAACATATTTACACGAAAAAACCATGGCAACACAAAAGCAATTACCAGGCATGCCATCAGGAAGTTACAAAATGGCTGCCCGCGCCAACATCCACCCCTTTCTGATGAGCTATTGCCACCAATAAATCTTCTCTCATTCCACTCGTCCATAAATCTGCAATCCCCGACACCGGTAATATTCTTTGCAGTTTGGCCACAAATTTCACACAATCTGCATTGTAAGTAAGATATCCATGTGAGTGGTGAATTTTGCTAACAGGTATGGTCCAAAGCAATGGTGGAAGCATGCATGTAATGTTTTGAGATAAATATTATATACTCAAAATTTAGAGCCTTATCACAGAATCATTTTGACACAATTTGATGATTCACATAAAAAAGCCAAAAGACATCATTGTTAATTCTTACCAACCACATTAAAAGGGCAGGAAGCATATGAATGAAGCATATGAATGAAGCACCAGAACATCTAATTCCTAGAATGTAAAAGAATTTAGAACTTCTAACTGCTAATTAGCAGGTGCTTCATTCCATCCACATCTCTATTACTCTAAGCTAGTGCAAAATACAGCTTGCAATTTACTACACGAATTGTATGGAAATGATAAGTCAACATGAGATGTCTCCAGCCTACATGGCTAGACAGGAGACATTTTGTTACCATGAACTGCATGCCTACGGAATTCTAAAGTTTGCTGCCACTGCTTCAAAGTCCAACTCTATTATGGTGAAAATGAATATGGCAGCAGCTTCCAAGATTCTCATTCTGAGTTAAGTAAACTTGACATTACCAATTCCATATGCATCAAAGTTGCCTCACAGATTTGTAGGGAATAAGACCTACATTCCAAGCTTAAGTATGGCATGGTTGTAAAACCTATAGCCTATTTCTCGGTACTCCACACTAAAATTCACATTCAGTGCACCGAAATTTAGTGAAGACTATTCCCCTAAAATCATGATCCAGGGCCACTTAACCATCTTACATTAGAAAAAAAGAAGAAAGATACAAAATTAGCGAAAAAGTATTCCATTTATAATGTTGAACAAAAGTTTATTGTCATTCCTCGCAAAGTTTCCTAGATGATTTAACATAAACCGCATCTTCTAATCATGTATGTCTTTGAAAAGTCCAGGTCTTGAGAAACAAAAGATTTGCAATCAACTCATTGAAGGCCAAACATCATAATTATCAGCAAGACCAAAGCAAGACAATGGAGAAATCAACTTAAAATCTCACATTTTATCCAACATACTTGAAAGATACACTCCCCACAAACTTAGGGGTACACTAAAAAAATTCCATTTTTCACAGAAAAAAGGGAAGATTTACCTGTTTCCCTTTAGCTTAAACCATGCTTCAGCACAATGGCTATGTGCAATGCCGAGCTCATCCTTACAGCCACAACCCAGCCGAATTAGCTCAGAAGTGGCTGCACTGGTAGCATTAGTAGTAGGTGCAGTTTCTGGTGGTTGCTCAGAACTCAAGTGGCAAATCCTACAAACCCTTTCCCCATCTGAACTCTCCTTGCACTCTTTTCCATCTCCATTGCCACATTTCACATCAATCACACAGGATTCCTTCTCTGTTTCAGACACCTTTCCATTGAGATTTTCCACCAATGCCTCACTTGACCCCAATTCAGTACTTTTCACTCCCTCTCTGCTAAAACATGCAGTCTGATCAGAATTTACCAAAATAACGGTCTCGAGCACAACCACATCAACCAAATGACTAGAATTCCCACTGCTTCCCGGATTATTTTTACCCATTGGTTCACCAATTTCTTGTTCATTACAAGCCTCAAATGCATTCACCACGGCACCACCTGACCCCATTTCATCAATTTTCAGTCCAAAACCTTCCTTTTCTCTGCCAAAAACCCTGTTTTGTTCAGAACTCGTAACTGCAGTCTCTGACGCTTCTCCATCAACTTTTAACCCCGAATCCCAATTCTCCTTGCTATTACTCGAACCTGCAACTGAATTTGCCACAACCCCATTAACCGAATTGCTCGAATTCGCGCTCGTCATTCCATGTTCTTGACACAAAACGTGACCAATTCTTTTACTCTCGTGTGTCTCTTGATCCATTAATCTTAAAAGAAATACCTCCCCCACCAGAATTCTCAAAAAACTCAACTATAAATACAAATATAATGCAATACTACACAAATATTGGCATACCATCAATTGTTTCTATCAATCATTTCGTACTTGCAAACAATATCCCCATAAGAAAAACATGGACAGATTAAAACCTAATCAAGAATGTCTAATAATGACAATTAACAGCTAATTAACACCGACAAAAACCAAACCTTTGGCTGTTTTAGAACAAACGCATAAACCAGATCGTTAACTGCTCTCTTTGTTCACTTCAATGCCACGCAAACGAAAACCCCTCCAATCATAAACCCAGAACACCGTTTACTCCTAATATTTAATACCCATTATGTAGACAAAAGAAATATCATTTAAGGAAAAAAACAGAACAAAACAAAAGAGAAAGAGTTATGAGTCAGAGAGATCTAACGTTGTCCCAAAAAACTACTCCACGAAGTAATTTCTCTCTTTCTGCATATAAAATACGCTCAAGTATGACAAGTTAGGTGAGAAAAAAGGAACAGCAAAGAAGAGAGCAGGTTGAGTTTGAGTGGGAATGAATCAATAGTTAATATTATTCGTAATTAGGATTTAAGTAACTGATAAAGCAAGTAATTTTTTTAAAATTAAAGAGGAAGGAATTTTGAGAGAATTGCATAACATACACGTAGCTACAACATGCTTATCTTGTTAAGTCTGGTTCTTAATTGATTTCGGCTTGGAATATTAATATATTGTTATTTTAGGTAGCGTTTTGAACAGGTAAAGTTGGCTGCCGCTGTTGGCGCCGTTACTTAAGCAACCGGTGGAGGTCAGAACCGAGTTTTTACTTTTATTTATTTTTTAAATTATGTTTCCGGTTGAGTTGAGGTTATCAGAGTTGACTTGAAGTTACCTTAGTATTTACAGAAAAATCTTGGTCAGTTGTTTGTCATATCTCCGAATCATTAGATGGATCAAGATGTACATGTAACATATACAACGTAGACAGCATATCGAATGTTGAACATATCTTCCATTTTCTTATAACAGTGTTATAGATTCATTTGCATGAAATGTTTGTTTCTGGATAGGTTGTATGCACCAATGTAGTCTATTAATATTTTAGCTAAAAAATTTTATTGTTTTGGAGGAATATATTATAATTTGTGTGCAAAATTGTTCTAGTGGGAGATTATCATCATCTCTCAAATTTTATATTGTTTCAAATAAAGAAATACCTTTTTCATTTATATTTAGAAAATTCCCAAGTTTTATCTAAACAACCAAAAACGACTATTTTATAGACGTTGTTGATTTTCAGAATTGTGATAAAGTTGGAAAATAGAAGCTTTACATGTAATTCTAGCTTGATGCACAGAAGGCAAAATTAATTGACGAACAACAGTATCTAAAATAAGGAAAGGCCGAAACAAAAGGTTGTGGCCAAAATTGAGTTGGGCAGTTGGGCGAGTAAATGGTCATAATCTAAATAAATATATTAGTCCCAATCACAATAAATGCAAGTGGCTAAAAGGGGGTTTAGGTGCATATTCATTATTCAATTCATGAATCTTCATCTCTAGACATTAGATATACATTGATAATTGAAAATCCCTTGGCCACATTCAAAAAAATATAATACAAGTACATAGCCGCCGGGTAACGGTCAGCGGATTGTACACGTTAGCCCCTTCAATTTCCAACTAAAACCATGGGCTTAAAAATGACTTCAGAGACGCCAGGCAGGCAGGCAGGCAGGCAGGCAGGTGCTATGCCAACCAATGCCAATTGTATGCGTGGTTTATGTGGAAATTAATGCTAATCAATGATGATTAAGAAAAAAAAATGCTTAATAATAAATCAGTACCATCATAAAATTTCAGCCAGTAGTTTTGCTTCGAAGCATATTTACAACTTGGGTTCGTAGCTGTTGGAACCACAGGCACCAAATCAAAATAGATAAGGATTCTGTGAATAATTTAGCTTAATAAGATGCAAAATTCATTTACAGTTGAATTTGGAAACTGGATGTAATGATTTGTGTTACCTAGGTCCGGAAAGCTCTATGGCTTCAATGATAAATGATGATTGGTCATGGAGATCACTATAATTCCTAGAGAAGCTAGGATCCCTTGCCTCAGAATTAATGTTAGTTCCACCTTGTGATTCTTCTGCTCCTGACTGACCAACAAGAACTTCCAGGACTTTCATGACTTCTGACATCTTTGGTCGAAGATTAGGATGAGACTGAGTACATTGCAAAGCTAGCTCTACTGATTTTTCTAACTCCAACAGATCAAAACATCCCTTTAGATCCCTATCTACTAGCACCTCCAGCCTTCTCTCCTCATTTAAGGTTCTAACCTGCATAATTTGTGTAATATTTAGAAACGCAGGATTGAAAATGGTTATTTCCTGAGTAGCAACATGCTAAATTAACATATAACAATACAATATTAGAAAACTATGACATTTTATGATGGATGTCAACATATATTAGAATTTGAGTGATATACTGTCTGGAATATTCAGTTTGAGTGACACAGAGTTGTAAATATTGAGGAAAACCGCATAGCTAATAAAAAAAAAAGAGGATAAATATAAACTAAGGTTTTGATTTGTGCAGGCATTTGAGATGTTGTTGGCATCACTGAAGACTCAATTAACAAGTAGAGTAGTAGGTACCTACCCAATCAAGGATCATTCCCTTCTGAACCTGACCATTGCCTGCATCTAGTGCCTTTTGTCCAGTAATAAGTTCCAAAATTAAGATCCCAAATCCAAAAACATCAGTTTTTTCAGAGGACTGCCCAGTTGAAAGATATTCTGGTGCAATATGTCCCACGGTTCCCCGTACTGCAGTGGTGACGTGTGAATCTCTACGATCTAACAACTTAGCAAGACCAAAATCCCCAACCACAGCCTCAAAACTTTCGTCAAGTAAAATGTTTGCAGCTTTGACATCCCTGTGAATTATTTTCGGATTACATTGTTCATGTAAGTATAGAAGTCCACGGGCAGTTCCAAGGGCAATACACATTCGTGTGTTCCAGTCCAGAGATGGCTTTGCCTGATGAGTATCTGCAAAAGAAAATAAGCCGACAAAGAAATAGACAAAAAATAGATAAAAACTTATTCAAATTCAGTGTGACTAATTAAAACAGTAGCTAACTTAAATTTCAATATTCAGATGCATAGCCACAAAACATGTCAGTTGTATGGACGAAAAAACAAGAAAGGATCCTACGTGAACTGTAATGCTTTCTGAGTGTAAGCATAACTGCAAATTTAACAAGTGCCCCAAAATTTCTGCTGATGAACCCTCCAGTATCACTTTGGGGAAAAACACGTACACCGAAAAATAACTTTTTAAATCAACTGGCCTAAGGAATTCATGCTTAATGAAGAGAAAAAGTATGACTTCAATAGCAGGAGCCCGGCAGCACTTGCTCTCGTTAGTGTCAGAGGTGAAATTCTTGAGAATAGATTCAAAAACTAGCCTACATCCTACATCCTACACTCTCAGTAGATGTCAACATATTAAGAAAATGAAACTAACCTCTCAAGCGATCAGCAACACTTCCATTTGGCATATAAGGATAAACAAGCAACCTTTCTTCAGGTGTCATGCAGAAGCCATATAAGCGCAAGAGGTTTCGATGCAAAGCTAAGCCAATCATCTCAACTTCAGTTTGAAACTGCATCTCTCCAGTAAAATTCGGATCTTTTAGCCTTTTAACTGCCACCACTGTCCCATTTGGAAGACATCCTTTATATACCACTCCATATCCTCCTTGACCTAGAATCTTTTTGGGACTAAAATTTCCAGTAGCAACTTGTAATTCACGAAATGAAAACCTCTTCAGATGACCAATATCAAATTCATAATCTTGCTGCACTGCAAATTGCAAATTATTACAATTTATTGAACCATCCATCATGAAGTATGTGGTTGGTAAAAAAGCATCCAGTTTGGGAAGTACCATATGATCTAAATAGAAGACGAGACCTATACCAATGCACCCAACAAACCAGCAACATCACTGAAACAACAAATGTGCAACTGATGCCAATAGCAAAAGAAATCACCCACCAATGGTGACCGCCGGCTTTTGGAGATTGACCTGTCTCTACAGATTGAATTATTGTTAATATGCATTTGGATCATAGAATCTCATAATGGAAAAATGGTTTAACATGTTGCATGTATGTTACCATTTTCTGGTTTAGAAACACCCTTGCAAGTTTGTTCAGATGAAGAACTGCAAAGAAAGCTGTTCCCTGTAAAACTAGAACAAAACGTGCCAACCTTTAGTTGTCTAAAATAAATACCAAGATGACCTCATAGATAGTAAAGAAAATTTCATTATCCAACCAATGCAGGATAGGTAACAGAAGATAACTGTCTACGATCAGACACATATAAACAAGCATAAGGTTAGTGATCAAAAAAATCTCTCTCCTAGAAATCTCACCTGTAGCCTTTCGCTAGTATCTTGGGTGTAGGACCACTGAGATTATTGAAAGATAAATCCCTGTGCAGCATTTTAAGATATAAAATACAATTAATTTAAAAAATGTAGAAGAGAATCGTAGTTTTATATGGCATGGAACACATACAAGAATGAAAGACTTGTGAGATTGGCAACAAGTGTAGGAATTCTTCCAGATAAGTTGTTCCCATTAAGCCTCCTGAAAAACTAGTCATAGAAAAGTCTTAGCACATGAAATGTTAGAGCAAATCCAAAATCAAAACTATTGGACACATTGGTCACTGTATTAAATTGCAGGCCATACTTACAAGTAAGTTAGACGAGTTAAAAAACCCAAAGAACTGGGAATTTCTCCAATAAATTGGTTGTTGGAAAGGTCAAGAGTTTGCAGCTCTGACAGCATCCCTATCTCAGCTGGGATAGTACCAGACAACTGATTGTTATGCAACAACCTGCACAATTCAAGAACGAAATCACAAATTGGTGCATGTAAGAAAAAAAAAATTACTTTCCTCGCAATTCAATAGAAAGTTTACAACAAATTAAATATCGTTTTCATCACTTTGTGTAACTTAACCACTTTGTATTTTGATATGCAAGACATTACAAATTGTTCCTAAGCGTAAATGTACTGAGAACAATTATTCTATGAACAAAATGTAAACATGCCTCATCAAAACTAAAATCACTGCCTAACTTTTCAATAATTAATGCAAACTTAAGCAAGTACGCCAATCATACTGAACAATACTGCAGGTCAAATTAATACAGAGATTATACAAATTACAGCCAAGAGTGGATCTCACATTGTCCTCAGGTGACTCAAGTTTCCAACGCTTGGTGAAAGCATTCCCGATAAGCCCATACTCGCCATTTCACTGCAAAAATTTTAGTTCTCCTCAGGATTAAGTGTACTAATAATATTTGGAATTCTTTAAGTGCAAGGAAACTTACAGAGAAACAACGAAACCTTCAGCAGAGCAGCCAACCATATTCCAAGTACATGGATCGACAGAGTTTATATCCCAACCGTCCATTACATGCAATTCATCTCGCATTTTAGTCTTCACAGCCATCAAAGCAGCCACTGCTCAACACAAAATTAAAATAACCCGCCTCTAAATTTATTTTGAAGAAAAAAAAATATTTTCCCAAAAGAAAAGTAAACAGTTACCTTCATAGTTAACGCCCTTGGGGGAGAGAAGACTGTCAGAAGCCGAAACTTTGGTATCTTCCCAAAAGAAAAGGAAGATGAAAAGCAGCAAATAAAGCAACATCGCCCCATTTTCCATTGACTTAGAAGTTAACAAAAAGCAATGACAAAAACAAAAAGAAGCAATAAGGATACTTTATCGCTACTCTGACAGAAAGAAAAAAGGGCTAACAGCAGTCGGTAGGGAAAACTGGAACCAGTGCTAAATTTGTAATCCGTTGATTCGTTTTATCTCTTTCTCGCTTCTTTTCTGCCTCGACGACAAAAATTATTATTATTATTATCTAAAACAAAATTAAAAATTTTAAAAATAAAATAAGTAATTTTCAACACATCGTAAGACCAGGAGATATTGGGAAGCTCCGAACGCGGGAAAATGTTCTCGAGATTTGTAAATGACAGCGATTGTCGACTTGTCTGACATGACGGGGAGGGAAGTGTTACAGCCGTTGATATTTCTGACTGTCAACATAGACCGTAAACCAACGGTTCAGATTTCGTAAAGACGGAGAATTTGTGTGGAAATATATTTTAATCCATTTATAGGAGCGCGCGCTGCGCACGAATGTGCATGTTGCCGGAATTTGGACTTTTCTTCGAGGGAAGTTCAGAAGAAACGACCTCGTTTCGAGGGCTCTGGATTTTTAAAATGGCTCCGGTCTACCTTTGTGAGTGGGCTCTATGGCCCAAATGAAGGGGCCCCTTAGGCCCACTTAGGAATAAAGTTTAGCGACTAGCTTATGATTTAATGCAGTTGAGACGAACTATATTCTGTTGAACGAGATCATTTGAATATAGACTATGGGCTACTAGGATAAGTTCACTCAATGGCTTCCCGACATTCAATGATTCAAACAGGGAAAAAGGAGTAAAAAGGATAAACGCAATGATAAGCAAATAGAATGGCCATGCTTTTAGGTAACTTCTTTTGACTAATCATGCGCAATAATAGCAATGCCAATATTCAAGTATGAGAAAACATTAAAGTGAAATCGGTTGGCTAATCACATGATAGATTTCCACGTCTAAAGGCCTCAATTTTCAACATTTCTGAGTGCACCTCCTCATCGATAGCTGTACCATTATCATTCCTTCGAAGTTTTTTTCGGGGCAATTCAAGAATGCTGAACAGTTTTAGGTGGTAAAGTTGCAAGAACAATCTAATGAGATTGTAAACGATAATTCAGCATTTACACGTCATATTTAACCAAACATGCAACCAAGCCAACATCTTTAACAGTAAAATAGAAGGATAAGCAAGGGGTCAAGGAAAGAGACGGCGAATTGCAATAACATTACTTTGCACAAACAGAAAGTGATAACAATTGTCTGCAATTTGAAGTCAGTCATCACAAACCATCAAAAAGAGAAATAGAAAGACATGGGAAAACGAAAAACAGAAGAACAAAAACGGGAGACCAAACCTGACAACAACATGCCCAACCCATCTTTTGGGCCATTCTATTAGGGGCTTTCCTTCCTGGCTACAAATACATTTCTCCTCAGTGTTCTTCTACTAGCAGCATTCTGATCAGTCCACCTTATCAACTTAGCCTATCTTTACTATCAAACATGTACATAAACAAATGGGCACTTTAACGGGAGCGAGGGATGTGAAGAAGAGAAAAAGGGAAAGAGGCAGGGGTATGGGAAGGAAAAAAGTTCAAAAGAAAGCGCAGCAGCCATCCAACAGCCTGATACTGTAGGCTTTCTGATAGAGTAAGAAATGATGCTGGTCAAGCCTCAATGCATGGTAGTTACACACAAGGATAGAATTCCCTTAGTGTCACACATCACCGGGTAGATATCACTTCCATATATTACTTGTCCGGACCTATGTCCCAGCTGGATGCAAGAAATTCAGACCTAATTGCCGTTTCACATGGTCTGGTATCAACTTATTCACAAGCTCTGGTGAAGCCCCAGCTAACTGCAATAAGAAACAACACAGTTCATGAACATTTAGCACAGATTTCAATAGAAAATCCCATTTCTATTCTACATTTCATTGTAACCAATTTCTTGAAAAAATTTTGTTCTACAAAATTTATGGTTCAAATCAGAAATGAAATGGAATCTCAAACACATTTTGTTCTAAATTTGAAAGCATGCGGTAGAGCGACATACTACAGATATCTAGTTGAGCATCATTCTACAAATAGAAATTGTGTTTTACAAATTAGAAGACATATAAATTGTGTTTTACAAATTAGAAGACATATAAATTGTGTTTTACAAAGTTAGAAGACATACTTCTTGTTTAAAGTTGAACAGAGGTGGTAGAGGGCGACCATTCGGTAGGCGAGCATTGGGTTCACGCAGCTCATCAAAGAAAGGATGTGCACATGCTTCAAGCTGTAACAAGAAAGTAAATCATAATCAGAAGCAAAATGATGGAGGACCATAAATATCAGGGTGGAAAGTAGGAGAGAGAACACTAACAGCTTTTTCACAATAAACTTAATTTTTTAATTGATGATTAAAAATATGGATTCCCTGAGTATCACACGTTAAACCACATAAAAGCCATGTATGTGTAATGTGAAAAAACTGATCAAACTCACCGCTGTACATCGAAGACTTGGTGAATACTGCAACAAGCGTGAAGCAAGGTCAATTGCCTCTGGAGGCATCCGTTTATGAAAAACCTAAATACAAAGAGAAATATGAGAAAGGATGCACGATTTTAAAATATAATTGGAAAGAACAAAAAGATGCAGTATTCTGAATGATCTGCTTAAATTTCCTGGCCATACAAACACTTCAAACATCCAAGATACTTTGTACACGAGAAAGAATGGATGTAGTTAGCTAAAGCTTAAACAAGCATAATGCCCACGAGACAGCATAACATATTATTATAACTACAACAACCAGTTACTAGAAGAATGAAAAATGCAGACCTTATGCCAAGGGTGTGCTTTAATCTGGGGGAACCTAAAATCAGTGTAATTTGGATTCATACAGCGAATTTCTTCACGAGTTGGTGTACCGAGAACCTGCAGGAGAACATGCAAGGTGTCACTTGTGATCATGGAAAATGCTTGGTTTCAAACATTAGATCGTAAACTGTACCTTGATAATCTCTACAAGCTGGTCCACTGCATTTTCTCCAGGAAACAATGGCTGAAAAAGAATAAAAATTATTCTTCAGATAGCAAAACAAAATTTCACAGGAGAACTAATTATTGCTTTAAACTCATAGGAGAGAAATCTAAAGTGCAATTAAAATTGCTAACCTGGCCCAAAAGAAGCTCAGCAAGTACACAACCAGCAGACCATATATCAATTGAGGTGGTATATTCTGTAGCGCCGAAAATAAGTTCTGGAGCCCGATAGAAACGTGAACAGATGTATGATATGTTTGCTTCTCCAGCAACCTGATCATCACAAGTAGTTGAATAAAAATAAACGCAGAAAACATTCTCATGACAGCAAGGAAAGATAACAATTAGACCATAACAAATAGAACAGGAATATAGGATTCAGACAATATAAAACCTTTTATCCAAACCACACTTATACACAATCAAATACTTGTTTTCCACATTGCTGCCAATTAGTAAAGTCAAAAACCAATGCTGGCAGGTATAACTATAAATGACTTTCGCTTCAGACATGTCAAACAAGGAAACAGACGGCTAAGACTCCCTCAACCATCTTTCTGTTTTGGATAAGGTCCATAAGTGGAAGATATATAGTCTCTTGTGTGTCAACGGACAAGTAAACTGAGTACCATAAACAACTCAAATTTAATATGTACATATTATGCATAATATGTACATGATCATATTATGCATCTAATCATGCAAGCAAGAGACAATACAGAGAAGATAGACGTAAATTGCCCAAACCAATTCAGGTTGAAACAACCAGGGCTTCAGCACATGAAGGCAAGCTGATTAAGCTTATCCAACAGAAAGGAATAAATGCCATGGGTTTCAACCTTCCATTGACACGAATAACAAGATATACTCATGCACCACGACATTGCAAAGTTTAATGCACCATGCAAAATACACTAGTCAGTTATTAAGTAACATACAACTAATTGAAACTGGCAAATTAAGGAGAGAACATACCAGCTGTTTTGCACTTCCAAAATCACAAATCTTAACTTGGTGAGTAAGAGGATCAACCTGCAAAGAGATAAGAATGACTTCAGAAAACATTCACAACTTTCTGTCTGTAACTTAACAATCTGTGATGCATACCAAAAGGTTTTGAGGCTTCAAATCCCTATGGCAAACTCGAGGAACAGTGTGAATATATGCCAAGCCCCTGAAAATCTGCAATACATCCCCTAATTATCATCAGTAAGTACATGCAGCAACAAACTATCCCCAATGGAGAATATCAACATACCTGGTACATATAGAGTTTCACATAGATTAGTGGCATTCTCTGATTTGCGCTGCTGTAATGCTTCAAAACCCTGTACATGCTTTCTGGAACATATTCCATGACCAAGTTGAGGAAAAGTTCATTTTTACTGGTAGTGGAAAAGAAACAATGCTTCAAAGAAATCACGTTCGGATGATCCATCACTCGCATTAACTGCAGCTCACGATTCTTATATCTTCTATCCTGTAAAACCTTCTTTATAGCCACAGTCTCCCCAGTTTCCAAGCATTTTGCCTAAGAGAAGACAAAGAATGTTAGCGCTTAACAAAGGTTAATAAAAACATTCTATATTTGCAACAAATTAAAAACATTTCTTCACCTGGAAAACAATTCCAAATGACCCAGTTCCTACAACACGCTCTGCCATGTAGCTAATAGTCTGCAAGATGCCACAAACCAAAGATATGAAATTCAAATTTGAAAAAGAAAAATTCAATTTCAAGTTGCTTATAAATCTGAAGTTATTAATAATTACATTAATTTTCAATAAATCATAAACTACCAAGGCAAATATTAAACAAGAACAAAATCACATACGAGATTAAAAGGAGGAAAATTTACCTGTTTTGGCTCTCCATTTTTTCCACCAATAGTGGTGGAAATTATGTGACCAGTAACATGGTCATTTCCGTCAACAACTGCAGCAGACATTTCCTACAAAACAAATTTACATGTATCAAAGATTATATAAGGACATCTCCATGTCATTGATTTAAGAAGAAGACAAGTAGCAGCAATTAAAAACTTTTACTTCGGACCCTCATATTAGTTGCCACTACCAAAATTGGAAGATCACAACAAAGTGTAGTTAAAATAATTAAACCCACAAATCTGTACAACCATGAAGACCATCACAAATCACAAGTAGAGTTAATATAATAAAGAACAAAATAAACTTACAAACACAAGTAAGGCAAGTTTGATCCAAATAAGCACAGATAAACTTAGAAAAAGATTTTTCTTACCAAAAAATAAAAAAGGTTCAACTGAGCTCAAAACACGGATCGGAAAAACAAAGCAATTAATTTACTATCCTAGTTAAGGTCGTAAAAAAGTGAAAAATATAACAGCAATTCCGTAGAACGAAACAGATCTTAGATCCGGACAAATAATAACCAAAAATGCCGAAGAAGTTATCTGATGAGCTCACAGAGCTAGATCGCCAACTCTGCAACTAGAAATGTTGACCTAAAACACCAAATTCACGTTTGGCAGCCAAGAAAATAAAAGAAAGTGAAAGAAAACCAAAATTTCTCAGAATTCCACTCAACTTGTCTCAAAAAAATACAAAAAATAAGCACTTTGTTCCACATTTTCAACTAACTTCGTAAAAAAATCAAAACTTAGCACAAATCACTTCTTTTCCCATAAAAAAATTAACAAAAAAAATTGAAATTTGCTCCCCCTTGTTTCTCAACCAGCTGAAAAAGTAGCAGACGAACGAAAACCACTAGTAACTTCCCAAAAAAATGGGTATTTCTCCTTTTTCTCTTTACAATTATGGGATAATAGAGAAAATGTCAAAACTTTACCTTATCGTCGGCCATGGAGAGATTCAGAGAGAAATTGAGAGGTAAGAAGAGAGAGAAAGGAGGAGAGAAATGGTGGAACTCAACGGTGGTGGTGGATGAGGATGATGATCATCGTGGTGAGACGATAGAGAATGGGAGAAAGGAGGACCCAGGGAGACGCAACAAGCCCATGTGATTCCAGCTCTTCTTTTTCTCTGTTTTGTTTTTGTTTTTCTTTTTTTCCTTTTTTTTTTGTTCTCTCTCTCTCTCTCTCTCTCTCTCTCTCTCGCTGTCTACTTTCCGTTCTCTTCGCTTTCCTCTTTTTTTTTTTTCATGTTTGGATTCCGGTATTGCCCTTATTCTATTGGGTAATTACCAGAACGGGATTTGAATATTTTAGTACATAATAATGTGTGAAATGAATAATTAAATAACGTGTTTGTGGAAGTGTTTGACCAGTCGAAACCCAATTCCCCAATTACGGTTGCTTTTAACAAATGAGAGAAATTTTCAATTGTCAAAATGTGCTTCTTGCATTGCGTTTGTTTGATATATTAAAAAAATTATAAAACATATTTTAAATTTTTGTTACTTTCATATAAATAATTACTTAATTGTTAAACTTATTTTGGGTCTTAAATCTAACACATGAATGTCTCATTCAATAATAAAAATAAAATACGACTACATCAAATAATGAATAACGGTATAAAAGATTTTGTTAAAGAACAATACTACTTTACAAAGTATTATGACTTGTAAAAATTATATTTCTATAAAGTATAAATTTAAGTAATAATCTACATGTTTCAATATTATTCATATTAAAAAATATTATATTTTTTGAAAATTTTAAAAAATAAAATAATAATGCAACACATGTGATAATATATTACTTCGTATGTGTTAGTATTATTGTAACTTAACAAGAATAAAACTATCCAATTACTGTGCATAATTTTCAATGCGAGGATTTTGTCTTCATTATTAAGTGTCCACCGAAGTCTAAAATGAAGGGGAGAATAAATTGATAATTGCATGTTAGAAACGTATGGGGTGATCTAATGTACAAACATTGTGGTCCAATATCGACTAGTTGCCAACTTAATTTAATCTTTTGATTGGGAAAACGGCTTGTTTCCATTCAATACATGCCACCTATGCTTTGGCATCAACATTAACCATCATCCAGTAGATATAAATGCCTCCAATTTTAAACAAAATAAAAACTTTATTATTAGAAAAAGAA
This sequence comes from Azadirachta indica, assembly GCA_022749755.1. Lineage (NCBI taxonomy): Eukaryota > Viridiplantae > Streptophyta > Magnoliopsida > Sapindales > Meliaceae > Azadirachta > Azadirachta indica. The sequence continues at coordinate 12,411,793 of CM040451.1, read as the reverse complement.
AAATGAGGGTACAAGCTTGGGTTGAGGAGCATGCATCTTTGGGCCATCATGGCTGTTTTACCATGCTACTAGAGCAAGATCAAATGATTATGCATTCTTTGATTTTGTCTTCCGAAGCTCTCATCTCATGCATGCTATCCTTTCACACACTCTGGAAATTTGGATCCAATTTGATACGTTTATTGACAATTACAGTGGCTGTGCTGCTGTAGGATAAGTCTAGAATGGGAGTAGTAATCTTCTATGTTAAAAAGCTAATAAATCTGATAGGAAGATGAACCCTGAAATCAAGCGTAGTATTATTCTTTTGCTCGCAGTATGGTTAATCAACTATTGATTAATAAACGCGAATCAGATGGAAATAGGTCCATTCTTGTAAAAAAAGCCGTGCAAAAAGCTAAACTGAGCCAAATTTTAAAAATTAATTTTTGGGGTTCAATTTTTACCTTTCGGTCACTTTATTTGTCTTTGGCCAGAAACCTTTTGATTATGGAGCAGAAATCTGAAGTAGGTGAAAAAGAGTTTTTGCCCACTTCATCTAATCCACTGTTTTTCTACATATTTCACTGTTTCTACTTTGACCCAAATGGTAGAAATAGAAGCCAAGTCGGTGGCGATGAGTCGGTCATAGTCAAAACTGGCTATTATTTGTTTTTTTTTTTTGGGTACGCAGCAGGTAGTCCTGGGGTTAATATAGATAATAGAGGGGGCTGTAGCTATATCTTGCGCTGCGGGTACAGTAAATGAACAACGGCAATTGAGATAAGAATAGGTGTTTAAACAGAGAGTTGATTTGATGTTTGGCCACAGCTACACTCAAAGAATATGCAGCAGAGGCAGGCAGGCCTGACTCGTCAATCGAAGGTCTTTAGCTGCTGCTGCTGCCGCTGCTGCGCTGCTGGGAGCCTGCGACGTAGGAGCTATTCTAAAATGATTGATTGTCAATACTCTCGGCGACGGCATTTATTTCTTACAAGACCTAATTAATTGCAGTTCAAGTGATCGATGTTTTACGTCTCAAACTCAAAGCGACCTGGGAATTTTTCGTACAATGTCCGAAGACAAAAGCTTGGGATGGAGATAATTTTAGATGAAACATGTTCTTCGGATTTTATTTAATACAATTCAAATTTATTTTGAAATTAATTAATTGAAATAAATAATGAAAAAAAATTGAAATTATATGATTTCAAAGAATATTTATTAGAAATACTTTACGTTATTTAAGATTTTTATTTTAAGACCTGGGCCTTTTTCTTCAAATGACAAGGAAGCCAGGTGGGTCAATGGGTTGGGTTGGGTTGGGTTGGGTAGTGTGGATCCTAGTTTCAACTTCTACTGTTACACCCGGTGTAAATTGAAAAGTTCGGGTGGGCTCAAGTTTGGTGATCAGTCGACGAAAATCTCTTTGAAAAAGAAGTGAACATTTTGAAAGAAGCAAATCATAATATTATAAACAAAACTCACAAATTGCATCTAGATTTGTATAATGTTAAAAGTTCTTAACAACCATAGATTTTGACCGCTAATCATGTTTTGATTAAGATTAATTAATAAAAGTTTATATATACAAGACAATGTAATACTACTTCACCATTTTCCTTTTTTTATATTTATGCATGATGTTCGAAGCTTTCTTCCTCTAAAATTATGATTAGTTCGTGCAATAAACATATCTTTGGGTTGGAACTCTCACCAGAATTTGAATTAATCATCAACATTCTTCAACGTAAAAGTTCTGATAAATTAATATAAACCAATTGCGAAAGTACAATAATTATCTTATTCCATCTTACATAAACCTAATAGGAAACAAATAAATAAAACATCAATTTTGGACACAAAATTAATTCTTGGACAACAACCACATCATTAACAAAACAACTATAACACAATTAATTTTAACGTAAAAAATCTCTCCAATGTGAAGAGTAAAAATCACAGACCGTAATCTACCTAAAACACTCTATTATAATCAAATAATGAGAATACATAATTTCTCTCTAATTAGAACTAGAGGTACATATCTACAACATTATCAAGATCATACAATTTTGACAAACAATCAGAACTAGAGGCACATATCTACAACATTATCAAGATCATACAATTTTGACAAACAATCAAATTCTACAAAGAAATTAGAGAGAGTTCAAGAAAAAATTACCAAAATAGTAGCCTAACTTCTATCTACGAAATTTAGAGAAAATGAGTTTCAAATCTGATCTTCACCGTTCAGAATTTAGTCCTCTAAATTACAAAACTGCTGGTAAAATTTTAATTCAATCGGACTGAAAATCGACTTTCGATCAGCAACTTGATCAAAGATGTCCCGAGTTCACTATTCTATCTCTCTCTCGTAAACAATACCTGCTTTCTTTTAAAATGATGAACAGTAAACACTCTCTCTTCTTAACACACACGTGTATATTGTAATAAAAATAAAACACTAAATCCTACTTGAGAAAAGAATAAAATACCCTTAAACTAATGAAACTTAATCATTATTAAAACAAATTTACGCTATTTCTATATAGAAGGAAACCCAACCCATTAATTCCTTCGGGATCAATTTTGTTCTTATCAGAACTTCAACAGCTACCTTCAGCCACAGATAATAGCTTTGTTATATAAAACAAGCCTTAATTACAGATAAATTCCATCAAGTATATCAGAACTTACATATGCAATTCTGCAAACAGCTCCAAGCTCTCTATCATCGTCTACTAATGACTTTTCAGGGAGCATTATCGAGAGGGTTTATGATAAATTTTATGAAACCTATATATACGACAAAGTTTAAGAAATTTAATTTACATTTATATAAAATTTGAAGAAAAGTTGACTAACTGGAGATTGGCTACATGCAGAAGTAATGAATTATTCTTATTTCTATCCTCTCCTCTAATACATTACCATTAACTCGTTAAATTTAACAATTAAATAGAATGTTGACCCGCTGAAAGCTCAACCAATACATTTAATTAATTATTACGTAGAACCTTCACAAGTATCTTAAAGCAAATTAATTTATAGAACGGAAAAACACGATTCGTTTTCAGGTTTTGGCAATTTTCAATGGCTTTTTACTAATTCATCATGTTTTTCTCTTTCTTTTTAAATTAAATTGCACAAGTTCCTTGCAGCTTTAAAATTGACAACTGTCGCTGAACTGGCGCACATTTTTAAAATCCCTTCATTTTTGTTGCTTCGTTCATGTAATCATGGCATAGGAGTGTAAGAATTTGCTTTGGATAATTATATATGCAAGAATATAGTTGACTAAATTGGCCTCTTTCTATTGACATTTACATGAATAATTCTTAAGAATCTCAACTCACTACTGACAAAACCGGTTAGTGCGGAAATGGAAGAGTTGAATTCATTTCTTCTCGAAAAGAGTTTGTCAAAAACCAGTAATATTGTCCGAAATGCTTACAATTTTTCAACACTAGTGCAGTACAATTAATCAATTTTATCATTCCACCTTCGCCAGAAGTTTACATTTCTCATTTCCTACTCATACCAAGATGGCAAGAACTTGTCTTTTCGTTCTAGCTAAAGTATTTTTAGTCTATTATTTCACTATTGAAGTAGCTCATGCATTAACCGATATCACCACAGATCAATATGCTCTTCTTGCCCTGAAAGCTTAAATCACTGATGATCCTCTTAATGTATTGGCTTCAAACTGGTCTATCAACACTTCTGTTTGCAACTGGGTTGGCGTCACCTGCGGCGTCCGCCACCGCAGAGTCACAGCCTTGAATCTTGCGTACATGGGTCGAACAGGCAACATTCCTCCACGGCTGAGTGACCTGTCATTCCTCACTTTGCTGAATGTCACAAACAACAGTTTCCATGGCTCTCTTCCGATTGAGCTAGCTAATCTACGCAGGTTGAGGTATCTCAGCTTTAGATACAACAAGTTCAATATAGAAATCCCGCCGTGGATTGATTCCTTATCGAAGCTTGAATACTTGTATTTAGATGGTAACAGTTTCATTGGTATAATCCCACCTTCCATTTGCAACATATCTTCATTGCTTGCAGTTGATCTTAGCTTTAACCAGCTTCGGGGTTACGTACCATCCTTGATCTTAAGTATACCTTCGTTGCTGGTTATTGATCTCAGTAACAACTAGCTTTTCGGTCCTGTTCCCTCCATTTACAACACATCTTCGTTGCTGAACATTGATATGCAGTACAACAGCCTTTCTGGTAGCCTCCCCGAGGATATGTTCAGATTTCTACCCCAGTTGGAAGGGCTTTATCTGTCATATAACCAGCTTTCTGGAAAAGTTCCATCAAATTTATTCGACTGCAAACGGCTCCAAGTTCTATCATTGTCTGTTAATGGTTTCACTGGAAACATTCCTAGAGAAATCGGGACTTAACCATGCTTTTGGGGTTATACCTCGGCGCAAACAACTTCACAGGTAAGTTTACATCCCCTTCAAAACAGTTCATTGAATTTTGGATTTGCTTTCTCAGTGAGTGAACATTATTCCAATACTCTCCAATGTGAACTGCTTTTCGAGTACTGTATTTTGTATTATGTGGAACATGCGTCTCAATTAAATATATCTAAACAGCAATTTGGCGCTTTAAAAATGATGAAGGAAGACTCTAGCTAGCAAATGTCAGGAAAATTGGAATAGACAGTAGTATTCTATTATTTCTTTTCTTCTTCAAAATCTTGAAGAATTTATTTTTCATCTATCAGTGTCAGCTGTGCGGGTGAAAATAGGCTTTATTACTCCTTTGATGCCAAATTTGGTATGGGGTCAAATCAAAGTGAATCAAGATATTAAACTACTAACTTGATCTTTAATATTACAAGATCTTTTTTCTGTCCCTTCTCTTCCCCTGTTATTGAAGGAAATTTAGAGTTTTCAGACTAATGCATGATTGCTAATGTTGTGGCAGGTGAAGTACAAGGTGAGATTGGTAATCTACAAAGTCTACAAGTATTAAGCTTATCAACCAATAGCCTAACTGGTCCCATTCCTTCTGCAATTTTCAATATATCCACATTGACTTTCCTTTCACTAGCTGCTAATAACCTCTCAGGAAGTCTCCCGTCTAGCTTAGGTCTTTCACTTCCTAATCTTCAGCAACTTTATCTCGGAGGAAATAGACTTACTGGACCTATTCCTAACTATCTCCAATGCTTCTATGCTACTTCTGATAGATATGCCCTTTAACTCTTTCTCAGGTTTAATTCCCGAAAGAATTGGTAATTTAAGACTCCTCTAGTGGCTCAATTTGGGTGTCAACAATTTGAAAGCTGAAACTTCTGGCTCTGAACTTAGATTCCTGACTTCTTTGACAAGTTGCAAAGACTTGAGAAAATTGGTTATGTCAGGAAATCCACTAAACGGTTCCCTTCCAATTTCCATTGGAAATCTCTCAACCTCTATCGAGGAATTTTCCTTAGCTGTTTGCAACCTTAAGGGAGGCATTCCTTCAGAAATTGGCAACTTAAACAACTTGACGATCTTGCACTTGGAGAAGAATGAACTGAAAGGATCTATTCCTATTACAATTGGGAGATTGCAGAAGCTCCAGGGTTTGTATATTTAGGAAAACGAATTACAAGGATCAACTCCAGTTGATATTTGTGATTTGAAGAGCTTAAATGAATTTTACTTGGATGGAAATAAACTAAACGGGTCACTACCAGAATGTATGGGAGATCTCATTTCTCTGAGAACCCTGTCACTGGGATTCAACATACTGACTTCGACAATTCCCTCATCCTTCTGGAGCCTTGAAGATATTTTGCAGGTAAACCTGTCATCAAATTTCCTGAATGGATCACTGCCCGCAGAAATTGGGAATTTAAAGGTTGCAACAGAAATAGATTTTTCTGGAAATCAGTTATCAGGTGATATCCCAAGCTCGATTGGAGACCTAAAGAACCTACAGAATATCTCCTTGGCGCATAACAGGTTTGAAGGCTCAATTCCTGATGCATTAGGTGGCTTGACTAGCTTGGAATTCTTGGATCTGTCCGGTAATAATCTTTTTGGAGGAATTCCTAATTCCTTGAAAGCTCTCTCGTTGCTCAAGTATTTAAATCTGTCGTTCAATGAACTGCAAGGACAAGTTCCTCAGGGAGGACCATTTGCCAACTTCTCTGCCCAATCATTCATGGGCAACAGGGGTTATGTGGTGCTCCCCAAGTGAACTTACCGCCCTGCAAAGTTAAAAGTACTACTGGAAAAAGGAACAATTCTAAGAATTTACTTATTTATTTTTTACCAATTGCTGTATCAATATTACTTGTTTTGGCCCTTCTACTTGTGCTGATCAGACATCGGAGAAAAAGGACAAAGGCAAGGTTGCAAAATGACGAAGAAACATCGTCTAAAATAACATGGAGAAGAATTTCATACCACGAACTTCTCCGAGCAACAGAAGGATTTAGCGAAAGCAATCTGCTTGGAAAAGGAAGTTTTGGTTCGGTTTACAAGGGAACCCTTCTAGATGGAATGCAGGTAGCAGTAAAAGTTTTTCACCTTGAACTTGAAGGAGCTCTTAAAAGTTTTGATGTTGAATGCGAAGTACTGAGAAATATTTGTCATCGCAACCTCGTTAAAATCATCAGCACTTGTTCAAGCAATCATTTCAAAGCATTAGTGTTGGAATACATACCGAATGGGAGCATAGAGAAATGGTTATCTGATAACAAACACTCATTTGACATTCTACAAAGATTGAATATGGTTATAGACGTCGCATCAGCATTGGTATATCTCCATTTGAATATTCCAGTCCAATTATTCACTGTAATATAAAACCCAGCAACATATTGCTAGATGGAAATATGGTTGCACATTTGAGTGATTTTGGTATCGCGAAGCTCTTAGGAGAAGAAGCATCTAGTACAACAGAGACCCTTGCTATAATTGGTTACATGGCTCCAGGTTATTGTCTATTCATTGCTAAATTTCCAACATGACTGATTAATTATTTTGCTGTCAAAAGATTATTGACTTGTCTAACAATGAAATAGTCATCATTTACAGAGTATGAAAGGGAAGGGAAAGTATCAAGAAAAGGAGATGTCTTGACGAAGCGGAAACGCAAAAATAAATGAAACTAAAGTTTCAAAAGTTTTTGAATGAAATTTTATTAAAAGAAAGGTGTCCAAACAATAATGTACCTAAACCTACTTAAATAAGGAAAAAGAACTCCTACCAAAAAGAGAAAATCTAAACCTACTTAAATAAGGAAAAAGAACTCCTACAAAAAAAAAATAAAAGAAGTTAAATATTAAAAATAAAAATTAAAGAAAAACACTAGTCATGTTGTCCTACATCAACTCCCCGCCACTTGAAAATGAACTTGTCCTCAAGTTCTCTGGGTATAACACTTCATCTTCTTAATACTCGTATATATCTGCTACATTAAAAGTGTTTGAGATATTCCAATCATTCGGTAGTTGTAACACATAGGCATTATCATTAATCTTCTTTGCGATACGAAATGGCCTATACTTTATATTCTGCAATTTACTACGAATCTCAGGAAACCGACTTTTGCGCAAATAAGCCATGACAAGATCTCCTTCCCGAAATACCTTCTGTCTCCGATGTTGATCTGCGTCTTTTTTGTATTTCTTGTTGGCAGCTTCCAATCAGCACAAACCTCTTCTTGTATTTTCTGTACCTTTTCTGTCATGTTTTCTGCAGCCCTATTAATCTCTGGTAACGCTGGTAAAGTTACCAGGTCCAATACATGACGGGGTGGCTACAAATAAACCATTTCAAATGGAGTTTTCCCAGTCGAACGATTCATCATATTATTATAAGCAAATTCTACTTGAGGCAACATTGCATCCTATTGCTTAGGCTTCTCCCCACAAATACAACGCAACATGTTTCCTAATGTGCGATTAACCACCTCTGTTTGCCCATCAGTTTGAGGGTCAAAAACACTACTGTACTGCAACTTCGTATCAAATTTTCCCCATAAAGTACGCCAAAAATGACTAAAAAATTTGACATCCCTATCTGAAGTAATAGACTTAGAAATACCATGTAGACGAACCACTTCCTTAAAGTATAATTCCGCCACATGAGTTGCATCACCAGTTTTCTTACAAGCAATAAAATGTGCCATCTTTGAAAAACGATCCACAACAACAAAGACAGAATCATTACCTCGTTGGGTACGCGATAATCCTAGCACAAAATCCATTGACACATCCTCTCAAATATTTTCAGGCACGGGTAGTGGCGTATACAATCCAGTGTTCTGGACCTGTCCCTTAGCAACTTGGCACATTTAGCACTGCCGCACAATTCTTCTTACATCTCGTTTAAGTTGCGGCCAATAATACCTTTCTTCCACCAAAGCGATTGTCTTGTCTCGTCCCACATGACCATCCAAACCATCACCATGTAATTCCCGTATTAACTGCTCTCGTAATGAACAACGAGGAATGCATAACTTGTTGGCTTTAAACAGATATCCGTCATGAATAAGAAAATCTGCTGCTCGCTGATTATGATTACACTGATCCCAAATGATGTGGAAATCTTCATCAGTTGCATATTGTTCTTTCACTACCTCAAATCCAATTATTTCATTACTCAAAGTGACCAATAAAGCAGCTCGCCTACTCAAAGCATCAGCTACCTTATTCTGTTGCCCAGACTTATGCTTCAATACAAACGTAAATTTCTGCATAAATGACACCTACCTAGCATGTATTTTATTCAAATGATGTTGACTATTGATATACTTCAATGCCTGGTGATCACTATAAAGCACAAACTCTCTCTGAATCAAGTAATGCTCCCAATGCATCAATGCCCTAAATACTGCATAAAATTCTTGGTCATACGTAGACCATTTTTGTCTAGCATCACACAACTTTTCGCTAAAATACTTAATAGGTCTATTTTCTTGACTGAAAACAGCACCAATACCTATTTCCGAAACATCATACTCCATCTCAAATACCTTATCAAAGTTAGCTAATGCCAATACAGGAGCCGTACAAAGTTTTCTTGCAAGATGTCAAAACTCTTATTTTGCTCATCACCCCAATTAAACTTTCCCTTCTTCAAACACTCAGTAATAGGTGTTGCGATGGTGCTAAAGTTATGAATGAACCGACGATAAAATATCGCTAATCCATGAAAACTCCTTACTTCCCCGATAGTCTTTGGTGTAGGCCATTCTCGAATTGCTTTAACCTTAGACTCATCAACTGTAATGTCGTCAGCCCTAACTACAAACCCCAAAAATACTAAATTTCGCTGCATATAATTACATTTCTTTAAGTTGACAAACAACTTATTTTTCCTAAGTGCTTTGAACACCTCCCTCAAATGAACCAAATGACTCTCCTTATCACTACTATAAATTAAGATGTCATCAAAATATACCACAATAAACTTGAAAGCAAAAGGTTTCAATACCTGATTCATAAGCCGCATAAAAGTGTTTGGTGCATTTGACAAACCGAAAGGCATTACCATCTATTCATACAATCCCTCTTTAGTCTTGAATGCTGTCTTCCACTCATCTGAAGGTTTGATGCGAATTTGATGATAACCACTATGCAAGTCAAGTTTGGAAAACACTTTTGCTTCTCTAAGCTGATCTAGCATATCTTGTAACCGTAGGATTGGAAATCGATACCTAATGGTTATTCTGTTAATTGCTCTGCTATCTGCGCACATCTGCCAACTACCATCCTTTCTAGGGACTAGAAGCGCGGGAACTGCACAAGGACTTTTGCTCTCCCTAATAAACCCCTTGTTAAGTAGCTCATCCACCTGCTTCTACAAAATCTCATGCTCCTTAGGACTCATTCTATAATGTGGCAAATTGGGATAATTGGCTCCAGGCACAAAATCAATGCTATGTTGTATATCTCGCATAGGTGGTAACCCGTTTGGCATCTCTTCTGGAACTACATCGAAAAATTCAGACAATAATGGCTGTACGATCTCTGGAATCTTCACCATTGGTTCCAATTCCTCATCCTTTGCTACCATCATACAACCCTCACAATCTTCTTTCATATGTCCTTCCACTACAGTTAAAAAGTTTGTCCCCTCTACTCCAGGAACCTTCTGCCCTTCTTTAGTTTCACTCATTGGCATCAATACTATTTTCTTCCCATCCCACCAAAACTCATAAATGTTTCGTCGTCCTCTATGTATCGCATCAACATCATATTGTTATGGTCTTCCGAGCAACACATGGCATGCATCCATATCCACAACATCACACAACACATCACTTTTATAATACTTTCCAATTGAAAAAGGAAGCTTATATATTTTAGTTATGCGCGTTTCAGTTCCCTTCTTAATCCAGCCAATTTTGTAGGGTGACAGGTGTTTTTCCATAGGCAAATTCAAAGCATTTACTAATGCCTTAGAGACTATATTTTCACTACTACCGCTGTCAATTATCACCTTGCACACTTTATTTTTAATTATTCCCTTCGTACGAAAAATCTTATTTCATTGTGTCTTCTCTTCTGTTTTAGGTGTCAGTAATAGTTTCTGCACAATACAAGAAACAGCTTTTCCTTCATCACCATTAACCACATCAACCTCTTCCCCGTCTTCATATTCGCCTTCTTCACCTTCTATTGAAGCGTCCACATAATGCGTCACACCCTTATTTTTCCCCCATTCCGGACATTCATTGGACCTATGTCCAGGCTGTTGACATCTATAACATTTGCTTGGCATTGGCTTCACATACGGGTTACTAGTTTGTTGCTGAATAGTTCGCGGGTTAGCAAAATTACCCCTTTGCTTGGTTTCTCCTCCACCTATATTTGGTGCTACACCCTTATTTTGTGGTACCGGATTTGGTGAAGTCGAAAACTGTCGTGCTACAACTTGCGGTTTAATAACAACCCGTTTTAATTGCCTCTCCAGCTTCCTTGCCTTACTTACGGCTTCAGAAAAATCCCAAATTATATACATGTCAAGCTGGTCTTGTATGTCAGTTCGCAACCCTTCAGTGAATCTGGCAACCAATTGTGATTTTGACTCCTTCAAGTTGTTTCTAGAACATAACCTATAGAATTCTTCAGCATACTCGTCGACTGAACGATTTTCCTATCGGAAATTATTTAGTTGCTTAAATAAATCCTGCTCATAATTAGAGGGCAAATACTGAGCCTTCATCTTCTGTTTTATGTGCTCTCAAAACCTAATTATGTCTTTTCTTTCATGCCGTCATTTATTCTGAACCTGCTGCCACCAAGCGGATGCACCCTCTTTTAACTTTATGGCTACTAATTTTACTTTCCTTTCGTCAGAAATATTCATATAATCAAAAGAAATCTCAACGTCTGCCAACCAATCAAGAAAGTCTTCTATATGCAAACTCCCTTTAAACACAGGAAGATCTAAGTTTACTTTATAATCACCATAATTTCCACTTTCACGTGTCCTGACAGAACCTTGCTCAATTACATCATCATCTAAATCCTCATACCTCTGAGTTTTGTCGTTAATAATGCCAAGTGGTTGCGGCACTGGCGTCGGACCACTAGGCGGGATCCCGTCTGTCCCTCTACGCTCATGTTCAACCATCTTGTTGTCGCCTAGTTCCAACCTCTCCAACCTTCGATCAAAATCTGCTAATTCTTGACGAATAGTTTGAGTGAATTCCTTAACGGCTGCCCTCCCAGCTTCTACGGCTATTGCACGAATAGCCTCCACTGTTAGTGCCTGCACCCCCTGAACATCGTCAGTAAGATGGTTGCTTCCCGTATTGCTGTTGCGCACCATTGCAATTCCTGCTTTGATACCAATTGACGAAGCAGAAACGCAAAAATAAACGAAATTAAAGTTTTAAAAGTTTTTGAATGAAATTTTATTAAAAGAAAGGTGTTCAAACAATACTATAGGCCCTCTATTTATAATAGAGAAAACCTAAACCTACTTAAATAAGGAAAAAGAACTCTTACCAAAAAGAGAAAACCTAAACCTACTTAAATAAGGAAAAAGAACTCCTACAAAAAAAAATAAAAGAAGCTAAATATTAAAAATAAAAATTAAAGAAAAACATTAGTCAGGTTGTCCTACATCATGTCTATAGCTATGGTATTATGCTAATGGAAACTTTTACAAAGAAAAAGTCGACAAATGAAATGTTTGCCGGAGAAACAAGCTTGAAGAGCTGGGTTAGTGACTCTATACACAGTAAAATTAGGGATGTGGCGGACACAGACTTATTGAGAAAAGACGATGAGCATTTTGGAGCAAAGGAACAATGTCTATCATCTATCTTGAGTTTGGCTATGGAGTGTACAAGAGAGTCACCTGAGAAGAGGATCAACATAAAGGAAGCCATAACTAGACTCCTGAAAATCAGAGACACATTGCAAATGAATATTGAAAATGCTGGTGATTAAAGGCATTGAATTTAAGTTAATTTTCTTCTATTTTGATTGATTATAAGCCAAAATCCGATGTGAAGGACATCCTCAGACTAATAAAATAAAGCAGATAACATGTTTGCATGTATCTAGGTTCTACCTCTGTTTTCCTCTGCTTTGGCCTTATATTAAACAATGTGAGAAACGTCAGTAAGTAGTAGGCGATCGGGTTGATATATTTTTAATTTACCAAAGTATTTTGCCGCTGGCTTCAGCAGAAAATTGGAATCCAGCCGTCCCCAATTAGACCTTAATCTTTTTCAAATATTCAGTGACTGTTAAATGTATGTTACAAATTTTGTATGCAAGTGATTTGCTGTTAGCAACTAATCATATGCACAAACAGACGGCTAGCTTTGATGTTGATGGGGCAAACAGCTCGTAAACTATAAGCATGAAATACTTTTGTTATGGAATAGTTTTCTTTTTACAGTGCACTTAATTGCGAAATACAGTCAAACACTTCACCCCAAAGTCACATTGGAAGAATCGAACAGTTGATCGCCAAGTCTTCAGCACGAGTATATCTTCTAATTATAAATTGTGGTTTCATGACTTGCACATTGCATTCGCAAACGATATCTTTTTCTAATGGAGAAAAACGATTCTCTTAGTATCATATTGATCATAACGTTGTTTGTCCATTGTTTGATTTTTATCTCAGTTATAGCAGAAGTAAACAATATCGCTACAGATCAGCAAGCTCTTCTTGCATTGAAAGCCCACGTAACTCATAACCCTACCAACTTCTTGGCCAAAAATTGGTTCGCAACTACCTCTTTTTGTGATTGGATCTGTGTCACTTGCAGTGACGGCCACTAAAGGTCACAGCTTTGAATATTTCTTACTTAAATCTTACTGCTACCATCCTCCTCAACTGGGAAATCTCTGTTTCCTTTCGGTACTTTCCATCAGGAACAACAGTCTTTATGGCTCTCTGCCTGATGAACTGGCTCAATTACGTCAACTGAAGTACATTGATTTCAGTTCTAATAATTTCAACGAGCAGATCCCGTCATGGTTAGGATTCTTACCAAAACTTGAAGTCTTGCATTTGAGAAGAAACAACTTTATTGGAACTATTCCTGGAAGCCTAGCCAACATATCTTCCCTGCAAGAAATTCATCTTTCAAAAAACCAGCTTTCGCATACCGTACCTGCTTCTATTTTTAACATATCTTCGCTGAAAAATACTTAATTTCGCAGTTAACCAGTTCATTGGTTCCTTCCCTTCAATCACCCACAACGTTTCTTCACTACTAGTGACTGATTTTGGTGATAACAGATTAGCTGGTGGACTCCCAGCAAATATTTTTGGTAATCTTCCTAATTTGATATTCTTTTCTATGTTTGCAAATATGTTTGGTGGGGAAATAGCATCCGCTATATCACATTGCAGACGGCTGAAGTATTTATTCTTGGCAGATAATCATTTCACAGGAACCATACCCAAAGATATCGGGAATTTGACTGTGCTTAGATAGATGTCTCTTGCCCGTAACAAACTCCAAGGTATGATAATGATATGATAAATTCTTGATATATATGATCAAGAGTGTTTTATATATTTTGTAAATGATGAAAGTGGGTACATTTGTACTCTGCCTTTGCAGGTGAAATTCCACAGGAGCCGGGCAATTTGGCAGAACTGGAGAAACTAAGTCTAGTAAATAATTCTCTAACAGGAACTATTCCTTCCCATATCTTGAACCTTTCTGCTCTAATATTTATTGATCTTGCAAACAAAAACCTGGTGGGTAGTCTCCCTGAGAACATGTGTCAACATCTACCCGTTCTTGAAAAATTATACATTCTTCATAACAATCTCAACGGTCCAATCCCTTCCAATCTGTGGCAACGTAGATAACTTTGTGTTTTTGAAGCAGTAGATAATCAACTCGAAGGAAGTATACCAAGAGATACGGGGAATATGACATTAATCAATACATTAGACCTTGGCTTTAACAAATTGACAGATAACTTTAATAAATCATTCTCAAACGTTTTCATGGACCAAATTATTAATATAAAAGAAATGACACGTTATTAACTTTCGGTATCGATTATTAATTTGCAGGTGAGATACCATATGAACTTGGTAATCTTCGTCATCTACAGTATTTTTCGCTTGAAAGCGACATGCTAGTGGGCCTCGTAAGAGCTACAATATTCAACATATCAACAATGAAAGAACTTTCATTTAGTGATAATAAACTCTCGGGAAGTCTTCCATCAAGCATAGACATTGGCTTTCCAAATCTTTAGTGGCTTTACTTGCTTAGAAATAATTTCAGCGGGACAATTCCTAGATCCATAACTAATATTTCCAACCTCGTGGCTCTACAGTTGGCAGATAACTCATTCTCTAGCTATATTCCTAGCAAAATTGGTAATTTAAGAAGCCTTCAGTGGCTCGGCTTATCCGATAATGACTTCATCTGTTCAACACCAGACTTTGAGCTTTTTTTCCTCATTGACAAGTTGCAAGAATCTGAAAGTAATACTATTTGCAGCAAATCCAATAAATGGCATCCTTCCGGGATCCATAGGAAATCTTTCTATTTCATTGGAAATGATTATAGCGGATGACAGCAATATCAGTGGCAACATTCCTGAAGATATTGGCAACTTAAAGAAATTGACGAGATTAGCTTTATCAAATAATAAGCTTACTGGATCAGTTCCAGTTACGCTTGGCCGACTGCAAAGTCTCCAGGGTTTGTATCTTGACGATAATAAACTAGAAGGACCCGTTCCAATTGAGGTTTGTCATTTGAGAAGTCAGGTTGAGTTGTATTTGGGTGGTAATAAGTTTTCTGGAGTTTACCTGCTTGCTTAGATAAGCTCACTTCTCTAAGAGATCTCTCGTCAGGTTCCAGTGGATTGACTTCTGTTATACCTGCACCTATGTGGAACCTTAAGGACATCTTACACTTGTCATCAACTTTTCTAGATGGATCTCTTCCATCAGGCTTAGGAAATTTGAGGGCTGCAATAGAAATAGATTTCTCAAGGAATCGTTTTTCAGGAGATATTCCAACAACCATTGGAGGCCTTAACAATCTGCAGCATCCTTCTTTAAGATGTAACGGATTACAAGGTCAAACCGAATCATTTGAGGAGATGACGAGTTTGGAATTCTTAGATTTGTCCAATAACAGCATCTCTGGAAGTATTCCTAAATCATTGCAGGCACTCATTTACCTGAACTATCTAAATCTTTCTTTCAACAGGCTAGAAGGAGAAATTCCAACAGGAGGACCTTTTGCTAACTTCTCAGCTGAATCGTTCATGGGAAATCGTGCATTATGTGGTTCGCCCCAACTGCAAGTCTCACCATGCAAAACTAGCTCTTACCGTAAAACGAGAAGAAATATTGTCTTCTTATTAATTTTTTTGCCATTGAGTATTGCATTAATGGTACTTGTCCTGGGTCTCGTACTTGCATTGCTAAAATGCCGAAAGAGAAGGACGAAGATACCGAATGATTCTGAGATGTCAACACAAGTAACTCGGAAAAGAATTTCCTACTATGAACTTGTGCGAGCAACGGATGGGTTTACGGAGCACAACCTACTTGGCGTAGGTGGTTTTGGTTCAGTTTATAAAGGAACACTTCGAAATGGGTTGGAAATTGCAATTAAGGTGTTTCATCAGCAATTTGAAGAAGCATTGAAGAGTTTTAGTGCTGCATGTCAAGTGTTGAGTAGTATTCGTCACAGAAACCTTGTCAAAATCATCACTAGTTGTTCAAATGAAGATTTTAAAGCATTGGTGTTGCAGTACTTGCCCAACGGGAGCCTAGATAAGTGGTTGTATTCTGATAATTACATTCTGGATATTTTATAAAGGTTGAACATTATCATAGATGTTGCATCAGCTTTAGAATATCTTCACTTTGATTGTTCAAACCCTGTTATTCACTGTGACTTAAAGCCCAGCAATGTATTGCTAGACCAAGACATGGTGGCACGTGTGAGTGACTTTGGCATTTCAAAACTTTTAGGTCAGCAACAGTCTATAACACAAACAGAAACCCTGGCCACAATTGGTTATATGGCACCAGGTTAGTTCCAAATTTAACTTTTTATTCCACGTTGGACCTGCTCATGTTTCTCTATTTATTTATCTTTTATGAGACTAATAAAATTTGCAGAGTATGGGACAGAAGGAAAAGTATCAAGAAAAGGTGATGTCTTCAGTTATGGGATTACGCTAATAGAGATATTTACAAGGAAGAAGCCAGCAGATGCAATTTTTGCTGGAGAAATGAGCTTGAAGCAGTGGGTTGACGACTCATTGGATGGTAAAATGATGGAAGTCGTGGACGCCAATTTGCTCAGAAGGGAGGATGAATATTTTGCAGCTAAAGAGGAATGTGTGTCATCAATCTTAAGTTTGGCTATGGAGTGCACAAGAGCCTTGCCTGAGGAGAGGATCGACATTAAGGAAGTAGTAAGTATACTTTTGAAAATCCGAGCGAAATTGTTGGCAAATACAGGAGGAAGTGCAAAGGGTACAAAATTAAATTGATTTTCTTATGTTTCTGCAAATGTTGCTTCTTTTATGATGGAAGTGCATAAGGGTTCTTCATATCAGTTCTTACTACTCTCTCCGTTTTTACCGCTGCTCTGTCTGCCCTTTCAATGCAATGTCGTTAAACTTACCTTGAATTTGATAAAAAAAGGGTTTATCTGCATATAAATGAGCTGGGCGAAATCGAAACGTCATGTCATCGTTTTGTAGGTCCAATAAGTAAAATTGGATCCACTACCTGCATATAAATGAGCTGGGCCTACTCGAAACTTCATGTCATCGATTTGTAGATCCAATAAGTAAAATTGGATCCACTGGATGCGTCCAATTTGTTGGCACCTGTTTTCTTTGGGTCTCAGCATTGTCCTCAACAAAAGAAACCCATAATTTTTTTCTGTTTCCTAAATAAGACCCATTTTCCATAAAAATGACTTATTATATGTTTTATTATTTGATTAATAAATGTTATATAACTTTTAATAATTATTAAAAAAAAAAAAAAGAAAGAAAAGTTGAGGAAGACAAATGATTGGAAATGCCATAACTTCTCCGAAAATTGTCTCGGTTAAATTAGAACAAAAAGAATAATAGTATTAGGATAATTAATTGCCATTTCGGAAATAAATGTTCAAATTGAATTGAAATAATACAAATATAATTGGCATGTGTATTCACTTTAATTGTGAACCAAAAAAAATTAATGAAATTCATCTAAGATTTTCAAACTAATTAACTATACACATAATAAGTAGGATAGAAACCTTTCTTAAAAATATTATTGTACTATTTCCTAAATCACACTGGAAATACAACTCTGATTTTTCGTGGATGTTGATTTTGGATTCCAATCTCTGATTTTTCTTTTTTTTTTTTATTTTTTATTTTTTTTGGGTGGGGGGGCCAGTAGTATTATGTTTCGAATTTGATTTTGGCAACTTTATCATCACATGCAAATACAACTCGCATCGAGACACACAGATCTGACAATTTTCACAAACCATGACTAAGACAAAATAAAATAAAATATATACTCAACCGTCGGCCGAAAAGTCTTGTCAACATTGAATAAAAATAATTGCGTAATACCCCATTATGCAATCAATAATTGACCCAAAAAAATAATCAAAAGTTCTCGTTTTTCATGTAAATAAAATTAAAAAATGAAACTGGATATATAAAAATTATTATCAACCATATATATATATATAAAGTTTTAATTAATTATTTTTTGAAATTATGGTTGCATTAATATTTATACCAATGCCTTGTGCGTAGTCTTGAACCTACGTCCTATCATGGAGAGACGAATTCCTTCTGATTCCACCATCGTCATTATTTTCTTAATCCATTTTTTGATGTTTTCGTCGGTCACAGCAATGGCAATAACCAAAAATATTGCCACAGACCAAAATGCTCTTCTTGCCCTGAAAGCTCATATAAGTAATGATCCAAACAATTTATTAGCTAACAATTGGTCCACGACTACCTCTGTCTGTGACTGGATCGGCGTCACTTGCGGCGTCCGCCACCTTAGAGTCACTGCCTTGAATATTTCTCACCTCAGTTTTACAGGCACCATCCCTCCTCAACTGGGAAATCTCTCTTTCCTCACAATACTAGCCATCAGAAACAACAGTTTCCATGACTCTCTGCCTGGTGAACTGTCTCAATTAAGTCGACTGGAGGACATCGATCTCAGCTACAATAACTTCAACGTAGAATTCCCATCATGGTTAGGATCCTTACCCAAACTTCAAAGCTTGTTTCTGCACAATAACAACTTTGTGGGAACCATTCCTGAAAGCATAGGCAACTTATCTTCCCTGCAAGAACTTCAACTTTCGGATAACCAGCTTTCGGGTGCCATACCCTCTACCATCTTCAACATATCTTCACTCAAAGTACTTGATTTCAATTCCAATCAGTTCACCGGTTCCTTCCCTTCAGTCAGTCGCAACGTTTCTTCATTACTAGTGATTGATTTTGGCGGTAATAGAATTTCTGGTGAACTCCCGGAAATTATTTTCAATTATTTTCCCAATTTGAAATTCTTTTCTGTGTCTACAAACACGTTTGAGGGGAAAATACCGAACACTTTATGGAAGTGCCGACAGCTGCAATATTTGTCCATGTCTTTTAATCATTTCTCTGGAGCCATACCAAAAGAAATCGGGAACTTGACTAAGCTCTTACAGATATTTCTCGGACATAATAAACTTCAAGGTCTGAATGCGTTGATTCTTGAAATTTATTTTCTTGAGAAAACAAGATAATGCTTTTTTATCGTATTAAATCTTCTTTTTTTTTTTTTTTAATTTCTCTCTCTTTTTATTTTCATTTTTTATTTTAAGATTTAAGTGGTGGATAGAAAGATGCCAGCATAGAAATAAGTGAGTGAAAATGAAACCCAAAGTGTGCCCACTTACTTTCCAGCGGCCAACCCATTTATTGGTTGGTTTATGACTTTTATTTTTATTTTTTTAATGCTTACATTTATTTTGAAATACCAAGAAGTTAGGTAATAGTTATAATCTTTTTATCTTTTGCGGTAAGATAAAATTTTTTACATGTACAAGTTAACTTTGCAGGAGATATTCCAAAGGAGCTTGGCAATATGGAAGAACTGGAGATATTAAATCTATCAGATAATGCCTTCACAGGAACCATGCCTTCATCTATATTCAACCTTTCTTCTCTAACTTATGTGGATGTTTCAAGAAACAATCTGATGGGTAGCCTCCCTGGCAACATGTGTCAACATTTTCCAGTTCTTGAACAATTATACATTTCGGATAATCATCTCAACGGTCCAATTCCTTTCAATCTGTGGCAATGTAGACAACTTCGTATCTTTACAGTAGCAAATAATCAACTCACTGGAAGTGTTCCAAGAGATATTGGGAACATGACGTTAATTAATTTACTCTATCTTGGCCCTAACAACTTGACAGGTAATTTTCATAAACCTTAGCTTTCTCAAACATTTTTAATTATTCCTATTAATTTGCGCCTGTATCAACTGTTTGCAGGTGAAATACCATATGAAATTGGTAATCTTCCTAATTTACAGAATTTGTCTCTTGAAAGTAACAAACTAGTGGGCGTCGTTCCAGCTTCAATCTTTAACGTTTCAACATTGAAAGAACTTTCTCTTGTTGATAATGAACTCTCTGGAGTTCTTCCGTCAGGCATAGACATCGGGCTTCCAAATCTAGAGGGCCTTTACTTGGCATCAAATCGTTTCAGTGGAAAAATTCCCAACTCCATCACCAATATCTCCAAGCTAACAATTCTAGAGTTGGCGTCTAATTCATTTTCAGGCCACATTCCCAGCACAATTGGTAATTTAAAAAACCTTCAGTGGCTCAGCTTAGGTGCTAATTATTTGAAATCTCCTACTCATTTGAGCCTTTTTTCTTCCTTGACAAGTTGCAAGCATTTAGTTATGGTGCAGCTTATGGAAAATCCTTTAAATGGCATCCTTCCAAGTACAGTAGGGAATCTTTCTACTACTTTGGAAATATTGTCCCTAGACAATTGCAACATTGGTGGTACTATCCCCAAGGAAATTGAAAATTTGCAGAACTTGATGGTGTTAGGCTTGGGAAACAATGCTCTGACAGGGTCAATTCCAGTTACACTAGGCAGACTTCAGAAACTTCAAGGTTTGTATCTTCAACATAATAAACTAACAGGATTCATCCCAGATGATCTTTGTCGTATGGATAGACTAGTTGATATGGCTTTGGAGGGTAATAAGCTTTCTGGACCTATCCCTGCATGTTTGGGTAACCTCAGTTTTCTAAGAGTTCTTTTATTAGGCTCCAACAGTTTAACTTCTGTCATACCCTCAACCTTGTGGAAGCTTAAGGACATCTTGGACTTCAACTTGTCATCAAATTCTCTAATTGGATCTCTTCCTTTAGATATTGAAAATTTTAGGGTTGTCACATCAATGGATTTGTCCAGGAATCATTTATCCGGTTACATTCCAAGCACTTTTACAAGCCTAAAAGATTTACAGATTCTCTCGTTAAGAGATAATGGATTCCAAGGCCCAATTCCTGAATCAGTAAGTGACTTGAAAAGTTTAGAGTTCTTGGATTTGGCCAATAATAGTCTCTCTGGAACTATTCCCAAATCCATGGAAGCGCTGTTGTACCTTAATCATCTGAATCTGTCTTTCAACCAATTAGAAGGAGAAATTCCCGCAAAAGGACCTTTTGCAAATTTCTTAGCTGAATCATTTATAGGGAATCCTGCATTGTGTGGTCCGCCTAAACTACGAGTCCAACCATGTAAAACTAGAAATGATCCAAAATCAAGGGCAAACACTGTTCTTTTACGGATTGTTTTGCCACTGAGTATTTCATTAACAATACTTGTCCTGACTCTCATACTTATGCTAAACTGTCGAAGAAGGAAGATAAAGCTGCCTAATGATACTGATATATCACCTGAAGCAACATGGAGAAGAATTTCTTATCACGAACTTGATAGAGCAACAGAAGGGTTCAATGCAAACAACCTACTCGGGGCAGGAAGCTTCGGTTCTGTTTACAGAGGAAGATTTCGAGATGGGACAGAGCTTGCAGTAAAAGTATTTCACCTGGAATTTCAAAGAGCACTAAAGAGTTTTGATACTGAATGTGAAATAATAAGTAGCATTCGTCATCGAAACCTTGTCAAAATCATCAGCGCTTGCTCAAATGAAGATTTCAAAGCATTGGTGCTGGAGTACATGCCCAACGGGAGCCTAGATAAGTGGTTGTATTCTGATAATTATTTTTTAAATATTTTACAAAGGTTGAACATCACGATAGATGTTGCATCAGCATTGGAATATCTCCACTTTGGTTGTTCGACTCTTGTAGTTCACTGTGACTTGAAGCCCAGCAATGTACTGCTAGACCAAGAGATGATCGCACATTTGAGTGATTTTGGCATCGCAAAGATATTAGCTGAAGAAGCCTCTATGACACAGACACAGACCCTTGCTACAATTGGCTATATGGCACCAGGTTTTTCCTGTTAAATTTAATCATTGTCAGGCTCTTGTCAAAACGGTTATCGATTTATCTAACACTGAAAAAGAATTAATATTTGTTTTTTTATAGAGTACGGGAGAGAAGGACAAGTATCAAGAAAAGGTGATATTTATAGCTACGGTATTATGCTGATGGAGACGTTTACAAGGAAGAAGCCGACAGACGAAATATTTATGGGAGAAATGAGCTTGAAGCGTTGGGTTAGTGACGCATTAAATAACGGAGTTGTGGAAGTTGTTGACACCGATTTGCTAGGACGGGAGGATGAACATTTTGTTGCAAAGGAGGAATGTGTTCTATTGATCTTAAGTTTGGCTATGGAGTGCACAAGAGAGTTACCTGAGGAGAGGATCGACATTAAAGAAGCCGTACGTAGACTTAGGAAAATTCGAGTCAAGTTTCTGGCAAATACAAGGAACGCTGGACGACTGGAGCTAGAAGGCGATCAAATTTAAATTTATTTTGTTTTCGTTGTATACTTCTTGCTTTCATGGGAGAAGGTTTTTCACAAGTAGTTGCCGCTTGCTGCGTTTTTCTCTATTACCGGCCTTTTCTTATTTTTATCCCAAGGCAGTTATTATTAGAAATAAAATTTGGATCATACAAGAGTGAAATGTTTTGTGATTTTGATCAAAACTAAATGGGTTTTTCCGAGTTTAAATGGATTGGGTCTATGTTTCTGAATCCAAATTCAAGCCATCATTATATGGATCCAGTAACCAAAAATGGATCGACCAATATCCATTCACTTTGCTCAGGTCTCTGTGTCTCAGGACACATGACGACGGCAAAAAGGCAATGGTGAAAAAGAGAGGAGGATATAAGAATAAAAAATGGAGGACGGATATAATCAATTTACTTTTATCTTTCTTTTTGTTTATTTTCCTTTTTATTGAAAATATATCAATCAATTTCTCTGCAGCATTATGGTTTCATTATTTATACCTATAGCTTGTGTGTCCTAGAGTCAGCTAACGAACCCCATACTTCCACAAAAATTTTCTCACGGAGATAAGGAATCATCCTCTCAGTATAATTGTAATACCTGAATTTTTATTATTAATAGAAATGTGTAGATATGGCTATATCTACACTAAATTATGTGTAAGCATATAAACTATTAAAGTTTATAAGATAAAATATATTTATTTTTTGAAGAGATTATTTTATTATAGATGAATATTTTTATTTTTGAAAAGAATAGCATTAATGAATAAGCGTGAAATGTGTAAAAAAAATAATAATAAAATTGAGTGATATTTTACATAAAGTTTAAGGTGAAACAAATTTGTAATAAAAGTTATAAAATTTTATTGTTAAAAAAAATGAAAGAGAAGACAGGAAACGGGAAAAGCTAAAAAAAAAAAAGAGAGAGAGGAGAAAAAAAGTGTCTTAATTTATTCAAATGTTTTGTAGGTAATTTTTTTTAGATATTAAATTTTATTTCTTTTAAGGTTTCAAAGATGTTTAATTATATATCACATACTTAATTAATTAGATTATTATTTTAGTGTTATTATTTGTTGATGGGATTAGTATTTTGTTGAGTTGATTTAATAATTAAAATATGGATTTTCGTATCTGTTTTCTTAACAATCTGTTTATGATATTACACCACAATCAATAACAAATTTGTAGGATTTTATTTCATAGAAATCGACTAAGAAACTAATTTTTTAAAAAAAAAAAATTGTTGCTTAGGTCTAAAAGTAAAAATTTATTTGTCCAACTAAATGATATTCAAAAATTGGTATTATACTATTTTTTTTACATATGTACTTTTGTTTTGCAAAATTTTGTAATTTTTCAATGTTTACCAAGATTGTTATGAAGTTTTAAGTTGAGGATCTCAAATTTGGAACCCACCGTAGAGATTACCTCTCTTCCAAAAAGAAAATATTTTGATGATATTTTTGATATCTAAATGTTATGAGATTTTTATATAAGATACTTGTGCGTGTCCTCAGCAACTTTGTAAAATTTCGAATATTGAGAGTTAAAATTGAAAAAGACAAATTAAAAGGATGTAAGTTTAAAGGTTTACCAGGAGAAATGAGCTTGAAGCATTGGATTAGCAAATCATTATGTAGAACAGTGACAGAAGTACATACCAATTTGCTAGAGAGGGAGAATCAGCATTTTGATGCAAAGGAGGAATGCCTGTCATCTATTTTGAGTTTGTCCATCGAATGTGGGAGAAAGTCACCTGAAGACGGGATTGAAATAAAAGTAGCAGCAGCTAAACTCATGAAAATTAGAGTCAAACTACTCGCTAATACCAACAGTAGAAGAGGTAGACGGCAGTCAGTTTAAAGTAATTGTGTTTTCTTTTAGATGATGACAAGTTTTATTCCCTCTGGTGAAAGCCTCACATTACAACCTTCAGCTGTAGAGAGTAGAATTGGATTAACAAACAACTTAGAAATATTATTTAACTGGGAGATGGTCTGTCTTCCTCTTACCTTGCTGTTAGCCCTGTTTTCCTCTGCTTTGGCCTTCTGTTGTTCTGCAATCTCTTGGATCGCTACACGCCGAGATCTGGACAATAAAGGTAAACAATTTATAAATATTGGAAAATTTTGTCAGGTTATTTTCAACTTCGTTTGCGTGCATTTCCTCAGTATCAGTTAGTCCTCACAAGCTTCTTAACTAATAATAAATGCTAACAAAATTGGAGAAGGTAAAATGTTTGTAAGACTTGATCAGACCACAAGAATTATAATTCTAATCGAATAATAAAACTTTACTAGTTCTAAATTGGCCTAGTCACCCAAGGAAATGGCTAGAAGTAATGGCCGGACGCAGAATGAGGACACAGGAGTTGGGTTGTAGGAAACATCAAACCTCAACATTTTTATATCATTTTCTTGACTGTCTCCTTGGAATTATTGTTTTATTATTTATACCAGTCACTTGTTTGTACAAAAACACTCCACATTCCAGTAGATTTTCTATTATGGACAGAAATCTTTCTCTCACGATTATCCTATTTTTCTTAGTTCATTGTAAAAAGTTTTCCTTAGTTATAGCAGCAGCAACCAACAATATTACCACAGACCAACATGCTCTTCTTGCCCTGAAACTCGTATAACTCATGCTACTAACAATTTATTACCCAAAAGTTGGTCCACAAGAATTTCTTTCTGTATTTGGATTGGCGTCACTAATGGCCTCAGTCACAATAGTCACAGCTTCGGATATTTCTGATTTTGGTCTTATCAGGCACCATCCCTCCTCAACTGGGAAATTTATCTTTCCTTACAACAATGATCATCAACAACAACAGTTGTCACGGCTCTCTTCCTGATGAAGTCACTCATATTACATCGACTGGAGTACATTAATTTCAATTCTAATAACTTCAACATAGAGATCCCATGTTGTTTTGGTTCCCTTTCCTAAACTCCGAAGTTTGTTCTTGAATCACAACAACTTTATAGGAACTATCGCAGCATCCCTGGCCAACATATGTTCGCTTCAAGAACTTGATCTTAGTTTTAACCAGCTTTCAGGCCCATACCTTTTTTCATCTTCAGCATGTCGTCATTGAGAATACTTCGTTTCAATGATAATTTCTGGCTCTTGGGTTCCTTTCCCTCTATCATTTTCTCCGTGTCTTCATTGCTAGTTATCGATTTCAGTTACAATAACTTATATGGTTGACTCCCAGGTCCCAGCACATGTTTTCGACTATCTTCCCAATTTGAAATGCATTTTTTGAATGGGAACAAGCTTGATGGCAAAATACCATCCACTTTACCAGTGTACAAATCTGCAAGATTAATTTTTATCGTCTAAGTATTTCACAGGAGGCATACCTAAACTCAAGGAAAAATGCTAGTTTTTTATTAATTGCTTTGTTTCTGAGTAGTGCAATAACAATACTTGCATTGGCTCTCATATTTATGTTGCTAAAATGCCCAAAAAACAGAACAACGCTTCCTGATGATGTTGATGTATCACCACAAGCAACTTGGGTAAGAGTTTCTTACCAAGAACTTGAGCAAACAACAGATGGATTTGCCGAAAACAACCTGCTTGGCAAGGGGAGTTTCGGTTCGGTATACAAAGGAATACTGTGGGATGAGATGAAACGGAGGCTGCAGTGAAGGCGTTTAACCTAAACATAAAGGAGCGTTAAACAGTTTTCATTCCGAATGTACAGTAATGAGCTGTATTCGTCGTACGAATCTTGGCAGAATCATCACCAGTTATTCAAAAAACGATTTTAAAGCACTGGTGTTAGAATACATGAGCAACGGGAGCCTAGAGAAGTGTTGGTACTCTGACAATATATGTCTGGATACTTTACAGAAACTGAACATCATGATAGAAGTTGCATCAGCTTTAGAATATCTCCATTTTGATTATGCAACTCCTGTGATACATATAGAGACATAAAACCTGTCAAAATATTGCTAGACGACAGTATGTTGCACATTTAAGCGATTTTGGTATCTCGAAGCTCTTAGGAGAAGATTCTATGACTCAAAAACAAACTCTTGCCACAACGGATATATGGCAACAGGTTAGTCCAAATTTAATATTACATTGCTTATTTTTCTTGTCAAAAGGTTAATGATTCATCTTCATTTCTGATAACATTTCGGAGTGTGGGAGAGAAGGAAAGTTGTCTGCAAATGGTGATATATACAGCTACGGAATTATGCTAATGGAAACATTTACAAGGAAGAGGCCGGCGGATGAAGCTTTTGCTGGGGATATGAGCTTAAGGCGCTGGGTTAGTGACTCCTTACATAGTTCAGTAATGGAAGTTATGGACACCAATTTGCTTAGGAGAGAGGATAAGCATTTTGCTCCAAAGGAAGAATGCGTGTCTTGCGTCCTGAATTTGGCCCTGGAGTGCACAAGCACCTGAGAAGAGGATCAACACGAATGAAGCGGTGACTTGGCTGTTGAAAATTAGAGCCAAATTGCTTGCCATTTCGAATACCGAAAATGCTGGATATAACAGATATCTGACTGATTCTGAATAATTTTCATCTCGTTCCTTTGACGATGAATGTATATCTGTGTGACAGAATAATACTTTTTTTTTCTTTTTTAAAGGGAATAATACCCTCTAATAGTCGTGTGATATTATTTCTTACAAAAACTCTATGAGAAAAGACATCATTGGTAGAACAATTTCTTTATAGAATTTTTTCGATATCCAATAAATATATTTTTAGATTTAAACTAGTTTTCATTATTTTAGAGCTTTTCAATCAAATACAATTTTCATAAACTTTTATAGACAAATTGCATCCTAATTACAAAACAATCAGATTCTTTGAACACTCGATATATTTATTATAGAATTATTTCATTCACTATAATTCGTTAATAAATTTTAGAGATTGTAATCTATTGGAAATAGCACAGAATAGAGCATTTATTATATATTAAATGACTTGCATTAATTTTGATTATGAAATTGTAATTTTCCATTAGTAGCATGTTAAAAGCATAATAAATAACAGGATCAATATTATCAAAATAAGGGGAGTGTTCTATAATTACGCTTTTGACCAGGTAGGTATCGTTTTACCGCCAAATTGACCAAAAACACGACACTTTTTTTTTTTCTCAACAGACATCTCCAATGGCGGTTTCATGAATGTCTTCTTTTTTGTTCTTTCTATTTCCAAACTGAGCAGATATCTGGAAAACGATGGTTTGTTGTGTTTGGTGGTAAGTAGTTGTTAAAATATAAAACTTGTTTTGCAAGGTTGGTTTTGTAAAGTAGTATTGTGTTTTCACAGTTGACTTGGGTTTCACTCTTCTGCATATACAAATCTCTGTCACCTACTTCTTGGCTTCACTTTGAATTTATGCTTATGAAAACTTCTTGTTATTTTATTGAACATATCAATTTTTGCAAACCAAACCTGACTTTGACTAATTCATATGATCAAATAAGTTAGTAGATCACTTTCAGAGAGCGAGAGAGAGAGAGAGTTGTCTACATGTAATGGAAGCAAATGCAGTGTTGAGTGTTGCTGGTAATTTTCGTTTAAAGAGTTAATTTTTAAATAGAAATCCTAGCCAATGCAGAAATAAGGTTCTTGGGATTTACGTTCAAGAATTTGATGTTATTCATTGGCCAAAATCTCTTCATGTCAATGTCAGATATAGCAGTTTTGTGGTGTTAAGTTCCTATTCCTTGAATTTTCTTATAGGGGTAAGATAGTGTAATGGTAAAGCAATGGCCTTCAAGAAATCCACTTCCTGAATCTCATAAAGTTGAGGGGATGAAGGAATATCAGATTAGATGTTTGGAAGCTGTACCAGCAAGTGATCCTTCAATTGGGAGAAGAATTTCAGGAGGAGATTGTAATTGGAATTCCAAAATTGTTATGCTTCATGGGTTGAAAAGTGATTCTGGCAAGTTTAGTTCTTATAAGGGACCCTATGTTGGGAAAAAGCATATGTGGTTTCGTAAGAATGTTAGATCAATTGCATGCATGTTTGTGCTGGCGGGTTTCTTTTTCCTGCTTGATTCTCTTATGGTCCCAATTTTTGATTCGATAAATCTCCAGACTAGTTCAACCTCAAAAATTTCAAGGCTTAAGGTGGGACTTTGATATGACTGTACTGTGAGTAGTTGTGTGCTTTGCTATCTAGCATAAATTTGTTCTGCTGACAAATCCGCAAATTTCCATTGATAATTGACAGACAATTTGTGATTTTGATCTCATTCAATCTCAACAAATTGTTTTAATTTTCTATTTGCAGGCTGTGAAGGATGATACTATTGCCTACATTAACACAGAAAAACCTCCAGTAGAGATGTATGGTCCGCTTCTAAGTCTCGCTTCCGCTGCTCTTGTAGAGGTTTGCTTCATAGATTTTAAATTAATACATATATTTATGTAATCTCCTTTGTACTAGATGACTGGATTTTTTCTTTGCCTTCAAAATTCTCAACCTTTTACTGTGGTTTAGAAAGAGTTCAAGCAAGAGACATCAAATTTCTGGAAGGAACCATATCGGCAGGCATCTTTATGGAAACCCTGTGCTGACAGGATAACTCCAAATCTAGGTAATTGAGAGTTCTTGGCTACAGATTAATTCGTGTAAATCTTCAAATCTTCGCTTCATTTGAAGTAATATTGCTGCACGATAAACCATAATTATTCTTGGAGATGAATGTTGAGAAGTTACTGAGTGATTCCTACAATTTGTGCTGTTGAGATAGGGAAGCCTAAAAAAGGTAATGGCTACATAATGGTGAGTGCAAATGGCGGTCTCAATCAACAGCGTGTTGCTGTAAGTATCTAAGCCGCGTTGTTTTACATTCTTGTTGTTATCCTATAGAAAAGAAAAGTTTGTTCTATATTGAACTTAAATCTACCAGTTGTTTCATAGATGATGAATGTTTGATTGTAGCTCTCCCTATACTATTGCCCATGTAATTGCAGTTACATGCTCTACTAACAAATTATCATCACCTGCAGATTTGCAATGCCGTCGCTGTGGCATCCTTGCTTAATGCAACTCTGGTTCTGCCAAGATTTCTTTACAGCAATGTATGGAAGGATCCTAGGTCTGCTATTATGTCTGTTGTTATTATGATAAATTTTGGTTATATGTCATTTTTATTCATGTCATAATTAGGTGGCTATATTCAAGTTGGAGAATATTTATGATATATACTTGAAAGGTTTCTCAGCTACAATATGGTTTCATTCTAGC
The DNA here is from genome assembly GCA_022749755.1 of Azadirachta indica. Lineage (NCBI taxonomy): Eukaryota > Viridiplantae > Streptophyta > Magnoliopsida > Sapindales > Meliaceae > Azadirachta > Azadirachta indica. The sequence goes on along the minus strand of CM040451.1, from coordinate 12,382,081 downwards.
AGAGTGTTAAGTTCTTCTACTATAATGCGATAGATTTGCATTATATATTGTGGACAAAATTGATGAATTGAGAACATAGATCCAAGTTTATTACTGTTGTCCAGAATATAGGCTTAGTTGCAGCCAACTGGCAAATGCTTACAACATGTTTTTTTGATGGAATTGCAGCCAGTTTGGTGACATCTACCAGGAGGAGTATTTTGTGAATATGTTGAAGCATGAAGTAAATATTGTCAAAGAGCTTCCTCCTTTTCTGGAATCCACAGATATTGAAGCAATTGGTAGCCTAGTAGGATATCTTCTTAGTTTCTACAGAGTCTGTGTGAATCATCTACACTTCTTTCTTGGAATATAGTCTCAAGTCTTTTGTCTTTCTTTTCTCAGATTACTGATGCAGATATTGTGAAAGAAGCAAAGCCAATTGATTACATCAGAAAAGTACTTCCTATCCTAGAGCGGAATAGAATTGTTCACTTCCTTGGATTTGGAAATCGACTAGGCTTTGATCCATTGCCTTCGGAGCTTCAGGTTAAGGGCCTTCTCTGTAGTTTTAATTTCTCCAGGATAGATACTATTATTTATGCTGTGAAAACAAAGAATTTACAAACGCATTACCGAGGCTACATCTAATTTTCCTAGAAAGCATTCATTTACTTTCTATATTTCAGATTTGGAAATACTATTCATGGCATCATGGTTAACAGGTATATTCTTGAACTTTTCACAGAGATTAAGGTGCAAATGTAACTTCCATGCACTGAAGTTTGTCCCAAAAATTCAAAAAGCTGGTTCGTTATTGGTCAGAAGGATAAGGGAGTATGATTCTGCTCGTAGTCTGCTCGACAAACAACTGCTTGGAAACTTCTTGCCCTACTTTCCCTCCAAAAACCATGAGGTTGCAAGGGGACCTTATAGATATCTTGCTTTGCACTTGAGATTTGAAGAGGATATGGTGGCCTACTCCCAGTGCGATTTCAGAGGTGGAGAAGACGAGAGAAGGGAACTTCAAGCGTACAGAGAAATCCATTTCCCTCTGCTGATCGAACGCTTGAAGAACTCGAAGTATGGGTTTGATTGGCTTTTGCAAGTTGTGCTTTCTCAAAATGTAATTTCAATTTACATATTATATTTTGTTGCCTGCATCTTTTATATATGCAGACCTATTTCTCCAGAGCAATTGAGAAAGCTTGGGAGATGTCCACTTACACCAGAAGAAGCAGCACTTCTTCTTTCTGCTCTTGGCTTTAATCGTGGAACTTATATTTATTTGGCTGGCTCACAAATATATGGAGGAAAACCCCGGATGCAACCTTTCACCAGCCTCTATCCGAATTTAGTAACAAAGGAAACGCTCCTCACACGAAGTGAACTTGAACCTTTCAAGAATTTCTCTTCTCAGGTAAATTAGTATTGAGAAGTTATTATGCAATCAGCACATACTTTTATCTCAGACTTCTATCGTACATTTCTTGAATTTTTCCGGAGTCTTCACTAGCATTTCTTTGGGTGTTTTACTTGAAAACGTTTAAACAATCGCTTTCTGCACCATTTTAAGTTTGTGTTTGGTGACATGGTGTTTGCTCTGTATGCAGCTGGCAGCTCTAGATTTTATTGCCTGTGCAACTGCTGATGTCTTTGCAATGACCGACTCTGGGAGCCAACTATCATCCCTGGTGTCTGGATTCCGAACTTACTATGGCAATGGTCATGCTCCTACCTTGCGGCCTAATAAGAAGAGGCTTGCGGCAATTTTGTCACAGAATAGCACCATAGGATGGAATGATTTTGAAGATAGAGTAAGAAAGATGATTGAGGAAGGCCAAAGGGTACGTGTGAGGGGTTTTGGTCGAAGCATTTATCGACAACCAAGGTGCACAGCTTGCATGTGCAGATCCTACTAACATGTTCTGTTGCTGAGTGATTTTTGAAGCTCTTTCATCCTCGTCAATATTCTTGAATTTCAGCAATGAAATTAAATCCCCAATTTGGTACCAATTGTCATATCAGTAAGTTTTAAATTTTTTTTCTCCCTTTTGTCCTCATTCTTTCCATTATTCTATGATTCAATAAATGATAGCAGAGGAGTTTGAGATGCTCTGTTAATTTAGTTGTAGAACTGTGGTTCTACTGTACATCACCCAAAATGAAAAGAGAAGATGGGCCAAACATCATCATTTGTGCTAACACACTATCATTAAAAAATAAACCAAATTGGGTGCAAGGGACAAAAGAATAAATTATTAAATTAAAAACCAAATGATTCGAGTTAAATTTACATAAGAGATGAAAAAGCGAAGAGAAACCGGAGTTGTCATTTCTCTGCCATGCAAAACATATCCATCTCTGTTTCACTCTTCTCTGCAGTAACTCGGAGTTGTCATTTCCTCTCTGGAAATGATGCAATCTGCCTTTGGTAATGATATTAGTTTAAGATGGAGGAAAGAAACGGTTCAAATTGAACGGGAGGGTGTAGAATTCCTCATTCCGAGAGTCTCCTTTAAATGTGCGGAATTTAACCCACCATGGCATGCCTCTGTCTCTGGCACTGTCCTTGTAGTCAAGTGTGTTGTCTAAGAAAACCGCGACAATCAATGTGACAGTTGGGGATGAGAAAAATATGGTGTTCATGAAATCATTGAACTGGCCATTCAAAGAAACGGAAGTTAAGATTGTGATAATTTGAAATTTTGTCTTATAGAAAAAATTCAATAGGAAGTGAAGGTGGAAAACTACCCATCCAGCCTTGGTGTGAGCAGGGCCATGAAGAGCCTTGGCAGTGTATTCACGGAAATATTCAGGAATTGACAAGCCTAAGAAGAGGGCAATGCCCGTGATGAACAGGTTTCTCATTGAGTTCATGTTTGTGAATTGCAAAAATGAGAGACCCACAGAAGCTTGAAACAAGAAGAGATTTAACTGTAAGGTATATAGAGAAGAAAATAGAAGCTTGTACAGAAGCACCACGAAAGAGAATTTAGAACGTACCAACAAGACCAAACAGAACACAGTAAACAGCAGCAAATATGGTGAAGGGGATTGATGCAAAGAAAGCCCCAAATTTTCCTGGAGGAATCAAGAAATTGAGTTAACCTGGAAAAACAGATTCAAAGAGTCAGATTGCACATATAAGCATTTGTAATAATTTGCCACCAACCTAGCATTGAGAAGAATATCATAAATCCAGCTGAGATTTGAATGACCCTGCGGCTCCCAACACGAGTGCTTCCAAGAAGACCCACGTTTTCTCTGTTGTTTTTCTTGAAAGTTAATAAAGTTTCAATAAAAAAAGCAATAACTTCTGAGAACAAGAACCAACAAAACTTACACAGAAACAGAACAACCGCTCAATGTTCCAAAGAGTCCACTAAGTAGGATCCCAATTCCCTGCCAGCCAATACCACGGCTGAGAACGTGGGCCGGAGGAGGCGTGGCACTTGCTAGACGTGATGCAGCCTTATATGCACCAGTTGACTGTCAAAAGGAAAACTTCCCTTTTGTTATCAAAGATCAGAAGTAATACCTGGTTGAATCTCACCTTTACAAAAGTAATACCTCAATCAATGAGACTAGAACAGCAGCCATCATCCCAAAAGCATGACCAGCATCAAAGGTAGGAGCACCCCACTGAAGAGGATATGGGATTTTTATCCTATTTGCAGCAAAATTCAAGGTCAATAGAGTCAATAGGAAGTATTTTGGATATCATACCAACTATCATTCTTTACCGGGCAGGTGTTTCAGTCCTGGAAAATTTCTGTGGCCCATAAGACCATGAACAACAGAGACCAAGAAACTTTTCCCTAACTATGAACTACTGCCACTTCAGTTAGGTTGCCTAAAATATAACTCAAAAAGGCTATGACTTAATTGAATTCTGCCATTTAAAGACTAATGCAATCCCCTCCCGTGAGAATGGGAAATATTAACATAATTTTAATTATCCATGGGGTTTCTTTTAGTCTATATGTACATATAATGAGAGCTGTTTGGTACTAACCATGGAGCAGAGGAAATGAGGTTGGCCTTGTCAGTTCGGCAATTCATTTGCGTAAGTTCTGGACGATGTTTGTATGCACCACTGGCAGTCAAGAGGTGTGCATATGCCCATATCACTGTGATGGTTATGAGGAGAGCAAACCTCTCCATTATTGGCAACTGTCTTGTCTGAAAATTCTTCAAGTACTGAACAGAAGAAAATCCAGAATCAGAAAATCTTTTTCTTTCATAATAAGGTTAAATGTTTTCTGTAAGTTAGAGATAATTTAGGCACAATCAAGTTCTGTCAAAACTTGAGAATTTTCATAGAAAATTTATCCCACAAGAACTGGCAAGAGCTAATCCTGAGTTTTAGAAGTTTTTATTAACAGCCTAGTTCCTAGTAGTTCCTAGTATGATTATTCTAAATTTTCTTTAATGCAAATTTCAAGGTACCAAATTGAATTGCACCCCAGAGGCTTTATTAATTACTTAGTGACATAGCATCATGACAAGAGGATTTATTAATTACTTAGTCTTAGAAATTTCCATTTTCTTATTAATCTGATGTAATCCATTCTGCTGTACAAATGGTTGACATTAGAAGTTTGATTAATAAGAAACAAGATAATACCTGCGAGAAGGCTATAAATAGAATAAGCATAGGAATGCCAATTTCCACACACCGTCCAACCTGAAACCAGAAATCAGGAAATAAAAAATAAACTACATCAGAAATTCTAATCTTTCATCTCAATCTGTAAAAATCACTAGCTAAAAAACAATAGCATTAGATAGTTGTCACTATACCACAGGGAAGCCTCTGTCAAATAGGCCAAAACCCACTAAGGAAATAACTGGGACCATTCCCAGTGGGCTAAAAAACCTGAAAGGCATATATTTCACTATCATGTCATCTGAAATTATATAAACTATTGAAAGTTTGTTCAAATTTCAGCTCAGAAGAAAATTGCACCTGGAGCAGATGGCCCACAGCTGGCTGTATCCTAAAATTATCTGTATGCTTGACGCCACTATTAAAGCACCTTGAACTGCTCTCGTTGTATTAAGAAATCTCTATATACACAATCAAACAAGACAATTAGCCATTGCTTTAAAGAATAATAATTAATACTACTACTAGTGTACATACGAGTAAGGATCAGCCAGAATCAGCTAGAATAATTAACTAAGTGCACATCATAAGATCTTATGTAAATTTTTAAACAAAAAATTCATTCAAACGTATCCCAGTTCAATTATTGAACTCGAGCTGATAGACATTGATTTGACTTTGAAATCTACTCAGCTTTGATATCTATTCTAGATATCTTCAGAATAATAAATAGTAAAGTATCAGTGGGGCACACAAACATTGACTAAAGAACTCTTTTTCTTTTAACAGAATGGAATCCAGCTTCAAAGAAACAAAGCATTTGGAAAAAGGAGCAATGAGAAGTAGACTAACCACATGATTATCCTCAATACTCGCCAATGATGGATCGTGAATTATTGATATAATTGGAACCATGAATGCGTAAGAGCCTCCAATAACTGTTGGTAGCCTGGTTCCAAACAGTGTCTGCAGAAGTGTATTAATCCCTTCAACAAAAAGTAGTGTCTGCACCACTCTCACTTTATCACCCTGAATCATCACAATAAAATCAAAAATAAAAACTTACAACGATACAAATTTTAAGTTGTTCAAAAACAGTTTCTATTTTCTTGTTCCAGAATTAATCAGTTCGTTAATTCTCTTATGCGGATTGCATGACTACAGAATCTATACAGTCTGAAACTTGACTCACATCAGTGCCTCCCATCAAAGGAACAAGAAATGAAGGGATCATCACTGCCGTCCCCAAAGCCAAAATGTAATGCTGAAAGCCCAAAGCTATAGCCTCCCCTGCATTCAAATGGGAAAAGACCTTACTAGTTACAAACTTTCAGTACCAAACTGAGCTGACAAAACCTGAATCAAATCAAATGATTTAAAAGATTTAGAATAGATAAAACTCAAAATGCTAGAAATGGACCTACCCCATGAAGGGTTTGAATCAATACAGTACTCCAACCCTTGAAGTTGGTCCATTGGTGGATGACTTATCTCTTCCGGTTTCGGAGCTGCCATAGCTTCACAACTCTTCTTTAGCTCCTAAACTCAAATGGGTATCTACCAGATGAATCAAAGAATTGATACACAGAGAAAAAAGGAACAAAGAGAGAGGAGAGACTCCCAAAGTTTCTACGTAACTAATGCAATAAAAGACAGAAGACTGAGAAAAAGAGAGAAATAAAGGATTCAATGATAATGAAAAGAAGAGAGAAAAAGACTGAAATAAAGTCTAAGAGAGAGGTGTGGTGGGGGGGGGGGGGGGGGGGGGGGGGGGGGGGGGGAGGAAGGGGAAGATTTGACACTGCTTATGAAGAGAGAAAGCCAAAAGCAAAGCAATGTGAGATTAGGCTGTTGCCGCCCACTAAGCATCACTTTGTAGAGTTTCATCGCTATCGACTTTAGATTTTATAGTAAAGTTGCCGTTAACCTTTTTAATATACCGAAATTGCCCCTTAAGGAACTTCCAAACTGAATGTTACCGTTGCCTTCCCCACTGTTCCTAATGAATTTTACAACTCAACTTCCTTTAATACTTCTCTGATTCATTTACCAAACATGGAATATAAAGCGTTTCTTTTTACAGGAAATAAAAACGGGTGTTTTTATTCTTGGAAAATAAAAACAATTTATTTTTCTTAAGCTGGGAAAATGCTTTCTATTTTGATTCTTGAATTGATTAATGACTTTCATATTTACCTAATTAAGGAAAAAAAAATCGTGGGCTATGGGTGCATTAATTTTAAAAAAAATAAAAAATTATATATATAGATAATAATTGTTTAAGTAATAGAAGATAATTTAGATATGGTCTCTCAAATGAAATTCAAAATATTTAAATTTATAACTTATCTTTTATCTAACAGCCTATTCGTATTCACAGAACATTCTCTTTCAGTCAAAAAGAGAGTAAATGATGGTCAAATTATAAAGACTGTAGCCTATATATATATATATATAATTATTACAATGGGTCAATTAGTAAAATTCGAGATAGTATTTAATTTGATATAAAATAAAATTTAAGAAGAAAAAGATTTTAAAAAAGTATTACAAAATACTTTTTGGTTTTCTAGTGTCATCTGAACCATCCATACGACATCAAGTGCCCGGGGATCTCCAGACGGACTAAGCCCAATCTTTTCACTTTCTTGTATGATTTATGATTGCGGTGGGATCATCACCGTCGATCCTGCTTGATATGTAGAGTTAACCGGGGGACCTAGAGCATACTTTTTTGATAATTGTTCTGGATAACTAACTAAATACAGTGTACGTACGTAGATTAACATTTTGGGAGCAGAAAGTGAATGATTATTGTGTAGTAAATACAAATTCCTCTCTTTAACTCTTGACCGTTGACAAATTCCACGTCAATTTAAATTAACTTTTGAAAATGAAGAAAAATAAAAATTCGAATAAAAAGAAAATGTGAGAGAGGGGCTAAAGTGGTGTTGCATGGAATTGTTTTTGAAAAATATTTTATTTGTTTTATGTGAGAGGGTGTACTTGATGTGTGGTTAAAATCAGAATAAATAAAGAGAAGGGGTGACTCGGCCCCAACGTGTGAAGGAACAGTGACACAGCATACGATTTTCTAACGTCTCTTATTTGGATGCAAAGGACACAAGTAGCATAGGAATTTGAGCATATTTTTTTTTAATTTATTTATTTATTAGTTAGGTCTCAAATTTTAGCTTTTTCCCTGCAGTGGCAGCAATGTTTACGTAATTTACGGTTCTGTCCGGGACAGACGACCCACCTGGCCGGACAGATAACTGACCAACCAACTTTCAAAAAATTGTTTTAAATAAATTAGCGTACCCAATGTATATATATATATATATATACACACAAAAGAAAAAACTGACCTTTTTTTGTCTTTTAAAAAATTTAAAAAAAAAAAAAACAGCGTATTAATTATGCTCAGGGATCGAGATGATGTAACTTTTCCTATGTTGCATCATTTTCACCGCAGTAATATACGGCCGATGGGGAAATACTATTTTTGTAATTTTTTTAACGTAAAATAGGAAGAATGCAATTTGATTAGATATATGCAATTATTTGAAACCAGCATATAACTATTTTAACCTTTTTGTTGATGCATTTTTGAACAATGGGAAAGTAAACCATTCAATTGGATCTGGCCTCATTGGGCAGATGTTGATTTTTTATTTATTTTTTTGGTGTAAAAGGGAGAAGAAGAAAAAAAAAAAAAAAAACACAGTATCAAACTTATACAAGATTAGCCTTAAGAAGAGGTTGGGATATATTGTAACTGCTCTGTACCAACAATTTTTTATCTAAAAAGGCAAAAAACCACTGAAAGTGATTGTCATACCTTTATTTTTCAAAAAAAAAAAAGTAAAATAAATAAAAATAAAAACAAAAATACGGCAAGGTGTATTCCTTTAGCATTATTTTTAGACCTATCAACAATTAAAAATATATATATACTCAGGCTGATTTTCACTCAAACGTAGCACAAACAGAATTATGTAACATTAACATCAAAAAGTATCCACGTTGAGATGGCCGAGTTGGTCTAAGGCGCCAGATTAAGGTTCTGGTCCGAAAGGGCGTGGGTTCAAATCCCACTCTCAACATGTTTAATAATTATTTATTTTTTTATTTAATAATTTTAAATTTTGTGTTAAAGCATAAAGAAAGAAATAAAAATAAATATTAGTCGTCGTGGAGAGGGAATGATTTTGTCGGGTGACTGCTGATACCTTTAATGCCTTGGCAAAAGGAAGAATGACTCCATAGATTATGACGTTAGATTAGATTCCGTCCAAGAAGGGACGATAATTTTACGAGCAGTAGGATGTGTGTGACATGACAACGTGGGTCCTTGACTTCTTTTTCAATCATGTCATTCCTTTCGGCCAAAGATTGGAATATGCGTACATTATAAAGGCAGGATCTTGACTTCGAGGGAGGAAACAAAGATGAGATCGATGAATGCCTGCATGCTAAAAGAAGCTATGAAAAAGTATCACTTTGTGATGACCAATCTCCCTTGCTAAGTATGCGTGTTGCATGGCAGTTTTGCTTTTATCAAGAAGATAAGGGTCAACGTTGTACAAGCTGGAAAGCAAGCAGCTTCCAATTTTTTCAACACAAATAACCTCTATCAAAAACTGAAAAGCCATAAGAGGACGCAAACTTTCTTCTATGCTACAGGCCGTTAATAGTTATTAAGTTGGGAAACAGCTGTGAATAGTACATACAAAAATTAATTTCAACACCATCTTTGATCAGATGCAGAGTGATGGAGAACAGAGTGCAGCTATATCACATTGACTATGAAACTGAAAATGGATGATGTGAGCTATCTCGTACACAATTTGGTACAATTTTCACATTGAGGATTCAGCAAACCGGGAAAGTGAGCAAAATCTGAACATGGATGTCCGAAGCTGTTTAATCCCGTCTTTCAAAAGGGTGCCGAAGTACTCTCTGCTGGTTGGATAACAGTGGCTCAAGATCTTTTCTCCAACTTTCTTTCACTGGACCTTCTTTCTTCTGCCTCTCGCCTTCTTTGCTGCCTGTCATTTCAGAAAAGTGAAACAGAACATTAAGCACGAGCGTCCTTTCAGAATTTAGCTGCAAGGACTTAAACTGCCCATGGCACCAAATATTCCAAGAATATCAATTTTTAAATATAAAAAAGTAGGGAACTGTAACGGCAAACATGTACAAATTGTAATTTATAAAGTACCCATCCAAAGGCTTACGTCCATTCATAGTTTGCTGCAGTGTGAAAGCAGCAGTTTTCATGATGAGCGCATACATATCTCTCTCAGAACCAGCTCAAGATTTGTCTGGTATCATCTCAACTATGAAATAATCAAACCTGGGCTCACTAAACAAAATCTACTTGTAACAGAGTGTATATTAAGAATACATGTTCCAAGAAAAACTTACGCAAAAGCAGTGTATCCAGCACCAGCATTGGCAGCAGATAGGATTGCTGCATGAGCCCCAACTGCAGATAGAGAATCCTGCCCAACAGAAGGTAAAGGATTTCTACGATCTCCATCCACCTGAAAGTGCATAGACCAATAAAAATGGTAATTAGTGACAACCTAACAACTTGCTAGGATCAAATATAAGCTGTATGCCCAGATGAGAACCCTATCCCATTTTGATTTCTTGTTTTGTCTACCATCCCTAGCAACAGCATCAATTGCCATCGGCACAGACTGCAAACCACCAGCCACTGCTGCTGAGACACCTGCACAGTGACTCAATTTAAGAACACTATTATTTAAGTTATTCATACACTTAGAACAGATCTCCTCAAAATAATCTTCCACCTCGAATAGGTATGTTAGGTTTTTGAGCACCAGCAATTATTCCAGGTTGGACTCCTCCTGGAACAAAATCAACCTTCTGGTTCTTTTTATTTTCTTGATCCTTTCTTTCCCTTTCGCGCCTCATGTCAGCTTCTGCAATAGAAAATATAATAATGTAACTCACAGGAAAATGTTTGCCAAACATATAAAATATGATGCTAATGGCTACCAGTTTAACTTTATGAATAAAAACAATTGACAAGGATATTCATGTGACAAGAATAAGTTCGCAGTTAATGAAGTGCACAATAGATGACTCACAACTAGGCAAATCAATGGATTGCCAAGTCCAGCCAAGCAAATATTATTTTCAAAATAAAGGAAAATATTTGTAAGACATTTGGTTGCAGAAAATATAATACTAGTGCTGAAGAAACTGAGTCTGCAGATAATATTCAATAGCAAAGTTTCTACTCATGAAAGATTTAATTATAAGAAGCAAATAAATCTATCAATTTTGCTGCAGACCATACAACATTAATGGTTTCCTTGATAAAAAGAAGTTCAAAAAATTCATTGAAACAATATTCAAAAACTGTGCAAAATGACCAAAAATGGCACATTTTAAGCAGCTTAATAAGAAAATTTTTTCTAGTTTCTACAAAAACAAAAGGATAGACTTTCAACAGCACAACAGTAGATAAAAAATGTCTAAATAACTCGTGTCCCCCCCCCCCACACACACACACACACACACAAAGGAGAGTGTGGGCAAGAGAGGAAGAGAGTACAAGAGATTTGTAGAAGGAACTTTTATTAACCTATTTCATCATAGTAGTCACTTGGGTCATATCCATGTGGGTCAAACACATCTTTACTGAAGCAAGACCCTATCTGATCAATATCTTGATACCTCACAGCATGGAGCAAAAAGTCCGGGTTCCGATAATCTTTCCTATTGCGCACTTCTGCATTGAAGCTTTTTCCAATTCTCTTTAAACCTAGAAATTTATCTATTTTTCTCTGCAGCAATTACAGAAAGGAAAGGAATGTCAACACGTAGTAAAATGTGCTAATTTCAAGAGCCATATCGTTCAGATTATTTTCACATTGTACTATTCCAAACTGATTTCATGTGTCACAAAAGACAACAAAATACAAAGAGTGGCCATTAACAATGATATTAGAAAGAAAACAAACAAAACTAAATGGTACAGCCAATAACATAGCCAATCTCTACTTAAGTGGCTGCTGCTATGCATGCAAGCGCAAAAAAATAAAATGCATTACCCAAAGGAAGCCCTGTAGCAATGCAGCAAATGCCAAAATTTCTGTGTCATGCTACCAATTTTACCCACATACAGCACAAGGTATGGTCTTTAACAAATAAAATGCATTAAAATTGAATCTAAATTTTTCGGAAAAACAAATTCCACTTTGGCACACCCTAGAGGTCCACATTACTGAATATTTTCCACCAACTGTTTCCTATTTCAAGTCAAAGTTGTATACCTGTGCAGAAGGTCATTTAGTTAACCAAATAGCCTATGTCATGAGCCACATTGAGACAATTGGAACAGCTCCCAATGATGACTAGCTTTACAAATGGTGCACACTGGCCTCAAACTGACTCTCTTTCAGTCTCACCATAAAAGTAAAGAGAAAGTAAAGACATATTCCGTTAAAAAGTATCCATGCTCAATGATAACGAAATTTTTCCTTGCGATCAATTTATTTGTAAATTAGAAGTATCACAAAGAATTTCAAGTATTCTGTTATGGAAATTATCAACAAAACCACAAATGCATTCCATTTCAAATCTTCCTAGAAGTATTAAGCCATAAAATTTATACTATTTATCTTGGTAAAAGATTTATGCCACATAACCTTCTAAACAACTGCCTCAAACTTCCTCAAACAGACCAAATAACAACCAACAGCCTACGATACATTTGACAAAAATTTCATAGATTATAGTTATCGGATTCTAAAAAACATCATGAAAGTCCATGCTTATCATAAAAAGTGAAACATGCAGAGCAAAGCAGTGATAATAGACACAAACACTACTTACTTGTAGCTCCTCTGAACATCTGACATGTGGTGGTGGAGGAAGAAACTTATCCAATGGATCAACTGCTTCTTCAGTAACCTCAGCAGTGCCCTCAGTAACTGCAGTTTCTGATTCCATCGTTGTATAACCCATAGGATCAGGTTGTGATTGTTCTGAATGCTCAGTTGCTTGAGGAGTTCTTTGAACATTAGGTGTCACAACCTGAACAGATCCCAGAGGTGTTCTTTCTTGGACATCATCTGCTACAAATGCATTAAGATCAAGTAAGCTAAACACTACCATAATCAGTATTAAAACAGTGTACCACCACAGTAAATATATACAAGGTTAATGAATTGAGATCAATATCTGGTATTAATGAGACAAAGTATATATACATTGCTCAAATTGAAGCCATACATACCATTATCATTTTGAAGGTTGATTTCCCCTTCCTGCAATTATACAGCACCAAAAACAAAGAATCACGAGAAACATGAGTTGAACCTTTTCATCAAATAAAAATCCAACAAAACAAGAATCAACATCAAGTGGAAATTTTCACACTCCATCCGAGGTGATCTTCCCAAAAAGCTAAGAGAATTATAACGAGCAAGAATTGTCTTTTCATAAAAAATGGTCAAAGAGAAATTCTTTACAACACATTTTCATAAAGATTACATACAAATTTTCAGAAGTATATGACAAAATGTGCAGCAGCTACTCGCAAGACTCCCAATCCCAACTATAACATCGATAAATAAAATAAATAAATAAATATGTCAGGAAAAAATTCAATCTTTGCACAGTACCTCATGCTCAGGGGACATGGCAACTTCATCATGACCGTAGTCCACGATAGTAAACCTCCCTCTGCCACTCCTCCTCGAATCCGGAGGCGTCACGTTCTGCTTCGGAGATATGAACGAAACCTGGGGCTGCTGCTGCGGCGTCGAAGTCCCGTTGGCAGCAACCACATCATCACCTTCGTTCATTCTCGAATCTTCTTCTAAATTTTCCGCCTCTCTAACATCTTCGTCGTCCTGTTGGTGTTGCTGTTGTTCTTCCTCGAGGTCTTCCATTTCCTCGTCGTCTTCGTCGTCATTGTACATAGAAAGCAGCGCGATTCCTTCTGATTGTTTCTTCTTCGACGCCATCGAATCTAGGGTTTCGTTAATCGTGATATCTGAGGGTCGAATTTGAGTATATTTGGTTCGTTCTGTTCGATTTAGAGCGGAGGAGTTCGCTCATTCAAATAAAAAATTAGGAGATTTTATTCCGACAGAGAGATGGAGCGAGAGGTTTGGTAATGGAATCGGGTTGCAGACAGTTGGCGGGCGGTTCTATCGTTGTCTGTTTCACAAATTCGAGTTGGGCTTAAGGCCCGAGGTGTTTTTGTTTTGGTTAGGGAAATGCTGAATTCACCCCTACTTTTATTTAATGATAACCCAATCTGTTAAACAAATTCCAGTTGGAAGCAATGGGATTATCTGCCAATAGCAAAGGGTGAATTTAACGGTTAATACTAAGAACACTCTCTTTTATTGAGAGGTTCTTTCTTACACAGAGTAAGGTGGAGCATCCTGAGAAGGAAGTGTTCCTTTTTTTTAATCTAAAATTTGAATAAATTTATTATATAAATATGAATGATTTTAAATAATTTTTTATTTTTTATTTATATTAAAAATATCTTAAAAGTGTTTGAGGTTTCGGATTTTAATATTAAGTTAAAAATTTTAACCTATTTTATTCATACCTAATTACAAAGTTTTTAGTATTAAGTTGAAAATAAATATCTTTAAAATATGTGAATAATTGAAATTAAAATTATATTCAAACTTCATATTAAACAATAAGCAAGCACTAAAACTTAAAATTTTGTTTGGTATTGAGGGCTACGATTTGACTTTAAAAATAAAAATGAAAAATATTTAATGATGCCAACTTAACTTTTTGTGGGATTTACTCACCTTTTTTTTTATTAATTTTTAACATTTAGAATTTTTATCTCATGAGAATTAACTTTCATTTTGTGATAGTACTAAACAAAGATTAAGATGAAACATTAGATAAACATCTTAATTTTTAGGTTTTAAAATTTTTAGTCTTAGTTTTCTCTTGTTTCTTTAATTTCTTTGTTTATGTAAAATACAATTAAAAATAAGTTGTTTATTAATGTTAATTTTTAATACTATCATATGTTGTATGTACTAGTTTACTTATTTATCTAATAAATAACAGATTTTGATAATGTCAATATCAAAATACGTGGCTTAGTACCTATTTGTGTTTTTAATTTGAAGTTTAAATATAGTTTAGTTTCATTTCTTTTGGAGGTATTTGTTTTCTAACTTATCATTAAAAACTTAATAACTAGTGTTAAATAAGTTAAAATGTTTAATTTAATATTAAAATTTAAAAGCTCCATAAATTTTTTAATTACAATGAATTAAAATGTCTTTATAAAATTTATTTCTCATGTTATTCATAATCATTTAATTTTACATTCATTTAGATTTCCAATAAGACAATTAACAAAGTTTGAGTGTAATCACCATTACCTATCATCAAAATATTTGTTGTTTTTCAAAATTATATTTTATTAGTATTTAAATTAATTCCAATAAACTAAAATCTTAATTTCACCATAAATTGAGATTAGGGAGGACAATTTTTCGAATTTGAACCAAGTTTATAAAATCTTGACTTAAACTTAGATAAATTAATTTAAATATGGGTGTTTAAGTCCTGGTTATATGCATATTAAATCTGCTCAGATTTAAAATTTAGACTTGAAAGTAAAATTTTCGAGTTTTAGTGGAGTTTTATAAATCTAACGCAGGCTTAGGAGTTTGCTCAAACTTATATCGAATTTTAAAAATAAAAACTCAATCCAATTTAAAATGCATTTAAGATCGAGTTTTATGTCACTCTATAACCATAATTTTATAGGAGTCAAGATCAACCCGATTCTTTTTACCCGCACGTATTGTGTTGATTTTGTGATTTCAAAAAGGAAGTGTAAAATACATAATCCAATAAAAATTTCAAAATCTCATATAGATTGGTTAACCACAAAGTGAAAAGAGGTCTATGTCACTTTCCATTGTATTATCAAGATAGACACGCAAAGGAACAATCCAATTCTGATTATTTATACTCATCAATTTGATTTAGCTTTCTTTTCTTTTCTGCTTTGCATGTAATTCCAAACAACTTTTCACCTTTCAAGCTTCAGACGAGTGAGACGAGAGCAATTGGGTTGCCATCAATCCAAAAGAAAGTGACATTACTTCCTATAAAACCCATGCAACAACTAATGAACTGACATTTACTATGAAATAATATAAAATCAAAATACAAATTTTGGAGAAACAATCTAATTCGTGTCAAAATTGACTAGGGCTGACATGGCGGCCCAAAAGCACTAATTAAAAAAAAAAAAATTTAGTGTATGGGTCCCTCTTTTTCTAACTTTTGCAAAATGAGAGGAATATATTAAAATTATCCGTAAATAAAGAGAAAATTTAAAAAGAAAGCAAATAAAACAAAATAAATAAAGAAAAAAAAAAATAAAGAAACAGAAAGTAAGTTAAAGTGATGATGGGTAAACCTTCTTAGAAGAGACAAGCAATAAGTGGGATTCTCTGTCCACCAGAAAAAGACAACTTCTTCTATTCACACCCATCACCTTACTTACCTTACCCCACTTCTTTTTGTCGACCTTTTTCTTTAATCTATTTTAATCCTTTTCTTTTCCTTTTTAATTTTATCTATACATCACAAAAGCTGTAAACAATTCATAATTTAAGAATGAAAAATAAAAATTAATCTAACAATAAGAGAGAGAGAGGGAGAGAGAGAGAGACAACAAGATATGGTCCCACGGAAAAATATAACTCAAGTTTGACTCCGTCAAATGAAAAAATCACCACCGTTAAGTTCACCGCAGGAGTCAGCTCAGTTTAACTCATAATTCTAACTCAAAGTCTACGGACGACGTATGTCTTTCAATAAACCAAGAACTTGCTGCATGGTGGGCCGTTTTCCGGGTGAGTCAGCAGTACATAAGTATCCAACTCGGAGACTCTCCACCATTTCACTCACTGAGTCACCACCGCCGAGTTTCAATCTAAAATCAAGAGCGTCACTTCCGGCTCCGTCCTTAACCAACTTCCTAACCCATGTAACAGACTCCTCTGTTCCTTGCTTTCCAGTCAACAGCCCCATCAAAACGACACCGAAACTATACACGTCAGACTCGGGGCTACATTTGACATTTTCATTTCGTTCTCCAACTTTCTTAGGTCCGATTTTTCGGAGCCCGAAATCGGCGATTTTCGGCTCCAAGTTTTCCGCCAGGAGAATGTTGGAGGCGACGAGGTGGCCATGTGTGGAGCCCACGTGGTGGAGGTAGGACAGTCCACGGGCTACGCCAATGGCAATCCGGTGGCGCGTTAGCCAGTTTGTTTTTTCCGGGGAGGGTTGAGAACCATTGGCATTGAGATGCTCCCACGTGTCGGTGCTCCAGTCCTCCACGTTGGGCTCTCCGGTGGGCAGCTCGTGCAGCCACCGGTGCAAGTCGCCGTTCACCACGAACTCGTAGAGAACTAGCTTTTCCTTCCCTAAACGACACAACAAACAACAATAATAATAAATAAGACAATTTTTTCTTTTCAAAATACGCAAAATTTCAAAATTTAAGCACGAAAAATGCACACGAATATGTATACGGTGTAATAACGATATCTTGTATTTAACACAGAAGTCTACGGAGTACGACACCAGTTAAAGCTTTGAACTTTTACCCGTGAACGTATTTATGACGGTGGTTCAAGGCACTGCAAATTTCTGAAACAAGAAAAAATGAAGAGATACCATTTGGTACAGTACCTGCTATACAGTAACCGGCGAGAGGCAACAGGTTAGGATGTTTAAGCCTGGAAAGCTCATCGAACATAGCCACAGCGTCATCATATGCAATGTCTTTGGCATTTTCTAACACTTTGATTGCCACGTGGAGTTCACCTGAGAGGACGGCTCTGTAGACAGGCCCACATCTCCCCTCAGCGAGCAATGACTCTTTGCCGAAGTGTGATGTGGCAACAATCAGGTCTTTGAATGTCAGGTTCATCAACGGCTTAGAACACATGATCACTGGAGCTGATGTTGGTTCCTTGATGTCTGCTACCCAGGACGTACCTGACTCGGTTTCGAAAGAGAACGGTCCTGATTTCTCCATCTTGAAGGGCACTTGTGGAACCGGTTTGGAGATTGCCCATTTGTTTCTTCTAGCCAATACTTTCCTTCTTCTATGCATGCAAAAGATAAAACCAATTCCAGAAACAAGAAGAAAAGCTGATGCACTTGATAAACCAATAAGCAAAGCTTTAGCTTTTGATTTGTGTTCATGGATTTTGTGGTGTTTTCGTACGGGTTTGTGTTTTCGGACGATTTTGTGAGGTGGGGTTCTTGGCTGAGCCATAATGTGATGGCTATGAGTTTTTGTAGTATTGAAGACGAATCTTCCGCCACGAATAAAAGCAGATTTCCCAAATTTTTGGCACTGCTCATGGCCAACGAAACCTGTGAATTTGTTTAAAGAAACGTTCAAGAATTTGAGACCAGCAAGTGCGGGAAAATCAGAAGGGAAGGTACCGTTCATGGAGTTGTTGGATACATCTAAATATTTCAACGAGTGAAGAGACGAAATGGGCTTTATACTGCCTGCAATTTTGCAGCTTGAAATGTCAAGATGCTCTAACTTTGTGAGATTAGCAAACCCAGATGGCAAAGTTCTCAAATCATTGTGAGAAATATCAAGAAATTTAACCTTGGAAAATCCAGAGAGTTTAACCAAATTGGTAAACCTATTAGTTGAGAGATTGAGAACCTGAACCGACGAAGGTGTACCATTTACCGAGGACGGTTCAAAACCGATGGTCCCTCCAAATCTATTCTTGGAAAGATTGACCTGAGTTAAACTTTGAATAGACCAAAACCAACCTGGTACAGAGCCTTGGAGAGAATTGTTGGAGAGATCGATGGTATGCAATTGCGACATGTTCCTCAGAAACTTCCATGATATGATCCCGCTGAGATTTTTCGACGAAAGCTTCAACTCCTTTATTTTAGGATTTGAACAGTTGAGATCATCAACTGGTTTGAGCCAAGAGACGTTGAAGTTTGATACCGAACTGAAAGCTTTTGAAACCAATTCTCGGTCCGTACTGTTGCATGTAGATTGCACAAGCACAATAAGCGATGACAGAAGCAGCAATCTGCAAAAGACTTCCATTTCCTTTCAAGTACAAAACCTATATTCCATGCTGAGAAAGAGCGAAGAGATGAGGACGGATTTGAAACGGGAGAGAGCCTAGTCGTGTTTTTATGGGTGCAGGGTGCAGAGTGCAGAGTGCAGAGTGCAGAGAAACAGACAGAGAAAGGACTTGGTCACTTGATCTTCTATCTCTGTTTCTCTCTTTAGGGATGAACAGTTAGTGAAGTGGGAGTTGACGGCGTTAATTTTAACGGGAGAAAGAGTTGAGTTGACTCTTGAATAATTGTTAACAGTCACTATTGACTGGACTCTCAAGTCTTTATTACTATAAATGAGCGGTTGGTGATGCGGTGATTGCTGGGAGGGAAAATCTTGCAGCAGATATTCCGATAGAAAATTACCGTTTCACCCACTGTAAAGACCGAAAACGAAGAAAGTCAAAACTATGTTGGACTGGCCCTAAAATAATGCTCCGACCCCCTTTCATAAATTACATTATTCTATTGATTCTATGCTCAGCAAAATTCTTTTTTCATATAATTTATCAAAACCATCTATTACATGTGACAATAATTTTTGTCACCTTTATAACATTATTGCAACCTTTCCTTGGAATCATTCTATTTAAAACTATCTAATGTTGAATAGTGATGTGAACCGAACAAGAATGTTTGTTTCAAATTCACGAATTCTTTGACAAAATTCCATTCAATTCGATTTAAAAAATTGGCACTTTATTCTCTTAAACCCCCACCACACAATTTACCAAGTTATCACCAAGAAATAATCATGAAGGAATTGATTAATGTAATTTGTCCGTGAACTTTATGAAATGATTCCAACTTGATAAGAGCTAGGTGTGAAAGAGATGTGTATTGGAAATTAAATTAAATTGGCTTTTCATTCATATATAATGACCTTGACTTTAAACCCAAAGTCCTCCACCAAAAATTAATGGATCAAGGACTTTTTTGCTCTTAATTTGGCAATTTTTGAATAACTTTTGTTGGGTGACATTCTGGCAAGGCAGGCAAACTTGCTCCTCAATAAATAAATAAATCTATTTCCAAATGGAAATCTAACCTACTGCCTCAGGTAACATTTTGGTCCAATAATTGCTTGCCATTTTCAAATATATTTGTAAAAAAAAAAAAAAAAAAAAAAAAAAATCATTTGAATTCTTAATGGAAGGGGAGGGGGGCAAGTTAAAAGAGGATGCCAAATCCACATACGCCCAAAACCGAAATTCCAAAAGAATGACAGCTAAGATTAGGGATTTGTTAATTAACAACTCTAAACCACCCTACATTCCCTCCTAAAATGAGGCTCATTAATTATCTATGATCATTTTGCTCAATTTGTACAAATATTATTTGAATAATATATTATTCCTGGTAATTAGTTATTTAATTAATATTACTAAGCCAATAGTTGTTTTACAAAGTGGGTGGCAGTCTCATCCTTATGGATGTCGGAAAAAAAAAAAATGCATTGTAAGTTGATTAGGTATATGAACTTTATAAAGCAATTAATTAATTAAACACCTACAATATAATTCACAGGATAGGAAAATAATATTGGCTTAGGTTCTGATTAGGGTTTTGTTGTGATGGGTGGGTGGAACAAACTATGTTAATCACTTAATTGATGAAAGGCGATTAGGCATTAATTTAAATTTGTTCTATTTAATTATGTTTCTTTCCTTTCGAGGAGTCTTTTATTCGATTTTCGATTTACACTCGTAACTGGGCCGTAGTTGGAGAAATAGTGTAGTATATTTGGAGATACATATCTAATAGATCTCCTAATTGAAATCTGAAGAGTAGAAGGTGATTAAGTAGTGTAAGGGATATTTTATTTCTTAAAGTTTGATTTGTTGCAGTAATTAACCTTAGTAATTTAATTTTTTTTTTTATATCTAATTATTACACGAAAATAACCCAAACCCTTGTGCGAGTGAGATTTAAATTTCAGACCTCTCATACTCAGAATAAGTGTTATTTAAACACGAAAATGTCTTACTTTTATCCCGTAAGTAATAATTGGTTTGTAGCGGGGGTAGTGCTGGTCTGGGATTTTAGAGGGACCACTAATGGGCCGTAGTTGGGTCTTAACACTTGCGAATAAGAGTGATTCTAAGTGCACTGCAATTGCCAAAGACACTCAGCATCTAAGTTATACAGGAAGGGGCGTAATGAGACATGGATGGAGTGAATATGGCAAAAATCTATGGGCTAGATCCAATTTGATTTACGACTTCCTCTGTGTTAGGAGGCCCGACCCATGCAGAAAATAAATGCAAAAACAGACATTCAACGCTTTTGGGGAGTATCACGGAAAAGAGCTAATTTGGTTAGCCATAGCAATCTCCGCTAAACTTGGAGGGTTTTTGTTTCCACTCTAAGAAGGCTTCAGGATACCATTAACCATTTGTTATCTGCCTTTATCTCTTGCCTGTATTTTCCACTAAACATTGCCAAATAATACACTACAAATTCCTAAAAATCTGATTACCCTCTCCACCTTACCTACTTTAGAAAAATAAAAACTAATTTCTTTTTTCTTTTCTTTTTTGTCCAAAAAAAAAAAAAAAATTCTCTTGGAAGTCTAGCAAATTCTTAGTCTTAGATTTTCCCATCCAAGCTCTTCGGAGACAATAAACAACTCAAGTAATAATAATTAAACAAATTCTATTATTTTATTCGGACGGCTATTATCAACTTGCAAATTGCAATGCTACTTTTGATTCATGCACTCCGCCTTATTCATGAACACAAGACACCGACCCCAGAATCACGTGAGCTGCAATCATCTCAAAAGAAAAAGCAAAAGTGGATGACCAATTTTATTCTAATTTTGTTTTCTTTTTTCTCCTATAAGTTATTTATATTTGGGGGTTAAAGTGTTTGCATTTTAATCAGATACGCGTTCTTTAAATCATCACCGACTATCAGGTTGACTATCAGAAACGAGACACCCTTAACAGATAATCACAACTGTTACCGTACGTTACCAACCATCCCACATTCCATACACACCAACGCTTCCAACCGTTCGATTAATTTTCATCCATCGGTGAGATTGCAAAACAGAACCACCAGATTGCCTACGTGTTGCGCACTATTACACGTAAGTACATCAATTAGCTACACGTGGTGACCATAGAAAATGGCTTTGACTGTTTGGTTGGTTGGAAAATAGAAAATAGAAAATAGTAATAAGGAGGAAAGAAAAATTTAAGATTTCAAAGGAAGAGCCGTTGCTGTGCGCGTCAGTCTGTCAAAAAGCAAAAGTCACCAGAGTCTTCTTCCACCTGGCACCTTATCGTTACCGCCATATATATATATATATATATATTTTTTTAACGCTTAATTCTCTCATTAACCATAATTGATGATATTTAGTATTTCAATTATATATATACATATATTTGTAAAAGTGATTAAGTAGAAGATGGTGGAGACAATTCAAATAAGAGCTTATAGTATATACCATTATGCCTTTGCCTAAAAATAAAGCTTATTTATTTTCTGTTGTGTGGTGTCGTCTCTGTTCCCAACCCTGACAAAATCAATTTGTTGTTGTTTACACCATTCACTGGAACCCAACAAAACCAACTCCAGCTAACCAATGGCAGGTCATTAGCTACCCAAAACCAATACAAATACACAAAAACGACGAAGGTCCAATTCGCCATAAGGCCGATCAAAGTCATGGCACAAACCACCGCCGCCAGGTTCTCCGCTGCCTCCACCACTAATAAGGACCAGAGCCAAAGTCCTCTTCTTGGCCGGTACGAGATCGGGAAGCTTCTTGGTCATGGTACCTTCGCAAAAGTTTACCATGCCCGGAATGTTAAGTCTGGTGAAAGTGTGGCGATTAAGGTGATAGATAAAGAGAAGATTTTGAAAGTAGGACTCATCGCTCATATAAAGCGGGAGATCTCTATTCTCCGTAGAGTTCGTCATCCGAACATCGTACAATTGTTTGAAGTTATGGCAACCAAGTCGAAGATCTACTTCGTTATGGAATATGTTCGGGGAGGTGAACTCTTTAACAAAGTTGCGAAAGGAAGGTTAAAAGAAGATCTTGCCAGGAAATACTTTCAGCAATTAATTTCAGCTGTGGGGTTTTGTCATGCACGTGGCGTTTATCATCGTGATTTAAAGCCGGAAAACTTGTTACTTGACGAGAATGGAAATCTTAAAGTTTCAGACTTTGGACTTAGTGCCGTGTCTGATCAGATTCGGCAAGATGGGTTGTTTCATACGTTTTGCGGGACTCCAGCTTATGTTGCTCCGGAGGTTTTGGCAAGAAAAGGTTATGATGCAGCTAAGGTAGATATTTGGTCTTGTGGGGTAATTCTGTTTGTGTTAATGGCGGGTTATCTACCGTTTCATGATCAAAATATTATGGCCATGTATAAAAAGATTTATAAGGGGGAGTTTAGGTGTCCAAGATGGTTTTCACCTGATCTAATTAGGCTTTTATCAAGGCTTCTTGATACAAATCCCGAGACAAGAATCACAATTCCGGAAATCATGGAGAACAGGTGGTTTAAGAAAGGATTTAGGCATATAAAATTCTATATCGAGGATGATAAACTTAATGTTGAGGAGTTTGATCAAACGGATGATGTGGGATCGGCATCTGATCAGTCGTTGTCTGAATCGGAATCGGAAATGGAAACGAAAAGAAAACTTACTTCGTTGCCTAGACCGGCTAGTTTGAATGCCTTTGATATCATATCCTTCTCGCCTGGATTTGATTTATCTGGGTTGTTTGACGAAGGAGGAGAAGGTTCAAGGTTTGTCTCAGGAGCACCTGTTTCAAAGATTATATCGAAATTGGAGGAGATTGCTAAGGTGGTGAGTTTTACAGTGAGGAAAAAGGATTGTAGAGTGAGTTTGGAGGGTTCTAGAGAAGGTGTGAAGGGGCCGCTCACGATTGCAGCTGAAATCTTTGAATTAACACCTAAGCTGGTCGTAGTGGAGGTAAAAAAGAAAGGAGGAGATAGAGGAGAGTATGAGGAGTTTTGTAATAAGGAATTGAAACCTGGGTTGGAAAATTTATCACTGGAAGAATCAGAATCAGCTGTTGTTGCGGCAGCTGCTGATGCTTCACATTTGCCATCCGATACTGAATAGAGAGAGGGGGAAGGGCAAAGAGTAAGCCTTTCTTTCTGGCTTTTTTCATTACTGAAGACTTTGTATGATATATGTTTCTTCCCTCCAACTGTCTTTGATTGTTCTGTTTTGCTACTCTAGTGATGCTACTACTTATTTTATGTTCTCTTCTTGTATCAAGAAGGATAATACTAGGAATGAAGTACAAATTTCTACTATCTTTGCACTTTGTGGGTGACTTGTGTGTTTCTTATCTGTATCTATTGAGAAATGAGGAATGGAGCTATAGTTTTTATAGAGTTATGTCTCATACAGTATCATATATTTGTGGTTTTGCATGAGCTTTATCGATATGATAGATTCTGCTGACAAATGTAGCTCTGTACAGCTTTGTTGGTTGCTTTCCTTCTTGTGTTGTCAAAAATCTTTGAAGGAACACCGCCAGTGTTTTCAATTTTGTGCAACTTTTGCACAAGTATTTCAAAGTAATGTCATTTTAGAATAGAAAATATCAATGGACATGTTAGTCGTCCTTCTTCCTTTTTCTGTTAATCAAACTGTTGGTGATCTAAATTGTGGATGCAATTCATGCTAAATGATTTTACTGCAAACTCATAAGAAATATGGTTTCATCGGTGTTCCAAGTGTGAAGAACAAGTTTTGTAGTTGTTTTGCATGGTGGAGTTCATAGCAGTCCAAGGTGGGATCTATATTAACTATTTGCAAACTATATTAATTTAAATTTAGCAAATAACTTGTTAAAAGTATCAGTTTGAGAAATCAGAAAAAATGAACTGAGTGGTGCATTTCAATTGCATTGAAGCAGAGCTTCACAACTGAAATTCACGAGCATTTACAATGTTAATCCAAAAGCTTAGAAGATCGAAGGCAAATTATGCACAGGGGATTTTGGAGTTCTCATGTAGAAACAGATTTTTTTTTTTGTTAAACAATTATTAACTGCACTAGTGATCTTGCTTTTATGCATTGTGTGGTTGGGAATTTCGAGTACTGCCAAGTTGAGTTGTGCTGCAGTAGATTTCCCTAACTATCAAGTTCTGAATATAAATTGCAAGGCAATAATGTGGAGGCATGGTTAGGTGACCAAATTAATTAAAGGAAACAGTGCAGTCAGTTTCACCACTTCAATTTTGTCAAATGGTATGGATAAGAAAGGACAACATTTCAGGTATGTGGAGGCAAATTCAATAGGATTCATATATATGGATAAGATATGCGTGTTGTCTTTCTTGTCTTTCAGTTAATTGCAACTTGTGACAATTTACGCTGTTTCTTCCTCTTGTGTAACAACAGCTGCATCCTTTTTACAATACCTTGCAAATCTGTCCGTAAGGGTTCAACCAAATGTCGTGGAGTCTGATTATTTCTGGATGATGGAGATAAATGCAACGAAGCCACGACTTATGGGACCAGTGAAGCTGATGAAAGACAGATTTCAATCTGTTTGTCGTCCTCTATCTAGAGGTCCATGTTCTTACTCCTTTTTGGTTTGGAAAGCAGGAAGGATGGGATGGTGGTGGATAGTGAGAAAAGGGAAGTGCATAATGCATCCTTTGTCAGTCATTAAAATTTTCTTTGCTGGAAGATACAAAAGACCTAGGGTAAGAGAAAATTGGTGCCCAGATTTGCTTTTCTATCTCATTTTGTGTTCAGTTTTTCTCTAGACACTGCTG
Source organism: Azadirachta indica (assembly GCA_022749755.1). NCBI lineage: Eukaryota > Viridiplantae > Streptophyta > Magnoliopsida > Sapindales > Meliaceae > Azadirachta > Azadirachta indica. Next base: position 12,356,536 of record CM040451.1, on the reverse strand, counting down.
GATTCAGTCATCCGTCTGCATGAACAATTTCCTCCATTCTTTTGTTTTGCTGTTTTGTTCATGATATCAGCTTAAAGTAAAACAGGGTGGATCCATTATCTCTATAATTTTGTTGTCCACGTTTGCACCTTGGTTGCAGTTTGGCACCATCTTGCAGTATTACTTTCAGGTTACTCAATGTAGACTCCCATTTTTGCTTCATCATATATAAAACGGGAATCAGATATTCTAGAAACAATCACAATCTCGGATATTTCAGGAGGGTAGCAAAGTGTCCTGAAATTTAGATTTTTTTTAATTAGAAGAATGGTGGGTTATTTCAAAGTACCAGCCTGGTGAAGTTGAAGTCATCCTGGTATCACAAAATGTGTTCCTGGAGCAAGAACAGGGGGTGTGCTTCAACGGAAATACAATGCTGTGGAAAGCCAGCTGTCTAGCTAATCCATACCTGTCTTGTGTTTTGAAGTCAATGATATGCGGTTACGTGAGTTAATTGGGTTATCTAATTTAACACATTTTACGCGGGAAAATGTTTATTATTAAGTTAAATCTCTTAACGCTTGTGCTTTTCAAGTGAGCAAATACACGGCAGTTATAAAATTTCTTGATCATCATAGCCCTAGAAATATTTTTCACGTGATTAGCCACACTGGTAGCTCCACTCTTTCTTCTACTTTCTATCTTTGTCTTCTTGCTTCAAGCTAGTCTCTTTATCGATATTTTGTGGACTAATGCAGGGGTCAATGCAATATTTTCCCACTAAGTTGTTATCATTACCTTACCTCGGCAAAGTAATTAATCGAACCACGTATCCGCATGGCACATTGTGAGTTTCTTTAACATTTTCTTAGGGTCATTTTCCTACTACAGTGTTTTCTATATACAATCATTTTCATTCGAAGACAAATAGAGATAAGAAATAAGTGATAGCCCATGTACCTGGTACGAAAATCACTGAAAAATTTTGTAGGGACGAGTTGTGTTGTTTTGTCTGTGGGGATCTGTTGACTACCGTTTTCCATTTAAAAATGTTTACAAAATTCAAATTCTATCGTGTAACCATAACTCTGTGTAAGCTTCCTACAGATGGGATTTTGTGTTGCTGGACCTGTTTTCTCTGTTCGTCTCTGTCAAATGAAATTCTCACACCATGGCCAGTTATTTCTTAATTTATAAAACTGCGATGTATATTCTTTAATTTTGTTAACTTTTACACCCTTTTGTAATTAGGGCTGCGCAAATTTTTATACATCAGCATTTTTTTATTCCAGCCTTATTAGGAGGACTGTAATATACAAACCACTGTACTGTAAAATCACTGAATAGAATATTCTTTATGGCTTTAGAGTCAGAAGGTTACATCTTCCAACAAATGACGCATTGAGTCCCAGTTAGTTGTTGCTTCCTTTTTCGAGTTCCTGAAGATTCCAGCATCTGGGCTTCTTGCTTACGGAGGGTTGGGATTAAAGAGAAGAACATATTGTTTCTTCAACACGTTTACGTCAAATAATTATCTCAAAGAGACTCTTCTTCCATAAGTTAAGACCGTGGCCACAATAGTTGGCAATAATTTCTTTCCTGTAAGGTATTTCCCCAATATGCTAATTAGCAAGGTTGGCCTGGTTTGTGAATCTCAACGTCGCTTAGTAGCAGTTCAGAGTCATCTGATGTATAAGTTCAACTAAATTAATGTATACAGTTTACTCGGATCAAGGTTTGTGCCACAATTAAAGAAAAATGCAATAGATTAGTCTCAAATTCTGGAACTTAACACACAAATTGAATAACAAAAATGACAGACATCGCAATTGTAATATGGAAAACCAGAAAAGTTAGCAGCATTTGAGGTATATTTTCATGCAGAAGAGACAACAGAAAACCACACCATTCTCCTATCCTAGAATAAAAACCTATTCCACGCTATGTCTACTCTTCTTTCTGCTGCTCACTTCCTTGCCAAGTCCATACTATATCCTTAAGTGAAGGCTTCAAACCTTGGTTGCAGAAATCTTTGTACTCTATTGTGTCCCCTGCTGCTTTCTTCAGCTCTACAACATAAAATGCTGGTGTAACTTCGAAAATTTCAGCATCTATAGCTAGCTGCCCTTTTCTTCCTTGTCTGCTGTGTTGCAATTTCACTGTTCCGTCCTTCTTATTGAACTTGCAGCTCTCTGTTACGGCTATTTCTTCGAACTTCGACACTATGTCTGAGGCAGGCTTCGTTGAAGTAAAACATCGTTCTTCTTGTTCACTGTTCAATTGGTTTTCAAACAGACCTGATAAATTGAATCCTCTCGATAGAGATATAATGTCAAATGCATTGAAAGAAGATGGCCTAACAGGGCTTTTAGTTGCTTTTTCTGTATTCTCCTTCCGAGAACTACTCTCACAATCCTCTGATGCTTCAAATACAGCGTGAATATCACTAATCAACTTGTTTCTGTCTTGACCTTGAGGCGATTGCGGGGTTTCAACTTTTTTATACCCCTTCTTGAACCAATAATTATCCATGAGCTTAGCCATGGTGATTCTAGTGCTTGCATTAGGATCAAGAATCCTTGAAAGCAGCTTCCGAACTTCTGGGGGAAACCAATTCGGACACTTGAATTCAGCTTTTGTAATCCTCTTGTACATTTCCATGAGATTTGAGTCATAGAACGGAAGATAACCTGCCAAAAGAACAAAAAGAACAACCCCACAAGACCAAATATCAGCCTTAGCTCCATCATAACCTTTCTTGTTGATGACTTCCGGCGCAACATAAGCTGGAGTTCCACAAGTTGTGTGCAGCAGACCGTCTTGCCTTCTTGTTTCCTGCAATGCACTCAATCCAAAATCCGAAATTTTCAAGTCGCCATTTTCATCAAGAAGGAGATTCTCCGGCTTGAGATCGCGATGATACACCCCTCTGCTATGGCAAAAGTCAACAGCTCCAACCAGTTGCTGAAAATATTTTCGAGCCACTTCTTCTCTGAGCTTCCCTTTGGCAACTTTGTTGAAAAGTTCACCTCCTCTCACGTACTCCATGATGAAATATATCTTGCTCTTGCTGGCCATAACCTCGTAGAGCTGAACAATGTTAGGATGCCTAACGAGGCGCATCACAGATATTTCTCGCTTGATTTGATCAATCAAACCAACTTTCAAAATCTTCTCCTTATCAATAATCTTAATGGCCACACTTTGGCCTGATTTCATGTTTCTCGCATGGTAAACCTTGGCGAAAGTGCCTTGTCCAAGCAATCGTCCAAGCTCATACTTGTTCATCAATATTGCTCCTTTTTTCTCCATTTTCTCTTCTTCAGACAAGACGAAAATACAACAAAACAATCAAAATTCAAGATTTATAAATTGTACATTACCTTTTTAAGTATCTTGCAGCATTTTGCAGTTAATGCTTCAAAGAAAAGGAGAGAAAGGGCGATTCAAAGACAAAGGATGTTCAAACCATGCCCACAGGCAGGGAAAGAAAAATCCCTTGTGAGAGAAGAAAACAAACTACAGCAAGTTTATTCTAACAAGAAAATTAGCAAATCTTTGACAAATTCCAGCTAACAAATTAAAGAACTACATATCTGACTATATGTTGAATAAAAATAGTAAAATCGGGTTGGGTTTTACGATCATACAAGGATTGACCGTTATTCTCTTCTTTGTGTGTATAATAACATATAAAGGCGCTGATTTTTTGGATCTTAATAAGAAAATCAGATGGCTAGCAATGTTTTCCGCTGTTTTTGTTCTTATTCAAAATTAGCAACACCTGTAATCCAAATGTTTGTTCTTCCCTCCAAAGCATGCGAAAACATAGCTAGAGTAGCTGAGACCACATTCATATATTATACTAGCATAAACTTCATATGTGTGTGTGTGTGTGTGTACATATATATATATATATAATTAATTGCCTTAATGTAGCACATTAATTACAATAATTTGCACGTATTAAAAAGTTCATCAAAATGTAAAATAAGTGAAAAATCCTCATATATTGGTCTTTAATTAGTGTTAATAAACTTATTAGAACTCAGCTAGGGGACCACAGATAGATGTAAATTTGTAGTGATTGAAGGATATTTCTCATACACTTGAGCGAGTTAGCATGATTGAACAAGAAACCGTCTGATGGTTAAGATAATATTTTAGTGGCTGCTGCGAATACATGTAGAATGCATGTCTAAATTTGTATTATATGCGTATGTATCTATAGTCCATAAGTTGTTTTTCTTCCTCAATAAATGATAACGCTATTCAGGAAATTATTAAAGTTACAATTAGATGAAAAAATAAAAAAAATGGTAACGTTATTCATGACTTGAAATTAAGTCAGCATTATCGATCACTGATTTGGAAGTATATGTAATCTACAATAGCACCACGTATGGTCAGAAACAGATGACAAACATAGATGCTTTAAGTGGGGTTCGACGACGTCGCTGATATTGGACCACCAACTCTTACAACGGACATGTTGATGCATGTAGTGTGACCAACCGAAACTGAACAGACCCATTGATGCATATATTGTGGCTAATATTATTAGCCACAAATTGCTTGATATGGAAAGAGAAAATGTTGATGGATTGGTGGCTAAAGAGTGATGAAATCAAGCAACGGGGTCCAGCAGGTGTCTGAGTTGAAGCAAAACGGAGTGATTCTAAGGCAATGAAATGACCTGACCACGAGGGTATGCATAACATATACACGTTTATGAGATTATAGTGGTGATGGTGAAGACACTAAACGATGTCATTTTGATTGAGTTGGTGCATGGGCAGCCACTTATAAACTATATATGCCCTACTAGTGCTGCTTCAATTGCACAAGCATCACTCATCATCTAATTAATTCGTTTGTAATTTTTATATTTTAATTTCTCCTTGCCTCCACATGTATTTTCTGTGTTTCCATTTCTGAAATTGTGAAGAGTAATACGCCGAACAATTATTAATCAATTAACACGACATTGAACAGCCAAGAGCCTGTGTGGTCTCAATGTTCAGCTTTTAGTATGTTGCATCTTATTGGGGATTGGGAAGTGATATTGAATCGTATTGGAAATGGGAGGAAGTGAGCAAAAGAAAGATACTGTACAGAACAGTTCTTAATTTGTATTCACCACAAATGCTATAACCACAAGTTGTGGTAGGAAGAAGCTTGTTTACTTACGGATAAAGAGCAAAAGGGGACAGCACGTTTTGCTTGCCCATCCCTTGGATGAATTCGCTTGCTTGCACTCGCAGCTGTTGTTTTGTTTTCGGCCCTGTTGTTTTCAGACCAATAATGTGTAGGAATTGCTCTTATTTATTTTATTTTTTTTTCCGTACTTAATAAATAATACTACTGTTAAATGTTGGCTTACTAATTGAAAATTTTGAGATTATTAACTAGTGAAGAATAAAATAAATTGTTGGAAGAAATAATTGTTTTTCTTATGAATATTTTTATAAGTTGAGTGATCAATATGCAGAAGCAATAAGAAATTTAAAATAGAAAAATATAATTATACAAGTTATTGGGCAGGGGCTTTTTAAAATTTTGGCTTTATAAATATTAACTCATAAGATTTCTAGGCATTGGAGAGACTACTATCACTTCTGATTTTGACATCTTCCTTTAATTGGACAATCTTCGTGATTGTGATTTATCTGTATTCTTATCAAATAGTACTTTAATATTCAGATGTCAAAGAATATTAATTTAAATTTCTAATCGTTTTAATTTAGATCATATAGTGTGTGAGTTGGTCCGTTTAAATTTTAATTTTTAGCCCATTTTTATTAAATGTATGTGTGAGGGTGAATCAAATAAAAATGAGAACTCAACAATTGTAAAATTAACTGGGAGTAAGAGAGTTTTAAATGTATATTTAATTTACATTTTAATAAATGAATCCAATGAAGTGAGTGTTTAACTACATATTTAAAAGAATTAGAAATCATGAGCTTTTTACTTTAAGAAATTAGTTTAGTTTATTATGATTTATGATGATAATGAATTCCTATACTATTTTTTTTTAAGAAAAAAAGTGTATATATTTAAGCTAAACTTAGTACGAAATATTAAACTATTTTAATAATTATTTACCTTGCTATAAATTAAAGGATTGTAGGGTTTGTTTTGATGTATTCAATACACTGGGCAGATCTCAGGGTAATTAAATTATACTGTCTACCTGGAATTCGATCGTCTCCATTTTCTTTGTATTGATTTTGTGTGTGTCGTCATGTCTTTAATTTGGGTCAATATTGGCAACATATACATAGAACTCAACTAATTCAATAGTCTTAATAAAAATAGTGAACCGATGGAAACAGAAGTTCATTAATTAATATACAACATGGAACATTTTCTTCTAGTCAGAAGAAAAAGCAAAATGATAGAATTTAATTTGCATGTCTGCATGTCGTTGCCCTCCTGTCGTTTACCGCGTAGGACGAGTGGCGCCAGTTTTCGGATATGAAGACACATAAGAATAAGAATAAGGTGCGGTGTTAATGACACATAACAACAACTTTGTTGTTAATTTTCTAAAAGCAGAACAAGTCAACACATTGCGAATCTGCTTGCCAACATGTTTAGTTGCATCCACAGTAAGGCTATATAAGCTGTTTTTCTTACATGCTTAATTGGTTAGGCTTTCAAGTCCGGAATCGAGTTCACTCCCTTTTTTTGAACCAATTTTCTCATTGAACTAGTCTGCGGTCCTTTCAGGTAATTTACTAGCGAAACCTAATGACAAGCTTCCTCTGGAATCAATCAAATTTTCAATCTCAGGATCCTAATCCAACAAAGATGTGTATATCTTTGTCTCACTTTACCATTAAAAATTAAGCTAATCAAAATAATATGAGACAATATCAAGCGCAAAGCATTGTGAGAAAGGTTGAAAGCAACAAATACAAAAATTAAGCTGCATTCATACAAACTCAAAACACATCTTCAACATTAAATATTATCCACTTATAGCCACCCTTTCTACTTGCCTGTAGTACTATTTTTTTTTTTATACTTTATATTTTATATTTATATATATATATATATGTATATATAATTTAGTTCCTATCATGCTTATGATCCCTTTTTTTGCCCCACTCGTGGATGCATAGATGCAGCTTCTTACTTGCAGCAAGAAAATCCACAGCTTGCACAGGAGTCAGTATATTCATCAACTCTTTGAGCGTCCTTAGCCTAAACTTATCAGCTTCGTCGATAATATCTGCCATAGCCGCATCATACTTATCAAGCGCATGTTCCACTTCCCCATTCGGCTCTCCGATTTGTCTCGAACCCTTGGCCAGGATAGAGATTGGTTGATCTGCTATATCTTCCTGTAAACTTGCCAATTTACTCGTCATGTTATCCTCTTCTTTAACCGTCTTCATATGTAAATTGTTGATCATCGATAGTTGATTTGCTGAAAGCTGACCAACACGGTTCCTGCTTGTACTCTGCGTCAATTCAGCCATCAGAGAATTGACTTCTAAACCTCCGAGTGCATAAGTAAGTCTGAAAAACGAAGATGGTCGACAGCCTCCAATCCAGAGAGAGGAATTCTCCAAGGAGGTACACCATCTCGGTCCGAAGTAGGCTGAAGCATCTCCGTGGAATATTTTGGATCGTTTACCCATGTAGTCTTGGAAATGGGCAATGGCTTTTTCAGCTAGTTGAGTGAAAACGTGTTCAGACTTGTTATCGTCGGTGTTTTGGGCTAGGGCTTGGAGGAGTTCATCGAGGTCTTGCGCTTGAAGGTGCATCCATTCCTTGAAGCAAGAAACGGAACGTTGTTCGCTGCTTGCCATTGAAACAACGGCGTAACACGAAATGAATCGAAGTTCGTCTTTTTATGCGTGTAAGGGTATATGCTGATTTGTGGTTACATGTACAAAATATGTAATACAAAATATGTGGGGCTAAGTGATGATGCAAAATTAACTTAGACAAAAGAGAGTCATGTGCGCTATGGTGCTAGTGCTTTCTTGGATTATATATGTTGATATTATTGATCAAAAGCAGAAAACGATAAACTCTGCAATTTTGCTTCATGTAGAACGAGGGGCAAGCACGAGTAGCAGTTGCATTCGACATGTAAGTAAGTCCAAATACTTGGAGGTTTGGGCATGCAATATATGCGTATAAGCTTTACGCATTCTAGTGGAATAATCGACTTGTCATAGCTAAAATTCCAGATGGGACTCTGAAATATCCATTAATTTGACGGATAAAGATTTGATTTTGAGCGACTTTATTTTCTAATAAGTTTCAATGAATATAGAAATTAAGAATAATGTATGTTATGTAGCGAATGGATAGAAGACCAAACTTAAAAGCGAAGATAGCTGTGGTAAAGCGATAGGAAAGAACGGGAATTTCGGCAGGTTTTAGGCAGAAAAGAAGGTGCGAGTGACTCTAAAATGAAATACAAATATGTATCAGTACAGCTAGGACGAGAGACCACCCCAAATATAGTATGCAATGAATGAGAGCAACCTTGAATTAAGGACATATATAGACAGGATGATTAAAATAAAATTTATCCAAAGCTTAGATGCACGTGCCTCCCCTCTCACATTCATGTGAGACATTTACAGTCAGGCTATAAAGTCCATTAGATCCGACGACGTCGCAGAGACAAAAAAAGAAGAGGCTAGGATCGATATAGACAAACTGAGATATATATAGAAGATAACTTGTGGTAATATGGTCCGTGTTCTCATTAACTTATATATGACGAATAAGTATATATGAACGGAGAGCATGAGAACCATGTAAATTAAAGGGATGAAAGGCACTACGTGCTCAAAATAGTGTAAAATTAAATTAAAAAAATACCTCAACCTTGACTGAAAGAGTCACTGCTAAAAAACTATGAATACCTGAATAGGTACACGTGCTTCCCCTTTGGAAACACAGCCATGATCATCTTCATGTATCAGATGCTCAGTACACCACTGTGGAAATTTAATTTAACTTACTACACCAAACTAAATGTCACAGACGACTGCACAGTGAAAGTATATTATAGACAGATTAATCAACCTATTATATGGTGATGGTTCGTTTAGAGAACATATCAGAAGGTGAATTACTCCCAATTGTACGTTTGTCTTCAAATTTTATTTAATTACAAGAGAGAAAAGTATGCATGCCATACAATTAAACGTTAATTTACTGCACCTGCAGGCATCACCAACAGTCTGCTTAATTATTCTCTTCCTGCCAAATGATTCCTGAATCGTAGTAGTATTCGAACAACTTACGTTGTATTTAACTTAATTATTCCTTTTTTCTTTGGAAAAAATTAAACAAAATAAAATTGAATTAAACGCGTAGCATTTAAGGGTGGAGAGAACTTTAATATTATGAAGATCAAACATAACAAAAATCTATAAAGATCAAACCACAAATATTTATTCTACATAGATCAAACCAAAAAATTAGTGTTTGTTTCTCAAATAAAATTTTCAAGGTTAGGTCGCCGAGACCACTTCAGGTCTTGGCGTAATTCTCGCGTAATTCTCCTTTGATAACATGTAGAATGACTATAAAAAAAAATAAGAATTTAATATTTTATAAATGAAATTTCTCATTTATTTAAAATTTTTAAAATAAAACTAATAAGAGTTAAAATACAAGAATAAGAGCCGAAGTCATAAAAATATTATGCGTTCTTTTTTAGCACTCTTTCCAGGCCTTGGGGGCCTGTTCCAACCTACACTACTTTCACTTGCAAAGTCTGAAACTTCGATTTAAATCAACTGGATCCTGTGTTGCCCGAGCGAGTTGCTCTATTTTGGACTCGAGGGCCACCTGGGCCCTTCTGTCACTGTCATAATAAGACTATAACTATACACCTCACTGATATGCTCACCACATCCCTTTCCTCATAATTTGAACAAGAAGGGTGCATTTATCCTTTTAGGCAAGCTTTTAAGAAAAAATAACTTGGATTATTGACTTTCCTAGTTACAGGTTTTGTTAGTCTTTCTCTTATTTTCGATGTTATAGGCAATTTTTTTTACGTTTGTTATCTTTTTACATGTTTCTCTATTTAGTTTTTATCTTAATTTCTTGTATGTTAACATATAATTAAAGTTGTATACGTTCTCTGATTACGTGTATTATATTTCCTTCTAGTTAATAAATTTCTCCCCCTCCCACCAAAGTTTACTTAAAGATAAATATTGAGCCTAATTACCAAAATTGTGAAACACATAAGCCAATATATTTTATATACAGAAAAAAGTACTTTTGAGATTAATTATATAGGTCTTGTTTTGAGCTTATAGTTTTATTAATTTAAAATGATTCTTACTCAAATAGAAAATGTGTTAATTAATATACATATATATAAAAAAAAGATCATATATACAGCAATTGAATTCAATGGAGATGAATAAACCCTAAACATGTAGAGGGTAGAACCGAGTCATTGGAGGTAAGCCGTCCTCAAGTGGGAGTCGATGAAAAGAGTGAAGCACGGAGGGCTGGACATGTTCCACGTTGAAAGCCAGATCGTTTGTTGTGTTGACACGTTTTCGGACAAAAACAAACTGAAACACCAGGTGGTGGGGTGCATGGATGACTCCTCGGCTCAGTCAAAGGTTGAACTTTTAAAAGGTGAACTTCAATGGACTCATGTCCCTTCTCTCTTCTCGCAAAGCGTCACTTAAACCTTAATAACTTACTGCTGCGCGTAAGCCATGCACAAGCCACATTATTCTCTCTCCGTGTCTTTAAATTCTTTCTTCCATCTGTTCATTTCCCACCTCTTTATATATATACGAATCAATACACGATAACAATATATACCTCTACACTCGTAGTTATATTTATACAATTATATATTATTCATTAATTCTAAACCAGCCGCTTTGTATTTGACTACCCTTTTGCTGCTATTTTCTTCTTGGAGAAAATGAAAAACCAAGTTGAAAAGAGATTCACCGAGTTTTTTGAGAAGTGGGTTTGTCAACTTGATGAATATCTACAACAACTTCGTAGGGTTTCGAAGGAGGGCAGTTCGAATGAAAGTGAGCAAGCAGCTTTGGTTTCAAAACTGACTGCCCATTACAAGGAATACTACACCGTGAAATGGGCTTTAGCTCATGAAGATGTGCTTGTCTTTTACTGTCCAGTTTGGGTCAGCACGTTAGAGATAGCTTATTCATGGGTCACTGGCTGGAAACCATCGATGATTTTTCGACTAGTTGACTCGATGAGGAAGACTCGGATCGCTGGAGCCAGTCTAGCTGAGTTGACAGAGCAACAAGTAACAAAGATAGAGGAGTTGAGACTGAAGATAAGGTTAGAGGAGGAGAAGGTAGAAAGAGAAATGGAAAGGCAACAAGTGGCAGTAGCAGATAGGAAGACGGTTGAGTTGGCTCGGTTGACGAGCCGAGTCAGGAACAGGGAAGCGACTCAAATAGACGGATTGGAGGAGGTAGCATTAAAAGGATGGATAAGCGGATTGGAGAAAGTTATGAAAGCTGCAGACTGTGTAAGGCTCAAGACGCTGAAAGGAATTCTCGACATATTGAACACAAGTCAGAGCGTGAACTTCTTGGCTGGAACTTGTAAGCTTCAGATTCAGCCGAGGCAATGGGACCAAAAGAGAGATGGCCAAAATGCCAAGTAGGAACTAAACTGCGAAGAGTTGTAGATTTCGGGTAGTCGTTCGGATGATGATGATACCTTAGTTTTGTTAGTCTCAATGACTAATGGTGGTTTTATTATTGTCATAATCATAACTTTAATTAATTTCTACGAGGTTTACCTGCAGAAAAAAGGAAAAAAAAAAAAAAGACAGAGAGAGATTTGGGTCCTGTTTGATACTGTCAGTTTGTAGCTTTCAGTTGCCTTTCATTTGGGAACGAATCGTGTTAAGACGGCCGGGTTTAAGAGTTGTAAAAAAAATTGTTAATTAGCAATCCCGATTTCTCCTACAATCCAAATCACGTTGATGATTTTTGCATTTCACTTTCGTTATTCCTTTGATGCAAATTACTTAATTGATTGAGAGTTACAAATTGGAATAATCATATGGAAGGATAAACAATTTCATATATTTTACATATATTTATAATGTTAATTATTTAAAATGTTTATATCTAATAATTAAATATATGTATATAAATATGAGTTATCATAATATTTGTTAACTCTTAAGTACACTTAAGTAAGAATTTTTTACGCTATTTATTAGGAGAGGGAAAATACGGTGATGGATTGGGTGGGGATACAGAAGAAAGATAATCAGATTCAGAGGTGGAATCGCGTATGGAAAGAATTAGGATTAATATTCTGTTAATATCCAAATTCATGTCCGAATTTAATTTTATTTACTGAAATAGGAAAAGAGTTAATTTAACACGTAATAAATACTAAGGGGAATGAATGAATATATCTTTAACTTGCAATTGCGTATTTTTGAAACTTCAGATTTTTAATAAACGAGTAATATAAAAATATGTTTGCCTCTCCTTGTACATGTACGAGGATGAGATCTCTTACTGTATTCAAGTAGACTAGTGAACTGAAAAATATATGACTGCACAGTAGTGAATCTCATGTTAAACCGCATTAATTAGTAACATAATGGTTGATTAACTCACGCTTCATCAACATTATGTGTGTGTTTATATATATATATATATATATATATCGAGAATCAGATAAAAAAATTACAATATAATAAAAATATGATGAGGTCAGCACTGGCTTATATTTTCACAAGTCTGACGTAGCTTTCAAACTGATGACGGAGAAGCTACATGTCATTTATGCAATCTTTCAATACTTTACAACAAAATTTCAGTTAACATATATATATATAATATATATATATATATGTATGTATGTATATTGATACTTAATTTCTATAAATAATTAAACTCTTATGTTGTACAATATTATTGTGATTATTGTTGTTGTATACTGGTCAAGGTCAATGTTGAGGCATGCATGCATGCCAGAACTCAAACGCATCCATTATTGTAGAGCAGCTAGCAAGAATTAATAAGTTGCATTCATCACCTTCACGCGCAATGGATTGGCTGCTTTAAGATATTCATTTTCCCATATTTATTTGCTACAATTTTTCCATATTAATATCGCGAGATTTAAGCAACGATCCATGAGATGACGATCGTTAGATTTGCAGCTAGAGCTGGGTCCATGCATGGCGGCAATTACTGAAAACTGACTTCAGCAACGTCTGCAAATCATGCACGCAAATACATATATAATTCAATATTGTTACTGAGGTCATGTGCTGTCAGCCCTAGGGCTAGGAGTACTGGTGGCTAATCTAGAATTCACAACCCTTTTCTAACATCGATTCAATTTCATATGCTTGAGATTATATTTCCGAGTCATTTGAACCGTTACTGAGAGTAATCAAAAAGGAGGCAAGGATGAGGGAAGGAAACTTTTTTGGAGTGACTAGACAAAGTATTTGTAATTTATTAAGACAAAAAGCTTCACAAATTTAATACATTCACCAGGACTGAGACGTGAGATCCCAGCGGCAATTAATTAAGTTAATAATTTTACATCACAAACCGTTTATCACATGATATATACTAGTATATAATGGGAACGCAGCCCGAAATTATACAACACCATAGCACACGCTCTCTCTGTGGCGGGATGCTATAAAGAAGTGGGTAAAAAAAAGAATATCGAATATAATTAGTCAATCACAGGACGATAATATGAAAGCGAAGAGACCAAAACCAAAAAAAAAAAAAAAAAAAAAAAAAATTGAAAAATAAGTATTGGCAGCAGAATATAGTTAAGTGAGGAGAATGCTCAAAATAAAATGCTATTCCTTTGCATTAGACACAAAGTAATAGAAAAAACTTGACTTACAACAACAGAAGATAAGACTTTGAAACAAGTTAAGTTGCCTCAGCAGACAAGATTTCGAGTTCAGCCCACCAGAGGGGAGAAAGTCTTGGAACAGCTTGATCAGGGGAGATATTAATCACTTCCCTCAATTTGGCGACGATATCCATCATTGTTGGCCTATGCCTTGGATCTGGCAAGATGCATTCGTTGATAACGTCACAGATGACCTCTAGCTCGTTCTCTTTGAAGGACTTGAGGCTCGGGTCAACCATGCAGCCGAAGTTTCGGCTGTCCTTCAAATATTCAGCAGCCTGGAAATTTTGACGTTATTTATCAATGAAAAACTATACAACGCAGTAATAGGCTAAAATTACTTTTCTTGGATGTGACTTACCCATTTCTCGATGGGCCCGTCTTCTTCGGAGTATGGAACCTTTCCAGAAATGATTTCAAGTAGCACTATGCCAAAACTGTGCACATTTGTTTCTGGGTCCGCAAGAGGAGGTAATTCAAAATTGTCTTCACTGTCAACTGAGTGCTTTGACTGGGATACAGCCAATGATGCGAAACAGATTTCAGCAACCTGAGAGCACAAGAGGATAGGAGGATATTATTGTTACAAAGCAGTTTAAGTCTAATGAAGCCAGTCAAATTTGAGAGAAAGTGGTTTACCTTAGCAGCATAATCGTCAGTTAAATAGATACAATGTGAACTCAAGTTAGAATGTGGTACAGGTGGATTCAAATCATGGTGCATATATTGAAGACAATAAGCTGTTCCCATAATAATCCTCATTCTTGCATTCCAGTCAAGATGTTCCATTTCCTTAACTGAAAAACGAAACAGAGAGAGAAGCAGCTATATTATTGTAGCCTCTCAAATATTAAGCCTCCAACGTAAATCCTAATCAGACAAGTAGTATATTATTAAGCATATTACCGTGTATATGCTCAAAGACGGTGCCGTTAGGAGCATATTCAAACACCATCATCCTTTTAAAAGGTTCATCCTCCTCGCAGTAGCCAATAAGATTGACAAAGTTCTTATGATTAACCCGTGACAATGTATCAATCTACAGCAGCCAAAATAAGTTTAATAAATTTGAGAAAATGAGTTCACAGAAGGAAATAGAAAGCATAGAGTGCATTCAGGACACCGTCCTTGACAATAAGATTGTTGAATTTTTCATTTCCAGTGATCACAGAAAATACAAACCTGTTTCCGGTAGGCCTTCTCTGAGCGCTTGAACCAATCTTTGGAATTGATTGCAGTTGATGCAACAGCAATCTCAACTCCACTGGATAGTGTTCCCTTGTACATGGTACAGCCATTTACGGTGCCAATGATATTGCTGAAATCTTCACAGGCTGTTTCCAGCTCCGATCTATTCAGCTTGGGGACACCTACATTTTATAGACAAACACTGTTAGGTTGTCACTGAATTAAACAAAAACAATTACAGGGGAATGCTAATGTCTCAAAACCCCATTTTTTTTTTTCTCTTGTCAATTTTGTTACTCTAAACAGTCAATCAGTTATATATCTTTAAGAACATAAAATGTACAAAGACGTGCATATTCTGTACCCAATTTTAGATTTTAAGAGTTCCTGAGTCCAAAACCAAATGTCCTGTTGTATACAACAATAGTGTCACAATTGACGACCATTGAATCGCAGGCAGCTTGTGCATTGCATGGAAAATGGAAGCCAAAATTCCATCCTCTAAACAAGGACATAACCAAGATGAAAGCCATCCTTACAAAAGAAGACTATAAATAACTACTAGATATTTCTTCTAATGCTGCTTCATTATTCAGAGTCATTTGTTAGTTTTACCAAATTGTGTTAGCATGAAGTGGACACCTAGAGTTGATTTATCATTTCATTGACCATGTCAGCCTAGTCAAAATAAAAACTTCCATTTAGAAAGTTTCACATCAACATGAAACAACCCACTTCAGGTTTTAATTCACAGTATTAAACTTGCCAAAATAACGAATTTAAATATTCAATATCAGATAATCACCTGTAACAAATGCTTTCTGCAACTGTCCACTCAGTCCAGTCTTCCAAGGACCTATGGTTCTGACCGCACGGGTGCGGCACATGAAGTATGCAGCAGCAGCGACTATGAGCAAGGCAGCTACAGCAGGAATAATAAGAAAATACTTCCATATGCTTCCACCAGAGTCTGAAGGTGCTTGTCTGGTTGGCTTGGAGCTTTGGGACTTGCCATTTGTACCATTGCTACCCTGCACTGTCGAAGGAGGAGGTGAAGGTTGTGGTGCAGATGAAGGATATTGTTTTTTCTTGGCATTGGGTACTGCAGGGAAAGTCCCACTACTTCTGGCAGTTGGAAGAGCAATGATCTGATCAGAGGAAGGACCATAAATAGCAGGTGCAGCAGGGAGGTTACTGGACTGTTCAAGTAGCCTACGACGTGCAACAGCTACAAAATTCCGTGTATGATGAACCAAGTGTTGCTGAGAGGATGTGGCTTAAGAAAAAGATAATATCATATTGTCTCGTTAGAATCATAAATATTTATGTCCAATAACCAAAATTAGTTATACTATTTCTACTCACCAGGCAGATTAGCACAACTATTGTCCCCTTGGGTATGCAGACAGTCCTTTCCTAAGTTGAAACTTGCAGGAAGGATAAGCAGTTTCAACAAAGAGAAGATAATGAAAAAACACAACAATAATATTACCAATACTAAGTAGTAAAAGAAAATCAATTCCATACAGCGGCAGTGGCAAGACACTGAGGCAACGGGCGAGAACTCCTTTGATTGGCGTAACAAATGATTCTTGCTTATTCAATTGCTTCAAATTTCTGTACCAGAGGCTGTCCAAGACAACTAAAATATCAGAAAACAAGATGTCCACGGACACAAATATGCTTGCCAGGCAAGTAAAATTGCAAAAATCTAAGAAATCCTCTGATCAGTTTTTTAATTTAAAGAGAATACACAAAGAGGCAGGGTTGGTTAATCTTGCAACTGTTAATGCTTTAAATAAACAATACTTATTCCAGAACTGAGAACATGTTAGGACCTAGTCCATAATTACCTCTATGTTTGTAAATTTCAAATGAACTTATAATCCATATGCAAAAGCAGAGTATCTCCAGAAACAGGAGATGAAAACTATAATTGAGAGTTGTACTATTTCCATACTGAAGACAGTACTGCTGAGTGTTTACTGAGTTTAAATCCAGAAAAATATGCCAAACCCCTATTTGATTGAACCTGCTGATATAATTCATGTGACCCAATCTTATAAAACTTTTCTGCAACCTAAGAACTTGGCGATAAAAGAAATTTTCCTAAGCATGGGCACATAAATGGTTATCGACCTGTCAAGACTAAGAAAATTTACTTTATTGGTTGTAAAATTAAATATGCGAGCTTTAGCATTTGCCAATTTTCCATAGTTGATATCACAAACCTCGCAAGGTGTTGACCATTTATGGGATTAAATTTCTGATCTCCTTGTGATTGGTGTGTGTATGTGGGTGAGGAAGCAAGGAAGAACTGGTAGCTACATAAAAGGTCCATTTATATGAGTGAAATTCTTACCAATACCGGCCAAACTTTCTATTTACACATCCAATCCCATCAGCCACAGCAGATGCAAGTTGGTCATCAAATTGCAATTCAGAAAGTAAGTTGAGCCTCTTGACATCTAGAGGAAGGGTGCCTTCAAAATTATTGTTGCAAAGCAACCTGGGATTAGAAAAAAGTTAGTCCAGATACCAGTAAAAACAAGAGCTTCTACATATTTTGAACCTAAAACATATAACTCACAAGTGTTTCAGTGATGGCAACCCGCTTATTTCCGCTGGAATTATTCCACTCAACTTATTGTTCCTTAAATCCAGTAGCTCCAGCTTTGTAAGCTCTCCGAGCTCTTTAGGAATTGTACCAGAGAAACAGTTTCTATGGAGTACACTGTTCATGCAAATAGAGAGAGCAAGAACAATAAAATTTAAGCACCTTCAGAGAGCACTGCAAAGTTTACCAAATATCGAGCTAAATATCAAGACTCCATGCACCCTATCTATAATTTAAGAAAACCCCTAATCGTTGCCATATAAGAAGATCCTCATAAGTTCACACTTTTTCTCAAGTTCAAAGCACATGGCAATATGAAGTATATTATGTTCAAATACGATTCAGAGAAACAAAGTTTGAAGGTATGTTTAAGACAAAAGACACAAAATTATGCCATCTTTAACATAATAAATGGAAGATGATTGTGTAGTCGCCGCATCATAAATTAACACTAAGCTTAGAATAAGCTAAAAGGAAGTTTATTCCTTATCTGGTTGCATTGCGTGTTTGGATATAGAGAATTTTTCTGCCTGTAACAAATGGCTTTAATAGGAAGATATTAAACAACAAATGCATGCTCAAGAATACAGTATGTCTTTGATGTGTGCCTCTTGTGTCAAGAAAAAATCAAAGAATACAGTGCACTTTTATGCTTCCTCTCTAGATTAAAGGACATGCAAGCTTAGTCCTTCCAGATGTTGAACAACCACAAACGACACAGGCAACATAAATATGGATAACATAAAATAGTTCAAGAAAAAAAAGATAATAAGAAGACTAGAAAACAGATCTATTTTTCAATTCAGCAGAGGCCAAAGGGAAGTGTTTTGAGTCAAGATTTTAGAAAGGGAATAAGGACAAAATCTAGTAGCAACGTAAATATGAAACTTATTGAAATACTTCAAATCTGCATATTGGTGACAGGAGTGGCATGACTAAAAGTAAGATTAACAAAAGGGAGTTTTACGATGAGGCAGAAGATGCAAATGATAAGACGGAAAATATGAGATTATAAGAAAGGATTTTGTTACATGTCCCTTACAGCCCCTACTAGATCAAACAATTCAGTGAAGATTGAGACAACAATTAAGATTCTGAAAACATTGCTGATGAGGATGCTGAAGACAATTAAGGTGTTTAGGAACCAAAACCTTATATCCAGCAAAAACTGCATATTTGTCCTGTATTACTTACCCATACGCAGTGAGCAGTAATTGTGTTTTTTTCTTATCTGTATTTTCCAGACATATATCCTATTACAAAACCGGAATGCGTATACACTTTCATCTCAATCATATATCACAAAATCCAGAAATCTTAAGTCCCTAGGCAGAAGAGAGAGCAAAATTGTGAATTCTTACAGAATTCTTAACTCACTAAGCTTCCCGAGCTCAGGTGCCAATGTTCCTTCCAAATGAAGTTCTCTCAGATCCCTACATGCAGAAGTAAAGAGAAAGAAATGACCACAATCCAGCAATATAATAACAAAACAAAACAAATCATGGACTATTTGTAGGACAAGAAAGAATTATATTCTCAATGTTGAAAATTGACTTAATGGGAAATTTAGAGAAAACACTATAGAGACTTACAGCATTTGCACTTTACCATCGAGACAATCAACACCTGGCCACCGGCAAGGAGTGGTGTCCTTTCTGTTCCAATTTGCTAAAGCACCAAAAGGATCAGAAACCAGTCTTGCCCGGAATTCCAACAAAGCCAAACCTGCGCTTTCAAAGGCCATTCAAAACCAAAAGAAATCAACAAAATAGCATCAAACATTCATCGATTGTATTTGAAACCAGTATTCATATAAACAACTTGTATCAAATGAAAACTTACCCTCGGAATTGAGAGACCAACACCCTTGATTTTCAAGAGTATTGATCAAAACCAAGAAGCACAAGAACTGGAATCCAATAGAATTCCATCTTACCCCCATTGCTTTAATAACCAAAAGCTGCAGTGCTGGAGGTAGCAACAATGTCTGCAAACAATCAGGAAGCTATCCAAAATCGCCAGGTTTATCTATTGAAAACAACCCCTTCAAACCAATACATACAACTACCAAAGTTCCCTTTTTTTATATTTTTTTTCTTTTTCCCAAACTCAAAATATAAACTGACTACAGTGCAGAAGCTAAATGACAATCAAATGCAAAGGCAAAGGCTCGACGTCTGTTGATGATCATATCAGGGTCTCTCATGCTTTACTGTAAATTAATTTTAAAGCACCCTTTGCCTGAAATGATCATAAGCTGTCTCAAAAGGTTGTCTTCTCCCTATTATCTCCTCCACTTAATAGAAGCTGAAAAAATTCAAGAATGAGGGAAAACAAAAAAGTTGGTATTATAAACCAGACAAGGAAAAAGAACAAGGAATACCCTCCAGCGCAAGCAAAATAGAGAGAATAATTTGATTTACCATAAAAAATAATTAAAAAGGTATATGGAATCACTCTTTTTCTGATGTTGATGACAATGCCGGTTAGATGAAGAGCAAAATATCGAAAATTTTGTTAACAACATGAAATGTAAAGGGTGGTGGTGATGGTGAGATTGAAGAGTTGAGACTCCAAGGCAGCAAAGAAAAATTAATAATAATAATTAAAAAAATCCTAGTAATGGCGAAATAATTATTAATTTTTTTTCAATTACTGCCCTTTTGCAGGATGATCTCAGAGGATCTTTCTCCCGTCGACCCTCATTTTTGTCTCCCTCATGACCAGGACTCTGTTGTTTTCGTTTCTCTCTCCGAAATTCTGTATCCTTTCTCTCGCTGTTTTTGTCTTTCTTTTTTTAAAATTTTTTTTTTTGTCTTTCTTTCTCTCTCTCTCTCTCTACAGTAGACCCCACGAGCCATCCCCTGTTGACGTTCTGTTTCTGTTTTCCATTTTTTGGTTTTTATTTTTATTGAGTTATCTGCGCCCCCAATAATTATTCCTTCTAATAATTTTCTTTATCCAAATTAGATTATTAAATTTTTGGGAATATCATTTGGCCCCATATTGTTATATTTTTAAAAGATGGATATATGTTTGTAACTTGTATCTGATAGATCCCTAACCAAACTGAAATGACCAAATCAGTCTTCCGATATCTAATTTTGAGTCCGTGGATGGTACTTCTGTCATTTCAGTATCATTGAAGGACCCAATTTATACAAATGGAAAGCTATTTCCTAATATGAGAAAATAATACAAATTCAGGGACTACGAAATATAATTTCTGTTAAAGAGTGTTATGGATGTGGGTCCCACTGGAAGACGTTCGGTTCGGCGGGAAAATTAACCAACGGGTTAAACGTCAGAAGGCGGTAGAGGGAGGGGAGGCAAATAGTTAGCATTGGGATTGGATGGTGTTGAGCGCCCCACTTCCCGTTGTAATCGGACGCGTTTTCATTTAATTTTTTATTTATATTTTAAACGTTGACCGGGGCCACTATAAATGTCCATTTCCGTGTTAGCTTTCAGTTCGTGCGTTCCTCTTTTATTTGCCTCTATAACATACCAACCAATTTTAATTACCGAAAATAATTTAACCACTCAGATTTTGCCATCTCATCATCTTGAACGGCATTTTTGTCACGTCGTAAAAATGATTACGTGTGTTTAACGTTGCCGCCGAAATCTATCTAATTAATTTTAGAAAAGCAAACAACTAATTCAATCTATGATTCATTTTAAAATCTCTTAAATCACATTATTTAAAAATAAAAATGCAATTTACTCAGAGCTAAATCAATTTTTTGGCTTAATTATTTAAATTAATTTAAATAAAATAGTAAAAACAAATAAAGATTGCCCTTAAAAAAGGATTTAAATAAAAATGAAAATAAATTGTGTATATATCGATATCTATATATATATATATATATATATATAATTCGTTCACTTAACAACAGACATGCCACCCACCACCACAATTCGTGCATTGTACAAACAACACCATATCTTTGGACCAATTCGTTATTCTTTTTCTTTTTGTATAATTTTAAAGGAAAAAAATTACAAATGTTTACGGATCAATATAATATACTAGTTAGTTTTAATAATTTTTAAAATACATATTAAAATTTTAATTTACTAAAAAATAATAATTATATCTTTATTTAATAGTAGTTAACTAAAATAATTATTTTTAATCTCCAAACTAAAAATATATATAATAATAATGATAAATATTATTTTAGAACGTATTTGATAATTACATATTTATTAATATATTATAATTAAAATATAAATTTATTTATTTCATATAATATAGTAATAATTTAACATTAATTATGTAGTAAAATAAATAAAATAAAGTATAAATAAATATTAATTTATAAATAAAATACAATATTATAATAAACAATATATAGTAAATTTTATTGTGTTAAATTTTAAAGGTTTAATTGTTATTTTGTTAGCTATTATTGATAGGGGTATAATATTATATTTTAATAAATTGGAGTTTTAAATGAATATTTTTTAAATTATTGGAGCTAATAAGTTCAATAGAACAACCATTAGAAATTTATAAAATCATTTACCTTAATTTTAATCCTCATATTTGAATCATTATTTGTTTACTTTACATATGGAAGAAAATTTTAAGTATTGTTATGTATATAAATTTATTAATACAAATTAATATAATTATATTACGGTATTATTTATATCTCAAAATTTTGGTAAAAATAAAATAAAATGAAGTAAAATAGTGCTGATAATAAATAATTATGGCAATAATTTGTATAAGTACTTTTTATATTAGAAATAAGTGCCCGTTTGGTTTGGTTTTTTCATTGACCAAAAAGGTTTTTTTAATGATAAAAATCCTTTTCAAATTTTTTAATGTCGTTTGGTTGACAATGAAAAAAATTTTTGCGAATTAAAAAGGCTATTTTCCTTCTATTGGAAGAAACCCAAAATTTGGTGTTTTAACAATAGAGTTTCCCTAACTTTTTTAAAAGATTAAATTGTCTAAAATACCCTTACTTTATTTTAAAATTTTTACGTTATTTCTTTAAAATAAAACATTAAAAATTTATTTATTAAAGTAATTACTCAAATTTTTCTTAAAAGTTATTTGTGACAACTAAACGATTAATAAACTTTTGTTAAAAGTCTACTCATAAAAGTTTTATGAATAAAAACTCTATTTTAAAAATTTCTATTTAAAAAGATATATCAAACAGACTCTAATAATCTCAAAAATTATTTAGTTTTCACTATTTATCAAATGCAGCGATGGTCACTTCTAAGTTTTAATAAAATATTAATTTATTATAAATATTTATATTTAAGTAAAACTCAAATAAAAAATTACTAAAATATAACAAGTTATTGAAATTATTTATATTATAAATTAAATAATTAATACATTAACTATATATTTTTTTTTTATTTTGATAATTTTGAAAATGGGGTAAAGTTTATAATATGAATTCAAAGAATGTCAGACATTGCTACTCCCTACTAATGAATTCATACTCCTCTTACTTGACATTTTCACTGCTCTTTATACACGATTTTTATAATCAAAATTTAGAAAGGGAATGCCATAAATTTTTTTTTTATCAATTCTTATTCAAAAAATTAATATTTAAAATAGATTTATTCTTTAAATATTACAATTTACAATTTTTAATATTATATCATAAATTTATTTAAAATCGAGATGTTAACCTTAAAATCACATAGAGACTAGAATCTCTTCCACTTGAAATATTTAAAGTAAGTTTTTTTTTTTTTTTTCATTTAGATATCAAATATGCAGGAGACAATCTTGTAAAATTTTTTATCAACAATTTCAGCACTTTAAAAAATTATTTTACTCATTTAAATATGATAAAATAATACCTATTATTATTATTATTTGATAATGTATATCATATTTTGAGACATAAAGTTTCATTAAAATATATTAAAATAAAAATTTCTTATAACACTTCATTAGATCCAAAAATAATTCTCATTATTTCACTTTTTCACAAATGACAGTATTCTCAAATTTCTTTCTTTCTTATTTTCTTTTTGTTGAAAATGGTTAAATGAATTTTTTATTTTTTAAAAATATATTCAATTAATTTATAACAAATAAAATTCTCATAGGATCTTAGATTGTAATTAAAAATTTATTTCTTTCGTAATCAATTCTCTCTTTCTGCTCATAATTATTTTTATCATTAATTTAAAACTCTTCTAAATTTGTTGGAGAATAACATATATAGTTATTTAAAAAAATGAAGATTTATTGTAAATAAAAATTAAAAGTTAGTAAAAATGATGATGAATTATGCATAAAATAGTTGAGATGTAAGGAGTGTTTAAAATAAATTAAAATAGGTGGATTTAATTAAAAATATAATTTTATACAAAGTTAAAAAAAATTACAAATAAAAAAAGAATTTTAAGAAAAATTTAAAGAGATGAGAATCGTATTACTCTTGAAATAATTATAACAGGAGAGATTATCAAATATAAGAGTAATTTAATTAAATTTGTGTATCCTAATTTAAGAGTAATGAGATGTAAATTGCGTAAGGAATCCACGTATCACTTTATTCAAGTGCATTTTTTTGATACCTGCAGTAGAGGTACGTGCACCTAGGACGGTTTTTTCTATTATTTTTTTTTAAAAATAATTCAGTTCATGCACTGACATATTTACCAATTAATTATGTAAATTATTGTTAAAAAATAAAGCAAGATTCTATTTAATCTTCTAAATTGCATTTACATTTCATACAAAATTGATATATAAACTAAAGTCAATGATGTTATCTAGAATATTTGAAAAAGAAGAAGAAGTTAAATTGATAATTAAGCTAAAGTTATTTGTCAAAATCTATATTCATTTTACCTCTTTTAATTATGTCACAAAATAATAATATAAGAAAATAAAATTTATCAAATGAATTACAATACTTTTAGTTTTTATAAACTTTTTAATCATTTTATCTGGTGAAATGTAAATGAATTCGTTTTGGTGGACAAAGTAATAGTTGTTTGCAGGGGTAAAATAACAATCAGATCCCTATTTTTATATGTTTATCAATAAAAGAATAAATCTCTTATGTATCTAAAATATAATTCTATTTCATACTAAAATGATAAAATAATCCTTATAATATTAAATTTTGGACATCACATATTAAAGAGTATATATTTTTAGCAATATAAATTTTTTAAAGCCCACTACAATAAACTATAAATACTTCTAGAAACTCTATCTTATAATACATAATATTCGAAAACTATTTTCTTTTTCTTTTTTTTTTGTGAAAGAATTTAGTCTTTTGTTGTTATTTCTTTCTTTTTTTTTTTGTGTAATAGTAGATTTCCATTTAAATTTATATTTGTAGTAGTTTTCATTCACTCGTATTAATATATGTGGTGGTTAAGACTTGTTTTGTTGTTTTCTTTGTAATATTTATATAATTTACATTTTAGATTTAAAAACTTCAAGTTTATGAGTTGGGAAAATTTTATTGATCAAGTTTTATAAAAGAAGATTTATTATAATTGTACCTGTTAAAAAACATTTTTAATAGGAAAAGACAGTTGAAAAGAGTTAATAAAATATTTATGGAGTTTATATTTGATAGAGTACACACTGTCAATATATGTACTTTAAAAATGATAATCTTTATACACTAATTTTCTTCCAATTCTTCAATAATTTTTTTGATTTTAATAGATTTGATCTTATGATAATTATTTGAAATATAATTCGAAGAGATTACGGATATGCTATTGTATTGTTATCTCTACCTTGGTGCAATGTAATGAAATTTTTTTATTTTTTTAAAAATGAAATACCTTTAGCAAAGCATATTTCAGGCATTACAAGAGGGGGCCAGGATCTATTTGATAAAATAATGGAAAAGAAGGGGGACCTGAATGTTATTATTCTACTTTTTGACGGAAATTATCGAAAAGGTCGTGGGACGTCAGAGACGTGTCAGAGTTTCAGATGCATTGAATTTAACCTTGCAAGTGATTTCGTAATACTGCCGCAAGAACGGCCACCTTAACATTTTCGCAATCTAAACGAAGCCAGAACAGACAGGTTCTTTACTTCTGTCTGTCTGTGTCTACTTCACCATCAACACTCAGTTGCTCTGTTGGAAACAAACACAGCGCTATTCGGCCACACTATTACACTTCAAACCCGGTACACTCTTATCTCTCTGTCAGAATAATGGCTCTGCACATGCTTTTATTTGAATACTCTTTCTTCTGTTGCTTCACCATATATTAAAGCAGACTTTCATGTTGTTCTGCTCTGTAATTTGATCGTGAATTTGTGTCGTTTAGTTAAGTTTGGTGCAGAGATTACAACCGCAGCGTCTGATTCTGTTTTTTTATTGTCCTGTTCTAATGTAAAACGAATTGGAATGTTGATGTTTCCCGTGGTTTTTTTGTTAAGTCGCCGGGATTATTTTTCCGTTTGTACAGCTGAAATGAGTGGGTTTCTTTTTTCCTTTTTCTTTTTGGTTACTTTTGTTGGAATATTATTAGTAGTCTTTTGGAACGAGTGAAATTAAAAGGCGTTAATTTAGCTGTGTGTGTGCTTGGGGTGGTTGACGTGAATTTAGTTCTATCAAATTTGTTTAATTTGGTGATTTGTTGTGTTGGTATGCTAGGTGCTTCTGTGCAGCAGGTTGAACAAGAAAGGATCGACTAGTTACCATGCATATACATTGCTGTCCTTTGGGTGCGCGTAGAGCTGGATTTTGGAATTGTTGCAGGGAAAGAAACTTGTTTTTCATTGCTAACTTTTAAATTATATTGCAAGTAATATAGAAAAGTTTATAGAGAAGCCAGTTTCGTTTGTTTACTTTATTACATTGGCCTGTTGAATTTGCTGAATTACTTGCATCATGCCGGTAGTTCAGAAGTTGTATGATGTGTGCAAAGCATCCTTCCCAACTAATGGTCCAATATCAGAAGAAGCTCTTGGAAAAGTTTGTGCTATTCTAGGTGTGGTATTCCCCCATATGAAACTAGGAAATTGCCAAATTGTATATGTGTTTGATTGAAGTACTTCTGAACATGAATCATTTTAACCTTTTCACACGATGGCATTTCAGATGAATTGAAGCCTTCTAATGTGGGTCTTGAACATGAGGCACAATCAGCTCGCCAATGGAAAAGTTATGTGTGTGCTAGCAACGGCAGAAAAGGGCGTAATGGATGTCATCAGTATCCACTTCCAATCAAGTATCTGCACCTGCATGAATGTGACAGATTCTCAGTAAGTTATTAGTAGAATATCAGGACTAACTCTCAATTATTCTATTTGGAATGCTTTGGCTCAAATAATGGTGTTTTTGAGGAATGAGTAGAAAGCTGGACTCATGTTATATGCTTGACAATTTTTGGACTTTGTTGCAGATAGGAATCTTCTGCATGCCTCCTTCCTCCATCATACCACTTCATAATCATCCTGGAATGACTGTATTGAGCAAGCTTCTCTATGGTTCATTACTAGTAAAATCCTATGATTGGCTTGATCTACCTGGGTCGAGTGATCCAAATGCAGGTGCTCCTCTTCAACTTACTTTGCCATTTCTTTATGTTATAAACCGATGCTAATGCTGGTGATTGGCATTGCTAATATTGTATCTTTCTCCCAACCAAGTCCTTTTCTCCTTTTGTAGTTGTAGGTTTTCCCACTTAGGAAGTTATTATAAGATTCAAGCACCTGCATCAGTTCAATTCAGTATTCATGGCGACCTGGGACTTGGCAACATTCTTGGGAATGACTGAATCTTTATGATAAAATGGGTGTTTGGAGTAGGTATAGTGCTTCAATTGACAGCGTCACCTCCAAACCCTGGTATTTAGCTCAAGTGATTTCTGAGTCTGTACACTGTCAATTTTTGTCTGCTACTTCTACTGGCACCTAAGTACGTAATTTTCATCTCCTATTCACCCATATATCACAGTTCCCCGCTCGTTTAAAGTCCCTCAGGTCTGGTAATATAACCAATATCAACATTACAATGCAATCTGTGGTTCAACTTATGACAGTAACTATACGTAGGCGGGTGTCAACTGATTCACTGCCAAGTCAATTAGTGGCTCTACTACTGATGTTGGTCTGTTAGTTTGTTGGACCTCTTTGAGAGGGTGGAATCTGGTCCTTCTTCTGCATTGGTGAAATGAAAATCCATAATCTTGTTTCAGATGCTATTTTCTGAAACTCTTAATATGCGTGATGCTATTAGGTATGAATTTACTTGCTCTGCTGATGGGTGTTTGGTTTGTAGAGTCTAGGTATATACAAGGGTTGAGCATTTCCTAAGAGCTAAAGAACTCCTTATGTTTGGGAATTATGACTTTAAATTAGCGTAATAGTTAGCTGAATCAACTTATCGACAATTTCAACAAAAGTAAGAGGGTGCTTCAAAATATTATACTTGTGCAAGCATTTAAGTTGTTATTTGAATGCTTCATAAAAATATGAGTTGTCAATCTTCTAATTCATAATGTTTGTTTGATAGGCCTATGTTCTACGTGTACTCAAATAAGTCACTAGAATGCTCTGCAATGCTCTTATTTGTTCAGTTCTCCTGCTCGCATCAAAACTAAATTTAATGATTCAATTAAGAAGTATCTACTTTAGCTTAACTTGATGTTGCCTGGTTATTTTGAGCACGTGTTGAATGTCTTATTGAAAAGGCGATTTTTGGTTGTTGGAAATTTGCAGCCAGACCTGCAAAACTTGTGAGAGATTGTGAAATGACTGCACCCTGTGGTACAACAATTCTTTACCCAACTAGTGGTGGCAACATTCATTGTTTCAAAGCCTTAACTCCCTGTGCCCTCTTCGATGTTCTTTCACCTCCGTACTCTTCAGAAGATGGCCGGCACTGCTCATATTTCCGGATGATTCCTAGGAAGGATCTACAGGGTATCTGTCATATTTTCTTGCTGTTAATTTTTTCTTCACTGTTCTTTTAATTTCCAAAAATAAATAGTTATGTTCCTTGTGTTGTCTAAAAGGCGATGACCAACTGTGCGGCATAAACCCCTCAGAAGTGGCTTGGTTGGAAGAGATTCAGCCTCCTGAAAGCTTTGTGGTCCGGAGGGGGCTGTACAAAGGCCCTACCATTAGACGTTAAATGTTTTCGAACAGTAGTTAGGATATTACACCGTCATATTTTGGTTCCAGAAATTAAGGTATCATCAAGCTGATTGCTGGAATAGCTGTCAACAGCATGCTTTCCATGATAATAATGTTCTCCGTGCACGCTTTTAACCCAAAAAATCCCCTGTAACTGGACGCTGAAACAGAGTCAATACGTGGGCTTAACATGGCCCTGAAGTGGCCCAATGGTTCCTGGCTCATAGAAATAATTGTAAAACATAAAATATTCCTCCTTCCAATACCATAAACAAGACATTAAATTTGGGCAGCTCGGTAATATGCTACTGTTCATTTACACAGGACACGGGTATTTATAAATGAAAGTTGCTAAAAAAGAGTACTGATTTTGGAGGCATTAATTGCCAAAGAATTGAAACTCGATCAACAAAAATAACATCTTCAACCAGGTTCAAAACGAACGGATACACAAAAATAACATTCAATCAATCGTTCAACGAATGCATCTTTAAAAGAGTTGGTTGACGATGTAAAATCGAAGTTTATGGAAATTAAGGGAGAAGTGGACAGTAGTAAAACGGGGAATTAATTAAAATTCGAGGTCGAGAGTAAGGCCTAAACTACTCTGTATTCTTAGCTGTAAATGATTAGGTCCCGCAACAGGATGGCAGATTAATACTGAGTTCAATGTTAACAGAACATAGGTAGTTCCGGAGGAATAATTACTTGTAAACCTTTTTGTGCATGAAATTATCATATGCTTTTCCACTCCAGTATCAAATATCAGTTCATAGACGAGAAGATCTGATGATTTTTATGAAATAGCTAACCGCGTATGGTTAAGAAATAAACAAACAAATAAATATTTATTTACCTAAGTTACCTATTTATTGGTTTGTAAATAGACAAAGATGTCTCCAGGTGCCTTTGTTCGGGACGACTCTTATGCCTGCAATAGCATTTAAAAAGAGATATTTCTGTATGGAGTAATTTGTTCTTTTCCTTCTGTACATGCAACATGTTGAAACTCTCAAATCAAAGTTAAAAATCTGGGAACGTGGGGTAATACAGTTTTTGATCGCCTGCAATGTTAATTGAGTTTTGTCCAAAGATAAAAATCTTATATTGGTGACCGGCCATTTATAAGTTAGTTGATGATCATTTATATTTTATAACCTAATCGTTATTCTTATATGTCTATCTAATTCAGACTGTCACCCATTTACATTAAGAATAATAATGGAGGGAAAAAGGCACCCAAAGACACATCGGTTTGGTAAGCCGGTTCACTACTGCATTAATGGAACCAATCGGATCAGAATACCGAAGAGCTCCAAACTGATGATAGAAATACTATGGTCCAAACAGAAATAAACCTATAAATGATTGATGTATATATAATATTAATTAAAGTTTGATTAATACAGTTATCAGACACGATTCTCCTTTCTGGGTTTATTAAAATATTAAAAAAAATATGAGATGGGTACTAATGCTAGGTTGTATGTCTCAATCCATGAAATAATACATTAAAAAATTTAAGAAAAAAATTCTTTGAAAGATTCTTCAGAGAAATAAATAATTAAATGGATGTCAACTCCCCCATGCAAAGGAGAAGACAAAGCATAAAGTTTTTTCAATGTACGTAGGGTTAGGAGTATCTCAATTTTCTTAAGCAAGAATATATAATACTAATTTTCCTCCTCTTCCACGTAGTTTACTCTGCCAAAACCTATTAATTTAATCCTTAGAATATCTGTCCTTTTCTCTCTAGCAACCAAAAAATATGCACATGTCACATATACCGAGCCAGTTTTTGGTGTCTTTTAGCTAAACCTAAAACCTTGAAGTGATTCCTCTCTTCTTTCTCAAAGACTATGAAGGGAATTATAATAGAGCAAAAAGTTCACTGTGTTAATTATATATTAATTCTGCAAGCAGGTAAAGGAAAAATTAATTCATACATAACTGCTTCTTGAAAATGCAATGACAACATCTTAAAAGGCAATAATTCCCAAGCGGAGTAGGTTTGGAAAAGGGCTGAATAAAACAAAGAACGTACTGTTCAAGATTTACTGAGGTTAATTATTAGAAAGCAAGTATAGTAGTCCTCGTCCAAAAGGCCAGAATACCTTATCATTATTTCAGAACTTGCTAGAACTGAAAAACGTGTGCATTTTGATCAAGGTAAATGAAGAATTCTGAATCAAAGCAAATATGTTACAATTATGAAGAAAACAAGGAAGACAAGTACAATTGAACAGGAATTAATTATGGACATATTTGAAATTAAGACAGATAACTTGTTTCTTTGTGCAAGCTTTTTTCCCTATATGATCCAAAGGGTTTCCTTTCCAAGGGCTGATAAGAGAGAATTTGGATTGTTTTGTCTCTACAAGAATTAATATATAATTAATTCATGACAATAACTATGGGGCATTTTTTGCCACAAAAACAATGGAAATGGAATACGAATGAAATTAATTCACTTTCTATATTCGCAGCATGCTACTGGAAATCGGAAACAGTAATGTTGAATGCCTCCCTCATTTTCTTTTCCAATGAAAATACTCCATTGTAGTCAAGGAACGATCTAATCTTATTCGATTAATTAAACAAGTTTTATATTGTCAATTGTAGATGTGTGTATATGAAATTGATTTCTCACCATTTGCAAATTGAAAATGTTTCGAAAATGATCGATCCAACTTGAATTGAATTAAGCCACAAGTCTACCAAAATTGACTGACTTCTAGATTTCTCTCACCATTTGCAGCACCATATAATTTCGGCAATTATTCAACGACCGATTTTCTCGATTTTGGACCAATAAATAAAAGTCATAACATGGCAACATATGACGTTACAAAATAAAGCTGTAGACGCAAATAACAATAAGAACATGGGGACAGAAGAAACAGTGCGTATGATATAAGAGGAAAGTCTTTGTTTAGGTAAGAAGAATTGATATGTTGATAAACGAAATGGCCCACCAAAATTTCTTGCAACCATATGGTTGAGATTGATTAACAAAATTAATTTGTTAATCATGTAATTAACAAAGAGAGGAGTCTGTAACAGAGATCAAACAATTAAGATAATCACGAGAGAGAGAGAGAGCTTTTTACATGCATGACAACTGTCAAAGTAGGGCAAAGAAGAAAAGGATCGAGTGTAGTCACATGATATCCAACAGTCGTATCTGTATCCATAATGCTCAGTGAATATTATTACATTTATAATTAAGAGCTCAAGTGGTTGCGTCAGAACATTGTTGATTTTATAACCCCATGAAATGAAAAAGTCTTAGAATATCTTGAATTTTGGTGACTTAAATTCTACGATTCAATGAAACAAAGAAAAAAAAACATCCGAAATCCAAGAGAAAAGAACAAAAAACACATTACTTGCTGCTCGTGCTATAGCTCTCTTTCTCTTTCTCTCTTGTTTATCTGAGGGATTAATCCTACATCAATTTGTATATCCTGTTTAGCTGCAAGCTTAGCATCAAGGATTGATGGTCGTCCACGCGACATGTTTAAATCCCGAGTCAGAGTTTGTCTGATGGAAGGATCATCTTCATCTTCAATTCCACGGTTTGTATCAAAAGATTTGAAAGATGAACTTTAAAATTTTATGTTTTTCTGCAGCAAATATTTGCAGTGTTTAATTTACGGTTTTTAATGGCTTCTGAGATGAAGTTATAATCTCACTTGTGTTTAGTTCTTCATTCTTCTTGAAATAATTGAAAGGATGACGCTTTGGTATTTCCTCAAACACTCAACTATTGTGGTAATTCTTTGGATTGCCATGATTAATTGCTGAAATTCAGTTCTGAAAATTCTTTTTCATCATCAAATATTAATAATATTATAACAGACTGATTTAGAATCCAAATTATTTTTAGCAGCTGTTTATATATACAAATATATTAATTCTTCATGGCTGTCCACTCAAGAAAGTTCTTTCTTTCATTTTTTCCTAGAGGTAAGATGCTTCTGAAAGGGAATCCTTCTCTCTTTCTCCCACGGTGCACAGAAACCCGATGTCTCCCATATTCAACAATCATATATATATATATATATATATATTTTTTAAAATATATTAGTAAGTAGTACTATTGAAATAGGAAATAACAAATTTACAAGAGCTGCTAAACAATCATATTCGTTGTTTATATCATAATCAGCAAACTTCCATTGCTTATCATAATTATAAAATTAATATTAAAGTGATTATAATTAAATACGTATAATTTTTTGCAACAGCTTTATCAGTTTTAGGAGTTATGATTGTTGGAAAAATGTATTATAATCAAGAGTTTTGATTTATTTCTTGCTTCGTTGATTATAAAGGCCCGGAATAGATAGATCAAAGCTGAACTGTTTTATTTACATTGAGCAACAGATTCAATTTCATTTTATTAATTCCTTTTAGGATTCGCTGTTTCATAAATTAGTGGGGTTAAAATATTGATCTAAATCCGGCATTGCAAATTCGCAGCAGAACCACAGATTGCATGCCAACGGGCTGATTGGATCGTACCTGCTGTCTCATAAGCATTGAGGCCTAGAGATGTAAGTCTTTTTTCAATTTCTGTTATTTTGAGAGCTTTGAAGTTTTAGATTCGATTTAATTTGTAGTTAATTTGTACTTGTCTCCGTGCTTTGTTTTTCCCTAATTTTCAACTCTTGACACTGTCAAAAAGTTGCTGCAACTTAGAAGCATTCCATCATTAATTTCCATGTTTATTTGGATAATTTCAAAAGAGACCATGTCAAGAAGCATCTGTATAAGCAAGAAAATATATTTCCTCTCCGAACCTTAGGCTAAGTACTTGAGACAATTCCATTTACATGGTGGGCGATATGTATAAGAGGCTTTCCCCCATCAAATATGTATCTGCACTAAGTTTAAAAGGGTGAGGTATGACCTAAAGATGCCGTTATCACATGCCTAAGATAAAAAATTGGATGTAGCTGAAACTTTCTAACACGTAGCAAATGTTCGATCGAACAACTTCTTATAATGTAGTTAGCAATGTGAATGATATACAAACTAGATGCTTGCAAACCTGATTAAAAATTTTGCTTCTGCGCGTGATATTATATGCATCAGGTAGAAGTCTCATAAAGAAAGTAGTTATTTCATTTCTCTTGACCTAACATTAATTTCTATTTCTTTTAGCAGATCCAGACAAATTTAATTAGAAGACTTTGATAATGGGAAATGATGTAGAGGAACCGGGAACAGCAATGACAGAAGACTTGGAGATCCAAAAGAGTGAGAGAAGTGAAGAACAAGCTGAAAACACATCAGTAGCATCCTCCCAAAAATGTTCAGTATCTTTCGATTTGAATGAAGAAGCCAGCAGTGAAAAGGATGATAGTCTTGCCAAGGTTAATGTAGAACTAAGTGTTGAAGACGATGAAAAAGGAACAGAGGGTAGTTCCAGTAATAATAACGTCAGTGGTGAGGGAGGAAATGAACGAAGATCAAAGGTTAGGCAATACGTGCGCTCAAAATTGCCTCGGCTACGGTGGACTCCAGATCTCCATCTCTCTTTCGTGCATGCCGTTGAACGACTTGGTGGCCAAGAGAGTAAGCATTATTCCATGCATGTATACAAATCCCTCCATCTTCTCCTTTCCAGGTATACTAATTTGAAATGTCTTTGAATTTGTGCAGAAGCAACACCTAAGTTGGTTCTTCAGCTAATGAATGTTAGGGGACTTAGCATTGCCCATGTGAAGAGTCACTTGCAGGTGCTGAAAGTAATGGTGTTTAATTTTAATACGACTCGTAATTCTTTTAATTTAATTCCAATCCAGATATATACATGTTCTGATTTCCCGACTCATTTTACTTGTCCCATGTGTCTACCACATCAGATGTATCGAAGTAAGAAGCTTGATGAGACTGGCCAAGGTGAACTTTGCTTCAATTTGTAATTTGATGATATTATTATGAGACAATCAATAGTAGGAAAATAAAGGACTTAATTTAGACTAAATTTTCCATTTAGTGTTGTGTTCTAGACTTGGCACACAAATTCTTGAAAACAAACGAAATAAAAAAAAAAAAGAAAAGAAAATTTGCACTGCATTTTGTTATGTAATTTATAATAATTTAAAATTTAGAAGATTAGGGTTTTCAAAAATACTATGGTGTTTTCCATATTCCAATATATATCTTATACAAGAATTAATTAAGAATATTTGCATTTATGTTTTGCAGTATTAAGTCATAAATACAGATCAATCCAAGGAAGAGATCATATTCGAGGGATTTATCAGCCGGTAACCAGTCCTCGTCAACACTTCAGAATGGAGAATGGTGGCATTGTTCTAGCAAAAAATCTTCTTCATGAAAATAACATTACTCGCAATATTTTTCAAACTCCCCAGCTCTCACAACGACCATTCGATTTCAAACCCAAATTTTCAAGGTAAACATATATATATATATATATATTAATAAATAACTTTAGTACATTAGAATTTTCATAAATGAATTACAACACATATATAATAAATTAGTGACATCTCCTAATTGTCTTTCTGCTTGAAGGAAATCTGATCATGACGTTGAAACAATAAGGCCAAGTTCTCTGATAGGCAAAGATCATGGAGACAACATTTTCTTAAAATCAAACGCCTTCCATTCGCTAGGTAAGTCTCCATCTTCCAATCACCAAATTCATGCAATTGAAACGGCAATAGGGATTGGGCCAATGAGACCTAGGCGATTTCTCGAGGAAAAGCGATGGCCTCCCCTTGAAATGATCAACAGTCGTCGATGGAAAGTTAATGCAAGTAATATTCTTGCCAATGAGAACACACGCTCTCAGCCTCAAGCACACCAAATTAGCACCATGCCTATGTCCTACTGTACAATGTCCAGGAACGACTCAATGTTCAGGCAATTTCCATTCAACTCCAATGATTCTGCAGGCAAATTCAGTAGCTTTCAACCAAATTTTGAACCTCCATTTCTGCTTGAGGTAACCCATTAGCTTGAATTAAGCATTTCTGGAAACTGAAAATGCATTTAATGACTTAATAATCTGAGGTTTAAATAGTTGCTTATTTCTTTCTATTTCTTGCTTGAATGCAGTTGAATCAAGATAAAATGATGAAGGAAAAGGAATGGTTGCCGGATTTGCAACTGAGACTGAGCCAAAGAGTTGGAATTGATGAGGAGAAGTCTCACTGTAACATTCAAGAAATTAGCACTAAGCTTTCACTTTCTTAGACTCCTATTCAAGGAAAAAACATTACAAGTTAAATAGTGACAAATTCATAAGATTAATTTATTCTCCAAACAAAAATCTAGTTGTACACAAAAGAAAAAATAATAATAAATAAAAAAAAAAAAAAGATTGTAGCAACAAGGAGTGAACCTGAGTACTTGAAGATCTGACTTTGTAAAAAGAAACTAAAACGTGTAGCTCATAGGAGTGAGATCTTTTTCAGTACTTGGCCTTGGTGCCACCATATATGGTTATTAATTAATGCTTGTTAATCTCGACACATAACCACTTTTGCGTGGGAGTAAGTCCTACAAAGGCTTGTTATTGAGTTGTTCCCTCTAATTCCTCTTTGTTGGTTCTTAAACCATTTTCATATTCATGAATCATGATTAATATGGTAAACCTAACGAGCCTAACGAGTCAAATCATCAAGCTAATTAATATGGTAATTAATTGTCAACCACGTAGTGCTTGTAATTTGCCGTGGAAGATAGGCAAAGAGTTATACAAACTTCTGAATTAATTTTCAACCCATTGTAGGAATCCGAAGTCCCTCTGATTTGGGGTCCTGCATGCCTAGTGGCCATTACTGCAGGTTCGGAGAAAAGGTAGCAGCAGCTTGCTTGTTAAAAAGGCATCTTATATATATATATATATATATATATATATATGCAATACTATGATGTAACAGTTCAATATTAGTACTGGAAATTAATTCTACAACTATTAATTTATTAAGTTGATGTCACATCCCATACCAGCAGCTGATATCATTTCCCTTGGCCACCTCTATCACTATCAAACGTCTTGTTCCTTTCTGCCCTTGGTTTCTTGGTACGGCAGAAATTGACATAAAATCTCTCATGAAACTGTTGCGTTAGTCTTCTTCGATTTTAAAGTTGCCTACTCTCGAACTAGTTTGGCGTTCGTTAACTTCGGGCTTTTGACATCGTCCTTTGTTTAATATGAGCTTCTTAAACAGGCCGAATACTGTAATTTAAGCCCACTAGCCAGTTCATAAATGTCGGTAAAATTATACTTGTTAAGTAACATTTCAATTGCAGAAAAACTCTCATCTGGCAAGAAGCATCCATTCATCTTCAAGCATGACAATTAATAGCGATTCCTATGAAGTACGTACATCAAAGAAAACGAAGATATGACATGAGAGTCTATCTTCCAAATTTTTGTGATCATTGGAAGAACTTGAAGTGGGCCTGCCATATCTGCTGCTGCCTTAACCCACAGCAATGTAAATGAAACAAACATCAACTCAGACAATTAAAACAATTTGACAATTCTTCAACCTCCTCTGTTCTTCTACCAGTTAATATTTGGTCTCCTAACAGATTCAAAGAAAAATTGGCTACTACATCTGAGCATCCCTCTCATGTCCATACCATATTTATATCCAGTAGCTGATATGGCCGGCAAGATATGTTAAAACCCTTAGTAATAATTACCAGTCCTCTCAAAGTACCTATATATGTTCACATACATGTTCAGTTAGGAAACAAGAAACGTCGCATTATATAAATATTTCCAAGCGCAATTAAAGCGACAAGCTACATCTATTTGTTTAAGATTTTTGAATTAATAGCATGGACTGCTTTGCCTGTTCGACACAATCATATGTAACCACATCAGTCTTGCAACCAAACGCATTAAGTTTCTTAAGCAACTTGGTGGCCTCCAGTATTCTATCCTCCACACGCACAGCTTTAACCAAAGAATTGAACGTCACAACATTCAGACAAAAACAACTCCTCAGGCCCCTCCCAAAAGCTACAAAACTATCAGACGCCCTACCTGTGTTGCAAAAGCAGTTCATCAAAATGTTGTAACCATAAAGATTTTGCAATAACCCACTAGAATTCATTTTCTTGTGAAGATAAATAACTGTATCATAATGCTTATTCTTAGCAAGCACAGTAAGCGAAATATTGAAAGACGAGATAGGAGGAGACGGCTCCATTTTTATCATATAATGGAAGAAGAAAGTGAAGCTCGATTTATGATTGTGGATAGAGAATCTTTCTGTATAGATGGTTTGGTGAAGAAAGATGAGAGTTTACCTTGGGAATTGGGAACTGCGGGGTTTCCAGAGTGAGTGATGGAAGACGAGTAGTTACAGGTAAAAGCTGCCTTTGAAGCAAAATCAAAGTAACGGTGGGAGGGTTTGAACACCATTGCAGGAAAGGGTTCTAAGTTTGAAGATTCGAAGAATAAAAAAAACAACTGAGTTTTGGGTAATAACATTTAAGTCTATGAATTTTGGTGAAATAAAAAATATAATATATATTATTATATTTTTTATTTCACCAAAATTCATAGACTTAAATGTTATTACCCAAAATTCAGTTGTTTTTTTCTTCTTCGAGTCTATATAATATATATATATATATATGTCTTTTCATGAGGGTCTCTACGTTTAGATTTCATCCAAATCACATTTTTTAGCTTGTAATAAACAGGTCTCTGAATCTTTTACTAAGAACCAAGTCTTTGAATCAAAATGCAGTAATTTTCTTTTCTCTCTCTCTCTTTTTTTCTTTTTTAAATTTGAAAATATAATTGAACATTTTTTAAAAAATGTTTCATCTGATGTTTATATAGTATCTTGAAACAACTCATATATCCAGCATCATTTAAGCATCTGTTGGCACAAATTACTTGCGGGATTTCAGCTTGCCTGTTGAAAAAGGGCTTAATGTATGTTTTAAGCAACATTGTAAAGCAAAGGCCCCAGAAGAAAACTACTATTTAGCGAGAAGTAACTGTAGATGTAGTTTATCGAGGAAGCTGTTTGTCCATTCATTATTTCCAAACCGGATGGGAAGTATTGATTCCTATGCAATACAAATATCAAGGAAAACAAAGACATGAGAATCTGTTTTCCAGTGTTTTGTGATCACTGAAAGAACTTGAATTTGACCAGATATATCTGCTGCCTTAACTCAGAGCACTCTAAAAGAAATACACAACAGCAACTTACATGCTTATACAACAATAACAACAACAGAGCACATCCTACTCCAGTTGCTTCTATATCTTGGAAGAAACAGTGGGAGGATAATCTTCCAGGAACAAAAAATAAAAGCTGGAAGACTTTTAACTCTCTTACCAATTGGCAGATAAAAACTGTTCAACAAAAGTCACCAAGTCCAATGATTTTGATGAGTATCTTCACATTTTATGTTTTGGATTGCTGAGAAAAGCGAGCTGTTAATTCCTGCCAAAGGGATAAAAAGGAAGAAGGAAAAAGGAAAATTTGTTAGCTCTTCTTTTTGTCTCATCGTTAAACCTTCTATTACAAAATCACTAAATAAGTAGAAGTTTGGAGACATTACCTCTGAGTAACGCATATGATCATGATGTGCATAGGAAGTCTTTACAATGGTTTCCCACTTGGCATTAGTCAAGGGTGTTTTGGTATCCTGCTTTTTAGCATTAAATCGGGTGCCAGCATTTGAATGCGAAAAAGAGTTTCGTGCAGAGACTGAAGGCAGGGTACGCCAAAGCCAGGACTCAGAAGGTTTTTTTGGTAATGGTGGGGGAAGAGGAGACTGTTCAGAATCATTATTAATATATCCAGGATCAACTATTTCTAACTTCTGCTCACTGCTGCTATTTAGGTTTTCATCAGTTGTATCATTTATACAAACCAAAGACTTGCATTCCTGACTAAGTTCACCATCAAGTCTGAAGCATTGTGTTGGATCTGCCTGACCTCCAGCATGCAATATCTCAGAGCGAGAAGATTGATTGGCTCCAATGAGCGCAGATACTTCAGCTTCCAATATCTTGTCATTCTTTGCAGTATTCGGGCACATTGAATGTTTTAGAGAAGAGTCTAAACTAGCAGCTCTTTCTATCCCTCTGCTTTCCATTGAGGTGTGGAAATGCTTGCACTCAGAGTCTGTCTGCCCCTTGGTATCCGAGGAACTTAAATTTGAACAGGATCTTTTAGCAAAATTTACAGTATCTACATACAATGTCTTTTCAACAGCAGGGCTTAGCAAGCCCGATCCTCTGTTAAAGCTCTGATAAGGTAAAAATTCCTGAGACTTGCTACTAGCTCTGCTATACAAATTCAACTTACTGGCTCTCATATTTTCAGCCTCTTTAGGCACACCAAGAAATCCCCCTCCACGAAATGGAGACTGAGGTCTCTCATTACGATAGGGAGAAATGCCACGCCTGAAGGGAGATGATCTGCTTGCCATCTGTTGGTCACTCATGCTAGCAAATCTATTAGACCCACTGGTCATCTTATTCTGAATCTGCAGGAGCCTGGGTGACCTAACTCCACTCTCTGATTGCTGCTTATAAACAGCTGCATCCCAGGCATGCTGAAAAGATATAAGAGTAACCGTGTAAGGCAATGAACAGAAATTTTGTTACTTGCAGCAAGAACATTAAAATGTAAATAAAGGAGAAAGGAAGTTGCATGATACCTTCTTGACACTTTGGCCACGAGATTCTACATAAGCAGCTTTGCTTGAGTTTCTGACATCAGAGGTGGAAGATATTGGAGAGTGGGTTCTAACTTTCAACCCTGGCATGGGATTTAAGAGGCACAAAGACTTATTAAGGCATAACCGAGGAAACAACCCACAACCTTTACCTGATAAATGGTCAGAATTGTCACACTCATCAACTTCATCTTCACTTTCTTCTTCTTCTGCTTCTTCTACATCCTCCCCACTATGAGGTATGACAATGGACTGAATTACAAGAGGCCTCCTATCTTCCCTAACCACCTTAACAACCTGTCTTGGTTGCTCACTTGCAACAGGTTGCTTCCTTGAAGCATATTGAGGTGGCTCCAAAGCCATTGCCTTGGCTGCAGGTAAGAAACGGCTCATCATAAAATCTCGAGTCTGAGGATCTGTAGAGAAGGTTCCTGACTGCTTCACCACCCGGCCATCAGAACCGCTCAGACCACTTATGCTACAATTTATGGAAAATGAATCAGTCAATGTGTCAAGTGCATCAGAATAAAAAACATCATCATTCTCTATATCTGAGTTCTCTTTCTCATCATTTCCCTCTTTTGAGTCCAACCTAGCCACATTCTCATCCAAAGAACATGGCTCAATTCGTGGCCTATCTTCAAATTCCTTTTCCAAAGGATACTTTACCATATCCCAAGCCTTCGGTGGTGGAAGCCTTGGAGTAACAGAAGCCTCCTCCGAGTGTTGAGGCTCAGCTCCACCATCTTTCGGTCTTCCGGGAATCTGTTCCCACACAAATGGAACTGCAGCTGGTTCCGTCACCTGCTCCGAGTTCAACTCTGTTTTATAAAATGGTATAGTATATCGTCTATTGGGCTTGGAACTCTCGATTATCTTCCCACTCTCTCCATCTGAAGATGACGCTGCTGTTGTAGAATATCGCCTCACAGATAGAAGTGGTGCATTGAAATTCAATTTCCTTTCTTCCATCTCGTTTAACAACAGAGCTAATTCTCCGCACGACCTCTTCTATTCATAGCCACAAGCTAAAAACTTTTCATACCCTGTAACAAAAGACACAGAAAAAAATCGGGCGAGAGCCATCATATCCCACAGTTTGCAAGAATATCAGACCAAGACCGAGCATATAATAAACATCTAAACTGTTAATTCTGTGTTTCAAATATGCACGACATAAAAATAGCAAACAATTATACAGCAAGACCTCAACGGCTAGATAAATTTATTGTTCTCTCCATCTTGGTTGCTCATTATGGGGGATCTTAGCAAGGAGGAAAGGAATTATGCACTGTCGATTGCTATCAAAGATGGAAAAAAATTTAACACTCTAGATAAAAACTTACAAATAAATAGATCAAAACTCAGTATCTTACTAATTTCCTTAATTTTCTCATAATTAGAAGGCAACCAAAGTTAAAATCCAGGTAATTTGAACAGTACAGTTCTATTAAATGAACCAGAATAAGTGAAAGCATTTACTATATGAACTGCATATCATCTACGTTACCATAGTAAAATTATCAAGAAGCATATCTTCTGGCCAATAAGTAGTAAACCCATAAATATTTACACAAATACAAACTTACACACGAAAGAAAATGCGCAGAGAACTTTAAATATCAGTCTCTGCTAGAACAAAATTCTGAAGCCCAAATGCAGCTCAAAAAGTAATGGGAAATCCAGGTTTTTAACAGTGAAGCACAAGACAGGTTCTTGACAACATCAGTGGTTAACTAAAATCATGATTGATCAGTTAAAGGAAAGGAAGAAGTGAAAAGAAGGTATACCTGTAAGTGAAAGAGATCGTTGTCTTAGTTAACTTGAGGGTCCTAAAATGATGCCAAGAGTTTAGGGAATGAGTAAACCTAAAGAAAAGTCAAAAGGGAAAGAATAAGAGAGGGAGAGCTTTTAGCTTTTTTATGTATATGCGTCGTCCATGGTTTATCTACAGGCAAGGCAACAGTGAAGAGCTAGTCTAGACCGTAGATGGAATGCGACAAGACGGGAAGATGAACTTCATACGTCGCTAGCTTTTGCTTTCCTTCTTTCTTGCAGTTCCGTTTTTCACGCGCCAAGAATTTACTAGTTTACTCATAAAATTAAAGAAAGGGATAATAATATTCAGGTTCCTAATTTGTTGTGATTTAACCAAAAGAATATATATCTTACATTTGTACCAAATAGGTCCTATTTTCTAATGAAATGACCAATTTATCCGATAATACTTTAATTTTTACCAACAAAAGCAAGAGTATTTAAGTCATTTTATAGAAGGTGTGAGCCTATTTGATATATATGTATATATATATATATATATATAGAGAGAGAGAGAGAGAGAGAGAGAGATAAATATTAGAGACCCCAATGTTAGTAATCTTAAAGAGTACCAAATGAATAAAATATAATTAAGAATAAACTACAATTTATGCATGTTTTCTATCAAATCCTATTCTTTTGATGAGAGTAATAAAATATTAATTTGAGTTTAAGTTAAGCCCATAAAAACTTGTAATAAAAGAAAGGCTTACGTTGGTGCTGTTATAATAATGGTGATAATAATTGAGCATGCAAGGGAAGGTGAGGAGCAGTCACGGGTATACAGTTGGGGGAGAAGGATTTGACGGTCGTTGAGCGGATGTATGATATTAATTGGCCATTTCCAATTGGGTAGATATTGGACCGACCTATTTTTAATGCCGATATTTCATTTGGATCTACAATTATTATCAATCATTTCATTTAGAAACTAACGTGGAAATTTGTTATTAGACACTTATCATCTTGTCATTTTCCCAAATGGGTCACTTGTTTTTTGGCCATTTAATTTGTTGACCAATATGAAATATACATGAATTTTTTGGTGCTTTGTATGTATATTACAAAATATGATGGGATGATTAAAAATTTCATGCAAGATACCTAAATTAATTTTGGGTCATAAAAAAAGTATGCAAAATTGGTGTCCTTTAGTGTAAGACAAAATTCTTATAAATTAGCCTTGATTTGCGGAGAATGGCATGTTACAAGCATGGGTACGAATTTTTAAGTAATACTTTGTTGGGTGCCCAAAGAATTCCTCTCGTGATTTAGGTGGTCTGCCACTCCCACCATGCAGCTATTTTGTACTTTTATTTAATTTTGACTAGACCATAATTTACTCATTTAATGTTTAATTTTTAGAGTATACAACAAATCTGAAACAAAACATTTTCTTTAAATATTAGCAAAATTCAAAT
Organism: Azadirachta indica; assembly: GCA_022749755.1. Classification (NCBI taxonomy): domain Eukaryota; kingdom Viridiplantae; phylum Streptophyta; class Magnoliopsida; order Sapindales; family Meliaceae; genus Azadirachta; species Azadirachta indica. Next base: position 12,312,777 of record CM040451.1, on the reverse strand, counting down.
CTCATACGTTTGGTGTTAGTTTAAAAAATTTTAACAATTAAAATAATACAGATCGATGCAGAAATATTCTAATTTAATTTGTAGATCTTGTTCGTTTCCTTATCCATGGTTGGGTTGGGTTGGGCTAGGTTGGGGCCCCATGATTGAAGGAAATCTGGGAATCATCTGACGAGCTTCATGACTAATTCTTCGTTCTCTCCCTGATATTTTTCGGAGAAGAGCCAATTCTGTCATATAACATATTTATACATAAGACTTGTAATTTTAAAATTATAATAAAAAAATTAACTGGTAATTATTATTATTGTTATTATTAAAGATTATAAAATACGACCAAGCATGGTGTCAAAAAATTAAAGCAAAGTAAAAACCCAAAAAAAAAAAAAAAGTGACCTTTTTGACATAAATCATGAATGGGTAACATGGTTTGCACTTACTTTTCAAATAAATGTGGGGTAGAGAAGGGTAAAATGTTACCCCCACCAACACCAGCACTACTGCTTGCCCAAGAGACACGCTATGGTTTACCAAAAGCAACCCACACCTTCTCCATCCATAAGCGATACCTTTCAACGTTTTTGGACCCCAAAGGAGCCTTATCAAATTTTGATTTTGATTTAAACCAAATTCTTGTTCACCATTTATACACTAATGGTTATAACAATACCGAAATTTGAAAATGTGCGAGAAATTTCGCTCAATTTGGGCCAAATTGTGTGAGCACTCATGTGGGATGATTAGTGGTCCACAGAATGAGCTTTATTTATATCTGGAATCTGAGTTTCTAAGGATGTGGATTCTGGGTTACAAACCAGGCCATTGATTGTGTTCAACTGTTCAATCAATGCTGTCTATACCTCTGCATTGTTGACATCACTATGGCTTTTTAAATTCGAGAAAGCATTCCCATCTTTTGCTATAATTAGCCATACTGCAGAGGAAGGAAATTCATTGTGTTAACCTACTTCTATAATTGTGGCAATGGAAAAAGAGAGACTGCAGCATTATGATATCTCCATTCATGTTTAAAACCAACCCCGGTTTAAATTTTGATGAAGTGGCTGCCTATCAAACCTGCAGCATTAACATTGCAGGAAATTGATGTGAAAATGGAATCTCTGTCATTTTGTTGTGGGGAAGGATCGAGGTTGTATTCAGCATTCTTGGCAGACATAAGATGCAATGCACAGAATGAAGATTCAAAAGTGTTATAATGCTTATATCAGTTCACTTGAACACAGGGTTTCAAATTTAAATGGAATTTAACTGTAACTCTATATCAATAACTGTCATTTTGGATATGTTGGTTTTTAAATTAGTACAAAGCAAAATGCAGAACAATTCACTTATTGGAATAAATCTCATAGAGTTATAATACAAGGTCTGGACAACAATACTGAAGTGGCCTGAATTTGAACAACCTTTCAACTTTCAAGCCAAGATATCTCAATGAAACAATCTTAGGAAACATCATCTTCTTATGTTTAATGTCCATAATAACATATATATGTCCAATCCAAAGGAAAGACAACAAAAATGAAACAGATCAAAACAAGCTTCAAACTGAACGTGATGATAAATGTTCACTCATTTAGCGAATTGCAGCAAATGGGTTCCTCTTCCATTGAAGAGATTGGTATGTATTCTCTGTTTCCTCAATTTTAGTCCATGGGAACTTGTGCTTAGCCATCTTTCTCTTCTTTGCTGCTACGCCCAGGTAATCTCCATAGTTCTGTACATCAAAATGTTCAAAACATAGTTACTTGTAATGAATGTAAGGAAAACAATATAACCCGATTGCCATATTCACAGCTGAATTAACTATTGATAAGGTATAATTTTCATACCTTGAGGCAGAGCCCTTCTTCAATATCACAAATAGGATAATCACTAGGGCAGCAGTACTCAGTCCCAGTGCAGCAAACAGCATTCTCATATGCACAGCAGCCATATATCAGGCAGAAATCATAGAACTCAAAAATGCAACAACATGTCTCATCACTGGGACAATATGAAAAGTCTCCACATTCACTTGGTGAAGGAGAGGGGGGTGGTGGGGGTGGTGGTGGCGGAGGTGTTGACGGTGGTGGAGGTGGAGGCGGTGGTGAATAAGGAGATGGGGCAGAGGATTCTTTTGTTGGATAAGAGGCCATTGCATTTATAGCACATTTACCATATTCTAAACTAGTGTTCCTTATTATGTAAAAATATCCATCAATTCCCCAACTTGTTCCCCAAGAATTCTTCACAATCCAATAATCTTCACCATCTTCGGAGCCATAACCAACAATCAAAACTGCATGATCAATATCATCCGGATTGTCGGAGCAGTCACCATCGTAAATACCCTGCTCCATATCACACAATTGTCGTTTTATCAAACAGTTTTGCAAGGATGTTTACTTAATGATGCATGTAAAATAAAAAATCAGAAACTTACTTCCGTGTAAAGCTGAAAATCCAATGCAGAGCCATCCATACCCACACTAATCGGTTGCTGAACTACGGCACACAGCAGAGCACTATCGGATTCTTCTACATCTTCATAACCATCAATAGTTACAACTTTGGTTTCCTCCTGATAGAAATAACAACAACATAAATAAATAAGCCGAAGAGATAATCGACTAAATTTGCTTGAAAGTTCCCAAGTACTTTTGCACCAAACCTTGGCTTTGTTGCAGGTACCATCAACACCAGTGTAAGGGTAATCGGATTCTGTGTCGATTCCACCATTGTTAATAATCCATTCAAATGCATAGTCCATATAGCCTCCTTCACATCCATAGTTGGTAGAATCACAGTCAACAAGTTCTTGTTCTGAAAGGCTAACGAGTTCTCCTGTAACCAAGGCATTTATTCCTTCTACGGCTCCAGTTGTTGAGAATGACCAACAACTTCCTGTTAGCAAAAATACAAACAAACAGTCTAAAATCTATAGAAATTGATATTGAAATATAAAACAATTTATGCTTCCACAATCGTAAACGCTTGAATTTAGCTAGTCTGATTGGTATTTTTCTTAACCTCTTCAAATAATTATTATAGGGCATAAACACACCGCCAATATTTATTAACACCCAGCATAACATTATGCGAGTTTCTGCAATTGATTTTCTTTTCTATTCTTGGAAAGTAAAGCTAAAGACAGTATATCTATTCAGGATTTAGAACCTTAGTTTTATCTGATATGTTCATAAGATTATAATAGTTTTACTACTATTCTATAACATTATAACAGGGGAACGAATTGGGCTTCTGGAACCCTATATCATCTGAAACCAAAACCGGGTAATAAGCTATGATGTATTTTATTAGGGAATGGGCATATCAGTAAGGTAGGAAAAAGTACCACTATATTCCTAACAGTCAACTGAACGACTTTTTTTGATCGTTCTAAAAGTTAGTTATGAAGCCCAAGAAGAAGGGACCAAACAGCCAACATAGTATGTTGGTTGGACTTCGACCTTTTCATTAGTCGATATCACGCAGGATAGAAACTGGGCCTTTATAGTCTCAGATTATGCCACACCGAAGTTCATATCACCACATAATACTTTCATCTATACCTGCTGTAATCAGCTTTTGATTGAAAGCATATTTCGAATCAAATTACCTTCGGATATGCTAAGAAATGACACATTGTAATAATATGAACCTCTAAAAGTCAGGACCGAATAATTTCTGAAGCTGCAACAGGTTTCCTGAGGTTGCAAGAGATCACAATGCCTGACATATTTTTAATTTAGCATCAGTTAAGAAGAAAGAAAAACTAACCACAGTTGCCTTGGTTCTTAACACCAGTCACGACTCCCTTCTTCCTCCAATCCAAGCTTGACGGTGCTTCACATGTTTGTAACTTCTTACTCCTGCTACTCTTTACATCTCCGATCGCTTTGCCAACTGGTTTTTTCACCTTCTTCAGGTAGACGTCCCTGAACTCTTCATTGCTCATATCAGCAAACTTGTTCAGCCCAACAGCATGTCCACTGTTCCTTTTCTCTGCATTCTTTTCGACAACATACTTCAAATTATTCTTAAAATTCCTAAACCTTTTCTCCGCCTCTTCTGTGTGCTTGTACACCTTCCCATGCTTCTCCTTCCATCGTTGAAATAGCTCCACAACTCGTTCCTCTGAAACAAATTCATCGAAGTCACAACCAACAATGGAGTATTTACTAGGAAGGCTAGCAGAACAGCAAGTTACTGAAGCCAAGATCAACAAAAGGACAGCCAATTGAAATGGTTGGCAACCCATTTTTTCAACTGGGTTTTGAATAATGATTGATCCATCTTCATTCTGTATCGTATATATGGCTGGTTTATGGCAGAAACCAGCAACTTCAAGCCTACCAGTCAAGCTAAATAACGAGTGTATTTCTTTTTTCCGCCGTTTCATTTTCAATTATCCAGAATGCAAATATATCAGAATCTTTTCCTAAACAGACCAAAATAACAATTGAAAGTGACCAAAACATGCGAGCTATTGAGGGTATTTTCGTAGTTACAATTATCCCAACTGAGAGTTTTCATAGTATAAATTAATGACCAACGGAATTAATAATAATCCTTAAATATTTATTTTATTTCTTGTTAGAATTACCAAATTATTTCGGTGATTTTGTTTGTCTTGCTGTCTACCAGTCAGTCAATTTGACTTTCCAGTAGAGAAATCTAACAGTCAACAAAGCATAGACTTTGAGCTCATATTATCTGTCGTGCTGTACAAGCTGCAAACCCTTACTGATTATCAATGATAAATTGACCACGTTCTGCTTTTATCAAAGTGAAGTTTTATATGTTGCTGTTACCTAATACGTACTCCTACCTTTGCAGATAACAGTTAGCTTCAGCTATGATGTCAATGACTATATACAAATTGAAATTATGTGCAACTTGAATTAATAGACTAATATTTCTTTTCGAATGAAAATCGTCGGACATTCTACTGCAGATATTGCTGAAGGTCAATATTTCATCATTTTTTTTTTTTTGGGAATGTTTTCTGTTGTTTTATTGGGTTTGCCCGTAATTCATGAGTCGTTCTTCATGTTTTCGGCCCAAGGGGATACTAAAGTTTTTAACACACCCTCCCAATCCAATAAATACTGTCCAATATCCATTCGTTTCTTGTCGGATTCAACTGAATCAATTACGCAAACCTCGACGACAAAAATAAGCCGATCACAAATTAAAGACAAGCTATATGTTAACCCTGTTTTATCTCCCACAAACAGTACTGTAATAATTGTCCAAAAAACTACAACTAATGCTAATTTTCATAATTTCCCCTCAAACCAAACGTTCATATATACTACAAAAATACAATTAAATTTATTGGTGATTAATAACCAATTCGATAATAAATTATCAAAAATCATGAACAAATTCGCATGACAAGGTTGAAACTGAAGAAATCCTACACCCTTCATATGATTAAATAATTAACCATCTTCTCCGAAACGCTAGCGAGTGACCTGAGGTTACACCCGATTATCATATCAGCAAAAGTGCAAGTATCTTCCTTGCTACTCCCCCCGGGAACATCCACCACGTACGACTCCACTCGTCAGTTTCACGCAAAGTGGTGGTAGCTTGATAATTTTCAAGCCTATGATCACCGCCGATTATACTAACCATCATAATATGTGACTCATCATCAAGTTTATCAAGCCTTTCCGTGCTTCTCTTTGTCGGCAAACCAGAGACAACCATCACCTCACGCACGCTTCCGGGGCCGCCAGTTCCATCCCGCAGAGTGCAACTCTTGATGATGAACTGCTTGTAAACCTGCGGGCTGTCGAAGAAACGGAGTAGTGGACCAAACAAGGGGAAGTGGTGCGTCTATGATTTGAACCAGGCTGGAACCGCACTGGTTCGTTGACAGATCTTTAACATGATGATCAATCTTCATGGCTAGCTTTTGTGTTTTCTGAAGCTCTAATTCCGTCTGTTTTGGTGTAAAATCCGGAGGCGGGTATGCCGCTTTTATATATAGGGCAAAAGCAAGTGGGGGAAGGGGGGTGGTACTGTCTTTTGCCAATGCTGATGCTGCTAGAATTAGTGATGCTGCTAAATTTGGCAAAGTGTTTGTGGATATTTCTGATTGAAATTTTGGATTGTTCGATGGTATTGCCGGTTACTGTATGGATTTCGGGGAGCTATAATTATATATTTTGAAGGGTTGTTCTCGTTATTGTGTTTTTGATCTAAATTTAGAAGGTTTAGTGGGCCAATTTGCCATGTGATTTCAAGCACTTTGCTCTATTTACCGCCGCAGCTGCTCACCCCAGTCATTTTGGATTTTGCTGCTTGCTTTTAAAATAAAAGTATATATTCTTTTCCACAAAATTAAACCACCATATATATGATATGAACCAATCTTTATACCAATTAATTTGTGTTATATGGTTTAAGTTATAATGTTTGTAACAGAGGAGTTGTGTTTTTAAATTATATTATATAGCTATTATTAATCTTGGGTTTATGTAAATAGATAGTAAAAAAATATTTTATTCAATATTTTAGCTACTACGCATATAAAATTGAACATGTATTTACAGCTTTTATTTTAGTATTTTTAAAATATGATATTAAACAATTTAACTATCAAAATATGAAAAGTTAAAAGTTGAAATATGTTAAAGTATAAATCTTTATAAAAATATAAAGTAAAGACAAAATTTTGTGATATCCATCGTGTTGATATTAAAAATGTTAAAGTATAAAAATTTGAAATTGTACGTAACCTCAATAATATATATATGTGAGTGCGCGTGTGCGCGTACGTGTGTGCATGCAGTTTTAAATAAAGATAAAAATATAAAAAATTGGAGAAAAGTTTTTATTATAGATCTTATTAGTATTAAAATATTTAAAATATGAAAAGTTAAAAGTTAAACAAAATCTCAATATATATAAATAAATTTGCATAAAGATAAAAATATGAGAATCAGGGTAAAATTTTATAAAATTGATCATATCAATTTTAAAAGAATTTGAGGTTGTACAGAATCTCTAAATATATAGTTGTGAATATAGATAAAAATATAAAAAAACAAGATAAACTTTTATAATAATGATTTTATTATATTAAAAATTTAAAATATAAAAAGTTAAAAGTTATACGGAATATATATATATATATAGTTGTCAATATAGATAAAATATACAAAATAAGATAAAATTTTATACTATTGATTAATTGCTATTAAAAAATTTAAAATATGAAAAGTAAATTATACGAAATCAATATATATGCGTGAGGTTGTGGATAAAGATAAAAATATAGGAAGGGGAAAATGACAACTTCTTAATTAGGTTTCAGCATACTACTTTTCCCTCCTTATTAGATTAAAATACTAAAAATCCCCTCTACTGTCAGTTAATAAATGGAGTAAATCTACTTTTTAAGGGTAATAGAGACTTTTTAGCTTTGGAAGTTGACATGGAGACAATGGGACAAGCTTCTGACGAGGCAATTGACAAGAAACAGTGATTGGATACGTTATTAATTAAAGAAAAATATATTTTATTCTATTTCCCTCCTAATTTCCATAGTCTTCTATGGTTTTCTAATGTTTTGTTCCTAAAAACATCACTTCCTGCGATCAATCTCTAACCACTATAAATTGCTGCCATTATCGTTGATAGTATTGCATGTGAAGAAACCCTAAATCTTGATATAAAAGCCTTTCACGTGTTTTGGTCCATTTATGCTCATTGTACTTAGACATTGAACGATTTCAAGAGTAAGAGAGGATGCATAAAGCTCTAAGTTTTGTTGTTGCAAAATAAAGGTAACTGTATACAACAATATTGATAGATAATTCATTTGGATGATATGTTTGTGATTGCATGTTTGTTTTCAGAGTGGTGAACTATGGGTTAAAGATGATGAAAAACACTTGTAATATGAATATGGTAATGAATGAACTGACGGTGTTAGTGCTAGATTTGAGTAAAGTGTTTGAAATATGAGTATTTTTTAGAGTAAAATGGTTGAAATTACAAAATGTTTATTTTTGGGCTTTTAAATTTCATAGGTATTTCGTTAGAAATAAACATTATAAAATGGGTGTATTGTCATAGTACGACAAAGAAATGTTTGTGATGGAAATATTTATGTGACTACTTTTTGTATACTTTTTGTTGTAGGTTTTTGGATAAATCTCTTTATATGGTTGTTGGTTTTTGTCACTTAACAATGCCTTAAAATGATTGCAAAATGCTCTCTGTACTGATTAGGTGTAGAAGAAATGATACTTTAAGCATTAGATGCATGTGTTTTGTTAGCAGTAATGTTAGTAATGAATGTCCTGTTTTGATGGTTACAAGTAAATAAGTTATTTGTTCACTTTTGTGGAGTTGACCATGAGCTTAGGGGACATGACATAGATTGGATTTCTTATTGCATGCATAAATGACATGATGAAGGACCTATCTAAAAGGCACAAATTTGATGATGAGAACTTTAAATGCATGGGTGCAATACCTTGGTCAGGTGAAGTTATAGACATTCCAACAGATAAGTTCTTTTTGGAATTTTTGGATATGCACCTGACAAAAGGGGTTGAAAATGTCAAGTTTGAAATACAATTGTTGCCCCTTGCATGTGCTGCACCATCTTCTGATTATGTGGTCCCAAGGCCCAACCAAGGATCTGTAAGAAGAAATCTCTTTACCACTCTAAACAAATCAGTGCAGGCCCACTAAAGCCCACAAATCCAACCTACCTCAACTGAAGCAAAAAGCCCTTGTGCTGATGTCTTTATTTCCCAATTGACCCAAGAACAGATCACTCAACAATCACAAAATACAATTCTAGCATCTAATGCATAGCAACTCTATCACTCGCAAACATCTTACCATACACCACCACGAACTACATCATAGGACTTACCTGCAAATCTAGATAAAGACATTCTGTCGTATGTAACAAGGTTGTTTCAGTAGTATGAAAATAGTGGGGTAAAGAGTTATGATTCAAAAGATAATGATGATTAAGATGAAGTAAAGGATGAGGGTTTTGATTATGATGTAGCTTATGAGTCTGCATTTCCTAATGATGATAATGTTAGTGCTGATGTTCAGTCAAAAGGTAATGTTGCTCAAGCTGAGAGTGTTAGTGTTCAATAAAAAAGTAATGATAGCCGAGCTGATAATGCTAGTGTTCAGTCAAAAAGTAATGATGCTCAAGCTGATAATGCTAGTATTCAGTTGAGAGGTAATAATGCTGGTGTTCAATCGAAAGGAAATGATTATCAACATGATAGTGTTGATGATGTGATGAGTGATGGCATTATATGTTGGATTGATGATGAGATTGAAGATGTGGTTGTTTTAGATTCAGATTGTGATGATGATCTTGACCTCACAGCTGTAGAAGATTTTTTGGACGATAACCAACTTTCAGATCATAGTAGTAGAAGTGATGAGTATACAACAATGGATGATGATGGGGTTGATGAAGGTGATGTGTTTGAGAGAATGAGCAGGGAAGTGAGGCATAAGTTACACAAAGGATTTCTAGATGGTGAACAAATTAATCTCTATATAGGCTAGACCTTCACTTCAGTTGATGCTTTCAAAATATGCTTGGGATAGTATACTATACAAGAAGAGGGTGGTCTTAAACAAAATAAAAAATGAAAAACAAAGAGTGATAGCTGTCTGTGCATTACCAAATTGTCAATGGAGGATACATGCATCAATCTTGGTTGATAGAGTCACTTTCATAACAAGAACCATGAGTAAAAAAGGTCATAAATGTGATAGAGTGGTTAAGAATCCAAAACTTTTGGGGCTGCTTAGAAGTTGTATGCAACAATTAAGGTTAATCCTAGCATTGGAATTTATGTAATGGCTCAAGAGTTAAGGGCAAAGTTTGGAACAACAACAATTAGGAGAAAGCTTTACTGTGCAAAGAAAAGACACTAAAAATAGTGAATTTTGATTACTCCAAGTCATATGCAAAACTGAATACATATGTAAACATGGTTTTAGCTTCAAATAGAGGGGCCACAGTTAAGATACAACATGAAGTACAAGGACCACACACATTATTTAAGCGATTTTTCATTAGCTTTAAGGCCCAGTAGGTGGGGTTTATGAGAGGGTGTCAAAGGTTTATTAAGATAGATGGGGCCTATTTGAAATATGCCCGCGGAGGTGTAGCTTTAAGTGCTTTCACAATGTATGCTAATAATGGAATTTTTCCTTTGGCAGTGGCTGTGTGTGAGGGAGAGAACAAAAATAGTTGGAGTTGGTTTCTAAAGCTATTTCAAGAGCACATGGATTTATTGAATAGCACAACATTCTGCATTATATTAGATAGGCAGAAGGGGCTTATGGCAGCTACCAAAGTTATTTTCTTTGGTGCGGAGACAAGGTTTTATACAAGACGCATGTATGTAAACTTTATGAACAATATTCATTAGAATTGCTTAGACAACTATTTTAGAAGGCTGAGAGAGCTACAAATAAACATGATTTCTAACATGCAATGGATGAAATCAAGACCATAGATGAAAATGTACACAAATGGCTAATTGATAGTGATCCCATTACTTGGGCAACCTATAGTTTTGACTCTTTCTTCAAAACTGATGAGATTACGAATAACATGACTGAAAGTTGGAATAGATTCTTGGGTGAGTACAGAAGGAGGCTAGTGTTGGAGTTATTGGAGTTCATAAAAGTAAAGATCATGAGTAAAATGATTTGGAGAAGGGAGAAGGCTGAGGCATGGCAAACTAAGGTGCCTCTAAGAGTCTCTAAGAAATTGACTAAACTTGCAAAGATTACTAGGAGTTTGCTAGTTACAAAGGCTAATAAAAATGAGTTCGAGATTGTTGAAACTGTTTTTGTAGCCCTAGACATCATGTGGTTGATCTAGAAAAGAATTACTGTGAATGTTTAGGCTAGCAACTTAGTGGATCGCCTTGTCAACATGTATTGGCATGTACTTTACATGTTTACGGTGACCCTACTGATTATGTAGATAACAGTTTGACTAAAGAAGCATATTTGATGACTTATTCTAAACATAATACACCTACTGCCAGATGAAAGAAACTGGCCTATCATTGATAGTCTTAAGATCCAACCACCGATAAAGCATTCACAACTTGGCAGGCTTAAAAAGAACAAAGATAAAGAGCCAAATGAAGAGGCAAAGGGCAAACGAAGATTTACTTCAAGATGTGGTATTTGTAATGTCTTTAGTCACAACAAAAGATGATGTCCAACAAAGAAGGTAAGTTAATGCATTTTTAATTTGTTTAAGTCGTCGTAGAATGTATTGGCATTGACATCAGTTTCCTTTCTATCCAGAACACCATTACAGCTTCTTCTTTCTCTATTAGTGGGCATAGGGCAAAGGCTAGAGCTTCTGCATTAGGTTATATTCTACACCAATATATTTCTAATATTTTTTTGGCATCAAATTATTACTAATATGTTGCCATTTTCAGAACCTATAGACTTATAGCAAGCATTAGACTCTCAGCTGACAACAGCCTCTCAACAAACTCAAGAAATCCCCAATGAACCTTTGCTAAAAAGAAGTAAAAGAACACATATGATGTCTCTAAAAACTTCATTTGAAGTCCAGCAGCCTCAAAAGGCTGTCTCTAGAGACTCATTACACATGTGTTATACACTCATCACACAAAGGTGCATGATGTTGACATACACATACCATTTGTTAACATGTCATTATTAACATTGTCATGTAAACATTACTAATATGAAATTTGGTTATCCTTTTTATTGCAATAACATCAATGGATGTAAGGCTATATAAAGATGCAATCGACACAAAGATATCAGAAACATTTTCATACCCTCTAAACATATATGGTAGTTTCTGAATTTTTTTGAATTTTTTGAATTGAGCTGACATTACTTGAAGATCTTCATGTGAAGCATGTGCATGGTAGGTGTGTTCTTTATACCAATGTGACACAATGCATGCACATATCCTATGCTAATATAAATATTTATACAGCATATAGTGTCTTGTAACTGAGGTTTTGTAATTTTTTGTTCATAATTAACAATGTGACATTGGCCTTGTATCTAAACAATACACATGCTGCTTTGGTGCATGATATATGAATATTTTACTTTTATTAGAATATCAGTTCTTCTATAACATTGATATACAAATACATATCAACAATAAACAACCCATTAACATAATTTGCATAACCCTCAGTATACTTAGTATTATTTCTATTCCGTCTCTTGATGATGGGCACTGGATGTTTCTTCGTGATGTTCATGTGTTGCATCATGTGTATTTGTATGCCTTGAAATCCTTTTCAAATTCCTACCATATATCCTGCTATTACTATCATATGCTCCCCTTTGCAAGTTGTATTCTTTTGTTGATGGTTTCCAAAAGTTTAAATACCGATAACTTGGTGTTTACCTACAATAGAAGTATTTCTTGGCTGTCTCTGATATTCTAATACTAGCACTTTGACCACAATTGCATGCCCTATTCATGAATTTTATTACTTCTTCATTAATCATATTATTTTGTAAAGCTTGGATTTCCCTCTCCCCCATACACTTATCTTTTCTTTGCTTGGATACCAAAATTTGAAATAACCACAACTTGGTTCATGCATGCAGAAAAAGTATAGCTTATTATGCGAATACCTACCTTTTCCCCACAACTGCACTTTTTATTTTTAAATTTAAGAATTCCCTTATTTATTTGCAAGCCATGATTTTCAAAAAAAGATAACCTGGATATTTTATGAGCTACTAACTTTGAACTATATACTATGCAAGATTGTTCCAGTTGATTCTAATAGGTGTATTTCATGTGTGTCAATAAAGGGCAACCCTAAATGTTTGTTGCATGGTTTCTGCTATTTGCCTGTGCTAGTGAACAGCATTTATATAGGGAAATTTTTGCCCGTTCGATGATCCGTTACTCTTCCAACGGTTATGTTTCTATTCATTATTTTCCCTTTCTTAAAAAAAATTTCAAACATGAAATCCTCGTTCACTGCTCACTAAGCACTCAATTCCTTTTAAACATGAAATAAATATTTAAATGTTAAATTACTTACTTTTGATGTTGACAATAGATTTTATAATTTAATATTATCTAATGTTTTGATATTTTTGGGCATACTCTAACATTTTTTTAAGGCATTTCTATCAATGCACAAATTTTTCGTGAAGTTAACACTAAAAAACTGACGGCAGGGGGTTTTTTTAGTATTTTAATTTAATAAGGAGGAAAAGTAGTATGCTAAAACCTAATAGGGGGGAAGTTGTCATTTTCCCATATAGAAAGTAAGATAAAATTTTGTAACATCAATCATACTAATATTAAAAAATTTAAAATATGAAAAATTAAAAGTTGTACGACATCTCAATATATATAATCAGTTGTGGACAAAAATATAAAAATATAAGAGATAGGATAAAATTTTATAAAATAGATAATATTAATATTAAAAAAATTTAAATATGAAAAGTTGAAAGTTTTACGAAATCTCAATGTACATACATGGTTGTTAATAACGATAAAAAACATTAAAAAAATAGGATAAAATTTGGTGATTTCAATCATATTAATATTAAAAATTTAAAATTAAAAGTTGAAAGTTGAATATATATATATTATTATTTGTTGATAAAGATAAAATTATAAAATAAAATAACGTTTTGTAATATCCATCGTATTAGTATTAGAAAAATTAAAATACAAAAAGAACTGAGAGTTAAAATATAAATTAATCTATATAAACTGATATTGTTAAATCAATGTTAGTTGTTTAAAGAACAAAGCTCATGAATAACACCACAATTTCTAAAATTATATTTAATTCTAGACTAAAATTGATCGACGTCCAATGTCTATGTAGGTTCATGTGCATATTACAAATATAAATGTGCAAATTGCAAAGCAAGTAGAGGCAAAGCTAGAACTAAATAGCTGGGGGCCAAAAATTTTTTAAAAGGCCAAAAATGACTAAAAAGTAAAATTAATTAGATAATATTTTAAAAATAATAAATAAACTGAAGAATAAATTGATAATTTTTCAAAATATAAAGATTAAATTGTATATAAACTTAAGAAATAAAACTAACATATAAATATTATAATAAAAAATTTAAAAAATTTTGTGTAGCTAGGTGGGAACTGGGCCTCCCCCCACCCTAAGGCCTTTGAGGCACTTCGCCCTGAGAGTAAGCATCATGTCACAACAACATTTGTCATTCAACTAATTGGTGTTGTTTCATGGGACGTGTCATTGAGGCAATAACTCTAACATAACGTGGCATGACATTGTTGCTTATCTCTCATTCATGTAACACATGTAATCTAAAACAACACATCATATCGTCCTAATTAATTATCTATTCAATTAATTATAATTAAATGCTTATGTGTTATCTAGCAATAGTGAGATTATGAGACTAAGAATTACCCAATGTAATATTTAGACCTAAACCTCAAGGCTGGTGTTTATCTATTGTTGGATCTTGGAATATTCTTTTTGGCAATTAGATTGGGACAATTTTTTACATCAGATGATCTATATGATTGTGAGATATGCCATATGCCTACTCGATTCCATGAGAAACCACATAATTGTTAGGAATTAAAAGTTACTTAAAATTGCGTGAACAAAGGAAAACAAATCTCATATTTTGGAAAGTAGCAATTAAATGATAATAATGACATATATATGTAATGTCATGTGCCGCCAGAACGCAAAAGGAACCACCAAAAGTGCAAAGTTGACATATCTCACAGCCTTATTAAACATACACCAAACACAAATTCATCTTTGGTGAATTAAAGCTTACTTAGACAGTACACATTAGTTGATTTAAGTGTCGCACAGAGTTAGAATACATCAAATTTTGAGCATGTGACAATGTAATATTAGAGCAAATTTATGTGGGTTTGTGTAATAAGCATCTCTACAACTTATTCCTACTGATTTTGGAAGATTACACTAGCTGGAAACCTTAGCTTGTAGAAATTTTAGTTACGATGTTGTGATAGTAAGCATCTCTGCAACTTATTCCTACTAATTTTGGAAGATTATGTTATCTGGAAACTCTTACTTGTAGAAATTTTAGTTATAGTGTTGTGACTGGAATTTTTGGATTTATAAACTTTGTTGTTGTTGTGGTTGTAAAATTTTCTAGATTGTGCCTTGCTGGTTGTTAGTTGAATTGTTGTCAAATTTGTATTATGTTGGGAAGTTTGATTATGAACATAAATCATGGCAGCCAAAAATGTTGAGGCTACTGGTGTTTCGGAGGTTATGCAAAAGGAGCGTGAGCATGTTCAAGGCTCAAAGAGAACAGGAAAGGAGAGAGCTTTATCCAAGGAGATGATAACTCATTTAACATTAGATTGGTGAAGGTTGAGCTTTCCTTGGGTGACATTCATAAGCTTTTAGATACGCTAATTGACCATGTGGGTCAGCGTGAGGCGAAAATTGATGCTACCAATGTCGAAAACTGACTCCAACATGCTTTCGACGCATTTACAAATTTTATAAAACTGTTCATGGATGAATTCAGGGGAATGGTGTTGGCTTAAATAAATGGCATGAAAGCGAAGTTGGGAGAGGTTAGACAGGACTTCACGCTTTGCAAAACCGCCATCACTTTGCATGTAGGTGCGAGAAGTGCACCGAGAGATGCAGTTTAGATGCATGAGGATGGTCTCCAAATCAATTCAGTGACATTTTATTTCAATGGTGATGTTGTGCTATGTTAGGGACAAAGATATATGAAAATAGATTGGGGTTTATGCCGAATTGATACTTGAGAAGCGCTTAAGGGAGAGTTCAAGTAATAATTCTATCCTGAAAATACTGAAGAGGTTACGATTCGAAAGCTCCGGGGACTAAAGCAGCAATGGTCAATAGCTGAGTATGTTTAGAAATATAATTTGCTCACGCTTCAGATCACTGACATATTGGAAAAAAACCGATTACTGTTTTTCTTAGACGGATTGTAACCGTGGGCAAAAAAAGAATTACTATGCCGAAGTGTGCAAGATCTCACTTCTGCAATAGAAGCAGTGAAGTCCTTAATCGAGTATAGCCCAAAGTCTCCAAAATAAGACCATAATCGAAGCCTAAACAAACATGGCCATTAAAATAGTGGGGGAGGTAAACCTTACGAGTCGGGATCCCAATATGTTATGGGAGGCTACTGAAATATCATAAGTTGTAAGATGGCAGCAAGGGGCATGACAAGCAGTGCGAACAGAAGTGAACGTGCTACTTTTGCGGCAAGGATTATCACATCGAAGAGTGGCCACAGCTAAATTGCCTCAACGCCACGAGCATTATGCATCTTTAACTCAATGAAGGCCTAATAGCTGCAGAAGTGAGTGACATCCGAGGCTAAGTTAGCAGAGAAGTCGAAGCTCAAGAAGACACTAAAATATGTCAATGTTAGCATAAAATAGGTAAGTTTCAAAGCATTCATTTATAGTGGCGCTAATCACTGTTTAATTGCGGAGAAGTTAGCGACAAAGCTAGGTTTAGTGCTTAGCAAAAAGCCGAGATGATTAAAGTTATGGATAGACCTTCTTGAGCGATTTGTAGAGTTGCTCAGGATATACAAATCAAAGTCGAAACATGGGAAGGCAAGATCGATTTTAATGTGGTACCGATGAGCGACTTCCAACTCGTGTTGGGCAACGAGTTTATCAACAAATTGTTACCCTTCACATTCACGAAGAATGAGTGTATGTAGTTTACAGATGCTGGAAAGCAACATAAGATGCCAATTGAGCAAGTTTGTGTTGGCAACAGTATGTTTTCAACTTTCTAAGTCATGCACTAAGCGAAGACTTACTTAACAGAGATAAAACAAGATGATATTCCCTCGTATAGCACCCACAATTTAGATTCAACATGTTCAGTTTGTGCTAGTTCGTATAGGAGAAGACAGAATACAGTAGTACATGCCTAAGACCTCGATAGAGAGCTTCATAAAGGCATTAAGCACTTTAGTGGGAGAGAATGTCACGTGTTGCCAGAATGCAAGCAAAACTGTTAAAAGCGCAAGGGCACAGAGCGTACAACTCGCAAAATTAGAGTGTGCAAGTTTCTCGCCCAAATGTCAAAGCGTGCGGGCAAGTTAATTCGCGGATAAATATTACTCACGTGAACAATAAGCCAAAAGCACAATAGGTAAAATGGAAGGTGCATTGAGCTAAGCGGGGCGTGTCGAGAGCATGCCAAGTTTTCTACCACCCCTAACATAAGGGAGAAGCAAGCTGGACAGAACATGAGGGGTAGCCTAATAACCCAATATGACTTGCTTAGTCTTGTGATATAATAAGTTCAAAACTTTAGTTAGTGATGGTAAGTGAGATATCTATACATTTATGTACATGTTTGTACATGGATTAATCTTGACCTTTGATAGTGCTCGTGTAATTAAATCATGACCCTCTATTTATGTATATATATATATATATATTTGTGAATGAAAGAGGAAGAATCCACCTTTTCTCCCAATTTTACAATATCTCTCAACCATCTCTCTTCACCATTTTTGCTTCCATTTTGAGCATTAATTTGACACACCTTACAGTCTTATTAAACACCAAACACAAATTGATCTTGCGTGAATTAAGGTTTATTTAGATAGTACACATCAGTTGATCTAACTGCCGCACGGAACTGAAATATATCAAATTTTTAGCACATGACAGTGACCACGTGATGTATAATTTCACTTTTCAATAACATTCAAACCCGATTCAATCTTTTGCTTTATTAAATTGACAAACTCCATTCTATGTAATTTGGTGAATATTGAATTATATACATGTCCAACATGTTATGCAACCGGAAGAGTTGGAAATTGTGGTAACTTGGGCTCTTGAAAATTGAAATTCAATTAATCAATTCTCAACTTCGTCAATTTTCTTTTCATAATTAATAATTCTCTCTCCTTCTCCTTCTCCTTTTCCCTATATATATATAAAGAGAATACTCATTTTCCTCGTAATTTTTAAGCCAATGCCCTATTACCCCTCTATATTTTTTCTAATATTCTATCACCCTCCTAATTTTTTTTTTATTTTGTCATTTAATTTAATTGGTTTATAAAATGATAAAATCGAAAATATATGAAATATTAAAGGATAAAATCAAAACTAAAAAAAGTGATGAAATATTAAAGAAAATATAGGACGATAATGGGAACATTAACTCAAAAATAAAGGTAATGAGCATTCTCTTTGTGTGTGTACACACGCGCTTGAAATAAACTTTTGAATATTTTCCTCCTGCATTGCTTTAGCTACATGATATCTAAATGTTTCAATAGGATATATAGTTGTAACTCATGCGGTAGTGTATATGTAGTCATACGACCACCGAATTTTTATTCCAAATTGAAGGGATGAGATTGCTGAACAATCTGAGATTCTTCAAAACTTTATGAATTGTGATTGTCCGCTCTGCTGAATTCTGATCCAAGTTGTTGATTTTCCTGGTTAGTTAATAGCAAAGTCTATATTAGAGTTGTTAACAATAATACTCGATGTTTCAGAAATTATAGTATCGCACCTTCCAGGGCCACACATATTTTGTCCAAATCCCAGGAATTTCAACGTTTCCCTTTGTTGTTTCTTTACAATATTATTCTGTTTACATGTTTTACCATTGACGGTAGAGAAGAATGAAAAACTTACCGAGTCATACAGAAGCTAGAGCTTCCAATATTTTCAGTCAGGAATCTGACGCCTGTTAAGGGCATCCTCAAATCGACAGCAAGAATCTACTCTCATCTCTGTGCTGGTATCAATTTCCGGAGCAGGATAATAATCTTCTCTCAGTTGCACATCCCTGAGAGTTTGTATCTTCAGAAAAAACATCATGAAATGTTCATTTGCCGTCCCATGAATGAAAAGTTTTCTGAGATTTCGACACTGTGCAAGCAATCCTGCAGCTGGCAGAGAAATGCTTCTCTGATTGACATCCATGTCTTGTGGAGGCCAATAGTTGAGCTCCCTGATATTCAAATTCGGAATTCCATTCAAGTAAAAACGTTCCCACAAGCTCAAATCTGCATGTCCCATAGGAGCAGTAAGTGCAAATCCTATGGCTTCACCACAATCTAAATGCATCTTTGAAAGTTTAGGATAGTTCACAAGGGAATTAAGCCCAAATCCAGCTATGGAACAAGGTTTCGGCTGATACCTGCAATCACCTACAACTTTTATTTGTATCTCTTCCAGAATAGGACAATTTTCTAGTCCTGCTAAACGTATTGGAGTCAATAAATCACCAACAGCGATCCAAAGGGAAAGATAATGCAGATTGGCCCAAGTACTACTAGAAGAGAAACTATTCCCGTTTCCATTTCCATTGTAGTACTTAGATTTCTTTTTCAAGCCTGCTTCTTTCCACATCACCATTCGCTTTTCCGTTTGGAAATCCTCAAATCCAGCAGGTTCACTTGACCTGCTAGTCTCTCCTTCTGATTGCTTAACAGTTTCCCACGAGCAATCTATGTGCAGTCTTTGTATCAGGTCTCGAATTGGTTCCAGACCTTGCAACGAGCACACAGTATTGAGATTTTTGCAGGAAGATATTCTCACATCAACCAGAGTTCTCCGAAGAACACGAGCCAATTTCCACAACCCCATTTCTGTGATCCTCTCGCAACCCTCAACCTCAAATTTGGTAAGATTTGAACAGCCGAGAGAAATAGCAATCAAGCCAGAATCAGTTAAATCAGCGGAGTTCTTTATGGACAAAGATTCCAGCCCTCTGCAGAGAGCAACCCCATCTGGCCTGGAATCTATACCTCTACAAATTCCATGGAAGTGTCCCAGCTTCAAAGACTTCAGCCGTGGGCACTTGGAATTAAGTAACTCTAGCACCGACCAACTATCTCTAACATTGTTACAGACATCAAGAACCAAATCTTCAAGCCATGGAAGAGCAGTAAAAAAGTCTCCAAGTGCAGTATGACTGATCCTAGCATCTTCAGTTGGATTTCTTTCATCGGTAGGATCAGCTCTGGCGTTAGATAAGGATGTAGAATCAACGAGGTGAAGAAGGGAAAGCCGAGGACAATTTGACGCAATAGAAAGCAAAGTTTCATCCCCAACAAATCCAATGAATCTATGGTCAAATATACATGTTGCAAGCAATTGGCGCAGATTTGGACAAGCAGCAGTGATGGCTAAAAGTTCATGAGATTTACATCCCTCCGCAGAAAAATGAGTTAGGATGTTGAGATGGGTAAGAGACACTGCAACAGTAGGGTATGCTTCAAGTGCTGATGGTAAATCTTCTGTCCAGCAATAGAACTGAGAGAGATCAAGGGAAGAAAGTGAGTGACAATACCCAAACAATGAATGAAAGTCAGAACCTAGAGGAGCATTGGGACGCTGATGCCAGCGAACAAGTTTAACATGGCATAGATTAGGCCATTCAGGGGCAAGGAAATGAAGCGTTAAAGGATTTCTCGCATAAATTGTTAGAGAAACAACTGAGGGAAAGGCCTTGCCGATGATTTTAGCAAGAAGAAGTGGGTTTGATGAGGAATCAAGAAGGGGATGTCCCCAAGGCGAGATAAAAGAAAGGTCAAGGTTGGTGACTGCTTGAAAACAATCAGGGATAAGATAGAGATCGCGGATATTGCCACGGAGAGTGAGAGATGTGCGCGTTGAGCGCTCAAGCTTGCACCATTTCTGGCACACAAGGGATATAGCGTTGCGTGTACGAGTATCAGTGACTAGAGAGAATATCTTTGAGAGAAGGGCATCTGGTATATCGTGGAAATGAACATTGCTTAGAGTTCCAGCCATTTTGGCATATACTGCATGCCCTTCCTTTGAAAAATTCTTCCTAAATTCGATTAAACTCAACTCAACAAACTCTCAATCCTAAAACACATAAGGAATCCCAAAATCTTTTCTAAGTGTAAATCAACTACAGAAACAATAAGGAGATCGGGGAGAGACAGATACTGGTGATCATATCTTTAATGGGGATGAAGATATAAATGTATAAAACCTGAAACTAAAGCTCTTTATAAACAACCTGAGAAGAAGTAAACCGATGAGCTGGATAAAGATTCAAGAATGGGAACTGGTGGCACGTGGGAAAAGAAAAATAAACAAATGAGTACAATAAAATTTTATGTGGTGTTAAGAGGAAGACAGAGAAATAAATAAACGAAAAACTATAGAGATATAGCTGAGAACGAGAGAGAGCTGTGATAACAGTATGTGAGGGTGAAGAGAAGATTCAAAGAAATGGATGAGATTGGTGTGGCTAATGAGGAAAGAGAATTAAGCAAAGAAAGAATCTATGGCAAGAAGTGGTGAAAATTAAGATAAAGATACAAAAGTGGAAACTGGTGGCTTGAAGAGGCGAGAGATTTTGCATGCTTATATATGAGATGGAAGTGTAGGAATGAAGATAAAGATACAATTGAAATAAAAAGTGGTGGCTTAAGAATTGAGAGAGAAATATTGTAGAGAGAAAATGGGAAGTGGGAACTGGTGGCTTGAAGAAAAGAAAAGTACTGTAGCAGACCCTGAGGATGGAAGATAAAGATACGGCGAGGACTGATACTGGTGGGCTTTAGAAGTTGAATGACAAGAGTGGAAAGTGGTGGCTTGAAGAGAGGAGATATTTTGCATGCATATATATGAGATGGAAGTATAGGAATGAAGATAAAGATACACTTGAAATAAAAAAGTGGTGGCTTAAGAATTGAGAGAGACAGACAGAAAGATTGTTGAGAGAAAATGGGAAGTGGGAACTGGTGGCTTGAAGAAAAGAAAAGTACTGTAGAGAGCCTGAGGATGGAAGATAAAGATACAGTGAGGACTGAAACTGGTGGGCTTCAGGAGTTGATGAATAGTGTAGAAGATAAAGATACAGTACCAAATCCCGGCAAAAATAAGGTAATACAAGCACTACTGGTTGGTTGGTGGCTAGCCAGTTGCCACTTGCCATAAGGGGTGATCATATTCATCATCATCTTCCACTACGATACATCCTTTTTATTATTCCTCCCTTTTTTTTTTTTTTTATTTTAACCTTTTCTAGATATTTCAACGCCCTTTATCAAGCAGATATATTTTAGCAAGCAATAGACAGTATCTTTGCCATGCTCGGAATCATGCCCACTTGGACTTTGTATTCTTGTCAAAGCAAAACTTAACCTAGCTTATAAATTAGAAATTTGGAGTTTTATACTTTTATTTGTATTTAATTAAATGTCATTCATGTATAATAATGACAATTTTATTATTTTTATTATTATTATTATTATGGAAATTAATCTAAACATTCTTTTTGTTAATTACGATTAGATATATATCATCATCCCAAACATTATGATGCATGTAATGTATACTCAAAACAACATATATAATTGTATACTTTGTTAATAATATAACAGTACGACAATACTGGTAATACTTATAAGGAGTAATATAATAATTAATTCTTAAATAATATCTAATTATATATAAGTTATCTTCAAATTTTATAATCCATGTCCATAATGAAATAAAACTACTAATTGTTTGAAATTAAGACGTTGAAAAATTTAATCTATAATTATTAAATATCAAATATAAGTAAGATAATGAGTGAAAAATATTAAAAACTAAATAAAAATAAATGTTGATTAAACACATGTCATCAATTATTTTTAAAAAAATTGAATAAAAATATGTCTTAAGCAAACATTTCAATTAATATCTAAATGCCAACACAAACTTCAATTATTGTATAAACACATATATTGTACCATGCATGCGGTTAAGAAATATGTAATATAATTAAAGAAGAAATTAGTTGTTGAAAGTATGTTTGGTGTAAATTATATTCCATATAATATATATATATATATATATAAAATAAAAATAAAGAAAAAAGAGGGGATAATGGCTTCACATGTCATCGTAGTAAAGGTATCGACATTATACATATATAGAGACCATATATTTTTCATATATAATAACCTAGCTAGCTACTTTACACAGGCAAATCACAGCTTAACTTAATATAAATAAATAAAGTAAAAGGAGAATCAAAGGAGGGTGCATTGTGCAAACAACCGCAACTGGTGGCTTGAAAATCATCCATACATAAAATGTATGGACGCCATCATTGTTGAAACGATTTAACTCTTCTATTACTACTGTCTATCTATCTGTCTATAACTTTGGTTTGGTGGGGGGACCCTTTCGCAAACTTTTGCGTTGTTTCATCAATTTATCATATACTGCTCTTGGATTCTCTGCTCTTTTCTTTTTAAACGTTAAAAATATCCCTAAAGTTTTCTACCCAAATAAATAAATAACCATATCATCGACTCTTGTTTTTCTCTTCCGCACACGCAAAAAAGTTATAAACCTAATAGATGTATATGAGAATTTTTATATATCATGGCATGGTAGTACTAGTAGATGGGAAAATGGGGAAGAATACAACTTAGCGCTTAAGGCTTAGTGCTCGAGTGTTTGTGGTCACGAGTGGGTTTGAATATTGAGGGTTTACACTGTATTGGATTAGATTAGGTTAGGGTAAAATGATGGAGACCCCATGATCTGACAAGACAACACTACACTGCACAAAATGATCATTCTGTTCAATTCTAACACTGAAACGCCAATCAATGCATACTATTCCCATAATCAAAGCCGACACGAACGACTGCATAAAAAAAAAGTGAATGCTTTTTTTTTTATATCGTAGGAATTTTATCATATTCTTCCTAATATTTGGATTTGTTTTATTTAAAAATAGATATATATATATATATATATATTACATATCTTCTATGTGGTATTAGTTAACTAATCCAAAACGGTGAATGTATTAAAAAATTTTCAGTTATCACAACTAATGCAGTAAGCATACACTTAGAATTGTTCTTGACCAAGCCTTCAAATCCTTCTCTTGAATTCCGCCATACCCACCACCATTTCCGGCACTGAGAAAATGAGCCCCAACATAATCCATTTACGGAAGAGGATCAAAAGGGACGAAGTCTTTTTTCCTAACATAAGACTTCCAGAGCCCATTCTTTTCCCACAACTCAATCACCATCACTTCCTAAAACCATTATCAAAAACCCAACAATAAACGAAAAAGGATTCCCAGAAAAAAGGGAAAAAAAAAATGAGTTACTTCAGCAACGGCACCACAGAACCAACCCCCTTCTCCAAATCCTAGTGGGTCACCATCAAATCTGGCCACCGAACATCTCTTTATCCAATCCTTTTTTTTTTTTTCTCCACAATCTTTTCAAAATCTTCTTTCTAACGCTATTAATCTATCTAATTTTGACAAGGACTCCAACAAAACCCAGCTCACGAGAGAAAAATCCAAGCTTGAAAAGAAATCATCAAAATCATTCTCTCCAAGAAAATCGACTCTCTCAAACCCAACTCGAGTCAAGCTATAACTATAGAAAAACACCACATATGTGTTGGATTTCGCGAGAAACGGGTTCAGATTATCGGATTTGGGAGTGGCATGGGCATATAATGCTTTGATAAGAAAAAGAAGAAAAGGAGAAAATTACGAATTTGGGGTTGAAAGAGCTGATTAATGGTGGGGACAAGAATGCGGGTCAAATTCTTCGTCGGAATATCAATGTCGGTTCTCCAAGGTTTTAGTTAAGACTTTGCATTTTGTTTATGCTAATGTTGAATGGTGAAAGGCAAGGCTACCCTTCGCCATCTTATTTCACTTTTCCGAGAATTATATGCAGAGATGGAGGTTGGAGGAGAGATTTAGGACAGTAAATTAGCAAATTTCAAGTCTTAGTTGTTTTTACATTTTTATCCCTAAATATTACAGTTGACTAACGGTTGATTAACATTACAGTAGAGCTATGTGATACAATCTCTATTCTATCTCTTCAAGTGAAACAAGCTCAAAACTCAAAAGGAGGAATGTCATAATATCCCTTACTTTAGATTACATTTCATGATGAAAATGAATAAAAGAGAAAGTAAAAAGGACATCATCATAACTGCTCTGCTCTTCTCCTTTTACAACTGCTTCAACTACGATTTGGTCTTCCGTTAATTGACCATTAGTTATTGGGGCAAAATGATAAACTAATACTAACTTTAATCATTTGAGTTTGCTTTTAGACAAACTGTGCTTAGGATGAATTAACAGTGAGTGAAACTCAGAGGTAGTGAACTGAAGTCGGAAAATTTCTCCTTCAATTTGTCCAAAGTTCATCTGATTTCTGTCAAATCTAGAAGAGCCTTAGGTTAACCTAGGATATGGCTTGCAAGGTAGAGATTTGGCGGGGATTATTCGCGCCATTGAGCGTGTCTTATAACCCATATTCACAAAAATTACGAATCCATTACTTGCTCTCTTTATTTTCTCCACGAAAGAGGAAAAAATTTGGAGAAATTGGTAACTGTAGTTGAAGCGAAGTTTACGGATTTCATATGAGTGCAAGGTATGTTCTTGTTACCCATTTTAGTTGTTTGCATGTGCATCGATTGTTATTGGTTTGGGTATAATGTGAAGCAATCTGTTTAGTGCTTGCATGTTCTAGTTAAAATTGTTATGGGTTCATTACTCTTTGTTTGATGTTGTCATTTGTTATTTTTGTATATTATGCTAATTTCATGATGCAAAAAAATTAAACACATGTTTTTCCAGTGATTTTCATCAATGTAAGTTGTAGCTGTGAGTTTTGTTTCATGATCTACTCTGATATGTGGTTCATGATTTGCTGTGTCTCTGGGTTGTAATTTATTATTTGAGATTTACATGAATCTGAATTACTTTTTCTGCTTCTGAATTGATGGGGTGTTATTACTCATGGTTTGGGTGATTTGGGTTTATCTAATATCAGTGTATGACTGATTTGATTGTTACAAAGATTTTGGTTTGATTAACTGATTCAAGTGTGTCCTGGTTTGATTTTTTGTTTGTGTATTGTTTTATTGTTTATATGTTGTTCAGTTTGTTTATGCTAGTCACATCCAGCTAAAATAGTGTTTTAGAGTTTCTATAAGTAAGATTGTGTGAAACATATATAGTGTTTCAAAGAGAGAATGGCCAAATTTTAAGAAGAAAAAATATAGGATATCAATATTATAATGAATAATTCTGACGAAATTGTGATTATGTGTGAAAGAGGATTTAGAAAGAATGAGTTCCAAATGAAGATAAAATGAATAGTTTTTGTAGCTCTCAGAATCTTAACAGTAAAGAAAAAAAGAGAACGCATATGCTATACTATCTTATTCCAATGTTGCTATTACTGCCCATATTTTTTACAAAGGCATTAAGCGTTTGTTTGGCGGTAATAATTTCATCTCATCAAAGTTTTTTCTATGTTTTTAAAGATATTCATGAGAAAGAGTGGTAGAATCAATAATCAAATTTGACGTAAAAGTTCAATATACAACCTTAGCTCACTAGTTACCATACATAGACAACGTTAGCAGCACTGTTTTTGAACTTATGCAGAGAAGATAAGAAAGAGGCAACAATAGTTTACAATTTTATTTGCAATTATAGAAGTGTAGCGATGCTTTACTTTGAACTAGCTAGAAACTTTGCTAAACCAGCACATGATGCTCTTTATACTGCTAGGAGCTTGGCATGCTGCAATTATAGAAATGTGCCAAATCATATACTCTATTATCTAAATCTTCTTTGGCAATTTATATACACTTCCATTAATTTTTGTTCCTGCAAATTCCTTTTTACACTTCTCTACAAAATCTGCAATCAATGATTCCTTTGGCAATTAAGTTGTGCACAGTATATTCGATTAGTCAAAGTCAGTAGTATTCAAGTTTAAAGCTTAATATTTTGTGTGTACTCAACAACATGATGCCAATGACATTGAACTTTGCTTTTCATACATCAAAATGAATTTCATTTCAAAATAAGAATTTGAACGTATGATTGATGAATAGGGCTAAGCCTGAACATAATTTAGAATATATGCAAGCCAACTTTTCAATGGATTGAGCTTTATTTGCTGTTATCTTAAATCAATGATGGCAGAGACATTTTACTCAAATCCTTCTTTACGTGAAACATTACCTTTAATATTCTATTCATTTATATCATAATTTAGTGTATGTTTTAGTGCATGTATTTTGTTTGGTACAAAAATGAAAGATTGAAGCTTATTTGATTGATAATTAGAAGTAAATTTCAGTATGCTAATGTGTGTACTTTGTGGTCATACAGAGTGAGAAGGTTTCAGGTCTAGTGTAATGTTTGAGGGTGATGTTGTTGACATTGTTAACTACTGGAAGACATTTTAAATCTGTGTGAAACAATGTTCTTGCTTATGTGATGTTGTTTGATTGCTGAGAAAGTCTTTGAATTGTTGGAAGTGATATTGAAGAGCTATAAGCGGATTATGGTTCTAATTTCTATAATTTCTGAAAAAACAGGTTAAATTTTGGAATGCTTAAACCCTCACAGATGATTATTGAACCTATTATACTTTGTGTGTTTTAGTTTTGCTAATTGCTTGGATGTTGGGTTGTGTAGGGGTTGAAGGGGAAGATTTTCTAATAGAAATTTTGTTCGATTAAATCAACCTGATACCCTTTTTAAATATTTCAGGTTCAAGAAAGTATGGCTATTGGAGTTTTCTTATACATTTTTGTATTCATGTGAGTGGTAATATTGATTATTTGTATTAGGGTATTTACGACTTTTCAAAGTCTTTGTTTAATCTTTTTTTTTTTTTTTTCGAGAGAAAACCAAACATGTATTCCGAAAAAACAAACATTCTGTTCGCATTAACACTTTTATGGTATTAGGTTTTAATATTTTATTATTATTTGATTTTGTAAAATTAAAATTTTAGGACATTTTGCACATTAGACTCAAAACCGTTAAGGGACCCAAATCGTAGGGTAGGTTTGTGACCCTTCTCACAAATATTTTTATAAATTAGATTTTTCACAAACCTCAGATGATGAATGTGGAAAAACTCTACTTCAAAATAGTGCGGAACTTTTGTTCCCCTCATTTAATTTTTTTTTTTTTTTATAAATATTTTATACGTACAATTTACTGACTGACATCATCAAAAATTTATTGGAGTTTTATTTATATAGCCCAATTCATATATTTAGGCACACTCATGTTATATTTAGTGCCCCCCCTAATTGGATTTGGTTTGTCTGCAAACCCCAATTTGTCGACTGAACTTCCTAGTTGGAGTTGTTGCTTTCAATCTGTCCTGTATAATTCTTCAAAAGATAATAATAAAAATAAAAGCACCTATTTCTTTTTCTGCAATTTCATCAGTAGGAGGATTCAACTTCTTATTGTGGTGGCCCTTGTATATTACATCAAATTAAAGGTATATCCAAAAGAGTCAACTGAACATATAAGAATTTTTCTCCTAATGTAACAATCTCGTTATCCAAGTTGATTAATCTAACAAATGTTACATGTTTATCGAATTGAATTCACATCCCATTCCATTCCATGGACAAATACTCACCGCAAATTTTCAAAGAGAGAAGAAAGCCCAAGAATCGAATTATTATCTGTAAAAATGAGCAAAAACAAGTAAAATCGTTGGGTCTAAGCTGTGATTTGTTTCGCATCGACACTAGAGCCTAATAGCTCTGGCTGTTCTGAAAAATTAGATTTGATCAGCCTTTATAAATCTTTCTTGTAGCTCTGGCTTTTCTGAAAAATTAGATTTGATGAGCCTATATAAATCTTTCTGACACTGACAGTTTTAGATCTTCTCACCACTTAAAAATCGATATTGTACCTTTTCTATTATAATAATTATAATAATTATTATTACGAAGAATTAGAAGATACCCAACAACATCAATCAGCGAGTTGTCGTGGCACCTCCATACCATACAGTTACATTCATTCCTCGGTGCAATGGGTATTCGAACCGGCTTGTCTTTCACACAGTAGTTGATTCCGAGGACCCAAGTCTTCTAAGTGCATAGCAGTACTTGATAAACTATCCAAGTTTTTTACACGTGGTATTTTCATTTTACAGCAGAGAAGAAAAAACAAAACAGAAGAAAGGAAACAAGGTAACCGGCTAAATGCCATATCTCCATTCAAGATCTTGCAGCTGGGGAGTATAATTATTTAGTTCACACTGAAATCAACCCTCCTGCAAATTCGAGTCTATCAAACACAGCCACGTGCTTAAATCACATTCAGCTTAAAGGTACAAACACCGCTTCGAGAGCTCTTGGGATTGAAAGCCAATAGAAACCAATGACCCAACTTTTATAAACAATCGATTGTTACTGTTGTCTGCTTTTGGTTGATTGTGTGTCACAACAGCAAATGCAGTAGCAGCAGTTGAGTAGACAGACGTCACCAACAACACAATGTTGATAGCTAGATTCAAAAACAGTATAGTGTGCAGGACCAGTCCATGCTGTCTGGTCCGTAATAGCGCAGAGACCAATTGCAATTGTTGATGTCCGAGAAATTCCATCGTTAGTAATTAAGAACAATTCCCTTTGAGAGATATGCTGATTTGGATGATGACTGGATCGAGCATTTATTTATACACAATTAAGCATTTGAAAGCTAAGCTACTGAAACAGAGATAAACAGACATCACCGATTAATTTTTAATTTACGAAGCAAAATACTGAAACAGAGACAATATATCATGACCTTTTACGGAGTATAATAACAAAGCAAAATAATATAACCACAAACACAAGTAAAACACAATTTAAAAAAAAAAAAAAACTATGAACAGTCGACAGCCCTTACCCCGGTCATCATACCCCTCTTTTTCACTAATTTTGCAGGAGATTTCTCCGTTAAACATTTTCAGTTTTTGTTGTATCAACTACGATTCAAGCAACGTGCTCTTCCAAATGAACCAATCTGTGTCCCTTCCATCAATTCTCCATGTGAAGAATACTAAAGACAGCATTCAAACAAACCAACACAGTAGCTTAGGACACAGATTCACTTCTTTAGGTATTTATGCAACAGCAAATCACTTTCACAGAATCAACAAAACTGACCCCAGAATGAATAATTGAATTCACTATCTTTAACTAAAATGATTCAAGTAGACATTACGCCCAATGACCAGTAACCTAGTGAAAAATCCCAGGAATTCACATGTAAAATGTAACAAGAGCCTATAAGGTGAGATCTCTGTCAAAGTTGTAACCAACATATACATTACAAGCAAAGCCGCATTTTTAGTTCTGGGCAGCATTAAGATCACTCACGATACACAAAACAAGTTTCTTGGCTAGCATACAGTAATTGCACAACTAATATCCAATGTATCGCCAACGGCCAAAAGGTTGATACACTATTGGCTCGTTTTAGTTGAAAGTGGTCACAACATAACAACTCTAACTACAGCATACAGGACTCCCATCCTGTACTTAGCATAAATCCACCTACCAGCCTAAAAATTGAAGAAGACAAGAAAACGTGAATGGTGAAACTTACAATATTTTGAGTTACTTCATCCTTACTAGTACTAGAAATCTAATTACAGCCACCTTAAAACCAAGTCCTAACATGCCATATCACTTCATTTACAAAAAAAGTCTATGAATTAGCAGACATTAATGAAAGATAAAAGTCCTGATGAATACTCAAATCTTCAAACGTATAGTACATCTAATTCCAAAGGTAAATTCTCTCTGAAGAAAATTGCAACTAGCTAAACAAGCTGAATGTGAAGCTATATATACCCCTTTAATAAAGTTCCCAAGGAAGCAAAGGTAACCACGCTTGGCAAGTTTAGATACAATCAGTTAGCTCAACCTATGAACATTTGTTAGACAAATAGTCAAGTAGACTTGATCAGGTCATTAATGTCATATCTCTTAACATACCACGCATTTCAGCTTCTCTCAACTTTAAATTCTTTCAAGTAAAGTTAGCACAAACAAGTACCGAAACTCCATGGACCAATTGGAGTTTTCTTCCCTGAATTCAAGATAAGTTTGGCAAAGAGTTCATTGCCAGTTGTGTGACAAACAGAACTCTTGTTTCTCAAGGTTTGAGAAAGATACACGGAAGAGAGAACTCCAAATGCCATAATAGTTGATTTCAAGAAAAAATTAACCGTTAGACCACCTTACGGATATACCAACAAATGGAAGCCAGGAAAGTTTGTAAACTTAAGCATGAACAAACAACTACCTCTAAAGAAATTTGACAACAAAACTAACAGAACAATGTGATTCCTCGGAGAAATAACTGACAATATTTTAATGCAAATATTGGCATTTGATGACCTAAAAAACTAACAATGAATGAAGCAATGGCATCAAGCCCTCCGTTCTTAGCCAAAGTAATATAACAAGATTATGAGATATGCATATTTTTGTCTAATCTCTATGGATGCTACACATTAAGATGTTCCAATATCAACTTTCAATCACATTTTTACTTATGTCCACTTTGTGAGGTGCGACTGGCAATCGTCCATTGACCATCACATTCAATCAGTTTATAGAATTATGATCATGTGTAACTATAACAACAATAAAGTCAAAAAACAAAAACATTCCTTTGTATCAAACCGCTGTCGGGTCCATTCCTTGCTGCCACACATAAACCAGCTCATCCCATCCAGTACTTGCCAATAAACCTTCAACAAGCACACTCATGTCTAGTCCCACGGCAAACTCGGTATGATGATCATACCTTCCAACCAATGCATCCTCCACCATAAAATCCCACAAACACACGGTCATATCATATGAACAGGAGGCCAGCAAGTTCCTCCTGTGAGGCGAAAACTTCACTTTCCTCACCGCATACCCATGCCCATTCAAAACTGCAATGGGCACTCTGTAACTCCTCACATCCCAAATTTTAATACTCTTATCAACCGATGCACTTGCAATTAAACAATCATCATACTTATTCCAATCACAAGCTAAAATTTCGAACTCATGAGCCGGAATAATCATAGTACTACCCATTTCCCTAACATCCCATATACGGAGAGTACAATCGCCACTTGCGGAGCAAAACACATCGCTGTGACGAGGATTCCAAGTTGCGTTGTACACACAATAAGCGTGTTCCTTGAAAGTACGGACGCTGGTTGGGCGGTCAACGGTCCAAAGTTTGACGGTATCGTCCCAGGAGGAGGTGAGGAAAGAATCGCGACGAGTCGGATTGTAATCAGCAGAGTGAACCTCGCGAGTATGCTCGTGGAGGGAACGGATGGGATTGGCGTTCGGAGGAAGGGCAGTGTCGTAGATTTTGACGGAGCCGTCAGCGCCAGCAGCGATTAAGAAGGAGTCATGGGATTCGGACCAGGCGAGATCGTAGACGCCGTCAGCGGTGTCGAAGGCGACAAGTTCGGTTAGAGTAGGAGTGGCGGGGGAGAGCTCGAGCACGTGGACGCGGCCGTTACCAAGTATACCGAAGTTTTGAGCGGTGGCAACGGCGATACGTGATTCGTAAAACGGAGAAAACTTAACGGAGTAGCCGTTAAATGGAGTTTTGAAGACGGGCATGGTTGGTTGCAGTGACTGTGACGGTGACGGTGACGGTGACGGAAGCCGTAGGGTTGGTGGCGGCGTTTCCTAAGTGTTATCTAGCAATTGAGTGGGGTAGGATAAGAGGTTTTCCGGTTTTCAATAATTTGGGTTCCCCATGATTTTTCTTTTTAGCTGATAGAAATGGAAGGAAAATAGAATTGTTATTGTTAGTTGGCAGCTAAAAAGTATTACTTAAAGACTCCTTAATCATCTTTACTAATACTGTAATTTTTTATTTTAAAAAAAATTTTAATTGAATTTTTATTGTTTCGAGTCAGATTAACAGAAAATACAGAACTGAGCCCAGTCCAAGGTGTCAAGCCCAACCGCAACAATTATGGACAGTGAGAACCCATTGGGCTCAAAGAGCATTATGAACTGGGCTCTTTTAATTGCTTTCCTTCTAAATTATTCTGAATTGTTTTTCTGTAATTAAATATATATATATATATGTATATATTGATTTATAAGTACTAACAGCAGGAATAAACACAGAGAGTTCCAGTGACGTGTCGTTTTCCGTTGTAAATTTGTTATGTGTATTGATAAGCTATTTGTTTTCTGTTCTGTTGGTGTGGGTGTGGGTGTGGGGCATTGAACATAGACCCGGAATTTCAGAGTGCAGTTGGACCCAATTAGCTGGCCAATTTGGAGGTTTCTCAATCATCCTCATTAATAACGTTTAGGTTCCTTTGAAATCCATCATTTAATAAATAATAATACATGCGATCCGAGTGTAGAATAATAGTAATTAAGATCGTATCATATCTTTATACAAATTCTTCTAAATTTTTAAATATCTTACACTATGCAATATGTGTGCATTAATAATATATTGTATATATATCACTACATTTTTTGTTTTGTTACATATTATATTATTACAAATCGATAAACCTAATAGACTCATAACAAAAAAAAAAATGAATTATTCCGGTGATCACATTCATAAAGTACAAATTGTCACTAAGGCAATCGCTTTTACTAATGTAATTATATAACCCTAGCTAGCTAGCTAGTATATATGATGTGATAAATGTATATATGTGTAGCTAACTAAGACGAGTGCAGGGTAGGGTGCCCACATTGCAAGACCTCATTTGTCATTTGTCATATCATACGTGAAAGAATTGATGGTTTTGGTGTGTATATATATATATATATATATATATATATATATATGTAAGAATTGAATTGACTTAAAACAGTGGGTTAATGCATCTAATTAAAATTGATATTCAAAGTTAAGATAGAAAAGCAAATACAGCATGAAAAACCCCACCATATGGACCCTCCTCTTCCATACTTCACATGTTGCCCACTAAAATCTACATCGCCACAATTAAATAGGAGGGCCACATTTATATTTGGATGGGACATTACTCAAATTAACAAGCAATCAAAACAACTTAAACAGTTTTAACTACCTTGTTTACATTATAGCAAAAATCTCATTGTGGGCTCAATAATTGATTATATATATCAAATCACCCAATCAAGATCTTCCTTTTAATACATTAGAATGAAGAATTTCTTAAATTCATGATCTTACTTTTTGAATTTTACGAATTCACTTGAAAAAAGATCACATATATAGATAAATATATAGATATGTTGCAAGTACAAAAGAGTCAAATTAATAATATACAAAATAAAGTTCCAAGAAAATATTTAGCGCTTTGTTTGTCTATGGGCAATTTTGAGGCATACCATGAGTAACATGTGGAAGTGCATACAAGCTATTTCTAAAGAAAAGGGTTAAAGGTAGACAATTACAATGACTTTGAGTCGGAGCACTTTGGGCAAAACCTAAGCTAAAAAACTATAGAGAAGAGTAATAGAAGAGAAGCGATAGATAGATGAAGTAAAAAGAGGTAGATGTCTGTGTCACACCTCACTTTCCAATGTAAGCCACAACCCATATGATCTTGCTTGGGGATATTGAAAGATCACAAAACCCATCTCAAAAGAAGATTTCTCTATACCCCATTTCTCACCCCCGCCCTTGACCCAATGCTCTCTATTTCGCTCCAAACAAATCTCTCTCCTTAAATTTCTTATATGTTTCTATTAATTCCTCAATGACCCCCACAAAATATATATATCATATATAGCCCCTTCTCACCTACTCTCAATGGCCAATTCATTCGCGTGTTGACACGTGTAAGAGCTTGATTGAACCACGTGTACGAGGGTCACCCCCTAGCCAAAGGGCCGGTCTTGTTTTTGCTTACTTGGCATTCCCAATCATGTACTAACATGTGTCACCCAAAACCAACCTCGCAAAACCAAACCTAAATTATTGAACTTAGTGTAGGCAAGAGGAATGGAGGAGGGCCGGACCTGAATAATGATGAATCCAAAAGGCAAAGTACACAAGTGAGGTGCAATTATTCATTCCATGAATTTCATCCTAAGCAACAGAAAGTTAAAAAAATTATAAAAATTAAAAAAAAAAAAATGAAATTCCCCACCACCACCACAAAAGCATAAATTAAAAAGGGATGAGCAAAAAGGGCCATAATAAAATCATCATTTGGTACAAATTCTTTTTTTAAGTGATTGATTCCTTCACTCTCATTAGCAAGGCAAAAAAAAAAAAAAAAAAAAAAAAAAAAAAAAGAGTTCTCTCTTTCTCTCTTATCTCTTTTCCCTTTTCCCTTCTTATATTTCTCCCTTGTTATAGCTCTCTCCTCCTTCTCCTACTCTCTCCCCATGAGAGACCTATAGAGAGAGGAGCTAGCTTTGCTAGAGCCATGATGAAGAACACAATCAGATGCTGCATCTCTTGCATTCTACCTTGCGGAGCTCTTGATGTGATTCGAATAGTTCACTCTAATGGACGCGTTGAAGAAATCAGTGGCACGATCAGAGCTAGCGAGATCATGAAAGCTCATCCTAAACATGTTCTAAAGAAGCCCTCTTCATCACCCTCCGATGATGGGGTTGTTCCCAAGATCGTAATCGTCCCACCGGATGCTGAGCTTCAACGTGGAAAGATTTATTTCCTCATTCCTGTACCTTCATCAGCAACTGATCAAAAGAGTCGATCAAGATCGTCCACGAAGAAGAAGAGAAAAGAGCAACGGCAATCTCAAAGCAACATAAACAACATGAACAACAGCATTTCTATGACAACAAATCTTCTTATTTCTGATCGGTACTTGAGTGAGATACTGTCTGAAAAAGTCTCAATGCAGAGAGATCGAAGAAGAGGTCGTGTTGGTGTATGGAGGCCTCATTTAGAGAGCATATCTGAGTCACCAACTGATATTTAACGGC
Organism: Azadirachta indica; assembly: GCA_022749755.1. Lineage (NCBI taxonomy): Eukaryota > Viridiplantae > Streptophyta > Magnoliopsida > Sapindales > Meliaceae > Azadirachta > Azadirachta indica. The sequence goes on along the minus strand of CM040451.1, from coordinate 12,276,956 downwards.
GGGTTTCAAATTTTTATATCATTATTCTCTTCCTCTTCTTGATATGATTCATTTTTAGAGATTCAATATCCATTAGGGTTTCAAAAATCCTTATCGTTTTTGTTATTTTCTCTCTTCTATCGATTTACCTCTTTTTTTTTTTTTTTTTTTGTATATATAGGCTCAGAAAACAAAATAAAAATAATTTTAAAACTCTTATCCTGGCTTGCAAATTAACCGTGCTATGTTACGTTTTGGATCGATGTCAGGCCAGAATTATTACAGGATTAATATTTCCTTGATCTTCAGTAAATTCATCATCAAGAATATTATGCTGTAATTTTTGTAATGTTGTTTTGATTATTATGAAAGACATTAAGAGGACTGCTTATCTCTAAAGGGAAGAGATTGTTCTTGAGAGACTGAGATTCCACTCTTACCAGTTACTGTTAAGTATTTTGCACTGTTATGAATAAAAATTGAACGGGTGATTGTGATATGATCAAGATGGCATTCTACCATTTGTACCATTGGAGTATTGTAATTACCGTTCTGTCCTTGTTGAATTCATATGTGGAAAAAAACTGATAGGACAATATGTTGGTCATTCTTATCTGATGATGCAATGCTCATGTCAGTCTCATTAATGGCCAGAAATGGCAATTGAATTGATTAATTAATTTGCCATTAGGAAGATTAATACCTGTTACAATTAGGTTTATAATTCCTAAATTAGATGTGGCACCAATCATGGATTATTATTTTCTGAAAATTCAATTTTAGAACGCTAGAGTTCATTAAGGTTGATAGAGCAGAGATTCATGATGTAATGTCCCTATAATCAAAATTTAATTTTTAAAAAAAGGAAAAATCAAAGTGACTTTGAGGCGTAAGGAATAATAGTCCCCGCAAAACTTTTTCCACCGTATAATAATAATAATAATAATAATAATAACAATAATGCATATTTTGTAGCAATGCACTAGCGAAGTGGGCTGGCTGCTGCTGCCTGGGCAATTTCTTTAAGCAGTTTGTTCTCTTAGATTTAGATGTATCATCTTCTTCATCATTATCAAATGGTGCCAACAGCATCTGTAAAGGTAACTTACAGTAGAGTTTGACCTTTCCATTTGCTGGATACCAAATGTCTTGAGTCTTCAGCAAGCCCATGTTCTCATCCCATTTATCAAAAAAAATAAAAATAAAAAAGAAATAAAAACCCTCAGTCCCACCACCTGGGTTCATCAAAAAGATGACTCCAGTTATATAGATCGATATAATTGAATTGTAATCTTACCCATTTGATTCCCTGCCTTGTCAGACGAGTATCAGAAGCCTCAGTTCGAACCTCAAATTCATTCCATTTTTGGATAAATGAAGAATATTGAATCATATATATATATATATATATATATGATTTACTGATAATTACTTTAATCTGGAGCAATGACCTAATTGTGTTATTTTAGCTCTTTCACGTCACAGAAAACATAAATATTTCAGGCAAGTTCTGCTGCTCCCTAAAAGCACCATGTTACAGCTGCCTTGTATTCTTCTTTTAAGGTTACCTGCCGACAGAGGTTGGAGGCCACATTATGGGAAGAATGATACACTGATTGGACTATCTACTTCAATTGCTGGCCATTTTATTAACACAAGTAAAATGAACCACATAGATAAGATAGCAAGAAAACAAATATTAGATATATATATATATATATATATAATGTCACAGAATCAGCAAGATTACATAAGATTTATGTACCTAAACACCCATTTAATCATACAGTATACGCCTATGCGGGCTGCATGGTACTTAATTTGCATGTTTTATGCAGATAAAATCCCGAGAACTCTGCAAATCAGATCTTCTTAAATCTTTAAAACCCACCCCACTTTAGGAAAAAAATAATAATAATAACAATAAAAGTCGATTTGTTGGTACTTCAAAAAAAATATGAATACCATTCCATATATTCTATCATAAGATAATAAAATATAGAGCTTTCAATAAAAACAAGTAATTGTATTCAAGTCGACCATGCTGTGATTGGCTCAAAAGTCTTGTAAAAGTACGGGCAGAGAGTTTTTTTTTTTTTTTTTTTTTTTTTTTAATTGCGTTTGTGGTGCACAATGCTAGAAGTGGGCAATAAATTTTTTTTTCTTTAAAAAAAATGCAATAATTCAAGCGGCGCCACTCTCTTTGAAATCAAATCGTAATGTTTAAAGGTCGCCATCTCTACCTTTTATATGATTTGTTTTCTTTGCAGTCGTTCGTTCATGCAAAATATAAAATATGCTCTCTTGTGTTCTTGTACCTCAAATGTTTGTATACATTTTTTGCCTTTAAAAATTGGCATTGTTTACATCTTGGGCTTGGGTTGGTTCAAAATCTGTTCAAAGAACTAGATTATTATCAAATATTTGTCGTCATACCCTTCTTTCCATGTGGCATGTCAAGTAATGGGCTACTCTCCTGGGCTCGTTTGCAGTATTTACCAATGGGCCAAAATTCTGACCATAGTTTTAAAATGGGCCAAAATTCTGACCATAGTTTTAAAATGGGCCAGAGAAGCCTAAAGACCAATGGGCCGATAATTGTGACGACGTCAACGTCTACTTCCGGTTCAAACCTCGGGAAGCAAAACGACAAAGGCAAACCAGAAGCTTAATTCCCGTTCCGTTCCCGGTCAAAGGAACCGAACCAATTCAAACCATAATTGAGTATTGATACTTCTGCGATTCCCACGAAACAACGACGTGTGGGGTGTAAAGAAGGCTCCAGTGAGTGAGCCAGGGAGCTGACTGTAGCTGTTGAGCCGAGTTGAGCCGAAAACGAAGCGATGACGCAAGAAGCCAATTCGTACGACTCACGCGTCTGTCAGACAGCCGGCGCATCATTGCCGCTCATCAACGTTAGCGTCCCCCACATTGACGCAACCGCCCAATCTTCCTTCTTCCCCTTTTGCCCTCGATGTGCACCTAAATCCATGCCATTCGCTTTCGAAACACCGTTGAAGTCCTTGTCGCTGCATCTTTTTGACATTTTATTTTTAATTTGCAAATTTTTTTTTTCTTTTTGTTTTTAAAATTTTGGAAAAAAAACTGTTTTTGTTGTTTATTTCTCTCTTGGATTGCATGTCATTTGTCTGTTCATTTTAAAAACAAAAATCAATTATTTTCATTGTTTCATATTTAGAACTTCTTTTAATATTCCTTAAAAATCTTTTAATAATTCATTAATCACTACTAATTTTGTCCATATATTTCTCCTCCAAATTTATTTAAAAATAAAAAATATATTCACGGTAAGAATAAAGAGTTTATTTGTCCTAAATTTCAATTCTTTTTCATATTTTTTTTCCAAATGAATACATAGAGAATTAATTCATATATATATATTTTTTAATAAGATTACTTGTACAAATTTATACAAAATAGTAGGACTTCATTCATCTACCATTCCATTACACTCTTTTTCATTTGATTTTATATATCATTTGAGAAAATTAGCACTAAATAATTCAAAAATAAAGTTACCAACATTGTTTTTGACATATTTGTTATTGTAATTTATTGTTTTTAAATTAGATTATTAATCATGGTAATCCATAGAAATTCATTAAATTATTTTCTAAATAAAGATTTTTACTTGACACTAAAAATTAAAAGCATTCCAAACATTTATTATGTAATTTATTTTTACCCAACCCAAAACTAAAAGAAGAAGGAGAAGAAAAAAAAAAAAAAAAATAAATTAATTTTTTTTTTTTTAAAATTTGATTGATTAATTAATTAATTAATTAATTAATTAATTAATTAATTAATTAAATGGTCGTCCCACCTATGATCTATCAATCCCATACCATAACTCCGCTCCAAAATCAAAATCCAAATCCAAATCCAAATCCAACCTAATCTAGTAATGAACAACAACATAGACATAGCCGTAGTAATGCTAGTGGTTTTGCTAATACTAGTAAGAAACGTAACGTAATTGCCAGCTCTGACCGTAGCCGAGCCGAATCCGATGACACCCAAGCGTCCAACCCTATGCTTACCCCTCACGCGCTTACCCTCATCCCGGCGACCCTCCAATTATTCATCCCCAATCCCTTCCCTTCCCTTCCCCTTAACATTCTTTCGTCCCTTTCCCTTCCGGCGCGTCGTCATCGCCGCACCGACCCCTTCTTCCATTATATCTTTTCCAAATCTCCTTCCCTTTTCTTTGATATCATAACCTAAACCACCACTGCAGCATCAACAACTACAACGATTTCTTCATTTTCTAACTTTCGGAGATTTCTATGGGCGATCTAACGGAATCCCTGACGCCGTCTACCGCCACCCCGACCAACACCACTCCTTACTCCCGTCCCTTACCTGTCCGCGAAGATTGCTGGAGCGAAGAGGCTACCTCGACTCTTGTTGACGCATGGGGCCGCCGTTATATGGAACTCAATCGTGGTAATCTCCGGCAGAAAGACTGGCAAGACGTGGCTGACGCTGTTAACGCCCTACATGCTCACTCTAAAAAGACGCACCGCACCGACGTTCAGTGCAAGAATCGGATCGATACGATCAAGAAAAAGTACAAGATCGAGAAGGCTCGTGTGGCCTCCTCTAACGGAACCCTAACGTCTTCCTGGCCGTTCTTCGAGCGCATGGACGCCTTGATCGGTAACAACGTCAAACCGTCTACGAATTTCTCACCTAAATTGTCGCAATCTCCTCCCGTTGCCGTTCCTCTTGCTTACCGGAAATCGGTTTCCGTTAATAACAATAATATTAATAACAGTAATAATAGTAACAGCAATAGCAATAGCCTTGCTTTGACTCCGATTCCGGCTACAGCGGTTGTAGCTTTGCCGCAGAAGAGGGGTTATAATAGCGAGGGCTTTTATAGGAATTATTCGGCTGTGGCTGCTGCGGCAGCCGCGGCAGACAGCGAGGAGGAAGAGGAGGCGGAGGAGGAGGCTGAAGAGGAAGAGAACGAGAATGAGAATGAGGAGAATACTGGGGTGAGGAAATTGGCAAAGGCAATAGAGAGGTTTGGAGAGGTGTATGAGAGAGTTGAAGCAGAGAAGTTGAGGCAGATGGTGGAATTGGAGAAGCAGAGAATGCAGTTTGCTAGTGATTTGGAGATGCAGAGGTTGAGAATGTTTACAGAGATGCAGGTTCAGTTGGAGAGGAACAAGCGCAACAAGCGGTCTGGCTCCAATGGTGAGAGATGTTAGTGATTAGTTGGTCGCTTATTGTGAATACTTATTCATCTGAATATGTTAATTGTTAAAGGCTTAATGTTGTCTAGATCTTTGAACAAGAAAATTGTCAATCTTTTATTACGATATAGCTTATTCATTGGCTTTTTTCTTTGTATTTGACTTTTTGGGGATTGTGTTCAATCAGTTGTGTTAGTGATTTGAGACAATGAAGTTCATTGTTATTTAGTTTATTTATCAACATTTTTACTCAATGAGTTTCATGCCTTCCATGCTTTAAGAAATTCAAGTAAGCAATTTTATGTGTTTGAAGGACTTTAAAATGTTTTTTCCTGTTGAGATGGTTGCCTTTAAACATGTACTATTGTAAGAAATGGGAGATGCAGTTACAATTTAAGCAGAAATTTGTGACTTGCCTTCACAGAAGTTGAGTTAATCTTTTTGCAACTGTTATATCTTCATGCATCTCTGTTATGTCTATGAACCAGTATTTACCGTTACTTGAGAGTGGTTAAGTTGGTTACGTAATTCTATTTGGTCAAAAATTGTCAGATTTTTGAGCTTCCATTGCTTTTTGAGGTGTAATAAATTAATAACATGATTTGATTTGCTCTATATGATGCTTACTTCTGTTTAAGGACAATTTGGGATTTTTTTCTTTTTTCCTTCTTGGTTTGATGTCTTAGTTTGGTGGGCTTGAGGGATTAATGGTGTGTAAAATAGTGGTGTAAGTACCTGGTCTTTTATTGCAGTTGATAATAAATTGAGCCATATTGTTAGCAGAATCTTGGATGTAGACCAATTACTGGTCCGTATTGAAGAAAATGCTACCTTTTCTCCCTTCTGCATCTAGATAAGTGTAAAACCACTATGTTAGCCTATCAGTGTACATTATTTGGACAATTTTAAGCACCAAGTTTTGTGGACTATTGAGAGATTTGAAGCGTGGGAAACTGGTCTATGTTGTATTCTCAGATCAAATGGTAATATGCTGTTTTCTTTTCGTTTCATTCAAGATTTTCTTTTGTGTAGGTTGATATCCTTGCATTTATTTCATCTTCCTCATTGTATGCTGTTCACACTACTTACATAAACAAAAATTAATTATCTCTGTATCTGAACATACATTGGGTTTTACTAAGTGTTAAGGATATGTTTGAGATTTAAGTGTTGTGGCTTTGAACCCACATCAGCTGTGGGGTAAAATCACATGATGTCAAATATTACTGGAAAAAGTAGAATGGGCCCCATTAAAAATTGGTGTTTACAGAACATTTTTTCAACTCTGCTTTCATATTTAGTGGAATCTAACAGTACCAAATATAAAAGCTGCATCACCAGTAGGCTAATGTGGAGTTTTCTTAATTACCCAAGGAGGAAGCAAAGCAGATATCCTGATAAATGTTAAGTTCTTTCCGTTGATAAATTGTTACATTTCTTTCATGTGAGACAGTTTCTTTGGTGAATGAAGGATTGATGATTGATCTGTTTGATTCAGATTCTTTATATACATCCATGTGTAAGTGGTTTTGTAGTTTCATGATAAATCTGATTTAGATGAGCTTTATACCTTTGATGTATAATAGACCTACGCATGTTGTGTTCAGCATTTCTTTAGTTACAATCAGCACCAAAGCAGATGAAGGAAGGTTCAGTATCTTTGGACCCTTAAGTGATAGATTGATTTTCTGAAATTCAAATTCTCGCCATTTGAATTATTGCTGAGGAACTAAAATCTGAGAATCGGCTGCTATAATATCTAACTTGTTCCATTGAATAGAAGAACTAGGTTCTGCTAAATACTTTTGGTTAGCTGTTTCTTGTTTATTTCGTTAAATGTAGAATTCCTTTGTGAAATACATTTATATATATTTTTTTCACCTCAACTAAGAATAGTTTCATGGTTCTTGTTTTGACAGATATATATAGCTAGCTATCTTGGGGAGAGCTTTGACAATGTTTATGTGCCTGAGACATTTGAAGAGTCTTGATTATATACTCAGTCCTACAAAGTACATATAGTTGCAGCTGATACTACTGGCCTCAGAGTTACCAGCTGTTAGCAGGAGCAGAATGTTGCTGTTTGAATTACTTTTGTCTTGCCCTCTTCATCACTTCCTTATCCTCTCTCTCTTTCATTTTCTTTTACTTATTATCATTTACTCTCAGCTTTTGCAATTGGCCAAAGTTTGGCCCAATGTCTGATTTTAGTTGTAAAACTTATGATTTGGATAGCTAACCTAGTAATTTCGATTTGTCTCTGCAATTTAAAAGATTAGATTTTATTCATCACTGTTATCCCATTCGTGTTACTGTTATGTCCTGATGTTGGAATCCCAAATCTGTGCATACATGCAACACGCATACTCTATATTGTGAATGGGTGTCTCTTATGTTGGGGGTATCCTATTAACATGTAAATGGACAACACTACTCTATGAAGTGGTGAATGTCATATGCTAGAGGTGTGTTTGGCTAAGGTTTTGTTATATTCGAAAACGAATTTACGTACAGTCAAAAGTGCCTTTTTGTTTATCTCTTTGTGTTTATTTTAAATAAACAGAACAGCTTTTTGGAATTAAAAAGCACTTGGAAAGCTTATTCAAAAAGACCCATCAGCTCAGGTGCTGCTCTAAAAGGTGCAAATTGTATTCAAGAAAAGTTCCACTCGAGTAAAATATTTTAGAAATAAAAAAATGCAATAGTGCTTTTCATAAAATCACTCCTATGCGCGCCCTTGTATGTATGTATATATATTAATTCTTCGCTAGAATTAATGTTATATGCCTTTTGTACGTAGTGTCAAATCCAAAGGGGCATGTATTGTTTGAGTTGATTGAATAATGGATATCCTGGGCTGGAATATTCAGAGAAGGTTGTTGAGATTAAACACATACAGAAGCATTTGTGGTTAATTTGGACGGTTCGTACTGTCAAGTAACTCGAAGGCAAGTCAACGAAGAAATGGCTGACAAGCTGGCGGCGTATCATAAATAAGCGACTCTTTACGTCGCCTCAGGCTTCATCTAATTAAACATAATATGCATCCTGACTCAAATCAAATTAATATATAATCGGGAAAATAATAACATCAAATAATCGATTGGATCTGCTACCTACGCTAACTCAAAATATATATTGATCGTAAGTAATTTGAATTAACCATTTGTTTTAAATCTATCTTATAGTTGGTGTTCCTCTAGACCATAAACCAAGCAGTCCATTTTGTTCATAACTAAGCCTCCTTTTTGCTAAGCCAATTCAAGCAAGTTATCCATATTGTAGAATTATAAAGACGGGCTAAAAATCTCAGAATGATTAAGCAATATGAAATCAATTAATGATCTAACAAATGCACGTCAATTCAGATATCTTCGACATCAGTACTAGTTGTGGATAACTAACCCATACGATAAATTATGCCATAGGAAACCTGGACTACGTTTCATGATGCTCCGATAGGTTTAATTATAACATGCCATACTTGTTCGGTGGGTTAAAGACAATTAGATAGAGTAGATGATGGTGTAACTCTTCTTGTATCAAATATCTATCACACTCTGCGTAGATTGCACAAACCCATTTCTCCGGATTTCGTGCAAAATCACTGCTTAATTCTGAAGTCATGAAAATATATAAACCGAGTTTTCGTCAGAGGGTGGATGAAATATGAGCTGGAAAGAGAAGCACTGCATTAATGTAGTTATACAACTAAAATATATAATATAAACACTGTCACTAGTGTTTTAAAAGTCTAGGATATGTAATAAGAACTTGGATACGTAAATTGCTATTTGTATGCGTGGCTTATTAGACCACCTTGCTTATAATAGCAATATTATTCATAACTACTTCGTAAATAAGTGTATGCATATATATCAAGACGGCGAGATCGATCCAAGATGGTACATCAGAAGCACGACTTCGAACCTTTGCCTTTATCTATACCTTTAATTCCCCTCCAGTTCCCATATGTAGGTACCTGCAAAATGTGTTCCCAAATATTCCATGTGTCAACGAGTTATGTTTTAAATTTCAGAAAAACAATGAGTCAGTATTATCGAGTGACATATATGCATGCACGAAAACCATTGGCTACAAGTGTTGAAGTTGTATCTAGAGGATGCAAATTTGCTTGATTGCATGTACGTTAATCTAGTTTCCGGAATGCAAAGAAGAAACTTGACTTCATATTGCGTACTAAAACGCGGAACCAGGGACGACACAATCTACTCATCAAAGCAAAATCAAATTATAAACCACGAGCCAAGGGAAAGCAAAGCAGTTTACGTGATCAAGCACCAGGGTGAAGCTATCAAATATAACCTTGCCAGCATATAAGGAGGCCTAAATGCAATACTAACCAACAAATTAAACACATTCAACATAGTAAAGCACGTGTTATGATAAGCATCAACTATTGCAAATCTTCTCGAGGGCTTTCTTGTCCTGAGTAAGAGAAAGAAAGTTCAATCTTTCAGCATTAAGCATATATATAAACTTGTTACAGGCAAGAAAATTGGGTCAGCAGCTAATATGGCCAAGCAAACAAATCAACAACTTCCGGCCACATAGACATAAATATATCACTTAAGTTATGGATTTCTAATATATAATGCAGCAATTTGATACCATCAAATTATACATGTGCGTGGCTGAAAGAGAGATATCAAATTACATTAACATAAAACTTTCTAAATCTATAGTAGAATCCAATGTCTTATCAAGTCACTATATAGTTTAGACCTAAACAATCGTTTATAGAATTTATAAACATATTACAACTACTAACTAAAGTTGTAAATAACTTGTTACAATCAAGAAAAACTTTACACTTTATGCAATCTGATCCTATACCTCAGCTCACAAACATGCATGTAACAGTCAAGAAAAATTGAATCAAGAGATAGTTCCCAAATCCATCCATAACAAAACTACACACGCACGCAGTAAATATACAAGACAAGGAAATCACCTGAAACTCTCTTAATTTATACCAATAACAAACACTTTATAAGTTTTTCCTTTATCCTTTTATCAATTCAATCATAAAAAATCAAGTTAATGCCTTATGCAGATAAACTACACTAGGTGAAGGTTTTTATACTCTTCAACTATTAACACTCTAGTTATACCATTCATTTTCTTATTAATCCAACCGTCAACAAACTTGGATATACAATTAAAATTTGCTGATAAGCTTTCTGCCCTATTAATCTACTTGAGAAATGCTATATAGATCAAAATTACATTCGTTTTATGCTGTATATACTAATGATGTACATGCTTCAAGCCGTCGGCTCTAATTCAATTCTGTTAGAAATATTGAATCTCTGTCTGGTCATAGGCTATTAATTTAAAGCAAAATAGCAGCCTTCAAATTTTATGTGATTGACATTCATATATAGTTGTTAATATACATCCTGTTAATTAATTTTATTTGTTATTCAGGATTTTTATTCTTTATATTTTGATTAATTTAATTTAGTCTTTCGAACTTCTAGTTGATTTAGTTTTGATTTTTTCCCCTTGATATGATGCAATTCTACTAATTTAGCCAAAGATTGAAAGTAAACAACATCAATATGTTAGGTTGATGAATTTATGCACAATCCCAACATTGCATATGCAAGATGAAGTAATATTGACAAAATTTTGTATAATGTCAATGATTAACCAAGAGTCAATAATCGTGTTCTATTTCTTTCCTTCTAGTTGATATTCTCTCCCTTTCCTTTGCGGCTGACAAAGAAGAGAAAGAGATGGAGATCAATAATGAAGGGAGAAAGGAAGGCATTATATATATATATATATATATATATATATATATATGTATGTATGTATGTACATATGTACGTACATACGTATGTATGTATGTATGTATGTATGTATGTATGTATAAATTTATATGAAGAACTCAACTGAATTTTGATTCTGAAATGAATTTCATGAACTAGCGAGCTATATGGAATATCCTACCGTTTGGGTTGTCATTTCTAGATTAGGCATTTCTATATACTATCTTATACAGGAAAGCAATGAGAAACTTAGGCAAGCGAAGCAACAATTTGCCACGCACAATTATTTAAAAAAAAATTCCCAAATGGAAACAGTCATGATTTAACCATTTAGAAATCAGTCAAATAGTAAAAGGACAAAAAGGAGAAAATTTACTGAAAGAAAATGAGTCGGGAAATTGCTTAGAGATACTAAACGCTATGACCAGAATATATATATATTTATATATTAGAATTTTTCACATGCATATATATATATATATACATACACGTATATATATGTGTATATTATAAAATTTAACTTTGAGGCTATACGGCAATATTTAATAGCTAGCTATACACCGTTATTTAAAGTTATATATGTTGCTGTGTAAACCTTACACCAGATTTTCATAACAACCATATATATGTATATATAATATATAATAGGCAATTATGTAATGTGCAAAGGAAACAAAAGAATCTATATAATCAGAATCATACATATTTTAATATCTTCACTATGTCTTGAATAGGAATTGCATTTATTTTGTGATTTGAGGAAGAAACCAACAACAGCAAATATAAACAGTAGTACTTAATTCAACCAATGATTGCTAACATTAAGACAGAAACGCTTAAAAATTATTATACTTCCACCAAACGAAAAGCATTAAATAATTTGGTATTTATGCAGATGAAGAAGACAATGTTTCCGAAGATTATGGTGTTGAAATATTAGGAATGTAGATACAATTATGCATGTTAATTTCCACGTCAATGCGTATAAAATTCACATGCAACGTATGAATGATATATCAGTATATCACATGGTCAGTCATGGGGAGCACAAAATCACAGAGAATCGCAAAAGAGCCAAAAACAAAGGAAAAAGTAAACAATATAATAAAATACTTATTTAATTAAATTAGGAAACCACACACACACACACATATATATATATATACAGTGTTTTGCATGATGAGAGAGAGAGAGAGAGAGAGAGAGAGAGAGAGTCAGTCAGTCAGTCAGTCAGTCAGAGAGACAAATTCTTACATCCAATCATGGCATCTTGTATTGTAAGAGTAAAAATGTCCAAGGTAAATTTTACGTATCACTGTTCTTCGCTTCTGACTCTTTCAAGTCAGTGTCCAGATTAGGGTTTCGCTTTGTAGGTTTAGGGTTTTATGAAGAATTGGACGTTTTTCCGACAGACATATATAAGAGTCATAGTGTACAAGATCTTGTTATTATTATTGTCCAATTTATAAGTCTGTCTGTTCGAGTGCTTTCTTGCGGGATTAGTTTTTGTTTCAATTCTTTTTCGTTTTTTGGGATTTTAATGGATTGATGAAACTGAAATTTGAAGCATGCAGTTAGTTAATAAAGCTAAAGTGATTCAAACTGTGGCAAAATTTACCATTTTATTTGAAGAAGGCGAAGCAATTAGGTTGCTTGTCGGGAAGACTTTGCTGCTGCTGTTGCGTCATCCTTGGCCTTGATTTGAAACTTCTTCTTCTTTTTCTTCTTGTAAGGAATTCCTCTAGCTTTAGCTTGACACTCCCTCACTTCACGCAAGTAAACCCGAATAGCTCCATTTCCAAACGGGTTAGTCTCAGGTGAACCACCATGCTCCTCGTAAGCAGCTCTCAGCCGTCCGATCAGCGCATCAAGGCTTCCCCAAGCCTGCCTCAGAGGGCAAGTACAAGGTGCAGGCGGGTCGGGTTGTCCAAAAAAGACGCACCCGTGTAGGTGAACCTTAGTCTTCCCGAATTGATCAAGATACCTAAGAAATTCAAGCACGTGGTTGCAGTTACACTGAGACAGTGAAACTGGAGGTCTTTGGTTCTTCAAGTACTGACCAAAAGTGTTCCAATCTCGGCGTTTCTGAGACTCATATCGGCTCAAAGGAGGCGGATGCGGCTGTTGATGATCGCCGGCGGATCGTGAAGACCCTTCAGCTGCAGAATCTTTGGCTATGACACCAGACATGATTATTATATCTTTTCTTGAAGAAATTACTGGGAATTTTAGGCAGGAAATAACAAAAGGCAAGAGGGGAATTGTGAGAGAGAGAGAGAGAGAGAGAGAGAGAGAAAGAAGAGGTGAAAGAATAGTGCAAGTGCAGTGGAAGAGAAAGTGAAAATCACATCTTAGGGTCTACTGAGGAGACATGTAATGGGCCCTATATAAGGTGCTTTTGTTCCCCTTTTTCTTCCTTCTCCTTCATTTTTAATTTGTTTCTTCTCTCTTTTCTTTAAATTAAATTTGACACTATTTACACTAACTCTATTATTTTATGTCTAATAATTAAATAATATTATTCATACACATTTAATTATTGTATGCCATCATCATCACAATTATTATTATTATTGCATTTTTCATTTGAATCGTGATCACACATATTGTCTAACATTATGTAACATATATATATATATGTATATAAATGAGTATATATATAATTATCTCTATCAACAATTAAACTAGTAATTAATTAATAATCAGGAAATTCATAGACCTCGTTAATTAATTAATTAATTAATTATCTTTTCATTAATAATCGATGAATCAGATTCTATTTTGCGAGCAGGTTTTGGATAGGCAAACAAATTAAAGATTTACAGATAAGAAATCTGATTACCACCACTAATAAAGTAATCATAACTAATTAATTAATGCTAGTATTCTAGTGGCCTTAGTGTATTGCTGGTGGGCGATATCGATAATTGTTTATTTTGGAATTTACCTGAGTTGGGTTAAAGATTAGGGTTATATTGGAGATAACTTTTTGATATTGTTTGGTAATATTTGGCTGTATATATATATATATATATATATGTATGTATGTATATATCAGCAGGTTTTCAGTGCAGTGCATGTACATGAATTGAAATGACATATATTGATGACAATGCATGCATGACATAATATTTTTTATTGCGATAACTATATTTATTTTATGTACTGGAATTCAGGATCACCATGATTTCTCTCTTTGAATCAAGAATTTGATCATATGGGGCCCAAAAATTAAATAATTAGTTAACTTTCTTATATATATATATGCACACATATATTCAATTGAATCAACTACGCGCGTTACCCACATTGTATGCTAATGCTACCTTGTGATCTTTTAATTAATGGCCTATATGTATTTAATATATATTTACTGTTTTTATATTGAAAAACTATATAGATATTAAAGAGTCCATTTAATTAGGGGACATATTTATTGAAAACAAGGAAGACAGAAAGGTATACTCAACAAGGTGAATTATTAATGGAGGAGGAAGAAGAAACTCATTGACCCATTTAGTGGAAGGCACTGAGAGACTGATTTCACTAGCTTATTAGGCCATCATTTATATTATTAGCCAATTCTCAGAGTAAATACTTATATTGCAAGCTTTTGTGGGATGAGTATGTACATCAACGAAATAATATACTTTTCAATTTTTTTTTTTAATTTTTTTATGTTTACTTGATTAAATAGTGATAAAAAATATAGTGGACTCTCTTTTATAAATGGTGACTCGTTTTTTCTTTTTATTTTTTAATTCAAAGTATTAGCATAACAAATTTTGATGACTTTTAAAATGATACGAGATCATTTAAAAAAATCATAACACATTTATTAAGTTATTGTTTATTGTCATAATCATTTTAATGATCGATTAATTTCAAATTAAATATATACGTAACTAAATTTTATTGGATGAACATACGACTAACATTTTATGTTATCACTGTTTAAAATTTTCTTTCACAGATATAACAATATGTTATATTATGCAATGAGATAGCGACATAATAACTAATATGGTGGGCTCTCTTTCATAAATGGTCTCTTTTTTTTTATGCAGAAAATTGAGACTACGAAAATTTTATTTTAAAATAAGGTAAGACATTTTCAAAACAAAATCTTCCAATAAATTAATTTACAATACATTTATTAAAATTTTTGAATTATTATAATAATTTTAGTGATTAATTAATTTTAAATTAAATATATATATATAATATTTTTACTCGATAAATGTACAAGACAATATAATATTTATTCCACTTAAATTTTTCTTCCTACCATAGCATGTTGTGTTATGTAATTTAGACAATAACATAATAACTTGGTGGGCTCTTGTTTATAAATGGTCTCTTTTTTTGATGCAGCTAGCATATTGGGATAACAAAATTTTCCATTTTCAGCAAGATAAAGGTGAATTATTATATGTTTTATTTATATATTTGGTCATGATAAATGATGTCTTTAGACAAATTTGTTATCAAGTTTGAAATTACAAGACTCTGAAAAGAAAAGGATTGATAGTGTGTGTGTGTGTGTGTATGATGCAAATAGGCAAGGCATCTTTGTGAGATGGGTCCATCACTGATCAGTATATGCCTCTGATGCATCAAAATACATAATAATCATAATGTTGCATGTTTGGGGTTTCACACACACACACACACACACACACACACATATATATATAGAGTCTTTAGATATACAACTTGTGTATGTATATATATTTGCCTTATTCAGCTTAATTCATTGTAGTATTCCAAGGGAATAAATGTGCTTCCCTTAATTTCTAGCTAAGACCATTGGAGAAATACATGGATCACTTTTACCACAATTCTTTTTCTTTGTTAGTTAGATGTTAAGTAAATTCAAAATTGAACCATTAATTTCTCTAAATAACATAAATATATGTCCCTTAACTATGTATTCCCCAAATTTTCAATCGGATTTACTCAGAAATTTTCATGTCCCCTCTTGTCTCAATATTCAAATTTTTCCTCTTGCTCCGTCAATTTAATGTGACTATGAATTCTTTTAAATATAGATCATGTTTATCTATCATTTCACTATAAAAATTTTAGAAGTAAAACTATTATAATTTTAATTAATTTTCTATTTTATTTTATCATATAATCTTATAATAAATTTTTATACCTGTTATTAAATATTAGTATTATCTCATCAGACTAACATAAAAAATACGAAAATTGATATATAGTAAAATTCAAATATATTTGATTGTGTATAAATTATAATATCAATTAATAAATGGTATATTTTTAGGACAAAGGTGGAGGTTTTTGTTTTCTTTTTCATGCTTTGATTCTTTTACATTTTATGCACTATGTTTATTTTGAAAAGTAAGATTCATAGATATAATAGTACTTTTTCTTTACACTACTAGAAAATAGGAAGATCCATGTATAGTAAAATTCATTGGCGTGTGATTGATTGTCTATTAATCATAATTATTACTTTTATAAAAGATATGATTTTGCAATAAGTAATTTTTAATTATTTTCTTATGTTTTGATTTGTTTATTTTCTATATACTATATTTATTTTTACCGATTATATCTCTTTAACTTCAGTGTCTGTTTGATTTAACTTTGTTATTAATTAAAAAGGCTTTTTTAATATTAACAAATTTCTTTTAATTTTTTTAATATTGTTTAGTTGACTAAAGGAGTATTTTTTAAAATTAAAAAAGTCATTTTCTTTTCATTGATAAGTTTAAAATTTGAATTTTTAACAGTAAAATTTTTTTAAATTTTTTTAAAAGATAAAATTATTTAAAAATGTTTATTTTATTTGAAGATTATATATTTAAAATAGAGTATTAAAAATTTATCAATTAAATTAACTATTTAATTTTTTTACAAAAATTATTTCTGATAATTAAATAATTAATAATTTTTTGATAAATATTATGTTTATAAAAAATTTATCTGTAAAAAGTAAACTCCAAAAAATTTTAGTTATCAAATTAATTTTTATTCTCTTTTTCTTTTTGTCAGTAATTATTTTTCTATCTCGTGGTGATGATAATAAAAAAAGATAAAATTAAGATACAACAAACATGTATGAGTTATACAACGAAAAATTAAAAAAAAAAGTATATATTAATAAAATTTTTCTAATATTAAAATTATATTTTTCTACACTATGCAAGTAAAATCTAGAATGTACCATTGGGAGTGTAGAGAAGAAAAGATCGGGCATGTCCTCTGTAAATTTAACTAATTAATAATTTCATGAGACAATTAATTTACGACGAAAAATAAGAAAAAATAATACATGGAATTAATCAGAAACAGCGTGAAGAATACAAGTGTCATGATTCCAAAGTAAATAAAATTCGGCACGCAAATAAAAATGCTGCAAAATTTTATAAACAAATAATAACATTGAAGGTACTCTTTGTCGGAAAAATAATATAATAAATACATATTTAAATTATTTTCACTTAAATCAATCAATCAATCAGTTTATCCTCTTATCTGATAAACCTTTATGCTTTTTCTAGGGCAAGAAAGCAAGCAATGGTATGAGTGCATGACAGAAGCGGAAGCAAAAGCAAACAAGGAAATTGATAGGCAGCAATTGGGTAGTACTGTCGAAAAATGTTTTACGTGTTTCCCGAATTCTGGATTCTTTTTCAACTTTTTCTCCTCTGATACATAAACCGTACATTTTAACTTCCGAGTACGTACAAACAATGAAATAAATTTTCTTCCGAATTTTCACATAATGTGAAGACATATGTATAATGATGATCACATATATGTTTCAATACTATAAGGGCACGAATAATAATATTATTTACAAATTTTGCAACATTAACGCATATCAAACCTATGGTTTCATGGGGGATAAACAGGATGGAATAATATGGTACATATATGCAACAGTTTCACTGCAGCCATGTTATGGTTTCTTTTGGTTTTAATTCATTTTAGAAATCGATGGGGATGATGGCGATGTTCCATGTATAATATTAGGTCATTTCTCTTGCATATATATATATATATATATATATATAGCTAGCACTCTCTCTCTCTCTCTCTCTCTCTCTATATATATATATATATATATATATATATATTAACTCGAGCCAACATTATATATGCTTTCCTACATAAAAATATATTTCGAAGATCTTATGTGGGTCAAGTTTCTTTAATTCTATACAATGTATATCCACCATCACACGTGGGTTGTGGGATCATATGTTTGGTATAAGATGAAGAATAAAATTGTATATATACATTCACATCATCTATATGTAATTCCTTCTGCATTAATTCTTTGAACAAGTAAAAACATTGTTCAATATATTCGGTTGTCTTGCAGTATTGCAATAATGCCAAGTGCTTTCACAGTTTCATGCTATACTCTTTGTTTTATTTTCTGAATCACACAGCTCCGTCCATTCGACCCACCATATGATCTATTCCATCAGAAAATTTATTTCAATGAAACAAGGACAGAATTAATGTAACATGCATGAAAGCAGGTTCTTTATATAAATGTGTCTATATATATATATATATATATATATATAAAATTTTATTATAATATAAAAGTATGTATATATAGTGTGATACGTGGATTCTTTCTTAAAACTTGTAAATTCCATTTCCATCTTTGTAGATACTCTTTTCTTTTGTTTATTACAAAAGCAATGAGAATTGGTTGGTATATGGGAGTACATATTTGGTCTTTTAATTTGCTTTCTTTCAAATAAATGTACATGTAGGTAGCCATTTTTAGCAGGAAGTGGAACTGTTTGGGGGGTGGGGGTCCTTGGCTGATACATGATAAAAATTAAGTGGAGAAAGTTGGCCCATGATGTTCCACCTTAAGGTTTTAATTATGTCTACATCGTACCAAACAATAATTTAAGCTTTTTCATTCTATTTTCAAATCCTTAATCATTTTAATTATAAGATATCATATCAACAGTTTTTTTGCTTGATGTTAGCTCATCATTTCCTTCATATATGTTTTTAAATCAATTTTTATAAATATATGAATATATAAAATTGGAAAAGAGAGTGTATATTTATATATATCTACATAAATATGATGGAAAGTTTATGGTGCAGCTTAATTTGCATTGTGCATCATACACTTGTATTACCTAATTTATATATAGAATATTACTTATGTTTCTTGAACGTACGATTAAAGCATATACTATTTGTTTATATTCTTTATATAGACCAATTAAATTGTTTGCATATATATAGGAGGAGAATTTAAGGCCTGTAAATTTTTCATCATATATATATTTATGTAAATGTAGGATTTTTTTTTTTTTTTGGGTAATTGGCAGTAGCTAGCATATTCCTTCATGTTCTTTCTCATCTTCTTACTGGCTTTTTTTTTCCATATTTTTTTTTGGATTTTTGAAACATTCCTCGGCATCTAGTTCCCTTCATAGGCATTCTCCATTATTCTACGAAAAGAATGCCTTACTTTCTTAAAGAGAAAAAAAATTACCCATTTTGCTGACTGAATTGCATAAATTTATTTTTTTTTTTAAATGTATATTTATGAAAATATTTTACTAATGGAATCAAGAACTAAAACCCAGATAAAAAAAATGAATAGATTAAACTTGAAAATTGAAAATTCAAATAAATTGAGAGAGATCCTAAAAATTTGATTGATGAAACAATGAAGATATTTTTAGCAAATAAGGTTTGACATGATGATATAAGAATGAGAAGATTTAAGGGATGTAGCAGAGTGGCAGGGGGCCATGTTAAAAGGCAATTTGCAGTGTTTAGTCATTCGAAAGAAAGAAAGAAAGAAAGAAAGAAAGAAAGAAAAGCAAAAGCAAAGGAGGGTAACAGAAAATAGTGATGCCGCTGAAAATCAAGTCGCTTTATCAACACAATGTTTGAGTTTGAAAAATATTGGTGGTAAGTGGTTAACATTTCTGCAAATTCCAGTACTCTTTATTCAAATTTGCTTTAATTTTTTGTTTTCGCCTAACACAACACAACCCAAATTAAAAAAGAAAGATCAGATCAGTGGTCGATCAGTCCAATCCCACGTGAATGGCCCCATTTGCTTCTCGTTATAGGGCCCTCTGCTCGTCTATTTCCACGCACAAAGTTAATGCTTGGCCTGCTGTTACTCCGCTTTTCTAGGTGCCCATAATGCTATTGGCGCTGCTCTCTTCTTCGTATTCCATAAAAATTAATATAATCAATTTTGTCATTTTCAAATTTAAATCAATCCAATCCCCACGTCCATTCAATTAAAAATCCCAATTTTCTTGTTCTTGTTCACTGCCCAAGGCAACGCAATATTATTATCAATAATTATTGTAGACAAGGACGAAATTTTTCCAGGGTCTGCAAGTTAGCTGAAACCAAAATCGAGTGAATGAAATTTCCAGACAGAGGCGCCGCTAACGCAGTAACCTCAATAATGGCGCTACTCCCCATAACCTATCCAGATTTTGTTTGATTGTTTTCACTTAATAATTAAACGTTCTTTATACCTATTTAATTTATGCCTTTCACCCCAAAAAAGAAAAACACTTTTTATGAAAATATGAAAATCTCTCTGTTCTTTGTCCATTAGGTGGTAGGTAGTGGCCACATTTATGAAGATCCTGCTGTGCTGTTTTACTCCCGGTTTTCCTGAAATCACACTCTTAAACTTTTATCACCCCAAATTCTATGCCATTGTGAAGCTGGGCGTGGCCCTACCTGTTGGGCCATGTAACTTAAAGGCACAAATATAGTTTAACTAATTATTATTCAAAATATTTGATACCTTTAAGGCATTATTGTTTGGTTGACTTGAGGAGCCCATTTTGTGGAAAGCTCCGTGTACCCATATTAACAGACGCTACTTCTGTTAAGGTTTGCAGGCTTCACTACCCAGTTCCATCTGAAGTTGGGGCGAGCTATTGGGCCATGAAAGTTGTTAGGCTTAAACCTTTCTGCCCTTTTTGTCCTCGATGATTTTTGGGTTTACGCAATGCAGATGGCAGCTGCTTTGCAGTACAATCCCTAAATTTCATCAGCACTACTACCCTCCTTTTAGACACGACAATGGTCTATTAAAATGGGTCTCAATCAGTTCTTATACGATTCATTTATTGAATTTTGTATAGGTGGCTGGTGGCTGGGCTCTTGTCAAGGATTTGTCCCCACCACCTGTTTGATAATTTGCTTCACTAACAAAAAGAAAGAGCTAAACCAAAGCAAACCGAAGCATTCATTGAAGGCTCCTTCCTCCATGTTCGTCCCACCCACCTCCCACATATAAAATCGATGAAAAATGACCTTTTCCTCATTGGATTCAGCTCCTTTTCAGTGTTACTGACAGCCCATATTGTATAAATATTTAATCCCAAGGTTTGAAGTTCCAAATCCTCATCGGTCAACACAGGCATTAATGATGGCTAGCTTCGAGCTTTGAACTAAACGACCTGACTCAGCTCGATTAATTTACTTAACTAATCCATGTGGATTAGAGTACTCCGGATCTCATAATGTACTCAATTCGCTACACATTATTTTATGCGTACAAAACTACAGTCAACAACCGAAGCCTTGCTTTAATATGCAATTAGACGCCCAAAGGGCATTATGATACCAACATGTTTTGATCCAACAACGTACTTGGTCTGCCACGCACTTGGGTAGAGCCAAATTACCTACAATTCCAGGTTGTAAATTTCAAGACATATTATCATATCACCAAAGATTCCTAAAGATTTAAATCAATAATGATTGAGAAAGTAGGAACAGTTGCCGTTTTTTTTTTTTAATAATCATAATTAATTGGATTAGGTGCTGAACTGCGGCTTGATGTCAGAGTACGTTTTAATATAAGCACAAAATCAATATAATAATAAGAATGATAATAATAAATACTTCGATATAACAAAATCTAAACTCTCTTATTAATATTGGATCTAGGAAAAAGTGAAAGCTAACTAAGATTCTCAAAATTAGATTAGTATGTGTGGGTGTGCTTACAGTGGTCCACCGTCCACCACTGTGTACCGCGTATTAGTTTTTAATTTCTATCGTGGGTTATCGAATTTTATTGTATTTTATGTTATTTTTAGTTTTATTGATGTAATAAATGCGGGCGTTGTAGTTGAGTAGCCAAAGCTACGGTGTACATTTGAACTGGTCAGCCTTGACCGACAGATAGGGCTGACCTTATCGTCGTCGTAGTTTTGAAGACTAATTTGATGAGGCTATCTTTGGAAGTCAGTGGTCCTAATGTTTAATTTAGTACACATTTTGCTTCTTAGTTTGTGCATGATTGCGTTTGTCTGCCTCCTGTCTTTCTTTTAATTTTTTTAATATTTTTTTCTCAAATAAAAGAAAAATGAAAAAAAAAATGATGAATAATAAAGTTTGGAAGGAATAAAATGACCAAAAAGTAGGGCAGGATTTCCAGGTCCAGGTCTTCAATCTAAAACCAGTCGAAACATGAGGAGATAGACGGAAAGAAAGAGCAAAGAAAATAGTTTCATTCAAAACTGCTCAACAATTATTAAGCAAAAAAAAAAAAAAAAACACATAACTATAAGTTAGCATTTTCTTTGGGTATTATTCATTAATAATAATAGCTGGTATTATTACCTTTTTCTTTTCGGTAAACAAACACTTTGTAATTCAAGTTACATCAACATTAATTATTAATGAATGAATTAAGGCAAAATCTTCTTGGCTGGGCCGAATCCGAAGGCAAAAACAGAAGTCGATTCTCCACATTAAATTCTTGACCCTATCAATTTTCCCTCCCTTTTCCCGTTTTCCAGGTTAAGAGAAAAACCAGTTGATTTCTGAATATTTGCTAAATAAGTAAAGCCTTTATTATTCTTTGGTAATATATATTATATATTAAATTATT
This sequence comes from Azadirachta indica, assembly GCA_022749755.1. Classification (NCBI taxonomy): domain Eukaryota; kingdom Viridiplantae; phylum Streptophyta; class Magnoliopsida; order Sapindales; family Meliaceae; genus Azadirachta; species Azadirachta indica. The sequence goes on along the minus strand of CM040451.1, from coordinate 12,254,052 downwards.
AAATGTGAAAACGATAGAAAAACAGAAAAACGGAACCAGAATTGACAAATCCCGTGCACACATTCCCAAACAGTGTCATGGTACCCACGTTCACTCCCCCCTGCCAACCGCTCGGCTAACTGGAAGCCCCAATTCCGTAATTTCATGAGGAGACATTCATTTTGGAAAAATGAGGGTATTTCAGTCTTTTTAATTCAAATCACTGTGTTTTGCTATTGACGGCGAGAGAATGGCTTGTAGTTTTGGCAATGTCTTCTTCAGCTTAGCCTCAAACCCAAACAAAGCAGTTAAGCTGCTCCATCTAACCACCTACTCTTTATTTCTTTAAAAAATAAAGAAAACAAGTATTCTCCTCTCACTTATTGTTCACTTATTAACTTTCGTTCGTTCGTTCGTTCATTCATTCATTCATTTCTTCACTGATTCATTTCGTCCTCTAATTAGTATATTTACTCGCACTGCCACTGCATGTACGTATTTCTATCTCTCTTCTACTCACACTGAGAAGAGAGGATAGTAAAACGATGCCGTTGGTGAGGTTCCCGGTGAGAAATGAGTACGGCTTGGGCCAGCCGGAGCTGTACAAAGAGGCGAACAAAGAAGATCCGAAAGCCGTGCTTGACGGTGTCGCTGTTGCTGGTCTCGTTGGGATCTTGCGCCAATTAGGCGATCTTGCTGAGTACGTTGCGTCGTTTTGCTTCCTTTCTTCATACTTCATTTGTACTTTTACTTCGCTTACTTTTTAATTTCATTTGCGTGCTCTCTGTGCTGTAAATGGTGAATAATTGATTCAAGCAGAGAAGAAATTTGCGATACAGTTTTTGGAATTCAGTTACTACTCACTTCAGCAAATAACATGAGCAATATCTCTTCTCTTCCTTTATGTCAGTTGTTTCCAATTAGCTTCTCTGTGCTGTTTATCCAAGTTTATATTGATTGTCATTCTGGTATGAATGACACACAAATATTAACTGAAAATTTCTTTAAATATGGGAAAGTGTAACTTGCTGCGGTTGATTTGAAGATCAAAATCTGAAAATAGAGTTGAAGAATTTATACACTGATGATCTTGAGTCTAACAGTACATCCGGATGTGTTTCTATGATCTAGTGATACAGTAGGTTATCTTAGTTATAAAATTGGGACTAGTGTTTTTAGCTGCGCAGGTCATAGTTATTAGTTTTGGTGATACTGGAGGCTGGCATTCTTTGCTTGCTCTCAAGTATGGTGTGTAAATTTGCTCTCTTGTGTGCTTGTCTCCGGAGTTTCTGTTTGGTTCTTAGAGACAAGTGAGGGAAAGGAAACAATAAGAAATATGAAATCCTGAAATGTAAGAACCTTAAATTGGATTTGTTTATTTCAGGAAGGGAGCTTGTGAAAGCAGTGGTATGGAAGTTGAGCCATAGGAATTTGAATCCTCCTTGAGAATGGTTAGAATTAGTGCAACTCAGTAGTTTGAGAATGGTTGGTAGTGCATGAGTACAACATATTAGAACTTCTTGTCATGCGATTGAGGAAGATATGTAATAAATGGCAATCCTTGTTTGATTGCTTTATAGTAGTTGTTCAAAATATAATCTTGGTATAGAAACCTTCAAGGCTCTTGAAGCTTGGCGATTTTAGGGAACATTTGGGCATTGCAAGGTTGAGCTAAACTTTTGTGTGAGGGTTTAACTATGTAATGTGTGAACTTGGTATTTCTTTCACGAGACAAAATTGGAAATTTCACTAAGAGTTGAATTGAGTACGAAGTTTTCTTTCCTCGTTGTCACTGAAGAGGAGAACTGAAATGAGTTTAGCCTTTAAAGATGTATGACTGAATTGAGTTTATGTGCAAATGTGCAAAGCAGCATACTCTGTAAACTTGGTGAATAATAAGTTAAACAATACTGAAATGTCTTATGTTGGTGGTACATTTTGTTTGTGGTGCTAAAACTAGGTTAAACTACTTGAATGGGGTAAAGGGTCAAAGGATGTACCGCACTGGTCGCTGATATTTTTTTTACACACATTTAGAATCAGACTCTATCATGTATAGAATCTGACGAAACCATTCTTACACTGATACTACATGAGGCATCTATCAATCATCTTCCTTTGGTTATTCCATAAATTTTTATTTCCTGGTCAAGTGGCGCAGATTAAAATTTGCAACTGTCACAGTATCTTTTAAACAGAGCAAGTTAAAGGATTCTCGTGTTCTTTTGGTGTTTTCCATCTGATGACTTGTCATCTGTTTTCACTTATTTATGTTGTGGAGAATCAAGATTGAGAAGTTACAAAGTAAATCGCCAGCCTGATGTTAACATTTGATAAGAACTTGCAGTGGATTGAGAAAATTTGAAAGTATTATTTCCTCTAAACAACTTCTCTCGTCGATATGAAAAGCAGAGCTGTTTGTTCTTTCTTCTACCTTTTTTTAATAAATTTTAGTATCTGTTAATCTTGATATTCATTATCAATTAAAATTGTTATGAAATATTCTAAATGAGGCGACATCTGATTGTAGATTTGCAGCAGAAGTTTTTCATGGCTTACAGGAGCAAGTGATGGCTACTGCTTCTAGAAGTCATAAGTTGATGGTTCGTGTGCAATGCATTGAAGGTGCACTTCCTCCCCTTGAGAAGGCTGTGTTAGCTCAAACAAGCCACATACATTTTGCCTACACAGCTGGTATGGCTCTTGTACTCGTGCTTCGACCTTTATCTTGCTTTTGCTATGTGCACTTTTAGACAACTTGTATTTTAAATAATGCTTTACTCTCCTATATCATTAGATTTGTTAGAGGATAATTTATTTAGCATAAAAGAATATCTCTACTTGTCTTCCTCCTCTGCAGATTTTTGCACGAGCTATGTAAGACAACTATTTGATTTTTGAGTAGATAAGGTGAAAAATTATATTTATGATGACCCGTATACTGTACAAAAAGGAGACAATAGGGTGGCCTGGCCATTTGATACACATATGATAACTCTCTAGTATCCAGACGCAAATGTTATAGTATAATTTGTTGCCTAGCCTTTAAATTTCATTGGAAATTGGTGCTGCCTAGTTCTATTATTTTATGCATATTTACATAAGTTCTTGTTTCAAAAGTACCTAGATTTTATTACTACACACAGAACCGGTTCAAATCCTTGTAAGATTATTAAATATTATTGTTTATCATTGTATAAAGTTGAGGCCTTTTGGGATGAACTTTTATTGTTTTTAACTGATATGTAGATAAATTTTCTTCTTCTTTTCTTCTTTTTCTGTTTTCTATAGAATAGTAACTAACTGGATTTCAATGTTTGGTTTAAAATTAACAAACATTTACCATTCCCTGTGGTTTGATTAATTTTTTGCTTATGTTCTTTTGCCTAGCAAAGTTAAAAATGAAAAGAAAGAAACTTCTTCAGGTTTAAGGGAATACTTAAGTTATTCTATGACTTACTCTGATTTAAAATGTCTATATAGAGTTAAGAACTGGGACATTCCACATATTTATTCTTTTCCTACTTTATTGTTTGATAAAGTCTCGTCCAATTTGGTACCTCCTAAAATTATACCTTCACTGTTTAAATTGAGAAGAAGAAAGATGTGGCTTTAGTGCTTATTGATAACGTCAGATCATTGTGCTGATGTAGATATTGGTTCAAAATCTTTATTTTTGAATTAATTCTGTGACCTTTCCTTCTTTGAGTTGTTATATAGAAGTTTATTTTGCCCATTGTCAATATCTCATATGTGTTACATTAATTTTCAAATAAGTCCAATCTTTATGGAGAGCAGTTGCCTTGCAGGTTCTGAATGGCATCCTTGCATTCCAAATGAGCGAAATCATTTTATTTACAATGACTTGCCACGATTTATTATGGATTCCTATGAAGAATGTCATAATCCTCCACGTTTGCACTTGCTTGACAAGTATGGTCCATTTCTTATTCCTCTTTATTTAGATTAATGGACAACTAATGGCCATTAGGTTTAAAATTTGGTTTTAGATACTTATTTCTCTGCTGTGCCAATCAGATTTGATGCAGGCAGCCCAGGATCTTGTCTGAAGAGATATTCAGATCCAACATTCTTTAAAAGAGTATCTGGTAGTCCCATTGAAGCAACTTCTGAAAAAATCCAAAGAGATAAAAAGGCTCGTAAAAGCAAGGTATCATTTACTGATGAAGGAACTGATATTGCAACCATATGATGAGCATTTATCTTGTAAATCTATTTTGTTGCCCAATCATATGATGCCCTTGCAAATTCGTGGTACGGATGTGACTATAATCCACAAACGAACTTCAAAGATGCTATAATTGTGGATATATTTTCTTTGAAGACTTTCTTAGTGAAAATGCAGGGGCATACTTTCTTCTAGAGCTAGTATATGCATCCTCAACATTGCTTCCTTTTTGAATTTTATCTAAATGATATATGTCTAAATGGGCAGAAGAAAAGGTCATCTCAAAGGAATGGAGAAATATCACGTGTTGCATCAATGTCTAATCATAGTCATAGTGGCAGGTATTTAATCTATATGTATATTGTCAATTTCAACCATTGCCATATTTATTTTGATGAAATTGAAATGTGTATGATATCTGTGATTCATGTAATGCAGAATGCATTTGACTTCTCTGACTGTTAATGGCCGAACTTCTTCTCAAACTGCCTCTACTGTTGACATGACATTGAAATGTGACTTGGGTGATCATTCAAGTTCTTTTGACTCGAGAACTGGGTCAGGTTATATAGAAGGTGTATTCAGTCTTGGTTCCTCCTTGCAAACTGCAGAACAGGGGGCTAAGGAATCCTCTTCTAGGTTGATGCAGGATATCGATATCCTTGATTCGGCTTATTCTGAGGAACCGACTCAGATGGTAGATAATAATTTTCCACACAGTTCACCAGAAAAAACTGTCCCTAATTCATCTTGTGTTACCTGGGATGAAAAGGCAGAAATAGTGGAGCCTCAGATTCAACAATGTGATAGAAGTGAGGCTTCTGAGGTCCTTTCTGCTAAATTTGACATAGATACACCTGACAGAGGAACTGCCAAACTTAGAAATGTTGATCAAATGGACATCTTGTTTGATAGAGAGGCTCCAGAGGTGCTTTCGGCAAATTTTGATGTAGATACACCTGACAGAGGAACTGCCATTCCTAGAAATGTTGATCAAATGGATATCTTGCTTGCTGAGAATGACACTCCTAAATCTATCTCTAGTGAAAAGCAGCTTGATGAGATTGAAAGTGAAACAGACAATTACATGGATGCCCTTAACACTATTGAATCAGAATCTGAAAATGATCTTGATTGCCAAACAAAATGGGAAGTGGAGCAATATTCACCTAGCGTTAACAATGGTAGAATAGAAGATGGAATCGAGGAGCCTACGGCACATAGTTCAGATCAATGTCCATCTTATATTGAGTCTCATACTATATCCAGCATCTCCTCCAGTAACAGAATGTTGAGCGTTTACCTGACCCCGTTCCCTCGGAGAGTATTGTTCATGCGCGAACACCTCAAATTTCTGGAAAATCTTCTGATTTAGACCATTCACCAGGCGCTGATATGTTTGCAACGTTCAGTGTTCTTGATGGTTCAAAAGTAGAACCAGTCATCAGAGACAGTCGAAAAGTAGAACCTGTTATCAGCGACCCATCATCCTCTGGATCCAGAATTTCTGATTTACATGATCAATCAGGCATTAGGGCCATCAGCAGTTTCTGTGAATCTCAACAATCTCATGCTGAATTTTCCAATGATCAATCAGGCATTAGCATTGTAAGCAGCGTTTGTGAATCTCAACTATCTCGTGCTGAATTTTCCAAGGATGAATCGGGTGTTGGGGTCTTAAGCAGTGTTTGTGAATCTCAACAATGTCATGCTGAATTTTCCAAGGATGAATCGGGTGTTAGGGTCGTAAGCAGTGCTTGTGAATCTCAACAATCTCATGCTGAATTTTCCAAGGATGAATCAGATGTTAGGGTCGTAAGCAGTGCCTGTCAATCTCAACAGTCTCATGCTGAATTTTCCAATGATCAATCAGGGGCTAGGGTCATAAGTGGTGTTCATGAATCTCAACAATCTCATGCTGAATTTTCCAGAAATCAATCATGCATTAGGATCATGAGCAGTTTTTGTGAGCCTCAACAATCTCATGCCGAATTTTCCAGTGTTCAATCAGTTAAATTCTGGACAAATGGTGGCCTATTAGGACTTGAGCCGTCAAAACCTTCTGACTTTGCCATGTCAAATAGCGCAGGCCGGGATGATGTGGCCAGAAGTAAATTTAGTCACCCAAATATTGCCGTAAAGGGTGATGGGCAGAATGAAAAACTTGATACATTGATTGAGAATCCTGAAGGTTCGGAAAAGGTTTCAAGCTCTAGTATTGATAAGGCTGATGCTGATTCCAAACTTGAAAAATCGATTGGTTCCCATAATAGTAAGAGATTTAATCATGGTGAAGGAGGTGGTTTGAATGTAACTGCTGTGGCTGCACGTGGAACTGAGCTGCCACCAGATGTAAAAGCCACATCCAGTGAAACAAATCAGGAAAATGATGGGAACTCATCTTTAGTGTTTGAACTAGGCCATAGGTTACTTGTAAATGGTTTCCGCAGAAAGTTGTCACTTGTGCATGATGACAAATCCGAACCAGTTAACTCTCTAGAAACTGGTGCATTTGATCGGCAGCATGGGCACCACCATGATGCATGTCAGAGAATGGAAAAGACGACCTTCATGGAGCGTTTTGGACATGGAGCTCCTCTAGGTTCACTCACTTCTTCACCACCACTTGAACATATGAAAATATCTTTCAAACCTGCAGATGGTTTTGAGACTTCCAAACTGGGACTGAAATTTCCTGATGGGAGTCAGTGTGCTGAAAGCATTAGAGATATGTTTCCCTCATTTCAGTTGGTCCCCGAGCCTGCTATTTCTTCTCATGAATATTGTTCTGATTCTGATGATGACACTTTCTATAGGTCATCTCCTTATATGTCAGATGATTGTCGTAGCCATCACTCTGAGTCAAATTCAGAGCAGTGGGAATCATCCCCTGAAGGAAGCAATCACCATGAGCTATATGATGCTTTAGGTCAAATGTCATCAATGGGATCTGTTTCTAGCTCTCTGCAGGTAGAAGAAGCAGCGAAGCATGGCATGCATGCTAACTATGGACTTAAGAATATGCATACTGAGAATGGTGCAGAACCTTGTTCGTCTTGTCTTGATCTCCCAAGCTTCGACGCCATGAACTCTGTTCTCCAGGGAGAAACAAAAACTGACTCTGAACCCAAGAATCTTTCAAAATTGCTACACTCTATAGAGCATACCCCATTGCCACCACCTCTCCCTCCAGTGGAATGGCGGGTCTCGAAACCCCATTCAGATGTGGCTGAGGAAAAACAATACGCCGAATCAGATTCTCCCAGGCAGGCATTACAACAAAAATGTTTGGAATCTTCCATGTCTCAGCATCCTGAGCCAGCCCCCGCTGATCAACAATTAACTGTGAAGGATGCTTTTGTGTTTGGTCGAGAGAGCAAGGTATGATGGAAGTATTATTGTTTTTTTTTTTCCAAATTTCATCTTACATTCAATAGATTGGGATGTTAGGACTGCCTGTTTACAACTTACGAAATTCATGAATGCAGCAGGAGGACCAGCAGAATTTGAATTGGAAGAAGGAAGTTAATCAAAAGGCAAATGGCAATTGGATGGACGAAAAGGAGGACTTTTTGCATCAAATCAGAACAAAAGTGAGTGGATAAAAAATGCTTTTTCTTCTTTTCTTGGATCTCTTAAATGGAGAACTGGTCTGAAAATGATAACAAACACATCTTTATTTTTTACCCTCATCTCAATAATTTGTTTCTAATGAAAATAATAAAAGAGTAAATGAAAAGCAAAAGGAAAGCAAGGAAGTGAAATAAACTAAGAGGTACAGTTTCACCTCTAATGTTTATTTTGTGTGAGTGAAAGACATTTAGCAGTTTTTCTTTTTCTTGCATGCTTATGGCTGGTTTGACAATTTGGTGACTATCATCATTGTTTTCACATCTCTTTTCTGCTCTTATGTTTGCCAAATAGTTTTGTTGGGTCTTCTCCCTTCTCCTTTTTAATCTTTGGTAACCATTAGTTAGACTGCCTCTGATGGTACTATGAAATGTGATTTCAGATTCATAAGTGTGGTGTAGTGTTTTGAGTTATATATATATATATATATATATATATGTATATATATATGTTTCTCCTTCGATTGGAGATCTCATAATAGAATGATTTAATAGTGTTGGAGCATGTAACTTGTTGATTGCTTTCAGTCAATGTAGTCATTACCCCATAACAGAATCCCAGCCTCTTATTGCCCCCTAAAACTTTCCATCTAATAGACGCTTTATCTTTTGTTCTTGATCCAGTCATTCAGCCTGAGGCCCACAGTAGCAGCAAGGCCAACCTTCTCAACATGTCCTGCTGCAAACAACAAAGTCACTGCAATCTTAGAGAAAGCAAATGCGATCCGCCAGGTTTATAGTTACCCTTGTTTCTCTTGCTATTTGTTTTTCTTTTCTTTTCTTTTCTTTTCTTTTTTTTTTCAATTCCCTTGAATCACTATAAAATGAAAGACTTGGGAACTTGCAGGCCGTTGCAAGCGATGACGGTGACGATGATGATACCTGGAGTGATGCTTGATTATTTTGGTATGTGATAATAGGAGAAGTAAATCTCCTTGTATTTTTGAGTTTGTAATGTTGGGCAAGGCTGTTAATATAAATGTGAATAACGCCAGTTTCTTTTTGTAATTAATTTCTAGGGCCCTTCCTTTATCGAACTGCAATTGTTTCATTAATTTCTTAAATTGCTAAATTTTATGCTGTAAACAATGAGACAAAAGAGATTAGATACTTCATGATGTAATTTATATCTATCAGGCAATTATTTATGCAAATTTCCAAAAAAATTTCATGAATGCTGCTTTGTTTTTCTCTGGGTATGTCATTGATGGAATCAATACGAACCTTGACATTATGATATGAAGATGTCCCATGAAAGGACCTTTTGGCTATGTGAATAAGTCATGTACAAGTCGTCTTCTGCGGATTTTTTGAATTGAATTACGAGGCTCCATGTTTACATCTAAATTGTCTATTCTCTGATTGTATGCGTCTTATTGAGAATAATATTGTAACAATACCTTGTTTTAATTCTTAAAGGTTAAATGTTGTCAAAATCAAGATTAAGAAAGCTTAACGCAAGTGTTTGAAGTGGCTGCTACGATTTATGATTTAAGATAAAATAGTACTCTCCTCCTAATCCTACGGAGGTTAATTTATATTGTAAGAAATGCTTAAGGTACATGTTTACCAAGATTCGAAGTAAAAAAAGCCAACTTATGAATAAGGAAACTTCAATATGAGCTGACAAAAGTGATGTTGGCCTTGTCCTGCTACTCTTTTGGTTCTGGGTTATTGTTCCTGAGAATCACCAGGCCATGAGTTGAGTTCTCTTCGGTGAATAAGAATATGGCTGTTTTTCTTTTTTCCTTTTTGAAACAAGAACAAAAAAAAAAAAAAAAAAGGAGAAGAAGAATATGGTTGTTTGAACTTTCGTGTATTATGGCATTACCGAATGAGATACAGATAAATAAAAGGTGTAGAATACCAGCAAGAAATCACCACCTCTAAATTTTTTAAAATTATTTTTGGGAAGGCAATAAAAATGTGTATGTTGTTGGTGAACGTTTATCTTGTATCAATGATGATAGACATAATGCCTCTAGTCTAGGCTCTAGGTATGATGGAGACACCGGTGATGCAATTTTGTAAGGAACGACTAGTCGTCCGATCCTCTCTTCAAACGACGACAAAATCGTCGTTCTAACCAGGCGACAAGTTGTATTTCAGATGGAAAAACTTGAGGTTCAATTAACGCGTGGAATTTTAATGCTGGGCTGTGGTGATGAGTCAACTTTGTTAGCCCAAATGCTTCAGTTTTAATTTACTGAGAGGTAAACAGGATTTGCGTGTGCTTTAATTCTTCTACGATTCCCATTTCTTTCTCCTTTGCGGTGACTTGATGACAACAACAACAACACTTTGATTTCATTTTCATATACTAAATGTTTTTGCTTCCAATTTTCTGTTGCACGGATAATAATTGCTCCACATTTGTTGTCATGTGTTAAACCTTTTTTACTTTCCGTTTCCAATACAAAACCAAAGTCACAAGTGGACATACTTGGTGTTTGCATTGCCCCTCATACACGGCCAAATATATATATATATATATGTATGTATCTATTCTTTTTCTCTCTTCTTTTTTAAGTAAAAAAAAGAAAATAGCAACAACAAAAATGCATGCATCTAGAAACAAAGATAGATAGCTTCTTTATATTCAATCATAACACTGAGCTTATTAAGTGTGTGTATATATATATATATATATAATTAATAATTAATATTATATATAATAATAATTAATTGATGATTGTCTTTTTTCTGGCTCTGGCTGGCATATCAACAAATTAAAAAGAAAAAGGGAAGACTTTCTTGCTTTCTCATTTTATAATTAATTTATTAAAGCAACTTGCTCCACAACACAGCAAGCAACATGCCCTCTTAAATTAATCCTTAAATTTCAATATCTTAATATTTTAATCCATAATATCTCTGGAATCTGACTAGGGCACTTCTTAATTTGCTTCCCTACTCATCAAATTAATTATACCAAAACCAAACCTCCCCCTCCCCCCATCCATATTAATTTCTTCATGATCATGAAGATGAATGGTGCATATTCATCTAAAATTTAGAGCTTCAATTAATTATAACAATCTATGAATTATCCGAACTTATCATATGAAATGATCAGTTAATTTCCTGTTGCAAGAAGCAGTATATAATTTGAAGTTAGTAGTGAGCAGAGGAAACACTGGTGTTAATGAAATATATGGGGCACTCTGGCCTCCATAGAAAAAAAAAAGTGAGCATGCAAATTGATTAATTAATTTTAAATGACTCGGTACTTTACATATTCTTTAGGTTTCTTAATTGAAAAGAGACTTCTAAAGCATCCTAAAGAAAAAGTGCATCCCTTTCCAAGTTTTTTTTTTCTTCCTTTTTTTATGTTAAAAAGAAAGAAAGAAAGAAAATGCTTTTTTGTCTACATTATTTAATTGGGAAAAAGATATATATATGTTGGAAATGAGGCTACTTTAATTAATTTCATAAATAATCAAACGAGATTCCTTTATTAAAGTAATGAAGAGTTTTATAATTAAATAAATCCCATATGAATCAATCTACTTTCCACTACATTTGCAACTGAATGCTACCCATTAACCCAATCAACATTTTGAACTCATTTAAAAAAAAAAAAAAAAAAAAAGAAGAAAGCAACAAAGATTGTTACTTATTATTATTGTTATTATTATGCATCAAATTCACTAAAAGCTGGAAAGATATAGCATGCATGCATGAATTTCAAAAAAGAAAATTGATTGATTGGAATCCAACTTTATTATGATAGATATATACCCTTCTTGAAAATTTAGTTGTTCTATTATTATTATTATTATTATTATTATTATTATTATTAAGTATTGGGATATGACCCAGATGCTGCTCTTGTCTTTTACAAAGTTGATTTTATATGCATCCAACTGCTTTTCAAATAACAATTAGCTAGCTCAGTGGTGAAATCTGATTGGACAAATTAAAACACAAAAAGAAAAATTATAATAATTCAAAAAAGCATTTGTATTTGTGTATAGTAATTTGATAGTGTAAAATCAAATTGTGGATGTTAGCTAGTCATGGACACTTGAAAGCTTTGAAATAGAGATGATTATATAATTAAATATATAAATGTAGAAATTGCAGCACAAGTTTTCCATCTTTTACAAGTCAAAAATGTCTTAATAAAAATTGCAAAACAAACAAAGTCTTTATTCTTATCTACAAATTTCCATACCATTCGTGAATGGTTGGTATGAATAATATCAAATCACTCTTAATTAATTATATATATGTATATAATAATATGATGTCTATATATATACAAGAATAATATATAAATGGCCGGCAATAATATTGTTCCTGTTTAATTAGTACTATATATAGTGTGTGTTTATATATATATATATATATATATATATAGCTAATTAAATTAGAACACAAAAAGAGATTAAAAGGTCATTGCATACTTTAGAATATGGCATCTTTAATCTAGCACCTGGTTCTGCAATTAATCTTCAATATTCATGCTATGCTATGCTATGCTATGCTATCTTTCACTGTATCAGATCAGCTTGAATTATATTAGCTTCACTAATTACAATATTTACAGCGGAGTAAATGATCATGTGGGAAAGCAATCTATATACATATACACTAAATTGAAAATATAATGATATGATATTAGAAAGAGACTGACGAACTTTTCAAAGCAAAACAACACGACGGAAGGATTTATCTCTTCTCTTTTTTCTTTGAGATTAGAACAAAAAAAATAAATTATATGTATATGAGGAGAAAGACAACTTTATCTCTTTTCTTTATTTATGTTATGCTCCTACTTTGACACTTTGTACGCGACCTGCTTGTAATTGGCCCCATCTCTTTAGACTTTTTTAAACCCTCATGCATTCTCATGACGATTGTTTTATTGACGTCGACTAAAAAGCTCTTCCTCAGCTTTTCCACGCCACCTAATTCCCCCATTCCCTTCCCTTCCCTTCCTTGGCGGCTATTTTGCCTTTTTTTCTTTTCCTTTTCTTTATCTTTCATCATTTACATCCCTAATTTTTACCCTTTTTTTAACAAATAATCACATAATTTATTTATATATATTAAACAAATCCTTATCTTTTTTAAAATAACCAAATACCCACATAGAATTTTGATTGTTTAAATATGGGTTAAGGATCTATTTGATATAAATTGAAAAGTATATATTTTTTCAGTACAATGAATAAATTTAGGGGTCTATATGATAATATGCCTTTTTCATTTCTTATTCCTTTTCCACTTTAAATCGCAATTTCCTGCACTTTTTGAGCTTTCAAGTCCTCTATATATATACGCATACACACGCAAAACATTTCTCAGAAAATCATAAGCTGTCTCTTGATCCCTTTTTCTCTCTGTCCCTGTCTCTTTCTTTTTTCTCTCTCTCTCTCTCTCTCTCAAGAGTCTATGGCGAATGAAGAACAAGGGATCAAGCTCTTTGGAACAACAATTACGTTACATGGACGACAAGTTAAAGAAGAACAACATAACCAAGCTGATCATCAGGATCAAACACTTGATAAAAGACCAGACAAGATCATACCGTGTCCTAGATGCAAGAGCATGGAGACCAAATTTTGTTACTTCAACAATTACAACGTTAACCAGCCTAGACATTTCTGCAAGGGCTGTCAGAGATACTGGACTGCAGGTGGGGCTCTCCGGAATGTTCCTGTCGGGGCTGGTCGCCGGAAAACTAAGCCTCCAGGTCGCGGGCTTGGTGGGTTCCCGGAGGGTTGCTTGTACGATGGGTCTGCAGCGGAGGTACATCAGTTTGGATTAGATGGGGTGGTGATGGAGGAGTGGCATATGGCAGCCCACGGAGGTTTCCAGCACGTTTTTCCGGTTAAGCGACGGCGGAACAACTCAGGTGGTCAACCTTATTGATTCTAGTTTAATGGTAGTTCGGATAATTTTAAAGAAAAATGTATTAATTATTGGCTAGTTGTGTATATACCTGTTGGTTTTTCATCATCAATGAGTGTTCCAACTGAAAATTATATTATATATTAGTCACTGTTACATAAATTTATATATACATAATGTTCCAATCTATAAATCGGCTGATATATAGATAATAAACAATCTTAGGGATGGTGTTCAGCTACGGCAGCGGAACATGAAGAGAAATGAACAATACTCATATCTGGCTTTAAAGAGATCGATATATTGCCTGATCATCAAGGTTCACAAGGCTATGATTGAACTGAATCAAATTTGAGATCATGGAAATTAAATCAATTCCGCCTTTTGGATTAGATATGATAGAGTGAGAACAACTCTTGATACAAAGATGGAGCATGATTAAGAATTTTTCATGTGAGTTGCTGATAACTTTTGGTTGATGCCGTAAGGATCTTCTTGCGCCATCTGTCCATTAATGATAATATATCGGTGAGATTTTATTTTGTTTTTATATTTTGTTTCTTCTAAAACCCAATCAGAGAATTGAATTTTTTTTTCGAGAAAAACAACTAGAGATCTGGAGATGATAATATTAAGAATGAAGCCGTAGCATGCATCTAATTTGCTGTGAGTGAGGCAAGCTTTTGATGAACAAGGGTATTGGATAATGTTTAGAGATATTGTTGGATCTTTCCCTTAGAGGTGAGTGATGGAAATTAATTTTTCACAATTAAGGGAAAATTTATCTGAAAGTAAAAGAGAATCCAAAATGATGCTCCTGCCTCTGAATATTCTTTCCAGAAGATGGTTAGGCACTCCTAAATTATGCTCTTCTGGAATTTGTATTCGAAGACAAGATGCGTTCGTTTGTTGTACTCCTTGCTTTATGGCTTATGCAACTGAACAAAAATGGAGTCATAGGTCCGGTGAAAAGAATTACGTATATGTGTAATTGAGGCGCTTGGTTTTACTTCTTGTCAAATATGAAGTCACTGGTAAAAGTTGCCTACAGAGTGAAAATAAATTTTTACCAGATACTTTGTAGTTTTGCAAAGATAAGCAAAAGAATAATAGTTTTTCAAACACACCCTTAATCAACTAAGCTTCTAGATTGCTTAATTTCTTAATCTGTCTTGTAAACGTGTTATATCGTTTGGTCAAAAGTAAAATCTTTTGAGGCTAAGAAAATGCGATATGGCATTATACCCATGTGCAAATTAGCTATTCAGCACCGAGTATGATGAGTTAATTGAAAGCAAATTCATTTATGCGGTAAGTGGCACAAGAAATTTAAAAAAAAAAAAAAAAAAAGGGAAAAAGTTTGATTCTATACACATCTGGTTTTAGGAAAAGCATAGTTAACTTGAAAATAAAAAAAGAGAAGAAAGAAACTTTTGCAGTATCAGATTCTGGTGCATGAATGGAGTGTTGCGTTCTACCAAGAATTAACAAGAGTATCCGTGGGTTCATTAGACCAAAATGATGCCACTTAAATAAGTCTACGAAAACAGGACAACAGAAACCATGCATGTTCAATGTGCATCAGCTAAGAGATTAAATTGTGAAAGAATGTCAAAAATGTGAATATGAAAGCAGTTTGCTAAGTTGGATTCTAGTAATAAGCTTGCATAGACATTAGTACATATAAATTATTTTTCTTCCCTATCATTATCCCAGCAATCTGCTCATTTTTTTCAGCTGTATATTCAATGCATGTTTTATAAGCAGGATTAGGACAAACTAGAAAGACAAAACGTATTGTTAAGATGCATCATATCAATAAAAATGAGAAAAAAGGGTGTCATACGATCACATCCCAGGGCCTGTAAACTAATGACTAACTGTCAGATACTGTTACGGCTACCTAATTTCTACACCAGTGGAAAACAAGATTATGTTATGTGCCATTAAACTACCGTTAAAAGTTGTGCTATCAACACCTCCGGATGGCATTCTGTGATGACTACAAGAAAAAATATATGGTGATAGAATCCTGCCTAGCTTCCCTGCTCGCTTGCTTTTGCTTGATCATCGTCGTTTTGAGGCCTATTCAAAGCAAATCAAATGATTATTGTTAACCAGAGTAGAAATAAGTTATTCGTTGGCTAAAACCAGTCACCATATAAAAAGAGGTTTTTGCATAGAATTGTTGTAGCTGAAAGGAATAAATTAGAAACCGACTGAAGGAACAATTGGGCAACCAAAGATCTTGTTATCCATCAATTTGACACACAAGGGAAATTTCATCATCTTTCTTGGATTTAGTTTCTTTTGTGTCTGCACATATTCATGTATGCATATGTTTCATCAAGTAAAATTGATTCAATGTCTCAGTAGCTACAAATTAAAAATCTTCACCAAAGAACATGGTTTTGAGTCCTAGTTTATTGGAATGATTTTCAATCTATGATCTTCAAACATTATAGTTGGATTTGGGTAATAGTATATCCATTAAAAGAAAAATTAGCTTGAACAATTTTTTTCCATAGTCCAGAAATCCCCTAAACCCACCTCAGGGAACTCAAGTTTGAAATTGTACTTCTTGTTCAACCTTACAAGATTTGGAAGGCATGAAACTCATGGCTTTTCTCCTAACAATTTACCGTGAGGAATTTTACCCCAAACTTCATGGGAACAAACCATTGAAATAATGACACTAAAGCTGAGCAACAATTATAAGACCTTTGACTGTCAACTACCAAGGGAAATGCCCAGCTTTACTGTGAGATGATGATGACTCTCAACAACTATAAGTCGTCTATCCTAAAATTTGTCTCAAGGACTTGAAATTAAATGCTACTCTTAACATAATAATACAGAGAATCCAATGCTGAAACCAAAAACATACCAAAAAGAAAATTAGACTACCCATCACAAGAACCAAATTGAAGAAGTTGAGTCTTCCTTAAAAATAAAGTAAGTTTGCTCTTAAAGGGTCAATGCACTATCAAAGGCAGAAAAGAACTTTCAATCAAAAACGTCTACGATAGAATATAATTTTATAATGAGAACACAACTAAAATTCCAGGGTAAAGGCACACTTAAAAATTATTTCCAGTTTACAAGGAAATACCCAAAATCAGAGGCAAGTCAAAAGTCACCACAAGAAACATTGCAATAATCAACCAAATTACTCTACAAAACAAAATAATTCTGAAGGAAAACGCCAGGAAAATAAGGAACAAAACAAGAAGCAAGTCAAGAAAATGGAACACTTACTTATTTCCAGGATAAACCCACTTTCCATCTTCCCATTCAAGATGAATCCTGACTTTATAGAACGGACAATGCACCACATTCCCAGTGCTATCCAACTTGACATAATAGTTAGGATCAACTTTTCGTACAATCTTTCCAACAAACCAACCATCATTAACATAAGCATCAACTTTTTCGGCAACCTCAAGACGTGGAGGTGGCAGAGGCCTGATATCGGACTCTTCAACGGGTTCAGTAAGCAATCTTGTTCTGTCTTCAGAAAAACGAGTGTCGTATCGAACTAAATACTTGGTTCTTCCTATTGCAGCGAGAACTGTTGCAGTGTAGTAGGAACTCACAAACCCTTCTTGCTTCTTGCATACTTCTACGGTTTCTTTGTGGGCGAAAGGCATTGTTTTGTATGTGGGAGAGAGATTGAAGAAGGGTTTAAAAGAGAGGTTTAAGAGGAGGAGGAAGAAAGAAAGAAGTTTTAGTTATGGAGCAGGGGACGGGACGAGGAGACTCATTGGCGTTGTAGAAATTTGACAGCTTCTAGGACTTCATACCAGCCGTCTGATCAATTCCACGTTGATACAGTAAGTATTTGTTTGGTCTGCTGTGAGCCTGTGACCCCCGCTTTTTTTTTATTTTTATTTTCTTTTAGTCAAAATAACTTTTTTCCTGATACTCAGTGACTTTCGGTTGTAGCTAAAGCAAGATCAATAGAGGATGTAAAAAATTGTTTTACATTTATATAATTGCATAGAAAAAAAAAAATCAAATCTTAGATTTTCGGAAAATTTTTTTTCAGAGGATAATTTTTTTTTCGGCTGTAAATTATTTTTATTTTCTTGTTGTTTTTAACATGGAACATTACTGACAAAATTTGCAAATAATTTAATGCCTGAGCTCTAAAGTAGGAATACATAATTATGAAAAATAAATATGAAAGTAAGGTAGTCAGACACTTTTATTATTGGAAGATGCTGCGCGATATTATGAAAATTATTTATACAAATTAATATAACAGTATTATATTATTATCATATTTTCAGTATTTTTAGGGAAGCAAAAGAAGAATAAATTCTATAGGACATATAATGATGATATGAAATTTTTCCACACCAATTTATGTTAAAAAAAAAAAAAATTTATTTTTAACATTTTTGTAAATTGATGAGAAAAGTTCTGCAAAATTAAATATCATATTTTTTTATGTTAAACAAAATAAAATCATATAATATTTCAATGGCATAATGCTTATTTTATCCTTTCTCAAAATATTGTTGAAACAATAAATTAGGATATATTTAAATAATTTGAATTTATAAATTCCTAATTTATTTATTTTTTAAAAAACATTGTCACAAATTCAATTAGGTGTAGTAGAAACTTTCAAATGTCAGAAATCGGTTTGGCCTGAAGTGAAATCTGTTCCAACCAAATTAAGTAATTTCTGCACTCATACGACTTCTTTAGTTATTCAAATAATTGAATGAATTTTGTCGTCTAGTAATTCTTTATACAAAGTTTATGGCGTGAGTATTAAGAAAATGCCGACGTCTTCAGGGGACAAGAAGTCTACGACTTAAAATAGTATATATATATATATATATATATACCAAGAAAGATTAATGTAAGAATTTCCAAGAACAAAAAACGTTAATCTAAGCTATTAAAAATATATATATATATAAAAGACAGTTGTTAAAACAATAATCCACTGTAATTGAGGAAATAAAAAAAAAAAATTAACAAACCTAAACCAATTAAGCATACTTCAACGCAACTCCTGTCAAAATTGCTTTTACAAACCCTGTCCATTTATTCTTCAGTAAACTCTAATATAAGAAATCTAGTTATGGTGTTGAAATTGATTATTCTTTAAAAATAAATAAATAAATAATGTGGGATTGGGATGGGAAGCGAATGGAATGGTTGGTTGGTTGGTTTGGTGAAATGATTAATAATGTCTACTTGGTTGGATTCCAAGTTCTCGGAGGACTTCAGCGCATCCAGGGAGAGGTTTTTTCCTCATAAATCCGAGAGGATTAGCCATGCGTGCTTGAGAATGAATACCGTTGTTCTTTGTAAGGCTAATTCTTGCACTTCTTCTGGTGAAGGCATCCTTGTTCACCTCATCACAATCTGGTCTACTCGATTTTACTAGCATCGTTTCGCACACTTCATCTTCATGATCTCCATCTATATTCAGGCTGTATCTTCCACCCTCAGTTGTATCACCTTCCACCGTGTACGTCACGTTTTCAGTTTCCCGATCTCTGCACTCCAAACGTACCTTTGCACCTGTAACAGTTATCAGTCAATTGAACAATGAATGTTGTAACTAACATAAACATATATTTATACATACATACATACATACATACATACATAATTTGTAACAGAATTGATATATAACAATACCTGACATCTTCTCACTGATTCGTGTCATAAACTGGGTGCGGCAGGTGTCACAGTAGACTGTGCCCTCGACTCTGAGGCCAGACTGGCCATAGGTAAAGTCCAGGAGAGACAAGAAGCAAATAGCAGACAACAAGCCGATGTTAGCCGTAGGAGATTTTGCCATTGTTCCCCTTTTCTTTTTTTGTTCCTTTATATATTTGGGTAGGGAATGTGTTTCAGGAGACGTAATTTGGTTGACTCTTTTTATAAGCGCTTGTTTTCCACTTACTTATTGTTGTCTTTGCATTTTGTTATTTTTGTGGGGTAGAATTCCCCCATTTTATTTCGCTTACAAATGGTTAGACCTATTCTTTTTGACCCGCTTCTCCCGCCCTTTGTTTCCATAAACCACAATCAATCCTACTCACAAGGGTTGCTTCCAGTCTCTGACAAAATGAAATTGAATACGACTTCGCAAATAAATAAATTAGTTTAAGATAACGACCGTTCATTTTACTTGTTTAAAATCATATTTTCGTGAGAAGATAACCCACGTTGCACAAATCATGCCCAAGACCTAAGGTTGAATTGCCACAGCCACAGTTCTATGTTTTTTTTTTTTTTTTTTTTTTTTTTAATTCTTCTAAAAGTCCGATGGTGAAAAAACTGCCTAAACATTATCCAGCATTCTTTGAATGAATTAACAATGAGGAAAGCATAGAGATACTCCCAATGCGATCTTAATAACACTTCCAAATCGATGAACAGCAGCAGATATAAAAGGCTCTGGTATGCAAATTCATACAGGCAGTCCTATAATCAAACCCACATAACAGTAACAGAACAATAGTACTTGAACGTCTTTTGAAAAAGTTAAACTAACAAAAACACTTGGAGCTATGAAAGGAATTACTACATTCTTGCTGTCGTGCCTGAGGTCAAACAAGCTACTGCCTGGTTCACTGAGGATGGAAAAGAATTTAAATGTCAATCCTGTGAATATAACAGATTGCAGCACCGTTTGCTAGTAAGTAGATAGGACAATAACCCACCTCCACTTCTTTAATCTTCACCTTCACCACCTTTAGTAGAGGTGTCCATCTTCTGGGTTTCATCACCTAAAGTAACAATCACACAGAACATTTAAAGAAAAGGAAGAAAGAAAAATGAAAGAACAATAAAAATGATGCTACTGTAGTTATAGACAAGGACAAAACATTGAAAACCAACTTTAAGACATAGCCAGTTCTGCAGATATCTTCACATAATTAAATTCACTATATAGCAGATGGGCCACAAGTAATGAACAAGAGAAAAATTGGGAACAATTCAATTTCAAGATACAGCTAGTCTCAGACAGCAATTTGGAAAACCAAAGTTTTAGGCATTGGATGCACAAATTGCACCTCAACCGAACTTAGTTTAACAAAGACTCACCTGCACCATCCTGTAATTGAACATGTACTTGAAGTTCATAAGCACTAGAGTACCCTGGACTTCGGACAATTACTCATTAACAGGCATCAAATCTCTCTCTATAATTGGCATCTAGAAATGGTGAAGCATGATATTAAATCCAAAAACTTGCTTCAAAACAAATTCCTAAAGTATGATCAAACATGATTTGCAATGTCCCAAATTGATGCTGGAAAAATTGGTAATTCATCATTTGATCTTCAAAACATAAAGATAGCAGGTTTTAGAAGGAGAATTCATAGTAAGTTCACAAATTTCAACGAAACTAGATAATGCATCTGTCAAGAGGTAAAGACCAGGTATATTATTTCTATTGCAGAAATAAATGGGTTACCTCCATCCTCAGGTATGTCAGAAGTCCACAGAGTGAGGTTGTCCCTCAATAGCTGCATTATCAATGTGCTGTCTTTGTAGGATTCCTCACTTAATGTGTCCAATTCTGAGATAGCTTCATCGAAAGCCTGCTTAGCAAGGTGACATGCCCTGCAGTCGAAGTTCAAATGTAAAAAGCATCCACATGAGTCCCCAAAATAATAAAAGGGAAGTCATAGAACTCAGAAGCCTCAACAAAGATAATGGTATGTTTACCTTTCAGGAGAGTTCATAATCTCATAATAAAAGACTGAGAAGTTCAAGGCCAAACCAAGTCGAATGGGATGGGTGGGAGACAAGTCAGATTCGGCAGTGGTAGAAGCTGCCTGCAAGCAAACAGTACTATAGGTGAACAAAGATAACATATTAGCATAAAACATCCTAGAAATCACACTACTGTATAATTAAACTGGTCATGGCACTTTGGAGAAACAAACTATCTCCAAACACTTCCAACATTTCCAACCATCAAATCAGCTGAGGTGAAAAGCATCCAAAGAATAAAATACAAGAAAGAAGATTATAAGACAAAATTGAGAACTCATGAGGACGAAGAAACGTATATTTATTGTAAGTACACACAATTAACCGAAAATATTTATATCTGTAAATAACATTTAAAGGGGATCCACAGGTTCACGAGAGCTCAAACAAAATTCACTCGTAAACAATGAGGTCAGAGGAATCATGGGTAATCTGCAAAAGCAAACATATATAATCCACTACCAATTATATGTATATTGTGCCTAACTGTGACCAAAAATATGTGTTTGTTCAATCCAAGGTCAGTCTACAATTCAGAGATTATCTATCTTATAAATATATTAAAATAATCATAGTTCCCTGACATTGGAAGCTAGAGTATATAATAAACAAGGTTCAGATCACAGAATTCTGGTCATATAAAAATAGCAATCCTCGCGTTACGTATGCTCAAAATCCAATTAAGTTGAAACCAAACAAAAAATTAAGTGATCACAAAAGTATTGCGAAAAATGTTCATGCTTCCGTTAATATTATTATATCCCCTTAACTTTTTCAGTATTCAAACAAAGGATACTGATAGACTTTTCATTCCTTTATCTAATCTGATTTTTTCTTTTAAAAGTGAAAAACAAATACCACATTAGCTACCTTAAACATATTTTTGGTTGATCAAGATTAAAAACTTTTGCCCATTAAACAAGGAAGAACATAGATCAAAATCAAGAGCATTATCAAACACCAATACAAACCTGATATGCTTTCATTGACAGATCAGCAACCTCTTTTCTGTCATCACCACTCTTAAACTCTGCCAAGTACCTATAATAATCGCCTTTCCTGCACCCACCACGTTAAACCAAACAAATTCTCAGAACTCCATAGAGTAATTTAAAAAAAGAATACAGTTATTTACACAAAAAATTCTTGCCTGCCAGGAAAAACCACTCACATTTTGTAGTAAAACACAGTAGATTCACCTCCAGAGCATGATGGAATCAGATGCTCATCAATCACACGCATAATGTCAGTGCAGATATTTGACAACTCAGATTCTACCTTCTGCCTATATTCTTTAATTCTTTTCACGTTTTGCTCATTCCCTCTTGCCTCTTCTTTTTGCTCAATTGATGAGAGAATCCTCCATGATGCTCTACGAGCACCAATAACGTTCTTGTAGCCAACTGAGAGCAGGTTTCGCTCCTCTACAGTTAGTTCCACATCAAGATTGGCTACTTTTTTCATTGCATCAACCATTTCTGTTAAAATTTGACAGTCAAAACAAATTCTAAAAGTCATAACCCTCAACAAAGTTGGTCCTTTAGTGAAGAAACAAAAGAATAACTATCAGATCTTTCATTCACTACACTGATCTCCACTAAAGCAAGTACAATTAAGCAAATTCACCGAAATACAGCCCGTTTTCCTTCCATATTCCATATTCAAGCAATGTATAAAGAACAAGAAAAAAAGGAAAGTAAAAAAATCTCAAACTTGAAACTTTTCGTTCAAATCTAGATGAACTCAACAAAGTCTAACACTCTTATTTAGCTTAATAAAAAAAAAATCTAATATAGAAGTAGAAGATATGATCACAGAAAAAGATTAAAAATTTAGTTTACTGAGAAGCAGGAGCGAGAGAGACGAACCGTCGTAGCGCTCAGCTTGTTCAGCAAGCTTGGCGATATAGACGAAGTTCTCACGTTCTTTGGCCATGGCGGATCTCTCAGTCTCTGAAACTATTGTTTTTCTCTCTCTACAGTTAGAGCAAGAAGTAGATGCTCTCTCTCTTTCAAAGTCTGTGAGCTTTTCTATTGCTTTTGGGTGGGAGAGAGAGAGAGCCAAAAGTGGAGAACGCGGGGACACGACACGACTGGCCGGCTCGTGTTTGGAAAAGATAGGTCCACGCGCAATTTGGAATGTGAAGAACACTTTTCGACTGGAGGATTGGGACGTGGACTCTACTATAAACGATTGGGGAGTGAGATTCACGGGGTTAATCTGCGGTTATGATTGGATTGAAAGATATGATGAGGACAAGTCAGCATTAACGTTTTGTCTTTCTACCTACAACTACAAGTCCATTACCTTACGATTTGAGTTGTATACTATACTTTTATACGGTAACTCTCCCTAATCTTTACCATAGAGCCGAGTAAAAAGGATTAGAAAAGATGAAAAAGGAAAATTTTTCTCAAAGCACATGGACATAGTTCTTCCATTTATATCAAATAGCTCATCAATCCTTTTGAAATGACTAGATTACCCTTCGTATATATACATATATGCATATTAAGCATTGCCGCACCAGGCTTAATTATATAAAAAAATTGATTAGGTTGTTGAACAACATTTGATACAAGTCTCAAGCTTGCATAATTTATACGGCTACATATCCTAATTTCAAATTGGTTATCAATAATTAATTTCACTTCCATTTTTAACTTCATTTATGCAGTAGAGTTTAATCAGCTGTTGTAGATTTCGAATGGGACTTCCGCATGTTGACAAATAGTTATGATACAAAAACTGGTGCACCAAAGTCTATTTGTCCATTAAAGCCGAGCGAAAAAACTGTGTACTGGAAAGATATCTAAAGGGTCTTGCCTTTGGCCAGTCTAAATTGATTGACAGGTGATGCAGTAATAATTTCATAACAAATAAATCTACATTTTTTTTGAGCAGCCAGAAATGAATGATCAACAAAGGATATCCCTTTTTTTTTTTTTTTTTTTCTTTTTCTTTCTTCTTTTCGTCCATTTCCTCTGGTCATCGGTTATTATAAAACATGTTTCAGCTGTAAGTCTTCTACACAAATCATGACTACAAGCTCGCGGCAATGTATGAGGAGGAGGAGGATTCCTGTTGCTTTATGCTGTCTGCAACATGAGCAACTACTCCAGTGCCGGCGTTGTGAAGCCATTCATTTTTCACCTGCGTTACCAACAATAAGCATATCAAACATTGAAACAGAGGATCCAATAAAATTTCCAATAGAAATTGAAAAGGATGGTTAGTTAGTACATGTATATTGTTATGGGCAAAGAAGGGCCAGAAAGCCGAATGAAAGCTGACATCGACCTTTTTCCATCCCAACTGCTGTAAACCACGTATCATTTCCTCTGTTGACAAACTGGGACTGTTAACATTCCTCAAACACAGACTTCAATCGAATAACTGCATTCTAATTCAGCTTCTATTCCTGTAAAAACAATTACCTTCCATGATTTCATGATATTCTACTGTCTTTTGTGAGCTAGGTTCATTTTGTGCAGCTTCCTTGGCTTTGATGGCTTCTGAAGTGAAATGGGGGCCATCAGATGAAGCTGCCGGGCAATACTCCACATCTACAACATGCTTGTAACCATCCAAAGATCGACGCGGAGGCTGTCCATTGACCATGCAATGTCAAAATGATGAACAAAAAGTAAAACACATTCTTGTTTAATATTTAAATTCCAGTAAACCATTTGCTTCATAATTGTAATTCTTTTGCGGCTCATTTTACTTTTATAATAATATTGAGCTGGATATTTTGAAGCATGCTTCTCACTAAATGATACAGTTTGGAAGGGTCTAAATAATAAAACATCTTTCTTTCAAGGTATTAATTATTATAACTACTAGTGAACATGCCTAGAAACTAAACTTTGCTTAGAAACATAAAATACGCTATCAGACATGCATATTGCCAAGCATGTATGCCCGTGAATGTATAAGCATAGGATGAATACAACAAATATTGGACACAATCTAAGTCCACTCTAATCAGTGATTATTTAATGCCCATGGTAAGATTTCATCTCGCATGCATCTCCACTAGGTTAAAGAAGATGATGAATCAGCATAGGATGCATTTAAAGAAGAGAAAACCATCAACTCACCTTTACCAGTTCCGTCTCTCTCCTTATGGAGGATGTGCGCCAACCAACCATATCTTTTTGATGTGAAGGAAACTGATTTGATGGGAAAACATAGCGAGCATGTGATTTAAGAAACATAAAATAAAGAAATAATATAAATAAATAATATGTTGTAGGATACGGTCATAAGTTACATTGGCATAAAGAATGCGACATCTGAATGCACCAAGCGCAGATCTATAAGACAGAACATTTTAAAACCGTTAGCCTACTTGGCTAGAGAGGATATTCACTCCAATCACACTAAACGCTTTGTCTACTTACAAGAACTTTCCATCTTCACAATCAGATGCCATTCTCAAAAGCAGAGGCGGTTTGTCTGGTTTACCATCTGTGAGAAACAGTTGACTGCCAGTCCGGCCAACAAGAATTGGAGCCAGTGGCAGAGCAAGTTTTTCTAGAAAGGGGACACCCAAGAGAAACGGAAGCTGAAAAAACAATCATGAGAGATGTAATAAATGAACCATATGGGATTCAGAACTTAGTAGTCACCGTAATCAGATATATATATGAAAAACTCAATGAGATTCAAGAAGCATGGATTAACAAACAAACACATACAAGAAGATGATTCAAAGTCTACAATCAAAAGATTAATAATTAAGCAGCACCGGTGATAGTTCCAACAGTGTCCTATTTCCCCTTCGTTAATGGAAAATATAAGAGGATATAAACACTAGAAGAAGGCAACCAAATCCAATTAAATGACCATCTGATTGAAATGTTACATTCTCTGTCAACAGGACCAATATCACTACTACAAGAGGCAACCATCAAATCTCACAAAAATATCTATAATTGTTATGCAGAAGATCAGTTCTATTTTTCACCATAAAATTTATATCTACTATGCAATCACCATAAATGAAGGGTTTTCAAAACTTGCTTTCAAAATGTCTTCATGCAGGACAACTAGACAGAAACTTTAGTAAACTTGATACAGCTGACTAGGCAAAAACATAAAAATTCTTAAAACTGACCATACAATGGCACCTTCCACTGGTTCAAAAAACTATTGGCCCCCATCATTCTATTGCTTTATGTGGAAAGCATGATACCTAGATTAAGACATCTAGTAAAATTGATACTCGTGACCTACCGAAAAAGCATAGAAAACCTTTACACAGACCATACAGTCACACTTCCTATCAATTCAAAATACTAGTTACCTTCATCCTTCTATTCCTTTATGCTGAGACTTCAAAAAGTTAGTTCTCAAATAGACCATGGGTGCCATCTACATTGAAGAGCACATAACTACTTCTGCTCTTGACAATTTAAAAGAAGGGGTCTAGTATTTATGAATTGGCACAGTATTGACTTCTTTGATGCCAATTAGACTGATTGCTTGACGGGTATTGGGATGAGAACTGGAAGATCTAGCTTCCAAACTAGTCAATCAATTGAGCAGGAAGAATGTAAAACATTAGATGTCAAGTAAAATCAACTTATCTTCTCAATGTCAGAGAACTTATTTTTTTAGTTTGTACTTCAAAAACTCAATGCATTTCAAGACATGTTGCATTCCTATATTTCCTCTACACCAATTATAGCTTGAAATCTGTTTTTAAAATAATCATTAGCTTTTTAGCAAGTAGCAAGCATGATAACATGTAGCTTCTAAAATTTCATCAGAAGAGTTCTGAAATGCGTAGAATGAGCATGTAGAATCATTCCTAGCGAGCGGAATATAATAACATTCAAAATCTGGATGATAATTATAAAGCAGTAAAATACAAGCATGATAAGCAATACCCTCCAGAACAAACCTGCTTTCTCCCTCTCACTCCGAGATGTGGAGTTGCCAAGGTAATAAAATTGATTGGCTCCAGTCCAGCAATCGTACCTCGTCTTGAAGCGCACACTGTTTGTGAATTTGCCCTCATAGAATCAGCAAGAGCAACAGGTTCACTACTATCCAAGGCACTGGATGAGTAAAGGACAGCAACTGCATATCTTGCAAACAACCCTCCGAGAGAATGGGCTAAGAAGGAGATCCTTTTGAGGCTATCTGTCTTTTTCACTACTTCCATAACCTGTTGAACAAGAAAAAGAAAGACCTTCAATTATGTAACAAACTTAGATCATCCCCAAGAAAGCTGCAAGCACAGAAATAAAAACGGAAAATGAACTGGCGTACAAGTCAAGACTCACTTCATCTGCTAATCGCTTTCCAGCCCCATCAATACCAGAAAAGGTTTTAGCGTATGTGTTAGATGAGCTTGCTGCATAAATCAAACATACGAAAACTTTAAAATCACACAAAATAAGAAACTAGAAGCATAAATACACAAACTCGCTACTGCCATTGCATCTAACACCTTGCTCTTTCTATTTTGTGTCATCACAGTATATGACCTTTCATAAAGGACCAGGCCTCTCAGTCAAAGAATTAGATACTGGATTATTTAGAATAATTCCTACCCCTTTCTTTCTAGCCATCCCATCCTTCCTCAAAGCATCCAAATAAATACAAATTACTACTAAGCAGTGTCACCATTTTTTCTCTTTGTAATTACAAAGATATCTAGTTGCTTTCAGTATACCCATAAACTGGGGATATTCCTATTGCCCCAGCTTTCCCATTTCATACGGATACAGGAACTTAAGCAAAGAACCTAGTTTGCTGTGTGAAACAGGGAATGCAAAAAGTAAAGAAGAGAAAAAATACCATATATTAAGAAGTTTCTTCCAAGACATCTTTTTAACTCAGCTTCTACATATGTCCAATCACTTGGGCTGCATCTTGAAGAGAGGCATCTATTAAAAGAAGAGCTAAAGGATAATAAACATGACAGCTCCATTTAAATCGTTGAACTTTAAGTCCAAGAGAGGGGATTGAATGAGGCAACTACATTAACTTCATCAACGCAAGGTACTCATCATATCAAGTAATATATTCTACAACAACAATGAGCATTTGCAGAAGTGCTTGCTTCCTTGCGTATTTTTTCAAATGGTTTACAGCTATATTATTGAAAAATACAAAGGCCAATATTCTATAATCACTAAAACCTAACAATAAATAAACAAATAATACACTAGACAACTAGATAAGAAATTGCAAGACTAAAACAATATAAATGCATAATACTTAAAAGATGTGAAATGAAACTTATTAAAGCAAAATAAGACACAATTTCAGTATGCACAATTTCTAGAGCTTAGTGAAAATTTTTTCTTTCATGATCAAAATAAGACATACATTTGAAGCATGCAACTATTACTTCATTACTTTCATCTTACTACTTTGTGACTGGAACTTGACCAACATATACCTAGCCAAGATGCCATGGACAAGAACAAGAAGGTGATCAGGCTCATTTTTCCCATTCATAATTCGCTTGGATGATGCAAAATTTTCGTGACTGGTAGTACTCATGGCTTGAGCTTTAAGACCTTGATGTTTCCAATTATTGATCCCTGCCCAAGTTCATCTAACATATTCAAAAACAAATGGGGAAAAATGATCAAAGGCACAGCAGCATGTTTACTAGCTAAAAGTATCACAAAGTAATAATCCCCGAGTCAGAAAGAGTTTCTTACCTTCAATTTTTATCCATAATGTGTGCCAATTATCAGTGACTCAAGGCATTAATTTTCTTTAAGTTTCCTGTTTTATCTGCTTACCCTTCTTTTTCAAGCATTTCTTTTTTTCCCTTTTATGTTTCACTTTTCACAAGTATAACCTCTGACTTCCTTTTTTCAGCATTCCTTGTAATTTTCCCATCCACATTTGAAAGACAGCAATATTGGATTATTAGAATAACATATGAGATATCCACCCATCACACACTTCAGAAATTAAACTTCTTCAAAGGAAACATTGTTCGTGGGACAAGTGATATTTGCTAGGAACACACAAAGACATGCCATGCCAAGTGATGTCACAAATCATTTTTGCACAAGCAACTGATTTAAGTCAACACACAACTCTCAGGTCATAACAACAAGTGTGAATGACAGCATGACAGCCTACCAAAGGTCAATAAAGGCTGAAAGCCATAATTTTAACATTCAAATTCAAAATCTTTCATTAAAATTCAACATCATTGGTGATCACATATGGTAAACCCAGCTATGCAGCCCACTAAGAAGACAAGGTGAACAGTGTAACAAGAGTGACAATTTCAAACAAAGAAACATAGCAGCTTCCAAGCACAAGTGTCAACAAAAATGTCATCCAATTACAGCAATTAAACTATCATTCCATAACCCAAGCCACATGGTCACGCTTGGCTCACTTCCTCTCAACATAATCAAAAGCTCCCTTTTCGTACTCAATTTTCTCTGATTGATATCCAGCCCCTGAACCTCATTTCATCAAGGGATAACTGAAACCAACATCGCCTAATCAAGGAGCTGTTTTCTCGCTGCAATATCAACTAAAAATTACGGCACTTAATCATGTCTAATTACTTACGGCTCTATGAAAATGTACTCCTTACTCAAAATAAAGTGAATTCCATTTCCAGCAGTAGACTTCCTGTTTGGCAAGGAATCTACAAGTTTAAGGGAATAAAGTGTTCCCAGAATATTGAATAATCTCCCTAATTTGTCACATCAAAGGCATGATAAAGTTCACAATAACTAAAAATTCATTCACCACTCAGAGAATATGACCAGTTTTAACAAGTTAAGTCATTCAGAAATAGATTCCAAACTCAATAAACATTAGTGGTCTAAAATATTTTTTAAAAATTAACCATCAACTTACTTCCTTCATCTCCCTTATTTTATTAAACTACAATAGAAACTCATATCCAATCCTCACCAACGCAAACATACATTTAGTATTTAATTCGAATAACTTAACAGAAAAACACAATCAATTTCCAGTTTATGATTCGAATTTTTCCAAATTAAGCCAACCAACCAATTAACAAACAATTTGGCAGCACAGAAATAAAGCAAAGAAGAAAAAGAAAGAGAGGAATTACCCGAAGAGAAATTCAAATTGGTGGAAGAAGAACAATAACACGAAAACAAAAACGACGACGTGGATGAGCCTACATGTCCATGAGCTCCATTTGTGTTATTACTACTCCCAAGTCTCAGAGAATAACCACAAGAAGCGTGAACTAAAGAAGCCGTTGCCATATATATGTACACAGAGGGAGCAGAACGAGAAAATGGAGGACAAAAAAAAAACAGAAATCCAAAAATCTCGGTTTCCAATGCCTATTCAGTCAGCATCACCACCATAACGTCGTAGTTTTTGTTATTTCAAAAATCAATCATCAGAGCAGAAAGCAGCCCACTCCCCTAACCTGCCCATCTCGTAATTTTACTGCCTTTTTGCATCACTCCTTACTTTTTGGACTCTGATTATTTATTTATTTTATTTCAATTCATTTACCTGCTTTGTCTTTTAAAGTAGGACAAACAGGACACCTCATCGCTTTGAAGAGATAGAGATAGAGAGATAGAGATAGAGATAGAGATAGATATTAGGCGCTGAAGAAGTAAGAAAAATCTGGCGATGGATATGGAGACAAAAATAATTACGATGGTTGTGGAAGAGAAGAAGATGGGTCGGTCACCCACGTGGGTCGCCAATCAATAAGTTGTTGTTTATGGTGAGACCAAGCCGGAGTGTTTCCGGTCATTTTAATAGCTTGGCCAATTAGAGACTAAGAGCAGGGAAACGTGATGCCACGTGATAAAAATTGCGTTAAAAATTTGTTCTTGGCCCACCGGTGACCGGTCAACGTGAAAATGGCGCGCTGGTCATTGTTTACGATTTACGAACGTTTATTTAGTAGGAAATGATTGAATCTTTTTATTTAAATTACGGTTCTAACATTAAGCAGCCATTTGTTTTACAGAAGAAGAAGTGACGAGCAATTGTTCTTTTCTCTTCTTCGTTCACAGGGAATGTACTGTTTTCCTGTAAGCTACATACAGAGAAGACAACACCGAATGTATACAACTCAAATGAAACAAAAACGGATATACTTTGAAGAACTAGCCCATGATTCTTCAGGGTACGAGTAACAACATAAACCACTTCGGTCTATTTTTCACCGATAGTTTTCGTGAAAATGAATCAATTGATGAAGCAAAATGATGTTTCATGATTGATTGGCTAGATTTTAACGTAGAGATTCGTCGACAGATTACCATGAATGTGCCTATAGTCCATGAAGAAACGACATTATTGGGATAAGTTACTTATTTTTTTCACTCTTGGCTGCAAGTGGTGTCTCATACACTGTAGGAAACTAATATGCCAAAACAGAAACTGCATTCAACATTGTTTGTTTAAAGAACAAATGGCCGGTTTAAATTTTTGGGGAGTTATACGATGATTTTCCGCATAAGTTTCTCCATCAAATTTGTCCTGCGCGTGTTGTCACTCGGCATAAATTGTCCCTTCGATTTGAAGTAGCTCGTATCAAATTTAGGTAAAACAAGAAGGAACTAAAACTTACAATGGCAGAGAAGGAAGGAGGAATTGTCAAGAAGGGACACGAGGAGGGCAAGAAGATGGCAAATGATCTTCTTGTAGAGTTTGGACTGCCTGCTGGACTTCTTCCTATTGAAGATGTGATTGAAGTTGGTTTTGTTAAGAATACTGGGTACATGTGGATCCTGCAGAAGAAGAAGGTGGAACACAATTTCAAGATGATCAGCAAACTTGTGAGCTACGACACTGAAATAACTGGTTTTGTTGACAAGAAACGAATCAAGAAGCTCAAGGGAGTGAAGGCCAAAGAATTTATGCTCTGGCCTCCAGTCAGTGACATCGTGGTTGATGATCCACCCACTGGAAAAATTCACTTCAAGAGCCTAGCCGGCATTACCAAGACTTTCCCAGTTGAGGCATTTGCAGCCGGCCAGTGATACACACTCTTTGATAGTCCAGATGCCAGGAACAATTTACGTGCTTTTGACGTTTACATCTTTGATAGCCTAACAGCTACCCTTTTCCCACTTTATACATTTCCTTCCTATTTTACAATTATGTCAGGATTGGTGAAATTTCTATTACCAGTATTTTGATGAATGAAATAAAATTCAGTGATAAACGCAATCCAAACCAGTTCTCTCCACTTGCACCAATCAAATGATTTGACTAGATTGTGCATTCCTCTAAACAACCAGTTTCTTACGTTGACAAAGGAAGTTTGAAACATAGTTAATTTGCTAGTCAGAATTGAGCAAAGGCAGCATTTGATCTTAACATAAATCTATTATGTAACCGAGGTCATGTTAAAGATTTGTCCACACATTCTTACAGAAAATTATGCACATTTCTATGCTCCTGTGCACAGCCAGTCGGCATTTAGATGCTCAACATACATGGCAGATCAGTGGTATCAGCTATTAAAAGCCTTAAAAATAATTAATTTCATGATTACATTCTGTAGAGATTTACATTAAAGTTTACATTGACATTCTTGTAGCTACAAGAGTTCACAACAGTATTGCTCCCAAAAGTCTCTTTCACAGAGCAGTTGCTACACCTTATATTCTATGCTCCCTTGTCGGAAGGGAAAAAAATGATGCCAAAACAAAAGAGAAAAACAAATTGATGCTCTACAAGCTGAATTCTCACATGACCCCAGAGTTGAACACATGCAAGTCCAGCAAGGTCTTGTAATATCCTTTCTCAATTTCCTCCTCTTTCACCTGATGCAGGAGAAGGGTCTCAATGATAAAATCTTCCCAATCAAGTTCACCAACTCTTTTGCGCTTTCTCCTCTTCCCATCTACAGATTCGGAAAAGCAAGCATTGTCAGTATCACCTGCAACAGCTGCAGAAGGATGCATAATTTTTTTAATTCGTGCCTTTGCAGAATTTATCTTTGCTCTCCTCCTTTTACTCACCATGTTACCCTTAACAAAAGATGGTGGCATGGTATCTAGTCCTACATCTTTCTCCAATATTTTTTCAAGCATAAGTTTCTTGCTAAACTGCGAACTTCCATTCCACCATTCCCTACACTCACTTAGATCAAACCCTCTACTTAGCTTCCTTCCATGTACCTCTCCGCTCTCTCCTGAAAACCTCCTGCTATCAACCTCATTTGAGAACTTAGTATAAATCATTCTCAAGCATTCATGAGAAAGCTTAATCTCACCACCATTACCAACAACTGTTCTTGCCACCCCACTTCTATCATTTACATCAACATTCTGGACATTGTTTTCCTGGCCGTACTCATCAATCTCACGTTCAATATCTTTCTTTAAACATTCCCCAACCACATCACCCAAATCAATCCCATCATACTCCAATACTTCCTTCTCTCCTTTCCTCTTCTCCATAGACTTCATCTCCATATAACCCATCACAAACTGTGCATTCTTCACAATATTCTTCACATTCACATCCTTCCCCCACGGCAATGCTTGTGCCACTTTCACAAGCGCTTCCAACAGCTCTGAATACCGTCTCCTACATGTGCTCAATACACAATGTACTTCCTTGGCAACATCCTCAATCTTCAAACCAACCCCATTAATCTCTGCCACAAACACCAACACAGAAACCACCACCGGCATTGGCCTCCTCCCAGTGGTCAAAAACCACTTCACTGCACAATTCAACAAAAACACCACTTGTTTTTTAATCCTTTCCAATTTTTCCCCCTCCAATTCAGTTAGCTTGGGTTGTTTCGAGTTCCTGATCATTCTCTCAAACAGAATCACAAGATCCAATTCAGGCAACTTCAAATTCAAAAACTCAACCACACACGTAATCATTCTACCTAGCTCGTATACATCACAATTCAAAACCGAAGCAATTTCAGCAATTGGCAAAGATTTATTATCCTTTCTCATAACAACATAACTACACGCACCGATTAAAATGGGAAACCATTCTCCTAACCCAAACTCACCCTCTGTGATTTTATCAATCATCTTTCTTATTTCAACGCCTCGTTGCGTCAAATTTAATTTGTAAATATACTCATCGATTAATTTTTGAGACTCGTAGAGTTTCTTATCTTTGTAGTTTAGGACAGAACCGGTACCTGAAGTACCGACATGGACGTATGTTCCGGTCGGACCGTCGTGCCCGTGTATTTGCGAGTCATAGTTGTCGAATTTCTGGACGGTGCCGCAAGACGCACATATTAGATTGCCGGAGATGTCGTCACGGGTTAAAGATTTTGAACCGCAACTTGAACACGACATGATTGGTTGAAGGGAGCTTCGAGGTGTTTGGTGGTGAGAAAATTTAATTTTCTAGCGAAAGTGTCTAATTTGGGCAGAATTTATAAGTCCGTTTAGTACCAAACCCTAGTAAAACCCTGCCTCGTAAATCATGGAGTATTTATATAGTGTTTTTGTGGGTACGTTTTGTTTCCTTGTGAACACAAGAAAAACGTTTCGTGATGCTTCCCTCCTTTTTGGCGCCATTATTTTATTTTTATTTACGTGCTTTGTCTAAATAATTTTATTTTATTTTTTGTTTAATAAGCATTTACATTAAACCAGCGTGAGAAGAGTTTTGATTCTCAAATGATAATATAAATAAAATCTAAAACTTTAAAAGATTTTATCATAGTTTACAATGAAATAAAATTATCATATATAAATATATAGGGTTTTAACACATACTTTTTCTGAAATTTAACTTTTTAAAACTTAGAGAGAAGATTTAGCTTAATGCACACATACCTCCCCTACAGACTTTCACTTCTATCCATAGTTATAAAAAAGACACATTTGTCCTTCATTTGCTATTTTTGAAATAAAGATAAAAATTTAATCTTGAGATATTTTTTTTAATTAAAATAATATATTATTAAAAAATGAAGAAAAAGAAATATAAAAGGAATTATAGGTTCAGCAAAAATTAAAATTTAAAAATAGAGAGTTTTAACACATACCTATAAAAATTTTTACTTCATTTATTTTTACTCCACTTATAAAAATTTTATTTGTAAAAATTTTATTTTAAAAAATTTTAATTATAAAATTATATCAAGTAAATCCTTATTCCTTTTAATCGTAAAACAAAACATTTGAAATTCGGGTTACTATAAACGGAGGACCATTTCCATTATTTATCTAATTTTTTATTTATCATTTAATTGTCTATTTTTTTTTCGAGCTGATGAAATTATCTAAGTATAAATAATTTTTACTAAAATGACATAATACATTTATACACTCTCTAAAATTAATACTCTTTGTGTTTATTTTGAGGGATAGAAAGATCTCACTTGTATTGTAATTCCACTCTTTTTTGGAATTTCACCATTATTTTTTACATTGTTTTATACTTTATATGAAATAATCAGTTTTAATTGTTATTTAACTATAATTCCTTTTTAAACTTTAATTTTTGCTGAACCTATAGTCTCTTTTGTATTCCCTTTTCTTCATTTTTTAATAATATATTATTTTAATTAAAAAAATATCTCAAGATTAAAATTTTGTCTTTATTTTAAAAATGACAAATGAAGGACAAATATGTTTTTTCTATAATTATGGATGGAAGTGGAAGCCTGTAAAGGAGGTATATGTGCATTGAGTCAAATCTTCTCTCTAAGTGTTGAAAAGTTAAATCTCAGGGAAGGTATGTGTTAAAACCCCATAAATATATATCTAGTATATATTATTTATAACAAATACCAAAATTAGAATAAAGAAAGGAAACAGTAAAAGAAGAGCTTAAAAAACTAAAATAAGAGAGATTCTTTAAAAAAAAGTTAGATTTATTAGTATTTAACCACCGATTACAGCATATTTCTATGAAGCTGATAAGGAAAAATCATGAGCCATTCGCTCATGTAATAATTCTTGGCCAATGGTTTACTCAAAGCTTCTATTACTTGCGGATCATATAAAGCACTTGTCTAATCGGCTTTTGTGTAGCTGAAAAGCGGGAGTCACCCAGGCTCCACAACTGCACTGTAAACCTGCCCAGTTGAAGGAACCTAGCCGAGCTTTGCAGCCCATGCACTGAAGTTTCTCTTCCACAAAACCTTCTTGTACTGACAAAGTCGAAAAAATCAAAGGCAACTTAGTAAACTAGCGATGCATCTATGAATGAAGGGGAAAGAAAACACGACAGTAAAGAGCTTCGAGTTACCAGATTGCATCCACTTCATGGACTCAACAAATATGGAGGAGCATTCTTCTGGCTCCTTTTCCATGTCACTCCTCTTTTTCCATTTAAAAGATTGTTCTCCCTTTCCTCGCTCATGAGGAACTATGTTCTCCTCTGAGGCAACAATTCTCCGGCATTTTTTACAGCGATATATGACTTGGGTTTTTGGGACATGTTCTTCCAAAACAGTGTTACTAGCTGCCTCAGTTTGCATAAGCTCTACTGGATAGTTTCAGCAACCTATCCATGGACAATAAACACCAAAGGGGTGAGACATTAACAAAAGCATTGTTGAACACACTGAGGAAAAGGGTGATGAAAAGAAAACCATTGATTCATAGCTTTTATTTCATCGGGACAAGTGACCAAGACACAGCAGTTTTAAAAGGGAACTGAAGAAACTATGATGAAAGTGTAAAACATATCCACAAAACCACAATTAACAGCTTGGATGCAGCAAGACCAGTCACCTAATTGTTGTTGGTTTCTGTTGAACTGACCTTAATGTATTGACTTATGTGGGTATTACCAATCCAACCTAAGATAATGGTTAGTGTTTGCAGGAGACAAAAACACCAACTGACTTTTAACATCAAAGTTGAAGAAGAAGCAAAAAAATATGCCATAACAAAATGCATTTAGAAGAAGAGACAGATATATAAGGAACAACTACAGACTGAGACTTGAGATACGTACTATCTTAGGTAATTTAAAGAGAAAGGCAAAACACAATAGAAGTTTCATTTATATTATGTAATTTCAAAAGAGGAGCATCTTCTGTAGCATTTCGAAACATTGAAGTATGACTATGCTGTTCCTTATTTTTAATACTCCAGCTCAAAACTAGGGTCATATACCCTATTTTAATCCCATTCTTTGCATTTTTACACAGACAGAAAAATGCAAATAAAATACAGACAACAAGCAGTATATGTGTATTAGAATTTTCAATTTCTATCCTAAAATTCTTCCAATAAATAAGCAAACATCAGTACAAACAGAATTCTCAAAGAAAAAAGTTCAAGCACTACCACAAGAATAAATCCTCTTCTTATGCCCATTGCACCTTTTAATCGCCTCAACCCACTTTTGGCACCCATAACTTGAAAATGCCTCGACAAGATTTCCTTTATTACTCTTTTCCATAGACTATTGCAAACCAAGAAATACCTGCATCTGTTCTCATCTTGAAGCCACCTCCAAATCACTGGAACAAATCAATCCTACATCCGTTTGTCTTATCTTTCCCTTTTCTTCAGCCATTCATCTTTACTTATTAGGTAAAGGTAATATTAAAGTCTAAGAAGAAAATCCAAGTACCCTAAAGAAGACTAAAACAGAGCATGAGATATTTCAATCCATACAAACAGCTCACATGCTGCCCTTCAAAAATTCCCATGTGAACAAACTAGTGCAGTTTTAAACCTTCAGTAGAAAAGCAGCTAAAGTAAAACAATGTAAAGTGACTAAGTGGAGAATCACACTACTGGCAACACAGGTCCCCAAACTGGTGGAACCCAAGACCTAACGAAGCACAAATCATCCAACAATAGGTCGCAATTGTTCTAAAAATTTATAATGAATTGAACAAACGAAGCGCATTTCAAGAGATTATAAACTAAATAAGTGATTCATACAGCTCAGAACGAAACACAAAGTTCTAAATTAACCAGTCAGACGACGACGTTCTCCGATTTGTGTTGTAGATTAAAATTGTAGTTTACCTCACAATTAACTAAATTAATCAGTCCGGCGACAACGTGGTTTTGTGAAGGGGAAAAGAGAAAAGGAGGTACCTTGTCCGGAATTCTTTCAAGTTTCAGCTGGAACCAGTGCTGCTGCCCGCGTCGTAACTCCCATCTAAAATTCCTCTGCGCTAATCAGTTGATCCTATTTATTTGGAGGCGGCAAAGCCTGGCTAAAGCGACACCACGTTAATACTCTTTGCGCAACTATCAAAACGTGGTCGTTAGAGTGATTCTTACGGTGTCGTTTCAGCCACCAACAATCTGGTCCACCCCTGCACATAGCATAGGCCTACTTTATTTATATGGATCAGGACGGGCTTGGGCTGGTGAGCCCACTTTAAAAGGCTGACCCAAATCTATCATTTAACGCTGCAAAGACAATTCGATCAGTTATAGCATAATTCGGATGTCCGCTTTCGAACGAAAGCACTGTTTTACCCTCAAAAGTTATTGGAAAAGAATCTGTCCCGCCAAAAATTTCTACTAGTGAGGAAATTGAATTGTGTTACTAACATAACAAGCTGCAATTTCAACTTTCAATTTCAATCAGGAGCATGACCTGTCATTTAATGGTCTAAAACAACTGAGAAATTAAGACAGTGGCCAGTGGGTAGTCAAACAAAGCTACCCTATAGCATGGGAGAATACTTGACGTAACAAAGTTTTCTTTTCCAATCCAATCCTCGATGTGATTATTATTATTATTGTTGTTGTTGTTACTTGGTGGAATTCCAGCACTAGCTTGCACTCTTAGGATTCTGAAGACGGCTCTGTGACATGGACTTGCAGGTTTCATCCAAAGTTGCTGAGCGAATTAAAGGAATCTTCATTTATTCCATTGATAATGAAGGAATCTTACTTTCATGGTATCTGTTGCATGATTTTGATATTTCAAATTATTGTATGAACACAAATGATAGAGCTAAGAATTAAGATCGTTCTTATGTGGTCTTGAGAAAAATGGAATGACGTTGCATTTCCAGGAATGGATCACTTCAGTCTTTTTGCAATGAACAACGATGGAACATCTGCAGTTCTACAGAGATTGCATTATTGCTGGTTGAACAACTTTGACACAAGTTCTTATCTTCAGTTCCGTCTGCTTATTGGTCATAGTGTACATACTTCATATTTTTCAATTAGGGTGACAATTACAGACCACATAAAAGTTAAGGCATACAAATTTTACATTCTATAAAATAGTTATAAATTTTATGTTTCCTGAAAACTGCTAAATGAAAATCTCCTTTTCACATGGTAACAAAATCCTGAGAATCCAAAGACAGAATGTTATGTAAATATATATATATATATATATGCAATCATTCAACATAACTGAATTTCATGTCGTTATGCAACTTTCTATCGGAGTTTCTGAAATTTTCATGAATTTTTTAATTTCCGAGTTGAAATAATTACGACTCCAATTGGTGGATTAGACCTTGGAATCAAGCAGCCTGGAGCCCTCAATGAATATATTTTCAATCCGAGAATAATTACAAAGGAATCTTACTGATTCTTAAAAGTTCCTCCCACTATACAGGGTGATAATGACTTGGATTTCTTGTAGACAAAAGAAATTTTTGTCAAACAAGAAAGGGAAAAAGGTCCTACGAGTGTTACATTCAGTTGACAGTCAAAGCAGCAAAATTTTTAGAGAACGAAATTGCAGGGGTCTAAGTCAGAACATCTTCCAAGGCACGTAGAATAGAACGGCAAGTCTTTTCCAGCATTATTCGAGAAAAATGACGGCTTATTTACAACTTAGGTGAATCCTTTGTCTATAAAAACCCTGCACCATTTTTCATTTGTTGTGCCAATTCAAAGATTCCTTGTAATACTTTTTCGCAGATTCTCCTAATACCATGGCTTTCAAGAAAAAGTGCCAATATTTCTCTTCGGTTTCTCTCCTTATTCTTAACATTTGGGCCATTCAT
The DNA here is from genome assembly GCA_022749755.1 of Azadirachta indica. NCBI lineage: Eukaryota > Viridiplantae > Streptophyta > Magnoliopsida > Sapindales > Meliaceae > Azadirachta > Azadirachta indica. The sequence continues at coordinate 12,213,743 of CM040451.1, read as the reverse complement.
GCTCCATGCCGCCCTCTCAACGAGGAATTCATGCTTCAGAGGCATGAAGAATGGATGGCTCAACATGGACGCGTCTATAAAGATTCTGTAGAAAAGGAGAGACGCTATCAGGTTTTCAAAAGCAACGTGGAATATATTGAAAACTTTAACAATAATGGTGTGGACCGTGGATATAAGCTTGCTGTTAACAAATTTGCGGACCTTACTAACGATGAATTTCGCAGAATGTATACTGGTTATAAGAGAAGGCAAACCTCCGAAACTCCTTCTACATCAAAAGATAAGGACACATCTTTTGAATATGGAAACTTAACTGCTGTGCCAACTAGCATAGACTGGAGGCAAAAGGGAGCTGTTACTCCTGTCAAGGACCAAGGCAGCTGTGGTATGTAACAAGTTAGCTTTGTCAGTGTTTTTGTGTTGTGTTTTCTTTGCCGTCACATAATGTTTGTTATTGTTTATGTGTAGGGTGTTGCTGGGCATTTTCAGCAGTGGCAGCTATTGAAGGAATGTCTCAAATCAAAACAGGCAAGTTAGTATCATTATCCGAGCAAGAACTTGTGGATTGTGATACTCAGGATTCAGGTTGCAGCGGTGGTCTCATGGATACAGCCTTTGAGTTCATAAAGAGTAACCGTGGCCTGACAACTGAAGCTATTTACCCATACGAGGGAGTTGATGGAACTTGCAAAACCAAGAAAGCGGGAATAAAGGCAGCCGCAATAACTGGGTACAAAGATGTGCCAGCGAATAACGAGAAGGCCTTGTTACAAGCTGTGGCAAGCCAACCAGTTTCTGTTGCGATTGAAGGGAGTGGATACAGTTTCCAGTTTTACTCAAATGGGGTATTCTCTGGCGATTGTGGCACATATTTAAACCATGCTGTTACAGCAATCGGATACGGCACTAGTTCTGCTGGAACTAAGTATTGGTTGATGAAGAATTCCTGGGGTACAGGATGGGGTGAGAGTGGATATATGAGGATTCAGAGAGATGTTACTGCAAGAGAAGGACTTTGTGGCCTTGCAATGGAGCCTTCTTACCCAACTGCATGAGAATATGAACGACGGTAGTGTTATTCTATTATTAAATGTTCAAAGATTCATGTGCGTCGTTTGAAAATATGTAAAGTGATTGGTGGTGCTTTGTATAAATGAAATTCTGAGTCTCTTGTGTCAATATCATGTACTTTAAAATAAGTTAACCTTTCTTTCTGTCACCAAGAAAGCAAAAGAGAGAGAGAGGGAATGAATGTTCATAGTGGATGTGTTATGTCAACTATGTATAAATTTTTTCAAGTATTGTAACAATATAAGCAATAAAGTTCGTTTATATTTAATTGTGTTTTCCATTTATTCTATTGTTTTGCTTGGAATATTTGAGGTTCGATACTAAACAAACTTGATGAAATTATAAATCCTAATCTTAACTTCAACTTGAATAAATACAGCATATATAAATGATAACATACATGTATCAAATTCTTTTTCTCCTAAACTTTTGTATGTTCATATCAAAATAGAATCAAAATTTCTTGATTTAACGCTAATGTATATTCATCTGTTACAAGCACTATTTACATATTTTAGTCCTTTTAATATTTCTGCTTTTTCCCTTTTCCTTTTCCTCAAATTATGGACAAAAAATATTTATCTTCGGGTGTTAAGGAAGCCGAAATAAGGCAAAAGACATTCTTATATTACTATATATGTATCGATAGAATTGCTTTGAAGTTATCTGATTTCTCTGATTTCAGAGGTATAATATTATGTATGCTTCACGTTTTGCTGATTAAACTTTGACATTGCTTGTACTTAACGGTATAATTCACATTTTTGTGCAGAATTTAATTAATCGTAGTTGTCCAAGACAAGAAGTTTTGCAGAAATAGAGGGAGTAACGATAACATGATTACTTCGAGGAATAATAAAACAAGATAAGCTTTCAAGAAAAGAACTGAAAAAACAACAGAAAGTCTTGTCTCTGTCGGCTTAATGAACGTCCTCATCATGTTGCCGTATATAAATTTTTCAAAGTTGATGAAGAGGACCAGCAATAAAAGGGCCTTTTAAATTATATGAGATGAGAACCAGTGATTAGCTGAGCTGAGTTCAAATTTACATTAGCCTTACATCAGCTTCATAGCACTAAAACTTGCATATAAATTGAGATTAATGGCAAACCTGGACATTCTTCAAGGAACCAGGGGCGATAGAGAAGAATATTTTTCTTTCTGTCACACCATTCCGATGACCTTGGCCAGCACCATGAGAGATTGCAGCCTTGTTGGTGTTTTATGTGTCACCAAAATCGTCGCTGTGAGTAATGAGTGAGGCCTCTATTTGCAGCATGCATTAGAAGCAGGTGACATAATGCACTAAAACATCCTACATTTTAACAAGGACAGATTACAGTCGTTCAGTTTTGCGCTGAAATTAACTCATCATATATATAAGATGACAAATAGAACAAGAATGCAGAAAAGCTAGCAACTTAGCGTAATAGGAATTCTTGATTGTGACTTTAAATTGTATTCATAACTCCATAATCATGAAGCGACAAGTCTAAATCACAGTAATTTTCCAGCTCCTTCAGAGGAATAAAGTCTTTCTCACAGAGCAGCAAAAATTATTAATTTTGAGAATGACGGTTTGTTAAGTACACTGGGTAGTGAGAAAGTTCGACGCCTGCAGCTTTATTAAACGCGGAGCCGACCCATAACTTTTGCAGACCTAACCAGTGGAGAGTTTCATTATTTTGTAGGCTCACAATACTAAATACTAATCCCCAAATAAAACTTCCGCAGATATGGGCATTGTTAATGTACTAGGCTATGATTGTGATATTATTATGTTTTCCCTCCATCTGATATTACAAATTTGTGCAAGAGATTATTGTTTGACGATGAAGTAGAACGGCTTTGTTTAATAGGTTAACAAATCATCACTCTGCTGATGACAAAAGATCGTGATGTTGTAAAATTGTAGGGCTTTCACAGTGGCCATGGAAGGGTAATTTATAAACCACAGTAAGAGCTAGAATTGGTGAATTTGAGTGAAATATGCCCGAAATAGATTGTGACCTCATACATAATTATTTGAAAACTAGAAGAAACAACTCATCGAATTGAAGTACATCCTTGGCTCCTCATGCTCGCAACCCAAAACAAGCAACAAGACTAAAGAAAATGATAATCCATTTAAGATATAGGACAACTCTGCTTAACAGAAAATTTCCTCCTAGAGCTTATAAAACAGTCCGGCAAGTTGAACTATCCAAACCTAATTACTTGACTGACGCAACTCTGGGCGAACAAAATCTGCATCTGCAGTAACTGAGATGTCAACAGTTGGTCTCAACCGAGCACAAACTTCAATAGCTCCATGAACAGGATCGGACAGGAAGTTGCTAATAAGGTCTTGGTTGAGGGAAGCGCCTGCCTCTACTGCTGCCAGAGCTTGTTGAGTAAGGACGTAATCAAATCGTGGTGCCCACTTCCTTGATCCCAAACGTGCAGTCGTGGAACAATTATCAACCATGAATGAGACTCCTCGAGCATGCATGAAGGGGTTCAAAGAATCCACTGCTTCTATCACACTCTCATTGATGATTTCCGAGTATGAATGCCCCTTCTTCCTCAAGACCTCAATCTAAAATTTTGTATGCAGAAATTTGAGACAGTGAAACAGAAAAGTAAATCACAATATCCACATTGTCACAACCATCATACGGTATGAATGTGGAAGATAGATCCATCAATAATGACAATTTTTACCTGAGCCATCATAAGTGCCACGAAAACCCCAGCTGTGAAAGGATACAGAGAACCCAAGTCCCCTTTAGGCCGTGTTGCACGAACACGTTCTCCAACTTTCCACATCCGAGTTTGATCAATCTTACCCATTGGGAAAGCTGCTAGACCCCCTTTTTCCTGTTAAAAGTTCTCAGTAAAATGAGCTTACATAATGATTAAAAAAAAAAAAAAACTTATAAAATGTTTCCATGCAGTAACATCAACTTACATAAAACCGACGACCAGCCAAAACTACACTGCAAATCTCATTCCCACTCGAAACTTCTTCATAGCACTCGTACAATATGTCCATACAAGGATAATATGAGGCACTATATGCGGCCTCAAACTCTTTTTTGCCCTCCTCAGACAGGGAGTTATATACAGCCAACATGCCCTACGAAGTACAGACATGCAAACAGATCAAAAGTAGAGTCCTCAACAAGTACATTCTCCCAAAAAAATAAAAAACAACACAAAGATGAACCCAAAGACAAAACAAACCTTTGTTGAGATGGTCTTTGATACAATTCCTGTTATGCACTCAACCGTATTTTTGTAAGCCAAATCTTCACTCATTCCATTCTCCGTGTACTTTCTAAACAAGGATTCCACAACTCCATGAACAGCACCTAGTAATATGCCTACAAGCCCACATAAAAGGATAGCGAGAGAACATAAAAATGAATATAGCAAATACACGAACATTGTTGGCATATTCACATAAGCTACTGAACATACCCCGCTCCCCAAAAATGTCACTCCTATACTCCTGCTCCAATGTGGTGGCAAAGGTGAAAGGAGAACCAAGGGCAACTGACCAACCCAAGGCAACATCTGTAGCCCTACCATCAACATCCTGCTTGATGAAACAAGAGTATGTCACGCCAGTTTGTTACAATGAAAGGGAATGGAGAAAGAGAGAGAGATGGTGACGGGGAGATAAACCTGATGGACAGCAAAACTGGAGTTAATTCCAGCTCCATTTATCTCTTTACCCTGAACATAGAGTCTCCTAACCGAAGGCCCCATCCCCTTGGGGCAAACAGCAATAACACTAATGTTGTTTGGAAAATCAAGGCCCAAGGATTGTAAATGACCCAGAAGAAACCCATGGGAAAGACCAAGGATGCTATTTGGTCTCATGTGGGAGAAGATCTTCTCATAACTATCTGCCTGCCACACAGAGAGGGGAAATAAGCACCACCAGGAAAAGAAATGCATACACCCAAACATGGTCAATAAAGCAATTTTGATTTGAGAAAATGTATTTCTTAATATTTCATTTCTTAAGCTGTGTGATGTTGTCAGATATCGTAGTTAATTGGGAATGCAAGTGACTACAAATTTGAAATTTTCACATATACTTTGAAATGTATACACTCACTTTGTCAGTTTCTTAGAATTTGGAATGTAGCATTGGGTAACAAGTTCGAACTCCCATTGTTTGGTTACTTTACATGAACGTGAATGCATTAGTTATCCTATAAAATTTTATCTCCACTCTGTTCAAACTCAAAAGAAACTCATTTTGCTATCCTCTGCATTTGCTGAAATGTTATTTGAACCTACGGTTATTAACAGATCCATACTGCTGCAGAAAAACAGAATCGTGAAAAATTTACCAACCTGTGCAGCATCAGAAATCAATAACAAGACAAGATCACTTCCTGAAATAGTTTCCCATATATCACCCAGAGTTCCATTCTCTTCAGTGAATCCTGCAGCACGAGCTTCGGCAAATGATCGGGAGCCTTTCCTCAGCCCAATCTGCAACACACAAAAGCAAACAACAAATGAATTCTCTTTCTGTTTTATGAAAATGAATACCAGCCAACTAACTAATGTTGAATTGATTACTTGTCAATCACATGAAAAACATACTTATGTGCATTAGACCTCACCTTCACTACAATATCAGATTTTGCCTCCGCCAGTGAGTCCCTCAAGTTCTGTGCTTGGGCAGGCCCCTGTCAAGATTATTTAAACCCCATAAATAACCAATGCATATATACATTACGTTAAACATATACAAATTCTCAAATTCGAAAAAAAAATTAAAAAACATAAATTTTTGCCAAGAATCGAATAAGAAATGAAACCTGAGATCCCCAACCAATGACTCCAATCTGCTTAATCCCCTTAAAAGCATCTGGCAACCGATGGAACAAATCTCTCCCTCCTTTCACAATATACTACAAGCAAAAGCACCAACAAGAACAACGTCGCAGAGTTAATAAAAGGAAAGTAATAATTTTTACGTTTAGTTTTTTTGAAGTTTCTTTTTTATGATACCTCGTCGTGGCTGGAGAGAGTGACCTTCTCCTTTTTGAAAACCTTGGTATCAAAATCAAGCGACGTCGTAGGAACGACAGAAGAGAATGACACCATTTTAGCCGAGAGAGACGATCGGACGTTGGACGAAACATTGCGTGCTGGAACACGAGCGATCAGAGATTTTAACGTCCGCGAGTACGATGATACTGACGGCGATAAGTTAGCTTGTTTAAACTCCAGGGATTTAGTTCTCCGCTGTGAGAGTGACGGCGAAACCGACGCCGTTAACAAAGTAGCGGTGGCGGCCATTTCCGAGTAATGGGAGTGCAAGAGTTCTTTGCGAGAGTGTAACAGCGCGAGAGACAAGGGAATTGAGTACGTTTCTATTTTAACGTGGATTATAGGCAAAGCAAAAAAGGGCGATTTTTAATAGTAACCAAATCAAACATTACGTACGTCGGACAAGCATACGGCGTCGTTTGTCGAATTTCGTTTAGATAAAATTTAATTAGTTTTTTTTTTTTTAATAAAATTAATACATTAGCTAAACCTAAATTGAATAATACGTTTTGCTTTTCTATTTTAGTAGTCAAAATTTTTATTAAAATATCACGATTTTATTAAAAAGAATTATGAATTACCGGCACGTTGGTTTAACCAATGCGTTGTCGTTTGCGCTAAAGCACGTGACATTTATATTGGAAGAAACAAAAAAATGGATTGAACAATGTGATTGGGAAAATAAAAGTAGAGACAGAATCTGGTTCCATCTCTTGGATTTTCGAAAGGTAACCTAGCTTACACCGAAATATGTTATATATAAACAAATAATAATTTATCAATAAATAAATAATATTTTACATAATGGCTATTTGCCTACTTAATTGGACCATTGTTTCTCGTGTGACCCATTAACTGTGATAGAGTCACTACGAAAAAAAAGGGGGAAAATTTTATTTAAACATATAATTGATTAACTAATATAATAAATACAAAGTGTTATGATAAATAATACAATACATAATTATTAATATACAACTCAACCACATAACATCACCAATAATTTATTATGTAAGTCAGTATATAAATTTTAACTTCGTTGAACAACAATTTTTACAATTTTTAAGAGAAACATGAGAGAACAAATTTTAATATGAAAAATGATTTTCTTTGTATTTAAAATTTTTTAGAGAAAATAAAGTTTACAAACAATTAGTTAGTAGAAGAGAAGAATGTGATAAACATACAAATATTAATAAATAAATTAACAACAATTATCACAATAAAAAATCAAAAGGGTAGGTAATGTGAGAACAAACCATCAGACAAAGCCTTTGATAATTCAAATTTATAGTATAGTCTTTATCTTCAATGGGTTGAATCTAGACAAATCCCATGATTTGGAAAAACGCTAATTAATTTTTTTTTTTTATTTTTTTATTCATAAGAAAAAGTGCCATTGTTGGAAAGTAATGACTAATGACCACTTCAAGGGTTGATGATGACAAAGCAAGACCACCCACAATACAAACCTATCAAAAACAAGTCTTTCTTATAAAATAAAATAAAATAAAATTAGGATTTGTTGGAAGCAAAGTTTTGTTTTTGCTCTCCTTGTTTTTTAATCAATGGTTGGAATCTTTAATTGGTGACAATGGAAAGTTGTTGATAAGAGCAGATTGGCCTTTGTAAAGTTTGATGACTGGGGCAGCTTTATTGACCTCCAATTTTTCTTCTTTTTTTTTTTTTTTAAAATTTTATTAATTTTTGTCTTTTTTGTCTTTTTGCCACAAAGAAGACATCAAATGAAAATATATGTTAGTGCACAAAAAACTGACGAAGGAGTTGAGAGTTCCAAATCAATGTCCATTATCAAAAGAATTATGACCCAAACAAGTAAGTTTTTTAAAAAATAAATTATAAGCATAATATTTGATGAATTTGAAGTCAAATAATGTATGCAAGTTAGTTTACTAATAAATTGCTTTTCTTGTTGGCAATACTTTTATAAATATATTCACTTTCTTCATTGTAAAATATTTAAATTCATCTTTTCCTTTTCTTTTGTTTTCTCTTCATCTATTTTATTTACTATCAATCTTCACTAATTTATAATTTAATTTTATTAATGTTTTCGAAGAGATTAATTTAAATATATACAATGACAAGTAACATCATATAAGTTTATTTATTAAAAGAATATAATTTATATTCTTACAAGAGGAACTAACACACTTTTTTGAATTGCATATGGTTATTTATTCACCCATGAGATTTCCTAACCAAATAAATCAATTTCCTATCCGAATAATTATAAGCATAGCAAGTAACAAACTCTCGATTGTCAAATATTATTAATTGTGGACACCATTTTCTAGAGTGTCAACAAACTAAGATTTAATTGGTGATTGTCACATCATAATAGTACTTATCATCTATTAATCAAAGTTTTAATTTAATCAAATACCTAATTTATTTTTGATAATTTGACTTCAAATTTTGTTTTGTTTAATCTCCCACCAGTCCCCACTAAGTTGCAGGTCTTCCACAGCAGATGCTCACTCCAAAACAGAGATTATTATTTAAGCCCCTGAATTTTATCTTTTCTCAAACAAAAGTCAAAATCTGTCCATTTGTACTACATAGATTCCTTACAGACTACAGTTAGCCCTAAATACCAAAACCAAATTATCCCTATGATAGTGAAAATTTTGACAGTTGCAGTATAACAGTGAAACACAATAAATGGTAAAGGAGCTTCAGTTATGTTTATTTTAGTGGGACATTATCATATTTCTCTTATAAGGTTTTGATTATATCACTTAAATAAAAATTATAAATAATATATTACTTATTTCTCTTATAATTATATTTGATCGTTAATTGACCGTTAAGGATAAGAATAAATATAAAAAAATATTATTATTTAATATCTATTATTTTATTTGAAGAAGAAAACTTTACTTTTTTATTTCTTATACGATCAATAAAAGAAAAGTAGAAAAAAACTTTATTTGTTTATATATATTTATGAGTATTTATGTGAAAAATATTTATTAAAAAATTATACTTCAAATTAAGTTTTAAATTTCTTTATCTTTTATTTTATAGTTTTTTTTTACTTTGTACACTTAAATTAATTAACACATATAACAAGATAAAAATAGGTGTTGGAAAAATATTTTTTAATAAAAAATAAATCATCAAGAACATTTGAGTAAATTTAACAGTGGGAGTTAATCTAACACTTTAGAGAAGATATTTAATACAGTTTCCATTATTCCTCTTTAAGTGATAAAGCCAAATTTCAGAGGAGAAATGTGATAATATTCCTCATTTTAGTAAGCATTAGAACTTATTTAATATAAATGGGAATGTTATGTTTTGATTTCAGAAAACATAAAAAATAGTGACTTGAATGATAGAATCCATCTTATTTTTCTTTTACAAGTTGAAAAATAACTCCTATATATGTAATGCATCATTGTGGTGCCCCTGCCGTCTCACCAGAGAAAAGTCTTCTTCTTCCTCCAAAAACACTGTGTGAATTCTTTTGACTCGTAATCTTGTCTCATTTGCGCTCTTGAATATTCATCGAAAGGTTCGTGATTCTCTCAAATATTCATTGGAATCACGAAGTCTTGATTCACTGTTTTACAAGTTGTACGTATTTGTTTAATTAACACCAAGAATCTCACGCTTTTCGAAGAAAACTAGCTAGAAATGCTGGAATTCAAGAGCTTCAAGAAGAAAATGTGGATGTTTTCCTACTGATTATCTCTCTTAAACACCTTCAAAGCTTGTTTTTTTTCCGTGATGGAAGATAAAACCATAAGAACAACAAGGAGAAGAAGAAGAATCACAAACACCAGCAAATTCTGTAACCAACAAAACTTCCCTGACCAAAAACTTTCCTTCTGGTTTGCCCCCACCATTCGTCCTCCTGGTCTTCTCTTCCTCTGCATTTCTGGTTCCTAAATATTTGTGTCGCAAAACCTAACCGGCAATGGCTGCATATTCTTTTAACTCACATTCTTCACTTGGGCATGGTTTTGGTTCACTTTATGAGCCACTTTTAGGTGGTTTTAATGGAGTTTTTAGAGATGGGTCGGTTTCTCAGTCTTTGGTTTTGGATAGTGAGAAAGGAGAGCTTGTCAAGGCTCCTGTTAAAGTGGGAAAGAAGGAAGTTTCAGAGGCCAAAGCTATGGCTGCTTTGAAAAGTCATAGTGAAGCAGAGAGAAGAAGAAGAGAGCGGATCAATGCTCATCTCGATACACTTCGAGGTCTCGTGCCTTGCCATGGAAAGGTTATTGCTTTTTCCGCATATAGGTTTTAATCAGTTATTATGGTAATAATATAGTTACTTGTTTTGTTATTTGCTTAATTGTTGTTTTAGCATGTTGATTTAATCTTTCTTTCTCTTTGAAGAAACTTGAAAATTAGGGAGATTTTATGAGGATTTGCTTCTTGAGGGGCATATTAGATGTTTATTAGCTTTTAAGAATTCTTTTTGTCTCAAAATTTAGTTTTGCATAGGAATACCATTGTTTGGTTGCCAAGAAAGTTCGAGAGAAAATAAAACCCACTGGGAAAATCTCATCACAACTTAACCATAGCTGGTCTACTTTAGGTGAGGACTTTGGTTCCAAGAAAAATCAGAATATAACACATATATATTGCTGGTGATAAACACAGGCATTCTAGGACCTTGTGAAACTACTTGTCCTCTCATTCAACTTTCTCAGTAAACAGTGATCCTGAGAAGCTTCATTTGACCATAACTTCTTAAGCTTGAGATTTATAAAACTCCCTTTCTTTCACGAATGAAAATGAAGTTCTGATTTCTGAGGATGTGCTAAGGATTCTTAACCTCTAATTCATATTATTTAAATGCAATAATGATGTTTTGTTTTATGGCATTATTTGTGCAAGAGTCAATTGTGGTTTTGGAAGGTAACAAAGTCAGCTGGAAGATTTACCAGTTTTCATGTAATAGAAAATTTAGAATTTGATAATGAAGTGATTTATGGCTTATTTCTTTGTGAATTCAAACATCTTTTTTAGTCCCAACTTGGAAATCTATATCAAAGTAACTAGTATATTGCTGATTTAGTTGCTTGAATTGTTTTCTATCACCTTATCAGTTGGATGTTCATGATTCTGAATGAGTGAATTGGTTGTGTGTTTTGAAATCACTCATTCAAGCTTGTCTACAGGAGAAATCTGGATTGAAATATATTAGAAGTATGCAAAAAGATAAAGAAGGCGGTCAACGGGTTTGTATCTGCCCACTATTAACTGCCTAAGGTAAGTGAAAATTGGGGGAAAAAGAGCAGAGGGTGTATTGTCAATGTAGAACTACTTATGTAATGCGATATGCCGCCCTTGGCAATTTTTTAACATTATTATTGACAAAGACCCCTCTAAAATAATTAAAGAAGAAGAGAAGCAATTGTAAGCTTTGCTTGTTGATTGAGTGAAAGGGACCTATATAGTTAATAAGATTGAAAACCATTACATACTAACTGAGTTCAACCAAATTTTTAATTAGTTTGATGATCCTGTGGTTGTTAAACAATCTATAAACTTATGGATGATTCATGACCAAACATGTATGTTATCTTTGCTGTCAAAGCTTAACTGGTAGGAGACCATATCTGTTTTCAAATTGACAAGCGATGATATTGATTGCCTGGATTATGGGGCTACATGCCAGCTTTTCTCTTATGGATGCTCTGGAGGTCTATGTCTTATGTGGCTTACATGTCTGTTGCTCAAAGATCAGTATGATATTTTATTATGTTTGGTAGTCTAAGCAAAAAGGAAGATACGTCTGGAAAAAGAAATCAATACATATTTAAACTGAAATATTAGGAGTCAACTGGGAAAGCTATGATGAAGTCAAAGTGATAGCTTGATCTAAATTTCATTTCTATGTTAAAGACTGGATTAATCTTGTAGATATCATTAGTACAAGAAGATATAATATTGTCGAGGGCAAGTTATTTTTTACCTTGATCTGTCCTGGAGAGGTCCTTTTTAAATTGAAAGAACTCCTCTGCATTCTTAGTTACATGTTATCAATGGTTGGGTTCAATAATATACTTGTTAGTTTGCTTTGGGCCCAAGTCATATTCATGTTCTTGTAAATCACCCGTCCCCGGTTGTGCTTTATCAAGATTCTGAATTTATTTTATTATTCAGTATTTCTAAAATAAAAATAGGTTTGGGCTGATGCAATCTCAATGACCTATTTTAACTCGAGGTTTGATTGTTATTCACAGATGGACAAAGCAACCTTGCTTGCCAAAGTCATAAGTCAAGTGAAAGAACTTAAAAAGAATGCTATGGAAGCCAGCAAAGGTTTTCTCATTCCGATGGATGCCGATGAAGTGAAAGTTGAACCATATAATGATGAAGCAGGAGATGCAAATTCATTTTTCAAGGTATCTATCTGCTGTGTGTACCGCCCTGAGCTGCTGTCTGATCTAAGACGAGCTCTTGATTCCCTCCCACTGAAGATGATAAAGTCAGAAATATCAACATTAGGAGGCCGGTTGAAGAACGTTTTTGTTTTTACCAGCTACAGAGAAGGGAATATGGATAATGCTGAGGCATCCAAACTTCTTGCAGATGCTGTTCACCAGGCTCTGAGTTCTGTCCTGGAAAGAGGTTCTCCTTCACCTGAATACTCTCCAAGAACAACACTTCCAAACAAGAGACAGAGGACCTCTTTTTTCGAATCCTCAAGCTCATCTTCATAGAGCTTTGAATTCATGTTGGTGTTGAAGGTGACAATGTGCATAACTTATATAACGATATATGTTTGTATATTTGCAGGTATGTAATGTACCTGTTGAATGGAAATTTGGTGTTGTCTGTAAAATTTAGATACACTATTACATAAACGGCTTATAAGAAAGCTGCCTGTACTGCATTCGAAGACTCTACAATAGTGGTTGTGCGTACGATCACAAAGCATAATGGTGTTGTGTGGATGTATATTCTATGTATCATGTTGTATGAAAACTTTTTAACAATACAAGTGTTGGAAGCAGTTGAATATTTATGTCCACATCCAAATGTTTTATGGGGCTTGGAAGCTAAAAGACTCCTTTCGAGCCATGGTTTGAATTTATCCAACTTTTGAAAATGCTTTTGTCTACATTTTTGTTTGTGTAAGAAAAAAAATTTATTTTTTTATTATAGTTTTAATTAATTAACCCCTAATTATAAATGTATATTTATTGTTAGTTGGTTTCACTAGTAAAACTTTTATTATAAGGTTCAAATCCTGTTCATATTAGGCGAGGACAAGGAGGAATGTAGATTAATTTCTTGTAATATTTATAAAAAAAGTAAAAGAAAAAAACATGTACTTGCCCGCATAGGAAATGTTTAAAAAGAAAAGTTAGGAGTTTTTGGGGGATTTTTTAAAAATTGACGGGACTATTAATAATTATGCCAGAAATTAGGGGAAGGCTCGAAAGAAAACCAAATGTACAGTGACGTGGCGAACTATAAAAGCTGAATTAACCGAACAGGAGAGGACAGTACAAAAACCGAACCCGACACGACACGATATCTTTTCCAACGTTATTCTTTCACTCCGTTAAAAACCAGTAAATTTAACGAAAATGATGTAACATTCGAATAAATTTTTGATAATAATTATTATTTAAAATATTTTTAAAAAATAATTATTATAAATTTTTTTAAATAAAAATATTCGTCAATGAATGTATTTAATGTTATTTTTTAAAAATTTTTTATAAAAATATTTTTATTCAAATTGATAATTTTTATAATATATATTATACGGCGGTCATTTAACAACTCTGAACTAAAACTAACCTCAAAAAGAAAATATATTACTTGTAAATCGTATTACGGAGAAGAGACCGTAAGAAAAAGCGCAATCAGCGACGACAGAGACGGCTATGGCTAAACAAGACAGCCGATCTATACTCCAATTCGCGCCGTTTCAGAGCGCCGTCGACGAGGGTTTCTGGCACAGATTGTCTTCTTTAAAGCTTAACAAGCTCGGCATCGACGACTCTCCTATTTCTGTTACCGGTACTTCTATTTACTTATTTTTATTCCAGGATTGATGATTATAATTGGTTGCATTTGTTGATCATGATCCGTTTTTTAAGTAGATGAGAAATTACGGAGCTTTTGGTTTTATTCGGTCTCAATTTAGTCTAGTTGTACTTAGTAATATATTTTAGCTCGTGTTTCATTTTTTTGCTGTAACTGGAATATGAATTTTTATTTCCAGAATTGGTAATTTCGTTATCTCATTATTGCAAATATTAGCTAATTATGTATTACCTTTTATTTAGTTGTTGGAAAATTCTGTTTAAAATTGGGGATGATAGTGGTAAAGCTTTTAGTACATTGCTGGAACGATTGTACATTCACCAACACAAATGTAATTTAATGAGGACCGAGTCAGTTAAATTTTTGTTTCTTAGAGGACAATTAATAAAATATATAAGGTTTCAGTTTTTGTTCTCTTGTTTTCATTTATTCATTTTCTTATCAACAAAATGAGGCATAGAAGCCCTGAAAAAAGTTTGAGGTTTACTTTATTAAAAAAGAAAAACTGTGTAAACTAAGTTATCACTGATATTATTGCAGGTTTCTATGCGCCTTGCTCACATTCACAAGTGTCAAATCATTTGACTCTTCTTTCGGAATCTCTACCATCCGAATCAGGTGAGCAATCATCAACGGCAACAGCAAATCTTGGGAATCGCAACAGATGCTCTGTCCCTGGTACCCTGTACAACACCAATACACTGGAAAGCTTTCAAGCCATTGATAAACAAAGCTTACTCAAACAAGAAGCAAAGAAGGTAAATCGTTCAGATGCTTCATTTCGTCTTTGATGTGTGCATAATCTTTATTCCTTTTGTTTTGGAGGTAGATTTGGAGAATGTATTAGTACATTCACTATGTCAGTCATTTATATTGGCGTTTCAGATTGTAATGATGCACTTAATATTAGTTTGTGGACTTGACTTTTGAAGTGCATATATATCTCGTATAAGAAATGTACTTTTTGTTGAGACATAGATTTGGGAGGACATTGACTCAGGTAAAGCTGTAGAAGACAGTGCAGTATTATCAAGGTTCCTGCTCATCTCATTTGCTGACTTGAAGAAGTGGAGTTTCCATTACTGGTTTGCATTCCCTGCTCTGGTGCTTGATCCACCAGCAACCTTGGTTGATTTGAGGCCAGCTTTACAATGGTTTAGCTCACAAGAGGTACTCAGAACTGTTATTGTTGCTAAAAATAGGTTGCCGACTCTTTTATATTATTCTTGCTCCTTAAATGCTATGATATTTCTTCAACATGTAGGCAGAATCTGTTTCAGCAGCTTGTAATGAGTGGCGTAACTCAAGGACAACAGCTGGTATCAGTTTCAGTTTATGTCTTTTTTTTCCTAAAAATTTTTCAAAATATTCTTTGGAAACCTAAATCATACAAGTATGTTGCAGATGTGCCATATTTTTTGGTCAGTGTTGCTTCAAATTCTCATGCTACTGTTAGGCATCTGAAGGACTGGGAAGCCTGCCAAGGTGATGGTCAAAAGGTCTGTCCCAATAACTCATATGGTTATTATGGGGGAAGTCAACTGGTTTGTGATTGTAGAAATGCTATTGTAGTGAAATATGAGTTGATGAGTGGAATATTTAATCAGAATATGGTGTCCTGAATGCTTCTTTCTCAAGCTAGTGGACATTATTTTTGCAGTTGCTGTTCGGTTTTTATGATCCATGTCATCTTCAAAACAATCCTGGCTGGCCACTTCGCAACTTCCTTGCACTTATTTTTGCAAGATGGAACCTCAAGTCAATTTGCTTTTTATGCTATAGAGAGAATCGTGGTTTTGCAGACCTGGGCTTGTCACTTGTTGGCGAAGCTTCGATTACAGTCCCACAAGGTAGAGCAGCCGATATTGGGTAACTGCTCTCTTCATTTCTTTAGATAGTTTGAATCTGTTTTTGGGAACTCAGTTAACTGATTATTGCCGATATTTGCTTAGGATGGAGAGATAGTCTATGTGTACCTAATGCAGTGGGATGGGAACTTAACAAAGGGAGAAAAGCACCTAGGTGTATTGGCCTTGCTAAATCCATGGATCCAACTAGGTATGCTCTCTGCATTGCCCCTTCATAGTCCATAATACTATCATTCTGTTTTCATTCTGAGCATTTTAAGTTACTTTTACAGGTTGGCTGTATCCTCTGCAGATTTGAATTTAAAATTAATGAGATGGCGCCAGTTGCCTTCTCTGAACCTAAACATCTTATCTTCTATTAAGTGTCTTCTCCTTGGAGCGGGTACTCTTGGATGCCAGGTCGCCCGGATGCTTATGGTGAGTTTTCAGAAAAATTGTAATTGTAATTTTAGATTCTAGCTAATGGGTAACTGAGGTTATGTATACTTCAGGCTTGGGGTATCCGGAAAATTACATTACTTGACAATGGTAGAGTGGCAATGTCTAATCCATTGAGGCAGTCCCTATATACATTGGATGACTGCCTTAATGGTGGTGATTTTAAAGCAACAGTGGCAGTTAAAAGTCTCAAGAGGATATTTCCAGCTGTGGTAATTGGTTTTATTCCCAAAGCCTCATTATGCTAGTATCAACACTTAATTAAAATGCATTTTCTCATATAATGCACCTGTTTTCTCATTCATTTGTCAGGAAGCAGAAGGAATTGTGATGGCTATACCAATGCCTGGGCATCCAGTGTCTAGCCAAGAAGAAAACAGTGTTCTTGATGACTGTAGACGCCTGCGTGATTTAATTCTTTCTCATGATGCGATTTTCTTGTTAACTGATACAAGGGAAAGTCGGTGGCTTCCTACACTTCTTTGTGCCAATAGTAACAAGGTAAATCTCCTTGATGTTATTTTTCTGCTTGGTAGAATTTTCACAATACTTCCACTAATTTTTCATATGAAAATTCTGAATGACATTTTTCTTTCTGCAGATTACAATAACTGCAGCTCTTGGGTTTGACAGTTTCTTAGTTATGCGCCATGGACCTGGTCCTTTTGGCACTTCCGATGATGTTAAAGCTGATGCTGCAAATGCTTTATCTGCTGATAAGGGTAACCTTGCCCAAACTACTAGAGGTGGAGGGCACAGATTGGGCTGTTACTTCTGCAATGATGTGGTTGCTCCAACAGATGTAATTTCTATTGTTAAAAAAACTTGATGGGTAACATTTTTTTTATTGTATTAAGTTCCATAGTAACTTTTATGCTATATGTGCAGTCAACTGCCAACCGCACTCTGGACCAGCAATGTACTGTTACACGTCCAGGGCTTGCTCCTATTGCTTCAGCTCTTGCTGTTGAACTGTTAGTTGGGGTCCTGCATCATCCCCAAGGGTAAATCCTAAAAGACTATCTGAAATGTTCTGCCGGCTGCAATATTTTCTATATTTAACTAGCAGTGGATAAGGGTTATATAGAAGTTCCATTTTGCTTACTTTTCTACATTTGACGTGGTGTTTTGGTGTCCAATTTCACATGTACAGGATCTATGCTCAAGCCGAGCTTGTGAACTCCATTGACAGTGGAAGCACTGAACAACCTCTTGGTATTTTACCCCACCAGATTCGAGGTTCTCTTTCTCAATTTTCTCAGATGACACTGGTTGGTCACTCCTCAAACAGTTGCACAGCATGCTGCGGCACTGTAAGTTCATCTATTTTGGATTCTTATCGAATCTAATAGACCTTCTGTTTGGTCAATTCAAGAAATTAGCTATTTTCAGGCACAACATTACAGGATCTGCCTGAGGCTGATACTATATTGCTTGAAAAATGGAATTTTATTCAACATCAGTTGTAATACAATATAAATTTGTCAAATTAAATTTGTTGAAGCTATTGGTTCTTCTTTTGGCTTGAACATTGCAAGGTTTCTTGATCTTTATAGATATACCTTTTGACTTGTTATTTTATTACTGAAGCTGCCGTTCTTAATTTTGATCACAATGGACATTGCAGGTGGTATCGGAATACGGAGAAAGAGGAACAGAATTCATACTACACGCAATTAACCATCCTACTTATCTGGAGGATCTGACAGGACTGACAGAATTGAAGAAATCAGCTAATTCTTTTCAACTGGACTGGGATATTGAAGCAGATGACGAAGATAATTATGTCGAAATCTGACAAGTTCCTTAATTCAAATTCCTTCTATTTCGGAATTTTATCAGTATCAATTGTACAAAACCAAGTCAAGTGAACGTCAAAATCATATATACTTCCAGTTTAAGATTCTTTGGTTGTATAGCCTGTGTAAATTGAATCGCCTTAATAGGGTTTGACGTTCACAATTAAGAACACAAAGTTATCTTAAATGAGGTTCGGTACAGTCTACAGTTCATTGCTTTATCGAGGCCGAAAATTTTCATGATTAGGCTGAAGGTTTCATTGACATTGTAGTGGGGCTGAACGTCAAATGTTGTTCTGATAATATATATTTGACCAGATTTCGTCACAAGGCACCAGTGGTCTAGCGGTAGAATAGTACCCTGCCACGGTACAGACCCGGGTTCGATTCCCGGCTGGTGCATGAAGTCTTTTGTTGTTTTTGGATTTTTGCCCCTGAACATTTTCGTTCGTACGTACGTTCGCGTTACGATAAAAAGTCCAACTCTTTGAAAATTGGCCGTAGAATGTAGATTGGCGTGGATATTCATTCAATTGAAGCTAGTCACTTTACAAGTCATGGAACTTGAACATAACGCGCAGACTTGCATTTTGTCAAGATGATTGAGCCCCTTATCCGCTGTCTTTTTGACGTGAAACAACTCAACATCTTTAATTTATATATTATTATAAGCATATATCGTCTTCTATGCAACTTATCTGCAAGACCATTTCAACAAACTTTTGAGTTTCGTCTTCTTTTTTCTTTTTCTCCCTGCATGCCTGTTGTTACTTTTTGAAGTTGTAATGATGATATGAACCAAATGGGTAGATGGGGAACCTTCATTTCAGTTGCAAGAAAATAATGGTTGAGACCAAGTCGTCCAGCTCTAGCTTCCAAAACTCATATTCTTGTTCGTTTTCATATTTGTAATTTAACTGTACTTTGTGTTAACTCCTGCAATGGGAACTGCATGCATATTTTACGTATATCTGTTTGAGATTTGGGGATTGGTGATAAACAGTACTGGTTACAAATTAAAAATAATTAAATTTGTTTTAAGATTTAAGACACCTAAATTTTCCAAACACACATTTGGCATTTATATATTTACAAATGCCATCATGATGTGTAAAATTTACATTTTAATTTGCTTTATTTTGTTGACACTAAAGTGGAAGAAAGATTGCCTGGCCGTCAATGCTTCATTTTAATTTGACACAGACCTGCACTCAAAACAATCTAAGAGCACGAATAAGGTCATACTTTTCTACTAATATTAGGCAGGTCGACAACCAAATAAATATTGGGTACCCACGAAATCTTTCTCTCTTTCAATGTCAAATTCAAACAATGAGTCAACCCTAAGTCCCTTGTAATACTAAGGTACTCAATTTAATGTCCTTTAAACACATTAATTTTATATACATTTATATAGGATAGCATCAATAGCTTTTTTTTTTTTTCTACACAAAATCTTACATCAATTATAAACTATTAGATACAGGTACATTTAACAGTTGAAATTACATCTAATCATATAATTAATGTATATATATGTCAGTCATTGAATATATTTATATTTAACATGTAAGATTTTGTGTAAAAAAAAAAGCTACTAATTTGTTCATATATATATATATATTTATATATATAATACAAGAAGTTGATGACAAATTTCATCAGTCGAAAAATTCTAAGGGCATAAAGAAATTAGAAAAGCAACAGTTGTACAGAGAAATGAAGTCTTGCCAAATTCCCCAAGTCTTTGTAGTGGGTTTTACACCTTTTGCGTTTCAAAATGGCCATCCATCATAATCATTGATCAATATGTTGCTGTTTTTTTTTGTGGATGATATAATCTTCCAATATATTAACGTGTCATTTGCTAATATTGCAATTGCAAATTTATATTTGTAGGTTGTGGACGTTTACCCTTATCTCTGACAACTTCCTTCGTCCCTTTAGTGGATTGTCCATTTTCAGTTCTCACGTGTTTTAGTGTTGCCGGCTTAGCATGTGTGGCACTCCCTTAAGAGTTTTGCCACTAGAAGAAGGCAAATTATCTTTTTCTCAAGACCTTCTCAACACATCTTATATTTAGATATAAGTACTATTTATATATTTACATTGAACTATGTAGTTAAATTTATGTGATAAGTTTCTTAACAAATTTAATTTCTTCTTACTTGTGATAATTAGAAGTGTTAAAACATAATATCTAAAACTATCAACTTAAAAATTGAGATATAATATTCTTGAGCCAAATATGACTAGTTTTACAATACCTAACAAGTTTAATATGTTGTTGTTGTTGTTTCCCTATATATGGACAAACTTCAACACTTTTGAGATAAGAAAGGACAAAAAAGAAAAAATATATATATATATATAGATATAATAGATAATAATCCAATGTTCCAACATTTATGACACCTCAAGGAGGATGAATTTTATGTGGTACACCTCATATAAGCACCCACGTGGGAAATTTCGGGGCTTCTACAATCTACATCTTCTTCCATGCATGATCAATAATATATATATATATATATATATAATATTTATTCACAAATTATAAATTCATCAGGGGAAGTATTTGACAACACTAAATGGGCATGCAATAAATAAATAAATAATTCAATGTGAACCAATGAAATATCCCATGTGTGAAAAATGACAATTCCACATGAATTGTTGGCCAATTAATATCAATGTTAATGTAATTTATCTTGTCATTTATGTTATGTAAAATTTGGTAAGAAGAATTAATTATACCCAACATTAGCGTTTTAAAAAATGAAATTTCGGCCATTTGTTTTGTGGACAGGAATATGAAGCCACGTTTGTTGTTCTTTCTTGTCGATGCCATAATTATTGATCGCAATTTAATTTAATTATTTTACTTAAACCACGAAATTAAAAATTTAATTAATATAATAATATATTATTTATGATCATTAAATTGAATACATGGTGATCCAGTGATGGATCCACCCTTTTTGCTGCAAAATTTACACGATCAAGATCAACAATGCATGTGAGAATATCACAGCATCGATACAGAATAGATTTTTTCTCGCCAAAAAATTCATAAAAAAATTAATTAAATTATTTAAGGTTGACTAAAACCCTACTTATACTGCATGAATGCCACGTGGATTTAAATCTTAATGAGAATATCGAGGCTGATGCTCCCCGAATGCCACATCAATTGCCATAAATGTGGGTAAGAATCCACGTCAAATTTATACCATGATTAAATATTTATTATAATTAACTTTTTAATTAATTAATTAAACAACAACATAGAGTTAGTGCTGCGATGCCCGAAAAGCAAAGGAACTTTGGGTTATTGGGAACATTCAAAATTCAACAAATCAAATGCACATAGAAAAGTTCATTAATTTCATCGATCGTCTTAGGCTCTTAGCTGTCTGATTCTGCTTCATCCAGGAAACTACCCAATATGGAGTTAGTACTAAATAGGTCCCATTAACCCACTAATATTGTTGCTAGTTGCTACCCATAATTACTCTCCTAATTAATTTAATAAATTCAAGAAAATCTTCAATACCATTGATACATTACCTTTATATTTAGTTTTAAAACTCATTAAATATAATTATATATACCCATAATTAGTGATATTTTGCTAATTTTACTTCTGATATTGCTAATTAAATCACCTTACTGTCATTTCTACACTTTTTTCAAAGGATAATTTTGACTGACTACTTAATTTTAAGTTGTATCTCGTTGTGATATAACAAGTATTTTGACGCTACAATTTAATTCATAAAAATAGAAAAAATCTCACCGAACTATAAATTTTTAACTTTCGTCCACAAAAATTAAATGGAGTGAGGGCAAAATTGACATTTCATTAAAATAAAAATAAATAATATCAAAATCAAAAAAATGCTCAGTGGAAGACAAAAAAGTCGAAGTTAAAAAATTCGTGGCTTGGACCACACACTCACAGCAAAGAAGAGAAAACTTGTTCATGCGAAACCCGCCATTTTTGAGTAGAACAAACCTTCGAACTAACTCAAAATTCATTGTAGTCAAGTACCGATCATGGTTACTACAGTGTTGTGAGTCAAAGATGTTAGTTGTCACAGCAAATCGTGGATTTCGTAACCCGTTGGTGGTGAAAGAGTTGTAAACGTTAGAATCAACTTATTCACATCATTTTACGAATCATCAATGGTGATTTAATGGATTTTTTGTTCATTTTTAATCGTTGCGTGCTTTGGTGTTGGTGTATTAAAACCTTAGGGTTATCGTTTAAGTTATAAACGGGAAATTTATACATTGGGTTTGGGATTATTTAAATGTTATGTAAATTAGTGTTAAATAAATGTCATGTTATTGTTCGTTGTGTACATTTGATAAATGATGTTTAACATTATGGTTACATGAACTCTCACTGATTATATAGTCGTAAACATGAACATTTTTTGCACAATTTTAGGACTTTTATAAATTTAGGACAAATTATATGACTTCGAGTATTTTAGGATATTAATTTTGCGTTTGGTTGTATGCATGTGTTAAATAATGTTAGAACGATATTATTTCGTTCTTCGTAACTTGTGTGTTAAAATTAGAAGTGTATGTTAGTTTTGTTTGGCATAGTTTAGAAGTTGAAGTTGAGTTAAATTTTTTGTTTCTGTCAATTTCAGTAGGGAAAAATTCTGTCAAATTAACTAGTGTTGTTTTATCAAGATAAACAACATTCAATTGGGTTCATATATCCTGATGAATACAAGTTAAAGAATCTGAAAAATAAATTCACTTAGGATAATAAGAGATGATGGTGTTAGATGTTATGCAAAGTTCAAGTTTGAATGTGTTGATCATGTAACAGGTGAGAAGAGCTTGGTTACAACTGATGATAAGTTGAATTCCATGTATAATAGTTATGAAAGAATGAGGATGAAGCAAATAAAAGTGGAAATATTCCCTATTATACTAGAGCAGAAATAGCCACACAGTCTACCAAAAGAAGCTACACTTTATTCTCTTTTTCAAACTTTGTAATATGCTTACCCCAATCCAAATACTCTTAACTCATTCCTTTAAACATTAGAAAATAGCTATTTGTTGTCATTAGTTGTAAAACAAGCAGAACATCAACAATCCACACTTGAAACTTGGCCATTCACAAATATAGCTGAGAATGATAATGCATCAAGTGACAGTTTGAGTGATTGTGAAGCTAATGTAGTAGCTGGGTTTGATTCTGGTGTTGAAGGTTCAGGTAATAATGAAGATAGTGCAATCAGTGAGAATAGTGATAATGATGAGTTATTATCAAATGTTGACGACAAGCAAAACATAGCTTTCAGTTCTAATGAAGAAGATCAAACTAGTATAACAAGTCTAATGAGATATCTAGACACAGTTATGAAATACCTACTGATAGACAACACAAGTTAGAGGTTGAGGTTGTGTTTGATAATGTTGCTCATTTTCGGGGAGTATTGAAAGATGTGATGATCAGGGGAGAGAATTTACAATGATAAGAAAAGGTTTAGAGCAAAATGTAAGGCCGAAAGTTGTGAATGGATGGTAGCTAGTGGGTAACTTGCTGATAGTGAAGGATTTATTATTAGGGAGTTAAAGAAAGCACACACCTACCTAAAATCTGGCAGAACATGAGCTATTTCTACAATATGGATTACCGATCAAATACGGGGTTTAGTAGAGTTTAACCCCGAGGTGAAGATATCTATTATTAGGGATTATCTAAAGTTAGATTACAGAGTCAAAGTCCACAGAATGATGTTATATAGAGTGAAGAAGTTAGCATTACAACAAATTGATGGTGATCATGGAATTAGGCACAGGAAGCTATTTCAATATTATGCCATGATACTAAAACATAACGAAAGATCAATTTGTAGAGTTATGTGTGAATATTTCAGAGGTTTTTTATGTCATTTAGCGTAAAAAAAAAATGCTTTTTTCAATGGTTGCAAGCCTTATATAGGCATTAACGGTTATCAGTTAAAAAGTATATGGGGGAATTTTGCTTGCTGTAATAGGGATTGATGCAAACAATGGGATTGTCCCTCATGCAATTACAATATGTGAGGCTGAGAATACGGATACATGAGCTTGGTTTCTGTCCTTGTTGCATGATTTTTGGATGATAAAAGACAAGTTATATTCATAAGTGATCGGAAAAAGGAATTGGTTAGTGTACTTAAACAGACATAACCTAATGCATACAGCAGACATTGTGGGAGGTATATTTATGTTAATTTCAGAACTTTATACTTAGGGTTGGCTTTGAAAGGGTTGTTTTGGAAAGCATGTAAGAGCACCAATAAGGATGACTTTTTGGATGCCTTGGATAGGATGAGGGATATTAATGAAAATGTTAGGAAATGGATTGATAACTTAGAGGACTACTTATAGGCTTTATGGGCATTTGACAATAACTGTAAAGTAATTGATCCAACCAACAATACGACTGAATGCTTTAACGAATATTAGGTAAATATAGGAACAAGTCTTATTTGACATTATTAGAGGAGATTAGATGCAAGTTGATAAAGAGATTCAAAAAGAGAAGGAAGAAGGTAGAAAAATGGTCTTCCACAATTGCACCGAGGTTGAAGAAACAACTTGATGAAATCTGTGAGGAGAATAGAAAACTCAATGTGAAGTCATCTGGCGACACTATTTTCTAGGTTAAGGATATATTATACACACCTATGCGATGGTTTATTGTGAATATTGGAGGTAAAACATATGATTGTCGCTTTTGGGAGTTGGCTGGATTCCTATCTAGGCATGCAATAGCCCATATTAATTACCTCAGACACAAACCTGAACATTACATTCCATACTTTATGACAAAAGAAGCTTATCTTAGCACTTATGTAACAATGATTAATCTTATCCCTGGTCAAATCATATGGAGTGAAGGGGAGAGGCCTAAGATTGCTCCTCCTCTAAAGAGAAGACAATCTAGAAGGCTAAAAAAACTAAGGAGAAGAGAACTAAGTGAGCTTATGGGATCTGGCAGGTCATTTTTAGTTAAGTGTAGCTTTTTCTATTGCTATAATCATAATGTTAGAACCTATCCACTAGCTTCATCCAATGCAAAGAGGGCAGAATTACATCGGGGAGGAAGATGGAGTCAGGTTAGCTTTTTTGGATCAAATTAGTTGAATATCATTTACCATTGTAAATATTTATTTGCTAATTTTTTTCATTACAACAGTGAACTAATGGTAAGTCTTCTTAATCACTCCATCAACCATCATCGCAACAATCATCCACAAATTCAAGAGAAAAAGGTACAACTAAAAGGATGAGTGGAAGGGCAACAACAGTTAAAGGAAGAGGAAGAGGAAGGACTGGGGCTGTTCGAGGAACAAATACAAGGCACAGAGGTATATATATATAATAATATGCTTAGGATTTTTAATTTGTTTTTATTTATCCACAACTTCCTCATATTAGTTCCTTATAGGTGGTATTGCATCAAATATAACAAGTTGAAGGGAGTCTAGTGGTTTGTAACTTTTTGAAGTTAAATGTTTATCATTTAACATTTTGAATTTGAAGAATCATCACACATGGGCATTTTTGACAGATTATGGCCTTAGGTTAACCTTTTTTTAGGTGGTTGTATTTGAAATTTTAGATATGATGATTTCTTTAAACTATGTTCACTCTCATTACATGCAAGGCATGTTTCATTGGCTATTTGGTATATTCAAACATTATCTATTATTGATACTTTATTATTATGTTATACTCTACTGTCATCAATATAAGGTTAACAGGTTCTAAAGATGATTTTGTGCTTCTGTTTTTTGTATCAAACTTGTATTGTATTACATTTTTATTGCTACAATAATAGAAATTAGTAATGACCATAACATTGTTCGCATTAACTTCCTTTCGATCTTTAGCAACCTGAAGCATACATGTTCTTCACCAGCTAGTATTCTAGGGTCAAATTCAAAACTATCCTTACCGTGCATATTGCCAACCTCAATGTTATTAGGGCACCACCATTCCTAACATCGGCATTTTCTAATTTTGCATGTCCAGAACAACCTGTTAAGATTCCTTGCTATTGTTGAAACCATCCCTACAGCTTGCATTCTACACCTACAGTATTTAGGTTTGCATTTCACATATTCAACACTTTCAACATCTTCACCATAATTATCACTTCTACATGAGCTTGAAGACATTGTTGCAATATTATTGAAGCTGTTAAAGTTGTAGTAATCTTTGTTTTTTTGCAAGAATTTTGATTGTTTTTTGAAAGGGAAGGAATGAAATGTTTGTAGAAGTAAAAGAAAGTGATAAGCATTGAGGTCAAATTTTTGAACTCGAAAGGTAAATGGCAAAATTTGGCAAGCTTTTTAAAACCAAATTCCAGCCTTTTAACAGTTGCAAATTGCAACAGTCAAATTTTTTTGGCACTAAACGTCAAAATATAATAAGGGTATTTTTGTAATTTTTTGCTATGTGGCAAAATTAGGAGCAAAATCGTCATTTAGTGCACTCCATTTAATTTCTGTGGATGGAAGTTAAGAAGTTGTAACTTGGTGAGATTTTTTCTATTTTTATGAACTGAATTGTAACATTAGAATATTTATTATATCACAATGAAATATAATCTAAAGTTAAGTATCTAGTCAAAATTATCCTTTTTTTAATCAATAAAATTGAGATGATAATATTGAAACTCTTGATTTTTATATTATTACAAATAAAAATAATAATTTGTTCATTTATATTAAATAAGTCTTTAACTTCATTTTTTTTTCCTTTTGAATTACCTTAACTTCTATTAAAATAACTAAAATATTCTTTAACATCATATCTATCATACTTTTATTTTAGTCATTTTCAATAGAATTTATTGAAAATATTCTAAGTTCCTAATAAGTGTGATAAGGTATTAGACTTCTTTCAAGTTTAAGAGCAAAAATTACTCTATTAGGATATATATATTTGGGTTATGCCGTAAAAATTTACAAGAAATTTTGGTATAAATTTGACAAAAATGTCAAACATTAAAGAGAATTCAATTATTTAACTTTGAGTTATGCAAGAAATTCAAGCTTCAAGTAGACGAAATATCTTTAATAGTTAAAGAGTCAACTTCTTTCAAAATTTAAAAATAAAAACTGTTGATTCTATACATAAATCTGAAGCTACACACTATAAGGGCCCTGGTAGAAACCTAATAAGAACTGACAACATTTGGAATTTATTTGTTGTAAATAAACGCTATATATCTTCATTGATAATGTAAGAAAATACAAGGACTGGGATGTAATTAGCCCATATCAATAATTAATGGCATCTCAGTAATTAAATGAATGACGGCTTGATATAATGGGGATGCTGGCTAATATGAAGGGGGTGATCTTGTGTTACGTGTCTTAATTAAAAATCTGTCACCCTCTCTCTACATTAGACAGACAGCACTGTTCCTCTGCATGTGCTGCGTGCGCCCCCTCTTCCCTCCTTTCTCCCCACAAAGTCTTCTGCTCTCTGTCTCTATTTTCACCCCTACATATTCTCTTCTCCCCCCAACTCTCACTCTCAATAAAGTCAGAGACTTGTTTAGATTATTATATAAGTGCACCAAATCCCATTAACAGTCTCTGAACAAACACAAAACATGTCTGTTCCTTCCTCCTCTTCTGCATCTTCTGTTTGGTTGCTTTATTACACGAAGCTTCAGTTCTTTTCTCGTATCCGTCGTTTCTTGCAATCAAAATCGGCTCGAAAACGGCAAGCAGAGTCATCGTCCAGTCATAGCAATCTTGATTTCTCGAGGGCGTCAAGAAGTGATCACGACACAGAAGAGGTGCAGCAGGTATTGGAGGAGAAGCAGCAGCAGCAGCAGCAGCAGCAAAGCGAGGAGGATGATTCTGTGGTGTTGCAGAAATCAGTGAAGAGACTTCACTTCGGGAGCTGGGAAGAGAAGGAGATGGGGGCTAAGGAAATCGAGAGACTTGCTAAAGCAGATGCCAAAATAAAGAAGTTGATGGCTGAACTTGGTGTTATACAGATGTTGGTATCTATGGTGGATACGGAGGTCGTTGGACGCCGCCGGGCCGCCGTCAAGGCGCTGATCGAGCTTGCTAACGGCACTTACACGTAAGTCTTCCTTACATTATTTTGTTCATATTCATATATATATATATATATATATATTCATCTTCTTAGCATAATTTTGGATCAATATAATTATGAGGTTTTTTTAATAAACATGTGAATTTGTATATGAATTTAGCATAATTGAATCCAAAATTGTCAAAACAAATTTTTAATAAAGAGGATAAGCATTTTGATTTTGGAGGGATGGGACTCCATTTTTGTGTGCATTGGACATAGTGGGGGAGACCGGTAGTAGCCAACTTTTGGATGTAATTAACTTTTGATATTTTATCAAAACAAAAAGCTGTTTCATAAGGGCTGCTGAGATAGGACGTTTGCATTTTTTCAACGGAGTATTTAATTAATGGGTTTGAAATTAATGGAGTTCCACTTGGATTTTTTGTAAGTCATCTTACAGGACATATACATACCGGGGTCATAAGAAAATAGGGCCAAATGAATTAATCAAATTCATTATAATTAAAAGTTTGTTAGGTATTAAAAAAATGAGACTCATATGGTTGATCACGTTTATAATGGTTATTATCATAACATCATCTTAATTTGTTGAATGCAATGTGCAAATTAAATATATATGATCAAATAAACAATATGCTGATTTTTTATTGTCAAAAATCTGTGGACCAATTATATTGTAGGTCCTTATTGGGCTAGTAGATAATGATATGACGAAATGTTTATAGAGAATAATGTGAGTGGAACCCTTTTAGCCATCGGCAATATATATTTGACTTTCTTGTTACAGGATTAGGTAAGCATTGTAGTTTGGACCTCATTTCTCTCAGTTGAATGACTTCACAAGGAGGATAAGAATTCCTCTTTTTGTCGAGGACTCCCGAAATAAATGGTTTACCTTAGAGTTACTATTTGGCTTTTGCATTACTTCCTATCCTTCCTATCAAGATTTCACGATAGAAGTTTCAAATTTTGCTTTCTTGACTGTATGTTCAATGAATAACCAAACATTCCAAGTAAAATCCTAAAAAAAAAAAAAAAAAACGTAGGGAGCAGTATAGAAATTAGAAAAGAAAGATCCACTGTTCTTCCGAAATTAATCATTCAGCTAAATGCATGCCCTTGAATCAGCGGGCCGCAAGGTGCGCTGATTGTCCACTAAGCACCATTAAGGCAAAAAGAGTCGGCAGAAAATTATGTTAGCCTACTGATATTCAGTTCTGTCCCTAATTAGAAATTAATTAAAGCCCAGCAGATAATACTGCAGTTGATCAGATTCCCCATGATCGTTATTCTACAATAAACAATTCATTTGTTGACCTTCACTTTCAGCTGAGATCTAAATCTCAGAATCTCATTGACTTCTCCATCCCACAAGCTGTTTATTTTATTGGTAATGTGACCAGCTTTTTTTCCTTTTTAATGGTTAAGGAAGCCTGCAATAATAGTGTACTTTTGGGTTCATCTACCTTCTAATTATTTGTATTTGATGTAGTATAATTAATTTAACAGGGATTTCAGAGTCATTATTGACTTTAAGTTTGTTTTGTTGTAATGAAAGTCAAATAGTTTGTGCTTGTGTTCCTAATTTTTGTTTTGCTTCTT
Organism: Azadirachta indica; assembly: GCA_022749755.1. NCBI lineage: Eukaryota > Viridiplantae > Streptophyta > Magnoliopsida > Sapindales > Meliaceae > Azadirachta > Azadirachta indica. The sequence continues at coordinate 12,183,753 of CM040451.1, read as the reverse complement.
TCTTCAGGAACAAGGCTCTAATGGTGGAGGCAGGAATCTTGACAAAACTACCTAAGAATGTTGATACAATTGACGAATCAACTAAACGTGAATTTGCAGAATTGCTGCTGTCTTTATCTTCTCTAGCAAACACAGACATTCCGGTTTCATCATCGGAAATTCTGCCGTTTCTGGTTGGAATTCTTGAATCAGGATCAAGTGTTGATACTAAAGGGTTATGTGTTGGAACATCGTACAATCTCTCCGCACTTTTGGAGAATGCTGGACCTTTGGTCTCAAATGGGGTTGTTCACACCCTCTTGAAGCTCTGTTCAATGGAAGAACTCTCGGAGAAATCACTGGCAACATTAGGAAACTTGGTGGTAACATTGATGGGAAAGAAAGCTATGGAAGACAATCCCCTGGTGCCTGACAGTTTGATAGAGATTTTAACGTGGGAAGAGAAGCCCAAGTGTCAGGAATTGTCAGCTTACATTCTGATGATTTTGGCTCATCAAAGCTCAGCACAAAGAGAGAAAATGGCCAAGTCAGGAATTGTTCATGTAATTCTTCAAGTAGCCTTACTAGGAAGCCCTCTAGCACAAAAGAGGGCTCTGAAATTGTTGCAATGGTTTAAAGATGAAAGGCAAGCTAAAATGGGGCCGCATTCAGGGCCACAAACAGGAAGAGTCTCAGTAGGTTCACCTGTAAATCCAAGGGTAGCGCAAGAAGGGAAGAAAATGATGAACAATTTGGTGAAGCAAAGTCTTCATAAGAATTTGGAAATGATAACAAGAAGAGCAAATGCTGCTGATGATCCTTCCAAGCTCAAGTCCTTGGTAATTAGCACAAGTTCTAAGAGCTTGCCTTATTAGTACAAATTGTTCTGCAACGGAAATGTGATAATTGTTTGTAGATTCTGGGAAGGAATTTTTCCTCAGAAAATGCATTTCTTGTGCAGCGACCGTTGGTAACAGTTGTATATCATGAGTAATAAATACCCAAGTTTTACAAATGGGGAACAATGAATTTTCCCCTTGGATAAAGAAACAGCTTGATCTGTTCATGCAATTCAGTATCGCTCTGCTCAAAATTTTCTAGTATTGCTAGAAATTCAATAATTTTCTTTTAGTCCACAACGCATGGAGAGATTGGGCTTATCCCATGCCTAATAAACAGGTATCCTTCCGAGCAAGGTCCAACCCAAATTTCAGAACTGAGCTGGACCAATCGTCTTAAAGTAAGTAATTTTCCAGTAAGAAAATAGTCAAAGAAAACATTTTTGGCTGTGAGAGTTTGTGCGTCAGATCTAAGAAAACTTCTGATTTGTGACCTGAAAACATTTTTAAAATGTTAAAATATATTCCACACAGAATAATAAAATAATTTTTTGTTGCTTTAAATTTTAAATTCATTTAATAATTGCCTCGGTAAAATGTTATCAAAAAATTTAAAATTAAATATATTTTATTAATATTATTTATATCACTCAATTTTATAATCCAGTCGTAAATAAACAGACTTCAAATATATTTTCTCGACTAATATATTAAAGCTAATTTTTAGATATACTAGTTTTGATTTGACTTCTATAAAAAAAAGGTTTCATAATAGTTATTTTTTATTTTTGTCCTTCAATTGTAATTGAAAAAGTTTTTGTGAAACATTAAAAAGGGAGAAACTGTAATCTTAGATTTATATAAGAAGTTTATTTTAAAAATAAATTATCTAAGATATTCTTTTCATTTTACAATTTTAATATTTTTATAATATGACCATAAACTTTGTATTTGTAATTAATTACAATTTTTTAAAAAAGTTTTATTTATAACAAAAAGTAATTCATATGACTAAAAACGCATTTAAAAAAAATCTAATTATGTTAGGCGTAATTTGAACATAAAAAAAAAAAATCTCCGAATAAATCGTGAGGCAGTATGAATTAATAACAAATAATGAGAACAAAAAGGAAAAAGAACAAACCGGTTATTAGCATCCGGTTCACGTAGATCATCTACTTGCCAAACTACTCGACTCAGACTGAGCCAGCAAACCAAAAGCCTTCTTCGAATAGAATACGGAGTCAGCTCAGACTGTGACTCACAACAAATCATATAAAACACAGTTTATATGAACTTCTCTTTCACTGTTACTTTTATTTCTTCTGTAATTCTTTTTACAATTTACCATCCAAATTCTCGGGTTCAATTTTTCTGTTTGAAGGTTTTAGTTTCCAGGTGTCGGTTTGTGCAACCTGTAAGTTTCCTTCGCTTCAAAATTTATGCATGCTCTTAATTTGTCTCTTTTTTTCTTCGTAATGTGGCTCTTTTTTTTAGTTTTTTTGGACCTGGATGATGCTGTAGGTCTTTTAATTGTATGAAATTTTGGGTTTTCAGCTCTTCTGTTTGTTCATAATCTGGCTCTTTCCTATGTTGATTTAATAGTTAACACGGAGGTTCGTTGATCGAAGAAAATTTGGGGTTTTTTTCTTTGGTCAATGTACTCTTATGGAGTATTTTTGCATGTTGATGATCGTGGGAATTTTGCCATTCCTACTATTTTTTATGGTTAAACTTTGCAACTGTTATGTCAGTCTGCTGAAAAAGAATAGTGACTTCCAATTTGTCCTCAAGTCAGGACTCAGTACATAGATAATCACCGTCAATCTGAGCCGTATTCCAATTCTTATTTACTAGAGACTTAACGACTATTTGGCTCTGAAAAGTTATGATCTTTGCCTCATAACCTTTTTCACCCTTAGCAAGGACGTGAGAGTTGAACAATCTAAAACCTTTGATTTGATGAGCTTGTTTTTATTACAGCTATTTTGTAACTATAACTTTGAGAGGAAGATGAAGTACTTACCATTCTTTTTTGTATCTGATGGCAGAGTATAGCTGAGCTTGTTCATTATGGACAATGGAGGTGAAGGAATATCCTGGATGGGAAACATAGTCCAGAAGTTTGAAGATTTGTTATTGGAAGCTGATGGTGTCATGCGGCAGGTATTAGGTTACTCTTCCCCTTCCCCTTTTAACCATTTATGCATGTGAGATTATTTTCTTTTGTGTCTTACTCTTTTTTAGGAAGTGTTATGTTGATCATGTATTTGTGATCTTCTGGTCTGATTAAATTTGCATTGTGGCAGTTTTGAGATCTAGATATTTTTGTTCCTAGTTTGTTGGATTTTTCTTGCCAATGATATTACTTTTTTAGTTGAATAAAAAATCCCAAAATGCTTAATATTCTCAGTAATCCTTATCTTCTTTGAAAATCTTAAATTATGTTGTAGATGAGTGTAAGTCATTACGTTATCCCAATTATAACTACATCTCATTTTGACTCCAATCTTGACAGGAGTTGACATCTTTTACAAACCAGTTGCAGAAAGTCAACACCAATGTCATGCAATTTTACTTGGATCTGGTGGAAGATGATTGCCCCCAATCTTCAGAGAATACAGACGAAGAGCAAGTTTCTGACATTGATGACATGGACTCCAAAGCTTCAAAGAAAAGTATTGATGAAGACCATTGTGAAAAAGCATGCAATGAGAATCATTTGCTCTGCTCACCCTCTCATGAACCTAGAAATGGTGTTCAGTTTGATCCATCTGTGGAGCAGAATGTTGACACTAGGGTCTATGAGAAGTCACAGGTAATTGGCAAGGAAAATCTCTTTAAGGATAAGCAGTCTAAGCCTGAGATGTCAGATGTAGTTTCCCCAGAGAAGGAAGAGAGTAATAACATTGAAGATGCATTTGGTTATATCTCAAATACCACACCATCTTCTTGTTCTGATTATTCATATGAATCTGTTCCGAATACTGAACTTGCTCCTTCTGTTACCTCAATAGAATCACCTTGTAAGTATTTCACAACATCTGTGTGTGTTTGTACTTTTCCTTCTTTAATGCTTTCAGAACATCTTTAACTGAGCCTTCTTGGGATGTGTCTGAGCTCTGTTATGAAATTGCTCTATTCTGAGTCATTATGAAGTTGTTGAGAAGTCTTTTGTTCTCTATTCTTCCGGTAAGCAAATTGTTTTCACTTTTCTGATTGTGTTGCATTGTGAAAATGAATTAATATCACAAATCTGGCCTTATGCTTTTATTCACCTATGGTATTGGTTGACCAAAGTAATGAGTTTCTCTGCTAGTTGTAACATTGCTTACATTTGCTGGGATGGGGAGCTTTAAAAATTGAAGCTTAGATTTTAAGTGTGCTTCTTTATTGCTTGCATATTCCCATGCTTGAAACATCATCAAACCATGCTGCCGTTTCCTAGTTAGTTTTGTGAATTTGTGAAGTGCAAACTTGAATTTTGTCATCTTCCAAGTTTTTGCCAGTTAGTTTTTGTGAAATTGTGATGTGCAAAACTTGAATTTTGTCATCTTCCAAGTTCAGTTTTTTGAACGTGAATTGGAGACGAGAGAGCTGCCTGAGACAAACTAATGAGTTTAAATGTAAAAGCATCTTTCAGTTATAAGTATCCTATTTATGATGTTGCATATTTGGCATTTAGCTATTCATCGTCACAGAAGTGCAATTTTTGTACCGATGAAAGTGTAATAGTTCACGGTTTCTCAGATGAATCTGTTGCACAAGGGATGTTGGATAATGATGTTTCTAAGCCAGAGACAGATACCATTCAATCATTTCGGAAGGTCAAGCTTGATGAAAGCTGCCTCTTAGAGGAAGAAGATGACCTCATAAGATTCTTTCTACCAATTATTACATCATTTCTCAAGTTTTTTTTCTTTTAATATCTACATATAGACACAATTCACTTACATTACACTGAATATATTTTCTCTTGTTTTCATTAGAAAAATATGGATACAATACTGAAAATTATTGCAAGTGCAAGACCGGAAGATATCAACACCATTCTGGAAATTCTTGCAAGTGCAAGACGGCAAGAGTCTCATAGGGAAAAGCTACATTCATCAATGATGAAGACAATAACGCAGAATCTTGAACTGATTGTACGGGATGAAGAAAAAATAATGCCAAATCTTAAACAAATTGTGCGAGAAGAAGAAGAAAAGTTCATAGAATCCCTCCTGAATACCACCCAAGAACACGATACTTGTGATTCTGAGTGGGTGATTGTTTCGTTAAATTAGGATTTGATTTTTATGCTTCAATCTAAATAAATGATGAATAGAAATTCTGAAATTGTAATTTTATCAAATGCTTGAGAAAATGTATTGGCTTTGCACTATTATTTATTGTACAAGTTTGGATTTTTTATTTCTATGATAATTTTAGGTGAACTGATCTGAACTTTCATGTGTTCATTTTACTGTATGCGTCACTGTTGTAAAATGCTTTATTCTTTTAAAGATAATTACAATGTAAACCAATCGGAAATTTGTTAGAAATATTTTGTGAAAATATTGAAGATCTAAATAATAAAGAATTATAATAATTATTAAATAAAGATAATGACATATACCCTTGACGTTTGCCCTGATAGCTAGATACTTCCTTATTTTTTAGAAAAAATAAATATTTCTTAACATTTAGATAAATAAGAAGATTTTTTTATTTCCGTTACTTAACTATTTAGCTTATTTTTATTTGTATTTTTAATTTGTTATATAATAACAATATGCTATATATTTTATTTAATTATAACACTTTATTTTATTTTAATATTTTTCACTATATACTTTTTTTTTTTAATATAACAATTTAGTTTTATATTTAATATTTTATTCACAATATATTCAACACTAAATATATTTTTAATTTGTTATTTTAATAAAAAATTTAGAAAAGAAAATATTATTAAAAAAATTTAAACAATAAATTACAATAAATTTATGATAAAATATTTATAACATTTTTTTTGTAATAAATTTGATATTTAATTGTTAAAAAAATTTTGAAATGTATTTTAATATTTTATTTTTATATTAATATTTTTATTTAAAAGATTATATTAAATTTATTATATATTTTCTTGAGAAAAATCATGAAAATATAAATAAAGAAGTAAAAAAAAAAATTTAATATCATTTGTTAATAGTATTAGTAATTAGATATATTTTATATTCTTATTAACCAATATAATTTAATTTTAATTAAAAAATATAAAAAATTTTTAATTATTTTTTATATGTAATATATATAACATATATTTGTTGTTTATATTTTTTATTTATATTTTTATTTATTTTTTTAAAAAATAATGAATGTAATATAATTTTTAAATAAATATATTGCATGTAAAAATAAAATGTTAAAAAATATTTCAATTAATTTTTTTTGAATAATTAAATATTAAATATTAAATTATTATTATAAAAGTGAAAGAAAATGATTAAAAATATTTTAGCATTGAGCGCAACTTAATTCATTATTTAAATTTTTTTAATAATTATATTTTTTAAAATATTTATTAAAATAATAAATTAAAAAATTTATTTAATTTTGATTATATTATGAAAAAAAATTAATATAAAAGTAAATTGTTATAATTTAAAAAAATAGATTATAAAAAATATTAAAAAAGAGATTAAAGTGTTATGATTAAATAAAATATATATATATATTATTATTATATAAAAGATTAAAAATATAAATAATAATAAGTTAAATAATTAATTAATAAAAATAAAAATTAAAAAATATTTATTTATTTATTTAAATGTCAGAAAAATATATATTTTTTAAAATATCAGTATCTATTTATTAAGATAAACACAAGGTTGTATGTCATTATTTTTTATTAAATATTTATTCCCATTTTATCATAAAGATAGCCACGAGTGTGACAATAAGTGGGTCCCACGATGACATGGCCGGTCGAGCCAATAGCGGCAAATTGGAGTGTTTTTGCGTAGTGAAGGGAACGCGAAGAAGAAAGTGAGCGAGTGAGTTTCGCGGTTGGTTGCTGTGGTGGGAAGGAAATAATGGCGGAGAGTTTATTGGGCCCCTCAATTTCATTTACTCCTCCCCTCCTCCTCTTTCAACAAAAATTTCTTCCTCCTCCTCCTTTCAGAAACTCTCTTTCAATGTCTGCTTTTCATTGCCATTGCTTCTCTAATTCTAATTCTAATTCCATTTCTATTCCCAATCCTACGCAGCCTTCTCTTCTCGTCTTCTCAGGTCACTCATTCATTCTCCGTTTTATCAAATTTCATGAGCTGATGATACTGATCCGGTGAGTGGTTTTATTTTTTTTAGGTGGCACGGCGTTTAACGGCGTCGTTGAAGAACTTAAGAAGTTAACTACACGTGTCGCGCATGTTCTTCCCGTGTCTGACGACGGTGGAAGTACCGCTGAAATTGTTCGGGTCCTCGGTAATTAATTCTGAGCGCGTTTTTTGAATTTGGATTTAAATCTCGGAGAAAAGAAAAATAAATTTCACTGTTTTCGGATTTTAATCGTTGCATTGAAAACTGTTTTTGCAAACATTTTCGAGCCGAAGCTTTTTTTTTTTTAATTTGATTTTCTGTAGCCATTGTTTTCAAAAACAGAGAATTTTATCCGGATTACAAATCAAATAAACGCGCGATTATGTTGCTATATGCTACGACAATTTGTTTTTATTGTCTTTGACTGATGCGGTTGGTTGTGTATGATACAGGTGGTCCGGCTGTTGGAGATATACGGTCCAGATGTTTGAGATTGTCGGATGAAAGTACTACTGAGGCGCTCGCTGTTCGGAAGTTGCTTGGTTATCGTTTGCCCCTTGATCCCCAGCAAGCTAAATCAGAATGGTAATTTATCAAACATTGTTTTATAAATAATTAACTATTGGTCTTTGAATTTATGGATCATAGGATTTTTCAGCTTAAGGGATTGATAGAACTATATAAGCAGTAAACATTGGTTATTGATATTATAATCCCATAATTAAAAATAAGAGCAAATGATTTTCTTCCTTCTAATGTCTGTTATTTATTTTGTATGCTTTTCATATTATTAATATGGGTAATTTACTTGCTAGGTGTTACTATGGTGGGATGTTGAGTAATACAATGAGTTGAGAATTTGACAGGTACAATATTGTGGAAGGGGGTCATTCTCTATGGAAAGGTGTATCAAAAGCCTATAGGGAAACAATTCGCGCTTTTCTTGCTTATTTCCAGAACGAGGTATGTTGCTCTGGCTGCTGTATCAGATTTTCAGTAGCTGTGGTTATTGGCAAGGGCAGTTTACTCTCTACACTCAGTCACATATACTTTTAGTGTACATTCTATTGCTGCCAATTTATTAAATACTGTGTTGCATCATTGATCAGTTTCTTTCTTTCTTCATAATCATCTTGTTTATTGTACGACATTAGTGTTTTTTCCCTCCTAATATTTTTGAGAAGTACACATTTTGTTTTTTTAACCACTCGAGGGGAATTTGTCTTGAACATTGTTAGCAATGGCTATACAGAAAGAGGTCATGTCAGTCAAAGATTAAGAAGAAAACTATTTGGTCCTTCATATATCATAGCTAACTGGCCACACTTGCACAACTGCATTGTGTTCAATTATTTACTATTTTGCATATTATTTATTTTGTTTTTCTCCATTATCACCCCATTCATGAATTACTTATTATTTAACTACTTTTGAATTTCTCAAGTGCTGAATTTGATAATCAGCATATTTTCCCAATACAGATCCTCCGGCGGCCAAACGAATCATTTTGTTTCAGTAATGGCAGGTATTCTTTTTAATGTCAGTCATATGACAGTATGGTTTCTGTTTTGTGGTATCACAAAAGCATGCTTTATCTTTTGAAATTTTCAATGCCTTTAAACCGTAATAGTGAAATACCTATAATTTGCTCTGAGTTGTTACATCAGTTCACACATTCACATAATCACATTCCAGTTCTTGCTCATAGTGGTGTAAGTGATGAATGATATTGGCTGGGGTCTTGCAATTAGGTGGATTCAACAGGGTAAATGTCAATCAAGGGTTGTACTGAGTAAAATCATTTCATCAATGCAATATTATCAGTATATTGCCTGACATTGTCCTAACTTAACTGATACCTATCATTTTGCAGCATTGGAAACTTTTTCTTTGCAGGAGCACGCATATTTTTTCAGTCTTTAGATGCTGCAATATTTTTGTTTTCACGTGTTTCAGATATTCCCTCTGAAAGTCAAGTCCTCCCAGTGATCTCCACCAATGATAGGCTCACACTAGGCTGTGAACTCTGGGTATGATTATCAATTAATTTTTATATCTCATAAAAAGTTCATGTTTTCTATCACATATCTATCCGCAGATTATTCTGCAGATAAATCTGTATCTCCAGTTTAAATTGCAAAAGATAGCTTGTAAATGTTTGATTAATTATATGATGTCCCAGCTTCTTGATTTTTGGCATGCCTTGCAAGATCACATCTGAACATGTATATCATTCCTAATTTTATGTTTGAATTAAGAACTTTTCATTTGCAATGCTTGCCTTTAAAGTAGTTCCTTTACTGTTCAAGCTTCTTTTTTATTTGACTTTCAGCAAAAAAGGGAGTGAATTTGCATAAATCACCTTCGTTGTCAAAACTGGTGGTTGCACAGAATCGAATGTTTTTCTTTCTACTAGTAGATTCTTCAACCTAGATGAGCTATGAGAGGCTGTTTCTTCACCATGTGCTTAAATTAGCCTCCAAACTTGGGGTTTCCAGAGTTGCTTACTAGATTGATAGTTTGTGGCTAGGGAAGTGCTGAAAATATAAAAGTTTGTGGGGAGACTCTTCACTGGTAGATCTAATTCTGAACATGACTACAGGGAAGTAATATAAACCCACTTCTTTGAGTTCAGCTACTGATTCATCCCAAAAGATGATTATATATCTCAGGGACCTAAATTTTGTGGAGCCTCCTGTTTACTTTTTGTGGGGAGAGATAATGTGGTGTCAATGTGACATTTACACTTTGGAGGTTTCAGGAGTGTGATTTGAAATTTTACTTGATAGGGATGACCATTGCATTCGTTTATTTGACGCACTTGTGTGGTGCCTCTACAATGGATATACATGCATGTTAATGTGTATGGTGCTTTTCATATGCTTTCTGATGTATCGAGAATGATGTGAGAAGGATCTGAAATTGGCTACTTCATTTAATGTAGTATAGTGATTATGGATAGCTTGGAATGCCATTGGGGAAAGAACTTTTATGTGGGATGGTCATTATAGGTTGTCATTTTGTTGACATATTTTGGAGTTATGGTAATTTTGTTACATTGCATACTGTAGCTACACTACAATCTTGAAGTAACCTTTCTCATAAAACTATTTTATATATAGATCTGTGGCTCATGGGAGATATTTGGCATTTAATTTACCATTGATGAGCATGATTCAATAACTTTACAGCTCCTTCTGCCCCCATCACCTTTAAGAAAAATGCTGAGCATTTGTCATGTTGATGTCTGTCATTCTATCATTATGGTATTTGTTTTCCTATTTTTTGATTTTAATTGTACGATTCACTTTAGGATGGCACCATCATAAGAGGTCAGAATGAAATTTCTCACCCAACCAATGGATCTATGGAACCTGTGAAAAAGGTATGCCACCATCATCATTATGATTGGAAGCTTATATTGTTCGTTGCTTTTTCTGTCAGATTTCTGCTGATTGAAGGACTTAAAAGCTTTGAATATTGAGAAATAAACATTATTATTAAATATCTTCCCTGTGGTTGTGGTGTGACATATACACTGCCTATGGTGTCTTTCATTATATTGATGCTGATGTTAGGGTGCCATCATAGTCATAGTGTGAAGTGGACGAGAATCAGAAACTAATAAGAACTTTATTTAGGCTTTTTAATTGTTAATTTGAATCTTAATATTGTCGAGAGTTAAACTGGTATGGAACAAAATGGCTGTTTGGAATGTGGATATTCGAGCGGACCTTTATTTTTTCGAATTTTTCTGGTATTATTCTCTGGCAGAGTTATCTTAGTAGATGTTTTTCATTTATTTGGACGCCAGGAAAGGTCAGCAGTTCCTGCTCTTCCTTCACGAATAAAGCGGGTGTTCTACATGTCCAGTGAGGGCAGAAATCTGCTGCATGAGGTGATTTGGTCTTATACTTCTGATTTCAGGCATTTAGTTTTCATATATTTCTTTGTTGGACATTCTCATAAAGCTGGATGTACTGGTGGTCTTTGTTGTTACTGAGTATTTAATTTATCTGGAAAGAAAGGTCATAAAATGGAAGTTGTTTTGGCAATTGTTTGGTGGCAAGTATTATTCCTTCAATAATTGCGCGTGATACTTTTGCTATACCTTGCATGTTTATAACAAATGGCACCATTTGGCACTGCTTGAATTAGATACATTGACTATATATATGTTTACATGATCCGGATAATTGGAACCGATGATAAACTAAGGCTTCTGATTGATCAGGTCTTCCCTACAGCCAATCCAGCTGTCCTTGACCAATTGAATACTGTGGACTGCATTGTTTATGCTATGGGTTCCCTCTTTACTTCCATCTGCCCGTCATTGGTACGTTCTTTCCAATTTATTGCACTGCATTTTTCATATTTATGTCACTGCAAAATCGTAATGTGAATACGAACTTTCTTGTGGTAGAGATGATTCCACTAGCATTTGGTCAATCATCTTTTTGTTTCATGCAATGGTGATATTGGTGTCTTGTTATGATGATATTGTATAGTGTTGCTTTTGTAGCCAGCACATGCAATTATGGGTATTTGTTGATACGATTAATTAGTAGTCTTGTTATGCAAAGTACATTTTGTCTTTGTTTTTGGCATCTTGCTATGGATTTCTTGTCATAATGCAACTTAGTTTTACTTCACAACTGCGGAACTTTGACAATACGATTTTCTTCTTCTACTTTGGGTTCATGTGAGTCATGTTTTCTACAATTCAATTGTTCTAGTCTGCTCCCTATGACCACTAAAGGAGTTTGCTAGCTTCATCTGCACTCTTTTTTTTGAGTTTATACTAGTATAGGGATGGTAATGGGATGGGGTGGGGGTAGAGAGACCTTTTTGGTTCCTTACCCTGTTTTAATTTTGATCCCTATTCCCCACTCTATTCCCTAATAAAATTTAATGGGGCGGGGGTGGAGAATCCCCATATGGGGAATGAATTCCCTATCCCCATTTATTTTCCCCATTTTCATATTTATTTATATTAATACTAACTAAAAATGTCATTAATATATTATAATATTATTTATATTAATAATTATATTAAAAAAATATAAACTTCATTACTTGATAGGATAAAAGAAATAATGAATTTTAAAATTTTTTAATTAAATATAATCTGTATATATATCTTTATTTGAAAAATAATACGTTATAATATATTATTTTATATATTTAGGAATGGAGCGGGAATGGAGTGGGAAGTACAAAATCGTTCCCCCAACCCATTAACAATATGAGGATTAATCTCATCCCATTTCCCGACCCATTTCCCATTATATCATCTCAATTTTACCCCATTTGAGGTGAATCCTCATGGGGTCTCAAACCCATGGGGGATATTGCCATCTCTAATCTTGAACTGCATTGTGCTTCTATATGATTATAAGATATAGTGTGTTTCCTAATGTAGCCACTCTTTCCTCTTCCTTGTCATGTAAGGGCAATTATGTAACAATGATCTATTAGGCATGTTAACTTAAAACCTACATAAGTTTATCCACTGAATTTCATTGATCTTTCATTTTTGTGGTAACTAATTAGACCTCCTTTTGTTAAGATGATTCAGTTACCAAATGAAAACACGATTTGGTTAATTGTCTTCTTGTTCGCTATCCTTCCTTTGTAGGTATTACTTGGCATTGGGGAGATAATCTCTTCAAGGTCTTGTCCCAAGGTACCTTTTCTATTCTTACCTTTTTACCCCAGTTTTTGAGATGTTGGATATTTGTATTGAAGGAGTCTGGACATCGACACCTAACATTGTTACGTCTAGGTCTCCAATAGCTGTTTTTAACATACCTGTGTTTCTTAGCATTTTTCCTTTTGTTGTTAGGTACTTCTGTTGAATGGTTCACAAGATCGAGAAACAAGTGGCTTTTCTGCTTCTTGCTTTGTAACTGCCATTACCGATGCTCTAAATCGAACCTATGGAGATCCTCAAAATTCTCTTAAGAATTCTGTAAGTTAATCGATGCTGCTTCTGTTACAGATACTAATATCACAAGTGAATTGTTTTTGATTCCATGTTAATAAATTTTGTTATTCTTTTCTTCTTTTGGCAAGTGGACCAAAGGTCCAGAACAATAGTGTTCACTGCTTTTGAACTTCTTATTGTTCTTTTTTTTGAGTGATTGGGTAGGAATGCCAAAGTTATCATATTCTTACTGACTATCATCATAGGATCATTTGAAATGTTCTAATTTGTCCTTTATGATATGGCATTTGATATTCTGTGCAGCCTAGTCAGTATATTAACATGCTTTTGGTGCCTAAAGATGGTGAAATTCCCTTAGACATTCAACACTTGGCTTCCCAAGGAATCTTTGATGTGGTATTTATGATTATTATTATCATTTTGATTGGTATTATTGTTGTCTACTTTGCTTGATAAAAACAATTTGCTTTACATTTGCCTTAGGTATCATAACTGTACATATCCTTTTGCAGATCACTGTTGATTCTACACACTATCCAAAAGTCGGCATAATATTTGATCCAAAGTCGTTAATACGGGCTATTGCGGATCTGGTAGGTAGGTACATGAGGAAAACTGTAAGTGATCCTCCAGCAAACCATTAGACTGAAATGAGGAAGCATCATAATTTTGAGAGATGTCAAATTCATCTGTTTGTTGGCTCTATTCCTCTCAGGTGAGAGTTGTAGCAATTTAATTTTCATGCACATCTATATCTCTTATGCTAGTTTCTATGCAGTTCAATGTGCTGCAATTATTTCTATGCAGTTCAACTAATTTAATTTTCAAATCATCGCGTGATGTGCAGGGAGATTTGTCCGACTTCTTATGTTGACTTGAACTGATCTATGATTCAAGGATGCACATGGAAGATTCTGTAACATTATTGGAAATCATAGTGCAACTGCACTGCAGAAACTTGGTTACCAATTGAAGTATTGGCAATCTGCAACAGCTTTCAGATTCCAAGGGTTAGAAAGAAGATTGTTGTACCACTTAGCATAGATGTTTATTCCCTTTGGAACTGTAAACGAAGGCCCACTGTGTAAGTTAAACTTTCTATGTTACTATTTCCGTTTAAAAAGGCCCCAGAAAAGTGCCAAATGAACCAAATGTGGCATTATTAACTTCATGTAAAATTGCTTGATGCTTTCTTTCTAGGTAGTAAATTCTTTCGTTGGTCGTGACTCGGAAGCTAATGCCGGCATATCGTTGTGGTTGATTCAATATTTTCTGTTATCTCAAAAATAAAAATTCAAGCACTTCTCAATAGAAACATTCTGTTTAATAGAATATTACTGTATAATTTGAGATATAGAACCACTTGATATTAAGCACTGCTCGAAACTCTTAAGAATATTCGTGTTACTTTTTATTCAAAATTGGAAGATTAAAATTGTTTCCAAAATTATGCCACACATAATTACTCCTCAAATGTATTTAACTTTGGTACATAATCGGAACACAAATTATGTTTAGCTTAAATTAGCTGCTAGCATGGCAATGAACGGAAAAAAAAAAACAATGGAAATCCACGAAATGGCGTATGGCGATAACGCGACAGATTTGGTAGCTACCATGCCAAATGTGAACGGTTTTTATAAGACGACAATTTTCAATTCTATCTGCAGTTATGCCCTATTATTGCTATTAACAACATTACCGATTAATGGATACAAAAAGATAATCAAAGGTAGCCTTAGTCAACTCTGAGTGATGCATAATACAAACGAAGCCGCATAATTAACCAACAAACAATTGGTCAAATAGATTCCAAAACTGTAGTAAGAGCAGATTTATATAAGATTGCGAATGCAACACCATACGTAGAAATTAACATGAGTTCCAATAGTGCAACGTTTACGGCATCAAACTTTCCTTCTCTTCATTATACATAACTTGCCGGATTCACCAGGCGAGTTTTTTACCACTTCTTCACATCATTAATGGGAATGCTAGTTGAGAGAAATTTCTTGATCAAGCAGTTCCTTTATCTATAAATACCACCATCACTGTGCCTAATCTCAAACATTCTACAAACTTATTCTCACTACAACAACTTGCACAGCACTTTTAAGCAACTACAATGGCTTTGATACTTGAGAAGAAACTACTGTTTGTAGCAGTGCTAGTTTTGGGGCTTTGGGTATCTCAATCCTGGTCTCGCAGACTGAATGATGCCACCATGAAAGAGAATCATGAAATGTGGATGGCTCGCTTTGGACGTGTGTACAAAGACGATGCAGAGAAGGAGATGCGATCCAAGATATTCAAGGAAAATGTTGAGTACATTGAATCTTTCAAGAAGGCAGGGGACAAACCTTACAAGCTAGGCATCAGCGAGTTTGCAGACCTAACAAATGAGGAATTCCGGGCTTCTCGCAATGGCTATAAAAAGAATGTCAGGTCATTTGAAACAGTATCATTTAGGTATGAAAATGTGACCGCAGTTCCAGCCAGCATTGATTGGACAAAGAAAGGAGCTGTTACCGCCATTAAGGACCAAGGCCAATGTGGTAAGAGGATTAAATTAACGCATATATAAGTTTTTAAATTAACGCACCTATAAGTTTATGTTATGTGCCTGTTTTGCTTTTCGTTTTCTAACTTTTTAACATTTTGTTGTGAAACATAGGATGTTGCTGGGAATTTTCTGCAGTGGCAGCAGTTGAAGGAATTCACGAGATCACGACGGGAAAATTGCTCTCACTTTCAGAGCAAGAACTGGTTGACTGTGACACAAGCGGTGAAGACCAAGGCTGTGAGGGTGGTCTTATGGATGACGCTTTTGAATTTATTATTAAAAACAAAGGCCTTACAACCGAAGCTAAATACCCATATGAAGCAACTGATGGAACTTGCAATAAAAGGAAGGCAACTCCCCCCGCAGCCAAGATCACCGGCTATGAAGACGTCCCAGCCAACAACGAGGCAGCTCTTCTGAAGGCGGTAGCTAATCAGCCAGTATCGGTTGCCATTGAAGCAAGCGGATCCGATTTCCAATTCTACTCAGGTGGCGTGTTCACAGGACAGTGTGGAACTGAACTAGACCACGGTGTTACAGCAGTTGGGTACGGGGCAACTGATGATGGAACCAAGTATTGGCTTGTGAAGAATTCATGGGGCACGAGCTGGGGTGAGAATGGATACATAAGAATGCAGAGAGATATCGATGCCAAAGAAGGTCTGTGTGGCATTGCCATGCAAGCTTCATACCCTACAGCTTAATCCGATGATAAATAAAAAATAGAAGCTGAATCATTTATCTTAATGTGGTTATTCACGGAGTTTGTCATTAGTATCGGTTCTAAATTACGCGTGATATTGTGTACGGCCGTTTGCAGTTTGTGTAAATTAAACCTTTCAACGTATTTGTAACTGGCTTGTTCTCTCTTTCATTCTCGGGCCACTTCTTTTTACTTCAGATTTTCTTTCTTTTTTTTTTTCTTCTTCTTTTGTCAAGTATTCCACGGTATGTCCGAGTCTGTGATCGGATTGGCCACATTTTGTTAGAAGTTTACCCTGGGCCAATTATTTAATTATGGTTGGCCCAGAGCCAACTCAGACAAAACCATCCCATCCCTAAGAGGGCATATAAAGATGTCTACGGTCAACGTGTATTCATTACATGAATTCTAAACAGCATAAGAATCTGTCTATCGATCAAGAAGCAGTTCGCATCCTATCAGTTGGTCAACTATCTCTTATTGGCAAATATTACGTTCAATGTTATAACAACAATAAATTCTACAATATTGCTTAAACACATTCAATTTTTTTTTCCTGCGTTCTCCTCGTTAGAAACCGTATTCACACGAACATGAGGAAACGCACGGCCCAATTCTCATCGGTTTTACTCAGTTTGCGTATTTTATATTGTTTTCTCTTCTAATGGACTCGCTCAGCTCTCATGCAATCAATAAAAAAAAATAAAAGAAATTTGATGGCACGGTCTTCATAAAAGAATTAGTAAAAACATATGCAGTATATTTTAAGACAGAATCTCTGTTTAGCCTTTACAGTGAAAATGAAAAATAGTATATTCTTTAAATTTTAAAGAAAAACTCAAACATTGGAGAACTTAATAATAAAAAAATTCATTAGCCAATGGATGATTACAGATGATTGTGATATTGATCATCGATCATTCCATAGAAAAGATACGAGCAACTGCAATAATCACAGAGATAATTGTGTTCCAGTCTAGTTATGCATGTTTGATTGGTTTCAAATCGGACATGAAGTATGGGGCATGACATGACGTCAACGCAATGAACATCTAGATGCATGAAAAATTGAGGATGATCCATGCATGTAATATTGTTCAAAACAACGAATCCATCTTTCTATATAAAGCTACGTTGTGTGCTTTACTTCTTCATAGCTTACAAATTACTAAAACCCAAGCTAGCTACGAAAAACCTTGTCCCCCTTGCAAATTATCAATGGCTTTAACACTTGAGAAAGCTTTTCTCGTTCTTATAATGTTTATCATTTTGGCGACTTATGCATCTCAAGTCTTCTTTCACACATTGCAATAGTCATACATTGTTGAGAAACATGAGCAGTGGATGTCTGAGTACGGAAGCACTTACCAGGTAGAGAAGCAAATGCGTCTCAATATATTCAAGCAAAATCTTGAATACGTTGAGAAAGCCAATAAGGAAGGAAATCGGACATACAAGTTAAGTGTGAAAAAATTTTTGGATTTAACTAATGAAGAGTTTCGTGCTTTATACATAGGATACAAGATGCCGAGCAACTCACGACCATCCACAATGTCGTTTAGGTATGAAAGCCTAACTAATGTTCCTCCTAGCAAGGACTAGAAAGAGGAATGAGCTGTTACCGGTACTAAGCAGCAAGGTAGTTGTGGTAAGTGAGCAAATTTTATGTTTCTAATTAATTATATAACTCTACTAATTACTTAATGCTGTTCAACTTTTGAAATTTTGCTTTCTCAAACTTATTTAATTAATTATTTTTATTTAAGATATTGCTAGGCATTTTTAGCTGTGAGAGTTTTGCAAGGGATGATCCAGATTAATACGGGAAAATTGATTCCACTTTCAAAGCAACAATTAAGAGATTGCTCCACTAATTACGGTAACCATGGATGCGATGGGGGTTTCTTGCATAATGCCTTTCAATATATTATAGATAACCAGAGTATAGCCACCGAAACAGATTACCTGTTCCAGGAAATGCAAGGAACTTGCTACAAACCGAAGGCAACCAACGCAGTGGCTCGAATCAGCAAATTTGGAGATTTACCAGCTAATGACAAACAAGCACTATTGAATGCTGTAAGCGTGCATCCAGTATCTGTTTGTATTGAAGGCGATGGACAAGACTTTCAGAACTACCGAAGTGGCATTTTCAATGGACAATGTAGGACTCAGTGTGATCATGTTCTTACTCTCATAGGGTACGGAATGTCTGAAGATGGGATGAAATACTGGTTAATTAAGAATTCATGAGGCGAGACTTGGGGTGAGAATGGCTATATGAGAATTTAGAGAGATGCCGGTGTTTCCAGAGGCCTCCGCCGCATTGTCGCTATATCTTCCTATCCAGTTGCTTGAGTATTAATGAATTAATTCTAGAAAATATATATCCATGTAGTTCCCTTTTTTAATTTCTTTAATTTCCTAAAGTGCTTTTTGCTTTGAAAAGCCACTATCACACGTTTGATTTTCGTTCAAGTACTCTCAATATTATGATATACATGTACTTCGTTAGTTCTCAAGGTCATATTTGTATGATTAATTTTGTATTATTGCATGGAAGTCTTTACCTGCATGCCCATATTTAATTAGGCATCAAGTCATTATATGTCTTGTTGGAAATATAAGTTCGATTTTATTTCATTTGTTAGTCATTTACCTTATGTATACCTATACATACATATATACATACATATATGTGTGTGTGTGTGTGTGTGTGTTTTTGCATCTAGCTTATACATCGAATAGTAGCTTCTAACTTGGTAGACTTAAAGTTACTTGTCATTTGAAGCTCAAGTATACATACAGAAACAAATAACATCATTGGACTTTTATAAGATTCAAATCTACTAATATTTCACATGTATAAAATTAAAAGTGAATGCCATTTTGATATTTTAAGACAATAAAATTGTTTATCAAGTTTCTATTTTTATTTTTTAACTAATTAAGCCTCAGGAAAGGCAAGAAAAAGTTAAATAAGAGATTAATTTAAGAGGATCACTCCGCTAAGTGATATAACTCAGAATGTTTCTTAAAAATATTAGAAAAGACAATTCGTAAAGAACTCATTATCTGGCAATGACCAATATGTCCAAAGATTGCTAATAGGTCAAGGCCATAAAAAGGAGGCATTTTGAATACAAATAATAAAAAAAATCAGCATAATCCAAAATAATAAAGTAAAGAGAAATTCATTTTCTTTGTTCGTCAAGCTTCTACTATTAAAGATTTTTTGAGATTTATATGCAACAGAAAATAATAACAAAAAGATTTCTTTTGGCTTGTGAAATAATCTTGAAAATAAAAAAATCAACATCGTCAACATTTGAATCTAATAAGAGTAATGTAGGTATATAAATTCTTTATACTAATTATGGAATACAAAATAATGTGGTAACCTAATATTATTAATAGACATATATATTTCATAATATTTATTTTTATCAATTATATTGATTTTATATTTTCATTAATCAATTGATGATTTAGTAAACTATATTAATTTGCATAAAATAACTTGCATAGAAAGTCAACAACCCGACATTGTTTGTCTAATAATATTGTATCACATTCACGTTTTGATTAATAAAATTTATAAAAAGTAATTATCATTTTATTAATAAATGTATGTTGCATTAAACAAACCCAAATAAACAAAAACTTAAACCTTACTATTTTTGTAGACAATAAATGAGATTAACTGTCTGTTTGGTTTAGTTTTTTCATTAGTTAAAAAGACTTTTTTAAAGATAAAAGTCTTTTTGTAATAAATATATATATATGTCGTTTGATTGGTATTGGAGAAAGATTTTTTGAGATTAAAAAAACTATTTTTTTTCTACGGAAAGAAGCAAAAAATTTGAGATTTTAACAGTAGAATATATCTTCAACTTTTTAAAAAATAATTATTCAAAATACTCTTATTTTATTTTAAAAATTTCACGTTATTTTTTTAAAATAGAACATTAGAATTTTGTTTATTAAATTAATTGCTCAGAATTTTTTAAAAATTATTTGTAATAACAAAAAAATTAATAAACTTTTGCTAAAAGATTTATTTATAAAAACTCGACAAGCAAAAGCTCTATTTATAAGAATTATACGAGTAAAAACTCCACTTAAAAAATTGTAGCGCACAGACCCTAACTTTATATCAAGCCTCCGCTATACATAGCAAGTTATTAATTGTATCAGAAATACTTTTTTTCTTTTCAATTACAAAACTATATATACAGACTATAGATCACAAGATGGAACATCATTATCAGTGCCGTGACTCCTTATTTCTTGTTTGATTGGCTTTAATTTAATTTTAAGTAATTACTATAAATAATTTTCTTGACGTATACATGAATTTTCTTTTCCATGATCGTTGACATCTTACAACATATGTGAAATTTACAACTCAGAGATTTATTAACAATATTAATAATAAATTTATTAGCATATATATAAATTGTTTATCTCTTTCTCACACAAATAAATAATAAATAATAAATAATTTAACGTATGTTTAATTTGGACGTAATTACCTTAAACATTAAGCACCAAAGTTAATAATTTTTAAAAAATTTGAAAGATATTTTTATTTCATATACTAAACGTATTAATCAATCAAAAAGTATTTTCTGAAATGTTAAGGACCAAAGTGAAATTAATTGTGAAAATTTCCAAACGCAATCAAATAAAATTAATTGTCTGTTATACGAATTAACGGAAATTCCGGAATCCGGACGCAAAAACTGTGAAAACTTTCGTCTATCAATTGCAGTTTTAATACGTTAGGGTACTTGAGAGTAATCTCCGGCGAGAAAAGTCGACCAGCGATGTAAAACACTAAGCAAAAAAGACAAAGAGATCGATGGATGATAGCTACAAAAATTAGAATAGAAATAGACTGAAGACTCGTGAATACGCACTGTAAGTCAACAACATCGACCGGCTAATAAGAACATAACCTGGAGTCAAAAGCACTGGCAGCATTCCCAGTTATTAAAATTTTAATTAAGCTGCTTGATTGACGGAGGTTTGAGTTGTTCGTAAAATTCACGAAGAACTCCGACTAGAAACCTCCAGTTTTCACAAAGTAATGCATTTGATATACACAATACAATTAAGTAGCAATTAACCTGCCGGGCATTCGGGGAAATCAAGTTGCTTTCCTCCTCCAAATACACGTTTAGGAGAACCAATTCATTTTCTATATATACCTGAGTCGAACCCTTAACTTAACCAGCTATCACAGAAATCCATCTTCTCTGAAACTTCTTCAACCTATATAAACAATGGCTTTTACACTTGAAAAATATTTTGCGATTACTGTGTTGATGATTTTGGCGACATGGACATCTCAAGCCATGTCTCGCACGTTGAATGAAGCTTCCATTGAGGAAAAATTCGAGCAATGGATGGCACAACAGGGACGCACCTACGAGCAAGGCTTAGAGAAATACAGGCGCTTTAATATATTCAAGGACAATCTGGCATTAGTTGAGCAGGTCAACAATGCGGGGAATAGGTCTTTCAAGTTGGCCATGAATAAATTCGCAGACTTAACTCCCGAAGAATTCATCGCTTCGCATACTGGATTCAAGATGTCCAGCCACTCGAAGAAAGTCAAAAAGAGCGCACCAACTGCACACAAGAATTCAAAAGCCCCGCCACCTAGCTGGAACTGGACAGAAAAAGGAGCTGTCACCCCTGTAAAAGACCAACGCCAATGCGGTAAGAGAACACCGAATTTCACTGCCCAAGAGTATATATTTATTCTCTATTACATCGTATGCATATTCCTTGTATAACTAATTTTCTGCTTTGTTTAATTTATTTGGATATAGGTTGTTGCTGGGCCTTTTCAGCGGTGGCAGCTGTGGAAGGTATTACTGCCATCAAAGCCAAAAAGCTCGTCTCACTATCTGAGCAGCAACTCGTGGATTGTGCAACGAACGGGAATAACCAAGGCTGCAATGGTGGATTGATGGATGATGCCTTCAAATACATTATAGAAAATCAAGGTATTGCTAGTGAAACAGCTTACCCGTACCAAGGAGTGGACGGAACTTGTGACAAAGAGAAGGCAGAGGAGCATGCCGCCCAGATTACAAAATATGAGGATGTAGCTGCCAATGATGAAGGTGCCTTATTAAATGCCGTGGCCAACCAGCCAGTCTCAGTCGCGATTGATGCCAGTAACTTACAACTGTACGACGGCGGCATTTTCGACGGCGAATGTGGGACGTCACTGAACCACGGCGTTACTGCCGTCGGTTATGGAACAAGCGAGGAAGGTAAGAAGTATTGGCTAATCAAGAACTCGTGGGGAAGTGATTGGGGTGAAGGTGGCTACTTCAGGTTGCAGAGGGAAGGTGGCGCACCAGAAGGCCAATGTGGCATTGCCATGTCCGCTTCCTATCCAGTTGCTGATGAATAAGTTCAATTTTGGATTTGGTTGGTATTAGTAATTTCTAATTAAGAACGCAACAGTTCTAGCTGCTTTCTCTATAAGCATTTTCACATTTAAGTTTATATGCTTGGCTGCCAAATGTCAGTGTTGTAGTCTGCATTCGGGCAGATATTAATATATGAAAATAAAAATTTTCATTATTTAATTAAGATTGCTTTTGGATGAATGACCCAAATGAGTAAACACTTGTTATAAGTAAATCATACTATTCATAATCTTCTTAATAAGCACTAATATTTAGACTATCATATCCTTCGTGTATATAAATAATGATAACGAACTAGCTACCATATTAAAAGGGTAGTCGGGTCCATAATATATGTTTGGATCAATCTTGGATTATATAAAATTTGATTGTTCTTATCGTGGAAAAAATTCATTGTTAAAGAAAGATGTCAAAAAAAAATATATATGGATAACTCTTATAAATCAATCAACTGTGTTGTGCCCGACTTTGATGGAAAAGAGAATGATATGACGATAGGATCAATGAAGCTATTTCACCATATATTCTCCAGCTTTGACCAATTTTTCTTTCTCCCAATTTATTTTCCATATATCATATTTTCTCTTTTCTTCGTTCGACCACATCTCTCCACATGTCCTTAGAATCTGATCAGTTTCCCAGAAATAAACCAAAATACGTAAATCTTCAACCAGAGACCGCAAATTTATTTCCTACAGATTTCCCATTGACCGAGATTAAACCAAAAGAGCACACTACACTCTACCAGCTACCGTACAACAGTCACTAGAAATCAGCCAGGGTAGTTATTGATTTCTTCGGAGAAATCGAAAGTATCGGGGGATAAGATATCTAGCCCATTTCCTTCATCTATATATAGAGCTACGGCGTCGTCGAATGCATGCATACTTCACTTCTCATTCATAGATTATAACTACGTATATACCATATTATTCAGCTTCCCAAATTACAATGGCTTTAACGTTTGAGAAAATTTTGTCATTCCTGGTGACTTGGCATCTCCAGTCATATCCCGCATGTTGCATGAAGCTCCATGGCTGCAAAACGTGAGCAATGGATGGCTAAACATGCATGCGCTTACAAGAACCAGACGGAGAAGGAAATGCATTTTAAGATATTCAAAGAAAATGTTGAATTCATTGAAAAGTTTAATCGTGAGGGTAATCGGACGTATAAGTTAGGCGTCAATGCTTTTATAGACTTAATTGATGACGATTTTCAAACCACTTACAATGGATACAAGATTCCCCGTCAGAGGATTTCGACTCAGTCACAAGCACACACAAATGGGTTCAGGTACGAAAACGTGACTCTAGTTCCAAGTAGCTGGAGGGCCGAAGGAGCTGTTACTCCCGTTAAAGCGCAAGGCGGATGTGGTAAGTGAGTTAATACATGTGATATTCATATCACTGCAGTCAATATGATTTTTACTTGCCACATTTTTCTGTTTTTTCTAATTAACTTGATTCTCTTATAGGATGTTGCTAGGCGTTTTCAACGGTGGCGGCTGTGGAAGTAATCACCAAGATCCGTACCGGTAACTTAATTTCACTGTCAGAGCAACAACTGTTGGACTGCTCTATGACTGGTGGATGCCAGGGTGGTTCCATGGAAAATGCCTTCTCGTATATTATACCTGTGAAGATTTCTTCTACTTCTTCAAGATCAACAACTTCCCCTTTTATTTACTAATTCACAGAT
Source organism: Azadirachta indica (assembly GCA_022749755.1). NCBI lineage: Eukaryota > Viridiplantae > Streptophyta > Magnoliopsida > Sapindales > Meliaceae > Azadirachta > Azadirachta indica. Next base: position 12,159,260 of record CM040451.1, on the reverse strand, counting down.
GCAAGAGAACTTCAGTTTTACAGGCTTTAATATAATAGAAAACAAGAAAATAGTAGAAAGCAAAAACATCTGAGAGGACAACCAGGGATTACGTGGTTCAGCTTGAAAAGCCTACATCCATGAGTGAAAGTGATCAGTTACAGACTTCATTAATCATGGAGAAAACCACAAATACACAGGGTAGCCAAGAAAGCTAGCATGGCCTTTCTTTGAACTACAACTGAAACAAGATACAATCTTTAAAGATCAGAAAAACTGAAAGCAGTACAAAGAATGATTCTCTAGGCATCTTCATCTATATATGTATTGATTCTGCCCTTTTATGGAATCAATAACTAAATGTCCCAATAGAATTATGAAGTTAATTTCTTTTCCAGCTCAACAGCTTCCATCATGAGCTAAACACCTAACTTCTCCAACAAACTTTGACTGACTTAACTGATTATGAAGCACTAGGTTTAACAAATCTCCACCTTGACTCAAAATCAGTTAATTTGATCTCTTTCACCAGCAAGTTAGTTCTTCAAACTGCCTCAACTCCAATCAAGTTCAAACAAAGATTGAACTTGATAGAAGGTAAGGACTTTGTTTGCATGTCAGCTGGATTCTCAGCTGTTCTGATCTTGACCATTCTAACAGCCCCTTTTGACACCTCATTTTTGATAAAATGTAACCTTACGTCAATATGTTTGGTTCTTTCATGGTACATTTGGTTTTTGGTCAAGTGCAAGGCACTTTGGCTGTCACAATGAATATCAACACAGCTTTGAACTATGCCTAGCTTATTCACCAAACCTTTCATCCACAAAGCTTCCTTTACAGCATCAGTTGCAGTAATATATTTAGCCTTTGTGGTTGAAAGAGCAACCATATGCTGTAAAGATACTTTCCAATTCACAGTAGGGTGAAATAGAGTGAAAACATAACCAGACATTGATCTTCTTTTATCCAAGTCCCCGGCATAATTAGAATCCACATAGCCTACAACTCCTTCAGTTGATGTATTCTTATTTCTATACATCAACCTATACTTGCTTGTCCTATTCAGATACCTAAGTATCCAATTCACAGCTTTTCAGTGTTCTTTACTTGGATTTGCTGTGAATCTACTTACTACACCACTAGCATAAGATATATTAGGTCTTGAACAAACCATGGCATACATAATGCACCCTACAACATTTGCATATGGTATCTTAGCCATTTCATTTTTTTCTTCATCACTTTGTAGTACTTAAGCTTCAGAAAGCTTGAAGTGCTGTGCTAGAGGAGTTGAAACTGGTTTTGAACCTTTCATTCCAAACCTTTCAACTATTTTCTAAACATACTCTCGTTGTGTCAGAAATAATGTCCCCTGCTCTCTGTTTCTGTTGATTTGCATACCCAAAATTCTCTTATCATCCCCTAAGTCTTTTATTTCGAATTCAGTATTCTATTGATCCTTCAACTTCTAAATTTCGGCCTTATCTTCACACGCTACCAACATATCATCTACATAGAGTAATAGATATATATAGTTTCCTTTTGAAAGCTTCCTAAAGTATACACAATTATCAAACTCACTTCTACAGTAGCCATTCATTATCATAAATATATCAAACCTTTTATACCATTGTCTAGGTGATTGTTTAAGACCGCATAATGACTTTTTCAACAGGCATACTTTCTCCTCTTCTCCTCGTGTTTTAAACCATTTAGGTTGTGCCATTAAAATTTCTTCATCTAGTTCACCATTTAGGAAGGCAGTTTTCACATCAAGCTGTTGTAATTCAAGGTTTCTTTTAGCAACAATAGCAAGCAATACCCTTATAGTGCTATGTTTAATTACAGGTGAAAACACCTTAGTAAAATCAACTACTTCTTCTTGAGTAAAACCCTTTGCTACTAATCTTGCTTTGAATCTTGATGGTACAACACCTGAAATGCCTTCTTTTGTTCAAGTGTTTCTCTATATTGAGAACTTTTATCAAGTGTCTCCACCTTAAACTGAACCTTATTAGTAGGAGATGCTTGTTTATGTTTTTCTGAGTTTAGTTCAGTTTCTAGTTTCAACATAGATTTCTTATTGAAGGTAACATCTATGCTAATTATGCACTTAGCAGGTCCCCTACTTGAACAACAAATCTTGTAGCCTTTCACTCTTTCAAGATAACCTATGAACACACCTTTTATGGCTCTAGGTTCAAGCTTCCCCATTTTTACGTATGCATATGATGGACATCCAAAAATCCTTAGATTGCTTAAATCAGGTACTTTTCTAGACCACATTTCCTCTGGAGTCTTAAGCCCTATTGCAACTGAAGGGCTTTTATTTACTAGATAAGCAGCAGCCACTATAGCTTCTGCCCAAAGTTGTTTAGGTAGCATAGTATAGAACAACATGCATCTTACCTTTTCCATTAAAGTTTTATTCATCCTTTCAGCTAATCTCTTTTGTTGAGGATGTGTGTTACTGTCTTATGCCTAGCAATCATATTTTCCTACAAAGATCATTAAATTTTTCGTTGCAAAATTCAAGACCATTGTCAGTCCTAATTCTCTTCAATTTCTTGCCAGTTTAGTTTTCGATGAGTGACTTCCAGGTTTTGAACTTATCAAACATCTGGTCTTTGCTTCTTAAAATATGCACCCAAACTTTCCTTGAATAATCATCTACAATGGAGAGAAAGTACCTAGCCTGTTTCAGAGAAGCCACTTGTGCAGGGCCCCATAAGTCAGCATGTATGTAGTCAAGGGTCTATTTAGTTTTGTGAGTTACAGTATTAAATCTAGCTCTAGAAGACTTACCCAACACATATTCCTCACAGAACTCAAGTGTTCCAATTTCATCTTTGCCAAGCAGCCCTTGTTTAATCAGTTTTTTTAGTCCTTTTTCACTCGTATGGGCTAACCTAAGGTGCCAAAGCTTGGTTTGATCATCAATAGAATAAGATGATTCTCTTAAATTTTCAAATGTTGCCATGCTTTGTAGAATGTATAGGCCATTCCTTTTTTCACCTTTCATGATTACTAATGATTTTTTCACCACTCTTAACACTCCATTTTCTGCCTTAAAAATACATCCAGACTTATCAAGCATTCCTAGAGAAGTCAAGTTTCTCTTAAGGTCCGGCACATATCTAACTCCATGTATTAGTCTTACAACACTATCAAACATCCTTATTTTGATATTTCCAATACCAACAACTTTGCAAGTCACATTATTTCCTATTAGAACTCTACCACTATCAATATAGTTCAAGGAATCAAATAAGTTTTTATTAGGACTAATATGAAACGAGCAACCAGAATCAAGAATCCACTTACCTTCAAATTTGTCACCAGAAGCAATCAACAAATCAACACTGAGATAATCATCATCAGACACATCAAAAGCTATGGCTTCATCAGCATTCTAACTTTGTTTTTCTTTCTTCTTCTTCTTTTCAAGACAATCTTTAATTAGGTGTCCTTCTTTGTGACAGAAAAAACACTTCCTCTTCTTAGTTTTTGACTTTGATCTGCCCTGATTCTTGTTTCTGGTTTCTCTCTTTTCTAGTTTTTCTCTTACATTTAGTCTCTTTTCTTCTTCTCTTTCTCTTTATACTCTCTTATTCAGTTCTTTTGAGTTCAAGGCACCCTTCATCTCTTCCATTGTAATGCTATTTCTTCCATATAGCAAAATGCCCATAAAATGCTCATAAAAGCTTGGTAATGAACATAGCAACAACAAGGCTTGATCTTCTTTATCGATCTTTTTGTCAATGTTTTCAAGATCAAGGATGATCTTGTTAAACATATCCAGATATTCATCAAGTGAAGTTCCTTCCTCCATAATAAGTGTATATAGCCTTCTCTTCCTATATAACTTATTGGCAAGAGACTTCTTCATGTATAAGCTCTCAAGTTCTGTCCATAATTTTGCTGCTGTCTTTTGTTTCGAGACCTCTCTAAGCACTTTATCACCAAGACTCAACACAATTGCACTATGAGCCTTCCGTAGGATATCTCTATTTTCTTTCTCAGTCAATGTATCAGACATCCCATCTACACCTTCAAGAGCTTCTTCAAGACCCTGATTTTAATTCTCCATAGATTGAAATCGTTTTCCCCTGTAAATTTCTCTATATCAATCTTTAAAGTTGTCATCTTAGATCTATCCACAGCTCTAATACCAATTTGTGAAGATTTCTTCTACTTCCTCAAGATCAACAACTTCCCCTTTTATTTACCAATTCACAGATGTAAGAGAACTTCAATTTTATAGGCTTCAATATAACAGAAAACAAGAAAAGAGCAGAAAGAAAAAAAATCTGAGAGATCAACCAGGGATTACGTGGTTCAGCTTTAAAAGCCTATATCCACGACTGAAAGAGATTAGTTACAGACTTTATTAATCATGAAGAAAACCACAAATACACATGGTAGCCAAGAAAGCTAGCATGGCCTTTCTCTAAACTACAACTAAAACAAGATACAATCTTGAAAGATCAGAACAAAGAATAAATATCTAGGCACGAGTCTTCATGTATATATGTACTGATTTTGCCCTTTTATGGAATCAATAACTAACTGTCCCAACAGAATTCTGAAGTCAGTTTCTTTTCCAGCTCAGCAGCTTTCATTATGAGCTAACCACCTAACTTCTCCAACAAACTTTAACTAACTTAACTGATTATAAAGCACCAGGTTTCATAATACCAAGCAATGGTATAACCCCTAAATATAATTACCCGTATGAGCAAAGGGAAGAAGCTTGCAACTGACAACGGGAAGCCATGAAAGCTGCTCAAATCAGAAGTTATGAAGATACACCAACTACTAAAGAGGCATTATTAAAGGCTGTAGCGATGCAACCAGTGTCAGTTTTGATTAATGGGAGCTAACCAGGCTTCAGGCATTACGCCGACGGTGTTTACAATGGGCCTTGTTTGACTATCATAGGTCATGGCATTACTATCGTCGGATATGAAACAACTAGTTTTGGATTGAATTACTAGTTAATCAAGAATTCATAGGGCGAGAGCTGGGGAGAGGGAGATTTCAGAAGGATGCAAAAAGATATTGGCGGAACGGGTCTTTGTGGTATTGCCAACAGAGCTTCATTTCCAATTGCATAATTAAGACAATCTAAGGGAGCAAGTTGGATAGATGTTTTCAACTTCGCCAATAATTAAGTACAGTTTCTTCTTTCCCTGTCTAGCACATTCTATGTTAATGTATACATATGTGTATCAGGGCGTCTATAGAGAAAGGAATAAATTTATCCATTTAGCAATTCTTTCCTTATATTTGCTTATTTATTTTTGTTACCCTTTCATGTGCAAACTATAAATTAAAAAAGAAATTGTCTTTCAATATTAATGCGGAGAAAAATCAATACCTTAATATCTGTTGTATAAAATTTATTGAAATATTAACGTGATTACTTATACGAAGAACATGATTAACCAACTCTGAGTTTGTAGTTATTACTAAAGTAAGTGATACTACAAATTGATGGGTTGGATAATTTAATTGGATTTTATATATTGAAATCAATACTCAGTGCCAATAGGTTGTCGAAGGGAAATCTTGATAATGCCTTTTGTAATTTAATTCTACATATGTTGATGATTCCAGATTGCTTCTCATAAGTGGTGGAACAAAGTTTGGCTTGAATGATCTTTGACTTTCATTGGAACAGAATTCAAATTATCTTTGTTCTAGTTGACCCAATGTAGAAGCTTCTCATGAGGGTTGATAACATAGAGCCCGCTTACACATATATGCGAAATAACAAATATATGGACATCACAATATGTTATCTGAAAGAACAAATCCATCATGTATATATATCTTCAATTCGATCCTCATAGCTTATCAAATAGTAAAAGCTTTACAAGTTTGAGAAGCTCACTAGAATTTGATTAATAGATTTGAATCTTGTGATTACTGATGGAATGACGTATTTTGTCCCAAGATGTCACATCTTGCTAGACAATAAGGATGACAGGATTACATAAGGTGTCAGCCACTAAGATGCTAAACCACCATCTCATCAAGTAAATGAACGAATTAAGACGATCATGCAAGTTTGAGTCAACTTATCAAGCAAAGAAATCTATTCGAAAGAGGTCAAATATCAAGGATTTCCTCTGAATGGGAACATTGCACTGCTAATTATATGTATACACGTTCTTAAATGTTAGTGTTTCCACCCCAGTTGTTTTGTGGATTCACACGTATAAATGCCTATATTAAGCTTAAGCCCAATTTCATTAGTGGTACAGCCCAAATCTGCCCGTTCCACCCCGGTTACTTTGAAGTTTCAACTCTGGAATTTGTTTTTGTTCATTGAGATAGAGCAGCCTTCAAAAAGAGAACTCCATAAGGCATAAACAAGACAATTAAGCAGAAAAAGAAAAAAATAGACGATAGAATAAGTAGAACAGTGTCAAAATAGTCGTCGACATCGATCTTATTGTAAGAACATATTCTAAGCAACAATTGGCATTCCCATTAATTAAGCTAATTACTAATTAGCAGGTTGATTAGCGGAGGTTTTAATTCTTCATATGGTTTAGGAAGAGCACTGGATAGAAACCTTTTGTTGAGATTTCTGTGTATATGACATCCGCAATTCTATGTTGTAATTAACTAGTCAAGCAGTCTAGGAAACCAGGTTGCTTTCCACTATAAAATATACGTGCATTATACAGACAAGAATTGTAAATTACACCTTGCTAGCTATAGGCTTCTATATACTTTCATATATGGGTATAACTTTTGAAATAAAATTATTAAATTTATGAAAAAAAATAGAGAAATATTAAATTAGGCAAACATAATACATATTATGCCATAATCTCTTGCATGTGTTTAAGCCAGTAAAAAATAAGCGCAAAAAATCTTCGATGCTTTTAGAGGTAAGATCATGTAAAAATAGCATATAATATTTGTATCTCCAAACTTTATAAAAATAACAGTTTGATACCATCTTCGCAGTTATAAAAATTTAGTCCCTAAGTTTTAGTTTTAAAATCTTTATATTATAAGTCCAAAATACATATTAACAATAAAATGATATGTCATAATTTATAATTTTATAAAATTCAGAGACTATAATATTATGATATACATGTACTTCATTAGTTCTCAAGGTCATATTTGTATGATTAATTTTGTATTATTGCATGGAAGTTTTTACCTGCATGCCCATATTTAATTAGGCATCAAGTCATTATATGTCTTGTTGGAAATATAAGTTCGGTTTTATTTCATTTGTTAGTCATTTACCTTATGTATACCTATACATACATATATACATACATATATGTGTGTGTGTGTGTGTATTTACATCTAGCTTATACATCGAATAGTAGCTTCTAACTTGGTAGACTTAAAGTTGCTTGTCATTTGAAGCTCAAGTATACATACAAAAACAAATAACATCATTGGACTTTTATAAAATTCAAATCTACTAATATTTCACATGTATAAAATTAAAAGTGAATGCCATTTTGATATTTTAAGACAATAAAATTGTTTATCAAGTTTCTATTTTTATTTTTTAACTAATTAAGCCTCAGGAAAGGAAAGAAAAAGTTAAATAAGAGATTAATTTAAGAGGATCACTCTACTAAGTGATACAGCTCAAAATGTTTCTTAAAGATATTAGAAAAGACAATTCGTAAAGAACTCATTTTCTGGCAATGATGAATATGTCCAAAGATTGCTAACAGATTAAGGCTATAAAGAGGAGACATTTTGAATACAAATAATAAAAAATCAGCATAACCCAAAATAATAAAGTAGAGAGCGATTCATTTTCTTTGTTCATCAAGCTTCTACTATTAAAGATTTTTTGAGATTTATATGTAACAGAAAATAATAACAAAGGATTTCTTTTGGCTTGCGAAATAATCTTGAAAAAAAAGATCAACATCATCAACATTTGAATCTAATAAGAGTAATGTAGGTATATAAATTCTTTATACTAATTATGGAATACAAAATAATGTGGTAACCTAATATTATTAATAGACATATATATTTCATAATATTTATTTTTATCAATTATATTGATTTTACATTTTCATTAATCAATTGATGATTTAGTAAACTATATTAATTTGCATAAAATAACTTGCATAGAAAGTCAACAACCTAACATTGTTCGTCTAATAATATTGTATCACATTCACGTTTTGATTAATAAAATTTATAAAAAGTAATTATCATTTTATTAATAAATGTGTGTTGCATTAATCAAACCCAAATAAACAAAAACTTAAACCTTACTATTTTTGTAGACAATAAATGAGATTAACTGTCTGTTTGGTTTAGCTTTTTCATTAGTTAAAAAAGACTTTTTTAAAGATAAAAGTCTTTTTGTAATATATATATATATATATATATATGTCGTTTGATTGATATTGGAGAAAGAGTTTTTGAAATTAAAAAAACTATTTTTCTTCTACAGAAAGAAGCAAAAAATTTGAGATTTTGACAGTAGAATATATTTTCAACTTTTTAAAAAATAATTATTGAAAATACTCTTATTTTATTTTAAAAATTTCATGTTATTTTTTTAAAATAGAACATTAGAATTTTGTTTATTAAATTAATTGCTCAGAATTTTTTAAAAGTTATTTGTAACAACCAAAAAATTAATAAACTTTTATTAAAAGATTTATTTATAAAAACTCGACAAGCATAAGCTCTATTTATAAGAATTATAAGAGTAAAAGCTCCACTTAAAAAATTGTAACGCACAGACCCTAACTTTATATTAAGCCTCCGCTATACATAGCAAGTTATTAATTGTATTAGGAATACTTTTTTGTTTTCAATTACAAAACTATATATACAGACTATAGATCACGGGATGGAACATCATCATCAGTGCCGTGACTCCTTATTTCTTGTTTAATTGGCTTCAATCTAATTTTAAGTAATTACTGTAAATAATTTTCTTTACCTATAAATGATTTTTTTTTCCATGATCGTTGACGTCTTACAACATATGTGAAATTTACAACTCAGAGATTTATTAACAATATTAATAATAAATTTATTAGCATATATATAAATTTTTTATCTCTTTCTCACACAAATAAATAATAAATAATAAATAATTTTTAACATATGTTTAATTTGGATGTAATTACCTTAAACATTAAGCACCAAAGTTAATAATTTTTAAAAAACTTGAAAGATATTTTTATTTCATATACTAAACGTATTAATCAAAAAGTATTTTCTGAAATGTTAAGGACCAACGTGAAATTAATTGTGAAAATTTTCAAACGCAATCAAATAAAATTAATTGTCTGTTATACGAATTAACGGAAATTCCGGAATCCGGACGCAAAAACTGTGAAAACTTTCGTCTATCAATTGCAGTTTTAATACGTTAGGGTACTTGAGAGTAATCTCCGGCGAGAAAAGTCGACCAGCGATGTAAAACACTAAGCAAAAAAGACAAAGAGATCGATGGATGATAGCTACAAAAATTAGAATAGATATAGACTGAAGACTCGTGAATACGCACTGTAAGTCAACAACATCGACCGGCTAATAAGAACATAACCTGGCGTCAAAAGCACTGGCAGCATTCCCACTTATTAAAATTTTAATTAAGCCGCTTGATTGACGGAGGTTTGAGTTGTTCGTAAAATTCACGAAGAACTCCGACTAGAAACCTCCAGTTTTCACAAGTAATGTATTTGATATACACAATACAATTAAGTAGCAATTAACCTGCCGGGCATTCGGGGAAATCAAATTGCTTTCCGCCTCCAAATACACGTTTAAGAGAACCAATTCATTTTCTATATATACCTGAGTTGAGCCCTTAACTTAACCAGCTATCACAGAAATCCATCTTCTCTGAAACCTATATAAACAATGGCTTTGACACCTGAAAAATATTTTGCGATTACTGTGTTGATGATTTTGGCGACACGGGCATCTCAAGCCATGTCTCGCACGTTGAATGAAGCTTCCGTTGAGGAAAAAAATCGAGCAATGGATGGCACAACAGGGACGCACCTACGAGCAAGGCTTAGAGAAATACAGGCGCTTTAATATATTCAAGGACAATCTGGCATTAGTTGAGCGGGTCAACAATGCGGGGAATAGGTCTTTCAAGTTGGCCATGAATAAATTCGCAGACTTAACTCCCGAAGAATTCATCGCTTCGCACACTGGATTCAAGATGTCCAGCCACTCGAAGAAAGTCAAAAAGAGCGCACCAACTGCACACAAGAATTCAAAAGCCCCGCCACCTAGCTGGAACTGGACAGAAAAAGGAGCTGTCACCCCTGTAAAAGACCAACGCCAATGCGGTAAGAGAACACCGAATTTCACTGCCCAAGAGTATATATTTATTCTCTATTACATCGTATGCATATTCCTTGTATAACTAATTTTCTGCTTTGTTTAATTTATTTGGATATAGGTTGTTGCTGGGCCTTTTCAGCGGTGGCAGCTGTGGAAGGTATTACTGCCATCAAAGCCAAAAAGCTCGTCTCACTATCTGAGCAGCAACTCGTGGATTGTGCAACGAACGGGAATAACCAAGGCTGCAATGGTGGATTGATGGATGATGCCTTCAAATACATTATAGAAAATCAAGGTATTGCTAGTGAAACAGCTTACCCGTACCAAGGAGTGGACGGAACTTGTGACAAAGAGAAGGCAGAGGAGCATGCCGCCCAGATTACAAAATATGAGGATGTAGCTGCCAATGATGAAGGTGCCTTATTAAATGCCGTGGCCAACCAGCCAGTCTCAGTCGCGATTGATGCCAGTAACTTACAACTGTACGACGGCGGCATTTTCGACGGCGAATGTGGGACGTCACTGAACCACGGCGTTACTGCCGTCGGTTATGGAACAAGCGAGGAAGGTAAGAAGTATTGGCTAATCAAGAACTCGTGGGGAAGTGATTGGGGTGAAGGTGGCTACTTCAGGTTGCAGAGGGAAGGTGGCGCACCAGAAGGCCAATGTGGCATTGCCATGTCCGCTTCCTATCCAGTTGCCGATGAATAAGTTCAATTTTGGATTTGGTTGATATTAGTAATTTCTAATTAAGAACGCAACAGTTCTAGCTGCTTTCTCTATAAGCATTTTCACATTTAAGTTTATATGCTTGGCTGCCAAATGTCAGTGTTGTAGTCTGCATTCGGGCAGATATTAATATATGAAAATAAAAATTTTCATTATTTAATTAAGATTGCTTTTGGATGAATGACCCAAATGAGTAAACACTTGTTATAAGTAAATAATACTATTCATAATATTCTGAATATGCACTAATATTTGGACTATCATATCCTTCGTGTATATATATAATGATAATGAACTAGCTATTGGCACTGTCTACAATGGGCCTTGTTTGACTACCGTCGATCACGGCGTTACTGTCGTCGGATGTGGAACAACTAGTTTTGGATTGAATTATTGGTTAATCAAGAATTCATAGGGCGAGAGTTGGGGAAAGGGAGGTTTCGGAAGGATGCAAAGAGATATTGGCGGAATGGGTCTATGTGGTATTACCAGCAGAGCTTCATTTCCAATTGCATAATTAAGACAATCCAAGGGAGGAAGTTGGATAGATGTTTTCAACTTTGCCAATAATTAAGTACACTTTCTTCTTTCCCTGTCTAGCGCGTTCTATGTTAATGTATCCAAATGTGTATCCGGGCGTCTATAGAGAAAGGAATAAATTTATCCATTTAGCAGTTCTTTCCTTACATTTGCTTGTTTATTTTTTTTACCCTTTCACGTGCAAATTATAAATTAAAAAAGAAAATGTCGTTATGTAACACAAAATGATAACTAAGAATTTCTTTTTGGTTACCAAATTGATCAAAGTAAAATGATAGCCTCTATGAAAACCAACATTACCCAAATTAAAATTGTAGTTATCACTTAAATTAGTCTTACTAATTAATGATGTAAACTCAGTCCGATTAAGAGTTATTTATGCAATCTACTATTATTTTTTTTTTTTCACGGAAGTCACCAGCAAAAGCAACCGAAATGGCAACTGGAGGCTGTTTGGGTAAGGAAAAATCTTCGATGCTTCTAAAGGTAAGATCATGTGAAAATAGCATATAATATTTGAATCTCCAAACTTTGTAAAAATAACAAATTGATACTATCTTCACAGTTATAACATTTTAGTCCCTAAGTTCTCGTTAAAATCTTTATATTATAAGATTTTAAAGTAAAGATTTGGGCGTGTCAAAGGTTTTGGTTATATCCAACCGACTGAAAAAATATGAACTCGGCCAAAGATAGAAAATCTTTATATTATAAGATTTTAATATAAAAAAAAAAAGATGACAAACAAATTATTATCTAATTATATCTAAACATAATTGGCATCTAAGACGATTCTTATTGATAACACCAAACATGTGACATTGATATCGTCATTTTATTTTCTCAGTAATTAAATTCTATGCTTGTTTGAAATTCGGTTAATTTTCAAGCTTAAATTCGATGATTTTTCCATGTTAAACACTTGCTTAATCATAAGTAGAAAATACTGGTTAATCACTTCTTTATAGCAACTTTAGTTCTATGAGCTTAATTATTTATTTTTTTATTTGTGTCCTTCAAAGAACTTAATCTGATCATTAATCTCATAGGAAATAAATTAATGGATGGAGTAATTCCAATTAATTAACCAAACATATATATTAGGTTTCATACTCATACTCTGATAATACGACAACTTAGCGCAAAACTTAATTAATATTGCGGAGACAAATTCATAAATTGATTCAAAGAAAGTATACTTTTATTTTAAACATCACTTTTCATATATTTTAGAATTTCATATTGTAAATGAATTTAATTGCTTTTCTTTTTTAATTTCAAACTTTATAATTTTAAATTTTAATCGTTTTAGATCCCTTGTCCCCTATGCAGCTCCAGCCGTTCCACCGTAGTGATCATGAATAATATAGTGGCGGAGATCGATCTCGAGAGGTTCCAATAAATCTTCCCAATCATTCTCACCACTAAGCTCCCTCCATTCTTGGTCTATGACTCTATTATGCCTTCACCTGCTATCATCGCCGACTGTACACTTTTTTCTGCTTTTTGTTTCACAAATTAACGAGGTATATGCGTATGTTGCAATTGGTGAGAATGTGTACTCTTTTGCATGTTTTGTGTATTTTATACATGAGTAATGCCATGTATTATTTATCAATTATCTTGATAATCTACAGCAATATTTGAATTGAGATGGTATCTAAAATATATATAACATTACTTTTTATATAATTACCAAGATGGGGGACCATGCATGTCCTTCAGTATTTTAAAAATCCAACAACAATTTTATTTATCTATATAATTGAGTGCACAATTTGAACTTAGCAATTATACATATATGATCGAACAACCTGAGCTGTGATATCATTTGAAATTGATGACCAGTACCAAGCACATTGAAAACATTTGGGTATTGTGTGAGACTCAATTGAATTGGTTCATTACAAACTTTGTCTGCTTCCTTGTGAATTCCGATTGATGGTAGTTGGATCCACGTACTCAAACATGTGACATTTGTTCGACATTTCTTTTCCTAATGATTATTTTTATATATTTTTTTAAAATTGAGATTATAAATGGTGAGCATTTTGACTGAACGTGGGAACGGAGGGTTATTGCCTATTTGATGAAATTTAATTTTTCAAGCTAAAACTTAATCGTTTTTACATGTTTATTAATGAATGACTATCTTAATTATATATAAGCAGAAAAGGGTTAATCATTTCTTTATTATCTTAGTATTGAACATTAAGTGATCGTTTTAATTTAAAATATATGTATTAAACAGGGAAGTCTCACTTAATTTTTTCGTATGTTAGTTTACTTATAATGACCAATCTATATTTATTAAACTTAATTTTGCGGAGCATATTTAACAAATTAAATTTTTCATGCACGTTTATTCAAATATCAAACACAAATAAGATTTGAATATAAGACTATAAAATCAAATAATCAAAACTTAAATTTAGATACAAGTGTTGAGAGACACTATTTAAATTTTAACGAGTCATTATTTAATTTTTATAATTATAAAACATTTGACGTTAATTCTTAAGTTTTTTACCATCACATTTTTAACATTTTCATACTATAGAGTTAATTTTCAAATAATTAACATTAATTAATGCTATAACAATAATCATAATTTGAAGGTTAATCAGCATATAATGAATCATCTATGTATAATGAGTAATAATAATAAATTTATTGCTTACATTATTATAAATATGGCAAAGCAATTCCTTTATATAATATATAAATATATATATATTGTGTGCTTCACTTTTTCACGGCTTACAAATTACTTAAAGTAAATTTAATAATAGTAACTAACACTTGAGGTGAATTTTCATTAATAACTACTATTCAAAATATCTTTAAAAAATGACTATCTGAAATTTTTTTGAACCAAAATACCCGTGCCTAAATGTGTTCGGTGGTCCTTTTTTGAAAAATTTTTATTATGAGGGTATTTTGGTCTAAATTGGTCATTTCTGTAATATATTTTGTATAGCGGTCAATTAAGAAAATTAATTTTAAATATTGGTTACCGTTGAAAATGCTCCCTTAACCCTTCTAGCTACCAAAAACTTTCCCCAACTATTGCAACTTAAATATGGGTTTAACATTTGGAAAAACTTTTCTCATTCGCATAACGTTTATCCTTAATTATAGTGAACTATGTATCTCAAGTCATGTCTCACACGGTGCAAGAGTCATCCATTGCTGAGAAACATAAGTAATGGATGGCTGAGTATGGGTGCACTTACCAGGACGAGGTTGAGAAGCAAATGTATCACTATATCCAAGCAAAATCTTAAATACATTGAGAAAGCCAATAAGGAGGGAAATCAGATATACAAGTTAAGCATCAAGAAGTTTTCAGACTTGACCAATGAAGAGTTCCTTGCCAAATATGCAAGATACAAGAAGTCGAGCCAACCACGACCGTCTACAACATTGTTAGTTGTTCAGTTATAAAAACTTGATCGAAGTCGCAACTAGAGTGGATTGGAAGAAGAAGAATGCTACCTTACCAGTTACCATACAGCACCAGATATTACATATACAAATGCTACTAAAATTTTAGTTATCGTTAATGGCTTGTGTTAAGGTGGGATTTTTCTCTTTATTGGAGGACAAAAACGTACTTTTAACTTCCTAACGAATTTAACTGAGTGGAATTAATTGAAGTTCCGTCAAAGGGTTTAAATAAGTAAGTGTTTGTTGGAAGGTGGAGGATTTAAATTATAAAAAAGATAAATTTTTTACGAATAATTATGGATGAGGAAGGAGGGAGAAACTCACAATTTTTTTTGGCTTAACGTACAATGGGAGAATTCACTTTTATTTATTGTATGGCATCTCCCTAATCAACGGTTAAGATTATGCTAATATGCATTTAATTCAATGGTTACAAATTCTCCTTCTAAAAATAAGCATAATAATATATAGATATTTATTATAAATATTTAAATATTTTTTTTACAAATATTTAGATTTTTATTATCAAATATCTAGATATTTATTCTATAAATATATAGATATTTCTTTATAAATTTTTAGAAGCTGAGCCATACTATTCATGATTTTCTAAGCTCAAATCTTTTAAACCCAAATCTTATGTTGCGCCAAATCAAGTTTAATTTCCAACACTCCCCCTTTAAACCTGGTTTGGTGAATTTCCTCTCCATCCTCGTTTATGTTTGTGACCTAGTGCTCAGTCATTGTCTTATCCATGTTGGGTTTTTTCTCATTGTTAAAACTCTCTCTTTTCTTTAAAGCTAAGCCTTGTTCGAAGAACTTGCTATAAGATTTCTTGCTTTTTTTTCATTCTTTATATGCTTGTAACGTGCCCATGAGTTCTTCAATAATCATAAACTCTAAATCTTTCAAAATTTGAATACGTACCTTATTTACCTTTTTGGTACCTTTGTATGAAGTTTGAAGCATCTCCCAAATTTATTTGGTTGTGGTTGCCTTTGGCACTTTCTCAAAATCATCTTTATCCACTCCTCAATGAATAAGGTAGAGAGCTTCCTTATTTCTCTTTCTTGAACCCTTCAGGTAGAAATCTTTTTTTGTCTCTTTTTTTTTAAATCCTTCGAAAAATCCTTTTGAACTTTAGTAAAAGTAACCTCATCTTTTGGCACATCATATCCTTTCTCAACAACTTCACATATATCTTGAACTCCTAACGAAGCCTTCATTTTGATATTCCAATTACGTAGTTGCTTTTCGTGAGCATTGGAATTGGAAAGGGAGTCATTCTATCACTTGTTATAGTTGCCCAAATCTTTCTAAGTCCAAATTCTATATTGCGCCCAATTAAGTTTAATTTTCAATAGTATTATTTTAAAATCTTAGGGAATGAATGAGAAATCTTTTCCAAAACAATTACCGAGGTTCAATGATTATTTTATAAAAAATTGGAAAAAGGTGAAATTAGTCGCAAAGAAAGAAGTAACTATTAAGGAAGGTAATATGTGAACAGGGCAAAATCTCAAGGGTTTTCTTTGCTTGGGTTGGGAACGATATCCCCTTTGATTCTTTAGTATTTAAAGCAGAATATATACCTTATTGTTTCCATTTCAGTTGTTTTCTTGTATACATGAACAGCCGTAACATTGCCAAAACCTTCCGTAACTCGCAAACAATGGCTTTAACCTCTAAGAAAACTCTTCTCATTCCCATAACGTTGATTATTCTGCTGGGTTGTACATCTCAGGCCATGTCCCGTACGTTGCAGGAGTCCTCCATTGCTCAGAAATATGAGCAATGGATGACTAAGTATGGACGCACTTACCCCGACGAGGCTGAGAAGGAAAGGCGTCTAAATATATTCAAGAAAAATTTTGAATACGTTGAGAAAGCCAATAAGGAGGGAAATCGGACTTACAAATTGAGCATCAATGAATTTTCAGACTTGACAAATGAAGAGTTCCTCGCGAAATATTCAGGATACAAGAAGTCAAGCCACTCGCCTCTATCCACAACTTCGTTCAGGTATAGAAACCTGAATGATGTTCCTCCTAGCTTAGATTGGACGGAGAAAGGAGCTGTTACTCCTGTTAAAAGGCAAGGTGGATGTGGTAAGTAAGCGAACTATATATATTTCTAAGTCTACATTTCAGATATATGTTTCATCTACATTAATTGATTATCTTTTCGTATGCAGGATGCTGCTGGGCGTTTTCAGCAGTAGCAGCCATGGAAGGGATTACTCAAATTAAGCTTGGTTTATTGATTCCACTTTCGGAGCAGCAATTATTAGACTGCTCTTATGCGAATACTCGTAATGGATGCGACGGTGGTCGGATGACGGATGCCTTTACATACATTATACAAAACGAAGGCCTTACTACCGAGAAGAATTACCCGTACGAGGAAGCGCAAAAAGCTTGTTTGGCACAGAAGGGAACTGATACATTTGACCAGATCAGTAGTTATGAGAACGTACCAGCCAATGATGAACAAGCATTACTCAATGCTGTGAGCAAGCAACCAGTATCAATTGGTATTGATGCTTACGGGGACGATTTCAGGCACTACCAAAGCGGTGTGTTCACTGGAGTGTGTGGGACTGACCTAAATCATGCTGTTACAATCGTTGGGTATGGAACAAGTGAAGAGGGGATAAATTACTGGTTGATTAAGAATTCATGGGGCGCTGATAGTTGGGGTGAGGGTGGATTTATGAGGATTCAGAGAGATGTTAATCTCTGTGGCCTTGCCCTTCAAGCTGTTTATCCAGTTCCATGAGTATGCCTTTTTTTTTTTCACAGCTAAGGCCATGCATGCTTCTAAGTTTATGAGATACATCCCCCGAATAATTTTGTTTGATGCCTCATTCAGTATTTACATTAGCGTATTATTCTGTCTAATACACAACAAACCTTCATTCAGTATTACCGAATTTGCGCAAAAAATTAATGAGGAAAAGAAATAGTAGAAAAGACGCCGCATTCATTAACTATTAATATTGTACGTATCAATTAGCATATATAGCAGTGGTTAATTTACGTTAGAAGTGTGAGTTATATGGTACCAAGTTATTAATATTGTTTCTTAATTAAAAGGCATTTAGAGTCTAGGAAAATTCACATTTAGTCCAAAAGTTTAGTGTAACACTCACATTAGTTCTAGTGAAAAATACTTTTAAAAGTCCTAATTTATTAAAAAATAACAATTATATTCCCATACAATAATCATATGAAAACTATTAGGACATTAGTTAATATACTTTTAAAAAAGTTTTAGGGTTTTCAAAAATATTCTTAAAAAGTCTCAATTTTTAAATGATAAATTTGATTTGGATCTTATATATTTTTGAAATTATTAAAACTAATGAGTATTAAACTAAATTTTTGGAATTAAAAGGGTCTTTGACCGGATCAAATTTTATAATATTTAGTACACGGAATCGCATGAAGATATACTAGGAATAAAATCCGAACTTCCTAGCTAGACTTCTATATATATATATATATATATAACTTTTTGAAATAAGATTATTAAATTTATGAGTAAAGAGAATTACAAAATTAGGCAAACATAATAAATCTTATGCCTCAATAGCACAACAATTAAACTTGGAACAATTTAAACCCCAATTGATCAAAGTATTAGCAAAACGATAGCCTCTATGAAAAACACAATTACCCAAATTAAAATTGTAGTTTATCACCTAAACTAGTGGTACTAATTAACGATGTAAACTTATTACGATTACTATTAATGGTTTGTTTTTTCTTCTAACAGAAGTCACCAGCAAAAGCAACCGAAATGGCAACTGGAGGTTGTTTGATAAGAAAAAAAATCTTTAATTCGATGCTTCTAGAGGTAAGATCATGTAAAAATAGCATATGATATTTGTGTCTCCAAACTTTGTAAAAATAACAATTTGATACCATATATCTCCACAATTCCAACAATTTAGTCCCTAAGTTTTCATTTTAAAATCTTTATATTATAAGTTTAAAATATATATTAACAATAAAATAATATGCCATAATTTATTATTTTATAAAATTCAGAGACTATAATATTATTATGCTAGTTGTGAAAAAAAAAATAGCTCAACTGTGCAACAGTCCCATAAAAGCTTAAGCTAGAAAGAAGCAAAATGCAATCATCGATGGGTCTTCATCAAACTTATAATTTGGGTCTCACCAGATAAGAAGTAATAAAAGAGAGACCACAATTATTAAAATTAGAACCCGGTAGCTCCAAAAGTCTAAACAAACCAACCATTTTTTTTCTCTTCATTTTTACTCGGTTTGCATATTTTCTTTTGTTTTTTTTCTTCTAATTGAGTCAGTGAGTTCTCACACAATTGAAATATATATATATATATATATATATATGATGGCACGGTCTTAATAAGAGGATATCTCATAAAACATATATATGCAGCATATTTTAAGCCAGACTCTCTGTTTAGTCTTTACAGTGCAAAGGAACAATACAAGATTTTTCGAATTTTAAAGAAAAACTCAAACAGAGATAATTAATAATAAAAAAAATTCATTAACCAATGGATGATTATGTTTGTGATATTGAGCATATCATTCCATAGAAAAGACACGAGCAACTGCAATAATCGCGGAGATAATATTGTTCCCAGTCTGGTTACATATGTTTGATTGGTTTTAATTGTATGTGAAGTATGGGGCATGACACGACGTCAATGCAAGGGCCGTCTAGATGCATGAAAATTTGAGCATGATCTATGCATGTATTGTTCAAAACAACCAATCCATCTTTCTATATATAGCTACGTTTTGTGCTTTTCTTCTTCATAGCCTACAAATTACTAAAACCGAAGCTAGTTATGAAAAGCTTGTCCACTCGCAAATTATCAATGGCTTTAACACTTGAGAAAACTTTTCTCATTTCTATAATGTTGATCATTCTGGCGACTTGTGCATCTGAAGTCTTCTCCCGCACATTTCAGAAGTAATCCATTGTTGAGAAACATGAGCAATGGATGGCTAAGTATGGACGCAGCTACTAGGATGAGGCAAAGAAGCAAATGTGTCTCAATATAATCAAGCAAAATCTTGAATACGTTAAGAAAGCCAATGAGGAGGGTAATCGGACATACAAGTTAATAAAGAGTTTCGTACTTTATATACAAGATATAAGATGCCGAGCAACTCACGACCATCCACAACGTCGTTCAAGTATGAAAATCTAACTGATGTTCCTACTAGCAAGACTGGAGAGAGGAATGAGCTGTTACTGGTATTGAGTAGCAAGGCAGTAATGGTAAGTAAAGAAATTTTATATGTTTCTAATTAATTATATAACCATACTAATTTAATTATATAACTATACTAGTTAATTAATGCTGTTTAACTTTTCAAATTTTACTTTCTCTAACTTATTTAATTAATTATTTCTACAGATGATGCTGTTGGGCATTTTTAGCTTTGGGAACCCTGGAAAGGATGATCCAGATTAATACAGGAAAGTTGATGCACTTTCAGAGCAACAATTAGTAGATTGCTCCACTAATTACGGTAACCATGGATGCAATGAGGGTTTCATGGATAATGCCTTTCAATATATTATAGGTAACCAGGGCATAACCACCGAAATAGATTACCCATACTAAGAAATGCTAAGAACTTGTGACACACAGAAGGCAGCCAAGGCAGCAGCCCAAATTAGCAAATTTGAAGATTTACCAGCAAATGACGAACAAGCATTACTGAATGCTGTAAGCATGCATCCAGTATCTGTTTGTATTGAAGGCAGTGGACAAGACTTCCAAAACTACCAAAGTGGTGTTTTTAATGGACAATGTGGGACTCAATTTGATCATGCCGTTACTCTCACAAGGTATGAAACGTTTGAAGATGGGATGAATTACTGGTTAATTAATTAAGAATTCAAAGGGCGAGACTTAGGGTGAGAACAGCTATATGAGGATTCAAAGAGATACTAGTGTTCTTGGAGGCCTCTCCGGCATTGCCACTAAATCTTCCTATCCAATTGCATGATTATTAATGAATTAATTTCAACAAATATATATATATGTCCATGCAATTCCCATTTTTAATTTCTTTAATTTCCTAAAGTGCTTTTTCTTTGAAAAGCCACTATCACATGTTTCATTTTTATTTAAGTACTCTCAATATCATGATATACATGTACTTCGTTAGTTCTCAAGGTCATATTTATATGATTTAGTATTATTGCATCGAAGCTTGTACCTAGATGCCTATATTTAGTTAGGCTTCAAGTCATTATATGTCTTGTTTGAAATATAAGTTCGATTTTATTTCATTTGTTAGTCATTTACCATATATATACATATATATATATATTTCTATATTTAATATTTGCAGCTAGCTTATATCAAATAGTAGCTTATAAGTTGGTAGACTCAAGTATACATACACAAACAAATAATATTATTGGATTCAAATCAATTAATATCACATATATAAAATTAAAAGTGAATGCCACTTGGATATTTTAAAATTATAAAACTATTTATCAAGCTTCTATTTTTTATTTTTTATTTTTTATTTTTTAACTAACTAAGCCCAAGAGAGACGAGAAAAAATTCAATAGAAGCTTAGGGAGGATCACTTCACCGAGTGATATAACTTAGAAATGTTCCTTTAAGATATTGGAAAAGATAATTCATATGAAACTCATTCTCGGGCATAGCGAATATATCCAAAGACTGTCAAGAGGTCAAGGTCGCATTTTAAACACAAAATAATAAAAAAAATCAACATAACCCAAAATAATAAAGTAGAGAGCGATTCACTTTTTTTGTTCATCAAGCTTCTATTGTTGAAGATTTTTTTTTATGTTTTTATGTAGAAAAAAAAAATAATAACCGAAGATTTCTTTTTGGAGTGCAAAATAATCTTGAAAAATAAAAATCAACATAACCAAAATTTTAATCTAATAAGAGTAATAGTAAGTATATAAACTCTTTAAACAAATTACGGAATATAAAATAATATGGTAACCTAATATTATTGATAAACACATATATATTTATAATATTTATTTTATGAATTATATTGATTTTACAGTTTCATTAATCTATTGATGATACAGTAAACTATATTAATTTGTGTACAATAACTTGCATAGAAAGTCAATATCCCAACATTATTCATCTAATAATATTGTATCACATTCACATTTTGATTAATCAAATCTATAAATAGTAATTATCATTAAATTAATAAATGTATGCTGAATTAATCAAACCCAAATAAACAAAAAATTAACCCTTACTATACTTGTAGGCAATAAATGAGATTAACTAACTATATATCAAACCTCAGCTATAAATAGCAAGTTATTAATATGCATTAGGAATATATAATTTTTTTTTTTTTTTTTTTTTACCAAATACAAAGCTATATGTATAGACTATAGATTACGGAATGGAACATCATCATCACTGTCATGAATCAAGGCCGTAACTCTGGAAGAAATAATCACGTAAATTGACCTTTTGACTCCTTATTTCATGTTTGATTGGCTTCAATCTAAGTTTAAGTGATTACGGTATACAATTTTCTTGACATATACATGAATTTTCTTTTCGATGACCGTTGACGTTTTACAACATGCGAATTTTACAATACAAAGATTTAAAAAACAATATTAGTAACAAATTTATTAGCATATATATAAATTGTTTATCTGTTTTTCACACAAGCAAATAATAAATAATTTAACATATATGCTTAATCAAGACGTTAGTTACCTTAAACATTAAGCACCAAAGTAATAATTTTTAAAAACATCAAAAATATTTTTTTATTTAATATACTAAACTTATCAATCAAAAACAAAACTCTGAAAGGCTAAGGACCAAAATAAAATTAATTGTGAAAATTTCACAACGCAGTCAAATAAAATTAATTTTCTGTTATACGAATTAATTAAAGGAACCTCCAAACGCAAATACTGTGAAAGTTTTCGTTATCAAATGTAGTTTTAATACGTTAAGGCACTTCAGACCAATCTCCGCGAGAAAAGACGACCAGCGATGTAAAAATCTAAGCAAAAACGACAAGAGATCGTTGGATGATGGCAACAAAAACTAGAATAGTAACAGAGTGAAGACTCATTAATGCTCACAGTAAATCAACAACATCGACCGGCTGATAATTAAGAACATAACTTGGCGTTAAAAGCATTGGCAGCATTCCCCAATGTTTGAAATTATTAATTAAGCTACTTGATTGACGGAGGTTTGAGTTGTTCGTAAATTTCACAAAGAAATCCAACTAGAAACCTCCAGTTTTCGCAATTAAAGCATTTGACATACGTAATACAATTAAGTAGCAATTAACGTGCCGGGCAGTCGGGGAAATCAAGTTGCATTCCACCCCCAGATATACGCGCAATACAATGAGAATCTTGTTTAAGAGAACGAATTCATTTTCTATATATATATATACACCTGAGTTGAGCCCTTAAATTAACCAGCTATCACAGAAATCCATCTTCTCTGAACCTTCTTTAACCTATATAAACAATAGCTTTTACACTTGAAAAATATTTTGCGATTGCCATATTGATGATTTTGGCGACATGGGCATCTCAACCTGTATAAACCTGACTGATATTCCTCCTAGTAAGGACTGAAGAGAGGAAGGAGCTATTACCAGTTTTAAGCAACAAGGCAGTTGCGATAAGTGAGCAAATTTTGTATGTTCCTAATTAATTATATAACTCTACTAATTACTTAATGCTGTTTAACTTTTCAAATTTTGCTTTCTATAACTTATTTAATTAATTACTTCTACGTAGGATGCTGTTAAGCATTTTCGGCTGTGGAAGCTCTGGAAAGGATAATCCAGATTAATATGGGAAAATTGATTCCACTTTCAGAGCAACAATTAATAGATTACGCCACTAATTGTGGGAACCATGGATACAATAGGGGTTTCATAGATAATGCCTTTCAATATATTATAGATAACTAGGACATAGCTACCAAAACAAATTACCCGTACCGAGAAATGCAAGGAACATGCAATGCACTAAAGGCAATCAAGGTAGCGGCCCAAATCAGCAAATTTGAAGATTTACCAGCTAATGACAAACAAGCACCACTTAATGCTGCAAGCATGCATCTAGTATCTGTTTATATTGAAGGCAACAGACAAGACTTCCAGAACTACCGAAGTGCTGTTTTCAATGGACAATGTGAGACTTAGTGTGATCATGCCGTTACTCTAATAGGGTACAGAAACTCTGAAGATGGGATGAAGTACTGGTTAATTAAGAATTCATAGGGTGAGACTTGGGGTGAGAATGGCTAAGGATTTAGAGAGATGCTGGTGTTTTTTTGGCCTCTGTGACATATCCAGTTGATTGAGTATTAACAAATTAATTCCAAAAAATATATATCCATGCAGTTCCCTTTTTTTAATTTCTTTAATTTCCTAAATTGCTTTTTATTTTAACAAGCCACTATCACACATTTCCTTTTTATTCAAGTACTCTCAATATTATGATATACATGTACTTCAGTAGTTCTCAAGGTCATATTTATATGATTAATTTTGTATTATTGCATGAAAATTTTTACCTACATGACTATATTTAATTAGGCATCAAGCCATTATATATCTTGTTTGAAATATAAGTTTTGTTTTATTTCATTTGTTAGTCATTTACCTATTATATATATATATATATATATATATATATATATATATGTTTGCATCTAGCTTATACATCAAATAGTAGCTTGTAACTTGGTAGACTTAGAGCTGATTGTCATTTGAAGCTCAAGTATACATACACAAAACAAATAATATCATTGGACTTTTATAAGATTCAAATCTACTAATATTTCACATGCATAAAATCAAAAGTGAATGTCATTTTGATATTTTAAGACATTAAATTGTTTATCAAGCTTCTATTTTTTTTTTTAATTTTTTTAACTAGTTAAGCCTCAGGAAAGGCAAGAAAAAATTAAATAAGAGCTTAATTTAAGAGGATCATTCTGCTAAGTAATGTAGCTAAAAAATGTTCCCTAAATATACTAAAAAAAGACAATTCATAAGAAACTCATTCTCTATCAATGACGAATATATCCAAAGATTGCTAAGAGGTCAAGACCATAAAAAGGAGGCATTTTGAATACAAAATAATAGAAAATCAGCATAACCTAAAATAATAAAGTAGAGAGCGATTCATTTTCTTTGTTCATCAAGCTTCTACTATTAAGGATTTTTGAAGATTTATATGTAACAAAAAATAATAACAAAGGATTTCTTTTGGCTTGCAAAATAATCTTGAAAAAAAAAAATCAACATAATCAACATTTGAATCTAATAAGAGTAATGTAGGTATATAAATTCTTTATACTAATTATGGAATACAAAATAATGTGGTAACCTAATATTATTAATAGACATATATATTTCATAATATTTATTTTTATCAATTATATTGATTTTACATTTTCACTAATCAATTGATGATTCAGTAAACTATATTAATTTGCGTAAAATAACTTGCATAGAAAGTCAACAACCCGACATTGTTTGTCTAATAATATTGTATCACATTCATATTTTGATTAATAAAATTTATAAATAGTAATTATCATTTTATTAATAAATGTATGTTGCATTAATCAAACCCAAATAAACAAAAACTTAACTTCTCTAACCACTTTAACTTACTTAACTAATTATGAAGCACCAGGTTTCACAATACCAAGCAATGCTATAACCACTGAATATAATTACCCGTATGAGCAAAGGGAAGAAGCTTGCAACCGACAGCGGGAAGCTATGAAAGCTGCTCAAATCAGAAGTTATAAAGATATAGCAACTACTAAAGAGGCATTCTTCAAGCCTGTAGCGATGCAACCAATGTCAGTTTTGATTAATGGGAGCCAACTAGGCTTCAAGCATTATGCCAGCGGCGTTTACAATAGGCCTTGCTTGACTACCGTAGATCACGGCTTTACTTTACTGCGTCGAATATGGAACAACTAGTTTTGGATTGAATTACTGGTTAATCAAGAATTCATGGGGCGAGAGCTGGGGAGAGGGAGATTTCAGAAGGATGCAAAAAGATATTGGCGGAACGGGTCTTTGTGGTATTGCCAACAGAGCTTCATTTCCAATTGCATAATTAAGACAATCTAAGGGAGCAAGTTGGATAGATGTTTTCAACTTCGCCAATAATTAAGTATAGTTTCTTCTTTCCCTGTCTAGCACATTCTATGTTAATGTATACATATGTGTATCAGGGCGTCTATAGAGAAAAGAATAAATTTATCCATTTAGCAATTCTTTCCTTATATTTGCTTATTTATTTTTGTTACCCTTTCATGTGCAAACTATAAATTAAAAAAGAAATTGTCTTTCAATATTAATGCGGAGAAAAATCAATACCTTAATATCTATTGTATAAAATTTATTGAAATATTAACGTGATTACTTATACGAAGAACATGATTAACCAACTCTGAGTTTGTAGTTATTACTAAAGTAAGTGATACTACAAATTGATGGGTTGGATAATTTAATTGGATTTTATATATTGAAATCAATACTCAGTGCCAATGGGTTGTCGAAGGGAAATCTTGATAATGCCTTTTGTAGTTTAATTCTACATATGTTGATGATTCCAGATTGCTTCTCATAAGTGGTGGAACAAAGTTTGGCTTGAATGATCTTTGACTTTCATTGGAACAGAATTCAAATTATCTTTGTTCTAGTTGACCCAATGTAGATGCTTCTCATGAGGGTTGATAACATAGAGCCCACTTACACATATATGCAAAATAACAAATATATGGACATCACAATATGTTATCTGAAAGAACAAATTCATCATGTATATATATCTTCAATTCGATCCTCATAGCTTATCAAATAATAAAAGCTTTACAAGTTTGAGAAGCTCACCAGAATTTGATTGATAGATTTGAATCTTGTGATTAATGATAGAATGACGTATTTTGTCCCAA